>JAGRRH010000020.1:0-2400000 GCA_019154785.2 Nitzschia inconspicua
TTTCTTCATCGTTTCGTGATATATCAACTCCCAACAACCATGAGACTCCCCTCTCCCATTTTAGCATGTTGGGGTGGTTTTGCAGCAGTGTTTCTCGTTTTAACCGACCATTCGTGCCGCCACATCGTCGGCTTCCCCGATCCTCTTCCTACGGATTTCATCGATTCAACGATCCCTGTAATGGTGGTGACGTCAACTATCACTTACGGCCAGGTACGGACCATGCAGCTACAATTTGGACCGGACGTGCCGATTACAACTATACCTACCGGGGTGGTGACCTTTTCTCAAGACGGAGACGACACTCACATGTCCGACCATGCGGGTGAACCGGGACAGTCCCCCTCTGGATCAAACAAACTCACCAACGATATGGACGGTGCGTCTCAAGACATAGGACCGCAACCAGTCACGGCAGAACATTACTGGAAGATGTTACAGAATCCAGGAGAAAAGATCAAATATCCCTTTTACAAGGAGGCGGTGGAAAGTCCGGACCTCATGACTGTCGACGAAGAAAACATGCCGGGAAACTGGGACGTCACCAATCTTCATTTGCATGGTCTGGACGTGGAGGTACACATGTTTGATCCCGTGGGGACACACAATCCAAAGGCTCCCCATATTGCCGTCGCACCAGGACAGTGTTACTGTTACCGATTCCAAATTCCGGAACACCATCCGGATGGGTTGTACTGGTACCATCCACATTTGCACGGGAGTTCGGCCGTCCAACTTTGGGGGGGACTCATGGGACTGATTTACGTCGAAGGAAACTTGGAACGAGAACTCAAAGAATACAACATCCACAACTCACAAGAGTTTGTACTCTGGGATCCAGCCTTTCAAGATATACGAAATCAGAAACCACATGCCGAACATGACATTCAAGTCGATGAATTCCTGTTAGGCCAAACGACGTTGTCCAAGATCCATCCCTTTTTGGTCAATGGACAGATCACTCCCAACTACAACGTGGCTGTCAACGAAGTATTACATCTTCGGGCACTTTGTGGAACCATTGAAAACGAAAACACCTTCATCGTTTACAAACAAGGCGAACACGAACAGCACTGGGAGGAGGCAGCTATCCCCTTTTGGATCGTTGCCAGTGATGGAGTTACCTATTCCAAACCCAAGCAACGCAAAATCATTGTCATGGCTGGAGGACAACGTGAGGAATTGTTACTCCAATTTGACGAACCCGGAACTTACGTAATCAGTCAACAGGGCATCCAGGGCATGCAGTTCTTTGACATGTACGGCCATCCACATGATCAACTCTTGGCCACAATCACACTGTCGACCCTGATATTCCCGCGACACTTCCCGCTGTCCCAATCGCCAACATGACCTTTACGCCTGGATACAGAGAAGACGAAACATCCCCAACAAGGCTATTGTCAAGACAGAATCTGTCGTATTTTCCATGGGTACAAATCGGAATCAAGCACCCTTCCCCAATACTACATCAATGGCAATTCCTTCGATTCCGAACGGATTGTTTTGTCTGCCGAACCCAACACGGCCGTCGAATACCTATTAATCAACGACAAGCACAACGTCCATCCGGTGAGTAAACACTATTATCATATTTTTATTATACTTTCATTCCATCAACCACTCTGACATCTTTTTTCCCATGTTGTATTCATTGATCTCTCTCACTGGTTTTCCAATATATGTATGATGTAGTTTCATATTCACGTGAATCGCTTTCAAGTGAAGGAAATGGGATCGGAATTGTCCGTCGAAAAGTATCCGGTCCTCAAGGAACTGTTAGACTTTGACGAGAATGTATGGCGCGACACTGTCGTCGTTCCTCCCATGGGCCGAGCACGCATCTTTGTCCAATTCAAGGAATACACTGGAAAGACGGTCTTTCATTGTCACTTTTTAGGTACGAATCGGTTTGGGCATATTATTCGAACGGTCGCTACCACTCAAACGTGATACTCACTCACAATTCGATTATATATGTCATGTTTGTAACTACAGCACACGAAGATACGGGTATGATGGGTACACTCTTTATTGGACCACCCGACGAAATCTTTGAGTGGCGTGATCATATCCCCCTGATGATAGGTATCGGCATTGGAATCCTTGCAGGTATGGCACTGATGCTGGTCGGTATCAAATTATTCCGTGCCGAGTCGGAGCAAAGTATGAAAGAATACTACTACTCGGTAGTGACCATGAACGAAATCAAATCCAAGACCCTCGACTAAACAATATGATTGTCGCGTCGGCAACGCGTCCGTGCTACCCAGCATACGCCGCGTCGCAGCAACAGCAACAATAATGTAGATCATGTTACTCTCATACGAGCCGAACAGATCCACAAATCGCTACTACCCATACAGCATATACACCAACATCAACAACAACAAAAAAGAACACACCCTACCTTCTTCTTTATGCGTTTTCGTTACGAAAAAAAAAGGTAATCTTCCGAAGACTACTCTTTTTTTTCGAATCACCTGAACCTGTACAGAGTGGATCGATTGGACTTGACGCCTCAAGTCCCATGTTCTGAGTGGATCGCTGACCGGACGCCTCCGGTCCAACGTTTCTTCTTTCTTTCTTTGGGATTCCTTTTTGATTTTTTTTTATAAAAATGATTCGAAGTACCCAGCGACTTGACTCTATAATTTTCTTGTACTTGACGTAGACTGCGTTTATAGTATGAATGGATGGTGTCTCTTTTTTACAACAGTGTACCTGAACATGTCGAGTGTGACAAGCAATCGATGATACCGTGTCGATCAATCGTTCCAATTTCATGCAAATGGATCGAACTTGCACGGCGGCCATACACGAGCTAGAGGAAAGAGACAGACACTCTACTAGAGTAGAATGGTGCGGGCAACCCGCTTGATTCGATGAATGTCACGAGACGATGATGACGGACGCATTCTACAACTCTGACGAGAGAGGGTGAATTCGAGTATGACGGCATATTACTTTGATTAGACAGCGAACCAATAATCTTTATAAGATATTAGTAGGTTTTCTCTTGAGCTCTAATCTTCAGTCCTGTTTGTGGGGCTGTCACAGCCCGAAAGGAGTCAATGGTTGATGCAATGGCCTTGTCAGCTCCCTTCTTCCAACGTGTTGCGGATGCACTTCCCACTAACATCACTGCTTGATCACTTCCGTTGGGAACGGTCGCAATGATCCGTGCGATACGAGGAAGTTCCGATTGTGTCGCTTGGGAGAGTGTAGAAAAGGTAACGTCCAACAGTTTGTACTTGTTATCGGGGGACATGCTACTCTTCTTGACCTTAATGTCGGTGGGTTGTCCATAAAAGGAAAATCGACCCGTGGGACCAAACAGTGCCTTGACAAAGAACGAATCTTGAATATCTGACAGCGGTTTACCTCCAACGTCTGGACTTACAGCAAGAAAGGCTCCATCTCCCGACTGTGCATCACGACATTCCACATCATACACGGTCCCCGTCGCTGTCAGAGCAGCAGCAGCAGCAGCAGCATAGTGGTTGTGAGATGAGCATTTCCAAGTCAAAGATGATCATTCCACAGCATACAAAAACAGTTGTTGTTCTCTTACCCAGTGGCCAAGGTGAAGAAAAGGAGGCCACAATCGGGACCACAACATTTCCATTGCCTTTCACCAAAATCTCTGCCAGAACGTCTCCGGATCGTGAATCTCGACTAACTTCACTTCCTTCCCGCAACACAACCCCCGTTTCTGGTTTGCTCTTTCCTGCCTGAAATCAATGATAATTAAATAAATAAAAAAGGTTTTTGGACGGCATCGAGGAATCACAACAACAACATAAGTGAGTGTCGATTGTTCTTTCCAAAAAAGTAGGAAATCCTTCGTGTTGTTCAACGCAACGAACACGAGGCGATTTTCCCTTCCAAAGGTTTGTTCTCCAGTCCACCTACCTGACCACTGACACCCATTGGTTGTGCCACCATTCCAGTTTTTAAGAAATTGTCTACGTCCTCTAGAGCATTTGCAGGAGATGGCCCCAACCCTACCCAAAAACGACGACGACGAAAGAAGCAGCAACAACGACACCAGTAGCCGATCCAAAAATCGCCGCCCATGTGGAATCTACAATCACTTGTCGCCGTGACTGTAATGCTTTACTGCTGGATGATGATGATGATGATGATGATGATGCATGTTTCTGTTTCGGAGTTGTCGACAAAGTTTCGACGATCTTTGTTTTTGCAAGGAACAAAAACAAACCAATCAATGTCACTTTGTTCATGGTTGCGGGAATAAACAAACAAGATTATTTCGGATTGTATCACTGGAGAAGTTTGTGGTAAGCAGTCTATTGGTTCTTGTGAGGGGAAGGGCTTTTACTACTACTCTAGCTAGCTAGCTAGGTAGCTATGAAATACCGACGGTAGTACTTGTTTCGCCGATTGAGGCCAGAGAAGGATGTTGATGATGATGTTGATGATGTCGTATGATACTCACAGTCAGAAGTCAGAGTCGTATCAATGTGCGGTACCTACCGAGGTACTAACATACTACAGCAAACAACGTACGCGTTTTATCATAGGTACGTATCCTCAGCTAGCTACTAGCGGCAGAGGTTCTTGGATCGTAAAGTGCAGTACCTCTATGATATAAAGAATAAAGAGGCAACCTACCGTAGGCCGTTCTGCAACCTACCGTAGTCATATTACCGGTACTCCGAGTAGGTACTTATTACGTATACGACGTACGGTAGAAATACCTACCTAGACTACCGGTACGGTAGGTACCGTACCCTCTACCGTACTACTTACCGTAGGTAAGGGCACTCACTAAGTAATTTGCCAAAAAATCGACCAGTTACGGTCGTATCAGTCAAAATGAGTGACGTGGTACTTCCTATTGCGTTTGCACGGCATCCAAAAAAGGCACTCACTAAGCGATTCGAGCAAACCGACGAAACAAACGACTAATACGACTATTTTTTATCGCAAACGAGAAGATTGCACTTTTACGCTTTTGCTTCCACTATAGAAGCTTTTACAATCACTCAACTACCGTTGTTGCACCATGGACGCCAACAAAAGGAAAATAGGTGTTGCTGCTTTGGAAGCAGGATGGGCTTTCATGAGTGAAATGGCTAATGACGAAGATGAAGGCAGGGAGGCAACAGATCACAGGAAGAAGCCTCGATCAAATCGTAGAAAATTTCGACATGGAGATGCACGTCACTGCATCAATAGAGACTATTTGGGCATCAGAGGGGACCTCGCGACCCCCTTACTTGGTGCAGAATTCAAGGCAATGCTTAGGGTGAGCCGATCCCGTTTCCAAGTGCTTTTGGAGGACATAGGAGCATCCGAAATTCGATTCTACCAAAAGAAGAAAAATCTTAGATGTCGATGAGCAGGCTTCACTGGAAGCCAAACTACTGCTTCCAATCAAAACTCTTGCATATGGAGTTCCACCGCATACGTTTATTGACTATTTCCAAATGTCACCCGAGTATGCAAGGAGTGTTGTCGACAATTCGACATTGCTGTGAAAATAATCTATGCCCAAGAATATCTCCGACTCCCCACTTCTGATGATTTGAGATCCATTTTACAGCTGCACAGGCATGTTCACCAAGTTGATGGTCTTTTTGGGTCACTGGATTGTTCCCACACCATCTGGAAGAACTGCCCGAAGGCCTGGGCAGGATCTTACACTGGAAAACCTGGATCACCGTCGATTATTCTGGAAGCCGTTGTTGACTATCACATGTTCTTTTGGCATGCTTCCTATGGATACACTGGCAACATTGGTGACCTCAATGTTTTGGCTCAATCTCCCTTGCTGGAGAGGATGGTTGATGGGTCTTTCCACACGCTAGAAAACGAAGCAAGTGTCGTGCCATTCAAAATCGACAATCAAGAATTCACCAATGTTTCATCTTAACTGATGGGATCTACCCGAAATTCTCGCGGTTTGTGAAGGGGGTGAAGGAACCGATCACGGAAGAAGAAAAGAAATATACCGCATGGCAAGAGGGTGGAAGAAAGGATGTTGAGAGGGCTTTTGGTGTTCTCAAGTGCACTTGGAAGTTCCTTCATCGTCCCATCCTGAAGCTAAAACTGTCTGAGGTTGCAATGAGGACCACCTGTTGCTGTATTCTACATAATATGTTGACCGCCGACAGAGTCATGGGAGATCCCAGAGCCAGATATGTCCCATGCGCTTCACTTGATGAGTGCCCTGGAGTGGGGGCAGTGCAACAACCAGGAGATTTGGCAGCAGTCCAAGGCATTGCCAACATTGCCAACGATCCAACCGGTGCTGTAACAACTACTGGCACCATATGCCTGGAGCTGTTGAATCTCTTCAATGCATTTCCGGCTGCCTTCTACATCATTGATTTCCTTGAGCATTTGGAACTCTTTGTACCGAATGTCGATTTGGTTATTGTCCTCCATTGATTTGGCAAGCCGTTCGTGTATTGCTGTCATCTGAACCATTGAGGCCGTTCGCGTTTTCTGGGATCTAGCCACTGAAATCTCCTCCTGGGCCTTTCTCTTTGCGGCCTTCTGGCCGATGGGTCGTGGAATCTTGCTGCCCATTGGTTTCCCAATGGTGTTGGTGGTACTCTTGCCATTGGCATTCTGGTTGACTGCACCAGTGACATTTCAGGCTGAATCTTTCTCATGTATCGATTCATCAAAGCCTCTGGAGCCCTCGCCACTCCCTCCTGCACTTCATCAGCCTCGGCATACAGCTCATCAAACTTTCCTTTGATACCTCTCCAAAATACTTCCATCTTTTGGTCCGTTCCAGTGATGGGGTTCAATGTTGCATTCACATATGCTCTGCAGAGCATTACGTCCTCAATGGGCGTGAAATTCTTTGGCGGTGTCGCCATGGTCTGTCGCTTGATGAAGAGAGTGTAGAGAGTAAAAGCGATGGCACATGATGTAGAGATAACAATGATGCATGTTGTATAATACATATGATGAGAAAGGGTAAAAAATAATAAATTCTACGAAAAATTCTACGTACAGCTGTAGTAGAAATGTTGTGGAAAGGCGCGCCAAAATCTGTTCGTCGAGCTTGCTCGACGATCAGAATCGGTGGATTTTGTTCGTTGCCAAGGCAACGATCAGATTTTAAGTCGCCGAAATCTGATGGAAAAACTATTTCAGCCCACTTAGTGAGTGAATTTTTGTCAAATTTGTGGTCGCGCGTCCAAATTTGTTCGCTGGCAAATTACTTAGTGAGTGCCCTAACGGTACTTCGACGTTTATCATACCTACCGCAAAAAGTTCTTCTAACCCGTAAAACACTTCATTTGACTGTGAGTTGTTGCTGTGAGTTGTTCTATGTACCGTAGTAAATACCGTACGTTCGAAGGACGACGTACGGTATTGTTCAGCGCTGATAAACGTTTACTTCAGGTACTCGTTGCATTTTACTCCGAGTGTATTATTTACAGAGCACCTTTCCATCATTCGGCGCATCTCGGTTCGTGCCATCATAATGCTCTGTTGTATCTCTTAGCTTTTTTTGTTATGCGTTCTACAGTTAATTATCATTGTTAGGCGAAGTACTACTACTATTAAATATTTCTGAGTACCGTTGAAATAAATGGAACGGTGAATGAGAAAGGAGAGAATGGTATCTTCTGTCCGTTTGGCGTCATCGTGCTGCACCAAGAAGAAACTACTCATTAAGGAATTGTTCAGAGGAAGGACGTTGGACGATGGAAGTTCAAGTATGAAAATAGTCTTCTGTCTGCCAAACAAAACAATCCAGAAAGACATTCGATTCATGGTGTGATGGCAAGACCTTTGAAGTTTCCGCGTTTACCTTCAACGCACCGGACAATCCTCCACTCCTTGTTAAATTCCAACCAGTCCCAGTCCCCTCATTGAGCACCTCTCAACGTAGGAACATTCAGTGCAGTGCACCAAAGGAGGAAATTTTCGAACCCGATCCGTCGCTTCTGAGTTACATCACCGTTTCCACAGCCTCCGCCGAAAATTGGAATATCATAAAATCAAAAGCAGCCGCCTTGAGCCAACAATACGAGCAGCATCTATAGTTCGCGATTGATTGATTCAACTATCATGGAAGTCATCCTGCGAGACGAGACGTCGTCCTCAATGCCTCGGGCCGGAGAAGCGCTCTACGATTCTAACAAGCTCGGTCAACAATATGGAGATGACAGCGACGGTGCCTCATCCTACGGAGACGAAAAGAGTTTGGATGGAAAGCACCCATCGAGAAAATGGCGCCGTATTACAGCTATGTCCGTTATTGGCTTGGCTTTGATCGTTGCAGCCATTGTGGTGGCCGCTACTGTCACTTCGAGAAAGAATCGTCAGGCAGATTCTTACGGACAGTTTTCAGAAGTTAATGGTGTTGCTGAGGTCTTGGGCTCCGGTTGTTCCGTTGTGCAAGATGTCAAGGAACCCAAATTGCAATTCTTCTTCAAGGTTCCCCATCCAGCATCTTTGTTTGATGCTACTCAAGCACGAGCATTGGAGGCTGCCATCGTTGAAGGATACAATTCCGAGTCTCTCGCTTGTGATGGAGATGAATTCAACCGATTCATTTCTGGTTGCTCTATGATTTACCAATCTTTTTCCAACTACATTTCGACTGATGGCCAAGTCCATTCCTTGGAAGCTCTGTTTGATTGCAAGATCTCTTGTGATGGCTGCAGCGACGACAATGCGTTTGCGTCACACTTTCCTTCCAGTGAAGGTGGTCGCAATCTAGTTGAGGGATTGAGCGGCGCAGGAATCATGGCTCAAATTGCCTCACGGATGGATGTGTCTGCTTCATTTGAGGATATCATCGGCGTTTCCATTACTATGTTAGAAAACGGACTTCCAACAAACATCAAGAGAATGACCAAGGATGATTGGACCCCAACACCTGGGGTTGCGGATGCAGTAAGTTTGCTTGTCTCCGATGTTTTGTTTTGCTTTGCTTTGACATTCATGCCAAACGTTTCGCTTTTCTCTGATGCCCTCCTCAATTCTCCAGGACGTCGAGGACGAAGATGAGGACGACGACGACGACGTCTTGCCATTTTGTGATGAAATTGAGCAAATCCCGCAATCACCACCAACACCCGGCAGTAAAGGGAGCAAAGCCAGTGGTAAAGATGGTGGCAAAGCCGGCAAAAGCTTTGGAAAAGATGGTGGCAAAGACGGCAAGGGAAGCAAGGCAGAAAGAAGAGCGTTAGGCGGAAGTGGCGCTGGAGAAGTACCGATTTTGGATGAGGAAGATGACTGTCCGGATGAGGTTCCCGGATATCGAAGACGAAGAGGATGTCCCTACCAATGACAGCACAGATGGAAAGAAAAGTAGCGGAAAAGATGGAAAGAGTGGTAGTGGAAAAGATAGTGGCAAAAGCGGAAGCGGGAAGAAAGGGGTCGAAGGTCGTGGAGGAGCCCCAGAAAAAGCAGTCGAATCAGGAAAGAAAGGATCCGAATCCGAATCGTCGGGAAAGAAAGGAACCGAAATAGTGTCGTCGGGAAAGAAAGGAAGCTCCGGTCTATCCAAAGGCACCAACGCATCCTCCGCATCCTCTCAAGATATTGAATGCATACCTCGCCCGAAGCCTTGCCCTCCACCAGCAACACCCGCACCAACACAACCTCCACGTACACCCCTCCCCACGGACCAGCCAGTGGGTGAAGAAGAAATTCCACCAACAGCACCTCCTACCATGCTTCCTCATCCCGAAGCCACTCCTTGCCCAACAGATGAGCAAATTATTATTACCGAGGAGACTCCATCTCCCACAAAGGCTCCCACGAAAGCTCCCACAAAGGCCCCCACGAAAGCTCCCACAAATGCCCCTACAAACCTTCCTACAAAGGCTCCAACTCCTAACCCGACGAAAATGCCGACACAATCACCAACAAAGACTCCTTGTCCCGACAATCCATGTGAATTGGGCGGAGGCGATGCAAGTGTTCCGTTGACAGATCCATGGTGCTACCCATGCATTCCTGAAAAGGTCTGGTCAATTGATAGTTGGTGCTTTAAGAAGTGTGAGTATATTTAGGATGATGGACATTTGAATTGTACATTTTGGGATCTCATTTCGGATTCTCACAATCCCACCAAATCATCGCTTCCTAATTTGCCAACTCTTTTTTTTCCCGTTCTTTCCTTTCCTTGTTTCAACGCCTGCCTTTCCTACAACGCAACACCAGGGGACCACTGGTGCGTGGGTTCCTTCATCGAGCTTTGCCAGGACGAATACGGTATCGTGTGTCCACCTGGATCGGCCGATAAACCAAAGAAAGGACGAGCGGAAGAAGATCCTGATCGGCCGATTCCCCCACAATTTCCTTAATAATATATATGACTCTTGGACGAAACGTCGATTTCAAAGGGGGGGAAATTAAATCAGAATGCATCGTTTCAACGCCGTGATGATGAATGATCTGGTTGTTGTACCATATGACAGTTGTAGTACTGTGGGACAGTAAATGCGTGTTGCTGTGCGATGATGCCAACCTGATGAAAGTAATTACCCTTGGTCCTCTAGATCGGCGGTCAAAACCCATTTCGGGCGGTGAATCAGAGAGCATAAAAAGAAATGTGGCGATGGAAACATGTAATTGGAAGAAAAGTAAAACGCTACTACTATATAAGTTGATGAATGTTTATACACTGATGATGGATGGATGATGTTTTTATTCTTACACTCCCTCTTTGATTTGATGAGACAAATAGGTACTCCTTACATATGATACGTAGTACTTCATAACTGTAACAACTTCTGGGACAAAGTCCTATTCCATGTATGATACCGGTATCATATGATACGTCATAGATCATCATATGATACGTCGTAGACTTCCGGTACTACCGTACCACCGTAGGTACCGGTAACCAGAATGCTTGTGGTGGAAGAGATTGAAGATTGAAGTTGATGGTGTGAAGTTTTTCTCTCTCTCTATGACGTACTGACTGTGAACATTGAACATGGAAGGCGGAGTAGATTTATCATAGAGGTGATGTTTTTTGTCCGTTCGCGTAAGGCGAGTCCAAAAGACCCGACGTTGAAGGATTCCCTCCACTTTTTCCACAAGAGAAGAACGAACCCCACAAGTTTTCACCTCCGTTCACCAACAAACATCCCTGATCCTTGGCATCATCTACGACGTACTTCGTGCTACGTACCACTTCGTAACATTACGACGTGTAACAAAACGTTGTATCTCATGGGATGAGATGATGATGTTGATAAACACATGCATTAACAGTAAGATCTTCTCGCTTGGTAACAATCAATTATCACAGTCAATACTACAACATATATCCTAGAAAGCCCAGGGAAAATCTCGTATCGTCGTTTTGGGGAACGTTTGTGGTACACACAACATCATTTGCAAAAGTTTTGTTCCCCGATGTTGTCGTGGATACCTCGGCACAACCCGAAAGTTTCCGGCGGAAGCTTTGCAAAATTCAACACTGTCAATGATGTCAGCAACGCAAAGCAAGAAATATCTCGTTCGACTCAAGAACGTCGCAACCAAATTCCAGGGGAATTTCCACGTTTGAATTCCACAAGTCCCACCAGTTCTCCCAAATCCGTGATTTCGTCCCGATCGAATCTGGGTTTGATCTGCGAAGAAGACGGCGAGACGAAGGATCGTCAACAGGAACAAGTCCACTTGACGGAAAGTTCGATCAGAGAACGTGATCAAACGAATAAGGACTTGAAGAAACGGAACAACGATATGCAAATTGATCTGGAACATCGCAACGACGACAACGACGATGTTGCGGAAAGTTCTGTCTTTGGGGGGTTGGTCGATAGTACCATTTCTGCCACTGCAACTACCACCACCAGTGATCAACCTCGGTTCGTTCCGATGCCACCACCGAAAACAAATCATCATCATAATGATAATGATAATGTCTACCAAATCCAACAATCACAAATGAAGAGGGTCTTGTACAAAGCCGCGTGTCAAATGAAACAGCAAGGGGGGAGGACTGAACACACTGCCAATACATCAAAAGCCAATAAACTACACGAAATAACTGCAAACAACGATACGAAAGGGAGTACTCTTCTTGGTAATAATGAGTCGACCGATAACAGCAGTTTGGGTATCAAATCGGTCCGTGACACCGTTCGGAGTATGGAGGCAGTCAACAAAGGGAATCTCACACTGTTGAGGGACCGGGAAAAGACCAATGATGGTATTGGGATGTCCACTGACACAAATTGTTCCAACAACAACAACAAGAATCGTCAAGGACAACAACAAACAATACAAACGCTTCATCCAATGTTGCTGGGTGTTCATCGAGACCAAGTCAAGATGTCAGCGACGACGTTTCAACGTGCGTCTCAAGTCCTTCAAGATGACCTGGATCGTGCCCAAACGTTGGTACAAACGTTGGAGGAACAATTGGATCGTGCCTACCAGCGTCGAGAGGAGGCCTTACTCCGCTATGAAGAGGCTCATGCCAAACGAAAATATCAGGTCATGGCCGAATCGGTCCAGACCTTGCATTTGGAAATTATACAGGAATGCTGTTCGTCGTCTGTCACACGAGAAATGATCGAGGGACCCATGTCGTCGTTGTCGTCGTCGTTGATGAGTTGGGATGGTACCTTCTCCTCCTCCTCCTCCAATAGAATTGATCATATAAAGGATTTGTCCGCCTGGAAAAGAGCGATTCTTCAATTCAAGCCATCGATTGCAACAGACAACAACAATAAGAGCAACAGCAACAACAACAACAACAACAACAACACTGTCAATCACAGCCAGCTTTCCCATGACAGTGGTTGTACCAGTAGCAGCAACGACAGTAGCAGTACATGGTACCAAGACTTGTCATTGGAAGAACTACAGCTCATGAAGAATCGTTTGGAAAACATTCTTGGACTTTTCCGTTCCGCACAACGTCGGAAGGAGTCAACCAACTTGCAATGGCAAGCCCAGGCAGACTTGATGAAGCAAGATGCGGCGTCCAAATACCTCTTGTACTGCCAATACGGACGTATCATCTGAAAATATATATTATTCACGGGATTCATTATTTTGTTTCCATGTGGACGGTATGAAAAAAGGAAAATCTTTCTAAGAGTGATGATCGGTGCCTTGGGAGGGAACATCAAAGAACAATCCTCATCATTGTCGTCGTCATCATTTTTTCAAAACATTACATGGATTGCAAAGTATATGTATGATACGTTGTCGGTTCGTCGGGGTGGGTATTCCGTGACATCATCGTCATCATCATCATCATCATCATCAAGCTGCGATCCAAATGGAACAAGAAAACCTAATACTAGCGACAAGAACTGGAAATTGTTGTTGCTTCTAGTAGCTAGCTAAGAAATTTGGGCCAACTTACTATTAAGGAAAATTGATTTATAAATTAACAGTAAAGATCTTGTTCTGCTGCGCATGTGATTGTCATCATCTTTCCTCCCCGAGGATCGCCGTGCTTCTAAAGGCTGACTCCGATTCCTAATACTAGAGGCTTCTTTCTTGAAAGAGGTATGTTTGTTGACTGTGAACGCAGAACGTGCTGCTTCTATCTGCTACCTAGCTAGAGGTATCACTCACGGACACTCACAGTCAGTAGCGAGTCAAATGAAAACGCATCATCAGCATTTTTTTTGGTCTATGGTCTTCCCCAACTTGAAGTGTTAATTAACTGTATAAAAATATAAAAAATAATACTGTAATAAAATATTTCTTCACTGTAAATTCTACTCTAGGTACGGTAGGTACCTCTCTACTACCGGTAGTTACTCGTCCACTTATCATACCTATTTTTACTACGGTAGTACTCCGGAGTAGTAGCTACCTCATAGAGTACGGAGGTAGGTACCGATATCGCAGGGATCGATGGAGCGCGCGCGCTAGCAGTAGCTATCTACCGTACTACGGTAGGAACCGTATGACAGCTCTACGGTACTCTACCGGTACTGGTATCATACTGGTATACTGGTAGTAGAGATGACAGGGTGACGTCGTTGGTGTCATTCATCATTCATCGTTGGGGATGTTCAATAATAAAAAAATGTCTCTCAGCTTTGACGTGAAGATGTCATGACGGGTTATTTTTCGACAGAGTGCGGTTGTTTTGTGTGGACAGACCGTTCAATTTTTTCTCCACCATCGGCATCTCACATCACAGACAGTCAGTACCATAGTAAGGGTAGTCTCTTTTGGTTCAAGCTTACAGTTACAGTTGTAGCGTTTTCATCAGTGACACTATCCATTTGACATTCCTTTCATTTTTCATTCATCAGTACGACGACGTCATACAGTATTACGACAAACAAGAATCTCCTCTACTACTGTCAAGATGAATCGAACGGTCAACAACAATGCCGTTACAATTGCCACGACGGTGGTGTCAAGGATGATGTCCTTTTGGGTTCTTGCTGTGACGGCAAGCTGTTGTTGCTGTTGCTTTCTTTCTACTGGAACGAACGGTGCACCACTCCATGATATCATTCATGAGATTCCGTTGTATGGACGGCCACCGACGCCTCAATTTTCGGGATATCTCGATGCTGCGACCAATGATGGGTGTGATTTGGCCACCAACGGACCGGTATGTAAGCTCCATTATTGGCTCGCTTTGGCCGAAGACAACGACGATGGACCCGGTCTCAGCAAGCCATTGGTCCTTTGGTTGAATGGAGGCCCCGGATCGTCCAGTGTTTTGGGATTGTTACAAGAGATTGGACCGCTCTTGATGAATGCTACGGGTACGTACGACCAACTATCATAATACAAAATCTTGGTGCACCATTGTTCCCTTACTCCTCTCTCACTCACGACAACAACATATTGTATATATGATATATGTATGATTACATCCAACGATTCGAAAATAGGTGGTCTCATGAATAATCCATGGGCGTGGACTCGAATCGTGAATGTTCTTATTTTGGAGGCACCCATGGGTGTCGGATACAGTTACTGCAGTCGACAACTCGAAGGGAAGAAATGTATCAACACGGACCAATACACAGCCAAGGCCACCCGAGCTGCCCTGGTCGATTTTTTTACCGACAAGTACCCCGAATTCGTCGACAACGACTTTTTCATTACAGGAGAATCCTATGCCGGTAAGAGAAACCAAACAACCATTCACCACTAAGCCATTTGGCATTTCATTCTGACATCTGACATCTCACTCGACTCGACTCGACAATACTCCTGCAATATATTCTCTTCCCTCTTGTGTCAGGAGTTTACATTCCAACTCTTGCCCAGCAAATTCTGGACCATCCGTCCAGCAAAGATCTTATCAATCTCAAGGGAATCGCCGTTGGAGATCCTTGGTGAGTCTTATCTAACGTTGGGACCAACTGTCTCTCTCTCTCGTGTGTGTGTGCATTTTACTTGTCATCGTTTCTTTTTTTTTACTCACTGTCAATTTTTTCTTCTTCTTCTTCTGGGTTTCTTGCTTTTCAATATCAACAGCACCGACAACGTTGCTCAAGCCGACAGTATGGATCCGTTATGGTACGCCAACAAGTACGGTTTGATGGATCCAGAAATATACGATTTGTTGTGGAATCATTGCAACGAAGATTTTTTGGTCCGATACGATATCCGTCACAAGTCCGTCGTTCACGAACAGAACAAGGCCAAGGCGAACAAAAACAAAAACAGAACAATACCTCCACCTGCCAGCATTGGGAAGCATGCCAATTACGTCCTGGCAGCAAACCTGAATCAAGAGCTCCATCCAATCCAAGACTTGGAGGAACGAAAACGAAAGGCTATTCATTTGTACCATGATCGCGTCCTTGGAGTTTCCTTACCATCTGCTGTCGTTGCAGACGACGACGACGACAACGACAACGACAACAAAAAGGATTCGTTAACAGCAGAGTGTACCATGGCATATCGAAAATATTTGCTGTCATCATCCCACGCTTTATCGCAAGGTTGGGATGATTTGTTCATTGACGATTACAGTCTCTTTGCTCCCGTCACAACAGCCGAAGACGAGTACATGACGGAATACATGAACCGAGACGATGTGAAACGAGCGTTGCACGTCGAAGAGGCACCGATCGACAAATGGCCGTATCCAAAGGCGGGATTCGATTATACCAAGGAATACAGTGCATGCAACTGGCAAGACGACATTTTGTTCCCAAACATCAGTATGGTGGATATTTACATGGAAATCGTCCCAAAGTTGGAAAGGACGTGGATCTATAACGGCAATACGGTCCGTATATGACGCGAAACTGTAATATTTTCCATTCTATTTTCCCCCTCATGGAACTTCTGTCTAACTTTGTTGGTGTCTGTCGGATACCACAGGATCCTTGTGTCAGCTATGAAGGAACTCGAGAGGCCGTCAAGCAAATTTTGCAACCGGAATTGGACGGCGGAGGTACGTTCATGGCTGATACTGTCGAGTTGTGTACTTTATCGTCGTTTTGACAAGGTTCGAATTTATATTTTATTTTTGCTTGTCTCTCTTCGATATTAGGGTACAGACCATGGTTCTATAACCAAACGGGGGCCGCTATCCAAGTCTTGGAACAAAAGAGTGTTCTGTTCGGACCCAACCTTGTTGCGCAGGACGGTAAGATCGCGATGATTGCTTGTGTTGTTCGGCGTCGTTTTCGGATTTTTCACATTTAACGTCGTTATTGTTGTTCCTCTCTGCACTTTTCCTTGTTTCGTCATAGTTGGTGCCCAGTATGGCGGAGAAGTAGTGAACTACGAAGAAGGCTTGTCATTTGTGACGTTCCATGGATCAGGGCACATGGTGCCACAGTTTAGGTAAAGTTGAGGTTCTCAAAGCCTGATTATTTGGTTGAATGATGGCATCGTGCCTCTCATCCCCCCCCCCCCCCCTCATCTCCGAACAGGCCACAAGCCGCTTTGCATTTCTTGTGGAAATTCATCGTGGGAGGGGACTTGGCACCTCTCCTCCCCAGCAACGCAACATTAAAAGAAATGGACGACGCTACCTTTGCGAAAGCCATGCAGACATGGACTAAAGCCGCTCAAAAGCCCCCCTACGTAGACTGGGTGGATCTACAAACCTAACGTGTCTGATGAATGATTCCATTGGTGATGTGCGAAAAGTGAATTCTGTCTTTCTTTACATTACTGGTTAACAAGTAGAGATGTCGTTGATAAACATTAATAAACAGCCACAGCTCCAATTCAGATAGTGAGGTGAACGGGAAACAAACTAAGGCAAATATTCTGCCAAGCGATCACCAAGTGTTTGCCTAGGTGGAGGTAGGACCAGCTCACTTCCGTCCTCCTCATCGTCGTAGCCACTTCCTCCATCATCAACATCGGCATCGGCAGCTTTCTTGCCTTCACTAGGGGCGGATGTACCTTTCTTACCGGAATCATCGTCGTCGTCACCACTTGGACCAGCTTTCTTGCCTTCACTAGGGGCGGATGTACCTTTCTTACCGGAATCATCGTCGTCGTCACCACTTGGACCAGCTTTCTTGCCTTCACTAGGGGCGGATGTACCTTTCTTACCGGAATCATCGTCGTCGTCACCACTTGGACCAGCTTTCTTGCCTTCACTAGGGGCGGATGTACCTTTCTTACCGGAATCGTCGTCGTCATCACCAGCCTTCTTTCCTGCACTAGGGGGGAATGTACCTTTCTTACCGGAATCATCGTCATCATCATCATCATCATCATCATCATCGTCGTCGTCGTCGTCGTCTCCTCCAGGTCCAACTGGAGCTGCGTCAGGAGCTAGCGGACCAACAGGAGCAGCCACAGGCGAAGGCGTAGGTCGCAACGTTTGAGGGTAACAGAACTCAGTGTTGGCAGATGTCGGAGCAACAGCGCACGAAGCACCGACGTTGAAATCTTGGACTGCGGTGGGGGCATCACTGAGCGATCCACAGACCTGAGTTTGCGTTTGGCATTGCATATACCATTTGATGCAGCCCTCATCCCAAGTCTTCAGGCATGCAGAATCAGCGCAGATACAGTCATAGTTTTTGCAAGGTGAAGGACGCTGCTCCAGTGCCGCCCTGTCAGCATCGGGGATGAACGGATTTGGGACTGGTGCATGACCACATCCCACCACACAAGGATTGTCGCCCAAATCATAGGACGGCTCGCACACAATTTCTCCAGGCCCAACATTATCGTCGTCGTCGTCATCGTCATCATCATCATCGTCATCCCCCGGACAAAGATCATCGTCGTCGTCGTCCTCTTGGTCACCAGGGGGGAATGTACCACCTTTCTTGCCTGCAGCAGGAGGAAATGTACCGGCTTTCTTACCGGCATCATCGTCGTCGTCACCGCCTTTCTTGCCACTTGTATCCTGTTCACCAACGCCTCCTTTCTTACCGCCACCGTCGTCGTCGTCACCACCTCTCTTACCAACAGTAACCTCACTGCTATCATCGGCGTAACCAAGCTTTCGTCGATCGGCTTCCAAGTCGTTTTCAGCACGGCGAGGCTCTACACAATCAACTTGACGAGTCTTCTTTTCCAAAAGGAGCTGACGCGAGTTTTCCAATTGTGCCACGCCGGACGCAACAAAGAGAGCTAGAAACGATAGCATAACCATCGTCATGCGTCCTGCCGGGTATGTTCTTAGCAAAGTCACCATTTTACTGACTAACTATTTCAAGTCTTTTCTATTGGTACGGCGGTATCGGAAAGGAGAGTTCGAAGAGTTGCAATATGTGGAGAAATCTGAATGATTGTGAAGTGCAGTTCGCTGTGAAATTTTTTACGACGCATCCAAACTGTTGATAAAAATTTCGATTTTTGTCCACTCTCATGAAAAAGACAGAAAAATCCAAACGAACAGATGCAGAAGCACACCCGGCGCGCAGAATTTCCGATTTTCGTCGGATACGAATGAGATGCTCTGTCAGTCTTTTCTCGAAGTGACTGCACATAACATTCACTTGTTTTGCACTTCCCTCTAAATAAACAAAGTTCGACGACATTTCAACAAGACATCATTCGACCCATGCCGACCTTCTGAAATTTTACGAACGGCTTCAGAACGGTTGTAACATCCCACTGATCTGATCATAGTTCAGAAGAAGAAGCCAAAGAACCTTGTTCCCCCCATCCAGGTACATATCTAAATAATATTATTCATAGAGCGGTAGATTTTCTGCCAAGCGTGAATGCTATTACGGTGGTTATCAACCTCAACGGACATTACCTGAGGTCATAAAGGGAATAATAACTGGTGTTCCTTTTATGATAGAGAATAAAAAGTAACATAATTGTTGAGAGCCTAGGACAGAAATGCGAGTCATGTCCTTCGTAGCGCTCTACCGATAGCTATGATACCTACCGGTAGGAACTTTGAAGAAGGCTCTGCTGCACATTCTGGTACCAACTAGGAGTAAAGGCAGATTTTGGAAGGTAGGCACGTCCAGTCTTTTCATTGAATTGAATGTCCTCCAATAATAGGATCCCCGTATAAACTTGAGACTCGACGACGCCTCCTTCTCCTAGGTCCGCTTGCAAAGAAAGACTCTTCAACAGGTCGTCTTGCTTTGCCAAATCGCCGAGCAGAGAGAAACGGCTTTGAATGTTGCGTTTGGTCGGAGGCACGTATCTTTCCGCAGCCGCCACTTGAGAATTGATCCCAAACAGATCCGAGGCCGGCTGTAGTCGCTGTACATTGCCGTACAAGTTGGGACTGAGAGGATTGTTCCGTACCAGTCGACGCCATTCCCAAACGAAGACAAAAGTAGGAAAGTTCTTTGTGATCATTTCCCATGTAGCGAGTCGGAATGGAACGTTGTCCCCGCTCCCACTTTTCTCAAAGTACACATCTTCGTCGATACATGTCGCCACATGGTCCAAATACAGGTCCGTTCCGGAAGCAGTCGAGGGGTTTCGATGCCAAATCAGCAAAACATCTCCCGGTTGGATCTTTTTATTGCGCTCGCGAATATTGTCAAGTTTGAGCAAAGCTGGTTTTGTTTCGCTGCTTTGAATAAGATCAAAACTTGGACCTGTGAATGCCCTCCATGCCGATGTTGGGTCGGCCGTGGAAATCGTCATTGCAGAAACGTCGGCGTTGTCGGCCTGAAACAGAACCTCCCATGCGAACCCCCAACAATTGTAAACGAGCAAGACTTCCTGATCTGAAAAACGTTTGACTGTATCGTTTGGTCCACCCAAAAAACTGGGAAGTAGATTCCTAGTTGGCGTACGAGAACTGCGGAAATGGCAACCGTTGGTTGCCTGCAAGAGTGGGGGTAAAAAATCCATCAAATAAAATGTCCGGTCTGGATCGTACACCACTCTGGACTTTGTTTCGGACCAACCGCTGTAGATTTTCATTAGCTTTGTAAAGTCGGACTCGGACAATGTTCCAAATTCGGCATCCAACGACAGGGCGAAACTTGGTAACGATGCGGAGTCTCCTGCATTGAACGCCCGACCAGTGTACTTGATCTTGAGCTTGTCTGCTGCTGCTAGCCTCAAGCCAGGATAGGGCTCCACCGTGGTTGGTGGAAACACAAACAAGCCATCGACCACCACGACCACCTTGATGAGAAAACATAAGACGAGCAGCACGTTGGTTCTCCAATCAAAACGAGGTTGGTTCGATGAAGCACATTTTTTGTTAGAATCCCACGTCATGCTGGTGACTGCCATCAAGAAAGATGACACAGCCTGTGTGACTATCGAGGACAAGGACGGCTGATTGTTGTTGTTGGTTGTTGGTTGTAAGATTTCTGGTAGGCCTTGTTGTGACGGATCAATGACTGGGTGACCGCCGCCTCCGCCTACCTTACTGTTAGAGAGAATCAGACCATGTTCAATCTTACTGTTATTAATGGAGGATTCGCTGAAATCATCCGTTCATCTCGTGTCGTCGTCACGTCCGAAAAAACAATCTTCTTCATTTTGAGTTGATTGAATAATGTATTAATACTCTTTAATAATTAAATTGCTACATTTTTTTGTATATTATTATTATTATGTTGCATAATAATGTTTTGATTCTTCATGATTACGGAGATGTCCGAGATCTCTGCTCTACCTACTAGCTAGTCGTAGTCGTAGAGAGAACGAGAGAGAAGAGGTTTACAACAGTGTATGTCCTATTATAATGTTCAACAGAACAACCAAAAAAGCTACAAACATCCAGGGAGATGATGATGATGTTACTGACAGCTTGTTAGTTGTTGGATATCCATTCATTAGTAGCTATACGCCTAACGCTATGAGCAAAAAACTAAGAAGGAGTCCTCCCAATGCCGACAACGCAAAGGCTACTGTCAATATACTAGCCTGTTTGGCTGCGTTGGTAGTTCTCATCATGATGGGGAGCTGTTGCGGGGCCATTTGGTAGCACGTCGTTACAAGAAAGCCCGACAAAAAGGCAATGAAGGCAACAAGAGTAATGGTTATCAAATCTCGATAACCTTCCGTCTTTACAAAGTCAAAACGGGAGTTGACAAAGAACAGTATCACAACCAACCAACGAGCAAGCGTGGTCCGGACGACCCACGACATGTCGTTGTTGATGTTGTTGTCATCATCATCATTACCATTTGTTGGTACGTCATCGTCGGTACCATCACGATATGGTGATGGTTCTGCTGTGTCTACTACCCAAGGAAGTATTGTGGCTAACCGTCCGAGAAAGTCCATTCCGATACGAACGTAAAACAAAATCTGTGGAAGTTCCATCCGATTCGTTCGGACTCTGGTGAACCAAGACCCGACGAGAAACGAGGGGATCAACGTCATGGCCATGACCAAACAACTGGGTCGACTGTACCGCAATAGTTCCTCAAATGACAGTTCTTCTGTCGCTGGATGGTAACATTCCGACAAGTCGGTCGATTGTGACAGAGAGACTGAAAGCCCGATAGGTACAGTAGTTTGGGATGGAAACAACGATGTACTAGTTGTTGCCATTGTTGCTTCGTTGGAGGATGGTTGTAGCTCATTGGACGCCCTGCATTGTTCCGAAACAAATTCTTCTTGCTGTACTGTTGAGAGTAGCAGTAGAGGTTGTCGTATAGGATCTTCACTGTCAGTAATATCATTATTCATGGTTATATTGTCAAACGTTGTAGTGGGAGGTGAAGATATTTGTCGTTGGAAAGAAACTTGTCTTGATGTTATCGAGAGTTGCATCGAAGAATCTCTTTGAATCATGGAAGCTCGTACTCGTGGCCGCCCGATCAAGAGCCAAAGCATGGCCAAGAAACAGATGAATACTGCCACGACGACCATCCACAAAAAGCTTGGAAAGCGTTCTTCATTCATCGTTTCGAATCCGCTCGTCCAACTGAGTACCAACACTGCCAGGGCGGACGCTTGAACACCCGCAGAGACGGCCGCCTTGCACTTGCGCGGCAGGGTCGTGTCACTGTCTTGTTCCAAGAAAGTTTCTTGAAAAGTACCTTGCAAATTTGTAGTAGCATGATAACCATTTTTGGTAACAAAGGAGGCTAATTGGTTCAACTGTCCGTACAGAATCGCTCCACCGACTCCTTGTAGACATGCCGAGATGACAACGGCAACCATGGAATAATGAGTTGGTTTGTGTGATTTTGTACCACCACCACCACCACCACCAGAAATCATCGTAAAGATCAGTCCGATCGTCCCTGTGATGACCAGTCCGTATCCAATGATGGTTCGGAAGACAAACGCTCGAAGAGTTGCAAAGTACCGATCGTACTGTTGATCCCATGTGGCCTGTGCGATCGAAATGGGTACCAACGGTAGATAAATCGCAACGTTTAACAAAACAAAAAAGTTGTTCCCAAAGACTTGTTGAAAATGTACCAAACTACTGAGAGATGATATGTATCCCATGGAAGATCCCAATCCCGAGAGAAAAAAGAGTGTCAGGTCCAAAATCATTGTAGTATCGTCGTCGTCGTTGTTGTTGCTGTTGTTGTCGTCAGGGAGGAGGAATTCGGATGAGGTTGCTTCGGTAGCATCTATACCATATTCATACTCGTCTGGTTGTTGTTGTAGGGGAGAATTCTCCTCAACTAGTAGAGACAATGAACGGTTAGACATGATTCGATCGTTTTTGTTGTATTTTCCAAGAGAGAGAGAGAGTGAAAGACCATTGAAGTTGTGATTGACAAGATTTCTGTCGAACAAGCAATGATACCATATGTGGGATTGGTCTCTCTAGAAATTGCAACAACAACAAATGGGTGTGATGTTCGAGCCTGTGGAGATGCAGAATGATGATGATGGAAAGATCCCAAGCGTGATGATGACGCGACGAAAATGATGGGGGATCTATCATCGGTTCGAAAAGAAGACGAGGGGTGGTCTCTTGATGATGACGTTTGGAAGTTTGAGGGAAGAAATTGGTGCCCGCGCGCGCCGACATGCTATTCTATTCATATATCACACCTGACTTCTTTTTATTTATTTTGTTGGAACTCTTTGGTGCCCGCGCGCGCCAAAATATGCTACTCCAGTAGAATTTTTAGATTTTGGTTGGAACTCTTTCTCTCTAGCTTGCTAGCTGGTAGGGAGCTCTCTCTCTCTCTCTCTCTCTCTCTCTCTCTCTCTCTCTCTCTCTCTAGTAGAGTAGTGTTCTGTCCTGCTTTCGTAAACGTCAACCTAAAAATATACCCGAGAAATATACACTATTACTTTCATCCGTCACTTTTTCATTCGAGCTCATCGACGTACTCCTCTACAATCCTAGAACTACTGATGCTGCTGCTGCCAAAACTGCTGCTTCGTTTGTGATCTGTTTCATCTCGACTCTCTATTTTCCGAGACACCTTGATTCGAAGGACATTTGCGTTTGTTCCGCTTCGATAGGAAGACGAGGGCTTGGATTGTAAAAGATTCGTACACTCCTCGACGCTTAATCTGGAAACATTCAGACCGTCAATCTCAAGTAATTTATCACCAGTCAAAATGACACCGAACAAAGGTGAATAGTCTTTTACGGCTCGAATGAAAGGCCCAGTCGATGATGCGCTAATGATAAGCCCAAGTTGTCCTTTTCGGGGAGCTGTAAGTTCAAGACGAATCGCGTCTCCTCTGGAAATCGTTGTAGAACTTCGAGAGCCATCTGAATTATCAGAGGATGATGTGCGTCGATGGGATACGGTGGAAATTGAATCCCCATGGACACCAACCAGATCCTGTTTTTTCAATTCACTCATAGACGAGTCCGCAAGAGATTCGGTGATTGGACTAAATGATAGCAGAGCACTCTTTCTATAGTGTTGTCGATTCCTCTCTCTCGAGACTTTCTTTGAACGAGAACGAGACTCGAGGTTGGGTATAAATGGGCGTCCAATTGGCGGTAGGCCTAGCTTCTTTCCCCTCTCGATCACTTCGGGCGGTGTAGACGGCGATATGTAATCTTCTGGGACGACACCACCAGCCCGGGAAGTGGGTGGGGTGCGAGGATTACCAAATGAATCCATTCCAATGGGATCATCAATTGGACAATTAGGCGATGCTCCCTCGTGATCAATGATGGGAGGACAGGTTCTACTAAGATCGATCAATGCGTTGAAACTCGATGTACGGCGGAGTGGGAAACGCAGCATCGGTCGGCCAGAAGGGACAGGTGTGGACGCAATCGATCCCGCACCGTCGCTTTCGTCTTCATCGTCACCTTGATCGTCATCGCTATCGGAACCTAGAAGTAATTCGAGAGAGTTCTTTCGCAACCTTGGACTTTCATCTTGCGCTTTGTCAGCTGCCTCTGTTTCATAGTATGATTGGAACGATTGAGGATAAACAAGGTTAGTTGCACTGTACCGATGAGCTCTGATTGCTTCACGAAATTCCAAGGCAAACGCCTCAAGGTCGACATTCTTTTCTTTGGAAGGTCGCACAAAGTTGGATTCCTGTGCTATTGATTCATCATCGTCAATACTCTCTCCTTCCTCCTCTTCGCCGTCGATATTTTTAATAATGATCATAGGAGGAAGCTTACCACCATAGGAAGCTTCGGTTCCCCAATGGCTTTCGCTCGATAGTGCTTCAGTATGCTCATGATGGAGTGAAATGTCATCGTTGCAAAAGTTCATTTCGCTATTTGCGAAGGTGGGACGATCGGTCGATAGGTTGCGACGAGTGAAACATAGCTTTGAAAAAAAGGCAGAAACGCTGTTAGACGGATGACGTTTCGTGGTTCCCGCCAGAACCGTCTCAGCATCGCTAGAGACAAAACTTTGATTCAAGATGACTGGTTCCAAAGATTCCTCTGTTTGGTCCGCAGCTCCATAACCATCCCCTTCATTGCTTTCTTGTACCACAACATCTCCTCTAATCTGAGCATGGGAAAGGTGTACAAAGTCACCAATGTGGTATCGATGGTACATCAAACTTCCTACAATAACAGTACAAATGACAGTCGGGACCATCAAGGAAACGAACAGCGTGGCTTGGGATGTGTCTGACGTCTCCCCAACATCCTGAACAGATGGAGGGATCGTTTTGGCATTCGTTTTTGATGGTAAGATGAATGCGGAGAAAAAGAAATCATCCGCTCTCCGTAGAGCATTGATATATTCAAAGTTGTCTATACCTTCCAGAATCAAACTGGTCAATGCCATTGAGTCAACCTTGATGGAGAATCCCACAACATCGATGCTGATTTCGATGGTCACGGTTCTTTCGACCTGTTGTTGCTTGTACTTTTTACTGGCACTGGATTGAGTTCGGAGGCGTTTAGGATCCCCCTGCTGTTTTTCTTCCAGGAGATTTTGTGAAGTCAGCTCCACCTTTATGAGTACAATGACTTTGCCGTTGGCGTCAGTAGTTTCGGCTAGATATTCCTCCAAGAAAGACTGGGATGTCGTCTCCAAATGACGTTTAGAATAGGTATTGAGAAAGCCGGGTAAGTTTGCCATTCGAAATACAACGGAAATAGAGAATTGGGTGAATGTGCCACAGTCAATGCCGCACGTTGTGGGACAGCTGTTCACAAGGGTCTCCAACTGAGTGACATTGAGGCCAAGATAACGCCAGGCAATACATTCTGTATTGCGGTGCGCCTCACATGAGAGCCCATTGATTGGACTTTGATACTCGGTCCTATCGCGACACTCCATTTTCGGAATCGATGGAGGGGGGGAGTTTGATGGGATTATTGCGGGCAAATTGGAAGGTTGATCTGAGGGAACTTTGGACTGGATGAATGCTGCGTTATAGGAAACTTCTGGTGATGGCGAAAAGGACGGTCCATTAAACGTCGAAATCGAAAAGTTGGAGTCATCTTCTGTGAGAAGAAACGTTGAATCTTCCACCAACAATTCCGTTTGCGAGGATTGTTGAATTTCAACGGTGGTCCGAGTGATCTTCGAATGATGTGGGTAAGCAGGGCTTTCCATGTAGGCGTCGAGGAAGCGTGGTGCCGGTGATGCACTGTATTCGTTTTGTGGATACTCAGTGGAAACGGGAACACTCGGGCTTGTAGTTGGAGATAGATTGGCAGCATTGTCACCGTTGTTACGCAAAGACGAGGGCTGAGAAGACGTGTCATCAACGAAAACCTCCCATTTGTCCAATGGTGTAGGAGAGAGATGTGTATCGCTTTGACTGGAAAGAGCAAATTGTTGCGGCAAAAAAGCAAAGAAAATGATCAGCAGCAGCATTGACGATATCGAGTGATTTTTGTAACGCCGTAGTGTCCATGTTGCAAGAATATTCATCATAATCACCGCTGGGAGTGTGTGATTGAAGAGTTAATGACGTTTGAGGATGTTTGCTTTACTTTTGTATCACAATCGAGAAGCGACTCGCTGCCATTTTTTTATCGTGTTGTCGACATCATCAGTTCGGCCTCTCCACTTTCGATTGGAGTGATACTAGCTTCTCCTTGAACACATGATCACACATCATCATGAGTGATCGATCCGGCTTTTTGACTGAGAGAGAAATTTCGTATCTTTCTCACTAAGAAGGCCGGCTGGCGCAAGGTGGCCGAACCAAGGACTAGCTGACGCTGTTCACTCTTCCCAATCCAACGTATGATAATATTATTATGACTACATGCCTATGATACGTATGTAGTAGTAGAAGTCGCCGATGAAGTATCATGTCAAGGATTCTATATTTATCGGCAATTTACGTTTTGATCGCCCTAGTTTAGCTGGAACTTTCGTCTACACTGGTAAAGTTGGAGACAAGGTCAGGAAAATCAATAGGTGCCATATCCATGCTGGTGTGACTGGTGGCATCGTCCAAGTCGAACGTTCGACTATCTTGACGTCTTGGCGGGAGTGCCATGGGGAGACTATCACCTTCATGATTAGAAGAACTGAATCGTAACAGGCTGGTGCGTCGCAACGTTGTGGGGGTTGCTGCAAATGAAGCGTCATCCATAGGCAGCCGATCTATGGAACCAAAGGAAGAAGATTTAAAGATACAATCTTTGAGCGGTTTCCCCAGAGGCACTTCCTCGGAACTAGCTGGCAGCATGCGTATAGAGCTTCCTATTCCCGAGGAAGGAGCGGAGATATCTGGCGTTGGGAATAGGGCAAACAATTCGTTCTCGCCAAAGCGCTCGGTCGAAAAATTATCGTTACACGAAGAAAAGTGCTTCGGAGATTGATCGACATTCTTCTTGTGAGAGTTTGGCGATTGAACAGCCCATGGGGAGGAATGCCTTCGCAATCGTTTCATTGCCTGATCATCCTCGGGAGGAGTCTTGTTCGTAATGCTGCCGGCACTGCTATAAGCTTTCATGCTTGGTCGTTTATGGCCGCTGTGATTATCAGCCGATGCATCACTCTCGAGATTATCCTCCGATCCGTGAGCATGTCTTGGTGGGCGTCGCAGGCCGCAGCGGAGGGCCCTACGAGTATGGCTGGAAATAGTTGGTGATGTGCGGGATTGATCTTGAATCGAGAACGATGAAGTAGGCCCGCCTGGACTGTTGGTCCTGCTGGCCACATTTTCTGTAACGGTTTCTTCCATTAGCTTGCTTTTACTAATTTGAAGTAAAAGGGTTCTGTCTAGTACGGGTTCCAATGAAGCGCCGATGGGGGAAGATTCTTGAAACGATGTGACAACAGATGGGGGTGTCAAGAAAGGATTCGTTGCTCTGTCTTCTGCTAGGAAAGACCAGGAGGAAGCATTGTGCATATTCGAAGACAGTGTGGGCGATGTTGTGGAAATGTTAGCCTTGTGCACAATTCTCATGGTAGGACCGCTAACATCTCTTCGCATTGGTTTTTCAAGCGGGAGCATCGATTTGATCTGTCCTTTCTTTTGAGATAAAGAAAGGTATGTTCCAGACTCCAAGGGAAAACTCTTGCTTAGAAATCTGTCATCTGCATCTTCAGTTTTGGTACGCAAGATGTCGTCGTCATGTGTACCTCTGTCCATACGTCTTGTTTTTCGAATGTTACAAAGAGGAGAGTAAGATCTTGGCGTGTTATTGCGACAAACCATATCGAATCTGTTCTGAGTCTTCATATTCAATGCAAGAGCAGAAGCCAATGTTTCCTCCGCTGAATGCCGTCTTGGATTTGCTGATGAAGAACCGAAGGGTGAAGAGAAAGATGCCCCACGAACTGGCGGCAATGGCATGGAGTCAAAGGATGCGTTCTTTGAGCTGCCGTTCTGCGGGTCAGAGGACACCTCTGAGGACATGAATGCCTCTTCATCTAACGTTATGGCAGAAACTAAACTTGAACTGCTTTGATTATTTTTGGAAGTATGAAATCCATTGTTCGTTTCCACGCATATGGATTCCTTCAACATGGTATGTTCAGTCGTTCTGTTTTTTCGTGCTATACCGCCTTCTGCTGTCGCTGCTGTTGTATCTGATGTTGAAATCTGTTGGGAACGGTTGTTGACTGTTCGATTGTTCATGCCGTCTATGGAGAAAGTGTAACCACAGCGTATCGATGAAACAATGTTACTGTTAATAATGCTTCCAGTTTTCAACTTCGAGTATGTGCTATAAGAATGAAATACGTAGTACTCTAGCTGGCTAGGTAGTAGCTACCGATTAGTGGTAAACAGCATGGAAAAACGTTGTGTCTCTCGGAATGACGGGAAGCATAGATGGGCACAGCTTACGTCGTTGACGTATACCCCACTTCAATGCCCTACTACCGGTAGTCTCAATCCAGGAAACAGCGTGAAGTGTCCCATTGTTTCGAAGGAAAAGAAGCCGAAGAATGGTGGAATTCGCAAGGAACTTTCTCTCTTCTCGTTCTCGGAACGGATGGTCGGAAGTCGGTACACCCCTATTCATTACAGTTAGTTAATGGATTTCACTAGCTTCGCTAAAGTCGAAGGAAAACGAACAG
Organism: Nitzschia inconspicua; assembly: GCA_019154785.2. Classification (NCBI taxonomy): domain Eukaryota; phylum Bacillariophyta; class Bacillariophyceae; order Bacillariales; family Bacillariaceae; genus Nitzschia; species Nitzschia inconspicua. Next base: position 29,229 of record JAGRRH010000020.1, read on the forward strand.
GAGGAACACAAGGAAGCAAATTATGGTCGGAGAGAACTAAAAGCTCCTTGGTCCATTTAGCCAATACGAAGCCATTTCCTCAAGAGAATTCAAAACCATTGACTTCAATAAGAGAATTAGTATCGAATCGAATTGCCCTGTTCAATGCGTGTCAAGAGTCGTGTTAGACTCGAAATCGTTGGAGTTCGTCGCGTCGCCATTTTCCGTCATGACATTGCAAATACTTAGGTCCCATTAGAAAAAAGGGATTGATAATAATGCTAAGTGAAAGGCGACGTGGTGAATGAGTTCTTAGACATGACAACTTCGTGCAACGTCAGAATAGAGACATAAATTTACTACAGAGAACTTTCACTCAATTGTTAAGTCCATACATACAGAAGACGCCACGTGTACTCCTGATACTTGTTGCATGTAGGGGAAGTACTTCAACATCTCCGCCATTCAACACAATATTTAATGAGGAAACTTGTTCATAATAACTGTAACAACAAAAATAACGATTCCTTTCATGATAACAATTAGGTACCTACTTTGAAGTACTAAAGTACTTTTTTGGTGGCCTTTGGATTCCGGTAGTGCTGTTGTACCAGGTACTATTAGTAGTACAAATCATCTACAGTACGTGAAACCAAGAAGAGGAAATTCTACTCTATCTGTAAAATAGAGGTAGATGTCCTTCCTGTATGCGCTACACCAGAGGATTGAACTTTCGGCCGAGGTCCATTTTCGCTGATGACAAGATCTACTCCTGCTTTATGACACTTTGGACCACAACAGCTCAAACAAAAACTCTGGCTAGCTGTTCCAAAAAAATGAAGTTGGACAGTATAAAGGCTCTCTAGCTAGAGTAGCTGGCTGCTAGAAGCTAGATCTTTTGGGGCGGCTTGGAGGATGCCGCTCATGCGATAACACGGCCTAGCGGATCCCAAAATCCTTCCAACGGGTGGGGGCTGTTGGCGAGCCTCTCCATACGGTGGGCCCTGTCTTCAATTTCAGCATCCGATAGTCCCTCCATCCAAGAGACTGATTTCCTCAGCATTTCAGGGTTCGAATGCAGCAGCTTTAGCACTGCTCTCGCTTCATCACGGAGGTTTTGGCGTTCCTCGGCTTCTCGTCGAAATACTTCTTTGTTTTCCTCCAGTACAAGTTCGCGGTAAGCGGCTGTATCAGTGTCTCGAAACTGTCGGTCCCTTAGCTGTTCGAGTTCCTCAGCAGAACAAAAAGTGTCAAGCGTGTTTCCCAGTAGTGCAGCCCGTAGTTTCTGATACTTTCGATACAAGGGCGTCCCGAAGAAATTCCAAACTGGATCTTCACATATCGTTTTATCAGCTGTTCTTGGCCTTGTGCCCCTCCCACCTCCGATATGATGAAACGCCCCTGCACATCGAAGATCATGGATTGCGGTGCAAGATTCATCTTTGGTCAAGCGTATAGCTGCGTGACAATTTCGCAAAGCGACTCGGAAAGCAAAATTCCCCTCGACATATCTGTCATGAAACGCATCGCCGGGTTCACCATACATTCGGCCCGTTTTGATCAAGTCACGTCGATGGTATAATCCAGCGCCGTTAGTATATGATCCCCAGATTGCGTCACTCTTGAGTCCTGTATCAGCACAAAATGTTCGATAATCAATATACACAATGTCACTGGAATCGCCGTTGTCAGAATTGCAGGTACCGGACGATGGCAGTTCTAACCGAATGTTGACGTCTGGAATACGCTCCCATATATCTGCTTGTGGAAAAGTTAGAAAAGATTCGTATGTTTCCTGTCGTAGAAAAGTTCCCAAAATGTTTCGACCATCGTATGCGGTAATATTGTTCCTTCTAACGTTCTCGAGGAGCGCTATCGATGTAGCAATGGCTCGTTTTCGTTCTTCCGTCTGAGGAGCAACCAAATCATCTAAATACAGCCAATCTTCTTCGAGTAAGAGAACATACGGTGCCTTGCAAAGATTTCGCGTCAATAGATTCATCCCATACGCTAAACCCATGTTAGATGGTAATGCCAGTGCTCGCTCCATTTGAAAAGAATCTCTTATTGCATCTGTCGATTCTTTCGAGCTTCCATTGTCCACCCATGCTATTTCGTACCTCAAAAAGGATGGCTCGTCTTCTTCCATGTGTCGTATCGCTCCGGCAATGGTGTGATTCAGGAGATCCAAACGTTCACAGCAACTCAAAAAAGCTAAACAGACATGTGGATCGTTCTCCGGAAACTTCGATCTCTTATGAATAGGATTGTTTGGTCTGGTTGTCTCTGCAGCAATAGACGCCATGGCTCGAGAACGGAAAGAAGTCACGTCGTTTACCAGCTTTTGCTCGTTTTCAATCAGTATTTGGGGTGACGCAGACGCGCATGGAACGATGCATGCAAGGAGTGCTGCCAAAAGACACAACATGCTGATAGAGATAGGTGGTAGGCCCATGACATGCTTGTACTTCTTGTTTGGTGGTGCGATATTGTATGGTTTGGAAATGGCATGTGTTCCCATAACTTCTTGCTGCGCTGTAATGGCACTATTCACTTCAAAAACGAGATCGTCGTCATTCTCCAGCTGCAATCGAACGAACGACGGGGTCACGGTATCTCCCATTTGTGGTCGGTCATCGTTCTGTTTGCAACTGGTACTCCAGAGCTCTTGCAAATGGGCAAGACTCCGGATTGGGATGCCATTGTAGCTTACCACGCGGCGCCAAGGTCTGTTGTAGCTAAAACTCAATTCATGAGCGAATATTTCTGTCAGAACCACCAGTCCATCTTTATCATCTTTCCATTCCCTCGGCCATTTGGAAGCCTGGTCGATGAGATCTGCCTTTAAAAGAGATCCGCATCCTTTGAAGTGTTTCATTGCAAAGAACATTGGAAGTAATACTAACGATCCAAGGATCATATAGTTGGGCATGTAGTCGACATCTTCCCAACGTGGTGTGATGAGGGGTATATCACAAAGCCTGTAGGGTGGACAAACAATATGCTGGCCGTTTCGAAAGACTGTGAATGTGACGGTTTCGTCCTTTTCCTTGATTCGGAGCAAGTAGACATGTTGAATCAATTCGTTACCTCTCAAGATGACTTGCCCATCATCTGCAACCGGACTGTCATCAATTTTTGTCAAAATGTCTCCCTCTTGCAACCCTTTCCCGTCGTCTGCTGCAGTTTCACATACAGATGTAATCAAAACTCCATGGATGGAATCTGGAAGTTGATGCGCCAATCGCAACGAATGATTCTCCATGGAATGGAAGCGATATGGAATGGAGGCGGCAAGTTCATAGGTTCCATCCCTTGCATCAAATCGTCCCAAAAAAGCCTTGACGAGGACGGCCGGTATCAAATATCCAATATTGTCCACCTTTTGTGACTTGGATGTGATCTTTTTTCGAAAGGCAACCCCTGTAACGAATCCCTGGTCGTTAAAGGCCGGCCCACCACTGTTTCCTGGATTGATGGCCGCATCGATTTGAATTGCCACAATCTTATCGACCAAGTCAATTCGTGAAACCACTCCCTCCGTGACACAGATCGTCCGGCCTCCCGTTGGAAATCCAACCACATGCACCGCCTGGAATACAAAAAGATGGAGAAACGATAAATGAAGGGCAAAAAGACATAATATCATTCCAAATGGTAGATGACTGAGAATCATGAAAGAAATCGATACGATTTTGGAATAACAGTGATGCCAAAATAGGAATTACCTCTTGTAAATGCGGAAGTTCTGTAGCAAATTGCAATGCCATACAAGAAGACGAAGCTGTTGTTGGTTGTTGCTTTCCACCGTCGACTGTTCTTTCGACGCCGTTACTGTCGTCACTCCTAAACGTTTGTGCAAAAAAGTCGCGGTGTTCGGCTTGTCCCAAAATTTCCAACAACGCCAGGTCGACTTCGGGTGCATAACAAACGACTTTGGCAGGAAACCGACGGGTGGATCCATGAAGCCGAACACGAATGTCAATGGCCGATTTGACCACATGTGCATTGGTCAAGAGTCGTTCTCCTTTGATGATAAAAGCTGTCCCCGTACTCTTGTGTTGAGGCGAACGCTGCCATGGCTGTAGGGCATTCCACTCCACTTTAGCGACTTCGACACAACACACACCTTGTCCTTTGCTCATGGTCGTTGTAGCAGTCTTCGGTGGAACAAGAGGAGACGCCGTCAACGAAGGGTTGCACTTGTCGTCGCCGTTCAAACTGTTGTTAGATACCAAAAACACAAACAGTGCTGTTGCTGCAACACTGGTAGACTGAAACATGCAGTTGCTTCTGCCCGTTTGAATGTCACCTACTTGTTGTCAACACAATCGAAAGATGACGACCGGGCAAACGCAAAAGGAGAAGTGATAGCGTGGCGATGTTACTTCTGCTGTTTCATACCGCTGCAAGATTGTGATTGTACAAAATCCACAGAAAAGAATATTGAGACTCGGAACTCGGAACTCGGAGTTTACTGATAATTGCAGTTGTATTGTCGAAAAGTGATTGATTGATTGATTGACTGTGATGTGTTGTATCATTGATGGTTTGAATGGCACAAAATCCAAAATCCACATCATGGATACTCGGAACTCGGAACTCGGTGTATGAATGACTTACGGTAGTAGTAGTAAATAGATAGTGCATAATAGTACTCCCGAGTCCCGCGAACTAACAGTACGACGGAACTGTAAATTGAAACTGTAAAGATCGAGACCCTCAATAATTAAAAACGGCTTTGTACACATCCTCGGTTTCACCCGTCGCTACCGGTACCGTAGAGTCTAAATAAGTGATCCTATTCGATAAATAAGATCGAATGGTAGGATGATACAAAAGCGTCAAGCGACACGCAAAGTTTCTTTTTTTTTGGTGCAACAGTGTGTTTCTTATTTCTCTCTAGCTGGTAGTAGAGTGATTGTTCCTTAAAGTGTTCGACAGTAGAAGTTTCCAAACAGTTGAATGCTCCGTAGTTTCTTTTATTTTACGGTGTGAAAAGTTTCCAAACAGTTGAACAAGAAGGCTATGATTTTCTTCTTCTAGAAAGGCCGACAGCTATTGCGGTGTTTGTTCCAAGCAACAATATTCTTGCTCCATTCTACATTGCAACCAAAGCACCGCAGACAAGAACCAGCAATGTCGATAGCATCGTGTCACGAGCCATCATGGCACCACTTCCACCACCACCAGTAGTAGGCGCAGTAGCAGGTGGTGGCGAAGTATCGCTTCCACCAGGAGTAAGCGTATCTTCAGAACTACCACTCAATATATCGCAAGTTCCCGAACCAAACAAACTGAAAACTGCCTCCAAGTCCTCTTCCATTGTGTCTAACTGGGAAGTAACGATGGCCGCTAATTCCTCTTCGCAGTTGGGAGGCAAGCATTCCCACATTGTTGGAAAATCCAGCATAAAATCCAACGTTTCACCATCCATATCGACACTGCACGAAATATCCATTTCCATGCTTTGGGGGGTACCACCTGCACCCGTGCAAGCATCTAACAGTTCTTGAGTTCCTGGCACTTCCTCGCTTAAGTCGCAGCTTGCGGATGTTTCGGTCTCGTTGCAAAGAGTCGTGTCGGGTTCGGCAACGCGTGCATCGAGGGCAGCAAGCCACGTTTCGGCTGCTGCGAGCAATGTGGGATCCTCATACAACGTTTCATACGCCGCTTGACAATCTGTAGAAGAATCCTGGAGATGACGACGGCGAAGGATATGTTGGTGAGATTTCGTCGATGCCGCAAGGAGAAATTTTTGATGGGTGGCAACAACGACTTGTTCTTCCATCTTCGATTGGATGGCCGTTAGAGGTAGGGCCACGACCAAAACACTGGACGACAAAAACGCAAAGAGAGAGAGGGAGAACATCATCATGATGAAGATTTTTGTTGTATTATTGTTTTCCCACGCAAAGATGATGTGGAAGTTTTCGAAAGAGAGACCAAGAAGTTGAATGCACTTCTCTCCATTGCTGTTTTGTGGATTTGTTATCAACTCGGAGTGTGATTCCTTTTCCCTTCATTCACGGCCACATGAAAAAAGCGATAATAACAATATGCAAAACGTTTTGCAAAAGATATCTCCCGATGTCGCAGAACGCCTTCGCCTCTCTCGAAAAAACGCTTTGAATCGAATTGACAGTGAACATTTGCGAACATCGAATCCATTGATTGTGACACCCGGTCCATTATTAAAAGTAAGTACCTATCCTGCATGCAAAACGATATCGAAAAGTTTCCAGTGAAGTAGACTACCGTACCCGGTCTACGTTACGATATTGTTGATAACGAGCAACTCAGAGTGTGATTTTCCTTGATTCACCGTCACATGAAAAAAAGCTAAAAAAAAAACAACGCAAAAGATGTCTCCCAGAACGCCTTCGCCTCTCTTGAAAAAGACACTTTGGATCGAATTGACCGTGAACATTTGCGAACAGCGAGTCCATTGTGATCGTAACACCCGGTCCATTATTAACTGTTAACATGTAAGTATCATACTACGTACGAACAGCGAATCCATTGTAACACCCTGTCCATTAATTAACTGTTAAGCACTATGTACCTATCCTGCACGCAAGTTTCCAGTGAAGTACACTACCGTACCCGCTCTACCTTCCGATAGGGACTACGACTGGTACTGATAATAATGAAATCTATTTTATGGCTATGCCAACAACTTGCTACCGGCAGTTCCGTATCTAAGAAGTTGACTCACCCGCCTGGCCCCCAAGAGGGCGGGGCAAATTATGCAACAGCTTTCCCTCCACTCAGTACCCTGTTGCCCACCACTCAGTACTGGAAAGGCAATAAACCTCACGAATGAGGAAAAGTCCAAACCAGTGATTGCCAGATATGGCGTGGTCTTCCAAAAACAATGCTGGGAAGGCAGCAATTAACCACGTAAATTGTGTTGGGTGTGTTGATATCTTTTACCTGTTGCAACCCAATAGGGCGGATTGTACGTGTAAAAGAAGTCTTCCATGCCAAGCACCAGTAATATTTCCAATGAAATAGTACCGTCCCTCTGCACTTGACACTCGGCTGAGTTATGATGCCATTTCTTCCACAGAAAAGTCAGTGCCCATCGCAACTCTATCAGGAATCATGCATTTAGCACTCTTCCTCCTCTCTCTTATCCCCCTTCCGACTAAATAAGAGAAACACAATCTTTCCGGTCGGCCACCGGTTCTGCATGATGCCATGCACAAGACAGCAGTAGTTTGTACTACCGCTGGGACGATCTCTTCCGTTGCACTGATAGATCGTCTGTGGATTCTTACAGTTAGTTCCACAGGCTCTGACAAACCTGTGTTAAGCCCCCTACCACGACAAGGTGATCCACTCAGGGGGGACTACGACTGGTACTGTATTAGGTACGGTATGATACCTGGTACGGTTAGTACCTGTATTGTCGAACCTGGTAAATACGTCGTACCGGGTATCATACAGTGCTCTGTGCTCGGTGTACTACCATGTATCAAACACTTGCCAGGAATTAGGCACGGGTTACTCCAAATGAATCCATTCTTGTTCGAAATGATTTAAGAAAAAGATAAATCGGTGAACCGGCTGCATGTTGTTGTAAATGGGGAACAAGAACACCATCTACCCAGTCATTCATGTTTTCCTCGTCTTGCCAGGCATTGTATTGACAGCTGAGCACCATGTTGTCTCGATGCTGGCTGGCTGCAAGTTCTCTGGTCGCAGTCGTCCCGCCCCTCTCTGACTCTTAAAGATGATCATGGGTTTCAATTTCCTTCCATCAGCTGTGATAGTAAGGGAGACGGTGCATCTAGTCTTAGAATTTTCCGTCTGGCGAATGGTGACGGTTTTTTCTCCTTCTAGTTCCAAGGTTGTGCTAGAAGCCAGACTGAACGGCAGGGGTGCCTGGTCCATGTTGATAGTGTACTCCTTGAACACATTCGGGGCACTCAAGATTGGTCTTGTTTCCAACAGCCATTCTTTGGCCCGATCGATTGCCTCCTTTGGAAAGACGCCGAATCAGCTGATACTGCACTTCATATTTCTTTGCACGGAATCTCTCGTCCAATTGACAGGCCTTAATCACCAAATGATTTTAGGCTATACTTACACGTAGCTGGCGCATCTCAATTGCATGTCCGACAACTGCATCTTCAAGGTACTTGATCGTGGATGGTTGTCCTTTATGGATCGAACGTGCCTTGGGTCGAAGAATCGTGAGCTTTCGTTGGACGGTGATGGTAACCCTTGGAATTTTGTTTGGAAAGGTAAATTAGAAGACCTGTCATCGTGTTGGTGGAGTGAGGGAGTTGGCCGTACTTGTGTTCGAATTTCAAACACAAGAACCGTGCAATGCAGCAATACGGGACTTTACTGTCGTTTACTCACCATTTTCATCCCAATTATGTCTCTAGCTAGACAGAGACATAAAAAAGAATTCAGATAGACATTACAACTAGAATCCTAAAACAATCGATTCACAGGCAGTCACAGTGCATGCGTCATTGCATGATGATTTATTCCACCATAATCAGGATACGACCTGCCAGAAATTTCACCGTTACAAGATTTGATAAAGTTCGCTATACTTTGTCGTCAAGTAATCGATGAAGTACTTTGGATTCAAAGCTTCCCCAAGCTGCTCTTCAAGCATGGCGTCTAAAGAGGGATATCGTCGACCATGACGGTGAACCTTTTCCTTGAGCCAATCTTTGATGGGAACAAAGTCACCCGATTCTATTTTACGTTCAATGTCTGGAATATCCATGGCGCAATAATGGTACAATTGAGCCGCTGCGATCGCTCCAATCAGGTACGTGGGAAAATATCCGAAGGCTAGACCACTCCAATGCACATCTTGCAAAGCACCCTTGTCATCGGTTGGTACATCGATGTTCAGTAATAGTTTCATATCTTGGTTCCACCGTGTTGCAATATCCTTGACGTGTAATTTTCCAGCAATGACATCCTTTTCAATGTTGTAGCGTAAAATGACATGTAACGGGTACGTCAATTCGTCCGCCTCGACTCGAATCAAGGATCGAGACACTCGATTAACGGCTTTGTATACATCTTCGGGAGTGTACTGCTGAAAGAAGGATTGGTCCAATATTTGGGTCAGGTGGGGATGAGCAAACCTCCAAAAGGGTCTGGACAAGCCAATATGACGTTCCCAGAAGAGAGATTGGCTTTCATGTGTTCCCATGCTAAGGGGAGTGTCCAAACTCAATGCGGTCGGGTTTAGATTTTGTTCGTACATGGCATGACCGGCCTCGTGGATAGAACCGGCCAATCCTTGGTACCATTCATCGGTTCGGAATCGCGATGTGATACGTACATCTTTGACGCTCATAGACATGGTAAAGGGATGGACCGATACATCGATCCGACCCATGTCGGGATCAAACCCCATGGCAGTCACCAACGTTTCGGATAGTTGTTGCTGTTTGTGTACATCAAAGGTCCCCTCCAATGGCTTGGACGATGGTGACTGTGTGTCCTGTCCGTCCAAGACTCGGGCAATTAATGGAACCAATGCCTGTTGGACTTGATCAAACATGTCATCAATTCGTTGTTTCGACATGCCAACTTCATACTCGTCTAACATTTGATCGTACAAACAAGCCGTTTCCTCTTTTTGGTTGTTGTTGTTGTTGGTGTTGTTGTTGTTTCCCATTTTTGCCTTGGCCATCGCCATGGCAGTATCAAAACATTCTTGGAGTGTCGGTACAAAGGCTGCAAAGTCTGCTTTTTCCTTGGCAGTTACCCAATCTTGATAGGCAGTGGCACTGAGCGCTGCCGCCTTGGATGCTAATGACGGTGGAATTCTTTGATTTTGTAAGAACGCCTTTTCTTCGAGTTGGAGCAGTCGTCGATCATCGTCGACCAAACGACTAGATGACGATTCTTTGTCGGTGAGGAGTGCTGATGACTGTTGTATCAACTCGAGTAGTTGTGGATCGGTCGTTTGGGAATGAATGACCGACGCCAGTGCTGCCAATTGGTGTCCCCGTTCGGCAGCGGCGCGGGAGGGCATAAAGACCATTTGATCGTACGTTACGACTGCTTGTGCACGACGGAGATGTGTAATGGCTTCCAACTTCGATTTCAACTCGTTCATGGCAGAGGAATTGGTGATCGAAGCATCAGCAGCAGCTGTAGTAGTACCGACCGTACTGTCGGCTGCTTCCGACGATTGCGTCTCGGACGTTGATGATTTTGTTGTTGTCGCGGTTGCCGATAGAAACGAACGGTCGGAACTTCCTCCACGAACCGTCAAAGAGGAAAGGATACTATTCTGAATCCATGGTCTCTGAGACGTTTGTGTGTGGAATGATGATGATGATGATGATGATGTCACCGAGGAACAACACCCAAAAATATTATGATTCGGATGGTTTCTCGTTATTAGGAGAAAGGCATCTACGACCGTCGTCGTCCTTGAAAATGACAAGAGAATGCTACCTGTCGCCCAAGATGATAAAAACTTCATGGTGAAACGTTTACTATTTACCCTTGTACTTTTAGAGACAACACTACTCTCTGTGAGAAAATGGAAGAGGGTTAAAGTAGCGGATGATGCTTTTTTTTTTTTTTTGCGACGAAGACAACCGACAAATATCATCTAAACTGTGTAAAAAAAGAAAGATCGAACATGAATGATTGATGACGTGTTGGCGGCATGTGCGGTATTTAGAGACTACCGGTAGAGTGGGTACGGCAGTCGTAATGATTCAGGGAACAAGAACCAATTAACTGTAAATTTCCGCTTGACAAACAATTTTACTAGTCTAGTTAGCTATTGATCTTTTTGAATGGATGCATTGGAGATCCCAGTCTTTACGTTTTGGATGAGTCTGATTTCAGATCTTCCTACCTTACGTACCACTACTGTTGATCATGACATATGCGTCCAGTGCTTCCATACAAACCGTTGGAAGTGCCAAGGTGGTAGGGGGGTGGCTTTTCATCCATCGCTGGTCTCACTGATCCTTTTCGATACGATCGAATGGTAAAAGGTAGGATGGTAATAGTTTCTTTTTTTAGTGATTGTTTTTACATAATGAAGAATTTTCCAAACAGTTTAACTAACAGTAACAAGAAGGAAATGTTTTTTTTTCTTTCTAAAAAGGCCGCCAGATATATCGGTGTTTGTTCCCAGCAGCAGCAGCAGCAGCAGCAGCGGCGGCGGCGGCCATCCTTACTCCAATTTACATTGCAACCAAAGCACCGCAGACAAGAACCAGCAATGTCGATAGCATCGTGTCACGAGTCATCATGGAACCACTTCCACCAGTAGTAGTAGTAGGCGCAGGAGCAGGTGGTGGCGAAGTATCACTTCCACCACCACCACCAGTAGAAGTAGTAGTAGGCGCAGTAGCAGGTGGAGGCGAAGTATCACTTCCACCAGGAGTAACCGTATCTTCAGAACCACCGCTCACTACGTCGCAGTTTCCCGAAATACCAAGTAAACTGAAAGCTGCCTCCAAGTCTACTTCCAAAGAGTCAAACTCGGAAGTAACGATGGCCGCTAATTCCTCTTCGCAGTTGGGAGGCAAGCATTCCCAAATTGTTGGAAAATCCATTATAAGATTCAACGTTTCACCATCCATATTGAGACTGCACGAAACATCCATTTCCATGCTTTGGGGGGTACCACCAGCACCCGTGCAAGCATCTCTCAATTCTTGAGTTCCTGACAATTCCTCGCTAAAGTCACAGTTTGCGGAGGATTCGGTGAGGTCGCAAAGACTCATGTCGGGTTCGGCAACACGTTCTTCGAGGGCGGCAAGCCACGTTTCGGCTGCTGCGAGCAAGGTGGGATCCTCATACAACGTTTCATAGGCTGCTTGACAATCGGTAGAAGCATCCTGGAGATGACGACGACGAATGATCTCGTGGCGAGATTTCATCGATGCCGCCAGAAAATTACGACGGGTGGCAGCGACTTGTTCATCCATCAACGATTGGATGGCTGTTGGTGGTAGAGCCATGACCAAAACACTGGCCGAGAAAAACACAAAAAGAGAAAGAGAGAACTTCATGATGATGATGAAGATTTCGTGGAAGTTTCGAAAGAAACCAATGAAAGAATCTTCTAACTAGCTAGTAGAAGTAGGATTACGGTACCACCTTGATTCCTGTTTTTGTGGAATCTTCACGAGTTACTCTAACTCGAAGCGCTCCCTAAAAGAAAAGGCAAAAGATACCGATCAAACGATGTATGAGAAGCGCCTTCCTCTCTAATAAAAGGAAGATCTTTGGGTCACATTGAACATTCGTAAAGCATTGTAAAGCGTCCTACTCGGAGTGCTACCCGGAAGGTAGAGTACCGGTAGTTGATGAGAACTCTGTATGCAAAGTTTCCAGTTCCTTGAAAAGTTTCCAGTGAAGTAGACTACCGGATGACATACGAGTACGGTACGATACTCGGAGTAGAGAACTGCTTGTACATACCACATCCGGCGTATGCATTGACGTGAACAGTCGGGAGCGTGGGGAAGCAGAGCACCACCAGCTCCTTTGAATGAATGTCCCCCTCTTGTGAAACCAATTCCCTCCCCTTTTCGACCATCATTCGCTGCCCCGAATATGATCACCCACCAGGTCCACATTACCCACCATGGGTGATGGTCATCTTCCGGATGACAAGTTCGGTGTGTCGTTGTAGACAGTGACTTCACACCACGTTTTTTTTCATCACTGCTGCATATTTCTTGTTGCAAGGCCCAACAGGTTCAGGACTACGACAAGCGGCTACGGAGAAAACCCTCGATATCTTCAGGTGATTGCGTTCAATCATTGTTTGGGATTGTGCAGTTGAGGTTGTCCCCTTTCGAAGCGTGAATGCTTCGACAGTCAGGCTGGATCGATTGAATGATTTGAACGGCTACAAGGAAACGACGAAGGAAGAAAAAGACAAATAATGAACACTTCCAACAAGCCAGACGATACACATGATGACCCTTTGGCGGAAGCCGATTCTTCCTCGACCAATCATCTTCCCCAATCATATTCTTCTTCCTGTTCCAATTCTATCCCCATTCTCACCATATACAACCAGTTTCCTCTGTTTCTGATGGAAGATTGGAACTCTGGGATCGGAGGAGGATTATGGAGTACCGGACTGGCAATGGCACACTACTTTACTACCTCTCATTTTCAAACCCAACTTCTTCGATTACGCTCTTTAAGAAACGACGGAGAATCATCCTCTTCCTCATCATCGTTACGAGTACTCGAGTTGGGATCTGGAAATGGATTTTTGAGTGTGTGCTTGGTCGTGGCGGCCATGATGCGACCCACCTCAAACAGCTGTATTACTACAAAATCAAAGGAACCAGATCCTATCATTCCAATACATGTGGTGGCAACAGATACAGCATCTCATCTATCATTGATGGAACGAACCATCCAATCCAACTTGACTCGACTATCTTCTACATCGTCGCTTGATTTGGCTCGCTTCGTCACGGTACAAGAGTATCTTTGGGGTGACACATTCATCGGCAACAACAGCAGCAGCAACAATTTCCATTCCTCAGGAAATACGAATACTTTTGATTTGATTATTGGAAGTGACCTGGCCTATCGGGATGACCTACATGATCCACTCATTGCTGCGTTGCAACATTTTCATAACATCAATGAAACGACGCCAGCCACAACATCATCGTCTCCATCCACTACTAGCACTGCTGCCACCCGGATAACAACAACATTGTTGGGTGTAACCATGACCGACACCAAACCTATATTTTTTCAAAAACTTCAACAGGCTGGATTTGGATACGAAAAGCTTGCCGATCATTTGCTGCAACCAGAATTCCGGGGAGGAGGGTCACGACAATTTGGAATCTTTGTCATTTACAACAACAGCAATCACAAAAGAATGTCGTTGCAATCATCATCATCATGAACGACATCAACGTGGGCCATGGATACTACGACATTGCATGTTAAAAATAATGTTTTGAAAGTAGGCGAGTGCTGTTTCATTGACGATATTAGGTCTTCTTTCCATCAGGCCTGCATATTCGAAACATGATCATAAAATCATCCCCAATGATACCTAGGATATCATAACGCTTTCACAATACTTCTCTTGCGAGACATAAATGTTTTGTTTACTGTTACAGTAATAAGTGTTTCTACTGGTCGTAAACATTGTAGAAATTTCCAAACTGTTGAACCACAAAAAGGCGATGATTAAAACGCCGCACGATATTTCGACATTGGTTGACAGCATCTATTGTGCCTCCATTTTACATTGCAACCAAAGCGCCGCAGACAAAAACCAGCAATGTTGATAGCAACGTCTCACGAGTCATGATGGCACCAGGACAGGCAGCTGACGAAACAAAACTTTCATTAATAGCAGAAGTAGCAGCAGGTGGTGGCGAAGTATCACTTCCAACTGGGGCAGGGGTAGCAGCAAGTGGTGGTGAAGTATCACTTCCACCAACAGGGGCAGCCGCAGTAGTCGATGGTGGCGAAGTAATACTTTCGACAGGAGTAGGGGTGTCTTCTGAACCATCAGTCACCACCTCACAGCTTCCCGCACTACCAAGCTCACTGAATGCGGTCTCCAAGTCTACCTCCAATCCATCCAACTCGGAAGTAAAGATGGCCGCCAACTCCTCCTCGCAGTTGGGAGGAAAGCATTCCCAAATCGTTGGAAAGTCCAATGTAAGATTCAGCGGTTGACCGTCCAAAGTGAGACGGCACAAAATGTCTATCTCTAAGCTTTGGGGGATACCACCAGCACCAGTGCAAGCATCCAAAAGGTCCTGGGTTCCTGGCACTTCGTCACTATAGTCACAGATTCCGGAAGATTCGGTGATGTCGCAAAGACTCAAGTCGGGGGCGACAGAGCGTTCTTCGAGGACGGCAAGCCAAGTTTCGGCTTCTGCGAGAAGTATAGGATCCTCATACAACGCCTGGTACGACGCTAGGCAATCGGTAGAAGCATCCTGGAGATGACGACGACGAAGCATCCGGTAGCGAGATTGTATCGATGCCGCGAGAAAACTTCGATGGGTGGCAGCGACTTGTTCATCAACTAACGTTTGGATGGCAGCTGGTGGTAGAGCCATGACCAAAACACTCCACGAGAAAAACGCATAAAGAGAAAAAGAGAACGTCATGATGACGCTTTTCGGTTTGCTGTACGGCCACATTAAGCGGGATGAATGAAGTTCTTTTGTGGAAATGTCATGAAAAGAACGATGGGGGGAAAGAAAAAAAAAAAGATATTTCGAATATATGATGATCGATGATAATGCACGACTGGTATGTCATTAAGAAACGCCTTCCTGTTTCATGTACAAAGCGTTGGAACGGACTATTCTCGCGCCAGCCCGTTTACCTCGCGAGACGACGAAGGGTTAGGGTAGGCGCGCGAGGAAAGAGTAACTTCATTTTTACTGTTAATTCGTTACTTCGAAAGCATTTCAACCGAATTCACAGTCAGGTACACCTTGAAATGCCCCATTTAAACTTCTCCAATGACATGCCGATTAACAGTGTGATAGAACCATTTCTTTACGATAGAGAGAACAAACTCATCAAGAGTTACCAGTACGTCGTACAGGATCCTTTGAATTTTCTGATCGTAGGGGACAACTCCGAACGATCCGAAATTTTTGCGCGTACAATTCAACACCAAAATTGTACACCATAATCCTACAAACGGAAAAAACAGTCACCAAAAATATGAAGATGGTGAAGAGAGTATGTGTGAGCGCATTCCGCAGCGCTTCTTTGCACTTCATGAAGCCTTCTTGAGGTTGTCAAGACGAAGTATCCAAACACTCTAGGGAGGCCACGGATTGAGCAGCTCTTGGCGCTCAGGAAAGAGGTAAGAAGCCTCAACAACAAACCTCAAGGCAGCATCGTTTTTCGTCATGACGATTTTCCGAACGAAGAGCTCTAGACAATGAACCAGCCCCTGAAAATATCTCTGTTGCCGGAGAATTTCTCAACGACCAGCAGACATGGGGATGGAGTGGAAGGTGCCCCAGGAAATTCTCCGGTGATTCTTAGTATGATCCGCCAAAACTGATTGGGATGATAAACACCGAATCCAAGTCGATGCCATTTTTTTCGATGTTCAATTCTCATGCCGAGATAATTATGCACCTTTCCTCGTGTCACGGTTAAAGATGCATCCTTGCCGAACTCCTCCTGTAGTTTTGTGAAGATTTCCTCGAAAACTGTAGGGTCTTCATGTGATGTTTTTAAGATCGTCCACATACCACGCTATGGTGCACTGTTTTTGATCTTTGTCATTTACAACAATCATTGTAATCATCATCATCATCATGAACGAAATCAATGTGAGCCCATGGATACTACGACATTGCATCGTAAAAACAATGTTTCGAAAGTAAGCAATTGAAATCCTCTACTAGCCTCATCTTGTGTGAGCTCTATCAACATGTAGTCACAGTAAAGTAGTAGTAGACACATAATGTCACGATGCCACTGTCACTTGTTGTTTTATTGATAATAGTAAGTCTTGTTTCCATCTGGCCTGCATATACTCGAAACATGATCATCAAATCATCCTCAATGATACCTAGCTCGAATATCACAACGCCTTCACAATACTTTTCTTGCGACAAATGTTTTTTTTACAGTTAGTGTTTGTACTACCGGTAGGTAGTCGTAAGCAGTGTAGAAATTTCCAAACTGTTGAAGCACAAGAAGTCAATGATTAAAAAGGCCACAACAAAAATCTCGATATATTGGTTCACAGCATCTATTATGACTCCCATTTTACATTGCAACCAAAGCACCGCAGACAAAAACCAGCAATGTTGATACGAGCACCGTCTCACGAGTCATCATGGCACTAGGACAGGCAGCCGACAAAACATAACTTTCACCAAGTTCAGAAGTAGCAGCAGGTGGTGGCGATGTATCACTTCCACGAACAGGGGGTGGGGTAGCAGCGGGTGGTGGCGAAGTATCACTTCCAACAGGAGAAGAAGCATCATCTGAACCACCAGACACCACCTCACAGCTTCCCGCACTACCAAGCTCACTGAAAGCGGTCTCCAAGTCTACTTCCAATCCATCCAACTCGGAAGTAAAGATGGCCGCCAACTCCTCCTCGCAGTTGGGAGGAAAGCATTCCCAAATCGATGGATAGTCCAAGGTCACATTCACCAATTTACCGTCCAAAGTGAGACTGCACAAAATATCTATCTCTAAGCTTGTGGGGATACCACCAGCACTAGAACAAGCATCCAAAAGTACCTGGGTTCCTGGCACTTCCTCAGTAAAGTCACAGTTTCCGGAAGATTCGCTGATGTCGCAAAGACTCAAGTCGGGGGTTCCAACGCGTTCTTCGAGGACGGCAAGCCACGTCTCGGCCACTGGGAGAAGTATAGGATCCTCATACAGAGACCGGTAAGTTGCTAGACAATCGGTAGAAGCATTCTGCTGGAGATGGCGACGACGAAGGATTTGAAGGTGAGATTGCATCGATGCCGGAAGAAAAGAACTTCGATGGGTGGCAGCGACTTGTTCATCAAGAATCAACGTTTGGATGGTGGCATCTGGTGGTAGAGCCATGACCAAGACACTCCACGAGAAAAACGCATAAAGAAAAGTAATGAACGTCATGGTGACGCTTTTCGGTTTGCTGTATGGCCACATGATTAAGGCGGGGTGAATATAAAACGTACTTTTGTGGAAATGCCATGAAAGACAAAGGACGAAAAAGATGCTTCGACAAACAGGCAGTAACATCATCATGAACAACGATGACGATGCACGACTGGTGTGTCATACAGAAACGCCTTCATGAGCGTTGGAACGGACCCATTCCCAAGCCCGCCGGACATGTGCGCCAGCCCGCTTGCTGCGCCAGAACATACTTTTTGAAAATGGACGACGAAGATCGTTCTCACGGAGGACAGACGCTGGAAAGAGAAACTCGAATGTACTGTAGTATCATACGGAGTTGACGAAAGAATGGTACGATACTACCTACCGGTAGAATACCTCTTACTTTGGAGTACGTCGTATTACAGTAACATTCATACCTTCGTACATAGTTTTCTTCTACCTACTCGGAGTACCGGTAGATAGCTAGGTACTGTGCTACGTACTACCGGTAGCTAGTAGAGCATTTTAGACCGGATTAGCTCCCTCCACAATACGTCGTCGTAGTTGTCCTCGTGACAATCCTATCAAGAACATACATCATCATTTTGGAACTACTAGCTCGGCTTTCAACGGATGAGAGTTATTGAGTGAAGTGATACTATTAGTAGTATCGGAATGAAGCGAGAGTTTTTTGTTATGATGAGAGGTTAATCAATATCCATTGGAATGAAAGCGGCCGTTCTGCTAGTAATCACTTCAGTACGATACGCAGCCAGTAAGCATTGTCTGGGATAGTGCTGCGGATATGAAATGCTGCGTGGCATTCAGTTTGTTCCCGTCTACGTCCTCGCTGACAGTTACGATGGTTGAAGTCACTCTCTTGTTTTGAGTGCCCTTCCTCGCAGAAAACAAGATAGAGATCATCGCCAGCGGAATTGCCGCACCTCCAGAAGACAACCACCGACATTGGCTGAAACTTGTACTACAGCAGTAGATCCAACACCCCCGCGGTAGTCGAGATCTCCAACCCCGCCCAAGGCTTAAGCATTCTTCATGCATCCTAACTTCTTTGGCGTGCTGAATAAGAATAAGCAGACAGCAAAAGCAGCAAAAACCAGGTAGCCTTTGCAGCATTGTCGAATGCTAGGACACCAGTCAGCACGATACTAGATCATTTCTGCTGCCTCGATGATGGTGTTTCTTATTGCTAGTCGATTGTAGTATGTCGTCAAACTCGCCCAACCCTATAGTGGAACAATGTGATGTGTTTCTTTATTCTACTACCGGTAGAGACCTACTAGAGCAGCAATAGTGAGGAATTGTTCATTGTGTAAATGTATGCTTATACGAAAAAAAATGAAGACGTAGTCTCTACATAGTCTCTAGCTAGTAGAGTACCAGTAGGTTGGATTTTAGTCGACTGTCAAGGGGCAAACAAGACCTCTTGTCCCCACGACGTCACTTTCGAACTACCGGTAGTAGAGTAATCGTACTGTCATACGGAGAACATCGTACCGATATTACTTAGCTGTTAACTGGAGAATTTTTTGTGGAGATTCGACTATGACGCGGATTCGGATCGTGCTTTATGGTCAACTGTTAAACGTGCACTTAGGCCTTACTACCGGTATGAAGATACGACGTTGATGATAGCTACCGGTAGTCTGCCTTCACAAATCGGAAAATTGTCCAACACCACCAACATCGCAGACAGTAGTAGTGTCATCCTCTTTCACTTTTACGACTCACGACGAAGATACATTCGTATATTTTATAATATATTATGTACTTCATTACACAATCATTCCAATAGACACCACCATGTCTAGTAGAATAACCGAAACGACTGCAACTAACGGCGTGACGCTTCGGCGTACGTCCAATTCGAGAGCGTCAAATCCCACCACCACCACCAACAACAACAACAACAACAATAATTACTCATCCGAATCGTCGTACATCACAGAATCATCATTCACCGCAATACGACCAACTCGAACTGGCGCATACTTGACATCCAACGAAGTCACTCAAGGCGATCCGAACTTTTTTCAGTTACAAGTACCGCCTCTTACGGATCCCGGAACGACTTTTGAATTTACGATTAGCGGTATCGCCACCAACACTCCCAATCGACGATATTCTACAAGATGTCCTCCCGACTGTCGACCTGGAAATGTCCTCCAAGTTGCCCTCTTGCCCGAACCAAAGACAATGTACAGACCACTTGGTCGGGCATCATTGACATCGAGTTTACTATCGACAGACCAATCGGTAGGTGGAGCCAAACCCATGAAAGCCAACATCAAAATGCAAAATGAGAAGTTGCTTTGCAATGGAACTTCACTGTTGCAGGTGGAAGAGAATG
Organism: Nitzschia inconspicua; assembly: GCA_019154785.2. Lineage (NCBI taxonomy): Eukaryota > Bacillariophyta > Bacillariophyceae > Bacillariales > Bacillariaceae > Nitzschia > Nitzschia inconspicua. The sequence continues at coordinate 49,177 of JAGRRH010000020.1, forward strand.
AAACGATGGAGGAATCGACTTCTCTAATCGTGACAGTTCCGGAATCTGTTAGAGAGGGTATGCAATTTGTGGTCGTCACTCGAGAACAAAAACGATTTCTTGTCGAATGCCCCAACAATGTCAAGCCTGGAAGTAAGATTCGTGTCCTTCTTCCAATCACAAATCCAAATTATGGATCCAACGGGGCGTTACATTCGTCTACGACCTCCAATAGAAACCCTCCAAGAACCCTTTTGACAAAATCATCCGGTCAACAACAATTTAAACTCTTTGACATTGTTGTTCCTCCGGGAGCCCTACCCAACCAACTCCTACCCGTCAACGTTTATGGCAAACGCGTTCCGGTACGGTTGCCGTCATCTGTTGTAGAAGGAGAAACAATCACTCTCAAAGTTCCGTTAGCAGATGTCATTGAAGATTTGGAGTTGGATTATGAGCAGGTCGACACTTCTTTGACGGGTGGATGGAACAGGACGATTCGTATGGAGGATTTCAAATTCCAATGGGTCAACAGCAAACTTCAAGAACACATCAATGGAACGTCTTCTCGATCCAATTCCACACGATCTGCATCCACAGAAATTCGAAATGCCATTCGAGATGTCGCCTTTGTTCGAAATTTGATCAAGTTGGCATCGAACGATCCACGCCTACCGACGGCCGTTGTCGAATTGATTCCACCGTCACATGTTGTGACCGAGTCCGAGTTTCGTCTCCATCCCTTATCCAAACCCTTGGTGACATATGCGACTACGGCATTTTATATCCAATCCCGATCCAGTTTGGATATCAAGCAAGAATGGCTCTACCATAACGTGTTTGATCCTATAAAGCAATTTGCGAGCCAAGATGGCTCCAAAGTCCGACTCCTCGTCCGACGATCGTCCCTGTTGGCCGATTCTGTTCACTGCGTCATGAGTTTGTCACCAAGAGAAATGTGCAGACCATGGCAGATTGAATTCATTGGTGAACCTGCATTGGACTTTGGTGGAGTTATGAGAGGTACGTCAACGTTATATTAGAAGCAAGAGTCGGATGATTTCTTCTTGCAAGTGCTCACTTTCGCCTTTCCTTTCTCTAACCGTGCACTTGTATGACGTCTTACAGAATGGATGCAACTGATAACGGAACAAATCTTCGACCCTAATTTGGGACTATGGCTACCATGCGTGAACAACCAAGTGCAAATGCGAATCAATCCTGCATGTCGTAAGTTCTCAACGGTTTGGATGAAATTCCCGTCCATGAACATTTTCATCTCATCGCAAATTCCTAACAAAAAAAATTAAAATTTTACACTCTATTTAGATGTCTCGTGTCCCGAAGACTACCTGATCTTGTTCCGTTTCCTTGGAAGGATTGTGGGTAGGGCGCTCCTCGATCGCCAAGTGATTCACGGCCACATGGTCCGACATTTGTACAAGCATCTGTTAGCTTGGCCAGTAACATTCGGGGATCTCGAGGAGCAGGATAAGGAGTACTATGATAATTTAAAGCAGTTCACAGAGATGGATCCACAGGCTCTGGCGGATTTGTGCCTCGATTTTACAATTTCGGAGGACGTTCTTGGACAACGCACCACGTTCGATCTTGTACCAGATGGCAGTCACAGGGAAGTGACTGTCGACAATTTGACAGAGTATTTGGAGGCAATCTTGCGCTATCGGATGCTTGAGAGCGACAAGCTCCCGATACAAGAACTGCTGTTGGGCTTTTTGGATGTTGTTCCGGAGGCTTGCTTGACTGTATTCGATCCGAATGAATTGGAGCTCATGCTCTGTGGACTCCCAGTCATTGATGTTAGCGATTGGCAAGCACATACAGTACTGACAGGGAACATTCAAGACGAGCCGGATGCATGCATCGTCGAGTGGTTCTGGCAAATTGTTCGTGATGATTTTGATCAGGAGATGAAGGCACGGTTACTCCAATTTACTACGGGAACATCTGGCGTTCCATCGCGCGGTTTTTCGAACCTACTAGGCAATGATGGAAATATTCAGTTGTTCACCATTCACGGTGTCACACCGTCGCAGTGTCCCTACCCTAGATCCCACACTTGCTTCAACCGGATCGATCTGCCAAAATACAAGACAAAGCAAGAATTGTACGAAAAGCTCAAGGCAGCAATCACGACATCTGCTGTTGGATTTGGTATTGAATAATAGTCACAACGATAATTGCGTTTTTTGTCGAAATTTGAAGAACTCTTTTGACTTCTTCCTCTCTTCCAAAGAGCACGAACTGGTCTCATTTCGAAAGATACGCAAAATGATGCACCCGGTTTGGATTGGAACTATGACGACGACAATGACCTTAGGTACATTTATATTCGTTGTGGCTGTGATAGCTACGGAGTCGGGGTTTTGCAGCTACTTTCTCCGTACTAGAAGGACCGAAAATCCATCCTTAGAAAATTTAACGTGAGACATGTTCGCCATTGCAGTACCAGCAGACAATGTGTTTCCAGGTAGGATGCGAGCCTATCAATGCGTCGCGAACTACTAGGTAGCCTTCGACACCTTGGTCAGAACGGTTGGCTCCCCATTTGGTGCGTCCGTGAGTTTGGGAAAAAATGGTACATTGTCGCCACCCGATATTTAACTCCTTAATTTTTTGCTGAGCCTGAGGATGGACGCTGTGTCTTCGTCGAATAGACCCAAATCGTCGTTACAAATCGTCACTAACCAATCGCGAGGTGCCTTCTTTGCTCCCTTATCTTTAGGATGCATCCCGTCAGGTGCAACACGGCCAAAGTCCGCCTTGAGTGTCGCTGGACATTGGACCAGGAGGCGAAGACATGGACGTTTGTCGGACACAAAATCGTCCTTTACACGGTTCCACTGGTCGGCGAGCTCATCATTCAGTGCCAGTTTGCGCTTCTTTGGATCAAGGCGATTCTTGTGGTATAACCAGTCTGGAACCAAAGTTTTAGTCGCAGCATTCTTTTTCGCGTTTTTTCCAAACTTGGATTGGACTAGGCACGCCCGAAAGTCAGTGTAGCTCTGGTCCCACATCAAATACACGACGTCGGGACCAATGCTAGTGTTGGGATAACAAAACGGCGGAACTTGGCCTTCGATTGTGCTATTTGTTGCTCCGCAAATCCAGTCAATGGTTTTCTCATATGCCTCATTCCCCTCCCCCACGTCAATGGAAAGGACACCGTAAGATGACTTTGTCGAAACATAAAACCGCCAGAGCTGCTGCGCATCGCTGTCCTGTAGTTGCTTCTTGAAGTGATTCTCCAGACTCGTGTGACGGCCTTGCATCAAGACCGGTAGCAACACCCTCTGCAAAGCCTCCCCTAACCTCTGGTTTTCCGGTTCAAGTAGGTTGTCTCGAAGGTAGTTAATCAGACAGAAGCGATGGAGGCTCGCCTGGATAATGATGGGTTCATCCAGGATAGCCTCAACATATCGTCCGTCGGTGTCCGTAGTCACTAAAGCAGCAACAGCTGCTTCGATCAGCTTCTTCGAAGGTTCTTGCCTGAATATAGTATGACCCTTGCCAACAGCAAAACAAAACACTGCAGTTTCGAAATCCCTCCGTGCTTCCTCATGATTGTCGAATGTCATCAGCCGATCAACAGAGGCGTAAGCAGAAGCTGGGCCCGCACTCCAACCGGCTCGACGCTCGGCTGCCAAGGAGTCGAGTGTCATCACAGCTAGGAAGCAATCTATAGCTTCCATTAATTTCAGATTCTCGATAGAAAAATCCTCCCCAACACGAGTTCTGTCTTCCCTTCCGCGCTTTGGTAGCCGATTTACATAAGTTTCCAAAAAGGTGGCGGTCCACCGCGGTCGTCCCCGAAGCCAACGAGCTACATGTTCCTTGACGTCCTGACGAAGAAGAGACAAATCGAGGAACTTGTTCAGATACGCTTCGACATCGGCAGGAGTTAGCAACTCAAACCCACTAAAGAAACGAACTCGTTGCTTCATGGCCGTAGGTCGTTTCGCCGATGCTGAACGCCCTTCATCCTCTAATTCATCAATGGGAAACTCTGTGCCCAAAAACACGGGGAACTTCAACTCTGAGTTGGCGATGAGTTCGTCGTCTTTATAGGCTGCCTTGATCACTGCAGAGAAATTAGAACGCGCTTGTTTTCCGTCTGTGCTCAAGAAGAAACCTGGTTTCTCCAAGAGACGCTGCGATTCGTCAATGAAAACGGACCATTCCCCTTGGATCGCTTCCCGGGCATCCTCGGCCGTCGATTCCGTGATCAATCCTTCATCTTTAAGACACGCCTGGAGCACATCCCGAAACAGATCCCCGTTCAAGAAGTCCTCCGGAAAGAGCTGATACAAAAGCCATTCCTTCGGACTTAAAACTCCCAATTTCTGTTCGAGAAGGTTGTGTATTGCATACCGAATGTACAACAGAATCCTGTACCTCCAGAGTACCGTCGTGAGATTCACAACGCTGTTGATACCTCCCTCCGCTGTGTGTATTTTCGCGGTGTCCCCCACTCCACGCAGCATCCTCACGAGGTCTCGGGAACCAGGATTCCGAATAAAGTCGCCCCCCAACAGGTAGAATCCCTTGTTGTGACTGAGATACTCCAAGGCTGCTCGAGTTTTGCCCGCACCGGATGTTCCGTACAAAACAGTGGTCCCGATCTTTTCTTGAGTGCGAATGTGACCATAGACTTTCGTAGCTTTGTGCTGTTCATTCTCCAAGTCGTGAAGAAGCAGCATGGGAAACCTTCGTCCAACCCAACCGCTACCATCGACCTTCTCCTTGGGATCCACAGGAACGTCGACGTCGGCACGCCACAGGTCTCCTAACACACCTTCACTAGAGGCATGGTAGGTATCAAGCGTTGGCCTTTGTGGAGGGTGTTTCTTAAAGTGATCCTCCAGGAGTCCGGTAACTTTGTCCACCACATTCTTCATTCCGGTGTTGTTCTTGTCTGTTGATGTTGTTGTTGTTGTTCTTGCTGATGAGCAAAAAACGTCGTAGACCATCTTCAAATTTGGTACATACGATTTGGTACATACGTACCGGTACCCGGTACCGTACGGTAGTTGCATTTCACATACTATCTTACGTATGTACATACACGACGGACGACGTTTGATTCCGCAAGATTCATTCCTGTAGTCTCAAGTTTCATAGAAATCGGGCTTTTGAGCGCGCGCAAGTCGAGCCACCATTGGCGCCTCGTATCATACTTCCAGCACGATCGAGCGAGGGTTTCGCATGTGATGATGATAATGAAGACACATCACACAATAACGTTTGTGTAAACCAACATTGAACATAATATACTCTGGTGAATGGAATGTGAAACAACCTCCGTTGCTTTCTATATCCATCTACTTTCTACACGGCAACTTTGAAAGGTCCCACCAGTCAGAGAAACGAAACACAAAAAATAGAGAGGATGGCGAACAAAGACGAAACAATGGAGTTGTCATCACAATTTGATGGTCGTTGTGAACCGTTTATGATTTACGGAGTGCTGCGGCAAACGGAACGTTCAGGGGAGGCCACGTCGAAAGGATCGACTGCATCTGTGGAATGGTTCGTGCATATTCAGGACTCGTCGTCGATTCAGCAGCATCATGGTGACAATAGACATTCGTTGGATCTTTCAAAGGATTCGTATGTGGTGTTTGATGAGAAATGGAATCCACTGGAACTTCATGGGAAGAAATCGAACTTGGATACTGCCATCATTCTATACGGAGCCCAACAAATGAAAATGGGAGATGGCACTGAGCTTTCGAAAGCTCTTCTTGCAACGAAACAAAGAACAAGCGACTCGAATACAAACGATCTGGAAGAATCGGACAAGAACACGGATCCAACCAATCGTAAAGAAAACGTATTATCCGTCAACGGCACCAGCTTTGGTTCGTTCAAACTTCTTCCATCAATCTCCAAACGACGAGAAAGCCACCTTTTATCTATTTTCTCCAACGAAAAATCGGTTCCTGTTGTTTCTGTTCCGTTTCATCGTTCCGAAATTCCTTTGAGCATGGTCAAGTCACAAGTGGAAGATGGCAGTCTTCCCATGGTTCCTGTTAAACGGTCGTCGACACACCAATTTTTGATCCAGCAGTCCGTCGATTGGTTCTTTCATCAAGAGACGGTGCGATTCTTTGCGTGTCAACCCTATCGCTTCAGTCCACGGACAATCTACCGATTCCCTGGCACTGTCAAATCAAACACAAATGGGGACGACAACAGCAGCCTTCCTCGAAACAGCCCTTCGGGATACATTGCTTTGACTATTGACGATGCGCCATGCCGTATAGATAATCGAGAAAGCTCGAAACTGTGTCAAGTTCTGGATCTGCTGGGCCAATACCAAGCCAAGGCGACATTCATGGTCATTCAGCAATTTTTGACACATGCTCATGAACCGGACCTTGTTCGATTGTTGCAGGAAGGAAACGAAATGGCCAACCATGGGGTTCGGGACGCCGCCATGAGTAACACAAAGGACTACCCAACCGTTGATGTATTTGTCGAAGCGGTTCAACAATGTAATGCCAGGATACAAGAATTGCAAGACCATGCTATGAAACATGGTGACAGCAGTCGCCACGATCCGGAAACGATCCAAAGTGGCGTCAAGTGGTTCCGAGCACCACATGGGAAGTACACCAAACTCATGGAACGAGGATTGGAAAGATTAGACATGTATAATGTCATGTGTGACGCTTACGCCGTCGATCCTGTCGTGGAAGATGCCGAATGGATTGCCAAATCGTTGAGTCATCAAGTGAAGGATGGATCCATAATTCTGATCCACATGCCGGAAAAAGGTTTCCGAGAGTACTGTTTGCACGCCTTGCGTCTGCTGTTGGAAGACTTGTGCGTCCACAAAGGATTTCGAGTTGTGACAGTCAGTGAACTGGAACGTTTGTCAACAGCCGAATGATAATAGGTCGGTAATAAAATGATAAAAGGTTTTGACGCAGAATAGGATTGTACGAACTTTTGTTTTTCTTCTATCCACGGTAGCATAGTCCATTGAAAAGCCGAAGCTTCTTTTCACCCATTTCTGTAACCATCCCAATAATGATGTCAAAAATTATTTTCGATCCAGTTATTGACATCATGATCATAACATCACTTTGGAATCCTCCTGCCGCGCCAAGTTCACAGCTGCTTCGACTTGATCCTGCTCGATGAGAGAAAACCATTGTTGACATGCAACTTGGGCATCACGCAATAACGGTACCAGATCGGACACGTCTATCGACGATACCTTGTTTTGTTCTTGCTCTTGTTGTTGTTGTTGTTGTTGTTTTAGCTGATATTGGAGTTCCGCTTTGACCTCTGCCATGATTGTCAACAATTGGTTTCGGTAAAGGTATCGCATCCCTAAATCACTGGCAATGACTTGTTTGACGTCTGGTAACTTGTTTTCTCGTACCATTCGTGAACGTTCTTGTGTTGATACTGTCAGTACGTATGCATCCCCTCGATACGTCAAGGCTTGTGTGTACGTATTCAAGGCTGCCCGTATCTCGTCTTGAGATTCTTTTTCCGCTTCTTGTCGTTTGAGACGTCTCCACGAATCAATTTCACCAGATTGGACCAGCAAAGCTCCAGGTTGGAGCAACACCGGTAGGTCTTGGCGATTGCGATCATACGTGTCCATGTACGCCTTTGCTGGTTGATATTTTGTACCAGCCCCTGGAAGAGGGATATTTGTATTCGAATTCAACAACATTGGAAGGAAGCCTACCATTTGCCTCCTGTGATGCGAAAAGTCACTGGAGCTGCTGCTGAGGAAATCTGTTTGGACATAGTTTTGTGGTACTAGTAGCAACTTTTGTAGATCTGTTTGTCGTTTGTAGTTATTTTGATTGTCGTTGGGGTGTTGTTGAATGTCTTCTGCAAGTGTCAAACAACGATCAATCGTAAATTGGACCCTAACCGCCGGAACTAAAGCTTCTGGTGGAGCAAACGGTTTGGTCAATTGTAGTTCTGTACTTGAAATGTCAGAAGACGACGGTGATGTGTCACTATTTATGGTCGACCAAGCCGAAGATGGTGCTGCTATAGTACAGACGGAAGATCCCATCATAGCAAAGATCAGTCGTCCTGTATCGTCCAGAAACATCCTTCGTCCGCCGTCAGGTCTTTCATGAGATTGTTCTTCGTCGTGAAGATGCATATTCATTCGACACATACTGCACGAAATGAGCATGCTACTAGTGGACATGTAGTGTTTGAGTCGATTACTTCTCAAGGAAAACGCATCCGTTTGATCACTGTTCCACCATATTGCGACGGCTACCCAAATAATGGCCAACAATTTCATCGTCATCGGAATGAACGCGTTCTTTGTCATGTTGATGTTGTTTGTGCGTGTGCGTGTTTGTGTGTTCATTATTACTACTTAGAAGTGACTTGTGTGAAGAACCTCAGTAGCTAATAAAGCTTGGAGAAAAGCATACCGGTAGTACCGCCAAACAACTGCAAGAAGTTGGTCTACTCTCTAGCTAGTAGAGAGGAACATGACACAGAACCACTCTACTACTAGAGACAAGACTACCTAGTAGTAGTAGAGTAGATAGTGTCATCAGAAATGAAACTACGGTATTATAACACGACGTATGCCTCTACTACCTACGTAGTATTACTTTCTACCCAGTAGGAATGATAGAGCACGGTAGAGCGGATCATCTCTATTCAAAGAGTCTTGAGCGGTATGATATCTCATACTCGGAGTAGAAAGTTGGATGCAAAGCATCGCGTATTGGCCTCTGGGGACTCACTATCAACCCTTGCCCTGTGACTCTTGCGGGACTATATGATACACAGTCCGTAAAGATTCACTGGAGGAAGTTGATTTTTGAAATATTGATTTAAAAATATGGACCATCGAGTGATCACGCTGCTGGGCCAAGGCCCGGGTCTTTGAGGATCAAAAATATATGTGTTGTTCAAAAAGCAAGCCGTGGAATGGTCCTGGGAAAAACTATCCTTGTTAGCTCTCAAATTCTGAGTTTGTGTGCTGTGATCCTGTTGAAATAGAACGGTGGTTCTCAGTACGAGCTCGTAGCACGCAATGGAGTTGGTTGTATAGTCCAAGGATGAAAAGCAGTGGCCCAGGTTGTTCAAAACGGCAGCATTGTTTCATCAATGACCTCTTGTTCCTGTTTTCCATGCGGGATCGAGTAACATAAATTGTACCAAGTCCCTTGCCTGTGAAAGAAATTTTCGTGCTGTTGCGGAATCGTTGTTTCTTGCCAACATGCCTATGGCATGATGGCACAATGCCATGTTAAAAAAAGATCAAGATGGTTGGTAGTCTTGAGACGAACAATCGACTTTGACAATTGGCAACAGAGTTGTAAGGTGTTTCGTGTCTCCCACCAAGGTGAGCACAGCCTCAAACGGTTTCGAATAAACGGAGGAATCGATAGGAAAGTTGACACCGTTGGCACAACGTGCTGTTTGCGAAGGTAAGACTTGCAGCGACGTGCGCACTTCACCGTTTTCAGGGACATCAACTTCTTCAAAAGGTCGATCCAAAAGTGTCTTGGAAGCGCTCGTGGCCACCTTGAAAACCTGTACCGCTTCGGCAAACCTAACTCCGTTGTACAGAGAGACGCCCTCGTTGTTTTGATGGGATATCAACTGCAAGGCTCTTTCTGTCTCGACACGAGTGTTTGATATTATTCCAGACGACGGCATGTTCGAACTGAGTTCAGTTTTCCTTATGAATGATGAAAAATATGTTATATGAAGTATATATAGTGAGCAGAATGAATTGATGCTATCCGGGCGAAAGAATACAGATAAGATGATTTTACTTTCGGAGGATATTGCTGAGTTTATTACAAAAACTGATTCATTCCTGATGTGTCCTTGTTGTTGACTTCATTCCGTTCAATACAGATGGATGCAAAGGGTCGCTCGAAATAATGAGAATCATTTGAAGCACACTTTACGTTTTACGAGAGAAGATTCAAAGATTTTTTTATTTTCATAGAAGCAAGTCCCTTCCGAGCTGTCCAGAAGGTCATTACATAATTGGACGTCGTACTGGGCGTTGCGAAGCAGGGTTGCGACATCCTGGGATGGGTTAGTGAAAAAGTCTATCATGAATTTTGGGTCTTAATCGACCCATCAGGGGGCATCGCGTGAGTACTACCGAGATGACTATTCGCACTGTCCTAGCCGGTGCCAAAAATTGGGTGAAATTCGAAGTGGGAGTAGGCTTCTTCAGAGACCCCTAGCTTTTTGTTTTTATGATATATTGGGCCTCTTCCGGGAACCGAGCGTGGAGGAAACGAAGGGCACGATGTTGGCCGAAGCTACGTCCAGATAGGCTGGCTATGTTTGGCGCACAAGAGAGACCGACGGCTTGCGCGTGAGATCTCCCATTGCAGTGCTTCGAGGAAGACGGGGTTTTACGGCATCTTTGGGGTTATGGCATCTCTGCCCGGGAGGCCTCCGAACTGACACGGGTTTAGGAGGTTGGAGTCGATGCAGTGCTGTGTCAGTTGCCGCCATTTCACTCCGAGGAGAAGATTGAACTCACAAACAAATTTTGACTCCCTTTTTCAAAGCCCCGCCCAAAGACTATGGAGACGGCGGCAGCAGCTCCTACTTTGCAGGAAGGTAGTGGATATGAGGTGAAGAAGTTGGTGTGCCGAAACGGCGGGGAAAACCCCTCTCTAACAGTAGTCGGAATGCGATTTTGCAGTCGCTTTTGAGTCAGTCAAAAAATGGCGCACTTGAGTTTGGAGCTATTGCTAGGGTTGCCAAACACTTTGAAGTAACAAGGCAAACTGTTTCGAATATCTGGAAGTGAGGAAAGGAGAGTGTCCAACAGGAGGGAGGGATAGTGGCGGTAGACAACCGTCGGAAAGGAAGATGTGGGAGAAAGAAGAAAGACTATGCTGAACTAATCGCACTTGTTTAGAAGCACTTCCATGTCTACAGGGATTCCGATTGGATCGCTCCACAGGGAGATAGTAAAGGAGGACAAGGAGTACGGCGCCTTTCCAGCGCAGTGAAGCCGGTTCTGACAGAGCAAAACAAAAAAGAGAGAGTTCAGTACGCACTCAAAAACATTGATTTTGACCGAGGACTATTCAACCCATGATGCATGTAGTCCATGTAGACGAGAAATGGTTGTACATGAAGAAAGTAAACCGGACCTACTTCCTTGCAGATGGGGAGGAGGAGCCACATCGAACCTCCAAGAGCAAACGGTTCATTGAAAAAGTCATGTTCCTTGCTGCTGTTGCAAGACCAAGATTTGATACTGCAAGAAACTGTCGTTTCGACGGAAAGATTGGTATCTGACCTATGACGCACATGCTGCAGACACAGCGGAGCAGTTGCAACAGACCTGCAGGGACGATGGTGATGAAGTCGCTCCCAAACATTACCAAGGAAGTGTACCGTCAGTTCATCTGTGAGAAGGTCATCCCCGCCACAAATGAGAAGTGGCCACGCTGCCACAGATCCGTACCAATCAAGATTCAACAGGACAACGCTAAGCCTCACTTGATCCGAGAAGATGACCCACTTCTTGTTGCAGCAGCCAATTGCAGCCACAGGAATGCATATTTCCCTTGTGAATCAGCCTCCCAACAGTCCTGATACGAATGCGCTTGATCTTGGATACTTCAATGCGACTCAAATCCTTCAACATAGGAGAGATACCACCTCCATACCGGTATTGGTCAAGGCTGTGGAAGACAGCTTTGCTGAGCTTGATTATGTCTCGAATCCATCATCCTTTGCGGTGGAGGCAACAATTACAAGATTCCTCACGTGCACAAAGATCAACTAGCAAGCCAAGGGCAGCTCCCAGTATCCATAGAGGTCGCGGATGAACTACGCCAGAGGATTCAGCTGTAGGAAGCGGATGCAGTACCAGGAGAAGATGTGGTAGAAAGTAGAACAGGAGAACAGCATGTTTTAGAATATTCATGATCCAATACCGTTGAAATAGTACCATGCGCGCAAGTTTCGGTGTGTAAGCGATGTATTATTTCTACACAAATGTTCATTTTAATTTGGAACGCGCAAGTTTCGGAGAAGTTATTTTTAAATTAATTTGGAACGGAGATGGTATCATACATGGTACTCCGGAGTATTTAGGCGAATAATTAGGGTTAGGGTAAGGCGTAATTAGTGAATTTTTATGCGGAGCGGCGATTGATGAATGACTGCGGTGCACTGGTCTGATTTACGGTTTTAATAATACGACGTAATAAATGTAATACGTAGTAATATGCAGTAAGATCTCCGGCCCGCTGAAGATTCATGTCGCCAGCCCACTTTTCATGATGATCCACGTGGCTAGTTGTAAATTTCAGCGGTGCTCCGTGCTCCTTGATACCTACTAATAACTGTAAAATGAGGTGGTCCAAATTTTCGATCGTCCACCTGTCGAAATCCTTCCTCTAAAAAACATGACGTTTCACCTACTACGATTCCACGCACAAAAAATCAACAAGGAAAAATACAAAAACAGCAAGAAAAAACAATCAAACATCTGTTACTTCCATTTGCCGTCAACATGTCTTTCACTGCAAAAACCGTACTATCATTGATTGTCTACTTGACTTTGATAGTTACCGTCGTAACTGCAAAGTTGGTAGAAGACAATGAATTTGACTTCATTCATTCTGGACCAAAGAACGGGAAAGGTAATTTGTGTTGTTCAGAATGATATAATGATGTTCTTTGTTTCTCTGTCTACACGCAAATTGTAACTCACTATCGTTGTTTGAAATAATTTGCAGTTCCAGTGACCACTAAAACTACCAAAGGTGCCCCCAAAGCATCCAAGTCACCAAAAGGGTCAAAGTCACCGAAAACAACCAAAGCACCCAAAACAACCAGGGCATCCCAACATCCCACTGCCAGACCAACTGCATCTCCCATCGTCATAAGTTCACCACCAACTGCTGGACCAACTGCATCCCCCACTAGTTCACCAACAGCAGCTCCGACTGCTTCTCCTACCCAATCTCCAACTGCCGGACCTGTGACGTGCACCAACTTTCCGGAAAACAGTAACGACTTTTTCCTACACAGCAACGGTGTAACTATTTGTTGTCCATCGGCAGCTGTTGGTGCCTCTGGAATGGTCAACGGAATACAATACACGAAACGTGACAGGGATGGATTGCTTAATGTTATCACTGATGATTCCCAGCTGGCATCGACGTGCACAAGTGGGATTATTGATATGCAACAATTGTTTATTGGTCAATCATCATTCAATGGCGATATTTCCACATGGGACACCAGCAGGGTCACCAACATGGGTTCTATGTTTAATGGTGCATCATCATTCAATGGTGATGTTTCCACATGGGACACCAGCAGTGTCATCGACATGATTGGTTTGTTTAATGGTGCATCATCATTCAATCGTGACGTTTCCAACTGGGACACCAGCAGTGTCACCAACATGGGCTCTTTGTTTAATGGTGCATTGTTATTCAATGGTGACATTTCCAAGTGGGACACCAGCAGTGTCACTGAGATCGGTCTTATGTTTAATGATGCACCATCATTCAATGGTGACATTTCCAAGTGGGACACCAGCAGTGTCAACAACATGTTTTCCATGTTTGCCGGTGCATCGTTATTCAATGGTGATATTTCCACATGGGATACCAGCAGTGTTTTCAACATGTTTGCTATGTTTGCTGGTGCAACGTCATTCGACCAAGACTTGAGTAGATGGTGTGTTGACCAGATCACTAGCAAACCTGGATCTTTCGATGATGGAACTCATGCAAATTTTTTCAACAATAATAGTCGGCAACCCAAGTGGGGAGAAACCTGTCAAAATGTTTAAGAAGAATGTACTTTGGTTGGAACTAGAGTTTGTGTACGTTTTCCATGACAATAATATTAATAATAATTATCCTTCCTCTAACAGGACGTTTCACCTATTTTGTTAAAGGTCAGTTATTCCTTATCTCTGCTGCTCCTACTTCACAAGAATGTAAAATACTTTCTTTCTTTTAACACTTACTAAAATTATGATCTCTACATCTAATATCACCTTTCACATTCATCTCTGTCTGAATATCCCATATTCTCTTTCTCATTTTCCATGATTCATTTAGTCTTATCATGACTGTTCTTGTGATCTCACGATTGTATGTATCCATTTACCATGATCGCACCGGAACATTAGGGACCTATACGAGCTCAAGCCCAAGTGTTCCCTCCAAGCCCAGCGACATTATTTCTACCCCACAGTAGAGGACCATTTTCGCACAGATCCCGACGCAAACAGCCTTGAAAACTGGCTGGAGACATATGAGCCGATGATCAAGCAACACATCAGGCACCGACGGACAAATTCAGATCGCCGCCTCTGACAAATTGACGAAGTCTTTTAATTGACAAGAACCACACCTCCGCACAACCCGACACCAAAGACAGTACCACGACAACGAAAGCCAACACTGACAACTCGCCCCATCACCACATATTTCCCTCCAAACAGAATCACATCCCCCACTCTAACTTTGGAGACAACCACCACCACAGCGAGAACAACCATCACATCAAACAACCAGACCACCATATCCACCCGACTACCATAAAACCCACTGACAAACAAACAAACATACAAACGCATAAATATGCTCATACCCATCTCACATCACCTCCACCCAGATGAACTTTTCCTCCTCACGTAGGAGGTTTTATTACCATTACCACATCCCTGGAGTGATCTCCGGTCACTCCCTGCAGTGCCTCGCCCTTCGGGGCCCGGCTGGTGAGTCAACTTCTTAGATACGGAACTGCTGGTAGCTAGTAGTTGGCATAGCCATAAAATAGATTTTATTATCGACCATTTACCATGATCGCATCTTGATCGCGCATCTCTTGTACTTATGCCTTGCATTCGTGTTTGTCTCATACATAGACCTTCTGACATCCTCCCTCTATGTTGAGACTTGATTCAATCTCCAACCATAGCTGCATCAATTGCCTTTCTGTCTCCAGTTCAGAGACAATCATCCACATATACACAGATCACAACAGTACCGTTGTTGTCAACCTTTTTTGAGAGGCATGGCTCAGCATACGTCCAGGCATGGCTCAGCATACGTCCTCTCAAAACCTTTCTTTTCCATGAAGCTCATGAATTTCTTACAGTACTGTCTTGCGGCTTGCTTGGTCCCATAGATTGTCTGTAGCAACTCTACACAATCATCGTCCAAATTCCAGCCTTCTTCAATAAGAGCAATACCATCCAGACATTTCATGTTTACTTTTTCTTCCATGTCACAATGAAGGAATGCAGTAGTTACGTCCACTACTTCATTTTCCCATAATCATCATACATGCAATGACTATTCTCACGGTGACATCATCAACAACTGGACTTGAAGTATCCATAAAATCTTCACCAGGAATCTGAGAGTATCCCAGAGCACAAAGTCTTGCCCTGTATCTCCCATCTTTCTTCTTTTTGAATATCCACTTGCATCCGATCAATCCTCTATGGCTAGGAATGGAAGACTTGTTTGTCTTTCGCCAAACCTTTCTCACAATCATGTCATGGAATTCTTTTCTTATAGCTTCTCTCCATTTCTTCCTTTCTTCTGGATCTGGATGATTCCATGCTTCTTGAAAAGTCTTTGGTTCATCAAGCTTTCCTTCTGTATATAGGACATATTCTTGAATGTCCGCAAACTCTTCATCTTTACTAATGACTTCCTCCACTGTAACATCAAGTGCAAGGAACGAGTTAGTAGTTGAAATCCCTTTTGCTATCATAGCTGCGGCTTTGTATGTTGATCCTGATCTTGTCTGTCCTGTCGGTTTAGGTTGATATATCAATCTCTCTCTACCAGCTCTGACCTCTTGCCACCCTTCATCTTGAGTGTTGGCTTCATCTTGATTCTCGACTTCTGAATTGTCTTGAACATTGTGATCATGCGATGATCAAATCTGATTGTTGTTCCGTTACACTCAAGAGTCATTGTTTCTCCGTTTGATTTAACGAGCACGAGTTAACAAGAACAAATTATAAACTGACCCTGGCACCACAGTAACTCCATCAAGAATAACTTTCTTTAGGACACCATTGTCCTTGATCATTCCAGCCCATTTTCCAACAAGGGTTAGGGTTAGGTAATTCCGTTAGAGAATTATCAAAGGTAATGGATGGACTAACGATCCTGATCACAATGTTCAAGACAATTCTGAAGTCGAGAATCAAGATGAAGCCAACACTCAAGATCAAGAGGTCAGAGCTGGTAAAGAAAATTGAAAAGGAGTTTGGTGATGCGGTTTCCTACTTGAAGAATATGAAAGTACCGATGGCATCCTCTGGAATATATGTCATCAGACCAGTTGACGGTGTTAATGAATGATGAAGTATATGATGACAATGATCTAGTGTTGATCATACCAAATGATGATGACAGTACAGGTGAACCAATTGTTATTGGATGCGAGATTACGTACACAGATGAAGAAATGAACAAGTGGTGCACTGTTCATGAAGTTGAAGAACTGGAAGAAGACGAAGTATGTCTAACTACAGGAATGAAGAATAAAGTTGATGACAATCTTTTGATTGGTGATTCTGGAGCTACTGTTCATTATGAGACGTGATACAAGTGGCATGTATGACTTAAGAGAAGAAAAGTGGGTCATTAAATATGGAAATGGAGCTCAGTTGACATCAACCGTTGTTAAAAAAGTGGCCCCATATGGTCCATACTCCATACCTGCGCACATTTGATGAAATTGGAGTCGCAAGGAACATGCTCCACCCGCTGATGATCCGCCCCTACTATGTTATTATGGTGTGACCTGACTGTGAGTTCGTATGTATATATCTGTAGTAGTCGTAATCGTATGATATGTATCTTCAAAAAATCTTCAATTTCGATGACGTCGTATTTTCAATCAATCAAAGTAGTCGAAAGCATGTCAATCTAACTTTCCTTCGCCTGGGTCATGGTTGTCTTGGGCTACTGGGCTACCTACGACTGATACTTAACAACTACCGTGGATCATCTTCACATTTTCGTATATTTACACCATGTCATTCATTTTATCGTTGTTGGTATTATATCAAGATGATGAAGCAAAACACGATCAATGGAAATCGATCAGCAACTGTCTTGAAACGCTGTGTTGCAATCACGAACAAGCAACAACGACAGTTTCGACTGTGAATGCAAATGCAAGAATGGGACGTGGTGTGAGATTGGGATCTGTTCAAGAAACCCACTCTCCCTGTTGTATCATAAATTTTCAACCGAGCCCCTGAACAATCCCAATCAGATCAATAAACTCTTTGTTTTTAAAGGAAAAAGCACACTGCTCGAGACCAATCAATCACCATGAATGTTCTACTGAAGTTCTCGGCCTTTTTGATGGCAATCATCGCAATGTTGAATATGGATGGAGCTAAGGGAAGCATGAATAATACAAGCGTAGGGATTCGTGGCAGCAGTTGGTCGTCGGATGATGTTGACTCTCCCAGCCTGGACGACCCATCGCCCGATGATGTTGACTCTCCTAGCCTGGATGATCCGTCGCCCGATTCCAACGACGGGTCTTCTGACGATCTTGGAGAAGCCTCGGCTGGTCAGGAAGACAATGTCGTCCAATTTGCACTTGGGACTTCGGATCTGTCTTCCCTGTCATCCGATGGTTCCTCGCCCTTGACAAGTAATGCTTTGCGAATCCTTTCCGTTACTGTCGGATTGGGAGCTACCACGCTGATGATGGCTTAGAGGAACAAGGAATTGCACAACCTATTTGAAATCTTTCTCGATCGAAATGGTCGGGGGAGGCGTCACACTCCCAGTCCAATGTGAAAAAAAAACTCTCTCCAGGACTGTCAATCGACACGCCAACAGACAATCAAAAGGAGGAATGGAACAAATAAAATAATACGTAGTAGTCATGAAACTATCAGTAATACGTGCTATCGAGTAGTAAATTGGGTTGTCGTTCACAGTTTTCAACTTGAAGAACTGCATTCCCAACACCGGTATGACCTTGTGCAGTTTTGATGAGCCAGCAACAACAACAACAAGCATGAATGGGAAAGACACCGAGTAGAAGAACAAGGAGAAATAAGCAAGCTGCGAAAGATGCCGCAATCACACCACTTCTCTTGCTGGATGAAGAATCTCATCATCTAAAACAAACTTGCTTTGATTCCAGGCGGGCGAGCTATGTACTCTTCAGATGACAGCTGTCATTGAAGTAGGTATAGCCTTGAAATGGTATTTCTTTGATCATTATGGTTACCTGCGTATAAAACGTAGCTGTAGACCTATTGTTGTCTGGTGTTGCGGCGATATTCATAGGAGAAAACTGATTCAACAATGATCCATCGAGTGTATTTCTCAAAAGTTCGATCAAATTTGTGATCGAATTCGTCAATACATTTGTGGAATTCCATCTAGGAAAGACACCGAGTAGAAGAACAAGGGGAGAATAAAGCAAGCTGCGAAAGATGCCACAAATAGGTCCACTTCTCTGGCTGGATGAAGAATCTCATCATCAAAAACAAACCTGCTTGGATGCCAGGCGGGTGTCATTATAGTTGGTATAGCCTTGATATGGTATTTCTTTGATTATTATAGTTACCTGCGTATAAAAAGTAGCTGTAGACCTATTGTTGTCTGGTGTTGCGGCGATAATCATAGGAGAAAAACAATAATCCATCGAGTGTATTTCTCAAAAGTTCGATCAAGTTTGTGATCGAATTCGTCAAAACATTGGTGGAATTCCATCTAGGTAGTTGAATCAGGAATGCAAAAGAACTCCTTGATGCTAAGATTGCGTATACGACTATGTCTTCTGAAGAGGATGCAAGACGGCACACACGCTAAAAAAACTTTTAGTACTATCCCAATTTATTGAATCATCGACCCCAGGCCTTTTTTGAGAAAGGCATAGTTCAGTAAAATTTGTAACCTTGCCACTAGCTAGCACCTTTCAAAAACTTTGTAAAGAGTTGATAGTTTCGTCATCGAACTAAAATGCCCATCGCGATGGATATTCGTTGACGGAATCAGCAAGTATGAGAGAGCTGGAAAAAGAGTGTGTTGCACAAATGGATTCAAGTCCATATCCTCAGTGGGTAGCATTGAATAGTAGTTGCCCAATTCTTGGCAAATTCCATAGAAGCAAGGCAATTCTTCCGAGTAATCAACTTGATTGGCAAGTCGGAGGAGAAAGATAGGCAGACCGTGCGGCTGAGGACTGTGTCCGTCCAACAAAACAGGCAGTCCTGTCAGAATGGCATCCACAGTGTTGTCAATGTTTGCATTTACTTCGTCCCTTTCCATCTCTTCAATTCGTATCGAGAAATAGTCATGGAGCATGTCGGCATGTTGCAACAAAAATGACGTTGCTTGATGTGCCAGTCTGCGATTGGTGTCATTTACCGCTAATACTTCCCCAGTTTCGTTCAACGTTGGGGCCGTGCCATCTTGTTCACTTTTCAACACCAAATTATCTTCCTGTTGCAATGCTTGCTCTAGGAGGGTTTGGATGTGTATACCCCCGCTACTCCCAACTTCTCCCAAGTGTGCCATGGCAGCCCCACCCCCAAATCTTGCAAGTGCCAGCTGGTAGAATAGTTCCTTGGCCATTTCCATGTGATTGATCATAACCAGTTCTTCTCCACACTGTACTAAAGATCGTTGATGAGAAAGCGTTCCCATGAAAAACGCTTGTCGCAACTTTGTGGTAGTTTCCAGACACTGCCGCTTGATCAGTTTCTTTCGAAGTGTCTTGATCGATTTGTAATGGCATTCGGTTGGAACGACTCGTTTCGGTCGTACGGTGGGCTGCTTGACCAAAACTGTCTGTCGAGCAACTTCGGGCGCACAGTTACATTTCAAGGCACTGGCAAATGAACCTGGTTGTGATAGATCCATGGTTTTGGCAGGAGAGGAATCAAAGAGAACACATTCGGGGGTGTGCTGTCTCTGAAATCGTAGGGAAACGGGCTGCGTCGTGTCCGAGGTCAACTGCACAGAATCCTGAGTCGCGCTTGGCTTTTGAGTTGAGACAAGAAATGGCTCAATGGCACCAGCACGTGCAGCGTCATGGGTCCGAATCATTTTCGATGGTGCGATCTTTCTTTTCTTTGAGGTGGAAGGGCAGTCAGCATTTGTAGTTTTAGACACGGGAGCAGAATTACCAGAATGATCTGTAGTTTTGTCCAAGGGCAAAGATGTCTCATTGTCTGATTCGTCGTCCTTTTTTTTATCCTCTTCAATCGACTTTTCCGTTTCATCATTTTGTTCGTCTTTTTTCGGTGGTGCGTTACGCTTGGTTTGTCTAGTATTCATCGACGTGGCATTATCGGATGTCTTGTTTTTACTGTCCTGAGAAGAAGTCTTATCGTATGGATTTTTTATCATGGCTCTTCCTGGTGGCATAGTCGTCGCAAAGGTATGTCCACAACCTTCCAATTGTTGCCTCAATGCTTTGGTTATTGCTTCAACGATATCTTCCTGGAACATTAACGCCACTTGCCGTTTGGATGGGTGGACATTGACATCTACTTGTGTTCCGGGCACTCGCAAGTTAACCACAACAACTGGTTTGGACACTTTGGAATTACCCGTACCAGTGGTAAAGTCGACATACACATCTTCCATGGCTCGCTTGAGGGAAGCAAGGTCGACCAATCGGTCATTCAAAAACAGAATGAACTTTCCATGAGCAATGTTGTTATTGTTGTTGTTCACCGTCTTGTTACTTTGATTGTTGTTGTGATTGGGTGGTGTGCAATAGACTTGTGCCGCAAACTCCAATTGAAAGTTGTTGTTGTTGGTAGCAGCAGAATTGACTAATGGCTTTGTGACAGCATCACTGGTCTTGGATGATGATAATATCGTTTCCTCTCGGTTGCTCCCACATTCAAAGTATATCAGTTGTTTCATCAAGTTTGCCTCTAAAACATGGGAAAGAATTTCCTTGGTCGCCTCGTGGATACGATTCCTGCAGTGAACATCGTCACCATCTCGTTTGGCAGCCTCCCGGCTTTGTAACAACGCCTTGACAGCTGGAATTTGCGACGTGTAGCAATCTACCACCAACCCCTGTTTGAGGGTACTACGCTGACACACGAATCCGACCGTGGGATAATGGACGGCGTATTGTTGGACGACACTGAGAATTTTGGCATATTCTTCGTTTTCTCGTTTTTGGTACGCCTTTTGTCGATGTGGGACATTATAAAACAAGTCTTGTACCACTAACGTCGTCCCGACAGTCCGAGCACAGGGTTTCGGTTTGTCAGACATGGGTCGACCATTCTGATAACATTGAGTGTACGCCGTGGGATGGTTCACCGTGCGGGTAGTGACCGTCAAAAGTCGACTGACCATACTGGTGGAAGCAACGGCTTCACCCCGAAATCCAAAGGTTGACAGTGTCGAAAAATCGTCGACGGTTTTCAATTTGCTCGTGGCATGACGAGTGGCCAACAGCGGCAAATCGGTCGGAGATATCCCAGAACCATTGTCACTGATGGATAACTTGGACAGTCCCCCCCTTTCGACGTGTACCACAATGTGTGTGGCACCGGCGTCCAAGGAATTTTCTAGAAGTTCCTTCACAACCGAAACTGGACGTTGTACCACTTCTCCTGCAGCGATCTGGTCGATGACATGTTGTGGAAGTAGAGCGATATTGGAAGCGTTGGAGCATGACGCAGAAGTAGATTTGGAAGATGATGAATGGGAATTGGATACCGAGGATGGTGGAGATTTCTTCACTTTCGTGACATCATTGGAGGCAATCTTGTCATTGTTGGTAGCGTTTGGACTTGAAATTTGTATCGCAGACGAGGCAGGGGGTGTTTCGTTTGGTTCCTTTTTCCGTCGAGCAGCTAGAAACGCAGCAAAGGCGGATACCGGAGGTGGCGGCAGTTCCGAACTCGACATTGCGATAATTGTCGCCAAATCTTGAGACACTCGAGTTCACACAAGTTGTTGCTGTTGTTGTTGAAGATAATGAGGATGATATTGTCGAAAAGTGAAACAAAGATCAATTAGGATGTATCGCAAGAAGGGTGCGTCGCTATTATCCATATCTCTCCTCCTGCCGGTCCACCAATTCACAGTCAATGCCACAGCCACGACACAATCAGAAACGGTAAGGGGATAGTGATGATATTGAAGGAGTTTGATGGTCTCTAGCCAGCCATAGGAATCCCCATTAGCTAGTCGTACACAAATCCCTTTCAATGATTCCTCCCTTTCTGTTGACACAACCCTAAACAAAAGAGAGAGTTTGGTGTGAGTGGAATGGATCACTTGTTATATTCTGATGAAGATGTGACGAAGATTTTTTTGAAATAAGAAGAAAGATGAGGGCGTTTTTACGGCGGTAAGTCGTATCCGTACTATGGAACACGTGCTGCAACACGGTACGTCGGGTTATGCAACCATAAAAATGCCGCGCGCCGTTTCGGTATCATCTCTATGTACAAACGGGAGGTTGAAGATACAAATACCGTACCCTCAAAATCATACCACATCGACACAAAAATTCATACTACAGTAGACTACCGTACTACTGGTACGTACTTCGGATTCTACTACCGGTACTGATACCGTAGTACTACGGTACCCCTAGTTGGATAGAGATTCCCAGTAACATTTTAAGGAAATATCTTTAGGTGAAATTGATCCGTTTCTTCTATTGGGAAAAAGATATTTACACCTTAAATGTCTGCCTGATAGTTTGGATCCTTCATCAGTTTCGTCAAATGTTCCGCCTGTACCAATACCGTGTCTAAATTAGTATCGGCCAGGCGGATCGCCTCGTTTATCGCTTCCGGATCGGTCAGTCTCATGCTGGCTTTGAATTCGGTCCGTGTCTTACGAATGACAAAGTTTTGTCGATTGGGTGTTGGCATCCTCATGGCTGCTCGTAACAACTTGCGATACAGAGAAAGCGCTTTCGTGCGGGTGGCCGGTGTTGCCATTATTTTAATATTGATATTTTAGTAGTGATTGACAACAGAGACGCTGCTCTAGTATCCTTTCTGTCTGCTGTAAACGGGAAACGCTACGGTGGGGAAGGAAGGAAGGAAGAAAGAAAGAAAGGAAGAAAGAAAGATGTGAGCTAGTAGTAAAAAGTTCTGCAAGATTCCGTGTGATCCATTCTACCCATAGCAATGATCTTTGTCCATAGAGTAGCTCCTTTCTTGTAAGTTGCTCTCTTTCCAAATTGTTCCGCCTTATGCTACGGAGTAAGTTAGTACCGTATTACGGTACCGTATTAGGTTGCAGGGTCCGTGACGTCATAGTGGTCGCGCAACCTCCTCATACCACAACGGCGAAGCTCCATCGTCATCGTCTCACCACTGTTACAACAACAGTCGCAACCAACTTGCCTTGTTGTAGTTACAACCTATTGGAGATTTTGCTACTCTCTGTTAAAAATCCCCACAAACAAGATGGTACGTTGACGATCAAAGAATAATACCGTCGAAAGCAACAATGATATCAATGTGGTGTTTGTGAGACGGGCACGTATTGCAGCAAATGAGATGTGATTATGCCGCTCCACACACGCAAACATCACTCGCGCCGTTGTATCGATGAATCGGCAGTTCGTCTGTCCTTCGCGAGTCTTTCTGCCGAAACAACAGCGACTTGAAAAATAATAGTGTATCCTGTCGACCGAGACGTCCAATAATATTGTGAAAGTAATCATTTTTCTCACTCCTTTTTCTTTTCATTATCACCTTTCTATCCAACAACAACTACTACAACCACAGTCGGACGAAGAACCTGTCGATCCCATGGCTGCCATCCGAAAGGAGTGCACGCCAACCTGCCCCAAACAAATTGCCAATTACGAGGCGTGCAAGGAAAGAATCAAGGACAAACCGGGTGTCTCTTGTGAAATTTGGTATTATGAGCTCCACCATTGTGTCGATAAGTGTGTGGCACCCAAAATATTTGCCGCCACCAAGGAGTAGTAGTAAAGCATGATCATGGGCAGGATGGAAGTGTGCGAACGAGTAAGCGACGACGACAACTCAGCATGTTCCTTTGGTGTGGCGTTTCGACTTGGGAGGTCAATCCAGACAGGCTGGTGGGTGCGATTGAGTCTATAGCTGACACAACAATCCAACGGTCAAAAGCCGACGGTAATAAGCATCGATTTGGATCCAATGGACATTCAATGAATCCAGGTCATGTGTTGTGTAGTCGAAATACGATAATTTTTCAGCTTCATCCAAAAGTCCATCGATGTTTTCTTTCCAATCTATCGTTCTTGGTCTGTCGTTTGTTTTTTGTTCCAGCCTTGAAAACAGGAAGTCAACGTGAGGATTTGATCGTTCATATTTGAAGACAACTACTTGATGACAGCAGTCCGTTATGGACGGTTAAGCGCTTCCCTTCCATTTCGCTACATTGTAGTAAGCCAGATTCCGTAGAAAGGCTTCCTCATGCATGATGTGGTCAACCGTTACAACGACAAGTGTTTGTTAAAAAGTGACACAGTATCGCAGAGCCAAAACACAATGAGCAATAAGACGAGGACTTCTCATCACTAGAACTCGTCCAGGAAGCGAGGGGCGCAAATTCTTCGGGCAGGATCAATATTTTGGAGCAACTGTACAGCATCGAAACGTACGAGATGTCTGTCAAGGGAGCTCTATGGACTCATGCAAGAATATCGATGTTTAAATGATGCTTGTATTTTTGAAAACATACCAACACTGCTGGAAAGGAATACGTTCCTTTCATTAAGAGCTTCAAGGTAGTTGTGTTACAGCAGCTGCTCGTTCATCTTCGTTAAATACAATCGGTGGCAATGAGGATGTGGTGCGTTCAGCAAAGATCAACACACTGTTACGAAATTAAAATCGTTTCCATCATGGCCGGTTCGTGGTCCGTCCACTTCATCCGACGAGGATCCTCATTTATGCTGACGCCCCAAAGTAGGATGACGACGATTGACTGTGAATTTGCGTTCGGAGCCCCCGTTATATCGCCACGACAAATGCCTGCCGGACACAGCCACACCAAATGGCCCGCCGTAACCTGTGCAACGAAAATCTTGATTTTATATTGCCAAGCTCGATCATCGTCGAAGCCTCCGCCCGGGTGGTGCGATGCCATCCGGTGGAGCTTCCAAAGAAGTGAGCTTTCAACGCCCCCACTAATCCTACAACAAAATGATAAAGCTACTTCTGTGAAGTAGTGAGTAGTATAGTGGAGCTGGCAACGCGTCATATCTCTTCCTGAAGAAGCTTTTGCCCACAGTTTCACTCCTCCAGTATTAGGTACAAAAAAGGTTTCAAGTGGTCGTCCTAGTAGTAGATGGAGGACAACTTGGAGCGAATCCTTTAAACAAATTTCATTTAAGGAACGCGATCATATGAGATGTCAAACCATCATCTTCTTCTTGGAAAAAGTGAGATGAAGAGAGGGAAGATCGAGATGAACAAATATCGGGCCTGACACTCTGCATCAAAAAATAATGATGTCATCGTAAATACTAACTAAATTGTAAAAGTATGTTGTGTCCAGGTGATGTTGGCCGAAGCTTCTTTCCGTCATATATCCTCTAAAATCTTTTAGAACACGCGCGTTGTCACAATTGACGAGAAACAAGAAAAGCAAGGAGTTCTTGACAGGTGTTCTCATTGTTAGCATCAAACTCGTCAACTTGATGATTTGCTTATGAGAAGGGTGCAGAAAGAAACACTGCATTCATTCTTCAAAGTGATGACAACACCTATCGTTCAAACGACGAAGGAAAAACATCAACCTGGGGGGTACTACGTTCCATCACACATTATGAACATTCTACGGGCTTGTTCTCACAAATTGCTCTGATATCAACTGTAAAGACCAGTCGTCAACCAAAGCACAAACGTCTTTTACACACTGGAAGAATGACGACGTCTATGAATCCCATGGTCCACCTAAAGCATGCTTGGGACAATACCCACAGCGTGTGGGGAAAGTTGACCATCGTGCTGTTCTACGTTTTCATCTGGCTCAACATAATCATGGCTTTTCTATCGGTAGTTTGGCCAAACTGGATGGGCTGTGCCTGCTTTTGGAAGAAGGAAAGCGAATATGCCTCTGCTTCGATGGTCAACTTGATGCAGGGTCAAAATTTGTTTGCTCTTGGCTTCTTCCTTTATGCAGATCGTGGTGGCATTCGCCTCTGGAACGTTTCTATGGTGTTTGTGATCGCTGTGGTGTATTCTTGGTTCGCGTGGATCTGGGCCAAGAACTGGGAAATGATGGAAGGAGCCCCCAAACACTGCAATGATCACGGAATGGTAACAATGATTCTTGTGGGAGTGGTCTGGATTGCAATCTCCTGGATCTTTGCGTTCCTCGAACATCGTGCGGGCCACAGTGGTGGTGGTGCCGGAGGAACGACGAATGAGTCAACTCCGTTGAACGCTTAGTTAGGCTATCTTTTTTCTGTATCTACCCGTGAGGAGCTTTGGAATGGTGCTTGGACCTGTGATACCCGTAAATTAGAATTTGTTTCATTCATTCACAGTCAATTCTTGAAGAGTTGATTTAGTGGGCCGAATCATGAGATATCGATTCTTATCGTCGTCTCCCCGCTTGTTCTTAATCACTATTTATGCTGCATTAGTCAATCCGAACTTGCAAAATCATCAACTGTGAAAGAAAGAATGGCATCTTTTTCCTTCTGGACGACGACGCTTCTTGCTCTAAAGTATTTGATTTCCAAATCGATATCCCGTGCTGCTGGGTCGGATCCAAATCGTTTGGTACATTGAGCGGAAGGCATGTCTTCGTTCGTCTTGCTTCAACACCTTATATAACTGTATGAAAATGGTGGCATCGATTCTTGCCATTCTTTGGGAACAAATCGTCTCTTTACTTTCCCAGTCCGTGGATCCGTTTCATAACCCTTTTTTCTTGAACTCTGGGCTCATCTTGAGTGCCTAGTTTGATCGAATGATCCTACTTCTAGCTAGTAGTTGCTTGAATCAGTAACGAGACGAGAGAAAGGACGGACAAAACAAACAGTTGTTCGAAAAGATAACTTCTTCGCCTACTTCTGTTTTCAGTTAGTGAGGCCCGTCCCTACACACTTTGGCTTGAAATTGTGCTTTTAAAAAAAATAATATACCTTTTGTAGGAGGTGCATTGCAATATATGAAAGTTAGAATAGGGAGGAATGGATGCAACTTATTTCAAATGTTGTTCAATTTCTCCCATGCCACCTGCAATTTTTTGAAAAAAAAAAGACAAAAGTGTCATGAGCTCATTGTTCTTTTTTCCATATATGGTTTGCATATTCTTTGCAATGAGTTATTGATACTACTTACTTGTCCGATTGCTGCATCTTGAGCTCCTGTTCCGGTCAAGTCAACCACAATGAGTTCATCACCTTCCCTTCCGGGCTTTCCATTGACAAGATCCCCCAGCTCTGCATACACATCCTCTTCCGTCATGATACCCGCTTGGATAGGACCTCGTAGTTCACCAACTTTACTTGTCTGCTTGACCAAATCGGCAATATACTTGCTGGCCTTGAGGACATTGTTTGGGATTTCTTGTTTCGTCGGTTGGTCGCTGCCGGACGCAATAATGGTTGTCCCGGGCTTTAACCAATCCAATTCCACAACCGTGTTTGCTCCTGTCGTTTGTGTAAAGATGACATTGGACTGGGCACACAAATCTTTGGCCGATTCGGCGACGGTGAATGGGAGACCAAGTTCTTCGGACATTTGTGCCGCGAATTCGTCGGCACCGGCCAATCCGTAGGCCACTCCTTGGAATTGCGGTCGAACAGCAGCAGCTGCTCGGGCCATATTGCGAGCGATCGCTCCACAACCAATAAATCCAATGGTATTTCCCTCCAATGGTGTGGTATACTTCATGGCGACAGCTCCAGCCGCTCCGGTACGGAGGTCTGTCATGGCACGATTCTCTTGACAAATCGCGAGTGGAGCGCCAGTGGCGGCATCGACGATGACAAAGACACCCGATCCGGGAGGTAATCCCCGTTCTAGGTTCTTGTAGAAACTAACACATGCCAACTTGACCGTGAATGTCTTGGCACCAAACACGTACCCACCCTTGATGTGACAATCTCCAGGTCCAGCCTCGGCTGATTCTTCGATTCCAATATGCATCGGCATGGGAACATCCACCTTTCCTTTACTGAGCGCTCCAAAGGCCTGTTCGACCGATTCAATCGCATCTTCGACTTTGAGATTCTTTACGATAGTGTCATAATCAAATAGTTTCGGTGCTGGAAACGAAAAGGTTCGTTTGATGAAAGTTCCGTGTCGAATGTTTGTTGTTGTTGCCGTGGCAGCAGCAGCAGCAGTAGTGACGGTACCATGACGTATCCAATTCCGGCCACTCCTCAACGACACAGTTTTCAGTATCGACGATGACGATGACAACATTATTATTATTTTGGTAAAGTAGTAACAAAACGTTTCGATCGTCCAAAGGATGTTGACTAAACTGTAAAGGAAATAGTCTATGGTCGAAAAAAAAATAAAAGTGTTAAGACAGACGACAACGTCATAGAAGAGAGCAAAAAGACTTTGGATTTTTTTTTAAGTGATGATGATGATGATGTCAGCTACTTGAATTATGGATTGGTACCTAGCTAGTACTCGAGTAGTAGGTATGGCACTACACTACGTTGTGCTAGGTAGAGTAAAGTATGATGATGTCAGCAACTTCTTTGCACAGTTACTACGTAGTAACTGCTACCGTAGTACCTCGGTCGACACTCGAAGTATCAATCTTTTTTTCGGAACCGTTCTTTTGCATCATCATCATCAGCAGATCAGCAGATATCAACTTCTTCTTCACTGTCAATTGCATCGTCAATCAATCTCAATCTTTGCAAAACATCTTCATCATCCTCTACGCTACTACGCTATTAGAATCTCCCCGTCTCCATCTCCTCTCCCTGCGTTCGCTATTGTTGTTGTCGCTGCATTATAATTGTACCATATATACGACGTGACGACGACGTTATTCCCACAAAACAACCAGAACAACAACAAACCACACAGAAACAGCAACAACAAAAGATTTCTCTCTCTCTCTCTCTTTTACAATCATCATGTTTTGTCGTGCTATTCTTCGACCTATTGTTGCTTCCAGTCGACAACACCTCTTGCGACAACAACCAGCGATTGGTTTTGTTGCACCACTGCAACAACAACAAGATCTGGTGTTTCGTGTAGTACAGATTGCCAGATTTTCGGACAATATTACGGTACGAAAACACGCCAGAACGAACAGCATGCGTTTTCGAATCCCCGTTTCCTCACATGCAGTCTTTTTTTCTCTCTCTCTTTCTCTCGCGGAAACTGTGTGTATCACTGTTTTCGTTATCATGATGTTATGGGGATGATTTTGATCTCTCTCTCTCTCTCTTTTCTTGGGGGTGGGGTATTTTGTTTATTTCTTAAAAAAAAACTAGTATTCGGGTGGACAAGCCAGTGAAGGACAGGGTGGATATTATGCATCATTTCACCGTGCATCGGGTGGTGAAATGGATACCGTTGATAACACCGAAACGCAACGTAAGAACGTATTGGCCATGGCCGCCGACGTCCAAAAGATCGCCGCCACGATGAAAGAACTGGACACGTTGGAGGGATTGTTACAACGTGAGACGGATCCGACCACCGGACGTTCCATCGAACTCAAGGCGAGTATCAAAAAGTTGATGACGAATCCAGAAGTCTTCCAGGCATTGGACCGATTGGAGACCACGGGAGGATTGAAATGGGGTCTGTCGAGGGAAGAACGAGACATGATCCTAGAAGCACGTGAAAAAGTCAAGAACAGTTGAGAGAACAAGTTTCATTCTTTTTCTTTTTTTGTGTGTGTGGACCATGGATGTGTGTCCCGACATGGCATAGTACCAAAAAAGCGCTGCTCCCTTTTTTTGGGTGTGTTTTGTTGCTGAGTGTTTGTATGCATGTCAAGTCGGAACTTTTTTTGTGTGTGATTGTACGAATGCATAGCAATAATATATATTATGTGCCATAGCAACACTATTACTTCTACTAATAATTTTATTATAATGATGTTGTTGATAATTGGATTGTTTGCTATTTTCGTAGAACAACAATCTCTGTATCCTCGTGTTTTATTACAGTTAGTTACTGTTTGCCACTACACTATTGCTTCTTTCTTCTTGTAACAAAACTACCGTATGTAGCTAGCTTCCATAGCTTTCTATCTACATGATAGGTAGCTACGGTAGCTTGAGAGAGTAGAGACGCTCCTCCTGGAGGTCGTCCGCGAAGTCGTACGACACTACTATGGAATACGGAATGGATGTTCTCACTCTGTTTGAAATCTGTCAATCTTGACATTCGACTCACCCGACTGACTAACACAATTGTTGAACAAAAGGAGGCCAAAAGGGTCTTTTGATGATGATTGTGAAAGTCGAAAGAACATAAAATGACCGAAAAAATTCTTCGATTTGAAAAATTGTCAGACTAAAAAAATGATATTTTCTAAAATAAAAACTATATTTTTGTATTTCAAGCATATTTTTTACTACTACTACTACTACAGTTAACAGTTAACTACGACAAGCATGTCATCAATTTACTGTATGTCACGCACCATTCCAAATGCCAAATGCGTCCCAACAACCGCTCTACGACGTACTACCTCTCTACCGGTAGTCGTAATCCAAGTTCATCAGTTTTTTCATAGCTAGTAGCTTCCAGCAGTGAATTGTCTACTCTCTCTAGTAGAGTAGCTAGTTCCTCTTTCTGTTTCATACACTGTTTGTTGTAGCCAGAGAAGCTCTTAACAGTTGTGCTGCCTGCTATCTCAGTTGTGTACCGGTCTGCTTCTTGTTATCGTAACTTCTTCTTCTTCTTATATCAATTGACAACGAAACAACAACACACATCCCAAACATCCCAAACAAAACAAAACAAAACAAAAACAGAAAACAGAAAAGACGATGCACGTAGAAGAAGAGTATACGGATTATTCCTGTTCTACGGCGATTGAACGTCTCAGTCGAGACGTTGAAACTGTATTGAGGACATGGCATGTCGATCGAGGGAGTGACCATCATGTAACAATATCGGAAAGTACTTCTACTATCGGTCTAGTATCGAACGGAAGTATCTCCAATGGTGGTGCTGGTAATGGTAATGGTAATGGTGGTAATGGAAGACGATCGTCCATAACACGTTCCTTGGCAGCCGTCACGTCAGGAGGGGACGAAGAGTTTGCATCCACTCGGATCATTCGAAGCAACACACTCACATGGAACATGACACTTTCCACCAAACAATACGGTAGAACTACTGTCGCTATCGATTTGGAATTGGCACTCTGGGATGCACCCGAAAGTGCATCAACAACGACGACATCGTCAACAACAAGAAACCGGTCATCATTGTTGTTACGACGACAACAACAATCGTCTTCTACCAATCTTGCCAATGTCCCAGAGAGAGCAATGTTACGAACGTCTAGTGGCAGTTTACTCATGATCGATAACAACCACATCGAAGATGATGATGATGATGACGAAGAAGAAGAAGAACAAGACGATTATCCTTTCGATCAACAGAGTACGTTGGTACGATCTCTACAACGAAGACCCTTCGGAGAAATGCCGGCCCATGATTTCTTGTTTGATAACTTTTCAACACTCTTTGGGATTGGACAACACATCACGTTGACTCCTATCTGTCCCTATCCGATCCCCCCCGAACTCGTCGATAGCATCGCCGAGTCGATCGTGAAACGACATCATCCACAGTCCACTGCACGGTGGATCGTCGCCAACACTCTTTCGGGATGGTTGCAAACTACCCTCAACATTGCCACTGCCAACTGTCATACTTGTATACCAACCTTTGGAGTTTGGGGACAGTACCGACCAGACGAGTTGATGTTTACTGGTGACGATCCCACACCACCCATTCCAGTGCAAAACAACAGCAGCAATGAAAGTTGGAACGAATCCAACAACAACAACTACAACAAATCGCAACAATTCAACTCAAATCTTGTGGGTCGGAAACCTTCTTCCCTTTCTAGTCAAGGTGATGGTGGTGGTGCTGGTGATGCTGACAACATCGACTACAACAACAATGATGGAAGATCCCTCGACGGGAGTCGAGCTGGGTCACAACATGATCTGTTAGTCGGTCGGACGATCCAAACAGAGCGACAACAACAACAACGAGAAATGCGACGTAGACAATCCTTGGCTAGCAACGCCAGTGCAAGTAGAAACGGAACCGATCGAGATACCTGTCATAACAATAAGAACAGGGGAGGGGTACAACTGTTCCCGCATTGGGCTCAAGCCATTATCAAAACCGAATTACCCAAGGACGACGACGACGTCTTTCGATGGCATAAACCCAAAGAGGAGAACCCGTGTAACACACAGTTCTCACCCCCGTTTGTTATTGGTCATGTTTTAACTCCAACCAAGACATCAGAGGAATCGTCCCGACAACAAACAAGAATGAAATCCAAAACGGGAAATCAAAACCATAGAAGTAATATCAAAAACGTTGTCCTGGAAGAAGCATCGTCGATGAGGATGAGGATGGATGAAATTGCGTCCTACCATATCGGGGCGAACATGTGGGTAAGCGCCTACAGCACCGGTGTACCCATCTCGTCTGGTCCAATGAAAGCGACGGCAGCACATCTACTTGCAAGCAGTGCAAGATTGGCAGTTTGGGCAGGAGTGTTACTGCAACATTGTCCAGACGATTCCATGGTCGTCTTGACTGGAGCACGACACGTTTTCGGCTGGATCAAGGAAAAGAATACCAAAAACACTACCACTACCAGCAGCAGCAACGGATTTTTACGTGCCCTGGATCTTGGAAGAGATCGCAGCAAACAGGACGATTCCGCTTGGAGGATGGGAGCTGATGAAGATGAATACCACCACGGTCTGGCGGCAGTGATGGATCTGGGAGACGATGAATTTGCCTTTTACAGGAAACAATGCCAACACTACGCTCAAGAATTGTTGGAGGAGGCATGGGGGTGCAAAGATCGAAAAATGCCCTTGTGGGGACCCTCAGATGACCCCGTGGCATCGGTTTACGCAACTATAACGTGGAATGGAAAGACCAACGACGACAATAACATCACATCGGCCCAGAATGGGTCGGTAATTTCTCCCCTGTTGACATTTCCCCTGCGAATCCGGTCCCAACGGGAACTCAGCCCACAGGATTGGGCCGAAATGGAACAATCGGTGGAAAATACCATATTGGACCCCACGGCTCCCTCCAGATTTTGTGTCCAGGCGTACTACGATCGGGAGACCAACGTCGCCACGTTGGCAGCAAGTCAGCGTTGTGTACTAGCCGCCCTGATCCGGGCATCCACGTTACCCAACGAGACGTTACTCCACCATCTGACGGACGTCAACTTGATGAGTCTTTGGGATGATACGTCCGGACGGCAAGTTGCCAGAAAAATTGCAGAACGATCTCGTGTCGGAATCGGCACAAAGACCATTGTGGATGCCATGGATTGGGCCACTGCCGTGGAGGAATTGATTAGCACTCGGGAGGCCGAATATGTCGTCCATGCCGTCATGAACGGCCAATTGACGGCTGGATTTCCCAATTCACCGGAGGAATGCTTCAATGAGGAACATGATCTGTTGTCACCCTTTCGCAAATCAGCTCCTTGCGGTCGGCTTTTGTCCGTTTTGTTCGCACATATGGCTCGGCTACGGGCTCTTTCCTCTGTGGCACTAGTTTGGCGAGTGTTCTGTCAAGAGCTACGACGGCGTTGGAACGCCAAGGAGTCACTCCCAAACATGCAATACGTTGCTGGTTTGGATCCTCATCCGTTGGATCTGTACGAAAAACGGTCCTTTTCTACCATTGGCCACAAGGCCAACTTTGCCGCATTTTTAAATTGCACAGAGCCTGACCCGGATGACTACAACTGTTTGATTGGACAAAAGTTGCAGGTTTTCAATCTCGGGGTAGAATGTGTTGTGGCATGTGAATTATTGGAAAATGAAGTTCTTGAAAACTTCCTCGGCGCGGGTCAGCTACCATCAAGTCTAAACATTGACCATGACGATACGAAAGTCCAGGACGTCCCGAGTGTGGCATCCACAATAGATGGTGCAACACCCGACAGCATGTCTATTGACGCGCCGCTAACACAGAACAGGAAATGGCCGAAATCGAACCTCAGGATGAAGGAGGTAGACGTTGCACCTGAAAAGACAAATTACGGTCCTCCGACCATCGACCGGGACCTTGATTTTTGGGTAATGGACGAGCCTGGATATGCACCCACATTGGACGGAGGAAACATTGCCGCAGACGCAACGGATGACACGGGCTTTGACTACGTTGCACCTGCTGCAAATAACCTCGATGGAGACGACGATTCATTGGAACGTGCACTACAAAAGAAAGCCAAAAAGCACAAAAGTGGGAGTACCGAGAAGAGGCGGCTTGTCGTGGATGGACTTCCCGATCAGCAATGGCAAGGCACGGTATTGGACGGGAACGATTCGGATGAATCGCTCGCGACTGGAACTCTCAGCCAAGCGTATTTTGATGCCGCAGAAGCTGGGAGCATTTTTTCATCACGTCATGGTTTCGTCACTCTTGATACGATCGTCAATGTTGATGATATGAACCGTCGCCCAGGTGCTCGTTGTCCGGTTGCCAACGCGGTGTTGCGCATTACTGGTGACCAAGTCTACGCACCGTACTTGCAACGGCCGTACCCAGTCACTGATGATGTCGCTTTGGAGCGACGCATCATGCTTGCAAAGTCATGTGAGGGAGAGGAGAGAAGGGGCGCCCTACAAACTCGATTGGAGATCTCCCAACGGTTGCAACGACCCAAGCTGTTGAGTGATATGAGTGCTTTCAAGGCAGCCAACCCCCGATGCACGATTGACGACTTTACAAAATGGTATGGCAACCCGGGGAGTCCTTTGGACGATTACGGTGACGATACCATATTGGATTTCAAGTGCTATTCTGTGGAAAACGCTCTCAAGGAATCTGCCGCCCAAAAGCTGGACAGAGCATCTGAAGCTATGCGGGTGTTGGTATCCACTCGAGACTTTTGGGGCAAGACCTGGGAGGAGGCAAAACCTGTACCGGCGGCGGAGCAAAATCCCCTTTTTGACTACAGCACCACCGTTGAAATGGTTTTGGACTATTTGGAACAACTTCATCCTGCAACATTGATGAATCAAGTCATGGCCGTGAATCTATCGTCCGCCTACTTTGCGCTTGCCTCGTCCGCCAAAGGGACCATGAAGATTGGTATCGTCCAGCTTTCCATGAAGAAGTTTCGTTACAAGACGGAACGTGCCTTGGAATTGTTGTCGCGCGATGCCACTGGGTTGCTTTCGAGCATTGTGGAAGGAGGGAGTACTGCCGCCAGCACAAATTCTTCCCAATATGCGTCGGAGGACACGATTACGGCATGCGAGGATGCGTGCAACGCCTTGAGTGTTACCGAAACCATGGTAGCTCGAGCGACGTCACTGTTGCACAAATTCCCTGGACAGTACAAGTTGATATCTGATTTGCTCCGTTTTGCGGACGGTAGTACTCTGGCTTTGATTGATCGCATCGGCCGTTCCAATTTTTTGAACATGGTATACGAGCAACAGCAACGACTTGGCAGGCGTGATGAGGAAGAGACCGATCCATCCAGGGACAATTTACCACATCCATTGCTCCGTGAATACGTCTTTCGTAATTTGGATGATGAGAATCCGGCTCAGCTGGCTGTGCGGTTCGGGGAAGAAGGAGCACGGCTGCGTGATGGAACTTCGGACATTGTGGGTGGTGTACTTTTGGCGTTGATGAAAAGCAACACTTCCTAGTTAGGTACAACCTACGACAGTATTTGGAATCTATGGGGCAACAAGTGTAAATTATTACCGTATAATCGCAGAGGCAGTTCCTTTCAACTTTTCGCCCAAAACTACCACTACTATCACTACAACGATGATTCTAGGTTTCTATGGTAGCTACATAGTATCGTGCTGGAGAACTTCTCTATGAAAAGAGAGACAGATCACTTTTTTGTTTTATCATTCAACATAATATTATATTATTATAATACTATTTTATATCATACTAGCTACTAGTCGTAAAAAAAGATACTACATGGGACGACTGGAAGTGCT
Organism: Nitzschia inconspicua; assembly: GCA_019154785.2. NCBI lineage: Eukaryota > Bacillariophyta > Bacillariophyceae > Bacillariales > Bacillariaceae > Nitzschia > Nitzschia inconspicua. The sequence continues at coordinate 85,336 of JAGRRH010000020.1, forward strand.
TCCCGAGGATGTCGCACTAAAGACTCATCAAACACTTTGATATTGCATTCACAGTGTCAAGACGGAACTCATTTGGGCCGTTGGTTGACGTTAATCATCATTTATATGTAGGCTGTGCTGTTTCCGATTCGTCATCAAGAAAAATCACTTCATTTGAGGAGGCCGACAATTCTCCAGAATTTCTCTTACTTCCGCTCGTTGTTTCGTTCTTTTTGGTTCATTGCCTCAATTTCCGCAATCATTTGATCATCCAGATCCTTGTATTTGTCAGTTAACTCCTGCAATTCAGTCTCGGAGTCCATGTAGACCTTGTATGGAACGTACGTAGCGTAGTAGTGTTCGTGGTCATCGAAACACTTAGGCTTTTGAAACACAAGCTTCTCCATCGCGTTCTTTCGGTCGCGTATCAACGCAACCTGCTTGTCCAACGAAATTTTCATCGCATTGTATTTGTTGACAATGCTGTTTGTAGTCATGGCGGTGCTAATCTTCGCTCTTAGGGCAAAAGTTTGTAATTTCATAGATTCTTGTCCACCGACTCCTCTGCCGCTTCCATCGAGCATGCTTGTTTCTCTCTTCTGATCTTCCATTTTGGCAGCTGCCTTTCTCATAGAGTTTCTACCAGCTGCGCTTGCACCACTTTTCTTGCGTGTGTCAGAATCAGAAGTCGCGAAGCTGTCGGAATACATGTTGTACCAGGGGGAGATTGTCGGAGGGAGGACTTTCAATTCACCATTGTTATCTCTGAACATAACAACACCTTGGCTTTTTCGGTGTTTAAAGGGGCGCTTCCTTGGTCTTTCTCTTTGCTCTTCCTCGTCTGACGAAGAAGACGACATTTCATCGAACGCAATCAACAACTGTAAAAATTCATTCTCGTCCACTGCTAGGCAGGACATGTTGCTTGCAAGGAAGGGAAACGCAAGGGATCGATCGATCAGGCCTTCATCATCATTGTGCCATTCAGTCGTCGGCTATGTGGACGGACCAACATCAACCAAGATCAACTCGAGTAATTCAACTCATCTTCGGTACATAAGGACTTCATTATTTTGATGAACGCGCGAGAGAGTCCACTCATGTGAGTTTATAACTGTTAATTAACTGTAAGGGAGGATTTTTGCGCAAAAACGTCCCAGGGTTGCGCAACTCACGCGCGTTGTTTTTTTGGTGGAACATTAAGGATTGGCCTGATGTGTATGTTGACTGTGAGAGTGTTGTCTCGACTATTTTGCGTTCGTTCGCGAGCATCATCAACTGTCATTGTTTGATACTTACAGTTAATGGTGTTAGCCAAAGGATGGTCCCACAACGGATGTCTGGATGACTGGGTGGAACGAAAAATGAGCCCCTGTGCACGTGTAGCTGTGAAACAGAATTATGGCGAAAATGGACGTAAATGGCTGGAGGAATGACCAAAAATTGGACAGGGAAGCATTGGAGGCGCCAAAACAAACCGCCGCCAAAAAAAAAAACATCCATCATTCTTCATCCGCGGATCTTTTCTTTCGTTGTTCTGTGGTGTTGATTGATCGTGCTGTCGCAGTGCGTAACATGTTTATTCGTTTGGTACTATTACTGATACTGCTGCAGTAGTATCATATGTGTCTTTGCCTCGCAAGTGGTGATTGTGACATCCAAGAGAAGTAGTAGTAGTAGCAATTAGGAATCACAATTTTGTTTCAGTCTCAGTTCTATAGCGGCAAGGGGAAACCGCGTGGAAAGGTGTTTGTTGTTGGAGACTGATTTGGATATTGGATTGGCTTGAATACACGTTATTGACACTGCTTCTCTTGACTATTCGTAGAGCTCAAAAGGGATGGTGATGCAACACGCCCTTCCATTGCATCCAGCAGTAGCAGCAGCAGTTGAAGACTCTGGAAATTCGTCATCGTCGTTTATCCTATCACGAATGGAAGATGAAACAGATGTAATTGCTTGTTATGAAGGAGTTGATGTATCGACTCGATCCAACACAAGAGACACATCCAACACAACACGAGAGTTTGATTTGGACAATACTCGTCAGACGGTAAACACAATCGACTCTATATTAGACTTTTCCAAAGAAGACGACGACGACGACGTTTCTGTATGTATCGAACGGAATCACGATAACTCGATTCTATTTGGTGAATTACACGAGTTCTCTCCTGCTCTTCCTCCTTCTTCCTTCGTGGAAGCCCACCATCCAAAGAAGAACATCCATACGGTACCTACTGGGAATAGTTCTTCTGCTAAATCTACTTCCGTTCCACCCAAAAAGTCCATTATGGATGGTTTGACGCTCTATTCGGTGACAGACTCATTGGTCGATTCCTTATGCATTTCAACCGTCTGTATGACGTCTAACAACAACAACAACAACAACAACAACAACAACAACACAAACTTCTGCCAACGCTTCTTCTTCAACATCAAATAACAAACGATTGAGTCAACTACATCCGTCGTTATGCACCAGTGCTTCATCTATGACCGAGACTGGATGTGGAGTTTGGCCGACTAAGCCGTTGGAAGCAACCTGCACAACCGCAACATCACCAACATCGTATGTTTCGGTCGATGTTTGGCAGCTCCTCGGTTGTGCCGCATCACCAGTAGAAGCAGAAATGGAAGAGATTTGGTCTCTCCCAACCAAAGATATGATACGCCGATCGGGACAGAATAATACCAACGTTCCACCGGCACGAGCATCCATCAAACGCAGACTCAAACGAATTCATGGATTACGGATGGAACGGATCAGTGGAGCCAGTAGACACGGAGTCACCATAGGAAGACATGTCCGACGAAACGGTACTACCGAGATGGCAAATGAAAATTGTATCCATTCGAGATTGCACGAACCACACCTGCTTGGAAAGTCGTACAGTATGTTGGATGACCCCCTGGCAGGCTTGATTGGAAAGGGTATCGATCCAATCCCCATAGAAGACGATGATCTTGATGGGTACGACTCGGATCCGGAAATCATCAACAGCAGCAGCAGCAACAACAACAACAACAGCTACCACTCTCCCCAATCATCATCATCTCTGTATCCGCAACCAGCTTTGGTCAAGCAGCATGAAATCATGCAATCGGAGCCATTGCCCTTTGATGAAACGGAAATGAAGATTTCAGTTCAGGTACGGGTTGTGCTTTCCGTCTTGTTGCCGTTATCTACGAAAGCCTTTGTACACCAAATCTCATCACAGTCTCGCTTGTCCTCTCTCTCTCTCTCTCGCTTGCTTGTTTTGTAGCGATCTTTGAATACAACCTGGACATTGACGTGGCATCCCAATCCGGACAATGTGTCTCAGTACAACATTCCTCACAAACCTATTTGTGTCAACATTTGGATAGAACGAGGAACGGTCATTGCTAGCTCGGGAGTCGTCGTGGAACCAGCCTTCATGTGGAGAGATGCGTATCAACCCATGTTGGGTCAACACAAACTCAACTCGTCGACACAGAAACCATGGTCGATGCGTCTGTTGAATGCCTGTCGCATCACACCCTGTACGACCACCATCGATCGGACCAAGTATCCGTTGGCACGGCAACAATCCAGTTTCTTCTTGAAAAGTTGCACCGGAGAAGAATTTTTGTTGGAGGCCAACGGTCGAACAGAAGTCGAAACGATCACGGAACGATGGAAACTAGCCGTGGCACGATTTGCCAGCCTAGCAGTAACCGAAGACGTCACTTGCATTGCAAAAGAATTCTTTCATCCTACAGTCGATTCTCAAATGCTGACCATTCCCGAAGACTTTTGACACCTCCTCCTCGGAAAAAAAGTTCCTTGAATACGAGTATAGAATACGATCAACAACAACAACCATTGATGATGTTCACTACACATTAAAATAGACAGCGGTACGGTAAACTACTGATCATCCACCACCCCTGGCTTATGGATCGATCTACCAACAAAATTCAAATGGATTTGTAAATTGTGTGTGTGCGAATTGTTGTTACAGCTACTAGTAGGTTAGAATAAAAATTATAATATGGAAATGATACGGTAGGAGGAATATACAATGGGGGATTATGCCATGACAGCATCATCATTCCGGGTAAGTGGCTCCAGAAGGGTTTTTGTTTCTCGGGAACTCAACATCTGTCGAACAAATCGTACCAGCGCCAGGAATAATGCTAGTCCTCCAAAGCCAGCCCAGAAATAACCAATCAGGACCATAGTCTGTCCCGATGGAGCGGAAGCAATGGCTGCTTGGGCCTTTTTCTTCAACTCTTGTTCATAGGCTGCCTCCTTTTGTTTTCTCACATAGGTGAGGTACTCGTCTTGTTCCTTCGAAACAAATGGCGATCCAAACACGATACCACTGACATTGACTTGAAGGATGCCACCTTGGTTGGTTGCAGCAACCAGGTCTTCCCACGTCGCCGGCTCGAGTTCTCCATGCGACCGGAATTTCATGCATTGGTTCACGTTGGAGTAATCTGCATCATCATCACAACGAAAGTATCCGTTGTTGGGATCATACGAATCATCATCATCCGCATACCAACCACTGCTGGCCGCGTAACCATTGTTATTGTTTTTGTAGTAAGAACTGTACAATTCTCGTTCAAATTTTTCTTGTTCGGATTCTTTTTCTGTCAAATCTCGCCTATTGCTACCGTACCAGTAACGTCTGTAGCTGCTGGAAGATGAAGATGACTTTGATTTGTAGCTATTTTGAAGATTGTAGGCACGGCATGGTTGGCAGACCTTGAAGACCTCCATTGCGTTATTCCATTGTTCCATGTAAGAACCATACAAAAGACCCATCTTTGCAGCGACACTTTCGACATTGTACTGGTTGCCTTCGTATTCAGTGGCGCAAATATAATCGGTGTAGAGAGCGTAGGTCATGTTTCCATTGTACGTAGGCTTCAAGTCTATGTAGAGTTGCGAATTCTGACCGATGGAAAGCCCTGTGGAAAGACATCCGGATGACCAACTTCCCTCACGGGCTTCCGACATGAATTCGTAGATGCTGTCGTCGTTCCAAAGGCAAACACCTTCGTGCTTGAAGAGCTGTTCAAAGAAGGCATCGTTACCGAAAAACGAGGCTTCCTTGAACACACCAATCAGTTTCCAGTTGGTGGAGGAGGGATCGTGGCAATCCATGAGCTTGCAGTTGCCATTTCCGTGGGTGTTGCATGCTGTATTATCGTAGTATCCGTTGGCAGTGTCAAAGATTGCGTATTCACCAATTCCACCCCCCGAGTAATTTTCATCCACGTACTGTAACATAACATCATCATGAATGGGGGTGATTTGTTAAAAAAGAGGCAAGAAAAGGTAGATACATGACATGAAAGCAGAAGTTAGTGAAAATGTTCTTCACAGATTCGGAAAGGCAGCAGACCCAACGACGAACGGTTTTGTTGTCTAGTGAATGTACGTACCGCTGCCCACATGAGATACCGTTGGCAATAGTTGTTGCCAATATTATAGTTGTTGTCTCCGCTGTGCGAGTGTTGACTTCGTCCGTAGTATCGATTGGAACCGCCGTTGCAGTCGACGTACCATCCCAAATAACGCCAAGCTTGGGCGTAACCATCGTAGTATGTTTGTTGCGTATCCGCGTAGTAGTTACTTCCGTAGACAGACGAATAATATCCATAGTTGGCATAATTTCCGTTCTCTGCCGCCAACACCGTGGTGAGTATTCCGGATAAAACGGCAAGAACGAAACCTGGAAGTCTCATCGCCATTTTCTATTTTCGTTCGATTGGCAAAGCGTTGGACAAACGGAATGCTTGTATTTGTGTGTATTCTTGGTCTCAAGGGTTCACTTCAGCTCACGATAGAAGAACAGCGTATAATCTTTTATAGCGTAGTCTTGGTGTCAGGAAGATATCCCGTCTAAGAGAGAAAGACACAAGCTGGGCGGGAAAGATGATCGAGGGGGGATTGATGTTGATAGTTGGATGTTGCATAGAAGAATCATGAAAGTCTGAGTATAGATGGAAAATGTGAGATCTGTTTGTCTCCGGTCAATCGCGACCACAATGCTGATATTTAAAATTGGAAATAAAGTCTACGGGTGTGTATATTTCCACATCGCTCATGATCGCAGATGACCATTTTTCTTAGAATGGATGACTCGCCAAGCTTCCTTTTCACGATCGGGACGACACGTGCAGAAACGCAATTCATCCCGAATCTTCTCTCAACTTGTTTATGAGAGGTCGTGCCGGTATCCATGATGGGGGATGGAACTCCTTTTTTCCCAAAAGATTGCACCCTCGCTGTCGGTTGCAGTGTTGTTGTTCTTTGATTGACATCCGCAAGTAGTACTACTAGTAGCAGTAGCAGTACAGCTGCCGTTTGTCTCTCAACAACAGCTTGACATATATCACCACTACAAACGTCTCCCCTTTTTGATTGTGTAGCAGCCGAAGAGAATGAAATTGTTTGGACTTTCGTTGGTACTGGCTCTGGCCTCGTCGGCGTTGACGATTGTTGTATCGGCTGTCAAAGATGATGAATACTACCGAGCCGGTATGGGAAATCCCAACGTCGACTTAAAAATGTATTGGGCTGACGCACACAATGTCTTGGAAGATTTGAGTCAATTTTCGACATTGTACGTCCAATACCATCACTGTGCTTGGGCACAGAATCAAAATCACTACAGCGGAGAGGAAGAGGGCGGCAGTGGAGATGAAAATGATTATTGGTACGTTGGTGCTACCCCTTCCTTTGCTGCGAACGTAGCATACTCCTTGTATGGATCTTTGAAAGGAGAATCCTTCACGGGATGCAACGGTGATACCTTTATCAACTCGTTCACAACCAACTCTGGATTTGAAGCTTTTGCGTCTGCCTTGTACTATGCTGGTGCCACGAGCACCGACTACTCTCAAAAGTATTCCTCTGAATGTCAAGGAGGGGCTGGAGTTGCTTGTGACTACAATGTGGGTTTTGCCTACGTCTCATTCAGCACCAGCACATGCGATCCCAAGTACGCCAATGGAGTCAGTGACAATATGGGATACATGAACTCGGACTTTCAGTCGGCACAATGTGTCAAGATTTACGATGCCAGTCAATACAGCTACAGTAACAACAACAATGGATACAACAACAACAATGGAAACGGTGGAAATTATGCTGCCAATTACTATTACAACAACGGGTACAACAACGCGTACAGCAATTCGTACAACAGTTACTATCAGTATTATGGTACTCCTCTGGCTCTATTGTACTACTCGAACGCTTGTTTCATTCAAAACTTTTGGGCACCCAACGGTGGATGTCCCGATCCGTACGGAAAGCTTCAATATTACCAACAAAATTTCAACAAGGGTGTCCGCAAATCATTGAAGGTCGACCCGTACGTCAACTATCGAGCCAACATGGAAAAGGGAAAGAAATTCGTCAAAATGGGTGCAATCTTCTTCATGGCAGCCGCATTGCTCTATCTCTTCGAACAATTCATGGCGTTCCGAAAGAGAATGCGACCTGCCACTCTCCAAAAGAGTCCTGCTGTAATGAACAAACACTTGGTAGGCAAGGATGGGGACAAAACTCTCTTAAAGGCTTCCGAAGGAATGAAGAAGAACCGATCCATTGTAGGATTGGTCCGATCTGCCACTGGAAAAATGAAAGAGGCCGTCAAGGCTGCTGTAGCAACCACCAGAAGTAAGGATACCATTGATGACGTTGCCCGGCTGGAGGGCGACGGAATCATGCTGACGGATCCTCAGGATACGACCAATGGTCTGACGGGATCATATACCGCCCCCGAAGCTGCGGCCGTTGCTACAAGTGACGTTTCCAATATTGCAAAAAACCAAGAAGATGCAGTGGGCTCAAAAACGGCCCCCATTGAGGCAACGAGTAGTGACGAAAGTGCAGTCAAGGTGGATATGCCGACAAACACTCCTCTGACCAGTTCCAAAGGGAAGGGAAATAGCCGGACACTGTTTAGAAAGGGAAAGAATTAGCCGTTTCAATTCCACCTGAGCATTGTTTATCTATTTCCTTTCGAACGCATCGCCATAGAAGGACGGAATCACGCTTCCTGTTTTTTTTTGTGATTTTACGTACAAACTAATGTATTTATATAAACTAATCACTATGTTGTACGTAGTATTTATCAAACAGGCAAGGGTCCAATTGATCATCGTTTGGGGGTTGTAAGAGTGTAAACAATGCACAGTAATTGTTGAAACCATTGACTGGCTGTGAGTGAGTAGAGCGACAACAAAAAATCGTTGATGCAGCATTTTAACTGGTTCAGATTGCTGCGCGCGCGTCAGCATAAACGCATTTTATTCAACTAAATCTCTACGACGTTACAGTCTTTTTTTATGGTATGCCCACACCCCACACCCCAAAAAAATGCTGTCGCGGTGTATCGAAGCAGAAACATAGAAAAAGGTTCTCCACAACACATTCAACATCGTCCATCTCCACAAAGTCGCTTCTCGTCAATAATAACGTACCATCCGAAAGAATACAATCATGCTCAGCTTCAACAAACCATTCTTTTTCATGTCCAATGATGGCAAGGATCGCACCAACCATGTCGAAAAGAGAAAAGTAGTAGCACCAGAGAGCAAGAAGGAACAAGCTTTTGCTGTCACCAATCCTCTAGGGAATGGAACAACGGGAAGCAGTAACTCCAAGGGTGGTGCTACTCATGTTTCGCGACAGAAAAGATGCCGCGACAAGTCTAGTCCAAAATCTTTCAAGAGAAACAAATCTGTTCTAGGGAGTGGCGAAATGGACGACCAAATGGTGTCTAGACTCAAATCGGTGAGTTTGTTGCGAAGTGTAACCAATGCTCCTTGTGCTTCTTGTTCTTCTTCTTACATGAGTCATCGAAGAAGGTATCCGACGTCGGAGAGACAGTGAATATACCAACGAAAATCAACCCAATGGAGAATGGGGCAGCGGCAGCAACTGGGACGAAGAAGGGAAGTGTCGTGAAAGAAAAATCAAATTCGCACGAAAATGACAACGGACAGAAGAACGAAGACCGTCTAGTAGACCGTCACAGCAAGGCGTGGACAAAGTTTGCTGCGACGACGGCAGGAAAGGATGCTCCTAATCTTCAAGAGTTTGTCGCGGCCAAGCAGATTCGTCTTCGTCGTCGAGAGGATTTCGAGCTAGCTGTCAATGATTGCGTTCTTGCTTTGCAGGAGTTGTCGACAGCAATGGTGGCAGAAACTTCGAAGCCCATTTGTCGCCGTCGGAAAGATTGGTTGTCAGAAATCGAGCAAGATATCGTAGAGACTCTTGTTGTGAATTGCTCCCGTCGACAGAGTTGCCTGACTCGTATGGAAGAATCGGATCGCCAATGGCGAAAAAAGTTTGCTACGGTAACCAAGAACGTATCCAGTGGGGTGTGTCAAAGATTGTTCATGAAGCTTTCGGATATTTTTCATTGGTAGTTTCACTCATCAACTTCTTTGTCTTGCTCTTCTTGATCGATGCTAGGCGTCCTATCACGACAAGGGGGCTGTGGATATCCATGCCACAGGCGGTGGCAAGAAGCCGGCAAACCAAGAGAACAAATCACCATCCAGCGGAAAGGGAAAGGGGTCTCTTGAGAAAGCACCAGCGGGGAAACGAAATGCCGATAAAACTGACTGGAACGCCATCTGTGCCTTTCAACCAGCTCGTAGAAGTGTAGTCCCTTTGCTGAAGGCCACGGTTCAACTACGCGCTGGCGCCGTCATGATTGACGCGGTCCAGACAGAAATTGAAAAGGACGCTGTTGCCAAAGTAATGGCATTGATTGACAATATCAATAATACCGCGGACAGAATGGAAGCCCGATTTTCCAACGTCGAAAATGAAATTGAGAAAAGCATCATGACGAACTACAAACGCCGCATGAATTACCAAAAGCGGGTGGAAGCGTCCGCCAAGAGAGCACAGTCCGTATTTTCCGGTCTTTTGAGTGGTTTGCTTCATTCGTTGGGTTGAAAATCTGTACTGGTGGTGACTTTGATAACAGTCCATGTGAGAGGCACACCTCTCAATGTACATGATACAGCGTGTCACAACAAATCAACCTACGTAGAACCGTAGAGCTATGTATAAAACGTAATTCCTAATTGTCTTGATCATTTTCAATATCTGAATTTGCTCTCACGTCGTGAGATGGTGACCTGGTAGTATATCTAATTCTCTTCCTCTCCCTGCTTGATGTGACTGCAAGTGCTAGGGACACGCCGAACCTGGTCCGAAATCGACGTTGCGATTGCCGACTTGGTATCGTACAGTGTCAGATATTCTTGCATGGTAGAATTCCCCTTTTCTTCCCATTTGCGCCGATTGTTGATGGCATTTGTCAAACAAATTTCGGCAGATGCCCTAAAGACATGACATTCGCAAAGACGTTTTGCGAGTGGGATGACGTGCCCGTCAAAGAATTTTAATTCTCCGTTGTACCAAGTATCTGTTGGATTATTAAATCCACGGCCTGTTTTGTAACCAAGGAACATCTCCTTGAAGAGTAGTTTGTTCCACTTTTCGTAGACATTGGAATGTTGTGTTGTGTGAGAGACATCGGAAATTTGAATCAAATATTCGGCGACAAGAGCAGCTTTTCGAGAAGCAAGTTCGTCCACTCCCTTTTCGTCAGCTTCGGGGCCTTGTTGCAAAGCATCCAGAACTTGTTCCCAACGACATTCGCGGTCGGAGACTTGTTCCATATCCCAGATATCGGTCGCCATCACGCTCTTTACAAGCAAGGATCGGAACAACTGTAACTCTTCTCTGCTTTGGAAAAGACACGCTCGAAGCTCACGAAAGCACGGTTGCATCAACAATTTCCTAAAGTTTTGGAGGCAAGCATTGTTACTCACTGCGACATACGACGAGTGCGGCGACTGTTTCGAAAACTGCAATGTTGTACTTACCAAGCCGAGTGAATCGAATTTTGCTCGGCACAACTCTTGTTCTTGTAAGTCTTGGCAATGTCGGAACCTTCCTTAACAAGTTGGAAATTCGGCACTTCGTATTCGGCATCATGGATCATCGACGCAAAGAATAAAGTGAATTGGGACATTGGGTGAGTGAGCATTTCACAAACCCTCTTGTTGACACGATTGTCCCAATTTTCAGTATCCTGCGATCCGAACGCAGCCAGTGTTGCCTCCAAAGATGCAAGGAGCTTGGTTACCGACAAAGTTGTGTGACTGACGAATGTGAAATCACAACGGTTTGGTGAGACCGAGTTTTTTGGTGTCTCTCTCGCATGTGTAAATACTTGACGAGCCTGCGTACCTTGCATGTTCGAAACAATGAAACGGAAGATCCCGGTACGATTCTGCAATTTTGGATACGAGGAGATGAAGTTGCCGAGTCACAACCTGCTCCAAGCCCACGTCGTCGGTGGGGTCGTTGTAACGTTTCCACCCCGGCAAAAATGGCACATCCCCTTGGGCTTCCTTTAAAATTGTTCCCGGTGAGTACGATGCCACAACTTGCTCCACAAAGAAGAGAGCTTCCCCATGATTGTGTCGTCGACTGGCAGTGACACGCTTCAACAGACGTTCCATAACTTTGACGTTATAATCCACCAGTCGTTCCACCCGGCCCTTGACGTCTCCCACAATCTTTTTTTCACAAAAGGCCGGTTCGATTTTCGCCTTTTGAAGGAATTTGGAAATGGCCGGAAGTGCCATTTTCACTTGCGGGCTCAAATGTTTGGGCCCGTCCGTGGTGAGCCAGAATGTTTGTAGTTCCCCTTTTCTGTGTAAACGGTATAGTGATTCAAAAATAAAAAAACGCCCCTCCAACTGTGAGCGTTTCCTAGCAGTTCCACAACAACAACAGCAACAACAAACGAGGAGATTTCATGCATCGCTCGCACATTCATATGTTTGGTCTTCACACACACAAGTAACGTACCCCTTGGCCAATATTTTTCGACTGCGACGTTCGATCCAATCGCCCTTTCCAGCGGACATCAATGAATCTGCTGTCTGTTCCGATAAATGTATCTTGTTCTTGACTGAAGTCGATTCGATCCGACTGGCAACGTTCATTGTATCACCAAATAGTTGATAACGACACTTTTTGAGATGAAACACCATAATTTATGGAAACGAGAAAGGCAAGTAAGATGATGACGATGATGATGTACGTGTGTGTGTTGTTGTTGTTGTTAGAATCCATGGGACGTGCAATTCACGATGTGTCTTACCTTACTTCCCCGCAACATTCCTCCAATAATCGGACCAGAATGAAGACCAAATCGCATTCCCAAATCGGACGTTCCAGGTCCAAGAGTTTCTTCCAATTCTCCCAACAGAGTCAATACCTTGTCCAAACACCGGCGTGAGAAGGTTGCCATGATGACGGCATGGTCCTTCTGTGGTTTGGGAATACCAGTAGCACCCACCCAACAATCTCCGATCGTTTCGACTTTAAAGACCGACTTTTGTTCTGCCATGGAATCAAAGGCATCGTAAATGGTTTCCAACAATGTAAACACTTGATAAGGATCACGGATACTGCTCCATGCTGTAAATCCAACAATATCGGCAAACAGAATGGTAGTAGATGGAAAGTATTCTGCCACTGCTGCTGTTGTTGTTGTTGGAGAAGAAGAAGTAGTATTGTCGCGATGGGTAGTGGTTGCAGTAATTGTTGGAGTAACAATGGAGACGCCATCATCATCTTCAAAATCATCATTCTCATTGTTGTTGGTTTCCTCGTCACTACCTCCTTTTCGTGCCGATGGCGGTGGAGGTGTGGGCGGTAGGGTGGTCCTTGTTGTGTCACTGCTGGTTCGTCCATTGAGAATACTGTTGTCGACTTTGGAGAGGTTGGTGCTGTTGTGGCCTTGCTGATGCTGTATGGGCTGATGAGAAGCATCATCATCAATACTGGATGGGACAATAGCATTATGTGCGTTGCCTTTGTCATAAAGCAGAAACGCCAATCCCAATAGTATAACCAAAGCCAAGGCGATACTCCCAAAGTAAAGGCCCTGTGATTGAGAATGTCCCAAAAGAAAAGAAAATGGAAAGGAAATGTCCACCAAGGCAGAGTGTGTTGTGAGAATGGAGTGTGGTACAATACAATAGAATACACTAGCTACATGTTCTCACGCACTTGTTCCCAACAATCTGGAGCAGAGGACAATTCTTGATGGACAAGTGCAGTTGCTATCACTGCGACCAATAGAAACCACAATCCCAAAAAGATTCGACGAAGGAATGGTTTTTGTTGGTGGTGTCGATGATACCCTAAAAAGGAGAATCCATCATCTTCATTATCATCATCATCATCTTGGTTGTTGGTTCTGCTGGTGGTAGTACCGCCGTGTCTCCTCATGGGGGGAGGATGACGACGACGATACATTTCGTCGCAAGGAGAAATAACTTTTGGGGGTCTAGTCCACACATGTTGTTGTTGTTGAGAATGATTGATCCTCGTTTTTGTAAGACGTCGTAATGAGAGGAGAGCAGACTCGACTTGATGAGAGAGCAAAAGGGAGGCCCTGGACCCTGGAGGTATGTATTGATAAGTCGCCGAAAGGACCAACGGTCTTCAATTTTGAAGAGAGGGAAGGAATGAAACTGTATCAGCGACATTATTCATGTTTTTTTTTCATTCCCACTGACGTGGAAGGACAAAAAGAGACAAACAGGATACTGTTCCTTAAGGGCCTTTTATGGATTGACAATTTTTGGTTGTTCCGCGACATTGATGTCTTGGACACTTATTAGTATCCAACAAAATGTCCTTTTGTGGCAATAAAAACATGCAACAAGAAGTGGTTGTGCTGTGTGTTCTGTGTCCTGTGTGCTGGCAGAAGGTGCTCGTAGACAGCAGACAGTGTCTCTGTTTGCCTTCTTGTCTTTGAAACAGATGCCCTATCATGACACTAATACGTCGTATTTATAAACATATAATATCATCTCTCCAAAACAGATGAGGATGATGAGGATGCTGATCATCCCTTTTAACTGAGAAATCGATGACGATGATGATGAATATTATTATTTATTGTGTGCATTCAACAGTCACAACAACCAAGAGATAATATTATTATTATTGAAAATCAAAGTAAAACAATTATTCTAGCCAGCTAGAGTATTTCTATTTTAAACGCATTGTTTTTTTATCCTGTGATGAACGACGGAGGGACGTGTACAATTTTTTAACAGTAACGTACTTTTGTAGACTACCTAGTAGGTAGGTAGCTACCTGATACCGTAGTATCGTCGTAATATCTACTCCGAGTAACTGGAAGCTACCGTAGGTAGGTTGCTAACAGCATAGCATACACTACCGGTAGGTAGTTTCTCGTCTTTGTCATCCTCGGTAGCTTGGTAAAATGTCAAATTGGAGGAGAAGGAGCCATAGTTTAACAGTAAATAGTGTACTACCGTACTTAGGTAGCTAGTATTCCTGCTGGTGGAATTTTTTGTTCCCAACAATGATGATGGTGTGAAATTGTGAGTTCTTGTGGGTGATTTGACTTGTTGTGCTACATAAGTACACAACACCGAAATGTTCCAAATTATCATCCTCGGATAAGAATGAATCTGCGAAGTCGGGGAGGAAAATTTTAAATACAAACTTCTCTTTTTCAAATGTACGTAAGAAAAAACACAATGCTCTTGGTGCTGCTGTAAATGCAAATCTAATCTAAGATGTTTTAACTTTATAGTGTATTTGGTGTGTACGTGTGTACGTGTGTGTGAGAGTGAGAGAGGATGCCGTTTCAGTTCTATATCATCAATACAAACAAAATACACAACATGGGATACGGTGCAAAAGGAGGTTCTTGTTCCAGTTCCACTGCAAGGATGTGTCATCACTGGACAGTGGCGTCGAAACCAAGCACTACCCAACATGATATGAATGGTATCAATCAGGAGCCAGCCCTTGGATCCATTTTAGGAGAGACGGAAAGAGAACTAACAGTAAAACAATCCAACCATTTGCTTCGTCACTCTTTATTGTTTTCGGTCGTTCTTGTTGTTGTCCGCCGCAAGCATTGTTGCATCTTGTACCATGTTTTGGACTTTATGGAGACACGCCAATGCCACAGACCCGGCAAAGAATAATGGGACAACCAACGGAATCATCTTTTAACAACCAAAAAACAATGAGCGAGACAAAGGATGGGCTTGGTGTTATGTGTGTGTGTGTGTGTGTGTGTGTGTGTGTGTGTGTGTGCGAGCCATTTTCCTACTAGTGAGAGTATAAAATCACTTGCGAAGTTTCAATTGTCGTCACAATAATGTTGTTTCTGTTGGTACGCTGATGATTATTTCTTCTCCTTTCTCTTTTTACTTGGTCGGACTAGATTGTTGTTGCTGTTGTTGTTGTTGTTGTTGTTGTTGTTGTTGTTGTTGTGTACACTGTTGCATCACTCGACACGTTCCGTTTCGGTCGATCCGTTTGTGTGATTTTGTGTGTGTGTGTTTTGTGTTGGAAGGTGAAAGGTGAAGAAGAAACAAGTGGCGATGATCCTCCTGTACTACTACTACTCCTACTGCTGCAAATGCAACTACCCAGCTAAAGCAGTCGATGTTGTCGTGGTTGTTCTGAATGCAGCTGCATCGAAACCAAATAGTTCTGGTTGGAGTTGGATGTTGGATCGCTTTCTTGCTTGTTGTGTTGGTGAAAATGCGAAAATGCATCATACGTCGGAGTAGACTCTACTCTCTACTAGCTACGTCGTAGCTACTTCGAGTAGTACGTATCATAATACGGTAGTTCATCTGATGACAGACTGTGAGACTGTGAGTTAATGTCCACCGACTCTATGGTATTTTGTGTGACTACCGTAGGTAGTACTGTACTACCATACCGTACTACCATACCGCTTCGCTCGTCACAATCCATGCGTTCCACCAGTTTTTCGTTTTTGTGAGAGCCGTGTTTTCGCAAAAGAAGAAGCTTTTTTTTTTTAAGTTTTACCTAAAACACCTAACTGTAAGCAGTAGTAGACTACAGACAACCGGTACTAGACTACCAGTTGAAACTATGGATGGAGGTGTTCGGATGGAGGCATTTGGAGAATTCGACCGTTGCGCGACCACTCCGATCCAATGCCTCCCGATGGAATCGATCGTTGGAAGTCTCCTTCCACTTTTTTCGTTAGTTTTTTTTTTTTTCTGTTTCTCTCTCTCTCTTCTTTCACATGAGATGAATCATGTGAAATGTGAAAGGAAGGATCGTCGTCGTCATCGTCAACTTCCGGTACTACTTTTTACAACGTAATCGTTTTTTTTGGGGGTTTCTGGAAAAAGAGATCCATTCATCAACCCCTCGAAAACAATAGTATTTCAGTTCATGACATTGTCCAGTGTAGCTACTGTAGCTAGTACTACCTTTCTTCCATCACCACCGCAGTTGTAATTTTGAACAACCAGTTGACAACAAACATCTACGTACAAATAAATAACTGACAAAACGTAGCATAGCACTCATCTTGCACGGTTTGTCCGTCCACCAAAAATAGAAGGACAAAAACAAAACAATGCCCATCGTCGTCTCGGTAACGTCAAATTCGGCAGTCAACGGAAGCAAAGAAAACGATACGGAAAGAGGAAAAAGTATGGACGAAGCATCCCAAAAAACCAAGACAGAAGAAGAAGGAACTACGCCGAGTACGACCATTGAAGATTCAACAGAACCTTCGACGGTGTCGGTCGAATCTACTACTACTAGGACTGCAACCACAACGCCAAAAGAGTCCACACCACTCAAAGCAACGACCAAAACAAACGCAACAACCAATACAGCAACAACAACAGTGTCCCCTCCATCATCGTCGTCATCATCATCATCATCATCAACAACAACACAAACATTCGACCATCCTCCTAAAGAGGATGAAAAGAAAGAAATGACGGAGGAAGAAAGTAATGTAGAAACACAGCCACAACAGCAGGGCATTGAACAACAGAATCAACAATCAGAACAGCAAGAGCAGCAGCAACAATTGGGGAAGGTAAGAACATTCCACACGACCAAGGAAAATGAATGAGTGGGATCCCTGTTCTAACCAAGCACGGTTTTCTTTGTTCTTCTTTATACGTATAATCGTATTTTAACAACAGGAACAACAAATTTTTAGTCAACTCTTCAGCACACGACGACCCAAGGATGGATGGGCGGGACTAAGTAGTGGAATCAAGAGCGTCGCCAAGGGCACGGCTGCAGGAGTAGCATCGTTGATCGCACAACCGGTCGTCGGAGCGAAACAGGGAGGCGTCGGTGGATTCTTGACCGGCCTGGCAACGGGTGTCGCATCGTGTGTGGCGTTGCCAGTGACGGGGGTCTGTGTCGGTGCGTATCAAGTCGGAAGAGGAGTCGTCAACACGGCGGAGGCAATCAGCTCATCCGGAAAGGGTATGGTCTGGAACGAAGCGACGAGGGAGTGGTATTTTTACAACTTGGAGGAAGAAGAATTGGAAGTCCAAAGAATAGCGGACGAACGGAAACAAAGAGGGGAAAGCACCGGTTTATCTACCAACGGACCAGAACGTGCTGTGAAAGATCGAACATACTATGATTTGTTGGGAGTTCCGACCAATGCGTCCCAATCGGAAATCAAAAAGGCGTACTATATCAAAGCAAGAAAATGTCATCCCGACAAGAATCCTGGAGATCCAACGGCAGCAGAACGCTTCCAAGAATTGGGTCATGCCTACCAAATACTCGCCAACGACCAAAGTAGAGCCGCGTATGACCGAGATGGACTGAGTATCAACGACGACAAGAACCAGAAACTTCACATGAGCGATATCGATCCGTATATCTTCTTTGCAGTCATGTTTGGGGCCGAGTCGGTGCAGCCGTATATCGGCGAAATGTGGTTGGCATCCAAAGCAGAAATGTTTCTGAAGGATTCTAAAATGGCTCACGAACTCGCCACGAACATGCAACAACAAAAGGAAAATGGAACGTCCAAGAGTGCGGAAGAACTTCATGCACAACGTGAGGAACGGGTCCGTCAAATGATGGAGGAAGATGAATTTTCTCAACGGAAACGTCAAGTCACTTGTGCTGCCAATTTGAGGAAGCGAATCGCACCGTATGTTGATTCAACTGACGGAGAATCGGACGAACAATTCATTTTGATGTGTCAGGCGGAAGCCGCGTCCATTTGTCAAAGTGCCTTCGGTCATGTCTTTTGTTCGACCATTGGCAGAGCCTTGGAATTGGAAGCCATTGAATTTTTGGGGTACGCCAATAACCCGATACTCGGGAATTGGGATGCGTACGGTGCCGCGTTTGAAAAGAGGACCACCAGCTTTTCGAACAACTACCGTGTGTTAAATGCTGGAATATCGGCCATCCGAGCAGGAAGTAAGGCGATGAAACATGTCGAGACATTACAAAAACAAGCCAAAGCTCAATCGCCGCTGGCGGGAGGACCGACCCCAGTCGACTCCAATCAAGCAAAAGAAACCATGAAGCAACTGGAAGACACCCTTCCTGCGATTTTGGAACTGGCGTGGGCTATCAATGTCCGGGATATTACCAAGACCCTAAAGGCTGTGTGCCACAAACTGTTTTATGATGCTGCCGTGTCCGGAGAAATCCGAAACCGACGAGCCGAAGCCGTACGGATACTCGGACGAGAATTCTATGCCATGGGAAAAGTCAGCGAAACCGTGAAAGACGTTGGCAGTACCGGCGAAAATGCAGAAGACATCAAACTCCGGGCAGAAATTGCTGCCATGACAACACTAGCGAAGGCTCAGGGACAGGAGATTAGTGAAAAAGACGCAGAATATATGATCAAGCAACAGCGCAAGTTAAAGGAGCAACAACAACAGCAGCAGCAGCAACAACAACAACAGGGGAAAACAGAATCATGATACCAATTGTCCTCCCATACTTGGTTTCCACGTCGTCAATAATTTCGAATGGTACAACTCGTTAACAGTTAATAATACTATTTTCTTCACTAGTCCAAGTGATTCAATCAACTCTTCTAGAGGACATACTACTATGTGTGGACGGTACGACGTAACTCGATGGCAACGTTCATCACGGATACTAGTATTCTGTTGACCCTGTTTCCGACAGCTGCTATGTCATACTCTACTAGAGAGCTCTAGAGAGGTACTCGAGTAGCTACCGCATCTCTGCTACGACTACGGTAGTATCCTACCGTACCACCGCACTGCGTCCTTCAGTCAGTATTATGATATTGCAGTACGGTACTTTCGTACTCTACTACAGCTGGAACGTATCTTCGCGCAGGTACGTCATAAAACGAAGACGCGGCCAGACGGCGTTCTAGATTTTCCTACAGCAATTCTCCTTCTCTTCCAACTCATCCTCGTACCATCGTCATCAATCGTCACTCTCTCCCTTCCAGACACATCAAAATCATCATCAGTAGAGAAGAATTTTGTCAGACATTCGTTAGATATTCGTATAACATCACCTCATTGAAATACTACGTGGTAATTTGCAACAACGACAACAACAAACAACCATAGGGTGGGCGCACATTTGAAATCCATCACAACAAACACTGAAACACATCATCACAACGTTGTTTGTTGTTTGGATATAATATGCGTTCTATTTCCAATTGCCGTGTTCCTTTCATGATGTTGGTGTTGGTGGCTTTCCCGACGGTACGGGCGTTTACCCCAAGATCACACCGTGTTGCATCTTCTATGGAAAAGATTGTCCGCCAATCATTGAACATGCCAACCAACCATTTCCGTCGGTCACGCACATTTTTCTCTTCGTCGTCTTTGATGTTGTCCAAGACGACGACGACGACAGACCGCGAGGAGTGGTCTACTGACAGGGTCCGATCGACGTTTGTGGAATTCTTTGAAGAACGAGAACACACCATGCAACCAAGTTCGGCATGTGCACCGTTGAATGATCCTACTCTGCTCTTCACCAACGCTGGAATGAACCAATTCAAACCCATCTTTTTGGGACAAGTCGATCCCAACAGTCCTTTGGCCGGTTTGAAACGTGCCTGCAATTCACAAAAATGTATCCGAGCGGGAGGAAAACACAACGATTTGGAAGATGTGGGACGAGACACCTACCATCACACATTCTTTGAGATGCTAGGGACGTGGTCCTTTGGAGATTATTTCAAAAGGGAGGCCATTGATTATGCATGGAAGTTACTTACAGAAGTGTACCGATTGGATCCCGATCGACTCTACGCTACCTATTTTCAGGGCGATGATCGTGTAGAAGAAGATGTCGAAGCCAGAGAATTCTGGCTCCAATATTTGCCTCCAGAACGTGTGATTGGCTGCAGTGCCAAAGACAACTTTTGGGAGGTACGTTCGGATTCTGGCCTTTTTACCACATAAAGAATCCGTTTCCCCTTTTTTCTACCAAGATGATTCTGGACACTTCCTTCATTTCTCTAACCAGTGATGTTATCATTTTGTTTTGTTTTCTTATTGTTGTTGTGTGGATTATTTTAGATGGGTGATACAGGCCCCTGTGGTCCATGCAGTGAGATTCATTACGACCGAATTGGGGGTCGGGACGCCGCTGCTTTGGTCAATGCGGATGATCCTGATGTCATCGAAATTTGGAACATTGTCTTTATCCAATACAACCGAGACGAAAAGGGATTGAACCCCCTACCACAGAAACATATCGATACCGGTATGGGTTTGGAACGACTTGTTAGCATCCTACAAAACAAATCATCCAATTACGATATTGACGTCTTCACTCCGATCTTTGACAAACTTTCCGAATTCTCCAATGTTGGCCCGTACGAAGGAAAATTGGGAGAGGAGGATGCCTCACTCAAGGACACCGCCTATCGTGCTATCGCCGACCACATTCGGACCTTGTCGTTTGCCATTGCGGATGGTGCTGTCCCCAACAATGAAGGCAGAGGGTATGTGTTGAGACGCATCCTTCGTCGTGCTACGAGGTACGGACAGCAGATCCTCAAGGCCGATCCAGGATTCTTCCAAAAATTGGTGCCAGTCGTGGTGGAGACATTCGGAGATGCGTATCCAGAATTGGTTGAAAAGCAGGCAACAATCACCGAAATTATTGCCGAAGAGGAAGTTGCCTTTTCTAGTATGCTTGACCGGGGTATCAAATTCTTTGCAGATTTGGAAGAAGAATTACGGGCTTCTGGCCAAAAACAATTGTCAGGAGACAAGGCCTTTTACCTGTACGATACGCTTGGATTTCCAATTGATCTGACAGAGCTCATGGCGGAAGAAGCCGGATTGACGGTTGACAGCACAGGTTTCGCCAACGAGATGGAGGCCCAAAAGAAGAGGTCTCGTGAGGCCCGAGCTGCTGCCAAGTCTGGTGGTGGTGTCCCCCGTTTAGAGCTCATTGCCGAACAAACGGCAGCCTTGGCCGAGAATGGCGTGTTACCCACCGATGATTCGTACAAGTACAAGTGGGACGTGGAGCTACCAGCGACCGTCATGTCGATTTACGGCCCCGACGGGTTTTTGAAGCAAGGCGAAAGTGCCGAAACGGGAGACTATGTCGGTGTCGTCTTGGACAAATCAAGTTTTTACGCTGAAGCTGGGGGGCAGGAAGCCGACACTGGAGAATTGCGGATATTAGACGATTCCAACGAAGTGGTAGGTAGCATCGACGTACGCGACGTCCAGACGTACGGTGGATACCTCCTCCACATCGGTGTCGTGACAGAAGGAAGTCTCCAATCGGGACTTCACGTCAATTGTCGTGTTGACTATGACCGTCGACGTCAGGTGGCACCCAATCATTCCATGACACACATTTTGAATGCTGCCCTTCGTGAGGTTTTGGGAGATGCTGTCGATCAAAGGGGGAGTCTTTGCAACGATGAAAAGCTCCGTTTCGACTTCAGTCATAAAAAGGCAATGACCTTGGAGGAACTTCGACGAACCGAAGAGATTTGTCAAGAGATTGTCCAGAAATCCATGCCCGTCACAGCGAGGACCATGCCGTTGGCCGAAGCGCAAGCCATTGATGGGGTACGGGCTGTATTTGGAGAGGTGTATCCAGACCCAGTAAGGGTGGTCCAGGTGGGGGATGACACTTCGATTGAATTTTGTGGTGGCACTCATATCGCGAATACTGCTGAGGCAGAAGCCTTTGTCGTGGTAGAAGAAACAGCTGTAGCCAAGGGGATTCGACGTATCACTGCCGTGACAAGAGATGCAGCAAGAGAGGCCATTTCGGAAGGCAACAAATTTGAAAGTTTGGTCAAGGACCTGGAAGGATTGAGCGTGGAATCAGAAGGACTGGACAAGCAGGCTGGTGCCTTGCGAAAGGAAGTCGACGAAGCTTTCATGTCTGCCACTGTCAAGGCTGGACTTCGGAATAGACTAGAAGCAGTCCAGAAGAAGGCGACGGAAGCAAAGAAGGCGGCGATTGCCAAACGTGTGAACACTGTTCTGAAAGTCGTCACCGCTGATGTTGAATCGGCCTTGTCGGAGAATGTCCGTGCGTTGGTATTGCAAGTTGATATTGGTGCTGACTCGAAAGCATCGCAACAGGTTATCAATGCCGTGAAGAAAATTGCGCCAGAGATGGCATTCATGGGTTTGAGCGAAGAAGAACCCGGTAGCGGTGGTAAGTTGTTGGCATTTTCGGTCGTCCCCGAATCTCTGATCGAGGGTGGGTTGAAAGCCGACGAGTGGGTACGAAAGACTCTGGAAGTTTGTGGCGGACGAGGAGGTGGTAAAGCCGAAAACGCTCAAGGCCAAGCATCAACCTGTTCCGATATCGAGACTGTTGTGACTGCAGCAAAGGACTTTGCGGAATCGAAAACAAATGCCGAGGTATCATAGACCGAAGTAAAATCTCGATAATGTTGACATTGTTTACCACGATGTAAACGACTGCTACTATCAATACGGCGTGTAAATATTCATTTACATCCATCATACTACTATTATGTTCCGACTTTGAGTAGAGCAGTCAATAGTGAACTTTGATGCCGTTGTCTCCCTTCACATGGCGAAGCGACACCCAGACGTGCACACAACAATCTACTACGTACTACGTAGCATAATAAGTTACTACTGTACCTACTGTTACCAAACGAACCTCGTATGTCATATCTTTTCATCTCTCATCATCCTCCCATCATCGTCATCATGGGACCGACATCCGACCTCCGACAACATTCAATAGTATGTCTCTCATCGTTTTGACTAACTGTAAAATAATGCTGTGTATTTTTTACACGACCGCACAAATAATAATCACTACGCATCTTGGTATAATTCATGAGACGAAGAAGTGTCGTCGTCGTAGATACGGCCTGGTGGGTGTTTTTTTTCCTGTTTGCGTTGCAGAACGCAATGAGGCCGGTCTTGTCGTTCAACTTGTTGTTGGCACGGAGGACGAGCCGTTCGATCCAAGTAAAGCGACAATGGGGAAGAAGCAGCAGCAGCAGCAGGACGGGTACTGAAACAATGACGATGTTGTTCTTGCGACACACATGTGGTGATAGTAATCGACAGGGTCGTCGTCAATGGAGAGAACGAAAGAATGACAAAACTGCTACTGTTGTGGGCCATCCATTCCACGTAGTAGTTCGATCTACTTCTACCAACAACAACAACAGCAACAACAACAATGAGAACAACAATGAGAACTTTGAGGATATCCCTCCTCCCATGGAGGGATGGACAATCCCCCAAGTTACACAATATTCCATCCAATTGCTCCAAGAGTATGATATCAGTGAACCGGAAGCATCCGTTCAACAGTTATTGGTCCATGCCCTTGCATTGGATTGGCACACGGGTGTGAGACAATTGTCACAATTGACACAGGAACAAGTTGTTTTGACACCATCCCAAGATGGACATTTTCGAGAGTTGCTTTCTCGGCGATTACATCACGAACCCATCCAATACCTGTTGGGACAATGGGACTTTCTCGATTATATTGTCAAGATTCGACCGCCACTGTTATGTCCACGACCAGAAACGGAAGAGTTGGTGATGAAAGTCGTCCTTGAAGACGACGTCGTCCGTACCGGTAGTTGGTATTCCAACAATCTCGATGAAATCAACAATAATATGAACAACAACCATGTATATTCGGATCTGCGAATCTTGGATGTTGGATGTGGCACTGGTGTGATTGGGATCGCACTGGCAGACCAACTAAGTCGTCGTTTTGCTAGACTATCGGCTTCATCATCATCATCATCATCAGCATCAACAACAACAACAACAACAACAACAACGAATACTGTACCAACCAGAACAAGTGTGGTAGTGGAGGCTATTGACGTGGATCCTACTGCCATTGAAGTGTCACGGGAGAATGCTAGTCGGCTGTTAAAGGACAAGCAAGACGAGTCGATCCGGTACAATGCCTCGTTAGTGTCGGCACAAGATTTTGTGCCCAACGAAAAGTTCCATATTGTCGTGTCCAATCCACCCTACATCCCTCGGGGGGAAATGTTGGAACCCCAAGTGTGCTTATGGGAGAGCGAACGGGCCTTGTTTGCCGGAGAGGATGGTCTGGATGTGATCAAGATCATTCTGGAACGATTGCCCGACTGGTGTCATCCCAATGCCACCTGTTGGATGGAAGTCGATCCGTCTCATCCACCATTGATACAGAAAGAACTGCTACGACAGAACAACAACAACAACAACAACAACAACAACAACAACGACAAACATCACCGTGTTCGTTTCATCGGATCGTATCAAGACATGTTTGGGAAGGACCGCTTTGTCAAGTTACTGGTAAATCACGAACCATCTAACTTGGCTAGCTAGAGAAGGTACGCTCTACGTAGCTAGGATAGCATCCTCCAAACTACGTAGCATCTCTTTTTGGTGGCTTGCTTCGATATATTAAATTCTAGCTAGCTAGCTCGTACTACCGTACACTCAAAAGCTCGGAGTACGACTGGGTACCGTGTACTAGTCGTATGGTACTGGCACTTACGGTACGGTAGTCTAGTAATTAAAAGGGGTGATCGGAACATCAAACAAGAGGGGGTGGAATTTTTATTCCTCCTCTCCTACTAATAACTCAGACTGACGTCAGCAAGAATTCTGGAACGACCGGTAGGTACCTATCATACCGGTACGGTATGATACGTGTAGGTATAATAATTCTACCGCTTGTGTTATCATTTTTACTACCGTACACTCTACGGTACGTACCGTACTGGGGAACGTCGTGGTGTGCTGTACGACGAACCATGGACCACGACATCATCCAATATCTCTCATCACTCTACTACACTACCCCCGTAGCTACGGTAGTAGAGAGGTAGTAGACTACCAAACTGTATGATAAAAAAAAAAACGACATCATGGTAGGGCGAAAGAATAATTAAAATCATCGTTGCTTGATGTCGGTTTGGGTGTATGATGATAAGAGCAAGAGTTGTTGAGACATCCAAACTGGTTCTCTCATACTCGGAGTACATCCTTCTCGCTCTATCTTTCTACTCCACAACGCAGTAGTTAGGTATATGACGCTACTTTCTACTCTACATCGTAGGTAGCTAGCCAAACTGACCATAACCACCATCCTCCCCCCCTATCTTTTCTCTTTTTCTTCTTATTGCAAGAGTTGTTGTTCTGAAATGATGATGTCAATCCTGACACCATCAACATCAAAAGCATCATTCGTCGCGTATCAGAGATTCATGGTGGTGGTGGCGGCGTTCGCATCGGTCCTCTGTTTACAATCTTGGAGCTCAACAACATCAGCAGGAGTTGGATACTCACTTTTGGTGGACGCATTTGACCATTCCTCTCTGCTATCGTTACAGCATCATCATCATCATGGAAGGACGTTGCCACTGTCATCTTCGTCTATGGTTTCTTTTGGACATTCTGTAACAAAATTAGAAACAACAACAACAACATCATCAACAAAAACAACAAAATCAACAACGAGGTTACCCATGGCATTGTCACGAGAAGAAGAAATTCGACGCAAAATTCGACAATTGAAAAAGGAGGGACGTCTGAGTGGTGGTAGTGGTAGTGGTGGTGACAACAACAATTCCAAAAGTGGAACTACGGCATCGTCCGAGGCATATAATGATGATGATCAGTTGTATTCTGCCAAAGTGCGTCGGAAACTAGGAACGTCCAAGAGTCGATTGTTAGGATATGGACGACAACAAACTACAGAATCGGGAGCAATTGAGGACGACGAAATGGACGATGATGAAATCGATAGAATTCAAAACGAATTGGATCAAATGGAGGAATCGGCAATGGGCATGTCCTCCTCCACTATGAGATCGGGACAAATCGGAACCCGGACAGATCTACAACAACAACAACAACAACAGCAGCAGCAACAATCGACGGCATCGTATCTTGATTCGTTACAGACACGACCAGACGAAGAAAACACACAGCAACAACAACGGTTGCGGATCGATCCGACCCTTTTTGACAGATCCGTTTTTTCGACGGAACCAGAACCGCCCGAAATGACCGAAGAAGAACTCGTTCAGTTGGTGGCAGAAAAGTTGGCCGAAAAGAGAGAAACGGAAGAAAAGGCATTGGCGGCCGCCGCAAAACTGGCCAGAGAGAAACAACAACAACAACAACAACAACAGTACGACCAGACCGGCACAACCACATCCACCACTGAAAGTACTTCGTCATTGTCCTCTTTGTCGTCATCCTCTGTTGTGGAGAATAATACAACATTGTCGTCCAATACCAAACCTACAGAAACAAAGACGACCACTGGTGTTGGTGGGACCTGGACGGAAGATGAACAGGCCAAAACGGACCTGTACAAGCCCAAATCTGGAAGTTGGGGTGCCTTTCCACGTCCAAGGGATATCAGCAAGACGTACGGTGGTGGTCGTCGGGTCGGTGTGGGCTTCTCCAACGAAGACGACGCGGTCGCCAACATGAAAACTCAAAATCTATTAAAAGAGTATCGACGAAAGGTAGGAATCGACGTTCCATCAGAAAAGGAACATGCGGCAGAAATCGAAGAGGCACTTCAAATTGGACAGCTTGCCATGCAACGTGGTATATACGCCACTGCCGTTTCGGCACTCGAAAAGGTCACCAAATGGTGTTCCACCAATTCCAAGGTCGGTTCCAAAGTGTATCTGGAACTTGCCATGGCCTACGAGGCTGTCGGTCGGACCAAAGAAGCCTACCAAGTCTACAAGACCCTGTCCGACTGTCGGATGGAAGATGTCAAGTTCAATGCCAAACGTCTCCTGTATGGGATGGAGGCGATGGAAATCATGCGTGATGTCAGTTCGGACTTTTCGAGATCCAAAACACGAAACACCTTCATCGATGCGACCGGTCTCAACACCATCGCTCAAAACTTTGATGACGTGTACAACACTGCCTACATTGATCTGGAGGGTGGCTTTTACAAGAAGTTGACCGAATCGGTCGTTCGGTCCAATCGAGAAGCGCGACAGATCTTACTCAAAGCGACCGGAAAGGGCGAAGTCGGTCGGACCAGGGTCGTACAGGCGCTTCGTTGTATCTCTCGACAATTCGATGAAAGTCTCCAAAGCGAACGAGCCACGTCCAACGATGAAGAGCCGACCGCCTTTTTGAATGGCAAACCGATCATCAAGGGACAAACAGCAGCAACAACAGCAACAGCAACAACAATGCGAGACCCCATGGCGATATCTCTGGGTGACTTTCAACTGTTGAGTTCGGATGAAATGTTAAAGAACTTGGCGGGACGATGGAGACTACAACTTTTGGCCGATAAGGCTGGTGATGGTGTCTCGTTCTTCAACACGACAATGGCTATACAAGAATTTTCCACGGAAGATATGACATTCACGGCGCGTGGCCCTTCCGGATTGGTCACGATTCAAAGCAACGGAAGGATAGCAATGGACGAGTCCACACGAATCTTATCCAGGAGTAACATTGAAACTTCGGGAGGTGGTGCCGGTGGTGCCGGTGCTGCCGGCGGATTGATAATGAACATTTTGTTTCGAGGTGGGACCGATAGTGGTTTCCCCGCAGCGGTGGCACGGACGCAACAAATCATCAGCGTCGATTCCATATTACTCATCACAAAGTGTGCACCGGGAACACGCAGTGGAAGAGACGCAGAAAAGGAACACTTTGCCGTATGGAGGAGAGAGAGTTTGTAAGATCCCGTAAGATCCTGTGTGATGACACAGTCGTCAAAAAAGAGACATTGATACTATTATAACAATAATATACGTAGCATATAAAATAATGAATGAAATTGATACTGTTCTCGAAACTATTTCTTGACATGAAGTCGTACTAAGTATACATGATCTTGTAGTTCATTCAATATGTGGGTAGTACGGACCTGATAATAGGTCCATTCTATGGTGGACAGCTGCTGTGTCTAGTGATAAAAGAGAGAAAGAGTCCCCACACCTTAAACCAAAAGTAGTAGTAACGACGAATTGTGGATATCCGTCCTTCTCAAAGGACGGTGTGTTTGTGGTCATTGCATTATATTGTGGCCATATTCCATTCTATAGATATCCATCCTCCTAAAAGTAGTCTACATACTATATACATACTACGTAGGTGTATTAGTTTGTATTTTTTTGTGTGTGTGATCATTTTTTACTGGCACCCGCCGCTGCCGCCTTTCGTTCACGTTCTTGTTCTTGTTGTTTCTTCATCAATCGTTCCATCTCTTGTCGTTTGGCCGAGGCAGCTTGTCCATCTTGCTCGGCACGTTTCTGATGCATCAACCACTTTTTCTTTTGGTTCATGGACTTTTGTTGGTATATCTTCAAGGGAAAATCAATCTCTCTCAACACTACACGAATATGAGAAAACTTGTGATGCATGATCCCATGACTGTGTGTATTGTGTGTGTGTGTTTGCAATATTAGTAATATATGATGTGGGTGAGAGAGAGAGAGAAAAAAAAACCAAGAAACTACAAGGAAACAAATTTCAACGATATTGTACGTACCGTCCACGACCCATGGGTTTGATCCGTCGCAACATGACCGATTTGGTAGCAAAACATTCGGCGACTTCCAGTTGGGACATTTGTATTCCGTCTCGGATATCGGCCAGGTTACTCGTCCGTTTCAAGACTTTGGCAACAAGGTCGGCATTTTTGATGGGACAAAATCGAAGCTGTGTCAGTGCCTCCTCGAGAGTCAATCCTGCGGCAAGTTGACAGACACGGTTCAACTTCCACGGTGATTGACGGATGTTCTTTTCCCTTCCCTCGTACGTTTTGCAGTTTGCCAATCGACGTTGTACCACACTTGGTTTTAATTTGGGCAATTTCCGAGTGTCAAAAAATACACCCATTTGTTGTCCCGATTCGTCATCCGAAAAAGTACTTGGAGAGGTTGGTAACACGACGGATTGTTGTTGTTGTTGTTGTGAAGATGATGATGGTCTAGTCGATGCAACAGTCGAAAAGTTTGACATGGAAAGTATCGACGTCAAAGGTCGGAATGACGACGACGAAGACAACAATACCAACAACGAAGATGTGCTTCTTCCCGTGCCATATGGAGCGATTGAACCACAGGCAGTTGTTGCTGTTGCCCCTCCTCCCGTCAAAGAGACGAAACGTCGTCCACCTGTAATCTTGGACGCAAATCTTGACCCATGACAAAGGAACCGATTTGAAAGTACGTTCATGGTATCGTTAACAAGACTTGGTGGATAGATCACTGGCTCTTGCTAGCTAGAGCACCAACCTATTGTTTGTCTGTTGTCTAATGGTTTTATGATAGAGCCAAACACCTCTCTCCGTAAGATTGATGGTGAATTACGTCGTACATACGTACCTACGGTACTACGGTAGTCGTAGTACTGTTCTACTTGCCAGCTACTGCACCAGAGTTTTATGTACCGTACACTGTTTACTGGTAGGTCTTGTTCCCCCTACCGGTAGACGAAGGAGGTAAGAACGTACCGTTCAGCCGTGGAGTATCCATTGCTCCGTCACGAGTCACGAGTCATTCACGAGTCTACTGCAAACGTCACAACTTCCAGGGTATTTCATGTTGTAATCTATTGAGTCGAATAATTGAATTTGATGAAATCCAATATCTGCGAGTTCTTAGAATTCCAAGTGCCACTTTCCGACTTTCCTTGTTTCCTGGATATCATGTATGATACGTATGATAGTAGTAGGGTGTAGGGTGGCGTCACAAAATATGTCCACGGATGAACAGCATCCACGAGCGTGGGATCTTGCCATATCGTTCAAACAGTTGGGCAAGCCGGTCACGAGTTGTGGCGTTTCCAGTGCTAGTAGGACGAGAGACATACCGGTACTCCTCAGCTGTTTCTTTATTACTGTTATCGCTATCGCGTCCTCGACCTCGACCGCCACGACCACCACGTCCGCCTCTACCACCTCCACGGCCGGTCCAAGGCGTATCTTTCCTTCAGGAAGGTGATCGCAATCTACCACCTCTCCTTCGAGGTGGTAGAGGCGGACGTGGTGGTCGTGGCGGTCGAGGTCGAGGACGCGATAGCGATAACAGTAACAAAGAAACAGCTGAGGAGTACCGGTATGTCTCTCGTCCTACTAGCGCATGAAGCACATACTAATGAAATGCGCCAACGAACCCTGGGCGCCATCTGCTTGGGCCCCACTGGAAACTCTCAGGGCGGCCACTATTTCATGAGTCTCACCTTCGGTGAGCGCATCATACGTCATAAATGGACCAGTCTGCCTATGCCCGCTGAGGCCATTGCCCGTGTTACACACATCGGTCGTCGTCCAGGCTTGCCTTCGACCCTTACATTCTCCAACCGACATGGCGCCGAAATTCTCGACGCCATCGCCGACACGATCGAGGATGATCACCCTGATGTTTCTGATTTCTGACGATGACAGCGACTATTCTTATGATTCCGATGAGGACATCCCGGAGATGATGTTTCCATCGTTTCCGACCCGACTATGTCCGCGGACCCCGCTCCCGCGTTCCCCGCTGCCACAGGAGTGACGGGACTAGATCAAGCTCTAGGCAATAAAACGGATCTGAACGACGATCACATGAGAACTCGAGAGCACGAAAGTCAAGAAGAAGCAGACGATGAAACGTACGAGGAAGAAATATCCGAAGAAGAGAGCTATGATATTGATGATCAAGAAAGCGCAGGAGTGGATGAAAGTGCAGGAGTGCATGATGATGCGGATGATCACGATAGTACCAAAGAGGACGACATGACAGAGACAGGCGAAAGCACAGGAGTGGAAGAGACCGAACATCCCAATTATACAGGAGTGGAAGACACAAATGCTCACACACTGAGTGAAGAGTTCCGACAAGCCGAACAAGAGGGCCGAGAAGCGGCAACGACTTCAGAAAATGCAGGCCCGAATACGCGTTCATGCAATCGCAATCGACGAGGACGAGGACCGCGCAACAGCTATACACTGCTCATGGCCATTATGGATACATTCAATCCTATCACCCACCGCTAGCTCTTCTGCCTCATTACAGCCCAAATGACGGCGAGCAAAGGAGTGAAGCTATTCGGAGTTGCTGGAGAGCAAGAAATCAAAAAAATGCTTCAAGGGTCGCTCTTTTAACATCGACGATAGCCTGATCCACTCTTCACCATAGGAGTGTGTTGGATATTGTGGCGAAGGATTGACTCAAACGAGTCAAGGAAGACGCCCTAATATGTTGGAAAGGATAAACATTCGTCGCATGAACAAACGCATATCTACACAACAACAATGCATATGATTCCTCTTCCGGATGAGAGGCAGAATGCAGTATCCATCGATCAGTCATGAGTCTACTGCAAACGTCACAACTCCCAGGTTACTTCATGTGATGAAATCCGACTTTCGTTTCCTGAAGCTGTGAATGTTTCTCAAAAAATGTTCCACTCTATGATTTTCATTTTATTTTTTTTAGCATCATTTTCTCAAACGAACTACGAAGTATCAATTTTACCGCCGTGAGCTACGGCATACCGTCATATCGTATATAACAGTAAGTACTAATACAACTAAAATTGTTGGAAGATTTCTGCAAATCGTCAGAACGACAGGAACAAAAAGAATCATGATTTGTTTCGTCTGAAAAGGATTATTATTCATTGTAACGTTTTCAACTGATTCCTCAAGTCATCATAGTTGTCACAGCCTGTGACAGGAAGGACGATATCCTTCCATTTCCTTTGAATCGCTTCCTTGATTTCATCGGACAATACAACGTCACCATTCCGATCCTTTCCCTCTGCAATCTTCCCATTGTTCATTCCCGCATCCTTCGGCAATCCACACGCCTCGTTGCGTGCCATCTTGGATAACTTTTCATCGAATTGGGATGAGTGTTCCTTCATAAATTCGTAGCTTGCCTTTTCAACAACGACGTTTACAATATCTGGTTGGTCGTATTGATACTTGTTGCCCATCAAAAACGTTGCCAAAAAAAAAAAAAAAACCAACCATAATTCGTTGGCAATTTCACACACGTGATGTTATGAGTCCACATACTAATTCAACATCATTCAACATCATTCACTCATCAGCGGTGTAGAGCAGCAGCAGCAACAACAGTAAAAACAAACAACGTACCGTGTCATTACTGATGAAACGAGCAATCCTTCGGACTTGTCCCTCCAAATCCTCCAACAGATCCTCAAAGCAAACAAACAATACGGTTGGATCATGTCGTCGGTCGTACCATGAGATCAAATGTACAAAGTAGGATGCATTCTGCATCTTGTTGGATGGGACACCTCTCGCTAACCAGAATTCTTTCGCAAAGGATGACAAGTCGATAGTACCAGGATCAAAAAACCACCCCTCAAAGAATTTGTAAAAACTAACCACGACATCTTCGGGTCGTCGAAGTACGACAATCGTCTTGGGGAAGGAAGGGCAATCATTTTCCCAGGCATGTGTTTTGAACATGCGTGGACAGTTCCGTTCTTGACCGTACTGTGGTGCATACAAGTCTTGTCCTTGATCAACAGCCAATTCCAACCATGGGACGACACGACTGATCTCGTCAAACGTCATGTCACCACCACAATCCCGTGCCGAACGAAGTTGATGACAAATCTAGTAGAATAGTATCATTTAAAGAGAGAACGAAAAGAGACAAATTTCAGCAAGGAGAATAATGTTGTGTACAAATCTATCGTGTAGAAGCATCTTTTTTTTTGGTTTTCTTCTCTTGTGTTTTCTTTGTTTCTTTCTTTCTTCTATTTTTAATCCGTACCTGCTGCATCCATGTCGTACCTGCCTTGGGTGTTGTCGTTATGACAATCTCATCTTTCTCTAACGGAACGTAAGCAAGTCCCTGTAATCTTCCTTGTTCGGTTTCAAATCCACTCAATCGTTGTTTCAACAGTTGGATGGAACGAGACGAAGTTGTTGTTGCTGATATTGTTTCGTCGGTGGAGGATGATAATGATGCTTCAAACGGCATGGAGGATCTGATGGTTTCGTTTTTTGATCAAACACACACACACACCAACCAACACAAACACAATCGACGATTGGGTAGAAACTGGTTGTGTTGGTAGCGGCGCACATAAACAGAAACGAACAGTAGTAGTCAAGGATGTTTGTCTACAACATGGACGATCAACCGGGGAGCTCTAGCTAGCTAGAGTTGAGATGATTGTTGTAGTTGTGACTGTGAAAGAAGATCCAGATCGGCTTTTTCTCTCTCCCCTTTCTCACACAGAGAACTTGATGACCTCGCAAGGTATTCATATACCGTACTATCTGATGTGCTCACAACGTACTAACTGTATGATACGACTACCTCTCTCTAGGTAGCTACTAGAGTAAGTCGTACAACATCATACGATTGTTGGAGTTGTCTCTACCGGTAGTAGAGTACCGGTACCTACCTTTAGCTAGTACCCCTGGCTAGATAGCTAGGTAGTCTACTTCTTCTTTCAAGCCATGTTCCGTTTGTTGTATAATCAAAACTACCAACCAGGTGGTCTACCAGAATATATGGCCATACTATTGTGCGTGTGTGTGTGTGGGTATGTTTTCCCTACGATTCTGGCAACAAACCTCGATTCATCACTACTAGGCCTGAACCTGTTGCATGGACGACAGGATTCCGTTGGTGTTGCGATGGATCGACCAACGATGCTTCTACAAATACCTTTCGTCGTTCCACTTTGGTGATTGTTCCTTGTACCATCAGATACGAACCGACAGGGATGGGCTTTTGTAAGCTGCAATTGACTTGTACGGTAAATCCCGTCCACGGCAAACACGTGCCTGTCACCGTAAAGGCAGTCCAACCAATGACATCGTCCATGACACTGGTCATGCTACCGCCGTGACAATACCCGGCATGCGATTCGGCACGAGTGGTAAAATGGACAATACCGCGTAGGGTTGTACCAACACCACCTCGTTGTTGTTGTGTTGCAAGACTAGAAGACGACGACGACGACGACATTGGTGAATCGTCCGATGGAGTAGTCGTGCTATCCATATCAGTAGCAGTAGTAGTTGTTGCAGTACTGTCGTTTTCTCGTTCGATGGATTCCTTGATTCCGGACCCGTATTGGACATGATACGAAAAAATACGAACGGGAGAATCCACGTCGTGCATCAAATCTCTTCCTTTCCACCCATGTTTGAGGCGATACGCATGGTTGTTGTTACTGGTATTGTCGTCGTTGGTGCTTTCTTGTTGTTGTCGCCATTCCGGTACATCCAATGCTTCGCCCCATTCTTCTGTATTGACCCAATCAGGAAATGAAACGACAGTAGGACCATTATCATCATCATCATTTTCGTTGTTATTATTGTTGCAGTTCCTAGTGTCAACTTGTACGACTTGATCAGCAGCGTCGCCATCGACCAACGGCAAAAGGGCAGTCATATTATTGTTACTTTATACTACTTTGTAGCAGCAATAGTTTTAAATATGATTTTTGGCTGGGTGTTGTTCGAATTGTTGTCTTGATTGTCACAGATTGAGAGCGTTGCAAGAACTGCCAGGAAGCAAAAGGGGTTGCGGTGCAATTTTACTGTTTCAAAAGCAGAACTTTTGTTGGGTCGGTTGAACATGAACTTTCTCTGAACATACTGGCCATGGTAGTTAACAGTAATTATGAATTACCGGTAGCTCGGGATTCGGGATGGTGGGAGAAAAGAGACCAGAGGATGACGTCAACCTGAGTTATAAATATATCGTACTATAGCTATAGATATGTGGTACAATACATATACTCAACAACAGCTAGGAGAGGTCCACACAAAACTCAAAAGGCTATTGATGATACCGATACTTTGGCACGGGGCAGAAAACTATTGTAATTCGTAATATATTGTCTGTTGATGGAGCAAACTAAAAAAAATCAAAGAATGATTCTTCCTTTATTGTTCTCGAGACACAACTCTCGCTCCAAAAGTCAATCTCTCGTCCGACTTGCTTGGGATTTACAACAGATACAAAGAACATCTTACGTCCTTTCACTTGGTAGCATCGACTCTCAAGTCATGCCCAAATATTCCGACCCCATCACGAAATACAAACATTCGAATCATACTACCATCATCATCATCTTCGTTATAAGCGGCGGCAAGGAAATGTCCCATCATAGCATGGTATGAAGACATCGCCATTTCTACACCACGTGGGAGCGTCTCATTGTACCCCATGGGAATCCGCACTAGGCCAATAGGAATTACGACTGATCGGGGTCTGTAGCAACGATGATATAGAAAAACCAAAGTAAGATCCACCAAAGTTCTCATCATTGCACCATCACTCGTTTCCCCGAAGACAACCAAACTTACAATCAAAATTGGCCGTGATGCCCAATATTTTCATGGCCTCCTTTTTATCCATACCACGTTTCTTCACGAGATAGTTTTTGCATTCAAAAATATTGTCGGTCCAGCGATTTGCCGCTTGAGTCACCAGTTGTAATTCCTTTTCCCTGTGCAAATCAAAATGAGAGAGATGTGAAAACAAAAGCAAAATACTGTGAGGCTTGTCACCAATCATTCGAAACACACACAAAAAAAAAGACAAAAAAGACGACCCATCCTTACAAATCGGCCAAGGCGGCAGGATCGTTTTCCCGAAGAGCCTCCAGTTCTTGCTCCAGAGCGGCTTTTTCCTTGGACAACTCCGCCAAACGAGCTAGCTTCTTGGCACGACTACTCTCCCCGTCCCCGTCTTGTTCGTCGTCTTCTCGTCCCCGTTTGGCATCGGCCAATGTAGCTTTGGCTTCTTCCAGTTTCGGTTTGAGCTCTTCAATGAGCTTGAGAGTGTTTTGGTGCTGAATCTGAGCTTGTCGGTCTTTCTTGCCCTTGAAACTCCAAAAGAAGTTGCTCCCACCGATCTTTTGCTTGTCCACCAACCCATCGTCGATGAGTCCATCGTGGACTTGTTGGATGGAATTGGCATTGATTCCAGCCTTGGCGGCCAATGCGAAAATCTCTTTTTCCGTGTAAACCAGTTGATCCTTGTGATAGATCCTGACCAAAGAACAAAGGGAGAGCGAACCAACCAAATAAAGCAAGTGAGTTTTGCGTTAATTTCTCAACTGCATTACAAAGACCATGTCAGCCAATGATGATGCTACGAACTCTAGGATTGCCTTTCGCTTTTCCTCCATGGACATGCGTTTGGTTCCACCCATCTTGACCAGACTTGTGTGTTGATGGGTTTCAGTACGGTAAACAGTCAACAACGGGAAAAAGCAACAGAAAGTGAGTCAACACTGTATCAAACCCTGACCAACAAAAAGTTGGGGGGGAAAAACAAGAGGACACAATGACCAATGACAATGTGGAACGAATTCCAATTCGTCCACGAGAATATTATTGATCGTTCATCCCAATCAATCGACAAAAAAGAAGCGTCTCGTGTAGAACAAGGTCTTCCGATCAATACAAAGAAAGTACCTGCATCATTTCCCTCGCCACAGAAAGGCAGAGGAATCATTCCCATTCCTCGGGGGAGAACAAGAAAAACGCATTTTGGCAACTATTCGACGATCCTCGGAAAGGATGGTTGAATGGGGCCTTGTCTTTCAGCAATCTCCTAGTAGAACGCCAGTTCTTGACGATCATTTACTTACTCTTTTGGTTTTCTACTGTAATAATAAAAGGATGACAATTGGTTTGAACCAGACTCTTGTTCCTTCCAATAAAAATGCACAAATATGATAATGTGGACCTAACTTCGGTTGTTGTTTTGGATTGTTGTGTCGTTGTTGTGTCTAGCATTGGCACTTCGTATGTACTGTAAAAAGTTTTCGTATGCTCCTATCCTACTAGGTAGAGGCATTGGGTTCGCTGGTGCTTGTACTCCGGACTCCGGACATCCTGTATTATTTCGGAACGCACTCCGAGTGGAACGACATCATCATCGTTAGGCTATCTCCAAGCCTAGCGCCTGAACTTTTAAAATGAGACCTTCTGATTGGCTGAAAAAACAACTTTAAAAGTTGGAATATGCCGGCCTGTAAACGTTTGGAGTTGGGCGGCCTGTAAACTGTCCAATACTTAAGCCACATGGTCATTGGCGCGCCAATGAAGTACATATCATACATAATCGGAATGTCTTCACAGTCAGTAGAGTGTTGACGCTTGAAGCACATCATGTTTCCTCTTCTTCCTATTGCAGAAGCGTGAAGCATAAAACAACAACAACAACAACAACAACAACAACCACACATTCTCCCTCGACGGCCAGTAGAAGGGTTTGAACTCACTTCTCACTGAGCTCCAAGATGCAACTGGGACAAGACGAAACACCACTCGATGTTGGTCAACAGCGCCAGGTTCGACCAATTGATGCGACTGATGAGCGTCTTTTTTCTTTGTGGAGCATGGTGGACAGAGATACGATGGGTAATCGTTACGAATTACTAGATGATTTAGTAGATGACAGTAACGAAATCGCCCATTATCACGGGCATGGACAACATGGTGGATCCGTCTCTGGACGGATTGTCATCAAGCGAGACTTTGAAGCAGCATACAAGAGGCTGTGTGAGCAATACTTTAATGGAGATGAATCGTTGTATACGGCACAACAATTCAAGCGTCGATATCGAGTTTCTCCATCGATCTTTGAGAAGGTTTATCAACAACTTCTTGGCAAGGGTGTCTTCAGGAGACCCGATAAGCTGGATGCCTGCGGGCGCAAAGGAATCCATCCACTGGTTCGAATGACCGCCGCTTTCAGGGTACTTGCTTATGGATGTGGTGCAGACATGAATACCTCAACCGGACACCGACAGTAGCTGAAAGAAACCGAATTCTCAAGCACAACAAAACTAGAGGGTTTCCTGGATTGTTTGCATCATGGGACTGCAAGCACTTTGTATGGGACAACTGCCCTGTTGCACTACAAGGACAGCACAAAGGCCACCACGCGGGTGGTAAGTATACAAAGATACTTGAGGCCATTGCGGATGGCTCATGTTACATTTGGTTCGTCCATTTTGGAGCACCTGGATCATGCAACGACATCAACGTCCTTGACAAGTCGTCCATCGTTGGGGCGCTTCTTTCCGGACAACTTGACCTAAAGACAGAGCCTTACGAAATCAACGGAACAATCAGAGACTGGATGTACTTTCTTGTTGATGGTATTTATCCAAATTGGGCAATCTTTGTTAAGACCATTGCCAAGGAAGCCAGGGAGGCTACACCCCATCTTGACTTCTACGCAAGCAGACAAGAGGGAGTGAGAAAGGACATTGAACGTGCCTTCGGAATTCTGGTGAAGAAGTTTCACGTGCTCGCCCGGCCGATTAGGACGTGGAGAGAGGATGACATGAGAAACATTCTATACGCTTGCATAATTTTACACAACATGTGCTGTGCAGAGAGATTGGAAGTGACCGGACAAGACGTTGTTGAAACAGAGTATCACGATGACTACACTGACGAGGAAGTAAATCTCACAACTGCAGACGGAGGGGAACAGTTCATCTTCAACCGCGTGCCCGTGCCTACTTCCGATGCAGCCAACGACATGGAGACGCTGATGACGGAGAGGTTCCATAGAGTGAATGCCTTGTACAACCATCTTAGTGATCCGGAAAAGCACTTACAACTACGTACGGACCTCGTCGCCCATCTCTCCGGACGACAAGCGGAGAAATAGAATAACATCCCAATTAGAATAACGTTTTTAGTCAAGTTCTGTGTCCTT
The DNA here is from genome assembly GCA_019154785.2 of Nitzschia inconspicua. Taxonomy (NCBI): domain Eukaryota; phylum Bacillariophyta; class Bacillariophyceae; order Bacillariales; family Bacillariaceae; genus Nitzschia; species Nitzschia inconspicua. The sequence goes on from JAGRRH010000020.1 coordinate 124,389, forward strand.
TCTTTTCGGTAGATTCCTTCTATGTCCAATTGCAATAACATCCTCCAAGTTTGATTTAACTTGCCAACGTTCAGGAAACTTCACAATGCTGCGGTGCCCTCGTATCCGTGTGAATCCGCAGAGATGTCGTCGTTCTCATGTGCCTCCGCAGCGGTGGGTGGTGGGAGGGGAATGAGTCCAGGCGCACCCTCCCTTTCACGTCTGGACTTTTGAACCTCCTCCTCGACGTTTTCAAATGCGATTTCCTTCAGACGGTCAGGGATGTTGGGATCTCGCAACATTGCAAGCCAGTTGTTCATCCGCATTGCATCGGCCTTTCTTCTCTCCTCTGTGCGGATTTCAGCCAAGATTTTTGTTTTCTTAGCAAGGATATTGTTAAAGAAAGCATCATTCTTGGCTTTGTCTCTGCCACGACGAGACGACTTCGAGGAAACAGATAAAACTGGCACATCGTCCACAGGTGACTCGACAGGTGAATCCGAAAGGGTGCTGTTGTCGTCGAATGCATCGACAGCACTGGCAACCTCCTCCGAGGGGAGACGTGACTGTTGGGGGGCCCTGACCTTTTCCGTGTCCTTTAGAACGTGCCAAGCACCGTAGAATCTCCAAGATACTTTGTCAAAATTTTTGTAACTGTACAAGGTCTCTCCTACCGAAATCTTTCGGAGGTGAGACGCAACGGCAACATTGACTTTTTCCTCTTCTGTTAACCCTGAAAGATTAGCATTTCGAACTCGATTGAGGCTAACATTGAACTTTTGACACTCCTTGGTGACAGTATCTCGAAGAAATTGCCAGATGACACCACGTCTTCCGTCGGGATCACGATCCCAGTACGTGCCAGTACCTGCACATGCAGGGGGGGAGAAACTCTTCATGAAACTGTTCAGACGCTTGCTGAAATCAGCGGCCGTTTGATCAGCACCATTGATTTCGTCCTGAGTTGCTGCAACATAGGCTTTTGCAGCAACGGTGCATTCGTCTGCCGTCCATTTCTTCCCGTGAGGCATTCTTGCTATACAGAAGTCGCTCCTCCGAACAGCAAGTGCACTTCTGAAAAATGAGTAATCGCTGATGGCATGTTGTCAACATAGGAGACCACCACAAACGAATCGAGGAAAGAATGGAAAAGCGGCTAAATCAACCAGAAAAGGGCGGGGATCGACAGCCTCGGCAGTTGCGCATCCATGGATTCATCAAACATTAAACACTGTCAAACGATCGACCAACAGCTTGGGAGCCAAGGAGATCGGTTTGAACACAAGGAGGGAAACACGGAAACGTGTACGACAGTAAAGAGAGAGAGACGACAGACAAAAGAGTGTTGGAAATCGTCTGTTGGGTCTTTTGGACATCTACTTGAAAAAATTAATTAATGCGTGGGGATGATATTTAATGAAAGTGGGTTTACCGGCGCGATCACAATGTGCTCCGGTAAAGCGTTTTTTTTCCTCTATACGGTACCTGTTTTAGCGGGATTTTTGGCCTTTACCGGTCAGGCCGGTAAAACGATCCGAAATCTCTGTGTCTGGAGATGGGTAAAGACCGCTATCCGGTAAAAACGGTTTAGCGGCGTCGGTCTGGAGATAGCCTTAAGTATAACAGTATTTAATGGAAAATTCTTTAGGGGGAGGAGAAAAGGTGCGATCTGTTTCTGTCGTATTTTTTCCTCGAAGAAGAAAAACGCCTCTGTGCAGGAACCCCCCTTTCAATAGGCTTTACTTTAAGCGTTTACCATGCTCATCGTTTAACAACAACTGTTAAAACGAAACATCGTTGGACGAAAACAAAGTGATGACTGCGAGGATTGAGTGAAGACTGGATGATCCTCCTTTTCTTCGTATTCTCCCTATAATTTTTTTTCACACTGCGTATTATTTACGTAGTGTCTTTTCTTGAAAGTCGACGCCAGTTGTTTTCCCTCCCTCACGATTACACCATTATTCAGCTTCATTGACCCAACCGTTTCTCTTTAACATCGTGTCTCTTCATTACTCCACGTCCCGCTATCATACTCTGTTATAAACCATGAATGTTTCTGCACAACGTCGTCAATCCAACGAAGAGGAGGCGGTCCCACAACCTCCTTCGTCGCATTTGCATACCGCTGTTGTACGCGTAGAATCCGGGTTCTCCTCTCTGGCGACGGCCAGACGTCGATCGTCCGAAGATGACTGTGGAGTGATTGCCGCTCCTCCAGCAACGAATAATCCAGACGGAACAGTCCCAGGAACAGTAGACACAACCGGGAGCCCCAATCATATTCCTGTAGTGGAGAACTCAGCGGTTACTACTACTGGTACTGGTGCCGCTGTTCTTTCTGGCAACAACGTGGAAGTGGAAGAGGACGATTATAACAGCACCAGTCCCAACAACAACATGAAGTCTTTGAGCAACTCAACCCAGTTTGATAGCGCTGCTAGTGCCGCTGTCTCTACTACAACCAACGTCAACCATGCTTCCAGAGAAAACGGTGATGACCTGGATGATGATGATGATGACGAGTCTGATTACGAGTACGAAGATGAGGATGACGTAGCATTCTCTGGATTTCTAGTGGCTACGGAAGCTGTAGCAGCAGCCGCACCTAGTGTTCCCGCGGCCTCGTCCATGGCTCCTGCACGCATTGAAGAGGAATCTGCTGCTGCTGCCACTGGTGTCGATGTGTCCCCAACGAGTGGAAGCACGGGCGACGCCTCCAAGTCGTCTTCGTCAGATGCTGTTGCCGAATCATCCGAAGCCAACTCCCGAAAGAAGTGGCGTGAACCCACTCGAGAAGCCGTCAACATGTCACTCCGGGCACAACAAGAAACCAGCGGAAGCAAGCGACGGTTGGCACAGGATCTATACCGTATCATGAACCAAGACACGGAAGAAGCCGGATTCTCCTTGGCTCCCCAGTCGGAAGATTCCATGGAATTGTGGACCATCAATCTTTTCCAGTTTGATCCAGACTCCAACCTTGCCAAAGACATGATGGTTCTAGGAATTGATCACATTGAGCTCGAAATGAAATTTCCCGAGCAGTATCCGTTTGAACCCCCGTTTGTTCGTGTGGTCAAGCCACGATTCAAGCGACAGACCGGATTTGTCATGAACGGCGCACTTTGCGCCGAACTCTTGACCAAAGACGGATGGAACCCAATCAACGATATCGAATCTGTCATTGTCTCTATCCGTTCTCTGTTAGTAGTTGGTGATGGACGTCTCCAAGCCGCGGCTGAACTTTCGGATGCACGATACAATGCCCTTTTACGGGCCGCACAAGAAGGGAAGGTGACTTCTGAAGGCGGAGAGCCTCCTCAAAAAAAGAGCCGTCGTGACGACGAAGCTGAGAGACCGGTTGGCAAGGCCGAAATCGGTTCGTATACGGCAGCGGAAGCACAATCGGCCTACTCCCATCTAACCGACTACCACAAAAAGAAAGGATGGGATACGTCTGGCTGGTGGGCCCGGAAAGGATAAGACATGCCTCTGCCTTGACAGCATTTTTCTCTTGCTCGACCTGATTGGTTCCAAGAAGGCAGCTCGAGCACAGACGACCTATTTGCATCTATGCGACTACCACAAGAAGAAAGGAAGGGATACGCCTGACTGTTGCGCTAGGGACGGATAGGAGCCTTTTATCAAAGCCAGGCCTCTTGTCTTCATGGCAACTTTTTTATGCTCGACCACATGCGGAATAGCAATTTGTCACGCAATACTCTATGCAAATTATCCATGCAATGAAGTCTCTGGAGGGCTTCATCAATCCCGTCATGACAACACAATACCATCCTTGGACGCCTCTAAATTAATGTAACAATTTGGCATAGGTTTATACTACCACAGTGATGAACTAGGTAGCTCTCAAAAAACGCGAGAATGCAGAAAACGATATCGTCAACGTCCTACTAGGAAAATCGCATGCAGCTCTCTCTCTCTCTCACTGTGTCTCATTCACTTTTTCCCTCCCTCTTTCTTTTTGTCGTCATCGTCACCTACTTCTTCGCCTTCCTTGGTCATTTGGAATAATTCCATGACATCGTTCCGAAACTGAAATTGAGTATCCTTCAAATGGCTGCGCATCGCCTCGAGTAACAACGCGTTGTATCCTGTTGGGACGAGATGATCGTCCACCATAGTTCTTGTCACGTCAAACTCGTTGAACAACGTACATGGAACTTCCACCTATACACAACAAAAAAAAGATAGGATGCAACAAAACAGTTTTTGAGAACATAACTCTCCGAAACAGGCTTTTGAACAATGTTGGGAATCATGTGGTCTGAACGTACAGCAGCTATTCCAACACCGTCTCGGTAGAAGTGGATGCACTTTCCGGGCGGGTAAAGAATTACTTCTCGTCTCGGCAGATCCTTGAGGGGCTTGGCATTTTTATGGATCTGGTCAGAGAACCACTTCATAACGCTTTCCTTTTTGTCAGTTGGAAGCAGATACGAAGCATTTTCTGATATCATGTTCACAAACTGTTGGAAGTACAATTGTTTTTGGAAACGGGAATTTTGTGAGACGCGAATCGGGCCAAGTCACGTTGTGCCACGAGACTTGCAGCTCCGATCTCCTCCTACCTGAGTGACGTCGTTCATTGCGTATTCCTCATATTGGAATTCACAAAGATCCATGAGCAAATTGGCAGCTGCGAATGAAAACGACATAATGTACCTGTGTGAGTGCAAAATTTCATTTCGTGCGGTACATTCAAAGACAGTTCATGGTTCTGTCCATTCGAATTGTTTCTACCTGTAGCTCCACTCATTCTGGACACGCAGTCCGAATCACTAATGACCGTGATAATTTTGTCCTTCCATTCTTCGCTCATCTCCTTATTGACCAAGGCCGGACAACCAAAGCCGATACACGTCGCCTCAATCTTGTCGTTGTCGTTAAATTCCATGCATGCAATGGCAGCCGCTCCGGCACCCAAGGAATGACCGAGGAGGGTCAAGTTGATTTTGTCCCTACCGGACATTTTGAGGATTTTCATCAAAAGGTCGGTGTGTGTTTCGACGAGATATCGCCCGGACTGACAGACACCATCGTGGGCACAACCGTCTCTGTATGGTGATGCCTCCAACAGCGCATCCGAGACCACATCTTCCAGTGTTTTCGTTCCACGTACGACGAGGACGACTTCGATGTAGCTCGTGTTGCGTGAAAAAAAGGGAAAAATGGATCCCCTTTTGGAATCGTTTTTGTTTGGTTTACGCAAGGCGTTCGGATCGGCGTCGGGGACGCTCCCCTCCTTTTTGATGACGATGAAATGTGCCGGTTGTTGCGGGTTTCCTTGGGTGGTGCAGTACACCAACTCGTATTTGGCACCCTTGTAGTTCTGAAGTCCAAGTTGGACATGATCGATTGTATCAACGTAGGCCAGTTGCGACAAATACAAGGCATCGTGCAATCCGTAAACCGTCTCCATTTTGATGGATGGCATGAACCGATGCAAGCGTCGCTTCCAGCTTGGATTCTTACGAGCATCTTGGCCTTCCAGGTAGTATAGGAACGCCAGAGGATCAATCTTATCCACCGGAACATCCTCAAAGTTTCCTTTGAACTGTTCGAACACCTTTTGAATAACAAGTTTAAAGTCTTCAGCAGATAGTGTTGACTTGGTATCCGATAGTTCTCCCTCCTGTTGCGCCATTGCAGCCGACACAATTTCCACAACAGTATCCATGTTTACGTGCTGTTGGCCAGTCATGATTTTGGCAACGGCAGTCCAAACGTTTAACTTGGCCTCGTTTTCGTCGGTGTTGTTGGAGTCTTGTTCCGTATCTTTAGCGGTCTCTGTTGCATCTTCGTCATCATCATCATCACCGTCGCCGTCGACATCGGTCCGTTTCAAGACCATTTGTTCCATGAGTTTTTGGTTGCTTTCGTCGTCTTCGTTTTTGCTCCCAAACAGATGGAACGAAATTTTAGACACGAGCGAAGATTTGTCGTCGTCGTTTCTTGCATTGTCATGATTGTTGTTATTACTGTTGTTGCTATTCTTACTGGTTGTGGAAGGATCCTCTGGGGGGGAGGAATACGACGATGACGACATGACGACAAGCAAGACAATATAATATAGGAACGTTTTATGTATTTCCTGCGACTACGGGACGACGTGATCGGTCAAGTTCAAGATGATTGGAGAGTCGCAATCAGTAGTGCTGACAGTGAAGAAGAATTAACTGTGAAATTCCGGCTTCTCTGTCGATCGAAAAATGCGAAATCTTCCACTCTCATGCTTGCTATCTCTGATTTGATACGAACTTCTCGATGATGAAGATATCAATGTAACAAAAACATTTATATAATTTTATAATAATTACAATAATTATATAATAATACATATATATAAGTAAATGTCATTTGAAGATGATGATTCGCTCCTGTCCATTACGTACTCGGAGTAGCTTCTACCTACCAGTAGTACCGTAGCTACGTGAAGTAGGACTACGAAGCTACCAACCGGTAGCTAGGTACTTTTACTGTTAGGTAGGTAGAGAGTAGATATCATGGCAGATTCAGATTGTATGAACGTTCACCGTGTCATCAAGTACACAAACAACTGCAACTGCAAATCGGCTGTTTTATATCATACCAGTCATCACTGACTCCTCCATCCGTACGCTCGTTTGGAACCAAAGTGCTTCCAATTTGGTTTTTCACCATGGACGATTCAAAGAAGGGAAAGAAGAGGCCGCCACTTCCTCAACTGGCGAGGCCATGTTACAGTGTCGATAGCAGCAGTAGCAGTAGCAGTGACGAGGATGAAAACAGCATTCCTATCAAGAATTCTAGTAGTAATAACAATAATGATTACGACAATGACGACAGCTCTCTCGAAATCTTACCACCAATCACAAGAAGGAAACAGAAACAACAGAAAAAACCTTTGGTTTGTCCCATCAAATCTGAAAGACGTCAGAAAAATCCAACCAACAACAATAATGACAATAACAAACATGGCATAGCAGGGGGTACTACCAAGGTCGAAATTGTTGATCTTCTTCATTCACCACCACGATCATTGAAGAAAACATCCACTATGATAACCACAAACGAACAGAGTCTTCAAAACTTATCAACCAACGGGGACAATTCGAAAAAGCCATTGTTGTCATCCAAACTGTCATCGACTACTACAATTCACACTGCATCACTAGGGACGACAAGGACGACCACCACCACCGCCACTAAGTTGCTGGAAAAATCAAAAAAATCCTACGCCTTTTCTTCGTCTTTGTCTTCCTCCTCAGACGATGAGGATGATAACCTTTTATTGTCCAAACCGACCTTTGAGACACGAGATCAAATCAAGCAGCGGAAGAAACGAGAACGGGAGGCACAACAAGAACAAGAAAGAAACAACAAGGCTCGCAAGCGACAAGAAGAAAGGGAAGCACGACAACGACAAAAGCAAGATGAAAAAGCGGCCAAGAAACGAAAGAACGAAGCATTCAATCAAAGCAATGGAAAGTACAGACACGATGAGATTGCCATCTTGATGGACCCATTCCTTTTTGATAACGACTCGCTTGGGTTGGTCCAAATGCTTTCGAATGACTTTCTTGTTCATTCCTATCCAAGCAATCTCTCCATGGCACCAGCAGCCGTTCAATTTATTCGCAAGGACTTTCTTCATGGCGGTGCCAAAGATGCCATTGACTGTCTCAAAAAAGGACAGAAAGACAAGTACCAACATATCCAAGATTTGGTCTTGGTGGTGAAAGCCAATGACTTTATACCGATGCTGCAACGTCAAGAAAAGACCGAAGACGACGATTACCCAAAATTGGAACAGTGGCTTGTTTCCATCCAATCGAAATGGCAAAAAGATTGGAATGTCTCTTCCCAAGTACAACCCAGAATGCTTCTTCTCCTCCGCAATGTTCCAGAAACATTAGACAAAATGTGGGTCCAACATCGTCGACGGTCCCAAGCAGATACGACTTCGCTGCCTACGGCATGGGAACTCGATGATGCGATTCAATGGTTGTTGGTCCAATTTCAGGTGGAATGTATGCACTGTCCAAACGAAGATTCCATTCAGCTGATACTTCACAAGATGGCTCGGGCCATTTGTCAAAAGCCTTACAAGAATCACGTATCGGAACTAGAATGTGTACGAAAAATCAAACATGGGCCGCACCTAGCAACCGATGATCCGGTGGATCGAGTCAAAGATGTATGGCTGCGACAGCTCCAGTCCATACAAGGTCTCTCTTTGGCCATGGCACAAAATGTTGTGGACCGGTACCCCACATGCCAGTCTCTGTGGCAAGCCTATCAGGAATTGCAACAAAACGAAAACGATAACAGTTCCCCGGCTCTGTTGCTTGCCGATATACTCGCACCGGGCAGGTCTCAACAAAAACTATCCAGGGCTGTCTTTCAAATATTGACCTCGAACAATCCAGGAGAAATGATCCTATAAACACAGCGTGGTTTGGCATATGACCGCACCGTCGTGACATCTACCGACTTACTACTATTCGACAGGTTTCATGGCCAAAGTCGTAAGTTTACAGCATCAGGCAAACAAAACGACCAAGGTTATATTGTTGGAAGGAGAGTCTAGCTAGTTTGCGTTTCTCCCCGTTCAACCAAAGAGGCAATTTCTCTGCAGAGGACTTGAATAATTTTGTTGTTGCAACTACTCCCGGTTACTGTATCAGTATCGATTCTGGGTCCTGCGTTTTTCCGTTCATTCGACATTACTACTGTTCCTCTTGACTCCTTACACGGGGTGGACAGACTTGACCAACAAACTCCTCTCTAAAAACCGGGGATGATCTTGGATTTCGTATCAAAGTTGACCTTTCCTGCGGTTAAAAAATACAGGAGGAAGAATACCGGGATTGGTAATTCTTCATGGAAGGGGTTAGGGTCGGTTTGTTTGAAAATGCGTGTTTCCGAGCCAATTCGGTGACGATACTAGCTTTTTTTTCTCAATGCAACAGTACGTGCTTACAGTAAGAGGATAGTTCATTGGTCCGAACATAATCCATGGAACACCCTCCACGATGAAACCAATCATAAAAATCTAATTATATCACTTGGAGTTGGAGAAAATAAATTTCCTACATTAGCAATACCCAACTTAGTGAACCATCACCAGGCCAACAAACACTGCTGTGACTGTCATGGAAAACGTTAACAACAATGTCGGGGCAGTAGCTATTGCACCGGAGGCTGCTAGAGCCAGCACACTAGTGGTTGTCGTATCACTGGATTCGCAGGTGTAACCAGCCTCGGAAAGTGATTCCAAATAAGTTGAATCAGAAATCAAGTTTTTCACACCATCAGCGGTGCAGTCCACAGAAGCGCAGATGAAAACATCGCTCATTTGGATATCCACAACCGATGCGTCGTCGGTGCTTTCGGATTTGCTGCATTGGGAATTGAGTTGGTAGGTCCATATGGCCCCCAGAACGGCGTTGTTGGTGCATTCCTGCCGAAAAGCGTCCCCGGCATTGGATGGAACGACACTGAAACTGCAAGACTGGATCTCTCCCTCGTTGGATAGACAATTGCCCTGCAAGGAACGAGATACAATGTCCAAGTATTCCTTCTCCACGAGTCCGAGGTTGCGATTGGCAACGTATAGACGGTTGGTGAAGAATTCACATTCGACTTGATTGATTCTGTTTAACCGAGAGCTGCCCAAGCACGGCCCTATGGTAAATAGCATCAAGGCGACGAAGACCAAGGAGGATCGATTGTTGGAAGACAAAGCCATCATTTTTAAAAAGTCGTCGCAAAGAATATGAGAGTTAATTTTGGTGTGGAAAGCGTCACTAGTAGAAAAACAAAATTGCTGTCAGCTCGGAAGGAATCGTAGTAGGAGAAATGTGGGCAGTTTTGAGAAACTGATGATGTTTTCTTTCTGCATGAGAAACAGTGCCATACGATCGTTTCTGACCTGATCCAACATCATTTTTTCCCTCCTCCTTTCTGTCTTTGGAATCGCATTTTGTGCCCGCGCACCTTGGCTCAGTCATGTTTTGACTTTTGACGATGATGTAACATGTGATGGGTGATGGTGTCATACATTTACTAAGTACAGTTAAGGAGGTGAAAAAATTCTGTGAATTCGCGAGCCATGACATTTGCTACGTATCATACCCGATGGTTTTTACATCTCTCTACGACGTACTCGAACTAACGTGCACCTTGTAAAACGTAGTTTGACGTGTGCGGCGTGCCTCAGGCCTCAGGCCTCACAATCAGTACAGAAGCGGCGTCAGGCTCCATCTTCAATAGTACTAACTGTGTAGTACCCGAAGTACCGGTAGTATTTTACCTACTCCTCTACTAGAATAGCAGAGAACTCATTTTTTCATCCAATCGACACACCTACTACAATAATCAACTGTAAAATAAAATAGTTTCTTTGGTAATCCCACAGGAAATCTTAATTTATTTACTGTTGTTTAGGATACAATAACTGTAAGTCGTATATCAACTACCTGCTGCCACCGATTAAAGCATCCGAGGACGAGTTGGCTCACCCTAAAGAAGGCCGGGCAAATTATTCAACAGCTTTTTGTCCACGCAGCGGCTTGGTACCCTGTTGCCCACCACTCAGCAGTACTGGAAAGGCAAAAACCTCACGAATGAGGAAAAGTCGAATCCAATGAATGCCGGATACTATGGCGTGGTCTTCCGAAAACAATGCTGAGAAGGCAGCAGTGAACCCCATTATCTTATACCTGTTGCAACCCAACAGGGCTTCCATGTCAAGCACCAGTAATATTTCCAATGAAATAGTAACGTCCCTTCGCACTTGAAACTTGGCTGAGTTATGATCCCATTTCTTCCACAGAAATGCCAGTGCCCACCACAACTCTATCAGGAATCATGCATTAACAATCTTCCTCCTCTCTCTTATTAGCCCCATTCCGACTAACTATGAGTAAGAGAAACGCGATCTCTCCGGTCAGACACCAGTTTTCGCATGATGCCATGCACAAGACAGCAGTAGTTTGTACTACGATGGGACGATCTCTTCCGTTGCACTGATAGATCGTCTGTGGATTCTTAGTTCCCCACAAGGTGAGCCACTCAGGTGGAAAGTGGGGGCAGGGCCAATCATCCAGCAGCTTTCCACCCATTCCAGATGAAGACACAGCGGCATCGACAAGCGCTAGCGAATGGCACCCTCTTCTCTTCAACGGAAAGTTTTGGATCAGCTGTAAATGTAAAGGATGGGACGATTGGGCCATGTGCGACACTGGCATTCTTACTGTATTAAGTTGAAAGGACGATGCTGGCTAGAGGTACGAGACGGACAAATCATTACAGAGAATCTAGTGGGCGAAAGGAAGAAGAGAGGTGATATACCCTATGGAAAGGAACAACCGACCAGGAGATCTCCTCTTTGTTCGTTCATCGGATGCTATTTTTTTGGGCTGGCTGATCGTTGCAAGTATATATCGAATGCCCAAAGCTAGGCATCGGAATGCAATGTATCTTGAAATAGACAACGAGAAGAATTCTTGCCCTTGTGTAGAACTTTAATCTCTCGCTAACACTACTACTCGTAGTCCTACCATCACCATCCTGAAAGCACTCTGAATAGCAAGCATCCCAAGAAGGAGAGCTGAAAGGATTATGTTTTACATGTTCTTAAAAGCCATCTACCAAGTCCAAGACCATTCCCCGACGATAAATCGACCAAAGTCTAGGAGAAAGAATGACTTGATCTACTACAAAAGGACAATTATTCCATTGTCATGCTGCAGCATTCCTGCAGTAAATGGCCAAGAATACCATTTGATACTATCATCATTGTTGCCATTGTTGTGATGATAGCACCAGAACATCATCAGTAGTAGTAGCGAGAGTAACAATAGAATTCCCATTCCGCAAACAAAACACTTGGATAGAATGTACGATGAGATTCGAGCTGGAGTGGAATGCGGCAGGGCCTTGTTATTGCTATGGTCGTGAATTTCCCAAGAAGTAGAAGAAGAAGAGGAAGGAGCGAGGGGTAAGGAAAAGTATTCGATCTTTGTGGAATGACGTTTTTGCTGCCAGGATGGTTGGCGTGGATGATCAAGTAGATATTGATTCGTAATGGTTGCTTGTTGTGTCATTGATGTCATGATGTGATTGAGAGATAGTCCTCGAGTGGTTGACGATGATGTTGGTTGTTGAAGTTGTTCTTGTATGACACCGCAACCATAATCACGAGGAAGTTTAGTGGTAGTAGTAGTTTTTGTTCCATTCTTGAAAAATGTTTCCTTGACCTTTTGAACGGATCCATCCGGCAATATGTGACGAGAGACTTGTATACACACGATCCTGGACTCCGGTTCATCATCATCTTCGTCACTGTTATCTAATAAGTCGTCGACGTCGTTGTCACAACCACCATCATCATTTGGTGTTTGCCATTCCAAATCATCATCACCATCATCCTTGTATCCGCAATGATAGACATCAGTGCTTTCAGCACTGTGCTGTACGATACTGTAACGGGTGTTACGATTCATGTTGCTTGTTTGTATTGCAAGAGTGAATGTAAGGAGCGATAGTTCTACGATCAAAAGAAAGTGATGCAGCAGCGTCCGATTCGATTGATGGTGGATGTCTATTGTGACTTCCCAAAAGTAATCGTAGACAAAATTGGATTCGCGTTACGTCGTTGGTGTCTTTTCTTTTCTCTCGATTCGTGCAAGAGAGCAGTGTGCAGTCGTGTTCGAATGGAGAAGTGCAACTACTGTAGTACTACCTCCCAAGGTACCTTTCTACGGTACAACTCTATAGTAGAGGGATCATTTTTCATTGGTCGATCGTCAGCTTCAACTTCGCGTCATTCCTTTTTTCATCACAGTCAATCCGACACAGCCACCGACGTCGTCACATCATCACATCATACGACGATCGATACGACTACCGTACGACGTAGTCGCCAGCATCGTCATCATCATCAAATTTTGGCCCCCGGACGATCTTCGACCGTCGTAGATTCCATTGATTTCAATCACAAAAAAAAACGCGGAGGAATCCAAAAAGTCAATAGAGCATCATACTATCTTTTGTAGGTAGTAGTATTTTTGTGAGCACATCATCATCAGAAAACAACAATACAGACAACAACCACCATGAAGACGTACAGCACAACTTCGCTGATATCATCCTGTCTGATACTACTGTTAACGACTTCAACAGTAGTAGAATCTTTCTCCACAACTTCTTCTCCACTACGACCGACACATCATCATCAAGCACCAATTTCGAAATTCCATCATTCGACGTCTCCTAGTATTTCTACAAGGACGACTTCGACGCCTATTGCCAGTCGGAAAAAGACAACATCCTTACATGCGACTCCGGTCGTTGGTGCCATTGCTGGAGCCTTGACCGGTGGAATTCTGGGTGGAGCGCTTCATGCCATTGCTGGTGAGTTCGTTGCTTGTCGTTTTCCCGTACGTACATACGGACAGACCTCCACGTTGAAGCCTCGCGGTTTTGGAAGGAAGTTCTGTATTTTTTATATTTTGAGCCAGACTTTGGGTACGACGACGACGACAGTAAAAGATTGTGTCGCAAGACTCGGGTCGTCAATCGTTCCATCCTTGCAATGTGTAATGTCTTCAATCATACTATCGTTTACTACAGTCCACTCACATTTCGTTCTTCTATTACACTATTACTCCTATCGGCTGTGCTGTTGATTTTCTTTCTTTTTTCTAAAACAATCCCAACCAACATTATTATAATTATTCTAAAGGCCCGGATCACTTGGCGGCATTGTTGCCCCGTTGTTGTGGACAGCGTTGGTACAAGGCCGGTCGGATTGGTGCACTCTGGGGCATGGGACATGGAATCTCCGCCACTCTTTTGGGTACCGTTGGGTTTTCGTTGAAACATCAACTCCGACCGCATTTGCATTTCCTCAAGGGCATGTCACACTTTATGGAGATCGCCGTCGGACTGTCCCTCATCGTCATCGGTGTGTTGGGCCTGAAGGAAGCCCAAGAATGGGACGAGTCGTACTTTTCTCAGCAATCCTTGTCGTCTGCGGCGGCATCACCCGATGCCATCATTAAGGAATCTCGCAACCGATCGGTGATCTTCAACGGACTCTTGCACGGCTTTTCTTGGGACGGTGCTCCCTCGTTGGCACCGGCATTGGCGGTGGCAACCTGGGGCGGTAACTTAGCCTTCTTGTCCGCGTACGCCGCAGGTACCATGGGAGCCATGGCCCTCACGACGACACTCATCGGAGAAGGAACCCGACGAGCCGGAGAGGTCTTTCAACGACCCGATCTGCCACAACGATTGAGTTGGTGGTCGTCCATATTGGCCATTGCTATCGGATCTATTTGGTGCTTTTTGGCATTGAAATAAAGAAAGAAGAAAGTTGAAATACATGGAATAATGATTCTTGGGACCATCTTCACTCACTCCCAACATCATTACTCATGATGGCGACGAATTATTTCCTTTTTTGTACATATATAGCAGTACTATTGTACAGTAAATCATTATTCACGACTCTTTGTAGTTATCATTTTGTTCCTTTCTCTTTTTTTTTCAAACCAGCAATAGAGACAAACCACTCCTTCACTACAACACACTGTCTATCTATATTACCGTTGTGCTGTAATAATTGGTGATAGTATTATTAATAATATATATGTTATCATGATGTGACTCAATTGGAAGCCAAGTGTGTGATTGTGTGTGATTGTTCTTTTTTGGATGTTATTGTTTTTTTTTTGTGTGTTTTGTGTGTGTGCGTTTTGTTTTGGTATGTTTATTTACCGTCTTCGTCCACCTCTTGGTGCGGCGATACTACCCGTTCCGGGGCCGCCGCCGCCGATTTTGATGTTGGCCGAGGACGGTCCTGTGTTGTTCATGGGTACCTTTCCTGCTCTACGAGCCGCTGCATCCAACCGTTCGGCGTCCCATTGGGATCCACCCCCCTGTGACGATTTGTTGTTTTGGACGGCGTTCCGTCCCTTTTTGTTGTTGTTGTTGTTGCGTCGATTGGAACTACGTTCGTGTTTGGGGATCCATCGTTCCGGATTGGGTGAAGTGGGACGATCCGGGTTGTATTGGTCCTTGGATTGTAATTGTTGCAGATAGGCTTCACGTTTTTTAGCCCGATAACGCAACATCTTTTCCTTCTTCAATTTGGAAAGGTTGTTGTGTGTATCGTCCAAGTTATCCATTTCGCCATTGATACCCAACGTTTTGTTAGAAGTAGTAGCAGCACTGGTACTGGTGTTGGACCGAGGCAAGGCCTTTTGTTCCAATGCTTCTCCATCTGGCAAGGGGATTGTTGACAACAAAAAACCATTTTCGTCATTATTCATCCATGGTACAGACTTGGCAAATTGGAGTGATTCCTCCGTTTGTCCGGTGAGGACCAACGCTTGGATGTACCGCAATTGTGCATCCATCACTTCTTCTTCCTCATTGTTGTCATTATTGTTGTCAGAGGTCAATGTTTGGTTGTACAAGGTACACGCCTTTTCGTATTGTCCCTGTTCAAACAGGATATTGGCTTGTTGAAGAGTCGTCGTTTGTGGGCTTTGACTGGTAGAAGAATTGTTTTCATTGATGTTGTTGTTGATGGTATAACTTTGTTCCACGATTTTGGTCTTGATTTCTTCCAACGTCCATTGGACGGCGGGACATGACCGAATCGACTCCGGAAGTGTTTCCAAGAGTTGTTTCATGGATGAAAGAGACTTGCTGTTGTTGTTGTTGATTTTGTTGTTATTGTTGCCCAAGACGTATTGGTGCAGTTGTACGTGTGCAATGGCATGATCGATAGTGAAGGATGATGTTGATTCTGATTGTTGTTGTTGCTGTTGTTGTTGTTTCAACTGTTCGAGTCGTTGCTGCAACAGTTGCATTGCTTCTGCCTGTTTGGATTGAGCATGTAGAACATGTGCCATTAGAACATCAATACGGGCTTGCCACCATGCTTGATCGGGGAATAGTTCAGTGTTGGCAAAAGTAGTTGTACTTGTGGTGATATTGGTGGTGGTGGTGGTCGTGGTGGTAGGTTTGTTTTTCTTTTTCTTCTTGGCAGCAGTGTTGTTGGTGGTTGCTGTCGAGATGGTATTGCTGTTGGTATTGTTGTTGGTGGTAACCTTTCGTAAGGAATGACACGATTCGATACATTCGACGTATTGTTCATTTTGAAACTGTAGTAGTGCTCGATTGTACCAATACAGCTGAATTTGGATTCGATTCCATTTGGGATGAGGTTGGGATGGTACCTTGTTGACAGATCGATTTTTGTTGTTACTACCACTACTACCGTCCAATAATAATAGTGTTTGATTGAATTGTGCAACGGATTGTGGCACCGTGAGTGAGGAATAGGGACTATTATTCTTTGTGTTGGATGATACGGAGTAGTGAATCGTTTTCCCGTCGTGAAGGTTGTTGTCACTATCATCATCATCCTTGTTGTTGTTGTTGTCGTCGTCGTCGTTATCATTGCGATACCAAAAGTGTCGTTTCCACGTCAAGGCTGTGTCAATGACGTCGTTGTTGGCATCATCTTGATTGATATCTCGAGCCAATTGAAGATAATCATGATGATGATTAGTAGTACTAGTAGAAGTAGTAGTAGTGGTGGTGGTTGCCGTCAATGTCTGATACAGTCCAACATTCAATGCCAAATCGGTCTTGCCGTCGTCGTCGTCGTCGGTATGATTTTCATTGTTTTTGTTTTGTAGTATAGCAATGGCTTGTTGGATGATGTTTGATTGTTGTTCCTCTCCTTGATTACCGGTAGTGTTTCGTACCATGGGAATGACTTGTAACGAAATCATGGTTGCAATTTGATTGGTCAAAAGGTCCAACTTGGAAATTGTTGTTGTTTCGGTACTACTACTACTACTACTGTTGATATCGTTGATACTGTTAATGATCGGTTGATACGTGGACTGTATCGTTGGATACGAATGTTGCAATTGCAGTTGATACTGTGATTGTGCCAAAAGATGTTGTTTCAAGACGGACAAGGATGATGAAGTTGTTGATGTTGTTGTTGTGTCATTGTTGTTGTCATTGTCATTGTTTTTAGTATTAATTGTGAGTTCGTCAAGGACACTTGGATAATCCCGTTTCCGATACTTTGCATACAAGATCAAGTCTTGTATTGTGTCTTCTTGTTGGTTGACTGTAACAACAAAAGATGATGATGCTTCCTTCAATAGACCGTCCCAATCTTCTTGTTGAAGATATGCTTGAAGTACAAGACGTTGTAAGGGAAGTGTCAATCCCAAATCTCCAATAGTCTTTTTACGTTTCAATAAGGCATGAGAAAGTGTTATCACCTTTGGATAGTTTTGTGTTTCCCATTCATCAACGATACCTTGAAGTTGCGACACAATCACAGTCGACGGTGGTGGGGCTGTTGTTGTTGTTGTTGTTGTTGATTCTGCAATCATCATCTCACTGCTCATGGTGTTAATATTATTGATCACTGACTGACTGACTGACGAGTACGAAAGTGTAGAAGCAATGAGCAATGTGACAAGTGATATTGTAGTAAACAAGACACAAAGACAGCAGTGTGTGAAACAAAAGAGGAGACTGTTACGATAGAGAGTTTAGCAGATGGATCGGATGCAGTTATAATACGTACTTCTCTAGTAGTACGTAGTACGAGTTACGGTACCGGTATCCTACAGAGTGGTAGTACCGCTACACTACTACCGTACAGGTACGTACCGTAGTAGCAACAGGCCCGGCAGCTCGGTTGTGCGATGACGATGATGGTTGTTGTTTTGGGGGGGGGGAGGGGATGGCGGGCAGACCGTAATAACATTCGCTACTCGCGTAACTCACGTAGAATACCGTAGAGTCGAAACACAACATACATACCGGTACATACATACCGGTACGGTCATCATCATCGTCATCACACGACTACTCTATCTTCATCATGGAAAAAATAATACGTACCGTAGTATAATAATAGGAGTGTATCATAACTGTCGTACTTCTTTGTATCATCTCCATCCATCTATTCCATCCATTCCATCTCTTTCATCCACATTCGAACATAGTCACCCACACCCCAAAAGAAAAAGAGACAACGACAGTATTATTATTAGACTACTACTACCGTATTTAGTAGTAGTATTCTCTTTGGATCGGAAACGAGTGAAATCATGAGACAACCACCACTACCATCTGTATCTGTTATACGGTATAGTTGTTGTCGATTGGAATCGGCGGTTGGATCTGTATGGAGGAATTGGTACTGGCCTACTACTACTACAAGACAACTTCAACAGAGATTGTCGTCGTCGTCGTCGTCACAACAACAACAACAACAACAACAACAACAACAATACCGGTGCTTTTCTTCCTCCTCAGTATCATCATCGGTATCATCATCATCATCTTCTTCGTCTTCTTTTAAAGTACAACCCAATACAACAATCGTATCCGAAGATTCGAATCATCGACCTACTGGTCCTACTGGTCGTTCATCATCATCATCTTCTTCTTCTTCTTCTTCTTCTTCTTCTTCATCCTCCTTGATTCCAAATGATGGATTGACTTTGGCAGATTTTGTACATTCATCAACGACAGTACCGAACAAACACAACAACAACAACAACAACAACAAATCCACCAATAGTACCAATACAACAACTTCATCCTTTACCTTTCACATTCAAACCTATGGCTGTCAAATGAACGTCAACGATTCCGATATCGTACGTTCGATTCTTATACAGAATGGATTTCAAGAATGGAAGGGTCAACATGAAGTGTTATTACCCAAACAACAACGACATCATAACAATAACAACAACACTACCAATGAGAAGAACTATGAGAACAACAATGATGATCATCTCTCCACAACAACAACAACACTACCTGATATTATCTTGACCAACACGTGTGCCATACGAGAAAAGGCGGAAGATAAGGTATGGCAACGATTGAGAGGATTGAAGAAACATAAATCGAAACAACAGATTGTTGGTGTTTTAGGATGCATGGCCGAACGTTTACAATCCAAACTCTTGCAACAAGACATGGCACAACTCGTCGTGGGTCCCGATCAATATCGACAATTGCCACAATTATTGACGGATTTGTTGTCAGTTATAAACACTCAGAAACAACAACAAGAAAAACAAAAGCAACAGCATCAAAAAATGGCCATGATGAATGTCGAATTGAGTTCCCACGAGACTTATCATGACATTGTCCCCATTCGTGATGGAGAAGCCACCAATCCATTTTCCACCTTTGTCAGTATCCAACGTGGATGTTCCAATCGATGGTATGTACAAATTATCATCGCAACAACAACATACTTTTTTTTTGGTTTATTATATATGTTATATAATATAGACAAACAACAACAACAACAACAACAAACTTTCGATCATCGACTAACTTTTCGTGTTTTTTTTTCCCTTCTTTATTTTCAACAAACTTTTTTTTAAAAAATCTTGTCAGTTCCTTTTGTATCGTTCCCTTTACTCGGGGTGGGAAGGAACGATCTCGATCGTACCAATCCATTCTGGATGAGATACAATACCTAGTCGATACACAAAATTTAAAGGAAGTCGTCCTGTTGGGACAAAATGTCAATTCGTATCACGATACGTCTCCAACAGCACTCTTAGCACGACCCGAATCGACGACGACGGTAGTACGACAACAACAACAACAACAACAACAACAATCACTATCCAACGACGGGTTTCGATCGCGTATCAAGAAGGTACATACTACCGGTGGATACCGCTTCGTCGACCTGGTCGAAGCCGTGTCGGATATATCTCCCGAATTGCGGGTCCGATTCACATCGCCACATCCCAAGGATTATCCGAACGAGTTGTTGCATCTGATGGCCGACCGGTCCAACGTTTGTTCACAACTTCACATGCCCGCACAGAGCGGTAGTACCTCCATGTTGAAACGTATGAAACGTGGATACACCCGAGAAGCCTACCTAGAACTGATCGAGTCCGTCCATCAGATCATACCAGACGTCGCCGTTTCGTCCGATTTCATTGCCGGATTCTGTGACGAATCGGAAGAGGAACATCGGGATACCGTTTCGTTGTTAGAACACGTCCGATACGACCAAGCCTTTTTGTTTGCGTACTCGATGCGAGAAAAGACTCATGCCCATAGGACCATGCAAGATAACGTCCCCGCATCGATCAAACAACGGAGGTTACAAGAACTGATCGACGTCTTTCGGGAACACGTCCATGCCAAAAATGTACGACTAGAAACGGGACAGTTGCGTCTAGTCCTCGTCGAAGGTCCCACCAAAAAGCAACTACAACAACAACAATCATCAGTACAACAGGACGACGAAGGAATGGTCGCAACTTGGCATGGTAGAACCGATCAAAACAAACGAGTATTGTTTTCCGTATACGATGTACAAAGTGAACAAGACGAGGGTAAAACTATCTTGTCGGCTCGTACTTGGAACGAACAAGACATCCGTCGTGTATTGGATGTACAACAACAATACCAAGGAAACGGACCATCGACACTCCTGAAAAATGATGATTTTGTTTTGGGGAGAATCGATTCTTCTACCACAACAGCATTACATCCCGGTGATTATGCCGTCGTTTACATCACTCAAGCCAAAGGACATACCCTACGGGGACGGTTGTTATGGAAGACCAGCCTGGCAGAGTTCGCAGCCTTTCAATCCAATCATCTCCAACCACTGGATGCAATGACAATGGACACATTCAAACAGAATCTATTGAAATACGACAACCGATGGAATGATCCAATTCCAGAGGACGCACCATCGGTAGTGGCCGGACTCTAAGAGAATTGCCGATTCCTCTACCCTTCTTTTTGGAAAGAAGAGAAAAATACTACTACGTGCAAGTAAATATTATCGTTTTAATGGTCATCCTACGGCGAACTCTTGTTGATGAAACATTTGTATCTCTACTGTATTGGTCTTAGCTGTTTTGTTTTGTTTTGTTTTGTATTTTGTCTATATTCTTGTTTTTTGCGTAGTAGTAGTAGTAAGTTTGTTGAGCATTTCCCATTTTCATTTTAGTTTCTCACCCAAGTCTCCGCCACACAACGTGTCCTAGAGCTAGGCAGGACCGATCATGGATTCACCTTTTTTAAGTGCTCCACCTAGTACATCTAGGTATACCTTCAAGTCATCTGCACCGATTCCAAGATAGATGCGTACACTGATGAAAGCGCAAGAGGGAGAGAGAGAGAAAAAAGAAAGTGGGGGGCACAGAGAGTGAGAGATCCCGTGAGAAAAGAAAAAGAGACAGCGATCAGAAAAAGAAAGAGTAATCAACAAAGTTTGCCACTACGTCCACCAAACTTACGCATCATATACCAGAAACTGAAGACTGACTACCAAGGGATAAAAGGTCATGCGGACGGGAAGACCTCGCATAAGATTGGCATATCCACCTTTTTCAATCAACCCCTTTGCTGCTTCAATCGGGGTCATATCCGACTTGGTTTTCTTCATCTCGCTGATTGTTGCGTCGGCGGGGTTACTAACAATGGCAGCAACTGCACCTCCCATAATCCCACTCACCAAACTGACAAGAAGCGATAGCTGTATGTCTTCTTGCGCAGCAGGAAAAGTTTGATACAGGTACTGCGTCATCAAATTAAAGATCACGAATTTAGCCATGGTGAAAGGAATTTCTTTCAATAAGAATGGTGGGACCGCACTGAACAATGATGTTGCGCCCTCTTCATTGATAATTCTCCGAGTAACGTCCAGAAAATTCTTTCCATAGCCAGGCTGTGCCACACTTCGGATCCGAACAGACTCAAACGGGACAAGGATGAAAGTACCAACCGTTGCAGAGACGGCAGACGAAACCAGGATGATTGGGACCTCTAACGAACCCGCTTGCACACCCGCCTGATCGTTCAAGTATCTACGAACAAGCTCTGTTAACGAATAAGAAACGCCGCCCCAACAGAAAAAGCCAATGAAGGTCGGGACCCAACCACTGAAGAATCCTGTTACTCCTTGATCTTTAACCAGTTTCTGGAATGCAGCGACTGGGCCAGGATAGTTCTCAGGATCCTGATATAGAACGGAATGTTCCCAAAAAAACATGAACAGTGAGTCGACTAACAGTATCTCAAAAGTGACGAATCGTTGTGGCTTCATCCGGTGACTTACGGTTTGAATCTTTGTCTTGATCACATCCAATGGTGTCACCAACAAATGAACCCCAGATCCACAAACAGCACCTGATGCACAAAATCGAAGGAAGCTGGACAAGTCCAATTTCAAATCACGTTCCACTGGCGATCGACCTCTTGGCCCAAACTCTGGATCCAACGGTCTCGATGATCCACCGAACGAGGTTGAACCTTGATTTATATCGATAAAGTCCGGTGATGCCGAGAGAACAAAACGTTTTAAATCTGGGTTGTACTCCAGGCCAATTCCAGGTGGGAGGAGCGTAAGCAGCTGTCCTGAGTCGGACGCCGGCCCGCCGTTCCAAAATGCTGGAAGCTGACTGTCGGAGCCTGCCGAGGCTCCGCTAATGATTCGGTTCTTTATCAACGCTTCTTCAGCCTGTATGATTCTAAGCGCGTCCGTTTCCTTTCGAAAAGTAGAAAAACTGCTGTTTTCAGCCGTTGCTTTGGCCAAGGCAACAACTTCTTGGTCGTAGCAACCCCTTCCAATGCATCCGCCGCCACCACCAACCCCGTTGTTGGAGGCAAGTCGATTGACAAGATAAGTGAACGAATTCGGGTCGCTCGAATTGGTACTTGACATGAGCTTCGTACGTTGTTGAGCTGATGGTATAGTGGTGGGTGGAAGAGGTTTTGTGGGGTCAATGATCCTTGCCATGAGTGGATCATTCAAGTTGATTCTAGCCGTCAACGGTGGCGGATCCACGTATACTGGGATTGGTTTTTCCACAGCGTACCCACTACCTCCATCGATGATATCGATTCCAGCCACTGAGTATTCCAATACTGCTGTAGCAGTAGCCTTGACGCCCCCATCCTTCGCAGAGAGTTCCGGTGGACTTATAATTACCCGGATCTTTTCTCCTTCATTATAACCTGTACCCGGGTCATCAATTTGTATCCGCTCCAATCTGCCTTTGTTGACACCATTCTTGAATATGAAAGCCTTGGCTGAGGCTTCTTTGGCTCCCGGAATTGTGACTCCACGATCTGCGCCTGGTGGGGAGATAGTGATTGTAGGGGGACTTGAATATCCAAAACCACGATCAATCAGGTCCACTCTCAAAATCCGACCATTGGGTTGCAAAATGGCACGTCCCAATGCTGTTTTATAGTCATCACCTGCCGTGGGAGGTGGGAACTCGACACGAGGTGGTCCATAACCTGGCGCATATCCGCTGCCACCATCCACAATGGTGACAGACGAAATAGAGCCATTGTCTATGGAAGCCAAGAGTTTGTTCAGTTCTTCCACGGGTTGCACCTCCTCCAGCAATCCAAATAGCAAAGCGATTTGTCGTCTGGCTTCCTTGATTTCTCGACGTTCTCTGGCCTCCTCCTGTTCTGACAGAGGCTGAAGCCCCCTTTGTTCCCGATCTTCTCGAACCGCTTCTATGCTCGGACAATACCGATCAAGCAATGCTTCCATCAACTCCAAAGGTCCATCCACTTCCCGTTCGTCTCCGGAAGAACCAAATGCATTTTTCCGTCCTCGATCTCCTACGTAATCTTGTAGTCCCACCTCGACGGATGCTGCAAAGGCTCCAAATTGCTTCAATCGAATAGCCTCGACTTGCTCCGCCGACGACAGCGGTGGGATATCTGCCGCTCGGGAGTACCACCACCGTTGGCAGTCATAGTCAAAAACGAGGAGGAATCGCGCCAAGTAGGTCACAAACCGGACATTGTATCCGGCCTTTTCAGCATCGGTCAATGTAACGCCGGTTCGTTTATTGATGGGAGTGGATTCCCAAGCGAGTTTTCCATAGGTGGCAGCCGATGCACCACCGTTGGTAAAGGCGGCATGTGCTGGTTGTTGGGATCCTGCTGCAACAGCAACCGAAGCTCCCAATAGAGTCGTTCCCATGAAGATTCGTCGATCCATCGGCGTCGAAGTAGCGTGCCCATTGTCGTTTTGGGCGTGTATAAGAGTCCTCTCTTTTGGACGAGAGGAACGAAGGGTTTCGGCACCTTTTGAGACCATTTTCCCAGAGAATTGTCTCGTCCTCCGGTTTCGTTTGATGTTATCTGATGTTTCAATGAGTTCATCTTCTTGACAAGTGCCTTTATTGCCACACAAAGGTAATAGTTTAAATCGATCGTTGCCATGTCTGGAATGCCCCAAGGTAAGTTGTTTTAGACTATTCCTCCAGGAAGATAACTGAGATGATTCTCTTAAGTGCTGTGGAATGCTGGTTGCGTGGGAATGAGGGTGGAAGCCGACCACAGTGTTGCAACCATGAAGCAGGGCTAAAACACAGCTTATCCAGACTCTCGGATGTCGTTTCCAAAGCATGGTGGTCATGGTAAATGGAGTACGACGTATGGGTATACAGCGTGCAGCAAAAACGGTGCCAATGAAATTCTCACTGGAAAAAGTTTGTGCTGTTGACTGTTAATGGAAAGTATAGTCGCGTTTCCAAGACTATGCTTTTACTTTATCCTCAGTGGATCGGTAGTATTGAAGAATAGAGGTCTCGTTTTCTTGTTGTAGTTGCGACGGTGGTATCATCCACCGGCACAATTGGGTGTCTTCATTGGAGGAGGAAAGGAGATAAGAATCAAGTTGTCTTCAATCTTGTCCGACATATCATCGAACATCATCTCGAGCAAAGGACGCGTTGGCATCTGCTGGATTCATTCTTGGATCGCTTCAACGGATTGTTTCAGTCATGAGCCATTGGAGTTAGAGCTATCCCTACAGTACGACAGTACGAGTACCGGTACATACGTCGTACTACCGGTAGGGGTACGTCCGTACTACGGTACCCTCCGAGTACCGGTATTGGTAGGTACCTAGAAGAGCAGTATGGAGCAGAAAACGAGGCCTCCGAGGATTTTCACTTAACGGTAGGAACACTGCTATTAGTAGTAGTAGTTGCGGCCTGGTCCAAGGTAGGCAGCGAATATTTCAAACATCGTCATTTGAGACGGAACACAGAAACAATGGTGTCCAAGGTAGGCAGCGAATATTTCAAACATCGTCATTTGAGACGGAACACGAAACAATGGTCCTCTCTTGGGAGAAACCATTTCGGATGACCTGAGAACAAACGACGACATGCAACAGCATCCAAACATTTGGAAGACACGCCAAGAGAACAGTTGGAAAGATCAGCGCTCATGACGAGAAAGGATTTAGTTTCAGCCAGCAGTTGGTGTGAAAACGGCACGATCCTGACAGCGACCAAGTGCGAATATCAAAATTGGCACAACATCGACGCAGCGGGAGCACGTAAGCACGAGACAACAATTCCATTGACCGTGTTTCGCATTAAAAGTTTTAAAATAATAGTAAAATTTGTGTTGGACCTTTTTGCCAGCTGCAGGCTAAACAAAAGAGACAGCAAAACGGTTTTTCGACGGTCGATCCACTGTTCCGTTCGTTTGTCACACACCACACTTGTTCACTTCTGCCCAAATATCGTTTGTTTAGGCCTTGGCAAGGCGAGCTTGTGCCTTGTCGTCTCCCCACCAACGAATGACAGATCCACGCTTATTCTTGTCCCACTGAATGTATTCCTTGCAGGTTTGAATGTAGGCCACATAGGCGAAGCATCCAACGCACGCAACGGCAGTAATGCCAATGACTGGGTAAGTGGAAGGATCGTTCAGCCAGACGGGCTTGCTCTTGATCTTGTCGGCAACCGCATGGGCCGAAAAGTTACGACGACCGACGACACTGTCGAGTAGAATGGAGGAATACACAATCCATTGAAAAATGTAAGTACATGATAATAAGACAATGCCATGATGGAACGAGATCACAATGACAAACAAGTTCCGATCCAAGCAAGTACAAGGAGTTGGTTGTAGTCCATTTTCACAATCGAAAAGTGTCAAGACAAAACTTGATCGTTGTCGACGTCGAACATCGATGTGGTGTTGTTGCAATTTCCCAACGGCACAACGCCACCAGCACATCGAGCCATGCTGTCATCATTGGTCAGAATTCAGGGACAACAGAAACACAAACAGTGTTGACGTACCGTGGGACGGCATTGAAGGAAGAACGGGCAAAGGCATTCATCTTGATCGAAATGTACTTTGTGTATGTGTGGATTTCCGACAAAGGCGTGAACAGTGTGTCGACAAAGAAATTGTGGGACTGTCAATGGGTGTTGTTCCAAAGTGGAGCCGAGAGAAACGGAAGATGCAACATAAATCAATTTCAACGAATGACCGAGACGGATGGTGGGCGAATGAGGTGTTGCATCGAATTCTCGTGTGATGACGTGCAAGGAGGAGAAAAACGTCAGCTTCTGTAGCGCGTCATGAATGATCGCCATGAAATAGCGAGACAGGTGGGTCGACGTCGATGCAGTTTCTCCGCCACAATTTCATGTCCATTCTTGAAGTTAAGTCGTACACTTTACGGTATTCAACTTGCCTCTGTGTGAATACCGTAGCACGAAATTGCGTCGAATTCTCCAAACAGAAGGTAGTATTAGTATACTACCGTACCTAGGTACTGTAGTACGCTATCATTACAACAGTTCCTTTTTATCGTATCTTTCCTACATACCAAACCGCGAAAAGAGGTAGGAACGACTCTTTTACTCTGTTATTACAGTTCGTTACGACAGAAGAGGTGGCAGTGTGTGTGGCAGTTACTGTCAGAGATGTCTCCGTCTCCAACAAGCAACCAAGCTACCAACCGCCTTCGACAGCAGTAGTGGAGGATGAAATGATAGGATATGTGGCCTTTGGCCCTGCTCTCTTTCGGAATTATTCCCATTGCTTCCACCTACGCTTGGACACCAGTGTGGACGAATCACCAGTTCTATCGTCACACAACAAAACCAACACCACCTTCCACTGCTACAATATCCGTTTCCAGGTCATATATTGTCATCTTCAACAAATACTGCGAAAATGTTTCCAGAAAGGATCGATCGAACACTTCACTCTTCATGAAAGTGTCAGGAGAAAAGATTTTGTGGCAGGGGCCACTGTTTGGACGATTGACCAAGCCTGCCAAGACTCATTTGCTCCGAAATGGATGGAAGGAACGACTCGTCGACAAGAATAATAAAGATCACCAAATGACGACGACTGTATCCAACACTTCTACTCGACTGGCCTTAATTTGGCCCAACAAGTCGGGACCACACTTGGAAATGGACGACCCATTTGGAGCGCACATTCGTCCGTATCCAAAACATGTAACGGACGTTCTCGATGATAAAGTCCGAATGGCCGACTTGTTGTTGGTTACAGATAGTCAAGCCCAAAAATTATCTTCCTAAACACATTTCACCCATGCAAGATGCCCATCGTGACAAGTTGTACTTTGTCAAGCATCGACATGGAGCACAAGGGAAGAGCGTCACTGTCTATAATCACACAGAGTTGACAGAGTGGTGGGCACGGACCAATAACACGCACGACTTTGTTGTGCAGGAAGAAGTCGTGCCACACCTTTATCGGGGAAGAAAGTTTGTCATGCGATCGCATATTCTCGTTTGGCACCATCAATCGGCCAAAAACATGGAAAACGGATCGGATCGTTGTCTCGACCCTGCAACGTTTCATTTTCATGTATTTTCCAATGTCATTGTCCAACACCATACGTCGGAATACGAAGCCCATTCGCGGAGAAGATAATGTCAAATAAGCCAAGCAGGAAAGAACCATCCTGCTCCACAGCTTCTTCAAGAGTTGCCTTGTGATCATCCAGTTGCCAACAGTTTCCAAGAAATTGAACAGGCCAGTCAGCTTGTTGTTTCGGCCTTTGAAAGGTGGCTCGACGATACGTTCAACACGAGTCTTGTCATTGCTCCACAAACAAAGTGCTTTGCCCTATTGGGACTCGACTGGCTGCTTCAGTCTCCAAACCCACAACATGAAAACAAGTCTACTAGACTCAAACTTTGCGAAATCAACACTCATCCGGCCCTTGGATGGGGCACCATGGCCAAGGTACCGTCTCCAGTCTTTGCAGACCTTTTGGAACAGACACTCGATTTGCTACTATCGTCAGCTGATGGAATCGAAGAGAAGAAGTAGCTTACTGATAGCCGTTAGGAGGACATAGTTCAAAAACCAATAGCGTAACTTGCAAGGAAGATGGGACTTTCTTGAAAGATCGTTCAAGGGGTTCCTTTTTACGGCCACATTACCCTCTAGGTCTAGCGTAATGGTCATTCAGCACGTTTTATCCTTTCAGGCTAAGAAGTAATATCGGTATAAAGAGATAACGTTTGTCGCTTTAATCGGTAACTTATCATACAAACACGGGAGGAGGTTGATAGGAACGACCTTTCGAGCAGTCGCGATCCATCATTTGTCCTCCGATTTGCGATCCGTTCCCTCTTTGAACTTGATTCAGAGTGGGATATGGGTTTGCCTCTCCAAGGGTTAATCTACGAACGTAAGCTTTTGCTCCATGCTTGAAGTCCTTCATTTCAAGGTCGGCCATCAAATTTTGAGGTTGCTCACTACTCGGTGATGCAGCCAGCAATCCGTCTACCACAGTGACGAGAGGAGCATTGTAATGCATTTCATGAGCCAGGAAAAGGTAGAAACAACCCGCCAGAATAGAAACATAACCTCCTGGACCGAGTCTGCATCCACCAGCACAAACAGGCCCAGCAAATATGGAGAGGGACAGCAATTGCAATACACCGGAAAGTCCGGCCGTTATAACAGCTCCCTTCCAGAGCTTGTGAATGCATCGGCCAAAGACAAGGTAGATCCACAGCACGAGCAGGGAAAAGGCGCCACCAATCAAGGCAAGGTTGCTCGTCAATCTACCGAACCATGGGCCGTCATTCAAAAATTCATCATCATACTGGCTGCAATAAGAGTACCCCTGGAAGACGCTGTCGATAGGGGTATATTTCCACAATCCAAAATGCAACGAGAATTCTTCGCCGTTTTCTCCAACCTCTACTAGTGTTGATACGAAATGGCAAGAGGATTGGATCCAGAACCCGCCCATGAATGAGATCAAAAATGTGGCGAGACCGGCCCCGAGCAATTGCACAACACGCACTCTTTTTCTGGCAAGAGCGGTGCTTTCAATAATACCGACGTCTTCTTCAGTAGTTAACTTGATCATACTTCTCGACGGAGTTTCCATGGCATCACCTCCCATATTCGAGCCGTTGTCAACGAGAGCATCGGGATCAGCTCGGCTTCTTGTTCTGGCCATAATGCTTTCAGCAAATTTTCGAGCCTGAGGACTCACAGGTCTATCCGAATTATTCCTTGCTTCTACTTCAGCCATTCGCCACAACCTACCGCCATCACTTTCAGTTGAAACGCCGACCGAGGTTTCGGTGGACAGAATGCCTGTTCTGGTAGTGTTGGTCCTGGTTCGCTCTGTTCCTGAGACACCAGTGTCTTCACTTGCTGATTGAGAAAGGTCAGGAACACTACGCCTATTAGACGTGGAAGGCGATCCTTCATCAGATTCATAGGTAAATTGTCTGCCAGTTTCTTGGCTATATGCCGATGTAGATGGGCTGAATTGACGGTCACTACGACTGAAAGATTCAGTTTGGCTCATTGATTGTGAGTTGTCTGTACGTGTGTGTCCAGTAAAACTGTAATCTCTGGTATGTTCCGTAGGACTAAATGCGTCCCCTTGGCTTGAATACCCACGGCTAGGTGTTCCAGATTCACTCGAGGCTGCAGGACTTGCCATTGATGGTCCTCTACGACTTGATTCGAAGGATTCAACTTGACTAGATAATCCGCTACTGAGCAATCGGGTCGCTCTAGTGCTAGGGCTAAGCGTATGACCTGCACGACTGCTTGGACTTATCACTTCACTCTCACTTGGGCTCAGTGTTTCACCACGACTACTTACGCCGGGGCTCGTTGTTTCCCCTCTGGAGGATACCCAATAAGATGATTGATTGTCGGGGCTAAGTGTTCCTCTTCCGTGCGAAGAAATTTCATCACGTGCCGACGTAACATGACTTGTAGACGCGGCCCACTTGTTTTGAGATTCCCAAGTCGATGTTCGTTCCACGGAATCAAGAGACTCCACCTTCGCAGGGAAAAACTCTTTGCGTGGATGGGTCTTGGAGGACGAGTCATATGGTTGTGGAGTGGCCATTCCTGCTTTGTCACGAGGTGTATGGTGGTCCATTGCTGTTCCAAATGCTGTAGATGCACCTCCGATGACTGATACTTCTGGAAGAATGGATGCCGCCGTGCCAGCGGCGGGGGAAAGCGGGTTGTGCTCTGCGTCTCGTTGTGCCAAGGCTCGTCCAATGTGGTCAATGGCTTGTCTGGACAATGATGGGGTACGATTTGTCGGAGTCCCTGGTTCACTTCCGACTGGGGTAACAGAGGGAGACTGTTCGGTGTAACTATTGCGATCAAACGTTTTTGGAAAAGTTGTTTCCTGTTGTTGAGAGGGCAGGTATTTGGAAGCATAGTTCAAACTTCCAGAATCGGCCGATGGCAACTGGTCTGGTGCTTTTGAGCCTCCCGCCTGGTAAGGACCAAGAGTATCATCGAGATCACTTGGTTTTCCATCGTGAGGTCCCAAGATATCATCGAGATCGCTTTGCACAGGTTCGCCTTTCGGTCCCAAAATATCGTCCAGGTCACTGTTATTGGGATGACAGCCCATGTCAGGTGGCATCGATGTCCCAAGAGAGTTGACAGATACGGAAGGAGCATTCATCATCATGAGACCGCCGCCAGAACGGGGAGGTAATACGACACTTCCTTTGGCCAAGTCCACTTCTCTACTGAGATGAGTCTGTGTTCGATTTGCTTGTTTTTGTTCTTTCGATTCACCCGCGCTGTTGGAAGCGCTGGTAGCGCTAGTAGATTGCGACAAAGCGGGTACTTGATGAGCATAGGATCCTTGTGATCCCATGCTGGAACCACTGGAGGACTCAATGTTCAAGACATTTGTGTTGTTTCCATTTCCGGATGGCATCTGAAAGTCACTAACCTCTGACATTCGCTCGGATCCCTCCTCCTTCATTGAGTCCAACTTGAGAATAGAATCAGTATCATCTCCTTGCTGTGTCTGCTGAATAATACTTGTGGGTGGACCACGATCCGCAGCAATCGATGTGATAGGCATCACTGAACGGACATGTCCCGAATCGTCAACGGCACTATATCCGGACAGTGCCGACACTGACTCTCCCCGAACGGTCGACATTTGAATGGAGAATGCTTCTTGTGCCCCACCTGGCATTTGTGTGCTGCCGGCATCCACGCCAACGTCTACCGAAGTTTCTGAGCCGATGTTTCTTTGGGGAGACAGAAATGCCTCTCCACGAGGAGAGCTTGCCATTTGTAGTAACTGCTCTTCAATCGTCTCTGCTCTAGTAGAGTCGCCCGACGTTGCATGGCTGCTTTGATTTGAAGCGATCCATTCAGGCTCTATTGTCACCGAATTCGATAACTTCTCATCGGGAGGGGCTCTGCCAGTATTGGAATTTGCCGGGTCCGCCATGCCAGTGATGATAATATTATAATGACAGCTTGGATAGGAAACTTAAATGGTACGGTTGATTAGAGGGATAGTTGCTCCTCGCAATACAAAGACACCTGAGCTAGCTAGTAGTATCAGTAAAATACGATACTCGGATCTTGTAAAGCATCACCACTGTGTCGACAGGGTTTTTTGAGGAGCAATGGATTTTCCCTCCTGTAGGATGGGATGTTGATAGTACCTACCGGTTGTATTTTCCCAGTGTATTCGTCATTTGTGTGTGGTAGAGGTGTTTACTTGACTGTGAGTTTCTGGAGCTTTCCCTTTCATCGATGTTAGCGTTGCCTGCGTGTTACCAGAGTATCTTTCTATCGCGTGAAAGAAGAACAAGTGACCGTTTGGAAATGTGGCTTACCCAGCGCGAGTTGGAGGAAAATCTATGATCACAATTCGGGTATTTCAACTAACGGCTACTACTCCGTACTTTCTACCAAGTCGCAGAAGTTTTCTTGTTCCAGCAGCATGCATTGGAGTATCACTTTTTCTTCCAAAGAGGAATGGTCCCTGTGACAACATGTCGCAGTACCTCTTTTCTTTTTCAGAAAGCGACGCTTCAAATAAAGTCGATACTATCGTTCCAGCCGAATAAGAATGACTACATCCCAGCCTACTCAACGGCTACCTTTTCATCACGAAGCACTGGCTTGTCAACGTAGTAGGAAACAGCTTTATCCTCATCAGCAGCAACAACACTATCCAAAGAAGACCATTGCAACTCCCAAAGTACAGACATGGATTGCAGTAATCACATCCATCTTTGCCCTCACTCTCTTCTCAATCGAGTCGAGACTGTATGACAATATTCATCGATCCAATCAAGTGGAAAAAGGGATGATCGATAAAGAAAAAATAACTATCATACATCCCCCGGTCCCCCAAGGACCTCACACCGAAAGGCGAAAAACTAACCATTCAAGAATGAACAAACAAATCGATGGAAAACTACCACTAACGAGATCAGGGATGATCCAAAGAGAACTTTTACGAACAAACAAGCTCGTGGCAACGGACTTGGACCTATTATTGAAGGAACATATCGATGCGAGACACAAAACAACAACACACGGAAAACAGAATCCGTCACATCACTTATCAAAATCTACCAAGCAAGTATTTCCTCGAGTTTTGATTCTTGATCAAGATCATACTACAGAAAGAACACTTTTGTCGTCCTCTCGAACGGTGGAACCGATCGAAACGGTAACCCAAATGAAACCGGAAGATGATCTCATTCTTGACTATGAACGACCATATTTCGAAGAATGTGAACCAATAGTCGAACCAGAAATACACCCAACGTGCAACTCACTTCATGAAGTACAGTTGGACGCACCAAACAATCCCTCCTTACTGTCGACACGCGGATCATGGAGGATTGTTTGGAAAGTGGATTTGGAAGAAACGTTGGAATCCAATACGACAGCCTTATCACAACAAGAAAATCGGACGGTTGGTACTACAGACTCAGTCGTAGTGCTGAAAACCCTTCACTTGCATAGGGAGTTTGACCCGCAATCGTTTCGCGCTCACAATACCGATGTCATGGTCATGGAACGTTTGACCGCTAGCCCTTTCGTGGTAGACGCGTACGGATTTTGTGGACAGTCGGTATTGACCGAGTACGCGAGCTCCTCGGGACGGGATTATATCAAACGATACGATGTTCGCAACAAGGAACGACTTAGGATGGTACGAGACTTGGCCTTTGGTTTGGCGGACATCCAAGCATTGCGGCCATTGGATCATTCCCCAACCCAAACCTTCCCATCGAACACGGTTGGTGATACTCCAGTATTTGCGCACAACGACATCAACATTGCCAACGTCGTCGCGATCAATGGAAAAATCAAGTGGAACGATTTCAACATTGGAGAACTGCTTCGACGAAAACGCCCGACCTTTAACCCGTTCGTCACTGTGTCAATTGCGTCTTCCAACGAATCTACAACAAAGAACGACACAGATTTCACTCCATTCCTTGAAACGAATAGCAATTACAAAATTTGTCCGGCACCGGTGCGGTACAGGAGTGACCTGTGGCGTTCGCCAGAGGAAATTCGAAACATCAGTTATGTTCGAGCCGAGCTCAGTGACATGTACGGATTTGGGAACATTTTGTACCAGACCTTGACGCGGCATCAGCCATGGACACACAAGGAACCCGGTGGAAAGTTAGAAACTAGGGATGTCCGAGAACGGAAATTGGAGGGACTGATTCCAGCGGTCCCCGAACAGTACCTCAATGCCACCACACGCGATGTTCAAATCATGTTTGTGGCTACAATGTCATGCTACGATCCGGAACCAATCAATCGACCATCCGCTATTCGATTGGCCGAGGGATTGGGTCTTTTGTACCATCGGCTAAAGAACAAAACCAAAGTTTCAAGGAAGGACATACTGGACCACATTCTTCCCTCCAGAGCCAAACAATGAGGCAGCATACTAAGCATACTACACAGGATTCTTGAGAGTACGTCGTAGAAACTATCCACCCCCCTTACTTAAACTTAGAGATGCAAATCAATACGACTGCTCTACTAGCTCATCAAAACAAATAAATCCATCAGCTGGACTACTATTACATCCTACATTGAAGTAGAATACCTACTCCTGTAGTAACACCGCCATCGTACTTTTCCATTGAGTGCCGAAATACCACTGCACGTATCATACAGTAAGACGTTGTTCGATCGAATAGTACGCACACAGTAAACGTATTTTACTTGTCCGTTATTTTTTGTCCATCAACGTCCTTTCAATGAGTCCCATGAAGAGATTCATTTCTTGTTAAGACATCCTAAAATGAAACGAGGAATCGTTGAAAAACCGTACGAATGACGAGCAGAATGTCAGTTTGCCTCGAAATAATAGCATCCAACCCTGGACCTCAGAGAAATAATAGGTACTCCGGTGTTCCGTCGTAATTGAGATATTGTATAACATATATAATATATTTTGTACTACGTATATAATACGGTAATTCACAGTCAACTACGGTACTTGTCTGTCCACAGCAGTACAGCACAACGTCCTTTCAATGAGTCCCATGAAGAGATTCATTCCCATTAAGACATCCTACTACGTACCTAAATGAAACGAGAAATCGTTGAAAAACCGTACGAATGACGAGCAGTGTGTCAGTTTGCCTCGAAATAATCCTATCGAACCCTGGACCTCGAAGAAATAATTGACAGTGAGATACGGTACACCGGTACCGGTCTGTTATTAGACAGAAATTTTGATGATGGAGGCGGTCAACCGCGAGGACGCGAAGCCACTAATATCATCACTGATTCCTCCATTCCTTCATGTTTGAAATCTTTCCCTCCATTTTCAGTGGGTTTGGACGTTTGGACTGCGTCATGAATCATCATTCACAAAAATAATAATATATTCTTCTCTCTTGTTTGGAAGTACCGGTAGTCCTGCTGTTGCTACTGTCATAGAGCCAAAAAAAAACATCGCCAGATGCTACAACCAGTTTATTTCCAAACCCATCTGAGAACAATTCCACGATGAAATCATGGAGAATTCGCCTCTACGGTGCCGCGGCTGTGATTTTCGTTACACTGTCGATCCTTAATTCTCGTAAAAAGTCTCCCATCGAACGGCGACGACGGCGACTACAAGTGCAGAGGATACATCCTCCTGGAACGAACAAAGACAACCCTGTTGGGTTCGTTTCAATCGTTGCTCCCTGGACCAAAATCCCACGTATCGAAGGACGTAATATTTCCAAATCTACGAGATCGTTCGTTTTTGAAGACATTGCCAAGGTTGATATTCAATACGGTGTACAGATGGCATCTCTTGATCAAGAACATAAGAAAATGGTCCGTAAGCAACTAGAGACAAGGTTGTGTGTTAGGAGTGACAAACGATCCCTTGGACCTCTTGCAACACGAAAATGCAAACGAAATGTCGAGGTGTTGCAATGCATATCTTGCACAGAACAAGATGGAACGTGGTATTCCGCTGTCAGTCAAACTGCAGCTGTCTTTGGACGAGTCGATGAAAGTCGAAACATCAATGAAAGGGCGTCTTCTAATCACAAACATATCGACCACCACAACAATTCCAGCCAATCATTGAAGCTTCATTTCCCAAACTACAATGACGGACCATTCATGTATGAAACACTCGACATTGCGGTTCCCATTGCCGGGCAAGATGAGAAGCTACAAAAATTTGCGAACCGATTGCGCCCCTCTATTCGACAATTTCGGGCTGGATTGTATGGCTCGAAAATAGCCATTCGATTGCTCGTTACACGATTTTCCTTTGACAGTCCGTCACCAAAGGATGTCGATCAGCTAGAAGAGTTTCAGAAAAATCTAACCGAAGCAGCAGGACTCCAAGGCTTCGATGATGAAGTGGTTTTTGTTCCTGTCGATTCAACCAACAACGAATTTAATCGGGCCAAAGCCATCAATGCCCTACATCGAATTGCTCATCATGACGACAGCAGTGCTTTAGCAGTCATTGATGTGGATTTGTCGGTGGGTCCTAAATTTCTACGCAATGCATTGACGTTTCCCTTTCCACAGTCTGTAGCCTACTTTCCAATTATGTGGTCGGAATTTAACCCTGAATCAGTCAAGCTTGTCAATCAATTTTTTCCTGCATTGAAACGGTCCAAATTTTCCATTCATCATGGACACTGGAGACAGTTCTCATATGGAATGTATGTCATTGCAGGGTCCGATGCAGCCAGGCTTTCCATGGATGAGTCGTTTGTGGGATGGTGAGTGTTATTATTTTATTTGTATGGAAATATACGTTTTCGTACTGGACGCACATATTCACCCAAGCACCGCCTTGCTACATTCTTCAGGGGAGGCGAAGACACAGACTTTTTTGCCAGAGTCAGAAAAGAGCTCAATGTCATTCGACTCCACGAGACGGGCTTGACACACATTTGGCACCAGAAGCGATGCGAATTGGGAGGATTTGTCAAAGACAAGTATTTCCGCGATTGTATAGCTAGTATGAGCCACTTTGAAGGATCGCAATTGGGGATGTACCTCATGCACCTACAAGAACAAAACGCAACTGAGTTGGAAGAAATAATGAAAGCAGCAACACAAAGAGAAGCCGATGAAATGAAAGGTGATGGGGAGCTGAGCCCAGAAGAGTCCATAGAGTTGTATGAAGAAGGCCCAACAGTATTAGTGGGTGTGGTATCTTCACGAGATAACTTCCCAATTCGCGTCAAGGCAATCATGGAAACATGGGGCGATCCAGAAAATATTCCAGAGGGAACGATCATTCGATTCTTTGTTGGAAGTCCTCCACCAGGAAGCGAATTTGTTGGAAACCCTGTCGACGATGTCGCTAATCTTGCCTCAATGGCAGGCATAACGGATTTGTCTACCATTGTTGTAATGGATGGTGTGACAGATGATGAGTACCCTCCTGTCAGGAAAAACACTGCCATGATCGCACACATGAACCGACTCGTCGAAACTTTCGAAAATGATGCTGATGCGCCTACTACATTTCAATGGATATACAAAGTCGACGACGACTCGTATGTTAACTTTGACGCCATGCTGTCGTTCTTAAAAAAGCGAAGCTACGAGAGATACAGTGTGTATGGTGAACAAGGCTTTGGACGGGTAGAAGATAGTTGGGGACTCAAGATGGCAGGACTGAAGAAACCATACTGCACTGGGGGGCCTGGATACATTATGTCAAGAAAAACAGTAAAACAGACAGCGTCTCGCTTCAAGGATTGCGTCCATTTTGCCGAAGATTCGAAGTACAAGAAGTATCTTTGGCATTCTGACACTGTGATTGGCTTATGCATTTACAATAGCACTGGGGCAGGTTGTTGGGACGATCGCGACGTTAATCGACATAGGATCTTCCTCCACAACCATAAACATGAGGACCCCTTCCCCGAAACTGAGGAGCTTTCTCGAGTCATTGCGACACACCCTTTCAAAGATGAGGAATCGATGGTGAAGCAACACAAGAGATATGTACTCTTGTCAAGCACAGGTGAAAAGACTTACCAATAGTGAACCATACATGGCAGTAGTCCCTTGGAACAGCAAGCTGCTTTCAGAGACATTACAATGTACTACTAGAAGGAATCTGCAGAACACCTGGACTATGTTTCAGTTTTACCGTACCAGGGTCGCATTCTTCTTGTGAATACCTTACATTGCTGATACTAGAGTCTCTTATCAGTATATCAAAGACAATACTCTAACTTTAATAAAATAGAAGTAGAATTGCATAGGTGAACCTGGAATCGAGAAAGGGGAAAGTTCAGCTAGTTTTGAAAAAAATTTGCCCCCCTTTCTTCTGTTCCTATCAACATATCAGATCTTTGTCTGAGAATGTTTATTTTATTGATTCGGTCCTCCCCAGTCTTGTGTTCACTCTGTGTTAGCTCAGGCAGATGGACTAATGCCGACTCTACCTACAAGTCACACGAGAACATGCAACATCCTGTACCTTGGGCACCGCATAATGATGGTCTGCTGGAATGAAGAACACTCTCCTCGTACTCATCCCTTCCGTGACGAGACCATTGCGTGTTTGCCCACACCCGAATCCCTCATGCTCCACTGCAGGAGATATCACAAAACATTTCCAGGGACAACGCTACTTGTATTCAGTTGTTCTGCGAGAGAAGCCCACTTTCTTGACGACAAGCGAGAGCTTTATGCTTTGAAGAAGTTGGGATTTATGATGCCCCCTCTTCTATCGAGGCAAACGCTTTCTCAAACTTAACCGTTAAGTATTAACATATCCACTGGTTGATGAATCTATTTCTTCAATGGAACTTTAAGAGGCACGAACTTGATTTTCCCTGCCTTTCCGTACAATTGATCAACAGAACGCGGGCGTCTCACACTTCTCTCCGGCGTTTGGCTACGAAGTATCGGTCGGATTTTGACAGATTCATTCTTCCGTCTGAAGTGATCGCTGGTGTCGCTATCACGTGTTGCATTGACAGCACTGTACGATCCAGCATTGGCCATCGGCATACTCTTACTGACAGTAACCCGTCGTCCATTCATTCCACTTTGATTCTTCGACGGTGGGTGATTTGATCTGGACGCTTCCAAAGGTCGTAGCTTCTTTTGATGACCATCGACACATTTGCTTTGAAGTATTGGCTTTTGTTCTCTACTGTGTTGAGAATTCATGGGAAGATGTTTCTTTGGGGGTGGTTTCTTTGGGATTCCATCATACTCTGGCATACTTTTGCTTCGTACAACACCCCTTCCTTTTACGCCACTCACATTCGTTTCCAAAGGGTGTAGCTTCTTTTGGTGGCCATCGACACATTTGCTGCGAGGTAATGGTTTCTGTTCTCTACTGTGTTGAGAATTCATGGGAAGATGCTTCTTTGGGGGGGTCTTCTTAGGGATTCCGTGATATTCTGGCAAGCTTTTGCTTCGTGCAACATTCCTGCCTTGCATGCCACTTGCATTTCTCGGTCCATTTGGAGCGTTGCTTCCAAAAGATCCTCGACTGTGTTGTGAATTGACAGGGGATTTTCTTGGTGGGTGCTTTACAGGTGGATTTTTCTTTGGTGTTTGTTTTATAGCAGGGTGCTTTTTTGGAACCGGTTTCTTCGCCGGTCCTGTATTGTTATGAAGGACGTGTTTCCCCACAGGCATCTCCCTTCCATTTGGTACCTTTTGACTGCTTGAATTCTTCTTTTGAATAGATTGTTCTTTTCTTTCTATCAGCGGCTTCTGTTGTTTCGGCGCTTTTAAACAAGGTGTTTCATCACCTCGCAATTTGACCGTTTCATCAGTGTCATGCGAAGAGGGTTCAGCAGATGTGATGCTTCTCCCCTCAGCCCCCCCAATGGGCAACTTGCAGGGTTTTTTGCTCCTCATCGCTTGGATAGTCGCGGGGCTCTGCTCCGAATCGATTTCTGATTCTTCAGAAATATCATCCAACCCCCCATCGGACAATGTTTCGTTTGCACTCTTGTCACCTTTGTCGTCTTCATCAGAATCATCACCTTCTACAGTAGATTCTTCATCATCTGTCACGTCTTCGATATCACTGAAGAAGCTTTCAGAATCCTGATTGTCGGTCTTTAACGTTTCCATAGCTTCCCGTTTGCTTTGTTCGTTTTTCGAAGTCGTATTCTTGGTAACATGTTTTTCAATGGCTGGTGAAAGCGAATTAATACTGGGCGCTTGTGACAAGAATGCCGAGTCCTCGGTCATATCACTTTTGTTGCCACTCGAGCAGTCTTCGTCATCTTCAGAAGAATCGACGGAACTCTCATCGCTGCTATCACGACTCTCCACGTTGTACTTCACTGGCACATTATTCTTCCCCTTTGGACTTTCTGGTTCTCCGACAGAGATGCTATAGTTGTCCGACTCTAGATCCCCTTCAGACAAATCGGCTATTCCGACAGATTCAATATCCGAATCATTCTCTTCCTCAAGAGGTGGCGTGGTCGTAACATCAGCGGAATGTGACTTCTGCTCCACAGAATTTTGTATGCTTTCTTGCATGCAGTCTTTGTATACTCTGTAAAGAATGTTCAAGACTGACATCAAAATTAGCAAAAAGCAAACAATAGCCCATATGGAAAAGAATTCGGAGCCCGTCGAAGTGGAAGAAGTTATGGCAGAATTCCGTGAATCGACAGCCGAGCTCATTTTTGGATCTACAGCAAAGTCAGTTGGCGTTATTTGAACTTGAACCTGTTCAAGATCGCCAAAGAAATTTCCATAGCTATTTCGGTTGATCTCGGCCGGTCGCATCTGCTCAGCCACAAGTTTATCCTTGTATGTTCCATCGTTGCTTCCCAAGATGTTGAGGATGTCACGGCGCAAGCTAGCTGTATCCCCGGCACCTGTGACATGGAGAAGTATCTGAGTGTTTCCATTTGATCCCGATTGACGCTGAGACACTCCTCGTAAGGAGAATGGTGACAGATCTCGTTTGCGTTGTCCGGCAGCAACGATTTCGTCGATCACAGACACCGCAAAGATCTGTTGTGTCGACGACTCTCGTAACAGATCGATGGTGACTGTTTCAAAATAGCGTCTCTGGATTGGGTTCATTCCGACCTCAACAGGAACATCGAAAAGTGTCACTAGGAATTCCAACCGGATGACTGGATCACTCCCATGCCACATTTTGACGGGACTTTGTTGAATAACATCGTTTGCCATTTCGTCGGATCCGCCCATAACTACAAATGCAACGTCCCCGGTCTTCAATGTCGACGCATGTACAAAAGTCACAGTCGTTGCAAACAGTGAACATGGTTGGAACTCTGGGGGGCACTTTTCTGATCGTCCTTCAGCATTAGTCCTAGATTGTTGCATTTCCAATCCGTGGAAATTCTTGAAATGTTTGAGGGAGGGACTCTGGTCCATATATTTCGAAACTGTCGCCTCGACAGCTTTTGTCAATCCTTCACTCACGGAAGCAGTAGGCTCATCATTGGCAGCGAATTTCAGGGTAACAGTTGTGGTGATCTTGTTTCCTAGACATTGCGTGGATAAGGAGTAATGCACTATCCCGTGGAAATCAGCAGTATTCGAGTATACATCGGGAAACGGTTTCGAATCGTCCATAATGACACCTGTCTGAATCTCAACAATATCATCTTTGGAGGATACAAGGCCCATGGATGAAGTATCAACAAGTTTAACTTTGATGGAAGGTGAAGGGAAGATGGTGTACAGGGCGTAAATTCGACCAGACTCGATCGACAGTGGTTGAAACTTGTTGGTTGGAATAATCGCCCTTGGCGTCGGATCGTTTATGATGTATGCATCAGTATTGGCAAGCATCTGCCATTCGGAGCTTGTTCCGATAGCATCAGCGTGGTCGGCGCCTTCTCGATAGTACACTTGGACATTGGGTATAGTCCCAGAAGAGAGATTGACACTATCAGATAGGAAGAATTCCAATGTCAACAAGTCCACAGGTTGCTGTGTAAGGAGTGAAAAGAGGACCCCCGCAGCTTGACCCGATCCTTCGTTTTTTGTTGCCAATGAGGTCGCCAAGGTACAGTCTGTCTCACTGAGACGAGAAATAGAATCAAGTCTCCGGCGTTGCCGTTCTCGCCGCCGTTGTATCGAACGAGGACGAGTCATTGATGCCCCCTGCTGGTCGATACTCTCCTTGATCCTTGATGAAACGAATCTATGAATGACCACAGATGATTGATGTTTTGTTTGTATATATTACAGTCTATTACTGCGAAGGAAATTCAAGGAAAATTAACATGTAAGACACCATTGTGATGAAAATGGAGATGTGAGAGATTTTATTGCTTGTGAGAGGGGATTTTCTCTGGAGTCTAGAGTAGCTTGAACAAAAGTTATACAGTTTTTTTAACAAGCAACATTGAACTACCGTTAAGGGGATTCTCTGTAGGACAGGTGGCGCATTGACTCTTTTTAGTAATACGTAGTAAACAGTACACATAAGTCGTGTGCGTGGTACTCGAAGTACGTAGTAGAGTAGTACAACCGGTGGATCAATGACGGAGAGCAAAAACTGGAAGGGCCAACATTCGTCGGTTCGGATGACTTTGGGGGCAGTTCGAATTTCAGACTGCAGATTCATAAATCTCTTCAACAATTGACACGACACACACTCTCTACCTCTTTACGGTTAATTGTGCCTCTTCCTCGCGTTCCCACTCAAGAGAAAGGATAAGGCCTAATCGAGCGGAAACGAAAAAATGCTTCAAAGTCTTGACTGTGTGAGTGATGACGATGATCTTTTGGGGCGCCAACAACAAATTCACGTGCTACGGCTACATCCGGTAGAGTGATTCTCACGTCGGGCAAGGCTCTTCTCTTATAAGAATTACTATGATACTACGTCGAAAGTACGGCAGTAGCAGAATCACAACAGTACCATCGGTATTCTAACTGTAAAGTACGGAGTGCCTACCGGTAGGTCTACGGTAGTTACTGTTTAGTTGTGTGTACTTTACTAACGTAGTCTTATGACGATCTACATGCGACAGTCTTCCTTTCCTTCGAAAAGCAGACTGATGGCGTCTGTACTAGGTCTCATTTTCATTGTGCCATTCATACTACTACTACTTTTCTCTCCATCGACTGCATTTGTATTGTATGAACGACCAGTCATTGCATCCACCGATAGAAATATCCGTTTGATCCTTTGGTCCAGCACCAATGACCCCAGCGGTGGTGAGAATTTCCAATCAAACGACAATAATAATAACACTGCTGCTGCTGCTGCTGCTGTCGTCAGTCAATTCGACGGTGGTGAAGATTATTCCTTTTGGAAAAGTGTGACTCGAACGGGGATGAAAGATTTGAATGAGCTTCAAGTGGGAGATGTGATCGTTGCCAAGACGGATATCCCGTCGTTATCTGTTTGGGCAGGATCCGGATATGAAATAACGGCCATGTACTGGAAAGGCGTCAATGCAGACACGGGCATTGTTGAAACAATTCCACTCGACACGTTGTACAACAAAGCAGAAAATGATTCCATCATCAACGGAAGAACGATAATTCCCATTCAAAGGGCACCTTCACCACCGGGATGTACGAAATACTTGGAGATATACAACCCACGGCATCACCAAAAACGGGGTCCAGTCGTTGTGTCACCGGAAGAAATTGGGCTTGTCACACTCAAGTCAGAGTTGGAAGAATCCATATTTCTCGCGATCCCTGGTTTGTTTTGGGTATTTGTCGCTGCCACCTTTGCCAATACCTACACTGACAGATATGGAGGCGACTTTTGGGATGCCTTCTTTCGAACGTAATTGAGAGCCACAAATGCAGCCTCTTTTCGCTATCTATGAAATCACATGTGCTTTTCATGATTCATTCATATGTTGGTGCATAGTCCGGTCAGCACATACGTTTCTATTGTCTTCCTATATTATTGCTATCCAGATGCTCATTTTTTTAATGAAAAATTCAGAACGAGATCCTCCGATAATTTCCCGTCGCTGAAAGTAAATGGTTCAGGAACTCATTGACAAGATTTATAGAAGATTTATAAATGGCATCGTCTCACACGTTTTGAGTCACGGTTTTGACGTCATGGATTCCACCTTGGAAATTCCTTCGCCTTGAGGAATTCTTTCGCGTACATCTGGAGCGAACATTAAAAGGAGGAAAGATGAGAATACTGTTGGA
Source organism: Nitzschia inconspicua (assembly GCA_019154785.2). Taxonomy (NCBI): domain Eukaryota; phylum Bacillariophyta; class Bacillariophyceae; order Bacillariales; family Bacillariaceae; genus Nitzschia; species Nitzschia inconspicua. The sequence continues at coordinate 168,180 of JAGRRH010000020.1, forward strand.
TTCAGTATCAATTCCTCGTACACGTTTACAGAGTTGTATCTTCTATGTATTTACACATTGGTGAACGAAATGAAACAAAGCGTTCATCTGTAATCACAATTTAGGAATATCATCAGTTTACATTCAACTTTCATCAGTTACTGTAAGCCTGCTGGATCTCTGACCCTGAGATCTTGGTGTATTGGACGCATCAAGCAGGATATTCTTAGACCGGCTCCCTTCTGGAGATATCCCTGGTCTTTCTTTCAAGTTATCGTAATCGCTGTTAGCCTCACCGAAGCTGTCGGAGTTTTGATTCCTACATACAAGGAACCAAGACTCCAAACCTTTATATATTTTATCAGATTAACAGTCGCAACTAGCTCGCTAGTTGTTACTACAAGATTTCCTTCAGTTCAGTAGATTCGACTGCCTCCTCGGTGCGGTCATTCCTACTGTTGTTTTTCTGTCTCTGTTGTTCCAACGAGACACTGTTTCCACCTCAGTCACTTCTTTTCGATTGCGACGAGGAACAGCAATCTAACGATTGCAAACACCATTTCCTATCATGCCCAAGACAAGAACTTCTCCACCCGACGGGGATGAAAAAGACCAAGCCCAGCCGAATCCGATCAACTCGGATGCACAATTGCTGGACCACTTCCTGAAGAACGTCCTTGGAAGGAATCAACCCAACGATCCGATTGTACTGGCACTCAAGAAGGCAGGATTCGACTCCATCGAGATGTTACTAGGACTCGACTACGACGACATCAAATGTATGACGTTCGATGTTCAAAATGGTTTTGAGGACGATGGCACCACACCCAAGTACCTAACCCGAGACTTACCTGTAGGACATAAGTCCTTGCTGGTTCACCTCAAGACTTTCGTCCACTACGAGGAAGATGTCAATGGGATCGACCTCTACGATGACTGGGACCAGTTCGATAAAGCCAAATTTGGAAGGTATCGGATCAGCCATGAGGCTCTCATTCGTTCCAACGACTTCAAGGCTCGCGCTGGCTCTGACCTCCAGCGCGCAAATACTCGGTCGCAGGTCAACCATGCCAATCCATCACCGTCCAATACAGATGAGAAAGATGTTATCAAGCCCATCCAGACCTTCATGTACGCTGTCTTGGAATCCAAGGTGAAAACTTCCAAAGGGAAAGAGGCAGTGCGGGAGCACGAATCCACCAAGGATGCTTCAGCAGCTTATGCCGACCTCGTGGAACACCACAGGAAGACGACTGCTGCGGACATTGAAGCTAGTAAGATAAACATCACCACTGCTACCATTAGTGATGGGAAGTTCAAAGGAACTACATCCGAGTTTCTAACTAACTGGACCAACGGGTTGAAGCCCTATGGGAATCTAATGGGAAGTAGTTATGCCTTTGTGGAGGATGAAAAAGTTATGCACCCTTCTCAAGCTATTGCCACAGTTTCAGAACTTCGACAAGTCAAGCTTATGGCAGACATGCTGCAGGTGCTCACCAAGCATCCCATTGACTTCCAGCAGTATTCTAGACTCTTGTCTGCTGCTGCAGTTCAATATGATGACTCCCTGACACATGAGGACGATCCTTGGGACCCTGGAGGTTCTTTTGACATTGATTCTCCAGTATCTCATCATTGGCAACCTTCCAGGTTTCCACCTCGCAACATTCGGGCAATATTGTCATCCGAAGGCAAGAGAGCACCCTTACGCCAAGTCAGCACATGTCTTACATCAAGACCTGTTATCCATAGGGTTTCCTCTGAACAGTTGGAATGGTTCAAGAATTCGGTCTGTGATAAATCTATTCATGTTGGTGAGATGCAAAGGATCAAAAGAGCGGACGGCTACCTCATCCCTATAAGGATATCACATGATCTGCCCTATGTATCTACGGATAAAGAGTTCGACATCCTACCTCATATTGTGTTGACGTCTGACAACACTGCCATCATAAATTTTGATCATGAGGAAGAGGATGATCAATGGATTGATGCCATTGAAGGCATCCGTGTAACCTTTCAACACGTCACCCAACTTGCAAGGAGTTCCACCGGTACCCCACTTCAGAAAGTACTGAGGTCACAAAATCCAGCCTTGAATGCAATCCGGTTCAGTGCCACCCCAGCTGTCGATTGTGGAGCCACACCATGCCAAGTGTTAGTATGGATGAACACTATTGTAAATCCAATTCAAACCAGCACACAGCTTGTCAAGTCACTTGAAAACAACGTACGATGCTGGGGAGCACCAACCAAATTTGACTCTGACAGTACCCACATAGACATCTCTGGGAGAGCCGATAGGAACTTAATTAGTCAACTTATGGGGAGACGACATTCAATCCATCTCCCAAGACAAGTGAACTGGTTCCAACATTTCGTCTGTGACAGACCTGTCCATGTTGGATGGATGCAGCGGAATAAGACTACTGATGGTTGCATCATTCCAATTGCCACTGCAGATGGACCATCCAGTGTCAACAGGAGACCTTCCACAGGCCGGGAGTTCAATACCCTTTCCCATGTTGTTATGACCTCTTATAACACATGGAACCCTGGAGATGGTGAATTGTCTGATGCCATCAAGATGATACTCCAGCACACCACTCAAATGGCTAAGACAACCATCTGTACTCTCCTCACGCACCATTTCTGGCAACCTCTTTACTTCAAGGCTGTTGAACCAGGGTTCCCCTCTGACACTAAGGAACAACTTGGCAGTGTCGTTGGTATTTCAGAACATGTGGGTCACGTCCTCACATGGAAAGTTCTGGATCCCACCACCAATGAAGCTTTGCATGGATCCCTTCATCGCCCTGCTAATGACGATGCCATCAACCTTCGACTCGGCACAATTGCTGGGGAGGCTAGGTCACCTGACCCTGTCAGGCCCACTATCTTTTCAAATTTTTTTCGATTTGTCACATTTTTCAGATGATAGGACTGACAATTTAACAGATGACAGGAGCAATTATGTCGATTCAAGATCTGAAGACAATCAAACGGAAGGTAGTCTCATCATCAATGAGAATGGAGATACTACGGTACCGTTAGACAAGCTGGTGGGAACCTACTACCTGATGAATCTAGATGTTGGAATGAACAAGAATCATGACGGCAACCTTGAAGCAGACTCCAAGAAGAATGTATTTCTTTGCACAATGATGGATCTATTTAATAGAGATGGGGAGAATCCGGTACTTTGGAAGTGTAAGAAAATTACCTCTCACCAACGTCCTCTTCGGCAAGAAGACAGAGACTACAGAGGGTCTGCTAAGGATGTCCTTCAGGAACAGGAGACATGGGGGATCTCAGGGATTGATGATCCTCTGATATATGCTATCTGTGTCATGAAGAAGAAAGAGCCTCATGTTTGGGAGTTTCTAGCTTTACATGTTGAAGATCTATCAACCACCAGACCGCAAATCCAGAAGCCCATTAACCAGTTGACCTCCTTGAAACTTTCTGATTGTAAGTTGAAAGGCACTGGGGAGATTTTCAATCACCTCATAATGCAGTACAATCAAATTGAAGACAGGACACTGTACTCGGAACACAAGAAACTCCCTAAGATCATTGGTGGATATGTCCTACTCTTTGTCTCCAAGTCCAGAATGAACTGCCATGCCCCTGCAAAGAAAGGTGATCACCCAGAAACGGACATATCTAGGTTTATGGATGAAGACTCACTGATTGGAGCTCTCAAATGGTTCTCTGGATACTTCGAGAGAATTCAGAGGCACTACTCACATCCCCACAGGATGAGTGAACTCAAGATTTGGTCAAGGAATGAAGAACCTAATTATTTCAGTCTCCTTATTTATATCTTTGGCTGGCCCAAGCCTGCTTATGGTTTTGTCTCAGAACTACATTCGGATAATGCACCTGAATTTTTTGATTCATTACATCATTCGAGGGAAGCTGTCACTACGGGTATCAAGTGTGTCACACGCATCCCGATTAAAATTAACCCTGGCAATATGCTAAGCAAGGTCTTCCTGATCCATGGAACTCACATACGTCCATTGATGAGAAGTTTTCAAGTAGTCATGTCTCCTGAACTCAATGGTCTTGAGTTTTGGTCAAAGGAAATTGGCAATACCCATTTGGTATCTTATCCGGATCGGGAAAACTATATCCTCATCATTTCGAGAGCCCTCCATGGTCAGAGAGCCCCCTATGGTCTAAAATTGAGTGGACAAGGGTGGAAAATTGGGCTGCATGATTGCCTTGTGGCACTAGCATCATTCCCACGCAGGGTAGAGCCTGACATTTGGATGAGGAAGAATGGGGAGCTCCAAGTTTCAGAATACATTGCTTTGTATATTGGTGATTTATCAAGTGCCATGCAGCGTCCCCGGGTACTCATTGGCGGTCTGACTCCAAAATTTTTTGAATTCAAGTTGAAAGGTATCGGAAAGATTTCTCATTATTTTCGAATTCAGTTCAGCCAGGACGAGGACCGCATGCTACAATTGCAACAAAAGAAGTATCCAAAGAAGATGACTGAATCATATGTTCGCTTCTTTGGCTCCAAGTCCAGAACAAATGCCTGTGTTCCTCTTGAAAGGGGAGACCACCCAGAAATGAACCTACGATCTTTCCTGGACGAAGAAAGGACCAAGTTCTATCGATCACTCATTGGTTCACTCCAATGGATTGTCACCATTGGCTGGTTTAACATCTTCCCTACCTTGATCACCATGTCATTTACTCAGGACGCCCCTACTAGATACAGACACTTGGAGAAGATCACGAGGACCCACTGTTGCCTAAGCTTTGTTGTCTAAAAGGGGGTGATACTGCCGGAACAGATCAAAACCGCAAGGCATCTACATGAACCGACGATGTGGGGAGTGACAAGATTTATAGAAGATTTATAAATGGCATCGTCTCACACGTTTTGAGTCACGGTTTTGACGTCATGGATTCCACCTTGGAAATTCCTTCGCCTTGAGGAATTCTTTCGCGTACATCTGGAGCGAACATTAAAAGGAGGAAAGATGAGAATACTGTTGGATTCAGTATCAATTCCTCGTACACGTTTACAGAGTTGTATCTTCTATGTATTTACACATTGGTGAACGAAATGAAACAAAGCGTTCATCTGTAATCACAATTTAGGAATATCATCAGTTTACATTCAACTTTCATCAGTTACTGTAAGCCTGCTGGATCTCTGACCCTGAGATCTTGGTGTATTGGACGCATCAAGCAGGATATTCTTAGACCGGCTCCCTTCTGGAGATATCCCTGGTCTTTCTTTCAAGTTATCGTAATCGCTGTTAGCCTCACCGAAGCTGTCGGAGTTTTGATTCCTACATACAAGGAACCAAGACTCCAAACCTTTATATATTTTATCACTCATCACTGACAACACCAAATTCTGTGCATTATTATGCTAATATCTTCCAAAAAAAGAACCCATGATCACTTCCTTCAGAAACGTAGATGACGCTCTCAAACATGAGAAACAATAGCCGTTGGTTCCAATTCTGGAACAAAATCTTCTGTCCCACGGTATTGGGAAGATCTACTGCACGTATCACTTGCTCAATGACAACGGGGATTGGTGTTCTCCTTCATGATAGAATCATGGCGAAAATTATATTACATATCTCCATACGATGCTCTTTCTGAGTACACAATGCTCTACCCGTTGACAATAGCAGAAACGTTCATTTTCTTTACAGTGTGTTTTGTGAGTAAATTTACTGTTAACGAGAAGTATATTCGTTATTGATTCAAGGACAAAATGGCAAAAACCTACTCAAGGGGCCATATGCAATACACAGTAGTAAGCTGAAGTATTCCAAAGCATTCATAAATCACCGCGGCATCATTTCCGGCATTTCTCGTAAGTGCTCCTCTCGTTTGGCATGTTCTTACGTTGTGACCGCGCCAGTGGCAACGGCTGCATGTAATCGGCGATTTTTAGGGCTGATGGGAGTAGCGGGAATTCTTTCGCTGCCTCACTATTTTCGGTCTACTCTGCCATTCTCCTTGCAGCAAACGTCAGGCGGCAACGTCGTTTTGTCCGGTGTAACCATGTCGAAGCGAACGGAACAGAGCTTCGACCATGAAGCTGCACTTGATGCCCGTACGTGTGGCACTTTTCGACGTACTGTTCTACTACCTCCCAACGTCCAATTATTTCGCCATCTGAAGTATGCCATCCCATGGACGTACGGTACCCCACGCGTCTGCTACCCACCACACTCGCACACACAATCTACCCAATTAATCGTGAAGCTTTCGTCAAAACCTGTGTTCCCTCCAATGATCGGGTGGACGGAATGCTTTTGATGGTCCCATGCGGAGTCCACGACCCTGATGTCTGGATACGAAGGGACATTATTTTCAAAACACCATTTCGCATTTGCGGATTCGGACATGTTGGAACTCTGAACTCCATACCGGGGAGGCAATGTCTTGGTTCTCCCGACAAGCAGAGTCCTTCTACCCACTGCTGCGGTGTGATTTTCATGAGATATTCATAGGCGCTAGGGGGTTGTCGCTGGTCATCAATGAGATCTTTTGCTCGGTCGGACAGGAAGAGAAACAACTCGTATGCGCACCCCCGCCTGTGATGTCCAAGGGTGGAATTGGGTACGCTGACGTTTAGGTTTCCAATCTCAACCCTGGTTGTTATCGCTATCCACCGTGATCGCAAAAGCAATGAGGTAAATCTCGTTCAGGGCAGATTTAACGGACGCTACGTAGATGCTTCCTGACGTTTCCTAGTATTCGTTGATGGCCACCAATACGTCTTCCACGGTCTTGAACACTACACCGAGGGATGAAAACTCCTCCTCGAAACAATCGTCTTCGTAATCCAAAAAAGGATCTCGCATTGGTCCAGGTTCCTCGGTCGGGCTCGAGTGTGGGGACTCCTCACTGGCTGGACTGGGAGAAGCTGGGAAGGAATGGACAACGCAAGGAGTGAGAACTACAAAGAAGCGTCCTCCAACATTTCTTCACACCCCATGGCGCAAAGCTACACGGAATAAGCTATACTCGGAGTACCAAGTTCATACAATTCGGTTGTCCAAGAATGGCCAACATCACCAGTACCTTTCACTCCTGACTACCGGTATGCGGCTACTACAGTAAAATACCGTAAATTGCGCTTGATAAGCCTCCCCCGAACGACAGCTCGTACATGATTTCTGTAGGCAGGGGGCGTATTCAACGCAAGTGTAAAAACCGTATTTCGAACGGTTTTTTGAATTTCTTGTTTGTCCGGATTCCCTTCAAACTTCAGATTCCCTTTTTTACCAACTTCAGTCACGAGTCGCGAGTGTAAAAGTCACCATCAATCATCACATCGCATCAATTTTACTTTTCTTCCAATGCACAAAATGTGTCGTCACATCACATCGTTGCATCATCTCATGAGTAACGGACAGAAACTCACCGTTCGTTGTCGTTGGGGAAAGGAAAAAAGTCCAGCATTACTCATTTAGAGGAGCTTATTATGTGATGGGCACTCGAATTGAGGAAGTTGTCATTGGCATGCCATATTGTCGTCTACAGGTGAGGGCATGCCAAGTCGACGAAAACTTTCGTTCAAAACCGAAACAACAACAGTATCAAATGATTCGGCGTTTGAGCCTAAAATCTACATAATCAACATGGACCAGACTCCTTTTCCGCTTTCTCTCGTTGGTCAATCAACCTTGGAATTGAGGGGAAACACTCAGTGACTGTCAGACAGTCTGGTTACAACAAGACCCGAGCCACAGCTTCATTGGCAGACGCTGCAGACGGATCCAAGCTGAAACCAATGATCATCTTCAAAGGTGAACCTCGAGGCACCATTGCAACTCGCGAGCTTCCAGTGAGTCAAAATGCTAACCAACTTGCTCATTGTTGCCAACACGCCGCCTGGCACGACAACGAGAACATGTCTACATGGATAGATGAGTGTTTGGTGCCTCATATCCAAAAAGGGCGGATGGAGCTCCAGTTTTTGTTTATGGACCATTTCAGATGTCACTATTCCGACACTGTGAAAGCGAGATTGGACAGTGTCGGTGTCCAATTGAAGCTCATCCCCAAGGGTTGCACTTCAGTCGTTCAACCCATTGATGTGGACGTCAACAAGCCCTTCAAAGATCAAATTAAGTCTCAATGGTGGGAGTGGATGCTTGGCTTTGGACAAGATGGTGGCAACATCCCAACTCCTTCCAGAGAGGATGTTCAGCATTGGGTTGTTGAGGCTTAGAATTCAATTGGAGCACATATCATTCAAAATGCCTGGCGAAAAACTGATCTATCCTACTTCCCAGAAGAATAAATAATCTAATATAGCAAGTTATGATTACACTTCTTCATCGCTAGAGTCTAGATTGACGCCATCTAAGAGCGCATTCATTACTCCATCACCAAGGACATAGCGATCGATGATTATTGCGGAGCAAACACCATTGTTAGTTGTGTTGTAGTCGATGTTGTGTTGGCTAGTAGAATCCGAAATTTCCTCTGTGACTTGGGCGAGGCGTCCGTCCAAATGATTTAGTACGTTGTGGTACATACTATCAAGCCTCCCCACAAGACATTGATCGATCCCATCAAGGACTAATCGGGCAGCACCGATGACGGCATATTGGTTTTCTCCTATGCAATGAAAGATGAAAGTGAGAGAAATCAACAGCAATGTTATCATTGAAACATCGACTTACCAGTCTCTACAACACGTTTTTCGAAGCGGACAACTGCATTATATCCCACAAGGGTGCCACAGCATTCATGGTAGCTGCAACTACAACCGAAATCGCTACTCTCTATCCTGAAAATGAGGCCACAAGGTCTCGTTGTCAATCGTCGTTTTGTTGGAACGAACGATGTGAAGCGAAGCGACATTGGAAAGCAGTCACGTGACGGATGAAGGGAAGACGTAGACGGAATCTTGCCTCACCTTGTTGCAAAATCCAAATCTGGGACGCGTTTTGGGAACGACAGAAATGGTCCGTCCGTTGCGCGTCAGAGAAATTAATGAAGTACAAGTTCTGCACAGGGGAGGCTTATTCAAGGGGGGGGAGTATCAAGCGCAATTTACGGTACCTACGAGGACGTATGAGATACGCTGTAAATAATGGACCGTGCAACGATTTTCATTCACAGTCACAGTCAATTCGCTTCGTAATCGACGACAGACGACAGGATCGAAGAAATGGCCATTCGATAATTTGGCCTATAATTGTCCTGGGTTCTCGATTTAAAGGGCCAATTGTTAATTAAGATCCCCTCAGAAAGGCCTTCTTAACAATGAAGAGGCTATATATGTGCTAATGTTGAACGAAAAAGCCTTTCTAGGCCACATATTTCGTTGCAAACAACATCTCTTCGCAAAACTTGCCGTAGTTTTCGCTTCGTTGCACACCATTGATGCTCGTTCAAAAAAGCACGACCACTTATTACCTTTCTTTCGATCTACCTCGGCTATTTGCATCCACCATCAAGTGCATAGGTAGAACAACGATTTACCCAATATTCGTATAAACGAACCCGTTCCCAACTGTTTCCAGTCCCCAGATCAAGTATACACCTTCATACTCCGACTCCTCATAGTGTCTAATAGTATGTTTATCTACAATCTCCTTGCAGTTGCTAATGTGGTTGCACTGGTAGCTGTGGCACCCTCCCAGGTGACGGCCAAAGAGGCTCTTATTTCTCCGCATCACGGGAACAGGAACCATGTATTCCGCACGGACGCCTTTCCGTTACATTCGCGCAGTCTCGTGGGAGAGGGTGACAGCGATTGCCACTGCGATGGTACGGCAGTCCATTGCTCCAATGAAGTGGAGGAAAATTTCTGCTCCTGTGCGGACAGTGTTTTGGCCTGCACCGACCCTTTCGAAGGATGCCACTGCGACGGTCCAGTCGCTCACTGTAACAATGGCGACGTAGAGTCTGCGTGTCACTGTGAAAACAATACCATTCATTGCGAGTGAGTTCAGAATTGATTTGTTGCTTCGAAGGTACAGGTATCAGTGCATATTCTGACTAACACCTGATATTGCAAATGAACTTGTTTCACAGGATCTCGGAGATCCAGTTAAGCGCTCAACCAGACGGTGGCAAACCATGGGGCAGTGTGATTGTAGCTGCAATCATCGTGAACTTGGTCACCCTTATTGGTGTTATTTTCATCGCTGGAGAGTGGTTGCGAAAGATTTTTTGTCCCTCGTGGTTGTCCAAGGGTGAACAACACATGCTCTGGACACATGTTCTTATTCCTATGTTTGCTTGTGGTGCTCTCTTGGCGACCACATTTTTCCTTGTCCTCCCAGAAGGCCTTTTGCTTATTCAGTCCGACTTTGGAGGAGAAGATGGCCATGATGGACATAACCACCGACGATACTTGCAAGAGGAGGATGACCACTCCGGAGAGTCCGCTGCTACATGGCGATTCGGCGCTGCCATTCTTGGTGGCTTTTTGATTCCTGTAGCATCTCACATCATCTTTCCGCATGAAGATCTTCACACTTGCGGTGATGACAGTTTGACGGAAACCGAAGAAAAAAAGGAAATGGACCATGATCAAGCCCTTGATCGAGGAGAGACTGTGGACAACTCCAACACGGATGCTCTAGCTGATGGTGAACCAACCTCTGAGTTGAAAGTGGACGAAAAGAGTGCAGATTCGTCTGAGAAGAAATCAGCTGACAGCTGGGAAGTGGCTCCAATCCAGGGAGGAAAAATTACGAATCCATCGTTGGTGGCTTCGATTTTTCTGGGCGACTTCTTTCATAATTTCGCCGATGGGGTTTTCATTGGAACAGCCTTCCTATTGTGCGATCGGAATCTTGCTATTACTATCACCGCTGCCACCATATTCCATGAGCTTGCCCAAGAGATCGCAGACTACTTCATTTTAGTTCATCATTGCGGGATGACTCGGGTTGGTGCACTTGCCTTGAACTTTTCATGCGGTTTGTCGATCATGCTAGGAGGTATCCTGGTGCTCGCTGCGAACTTGACCAGTGCAACGATTGGTGTCATTCTGTGTGTTGGTGGAGGTGTTTACGTCCATGTTGCAGTAGCCGAATGTCTGACTACCGCTAGAAAACATGAGAAGGGGCGAAAGCAACAGGCGTACGGAATCCTGGCATTCATCGTGGGTGTTGTACCAATTGGTCTGGTTTTGTTGAACCACCAGCATTGTTAGATTCACTAACTGTAAATAAAAACTTCCTCTAAACTTAAGATGCATTCAAAAACCGACAATCACAACCGAAAATATCTTATTGAGCCATGTGCAAGAATTCGTCCCATACGACTTCCTCTGCCTGAACATATGATTCTTCTTATCATAATAATAGAAAATCTATTTTAAGGCTATACCAACTACCAGCTACGATCGATTCTGCATCTGAGAAGTTGGCTCACCTGCCTGCCCCCCAAGGGGGCGGGGCAAAATATGCAACAGCTTTCCCTCCACTCAGCACTCTGTTGCCCACCACTCAGGACTGGAAAGGCAAAAAACCTCACTAATGACGAAAAGTCCAAACCAGTGAGTGTCAGATGCGATGGCGTGGTCTTCCAAAAGCAATGCTGGGAAGGCTGCAACATGTCGGGTTTGTTGATATCTTCTACCCGTTGCAACCCAGTAGGGCGAATTGTACGTTTAAAAGAAGCCTACCACGTCAAACACCATTAGAATTTCCAATGAAATAGTACCGTCCCTCTGCACTTGACACTCGGCTGAGTTATGATGCCATTTCTTCCACAGAGATGTCAGTGCCCATCACAACTCCATCAGGTATCATGCATTAAGCATTTTTCCTCCTCTTCCTTAGCCCCCTTCCGACTAAATAAGAGAAACACAATCTTTCCGGTCGGCCACCGGTTCTGCATGATGCCATGCACAAGACAGCAGTAGTTTGTACTACCGCTGGGACGATCTCTTCCGTTACACTGATAGATCGTCTGTGGATTCTTAGTTCCCTAGGCTCTGACAAACCTGGGTTAAGCCCCCCTACCACGACAAGGTGATCCACTCAGGGGGGTATGATTTCTTCTTTTTAAATCGAATTGCTTGCATTTGCCCTTTGTGATGAACTAACACATTGCTTCCTCGGAAGAGGATCATACTGCAGTGTCAAGAGCTTGGGGAAGTTTGAATCATCAGCCAATCCACGGTAATAAAATCTATTTTATGGCAATGACAACTACTAGCTACTGGTAGTTCCGTATCTATCAAGTTGACTAACCAGCAGGGCCCCGAAGGGCAAGGCACTGCAGGGAGTGACCTATGTGGTAATGGTAGTATAACCTCCTACGTGAGGAGGAAGAATTCATCTGGTTGGGGAGGGAGTCATGAGATGGGAATGAGCATTTTTAGGTGTTTGTGTGTTTTTTTGTTCGTTTGTTTGTTTGTTTGTCGGTTTTTATGGTGGTCGGGTTACTGTGGTGGTCGGGTTGTTTGATGTGGAGCAGGCTGCTCTCGCTATTGTGGTTGTTGTCTCCAATGTTGTAGTGGAGGGTGTGTTTCTGTGGGAAGGAAATATGTATTGATGGGGCGAGTTGTCAGTGTGGCGTACGTTGTCGTGATGCCATCATCGGTGTCGGGTTGTGTGGAGGTGCGTTCCTTATGAGACGAAAGACTTCGTTAATTGGGCGGAGGCGGCGATCTGAAGTGGTCCTGCGGTGTCTGGCGTTTTACGTGATCATCGGCTCGTATGTTTCGAGACAGTTTTCAAGGCTGCTTGCATCACTATCTCTGCGAAAATGATCCTCCACTGTGGGGTAGAAATAATTTCGCTGGGCTTGGAGGAAACACTTGGGCTTGAGGTCGTAAAGGTCCCGAATTCTCCGGTGAGCCTTTTCTAGTCGTCGCTGGGTCTTGACTTCGGCATCCTTACCGTGTCTGGCTTTATTTCTGGTTATCCGTTCCTTGTAGCAGTGGTTCCACATGAGGCGGATAATGTTACTGGACCACGAGAGTCCATGATTCTTGTTCTTGATGTCAATGTTATTCCGTTTTAGGTAGTGTAACTGGAGGGTGGTGCAGTGCTTGGACCACCTGCCTAGGAGGAAGTTTTCCCACCCTATCGTAGTCTGACTGTGTGGAGTAGGTGTGTGATCCGCTCGGGTACTGTGTGGGCTGGGATTGGTGAACCTTGGAGCGAATGGTTCAGGCCCCATAGGAGGAGGTTCAGGAGGGCTGGATCTTTATTCAGTGACTCACTTCTGCACCAAATAGATGTTGCGACGTTCTGGGTTAGGGCATGTGAGGAAATGTTTGAAACCTTCGATGGGCTTATCTCAGGATGGGCACCCACTGGGGTTCTAGAGACTTCTTTTCCCACTGGCAGCCATCCATGTAGGAACTTGACTAGGAATATGTGAGGGCCGTCTTTGAACGTGTTAACGGAGCGTTCGTGGCTCTGCCAATCGATATCTACCAGTTTGACTGCCTGGATGTTAACTGTAAGTTTCGCGGGCCTATTCAGTTTATCCAGGGCAACCTGTCTGTCCTGATGGCCCTTGATGTTGTGGATTGTTATCTGCGGGAGGAGTTTGGCAAGTCGAACAACCGCCTGCAGCATATCTCAGCTTGGTTTCAAGGCGTCGTTGGGAAATTGAGGGCAGGACTGTTCACGGGCATCGTTACAATAGTCTACCATAGCTTGGTTGTCCCAGTGTACTTGTATAGGGGCCAGAGTCAAGGTTGTAGTATTCTCTGAGCAGGAACAGAAATTGTAGAATGGAGCATTTCCAATATGCTTCAGCGCGATAGGAATCCATTGGTGATCCGTAGGCAGGGCCACTCCCCTCTATGATAGTCGTACCATTTTTCAGGTTCATGGACCATCCGAAGGTGCCTTGATTGTTGGCTAGAGAGCCGTCGCACGCCGATGAAGGGTAGTGCTGCCTATCCCGGAGCTTAGATGCGATTTCTTCGTAGGAGAACTTAGATTCTAGGGCGCCGAGCATGTCGCGGCTCCAGTCTGGTTGAGAATCTAGAATTTTTTCGAAGCATGCGAGTGTAGGAGGTGGGGGTTCTTCTGGAACATTGTGCTGGCCCCTTGGGACTTAAAACCCATAGTGGCCTTCGAAACGCTTGACTCAGTAGCATGACTGGGGCAGACTAATTATTACCCTCTGGACCGTAGGCTTGAATCGTTTGCGGTGACGGTTGTACCGGTGCTGGCTAAAACCCGTTGGCGTACGGACTAATAGTCGTTTCTTGGTTGGATCATAGTAGTAGGGCCAGCATGCCCTCCGCAATTTCTCGTGAGGGTGCAGCCATTTGCCCAAAGTGCTATTAAGAGAACCAGTTTGTGTGTCACACTATAAGTCGCATGCGCGTTTCCATTGGTTCCAAGGGAGCGCACTGTCCGGGCGGTGTTGTGTAATTTCAAGTTCTTTGGCGCTGGTGCTAGATGTAACTGTCGTTTCTCCGTGGATGAAAGCTCGGTCCACGTGAGTCCCTCCTGCTGTTCCTAGGTCTGCTATAGTATGGACCTGGAGGTAAAGTCTGGTTTGTCGGATTTGGGCGGGGTGAAAAGGTGGCTTCAGAGGACAATATCCATAATGTGGGAGTCGTTGATCCACTGTAGGGGAGTGCAGTACTTTTCTTGAAGCTCGAACTTGGAATTTGTGGCCATCAGGTATGCTCAGACAGAGGGGAAGAATACTGTTTCTAGGTGTGGGAGAGGGTCGTAAGGGTTCTCCAGGATCGAGTAGGATGTCCCACTTCATCTCTGGGTCCATGCTAGAGCAATACGCAGATGATCATTAATGCCCGAAGGGGTCGTGAGGTGCTTGAGGATAAGTTCCACTTGGCGGGATCCTTGCTCGTCGTAAAGGGGGCGGAAGTTCGCCCCTCCGAGGGAAGGTGGACCAGATACTACTGCTCTGGGTTTTTTTCGTGAATACCCCAGCCAGTTTAGGGATAGTAACGTAGTTTCGTTGTGCAGTTTCCGGAGCTGCTTCTCAGGGATGAAACATGTAGGAAGGGGGTAAGTCACACTTGAGAGGAGGAAGGAGCAAAAAGAATACGCTCCTGGTATACCACAAATCTTAACGCGATCGACATCCCTTCGGCTTTTAAACTACCTAGTCGTTTCCAACCTTCTGGATCACTTCATTTGATTCTGATCACATATACCTCCACCCATTAGTATAGAGAGACACTGGCTTCGAGGTTGTTGCAATCAGATTCAAATCTGAAGAGATGAAGTAGTTAGGATTTCTCCGTACAAACGTACAGACGTTTTACATCAGACTTCACGATGTTATGACTTTTTAGACCGGCCCAAACTTCTGAATGACCGAAAAAAAAGGAACGCATCAAGCATCATCTTTATGTACCTAACCAATCAGACGTACCGTACTCCATAGTAGTTCGGTACGATGGATGTTATGAATCATGAACTGTCGGACTACTAGAGCTAGCTAGGTACCGTTCTCGTACTATGTTACTCGTCACGGAGGAACGGAGAAATAAAAAGCGATAAATACATAATATTGATGACCCTTTCTTCCATCATCATCATCACTACGAATCCTCGTCGTTGATGATAGACTGTGAAGGGCAATAGCTCTCAGGAGTCCGTGGGCAGATGTCCACGGGTAATAAAAATGAGGGTCGCTCACTGATGATGCTCAAACAAAAAAAGTTCAGTCTTCCAGCTTAAAAGATTCAACCACACCATGGCTTCTCCAGATATTGGCGCTACACAGCCAACGCTGCGTCCAAATCGACGGTCGGCGGCATCGCTGCAAGAGCTGTTGATCCAAATGGTCGACTGCGACGACGAGAGGCCACAAGGAATGAGGACAGAAGAAGAAGGATCATTTCCTCGTCGACAAATGTCCGCCCCTTCGTTGCAAGCCTTGTTGGACGAAATGGAAAACAATCGACAGAACATAGCATACGGGGCATCATCGATACATGTTGAGAGACCACTGACTCGCAACGCCCATTCAGCAGCGTCCCTCCAACGACTGCTTGGTGAAGCGGAAGATCCTGGTAGCCCTTCTGTCGTACCAGCATCGGGTGTGTACTCTACGACTCCAGTGGTGTTTGTCCGAACTGCAGTTTTGTCGGCGTCATTCCGTGATCTGTTGAGTGATGATGATAATGATGATGAGAACAACGATAACACGCCAACACCAAGACTACCATGGATGCGACGAGAGTCGTCAAAGGAAGATGATGCGTTGGACACTGTGGGTCTATCGGAAGGCATTCCCGTGGAACCTTCTCGAGAAGTGCTTACTGAAGCTCTTGATGATGTTCTAGATTTTTTGTAAACCCAGCAGTGGTGGAAAGAATGGATCAATCTTGTCAAACCATAATGAGATCGTTGAGTCCAAGTATCGGCACTGCCTGCCAGTTTCGAAATCGATATACTACAGTAGCTATTAACTATGAAAATCGAAATAGTGTCGAGCGGCACAGCTACCGTTTTTGCTACTCCTCCGACTACCCAGCAGAAGTTGCTGTACTTACTACCTTAGTTACAGTTAGTCCTACCTAGACTACGGTGCGGTAGGCACTACGGTACATCCAAGACTATCGTACTACGGTCAGAGTACCGGTACTACTTTGCGTTGTACATCCTACCGTACGTACGTACCGTAGTAGCAGTCGGAGTACGACGACAGGCTGCTTTGGAAAATCATCCCCTCTTTAGGGATAAGGAACAATCATTCGTGCAAACGCGATTCTTCTTTCGAACTCTTGTTTGCAATCTCGGGTGTCAAGAACTTGGCACGAAAAAGATTGTGATTGTTGTTGTGACTTTGCAGAGTCTCATAATCTTTTTCATAGACATTGCTTCTACCACAACCTTTTCACAATACCTGCATCTAAGGTAAAATCTTGAGGAACAACAACTTTCCGTCAAACAAGGGAAGAACAATGAAACGACGACCCTCCTACTACATCATGCACCTGGCACTTGCTGGGTTTGCAGTGTCCGGGTCGTATCTACATCCAACCGAATGCTTTACTCCATCTTGCGCCCCGCATTTAACGTTCACAAGGCACCTACGCAACAATCATCGAGTGTCACCTCTATGGTACATCAGCACTGAGCTCCCAGATGTGTCGGAAATGAAAGCTAGCGAAATGAAAAAGGAACTTGAATCGTATGGAATCTCCACCAAATCACTTTTCGACAAGAACGAATTTGAAAAGGCACTGAGGGAAGAACGAGCAAATCAAATGAACACAGACGTAGACAGCATCAAAGATCGAATTAATAGAGGAAGTGAGGCTGCGTCATCATTCAGCCAATCAGAAAAGAAGAAACAATGGGAGAATTCACAAACAGAACATGCGCCAAGTCCCAACCAGTGGAAGACGACGGCACAGTCATCTCCTCCCAAGGATTCGCGTGACCTAAAATATAATAATGCATTCCAAGAGGGTATTAGCATGAAACTATCTGAACTCAAACAAGAACTGAAAGATCGAGGGATATCAACCAGCGCCTTTTTTGAAAAAGTGGAAATGGCCAAGGCGTACGCACAAGCGGTTGCTGACAACGTCTTCAAGAAGGAAAAGAACAAAGTCAAGGATGCTACATCTTCCGGAACCAGTGAAGCACGAAATTCTTACAGAAAAGAAACGTTTGACCCCTCTTATCGTGACGTTCAAGTCAAACCCTTCAACGCTGGCTTGACAATTCTTCCGGGAGAGACTGTGATTGATATAACTGATCTTGTTAAAGGAATGGGCGCTACAGAAAATGTCTGGCAGTAAATTTTCGCATAAATAAAGAAATGTTTCATCCCACCTTCGCCCCATAGTTTGGCATCTAGAGGTACGTCTTGTGGTTGCAACGGCACTTACTGTTATCATAGTTTGAGGCCTTCAGTCGTAAAATTGTAAGAAACATGCGAACTTCGGACTCCGGTACTAAATTTCTACCGGTAGCGTTTTCAACTGTACCGTATTTCGTTCGTTCGTCGCATTAACAGTAAAACACAGTTATTACAGTGCAGCATAAAAGCTGACATGATGATCGCGCAACAGCTTCTTTAGTCCAACAAGTCGTAAGGGTTGAGAACCCCACCATCTTCCATCGTCACGTGAGCATGGCGAAATGATCGACACACATGAAGTCGTTTCGACTTACCGACTTACCGGTACTCACTCTTAACACTCCGTCTGGTATCATACAGTGTTGGACTATCGTCTCTTCATCAACTGTCATATCGGATTGGTTCCGTTTCTATCTCAGACAGCCCTCCCTGCCTGCAACAATCTTTTCCATAATGACCATCAAATCTCCCCCCGAAGTCAAAAGCAGCGATCACTGGAAGACTCCCTTCAGTCTCTTGCTGGCTCATTTTGTGTGTGGTGCAATTACGACTATCATTGTGCAAAGCTTCAACGATTTTGAGAATTCATCAGAAGCCCTTGCTTTTTACGGTGTCTATCACCGATACGCGTGGAATCAAGTCATACATTTTTTCGGAGTACCCGGCATCTTATGGTCGCTTGCTATTTTCATGGCACACGTTCGATTGCCTGGATCCATCCCTGTTGGATGGGCCCAAGGGATAGTGCCGGCTATACTCTTGCCAATTAAAATGGAGATCCAGTTGAATTATGCAAACATCTTGTTCATGACATATTTTCTCTTCTACGTTACGATTGATCCTCTTGGTGGGATTCTTTATGCTCCTGTTTTGTTCGCCACATACGTTGCAGCAATAAAGCTTTATGAACTGGACCAAGTGGTAGCTGTAGTGGATGCTGGGAAAGATGGTCACGCTCCATGGTACGGAACAGGGAAAATGTTGAAATTTGCAGCTCTTGTCCATTTTCTGAGTTGGTTCCTGCAAATTCAAATCGGACACAACATGATTGAGGGAGCCCAGCCCGCTTCCATGCAAAACTTGGGTGCTGCCCTGTCTGTGGCCCCTCTCTTCGCCTTTTACGAAGGGCTCTGGTTGGTAGGGATAAATCGAGAGCTCCAAGAAAAGACTGCTCTTCTCGTGCATCAATATACAGCTGAGATCTGTGGCGCTGGAAATATTGCCATGGAAGCCTGTCGACACTACGTCTAGAGACTATGGAACACGAGTTTCATCATCTCAACTTCGAAAGGGAAATTAGAGCTATTTGACAATTATTTCTACTGCTACAGTTTTAGCAGTGATTCTCCTCAGTAATTCCTAGCCAGATCATCAAGGATTGTCATGGGATCTTCATCCTTGTGGTGTCGTTGCGAATCCAATACCTCACTTACACCAGATGCAAGCCCGCTCCCACGAGTCATTTCGCTCATGTCGTCGTTATGATCGTGCTCTTGAATATAAGTAGTATCGATGTGAATGGTTGTCATGGGAGCAATTTTGCTTCTCGCTTCAATATTGGCTGTGGCTGCCATGTCGGATCGCATTCGTTTCGTCAAATAGTCGATCCTGCTTGTATCTTCCTCGTCGTGTTCATCGAGGTCGTCGTCGCTCACCCCTCTGATACCTCGTCTACGACCGGAGGCATTCTTTGTTGGTACATCGGGTACGCCGTCCACCATTTGGAACTCCCCCGGCTCTTCCTGCTCTTCCTCACAACTTGAAACGATGCAAGCAGCCACGGCTGACGGGAGTTGTGTCATGTGCTGGGCTACACAAGATACGGTCACCTCCGGACACTTCTGGTCGTTAAGTTGAGATTTGGAGTGAGAGTCAGTGCTTTTATCCGTTGACTTGTTGGCCTCGTCCATGGGATACAGTCCATCATGACAAGTAGCGATACCGCAAATTGCATCTTGAGATTTTCCAGAGACAGAAAATGCCATCCCTGATAAATCGTGACATGCCTCTGTTGAATGCATGACAGAGGCGGCCGTTTCTTGAACCATGTCAATATGATGTTTTTCTTCGTTGGGTGAGGACATGCAAGCAGTGGAAGTGTAGTTCCTGGGACTGTCATTTTGGGAGTTTCTATTACGTCGATATAGTATCCGCTCCATGCAAGAGGCATCGCGTTGGATATTTTCCTCTGCAATTTCCTCCTCTGGTAACGCTATGCCTCTCGGCGAGAACCGCGTTGGGCCGTTTCCTCTATGCATCGCTTGGTCCTCCCTGGACACCCAATGAATTTCAGATGATTGGTCATGATTCGTTCCCAATTGACTATTCCTAACTCGAGGGGAGTGCGGAGGATGGAAAAAGTCTTCTTCATCGCTGCCCCCACTTTCTGTAGAGTAAAAACTTCTGGGTTCGTCAGGTCCTCTTTTGGATATGGTGGATGGGCTATTTGTGTTCGATTCAACCTTCCAGGCATGCAGTCCTTCTTTGTTCCACTCGGGTGGCTTTAGACATTGTGCCCAAATAGTCATGACGACCCAAATAATGATGGCCATCATGTTCATGTACGCGCCCATGGCTAACTTGCAGGTCTGCCTGTTGACGTCAAAGGTACAGCTGTCGCTTTCAAAGATCAAAAACACTGGTACTTGCATGACCGCCGTGATGGCACTGAGAATCGACATGGTCCGCCAGCGACATCCAGTTGGTGGGATGCACAAGGTTAGCGCCCATGCCACAAGTGTCGTTAGGCCTCCAATGCCAACAGTACTGTAGAAAAAGATCTGACTAAGACCCCACATTCGATCGCTTTCATCGTAAAACGGCGAATCTCGGCACATCACTCCAAAGAAAGCGACTTGAGCGTCAAAGAGATCACCGTTAGCAGACATGAGATTGCTTCCTGGTTGTGCTGCCACTTGTACGAAGGAACAACTTAGGCCGGCAAAGATAGAAAAAATAATGCCTGCCGAAGCAAAGCATGCCATTGATAGCGCCGTCAGACGGTGGGCCAATGAATGTGCAGTGCCCATGGTATACTGTGGGATGGTGGTGAGATGTTCGCTGTTGTTGTTATGGCGATGGTCGCAACGCTTGAAGACTGTCTCTGCTAATAATAGTACAGTACTACCAAGCTTGCCTCTCTTGAAGCTAAAAAGCTATTACCCACTCTCTAGCTAGTAGAGTAGATGGCAGCTACTTTGTCCTCGCTACTACTGCTGTACCTTTCCACTCACCCAAGTCTTCCCACGGGTGCAGTTGAAAGAGGGAAAATGTGAGTGGACGGATCACTTGGATTTTCGGATTCTTGTTCACAAGACTGGTGTCGTCACTGCGGGTCGTTGTCCCGCCATTTTCGTTGCTTGCCTTCCTCAAATTTCTTCAGTATGGTGGTTAAACAATGAATCTGAGATTTGGTCGCGCATCCAACATAAATGAGACAAAATGACCGAGGAAAACAAAAGTAGGGTTTAGGATGAATTAATGATTCAACAGCATTTCAGTCATGTTTGGCCATTTCCGTTCCAAGAAATTTTGGCGCACCCACGAGGTGCTCCCATCGAAATTTCGAACACTGAGTTATCATACTATGACACTGTCACCCGTCACATAGGGACTGCAGAACAACACAGTCCGACCTCTTTTCAAAGCACATCGATGACACAATAGCAGGACCAACGTCTAGTAGCACAGTGCGAAGGAGAGACTTGGCAACTTGGCGGAGCCTCGAACGATGACGACGTTGGCTTCCAGAAAAGATGACGAGATGGTTCCGTTTGGCATCAAGACTTGCTGGATACAGAAAACGCAAGATTCACCGAGTAACTTTCCCCGTATCTTACCGAAAAACACGCCCTTGGTATCAGATGAGTTTTTCCGTCACAAGAGACGGCGATCTTTTCCCTCTCTAGGTCAATTTGTCTGTACGGAACCACAACAACACTTCCTTGACACAGGGAGAGATACTAAAATGGAATCCATCGACCACAATCCAAGTCATCGCAACGACCCTTTGACAACGATTCGAATTTGCGATTGCACATACACTAATTTTCTCGAGCATTTATCTTCACTTTGCGATGCAGTTGTCCTATGGACGGTCGAAGAAATTCACTTCCAAAATATCCGCAACGAAAATCTGTCGGAAGAACCCACTCCAGATCGACCGTCACGATCCCTTTCGGCAGAACGTTCAATTTCGAGCTACATTGTTGCATTGTTGAAGCGAACCAAGCCAAAGCGCCTGATACTACGCGATTGCGATCTGCAGATGTCCGATCTCTTGAACATTATGGAAGTACTGCGACGAAATCACTCGGAGACTTTGGAACATCTAGATCTTCGCTACAATGGGTTCGCGCCACGAGTCTTGCAGTGGCTTATTTCGATACATTTGGGGTCTTTTAGGTCTCTCCAAGAAGTGTACTTACGGCAAGGAATTAGATGCATTGTCCAAAAAAGTGTGCGGGATGCCATTGTGACGGGACTGGAGAACACGAGACATCACACTCTCCGATGTATCGATTTGTTCCATTGGGACCGTTCCGTAGAGCACTTGCTGGATATCAATTGTGTAGGACGTAGGGTATTCCAGATGCATTCATTCCCCTTTGGGTTGTGGCCGGTTCTGTTGGAGCGAGCAATGAAAAGGAAGGACGATAGCACTAGCCTGCCACGGCAGCGAGCGTTGGCACGGGAGGCGAGTGCCATGTACTACATGCTCCGAAACACACCAGAATTGCTTCAATATTGCGGACGAGTAGATTAATCCTGTACAAATATGATGTGATATTTTGTGAACCAGTTCTGTGCCAAACACAGCGAATTTATAACATCTCTCATTTATTTCAAATAAGGGCTCAATCCTTCAGATATCCTGCTAGCGATATCAACTTTTGATAAAGAAGCTCGGTTTGCCAGTGCCCCAACAAGCATATCAGAGCGAGAAATTGGTACGACGACCCTGGCACATGTCGTCCGTATTATGTCAACAAACGGGAATCATATTCAAATTCTGGAAAATCACATGCACAGACGTTCAGATATTTAACAGCAGCACGGGCAAATAACAAGGACGATGAATGCAGCTTGTCCGACAACGAGTTCCAAGGTCAAGATGGAACTCTGTCTGAATCGTTTTTGCTTCCCATGGACGTAGACCCGACATTATAAATCACCGTAAATCTACTACGTAGTACTCAATACACAACGGGTCGACATGCTGTAATAATACAAACACTGCGACTATCGGTAGACAGTTCGTATATTGGAGTCAATTCAAAGATAATTTTTTGGTTTCCGTGAATTCAACGAGTTCAAAGACCATCCGATCCCATTCCATCTTCTTCATCACCAGACCGGATAGAACAGTCGTGGAGAAACCGCTGATTCCAATCGAAACGGAAACACTAGAAGAAAATGCTGAATAAATTTGGCGCTGATATGAGCAGACTCTGTCCCAATATGGTTGAGTTTGAAACAATCCAATTCTTTGTACTATGCTTTCCTTTCGTGGTTCCTGTCGTCATAGATCTCCTTTGCTCATTGCCCATTCGTGAACCTTGATCCTTCGTTCCATCAACTCCATAGACGGTGCTGCTAGCTGTTCAATATACATTCCCGTATGACTAACCAAGAAGATGGTGGGTCGATTCAAAGTGAGTTTCAAGGTTGGATTCCCAGCAACAACTTGCCGTGTCACCAAATACTGCAGGACAGGATTTGATGTTGATCCATTCTCTAATAGAATCGTTTTGGAATTCGTCTTTGGAGGAAGTGCATCTAGACTATTGTTGCTGTTTCCTTCCACAACAATGGGAAGTATCATAGGCACTAGTGTGTACTTGTAGACTTGGGCAATGTGTTCAATGGCATCGTAGTAGTATTGCGACATGCCTGGAAGCAGTGGCAGTGCTGCAAACAATGTCACGTATCCTTCGTTATCCTCCAAGGAAAAAGGTGAACCATCACTCTTGGTGGTCTTGAGATGATAGAATTGTTCGGGATCGTCCCGTTCTTCGGCCATGGCCCCTTCTTCTTCCAAATGGTTGCTGCAAGAAATAGGGCATTTGTACCACATATCGTTGGTTGTAGTGCACTTTTCGACATCCTTTGCACATATTTTTGGATCAAAGTCGTGTTGAAATTCAAAGCCCTGGGTTGTCACAACACACAACAGCAATGTACCGAGACAACAAAGCAGAATCATGACAATGGGGTGGTGGTGGTGATGCGTCGTTTGTCGGCGTCGTTTGGATATCATGTTGCAAGGTCTGTTATGTTGGGCCGAGTCGGTCTGTTTCTTGTCAGTATAAAAAGGCGGTGTGTTTAAAATGTTAGGTTTCCGATGAGGAGCCGTTGGCTTTGTATGAATGAAATGGTTGTACCATCGTCTGTCGTCCTGGGAAATGGGACACGATAGGTCGGACCGAAGATCGAAGAGAACAGTTGTCGTCACACACGACAAAGCGCGGAGGAAAAGGCATCCACGAAAATCCTCGAGTGCACTACGGTAGATAGTAGTACCTACTCTACGGTAGTAGAGGTACCGGTAGTAGAAGAGTACCTAAGTACCACCTAAAAGTACCGGTAGTCTATCTCTACCGGTATCATCATAGTTGTAACGTCGTATGATAACTACTCCGAGTACTAGGTAGGTACGTACGAACTTACGTATTCATACCTTTCGTAGAGTTCGGTTTCAGATGCACGACTTACGACTTCGACTGTAGGTATCATAATAGTACCTCTAGCTAGTCAGAGGTTACTTGTAAATAGGGTTCAGGCCTACTCTCATTACTACTCCATTGACTGTGAATGATACACCACAAGAATAGTACGATAGTTGACTCTTACCCTACTAGTAGATAGAAGACTCGCCTACATTATTTCTTCCTCTGACCGCCACTGACGTAAGCTTAGCACATGGCCTTTGCTACATGAACTTTTAAAATTTAGAATGCATGCGAACCTCATTTTACACAGCAGTCTCGCCCAGCAGCAGCTTCTTTGTTGAGGACGAGGATGAGGTTGGTTGGTGCTGGTTGCCGCCTACTACGTATTTATCTCGCACTTGCAGACATCGGTCGTAGTACACATCAAACTCCTCCTTCCAAAATTTGCATTCCTCCGCGAATTGCAGATACACCAAATCTCGAGTTTGCTCAAACATAGGTCGTTTGCCCGTAATAGTGTAGGCGTTGGAGGCCTTTGTGCATTTTTTGTTCTCTCCCTTTTGGTCGCCACAGTTGCCATACGAATACACCACTTCATCATCAAACATGTCTTCCGAAATTTCCAAGAATCTTGCCAGTTTCTGCATCACTCCTGATTCCTTGACGACATGTGGTGCAAAATCTTCTGATTTTAGAACCAGGATGTTCTTTTTGCTGGTCGCTTCTTTCAATAGCTGCAATGTTGTTCGTGCCGAATCGCGAAACTTTCCCAACAAATCTTTTGTGAACAAGTTTCGTTCGCCCGCTCTCATATATTCGTGAAAGATTTCTGGGGAACGGTATTGCATGGGAGCCGAAGCCCAGTCGTTCTTCATAGAAGGCATGGCATCTTCATGCTCCGGGTGGAGCCAAAAACAGTATCCAGCCCACAGCCAATCGGCTGGATCACGCAGCAAAATGATATATTTTGCAGTGTCGGTGCGACCCAAGTATTGCGCTTGCAATAAGGTGAAGCGTGGGTTCAGACCACCGTTGACGGTTCGTTTTCTGTCAAACAGCGGTGGGTCGATCCATCCTTTGGGGTCTTCGTTGGCCAGTCGCATAAGATCCTGAATATACTCCATACTTTCTTCCGAAGAATCAGACGGGAGGGAAGTCATTCGGTGGATCTTTGACATTTCATTCGGTTTCAGGTTGAAATAAAACTCCTTGTTCTCGCTGAATCGATTGATTTGAGCGTGGGTGGAAAGGATTTGATACAAGTGGCTTGTCCCAGCCTTTGGAAGTCCAAGGATGTTGATGTAAGGAAAGTGTGAGCGTTTCCATTCAGACCTTGGCTTGTACGGTTCAGTCATATTCTCAAATGCGGGGTGGTGTTTGGCAATTTGAGAATCGGATGGTGACAAAATGAACAGAAGCTCTCGATTGTTCGAACGCTCGATGGCGTGGTCAATCAAAATTTGTGGTGGAATGGAAGACGGTCCCATGTGGCCATCGATGGATTCGAATGACTGAAAGAGAAGGTTTCTACCGTAAAAGGCATCGTAGTCATCTTGGTTTCCAATCCAGTATCCGATGCTGGAAGACATGGCAATCAGAAGCAGGAGCCAAACCTTTGAAAACAACAACGTCGTTTCACGTGGTCGACGGAGTATCCATTTCGACACCATCATTTTGAAAGAATAAGTTAGGTGAATGGGCCTTATGAGGAAGCGGTTTTGTGAATGCGGCGATTTTTAAGGGAGAACAGCAGAACGACCAAGATCGAGATCAGGATGTCTCGAAGAAGCAAGGATCAATCGAAGCGCCGGTTCGCACAAAAAATCTGATAGTTTGTGGGGGAGTGAACCTCCCATTTTGATATTCACGCTCGATCATTCGGGGGACTGTCTCCATGTATTACGTTCAGTCGAGAGAGTCGGGAAACGGTTGTACTACTATTGTTTTCCGTGTCGTTTTTGGACACTTTCGACTTTGAAACTTGCCGCGTAGTTTCCCTTTTTCGCATTCGTTTCCCATCTCTTTATTACTTCCTCATCGTCACCGACATTGGCAGAGAAAAAGCCTACAACAACTGTATCAGCCACATCAGTGTTTGGTAACATTATCGCTCAAGTGATAGAGTAGAAGAATTGTTGGAAATTTTGGGGCTTTTTCACATCCATCCGAAACGAATGACCGGCAGCAACCCTCTTTTCCTTTGCTGGAATTTGCTTGTGTCGTGTATCAAATCATTGTGGGAACGCTATTTCGGACCTGTTCTGACGCTGGATTCCGGTATTCAATGTCGCATTGGAAGCCAAATTGCCGAAGGAGGATTCTCGGTAGTCTTTCGTGCCACTCCGGTCGGGGGTAGTAATGGTACCAACCACGGCAACAACAACCACGGCAACAACAACAACAACTCGACAGTGTATGCTTTGAAACGAATTCAATGTTTGGACAGAGAAATCCGCAGTGCATGTCTTAGAGAAAGCAAGGTTCACTATGCAGTCATGAAAAAAAATGAAGAATCAAATATTACCTACAACATGCCGCTGTTGGGCATGACGTTTGAAGGCGAAAACAAATGCATCTGTTACATGTTGTTTCCTTTTTATCCGCATTCGTTGCGCCAAGAAGTCAATCAGAGGATCCTGGATCCCCTCCAAGAACTGGATCAAAGTCGACGACAACCTCCATTCACGCAGTCACAACGGACACAAAAAGTCAAAGATCTTTTGACTTTTCAACCATGGAACGAATCGATTGTGCTGCAAATGTTTCATCATTTGTGCCGTGCCGTGCAACAGTTGCATGCCGCCGGATACACTCATCGGGACATCAAACTCGAGAATATTTTGTTGAAAGGCTCGAATACAACACATTTGACACAACCAGTATTGATGGACTTTGGAAGTGCGGGGCCTCTAACACGGTCTCTCTCTACTAAACGAGACGTTTTGGACATTGCCGAGCAAGCGAGTCAACACTCCACCATCAGTTACCGACCTCCAGAGCTCTTTTCGGGGGAATTGCGTCAGTCTAGCAACGTTGCGGAAGATGAAACGTTGGACTACACCAAATGTGACGTGTGGATGTTGGGTTGTGTACTCTTTGCTACCCTCTACGGAGCGTCTCCAAGTGAATGCGAATTCTCACGATCCACGGGACAGTTTCGTATTGTGGAATGTACGCACAACAAAGTACTGGGCCCCATTCCCAAACCTCCTTCGGATACTCCAACGGCCAAGTGGTATTCACCACAAATCAAAGAATTGGTGGAGTGGATTTTGAATCAAGATCGGCATCAGCGGCCGACCTTGGCACAAATTCAACTGAGGGTGCAATCATTGCTGGAACAGCGGAATGATGAAGTTAGACACATATCACCGCTCGAAATGGATGGAATCCCCAACTTTGCCATCCCTCGAGCAGGGAGTGTCGACTCGGGGGATCTTGACATCGAGGAACAAGTGATCGTTCATTATTCAACCAAAAGCGTGTTAGAGTAATCTTTGAAAATGCTTTTTCATCTCAGCAAGAGTCACATCCTTCCTACTCAATCCGGGTGATTGAATTTCCAATATTTAGTTGTTGTAAATTGCACCTCTGGTTCATGTTGATACGGCTTGTTTGTCTTCTATCATCTTTGGTCTTCCCACGTTTACGATAAGGTAGTATCTTCCACGTGGAGGCACGACTCGAATGCGACCGCGACTACCGACGACACAACACAATTTCGAAATTGACAGTGAGTGCTGCTATTGAATATGTGAGACAACAGGCAAAAAGGAGACTACACGTTTTCCCCTCTCAAATCCGACATCATCGGCGTTTGGATCTGACTTGCACAGAGTGGTATCTTTTGGTTTATACTTGCCCTGGGCTGCTATGTGCTGTCGTCATTGGCGTTGAATGCAGATACGCACATCCTCTTCGAAAATCCGTTCCAATAGCGGCCAGATGCGCTGTTGTCGTGCTGGCAGAAAGAGGACGCCATTGTTGTTCAATAAACAAGCTTTCATCTGCCTAGGACTAGCCCTTGCTACTGCCATCATTACGTCTCAAAAACTGGGAAAATCTCCTGTTGCAGTTCAAATGGAGAAGACTGTCGTTGGAGACTTTTCAAAAAGTGGTGGAACTGCTCGGTTTGAAGAAATTCCTGCAGAGGGACAGTCTCGAAATGAAATCCTGCGGTACAAGGCTCTTCTTGTGGAGAAGGATTCCTCTCCGCACACGCCTTCTTCTCCTCTGACCACGGCGGATTGGATCCGTCTCATGATAACAAACAAGGATGGTATCGCACAAGAAATGACCAGACTGTTATACGACGCTCCGTTTGCTTCGTTTCGTTTCGAAACGCCGGGAGTGTCTGTCGAAACGGTCCACAGCCAACCGTTTGAGTTTGTTCTAGTCAACGACCCGCATTTGGGAAAATTTGCCGCTCAAGAAGATCCCGATACATTCGCAGATCATCTTCAATGTGCCAATAGTGGGGGGCAAGGAGGAAAGAACTCTCCTGGCCCCGCGGCTTGTGCGTTTGGAAACTTGGGTGGCGATGCCATCCTCATTGCTCCCAGGAACTGGGAAGAACCTTCCTCCAAGGCCAATTACCACGGCCATCTGGCCAATTTTATACGGGGTGCATCAATTCTACAAATACTGGAGACGTGGGAACTAGTTGCATCTACTCTCCACGATCAATTGCTGGGTGATTCTCCAAAGCGACAGTCATCCAAGCCATTATGGTTCAGCACTGCCGGAGATGGAGTGGCTTGGTTGCACTTCCGGCTGGATTCTCGCCCTAAATACTACCACTATGATCCATATCGAGCATTTCCGAAACGGTAACCAAAAGGAAATTGAAATGACTCTTTAGATTACCCTGCATTCCAATGGAAATGGATCTTTTTTAAATAGTAAGTAGTATGGCACCCATCGCCACATCCTTTTCCTTTCTCTATTATCGTTTAATAGCTTCTTGCGGGTCCCCAAGAACAGAAGCGGCACTGGGCATGGCGTCCGCCACAGCTGTAATCACCCCGAGCCAGAGCATTGTTATGTGCCATCAAGTCTCGCAAATCTTTTTCTTCTGGAGATTGACCCAACGGCATACTCCTGCCGCCGTATTCAGGAGGGATATTTTCAATCGGAATCTTGGCAGCCAACGCATCAAATACCTCTTTTTGGCCGCGAACAATGGAGATCTTTTGCAACGTCACCTCATCGACCATTGGTTTGACGACATTCCAGATCATGGAGAACCATCGTGGGACATTTATCACAATGACATGCCCGGCACGTTCGGGGTAATGTTGTCCGGTAAATTGACTGCACATTTTGACATACTCGACGCATTCTCCGACAAAGTCTCTCATTCCCATCCCTTCCAAATCCAAGACGGTGATGGAACGCGCCATGTCATTAGGTTCCAGGAATTGCCACTGAAACTCCGTTACCATGGCATAATGTCGCACCAGACTCTTCAAATCGATTCCGCCCGCCTTCAAGGCAGAAAGATCGGTCTTGGGTGGCTGCTCAAAAAAGACAGGTTCGCCATTTTTGCCCCGCAAATGATAATAATGCGGATAATGTCGCTTGATGAGATCAAAATTGGGATGAGGCTCCAATAATATACTGTCAATGCCGTGTTCCCTGCGCCATTGCAATGTGGCTTCATATCGGCGTTGTCCTTCGATGGGATCTCCCTTTCCTGCTCGAAGAAACCGAAGGGGCAGTTGTTGAGGAGCAGGATGAGGCAAATAGCCACCAAAGGTTTGCTGTTGTTGATCGTTGTTCGATTGAAAGTGTTCTGCAGACGACATTGCACTCAAGGAGGAAGTACTAGCGGTTTGCTTTTTATTGAGGCTTCCATTGGACATTGCAGGATGACTTAGATCGCTTCCTGTAGGAGAAGAACGATCACTGGGGTGACTGAACCCACTGAAGTGCGATGCTGCTGTAGTTGACTGAATATCACGGGTAGTAATGGGACGGTTGGAAGTACGGCTTTTCAAATTATTGGGTGTCGGAACGTAATTTTCATCGTATCCTGCTGCAGCTCCACCTCCACGCAATTGCTTGAGCAATGCCAGTTCTTCGGCCGTCAATATGTGTCGTCCATCTTGATCGAATCTCAAATGAATCTCTTCAGCATCGTAAAACATTTCCGGATCATCGAACGAAAAACAAAAGAGACCAGACCAGGAAGATAGAATAGACGATCCATTCTGTGAGGTAGCGTTCGTATCATTCAGTTCTTTGGAAGTAGTGTCTATTGTCGTCCTCATCGCCGTGGTTGCTGTTGGCGATGAAGGACACTTCACCTCGACAACCTGATGTTCTTTATTGAACGCCAATTCCGAGAGCATTTGGGGTATCAAAGGACTTTCCCCAACACAGATGTAACAGCTAGAGCCTTTGGGTGACGGTAACATCTTGGAACGATTTATCTAAAAATTGTTTTATAATAATATATACACAACAACGTGTCTCCAGAAAAAAAGTTACAGCAGTAGCCAAAAAAAAAATCGTAAATAACCATCTATGACCACTGAAAGAGATACTACGTAGATCGTAGTACCGGTAGTATTCTTTCTACCGGTATTCACGATTACGGTACTCTCTACGACGTATCATCGAGAAAAATTCTCCGTAAAATATGTGCGACGTATGATACGACGTGGTATTCGTCCAACTTAAAAGTAATAACTGTAAATACAACAACGAAAACGTTGCACGTTGGACAAAAATCGTGAAGCGCGCCATTCAAATCCAACCAACCAAACCATCCACAACAACAAAAACAAATCGGAAAAAAGGATAGGGATAAATGATCCGAATCGTAACGGTGAACGCGACCAAAACATAGTAACAGAAAATTCAAAAAATTTACTTGCAACGAAGATATACGGCACCCACACACAGTTTGTGTTTTTCGTGACACTCCAATTTGCTATCTCATCCTTCTTTCCCACGTAAATACAACCGGTATTAGTAGTAGTAGTGTAACACTTCTGCTACCACACTACCGTAGACTACAATACTACTCGGAGTACTTACTTCCTATTTGGTTGTCACTGGAGCATTTGCTTTCCAACTCATCCAACAACTCTTACTACTAGTAGTAATCTCTCTTCCACAACAAATTTCTGTTCGTGTTTCAACATGTTGTTTCGAAAGGCAGCGCCACGACAAACGACGGATGGAATGTCCACAACCAATAAAGACGATAGGAGCAATATGGATCGCAATGATGACCACGACCACTATGGCAAGAGTCGATATGTTGATGGTAGGCTTGCTTTAAATGGACATGCTGATGGCAATGAGGCTATTTCAAGCTTTTACCGTCGTGCTTCCGAGCAACATTACTATGATTCGACGAAAGAACATCTCTCCGAGATGAAACGACAGGGCATCCAGAACCATGTGGAGTGTTACAGTCAAAATTATTATCAACGATCTGCTAAATCCCCTCGACCAGTATCCGAAGAATATGATATTGAATCCAACATAAGTGGACTCACTAGAGATTCTGATTTTACGATTGACAAAGAAAATTGCCGCCCAAACGGAAACTCCCAAAAATCCAATAAAGATACTCGGACCAAGAAGAATCGGAAAAAGAAAAAAGTTGCTGCTGACACTTCCATGAACAGGAATTCGTTTGCCATTGCAAACCTCAGTATCTTTGGCAACGGCCGTGGGTGGCGAATAAAAAACAGCAGAAAGCAGAATGATCATCTAGCAGCAAAGAACAAGATGACTACAGCAACGCGGGAAAAACAGATGGCAACCAGAGCCAGATCCCTATCTCCTGATCGGAGTCATGCAGACACTCTTTTATCCCTCCCCGCCCATGATATGGCCAAGTCGAGTGCGGGGAATTATGTATCCAACCGTAATTCACAATCTGAACTCGCCAAAAGGATGCACTATAGATCCAAGTCTTTTGATCTCGTCAATCATCAACGAGAACCTTCTCCCACTCGATTGGCGCATCCACACATTCAATATCAAATAGACCAATTGATGGGTCCCAATCGGTCTTCGAAAAGGAATTTAGTCTCGCCAGAACCGTTGGGAACCAAGTTGGAAGATTTTTTCTTTCGTACTCCAAGAGGCGACGCATCTCCAGTTGAGAAGGATCGCGTCGAACCGTTGGGAGTCAGGCTAGACTTACGAACACAGGGCGTTGTTACTCCAATGACTGCGGATGTATACGTCGTTGAAGATTTACCCAGAATGACAAAGGGTCCTCCCTTTCTCTCTATGGCCCCATCCAACGAAAAAATCCACGAAATTTATCAAGACATTGAACGAGACCAGAATATAACTTTCGAAGGTGTTGACGCTGAAGCGGCAAGGCTAGAAGCAGAACTACCGCCCCTTCGTCTTGGAAAGGGTCGTACTGGGAATTTTCTTGCTGAATCGGATTCCGTAAAATGCAACGATGTCCTCGGAGGACTAATGCCATGGGTGCAAGATGACCCATACACGGGAAGAGCCAAAGAGAGAATTCGTTCTCGGCTTCAACGACCACAATGTCTTATAGAAAACGTTCGATGGAATAACGACAAGCCCGAGCTCATCAACGTCCCGGAACCTCCCCTTGCGGCGATTGACGGGAACTCTGACACAGTGTCCGTGTCGTCGCTTGATGCAGATAAGTCTGATTCGTTTGATTGGAAGGCCTTTGCCAATTATTTGGATAGTAAGGAAGACAAGGCTGCCTTGCATCGTTCCAAGTATCGCTCGCTGCTTCTTTCTCCAAAAAAGGGTTCTGCAGCTTTGGTTACGACTGTGGACAGTCATGAAGTACAACCTCGGAAGCCTATCGGTTCATTGAAAAGAAGTCAATCTACCGGAGAACTTGGACTTGTGCCCTTGAAAAATACAGCAAAACAATCTCATCCAAAGGAGTATCTGGAATTTTCAACGCGGGAATCAGGCGGATTTCTTCAGGCAACGTGTTTCCAAGAGAACAAGCCTAGCACCAGACTTTCTCGACGGAAAAAAAGCCTTGATCAACAGTCCGTGCTTGATTGGATCGACAAGCTCGGAGATGACACTGCAACCATTCCGCATAACGACTCCCACGAGCTTAACTTCCGGTCCAAGAAGGTGAAAAGTGTAAAGAACGGATCTAAAAGTGCAATTCGCGCAATAACGAAAGAAGCGTCATCAAAACTTCTTCTTGTCCAAAATGAAAACATCGAAGAAGCCTCGGTTCCAGACTACGATTTTGCAGCTGGTTTATATCAGATGATTCCAGGCAACAGTCGACATCATATTCGCCATTCTCAAACTAAAGATGTGGTGCGGCATCTCCCATTTCCAGAGACTCCGTCTCCTCCCAAAGAAGAGATACCTATTGCTAGTTCTGACAATTCCACACGTTCGATTGGGAGTAGAAAGCAAAGCCACTGCAAGAAAGTACCGGCAACTCTATCAACCAGTGAACGGAAGAGGATAATTTCAGACTTTTTGTCTGCTAGAGATGGAAGTTCCGCCAGAGATAAATCTCGCACACCAAGCGATCGGCCGGAGGAATTCAAAACCCCTGCCACTAGAGCCTCTTTCCGAGCGAGAACCAAAGTTTATGAGGACTTTCAATCAGAATATTCCGTTCCCACATTGGGTATATCCCCGCGAAGTGTCATGTCGATGATTCACGACCAAGATGTGAAAGCTTTTCGCGTCTGTAATTTGCGAAATAGTGGCCGGATGGATGCATCTTCCGTGGTATCTTCCAAGCCCACCAACTCTTCCGTGA
The DNA here is from genome assembly GCA_019154785.2 of Nitzschia inconspicua. Classification (NCBI taxonomy): domain Eukaryota; phylum Bacillariophyta; class Bacillariophyceae; order Bacillariales; family Bacillariaceae; genus Nitzschia; species Nitzschia inconspicua. The sequence continues at coordinate 202,380 of JAGRRH010000020.1, forward strand.
TTAACAGGTCCGGTCGTAGTCAAGTCAGCACGGTAAGCGGCAAGAAGAATACCTGCCTTCCAGTGTGTACTATCAAGTCGTGGAAACGATACCAACACTCACGCTTGAAAAATTGTACAGCAGGGTATTGCCATCTTTCCTCCGACGAATCCTCCACAGCTTCATCGTTTGTGCATATGAAGGCCGTGAAGGTTCCTATTCTTACACCCAAAACCTGGTCCTCTGACAGATGCACTCCAGGAAAGTATGATGACTTCGCTTGGTCTCCATTGGCGCTACATCAAGGTTCTAATCAGTTAGAAATTTAGGGACAGAAATGTTTCCAAACGAAGCAGATTTTAAATGATTCAACGGTGAAAATGATTCTTAATTAATACTTCTATTGTTTTGTGTTGTTTATAATCTTTGTTCTTCCCGATAATATTATTTTCGTTGTCATGTTGTTTTATGTTTGTCCAATACTTCCATCACTCGATCGATTTGATTTTCGGGAGTGATCTGCCGGCACGCCTCGTACATGATGGCTTCAGTGACTGTCCCACAATTTCGTTCTTTCAAGGCAGCGTCGAGTTTGGAACGTACCAACCATCTCACAAAGAAGGGCGGTGCCGCAAGTGTGGCATCGTACATGGCCTTGGAATTCTCTTGAAAGTCGAAGGGCTGCTGCGTGTCCGTTTCGGGCATGTTATGGTTGTTGTGTCTGCTTGTTGTTACGTAGTAAATACGAAGAAGAAACTGTCTTGTTACGGTACGTAGTAGTAATAGTAGTTAATCAGATTAGACGGCTGATGGCCTGAGAGCTTGCATGATATCCGCTTCCGCACGGTTAGGTATTTTACTCCGAGTAGACAACGGTAGGTATCTGGTGTCTGGTATGATGGTTACTAACAGAGTAAGTACTTCGTATCTTGTATGTAGCGTGTATGATGATGTGTCATCATCGCCCACAATGTGTTCGTATAAAATGATACACGTGCTACAGCAGCACGTAGTGATCCGAGCCAGTTGAGTCGTTCTACAAGATACCGACACGACTTTTTTCGAGGCGAAACTCGAACATTAATTATTAATCATCCAACGACTTGCATCCCTTTTTTCTGTTAACGCATAAGTTGCTCATCACCGAGAGTACCACCGCCTACTTCTTGTTCATGGCTCTACTAGCTAGGTAGAGTACTTGGTACAGCAACAGTAGTCAACTCGGAGAAGTGCTACTAGAAGGCCTTCTACCAACACAATTATCATTTTATCATTATTGTTATTATTTCTTGAACATCTCACGCACCACAGAACCCAACTTGTCCAACAGCAAGCAAGTGAACGACAGACATTTCCACCTCGTCTATTAGCTTGTCGTTTTTTGGGGGGGGCTGAAAGACAACCACCATTTCATTTCTTTTTCCGTCTCTTGAAGATTCAAAAAAAGGATGCGCTTTCTTGGGAAAAACCAAGACAATAATAAGGGTCTCGTCGTTGTCGTCAACAACAACGACAATGAGACAACTGCTGCTGACAAGTCCAAAAGAAAATTCTCTCTTTTTGGAAGTAAAAAGAAACAACAACATCCTGTCGATCAACCGTCACCATCTCAAGACCGTGATGATGCCTCCAAAATGGTCTTTCAACACAAAGTTGTTACTGTAGATGGAGACGATATTCCCGATGCCAACAACGTGACCGTCGATTCGGTAGAGTCTATTTTAGTCGTGCCGTCCGAAGATGCACTAGGAGATGAAATGAAAAATCATGAGCCAACCAAAGTGATGGAAATACGACGATCGGATGGTTCTACCAACGAGTCCCTAGAAGTAAGTGTTATTGGCAGAATGGAAGAACAACAACAAGGAGTAGAAGAACAAGAACAAGACGTTCATCAATGGGTGTATGATGAGAAAAAAGAGGAAACCGAACCCGAACAGACAACTGCAAACATCAGCAACCAATCGATGCCAAACTCCTTCGTTGAGGAAGACGACGACGATGATGACGGTATCACCGAGAAACCACCACCATTGACGACGTTGCAAACTGGATCGAGGACGGACGAAGCGAGGAAACGAGTGGAACAAGCGGCAGGGGCATTCGTCCAAGCGTTGACGTGCACGGCACAAGATGTTCGGAATTGTGCCACATTGCCAGCCAGTTTGGGAGGGCTTGCCTTGCCATCGACCACCAGTAAGCCCATTATCAATGAAGAAGCTGCTGGCCATGGAAAGGCGGGACAAACTACTTCGTTGGAAGAATTCTTTCACCCACAGGAAACGCGAAAATTTCTCAATGTAAGTGATGGTTATGGTGCTGAAACAGCAAATGGTGCCTTTTTAGACAAAAATACACGTAGTGTCTATGTGCAGTATGTATTCTCATCCCAAGTTGTTTTGATTTTTACAGAACCTCTTGAATGTGGGTTTTACACTTGTGTACCATACGTCTCTGGACGACGAGGACGATTGGATTGGAAGGACGGTCAACCTGAACTTCCGACCGGGAATATGTAGCGCTCGCACCGTGGTCGGACCCGCCATTGAATGGAAGACCATGGGTGGTGGAAAGGCCAGAGAGATGGAACGACAATCAATCGGACTATTAGAAATTGATACTGTGATGGTGAGCAACATTCGAAATGAATTAGATCCCGCCAGCAATCAACAATACGAAGACGAACTGGATTGTTTCTTCTCCATTACCAGCCAATGGGGAGAAGTTTTCTTATTCGAGGCATTGAGTGCAGAAGAGTCCCATCGAATTGTGACTGGTATCAAAAGCATCGCTTTTTGTCTGAGTTCACACATCATTGCCGGTGATTCAAAGGCCGTCGCAGACTATTTTGACAATTCCAACGAACCAACCGATATTCAACTTCGAACAAATGCAGCAATGATGAAAATCTCCCACGCCTTTCTGGACGACGTGCTGTAAGTAGGGCGTTCTGGGGGTGGGGGTGGGAACATCTACTTCGTGCGAAACAAATGTGAAACCTGGATACAGCTGCGTGTGGAACTGCCCGTCTCTGTTCAAATAGAAATTGAAAAGTGCCATTTTCCGAGGTAGAGCATAAACTTCTTTGATAGATATTACGATGTCTTGACAGTTCTTTTGTTTAGCCAACATTTGGAGGTTTCATCGACATTCTTTTCCATCATTTGTCAGCGTAAATGCTCAACCTCGATCTTTTGGGGCCACGACAGTATTGAATGGAGAGACAAATATCCCCATAATAGAAAAGGCAAATTTTATGCTTCGGTTGAAAACCGTATTCCTACTAGTAGGAGTTGTTCAATTTAGCCAGCAGGAGAGCATAGAACCTCACGCTATTTATTTCAAAGAATCCTTTTGAAGGAAGCATCGGTGGCATATATTTTCATTTGTTGGGTTCCGAAAATTTCGACGTTGCACTCTTGGGCATTTTCTGGGAATAGATTGTTGATAGCAAATGTTCAATCCAGCCCAACTCATCGAAACATTATTTTTTGGTGTTGAGTGCACATATCACGAAATTTGATGCGCCATCATCGACCACAGGCAGTGTGTTCGTACCACAGTCATATGAAGGGATCCTCCGATTGGATTGCCTTGCGACATTTGTTCTTATAGATTTTTTAATTTCGGCCAATTGCGAGCTGTTGATCCCATCCAAACTTGAGGGGTACATTGACATCCTTTGAGGGCAAACTTGCTGAAAGACCAGGCATCTTCGATTTATGGGTAGACGTTACGGGTTTCATGGATTGGCCTGTCGGAATAAAGTTTCGTAGGAACATCCCGGAAAATTACTCTTGCTTGCCACGGATTGTTGAAATGGTCAGGGGGAACAGATGTTAACTGTAAATAAACATGACTTTTCAGATCGGGGGACCGACAAGGAGGACGGGGGACCGATGTGAGGTAGTAATAGTGTTTTTTCTCGCCTTGGTTGCACTCTTAGAACGCACAACTGATCACATAAACGGAACTTTAACATGGGAACGACCAGTACTAATACATGCAGAAAACACGTAGAAATATGGTGGTCAGAAGTGGGGTTGGATATAAGACCGGTTCTCAGACCGGTTCTAGAAATTGCCACTCTCTACATTCGTTTGGGCCAAATCTCATTCAAATCGACAACGAAGTCAGCATTTGGAAGGGCGACGCGAACAAGCGTTTGGATCTGTTCCCACATGTCATCCAAATTTGAAACACTTTCATCTAGACAAAGATTCGCCAGGGTTATGTGAACCCCACTGCGCGAAGCCAACTCTGAAAGAGCATCCTCTCGTGTTGCAATCTTATCCAATTTGATGCCCGAGAGGAGCATGATTGACGCTGCCAGACAGGTCAAATCATACCGAAGCGAAGCCTGGTTGCCACAGTCCAGCCCAAATAGAGGCGATGTTTCTGCCAGCATGTTTCCATATTCCTTGCATGATCCAAAGTCTATGGAAATCACTGTTCGACTGCCCGCCTGAAACATCATATTCGATGGTTTGATATCACCGTGGCACATATTTTTGTTGGAAAATGCCTTAATGGTAGCAATACCACACAGCGCGACGTTCACAATGGTGGGTTCCGTGACTGTTGCATGTGACACTGGCATTGGATAGAAAGGCGTGATCATAGCAGCTCGATTCTCGTCAATCCTGATGCTATCAATGACAGGCATTACAGATGGACACAGCTGGTTTTCGTGAATCAGCCTGGATGCTTGGACCTCTGCTTCTATTGTTGCTGCATCTCCGATCTTTGCACAGTACAAATCTGAACCCCGTATTACATACTGCAACACACTATTTCCTCGTCCAAAAGCCATCGGAACCAATCCATCAAAAGTATAACTCGAGGCAAGTTTCGCTTTTGTCGCAGTCTTTACCATTCTCTGAATTTTCAAGAAAAGAGATTGTATGTCACGATCCTTGTATTGGCCGAGGGATATCAATACTGCTTCAGAGGAGAAAACTGACAGCAAGCACGATGCCTCGGAGTCTGTTAGGTCTTTTTTGACAACACGCTTCATTTCCCCCACAGCGTCCTTTACTGCTTCCATGTTTGTTGAGAAAAGTTGGGCGAATCGTCGCAGATCTTACTGGTCGAGCGAGGAAAAGAGAGTGCTTGTTGTTGTGTGCAAGGTTTCGTCGTAAATGCTGCCAAGAATCTGCCTGTGAAGAACTCCCGTTTTTCGATTGATGGTTTTGCTTTGACCATCACACAAGTCTCAGATGCTATGTCACACGCGGCGGACTCTCACAGGACTCACAGTCAGGACACTCTTGACCTGGTTTTTGACAACCTTAACCCTAACAACAATTTCTTTGATAATGCCACTAACTGTAAAATAATTTGTACTACTACCTCTACGGTAGCTAGCTAGCTAGGTAGTAGTAGTAGTTAGAGAGCTCGAGTCGAAGCAACATAGTAGTATCTTTTATCATAACAGAATCTCTTTTTGGGTGGAAACATCTACTTCGTGTGAAATGTTGAAACCTGGATACCGTTGCGTGTGGAACTGGCCGTCTCTGTTCAAATAAAAATTGAACAGTGCCATTTTCCTAGGTAGAGCATAAACTTCTTTGATAGATATTATGATGTCTTGACAGTTGTTTTGTTTAGCCAGCACTTGGAGGTTTCAACGACATCCTTGTCCAGTAGAGCTTAAACTTCTTTGATAGATATTATGATGTCTTGACAGTTGTTTTGTTTAGCCAGCACTTGGAGGTTTCAACGACATCCTTGTCCAACATTTGTTAGCGTAAATGCTCAACCTCGAACTTTTGGGGCCACGACATCATTGAATGGAGAGACAAATATGCCCACAATAGAAGAGGCGTATATAGTCCAAGCAAGCAAATAAGCCAGTCCCAAAGGCAAATTCTATGCATCGGTTGAATAGCTTTTGTTCCTCCTAGCTAGTAGGAGGTTGTTCAATTTAGCCAGCAGGAGAGCATAGAACTTCACACTATTTGTTTCAAAGAATCCTTTGAAGGAAGCATCGGTGGCATATATTTTTCGGCATTTGTTGGGTTCCGAAAATTTCGAAGTTGCAGTTTTGGACATTTTCTGGGAATGGATTGTTGATAGCAAACGTTCAATCTAGTAGCCAAACTCATTAAAAGCATCCTTTGAAGCAGGCATCAACGCCATCTATTTTTCGACGTTTGTTGGGTTCCAAAAAATTTGAAGTTGCACTTTTGGACATTTGCTGGTTTTGCATGGCCTTGAGCTTACGATTGTAATCGTAAAAGGCATTGTTGATCTTGAAGTGAATACTTTCCAAATCTGAGATTTCTTCCCACCATCCACCGTCCTTGTTCACTTGCAAGAACCGACCGTTCTGCGAGGAAACGAATGAAATTATTTCGTTTCGTATACCTTCCATCTCGTCCCGTTGCTCGGACGAATGGTAGGGTGTATTCATCAAATCAAGAAACTGGTGGAATTCTTTGTTGCCAAGGTGTTGGGCATTGCCCCCACGACTAAACAAGACATCGTGGGTATTGGGATGCATGATGATGTTCGATACCGACGCACCTCCTTGCCGAAAGGTGTCGATGGCCCGTCGCGTTTTGATCCACTGCAACAAATTCTTGGTTTTGATGTTGCCGCCACTGGAAGAGGGATTTCCTGAACCGGGATACCAAAGCTCATCAATGAGTACGTCGTCTCTGTCGAAATGCCATCGTAGCACTTTGTCCGTACTCGCTCATCCGAACCAAACAGTCCTAAAATCACTGCCGATTTTATAAGCCTATAAATAGGACTGTCGGGAAAATTCAAAATCAAATGAACCGCACTGAACCGTACCGGTAGCGAATCCAAAACGGCTTTATACGCTGAGCGAGTTTCGGAATTGGTCAAGTCGGCAAAGACTTCCTCACGTAACTCGGCAATTCCTACTACACCCTTTTGCTGTGTTTCAATATCTTCTGAAATGACTGACCACATGTACAGCCGCACGCGAATCTGTTGTCCGTCCAAAAGATATTTTGAAAGTGCAACGGTTGAGCATGAGCGTGCTAATGGAGGAAATCAGCAACTCTTCTAGATGAATTTCTTACCCTTGTTGTTCTGCTGTCACTAGGATTGCTGCCTTTTTCAAACATGATCAAGCGTCCAGATCTGTCTCTAGATGGCAGTATTTGCCGCCTTCCCTCTTTGATACAATCTTTCTCAACTTTGGAAAGATCAGAGTATTGGAGCGGTCGTTGAAGACCTGTCTCACCAAAGAATTCGAGCAATAGGTTCAAATGCCGCGTATATCGAAAGGCTGCTTTTTTGGTATTGTACAAGACCGCTCTCAAGAATCTTAACTGGAACTCGGGGCTGAGAATATACGTTGGATCAACACGGTTCGATGTGATGGCATGGTTGTAAGCGTGCTTGCCAGAAATTTTTCGGACTTCGTTTTGAAATTTAAGGAGCGCCGCCTCGATCATTTGCGGTGTCTCTTCTGGTACTGAAAATTGGACGCCATGGACTTCCTCTTGTACTCGGTTCCTATCTTGTACGGAAAGACGGTGAAGTTCTTTTGCCAAGGCAGTATCTACGTCGAGGTTGCTGTTGTTACTCATTTGAGAAAAACTACTTTTTGGGCTACTGCAGACGCTGTCGGTGGCATCCGCCACTACCCTGGTATTCATTGTTGCATTTCCGACCGATGTGGCGCCAAAACCGGAGTTCATCTTGGTTACTGTGCGTTCGTTGCTAAAGGAAGACATAATATGTGTGGATATTGTTGATGTTGAGCATTTCCAGTTTCGACTACCGCTACAATTGTAGTACTACGTACGACCGTAGCCGTGCAGTGGTTCTATCTTGCATATTGCACATCTTGCGCGCTATGGCATAACTGTAAATCATAGCTGACTGTGAAGCGGCATGATTCAATTATTTTTTATTAATTATTCTATATATAATAATATTTTCTGTTATAATAAAATACATTTTTTACATCCATCGTCGTACATCGTAATAATACATACACACGTAAAGGAGGGTACCGGTACTACTCCGTGGTACCGGTATTCTCTCTACTTTTTCATTTTGCCTTGGGCTGAGAGATAAAGTGGCGGTCGACCATACTATTTTTACCTGTTAAATTTCTGGTAGCATCCGAGCAAGCACAATAAATGAAACAGCAACCATAATAAAATTCGTTGATGCAGTAACGCAATGATTGAGACAGTTCTACGATCGTACTTATGTGCCATCGAATTCGAGTTTGTGTTGATATTTAGCTTTTCCCTCTTTTCAGTAACTATACTACCTTCTGTTGCCTTCTTGTTATTGCGTGGTGGTCGTATAAAAGGATAAACACGTATTCGTTCTAACTCTCGTGGGTAGTATAAATAAAAAAGGTAAAATGTCTCCCTTCTTGCGTCAGCATTATTATTAAGTACTCCGAGTAAAAATAAGAGACTATCAATATTGATAATATGTGCTGCAGTTTTACAGGCTTTTTTAACTGGTATGATAAAAGAACGTCTGAAATACCTAAAACGATTGTAAGCGAAACGCATACACTTCTGCCGATTTGTACTACTACCTCAACCTACTGTACGTACCAGGTCATATGCAATATGGAAATCCTGCTTGGGCTATGATACACGAGAATGTCGTTGTCTTTGGATTACTAGCTAGCGTACGCTAGCTACCCACCTACCGGTAGCTACCGGTAGTAGAGTAGTACTCTATGCAGTACCGTACCTACTAGTGGTACATAGGTACTACGGTACGTAGTACCGGTAAAACAATACCACCGGTATTTACTGTCAACAGTAACCAGAGTAACTACGGAGTACTACTCCGTACTAACAGTAAAGGTAGGTATGTGCCTACGGTAGTAGCTACTACCGTACACCGTACTCTACCATACATGTAATGCTACCATAGTACCATAGTAACAGGTAGTAGCTACTACACTGTTTGTGTATTTCCTCATGACTGCTGCTGAGAGTTGTCTTGTTTGGGAGGAGCAAGCAACGCTCCTTGGACAATCAGTGCCAACGAAAATAGAGACAATGGAATACTCAACAACGGAACGATCCATGGCCCGTCGAAGCTTCCAGTGTTCCAATATTGGAAAATCGATTCGACGGTGGTTTGAATGCTGGCGATACTAGCGGTCAGTAGCGCCGCAACGACGATGGGTAGCAGAGCGTTGGTGGACAGACCCGTCCACACCAACAATCGCTGGGCGAACGCTGTAACGACCGGTTGAAAAAGAATTTCTCGTAAATCGTCCAACTGTGGATTGACCAGACTCTTGGTGCTTGGAGCACGCACAAAGAGCGTGGGGTTGGAAGCATATCGTGACTCCCCAAACAGCTTGGCCATGACATCGGGTATGGGTAGTTGAAACCCATTTTCGTCATCTTCTTGTACCAACCGTTGCATAGCTTGTGTGTTGATGATATAGGCAGTCGTTCCAAGAGCACTTCCCGTCCCGGTAGATAATTTGACAATGTCTTTGTTATCGGTTCGAGATATTTGCAAGTCAGGAACGTAGGGGATGTAGGCCAAATGCATCACATCCCAAGAAGAATTCGATTCGACAAAGGTGGCTATGGAGTTGATGGCTTTTTGTGATATTATCGAGTTACCGCTGTCGCTGCCGCCACTTCCGTTCAGCGCCAGGTTGTCTTCGAGAATCAGAACCTTTTTGTCAGCAGATCCGAGACGATTGTTTCTTTGGTCGGTTCTGTCGTTGAATAATACAAAGTTACTTCCTGAAAAGGGCAATCGAAAATCAAAGATCGGACGGTTGTTGTTGTTGTTGTTGCTGTTATTGTTCTCGTCTCGTAGAATGTCTCGATAGACCGATAGATGGGATGTGTAACATCCACGGATCCGATTCTCATCATCCGTTTGAAATTCCTTGAGAATGGTCATGTCCAAAAGATTAACATTATTTAAAATCCTTTCGGTAGACGATAATCGTTGTGCTGCCGCATTTCCGTTGGGACAATGTATCAAGTAGACACCGTCCAAAAAGGACCAATCCAAAGCGACCGACTTGTCGTTGGCAATATCCGATGTTGTTGTTGTAGCAGCCGTTGTTGCAGAAAGAAACGACGACGACGACGACGACGACGACGACGAAATGGTGGTCGTAGTTGTTGTCAAAGTAGTTGGCCTTGGAGTGCTAAAAGTGTTGGAGGAAAAGGCGTGTATTTGGATGACACCATGAATAGCAAATATTCCAACGAAAACAAATGCCATCATCGAGGAACTACTCCGGCCTGTTGTTCGACGTCTTGCAACACCATCCTCCCCACAACAACCCCCACCACCAGTACGTCTGGTCCTTCTCAAATTTGTTCGAGTTGTACACCAAAAAGAATTCATGTCGTTACTGTGGATGGGAAGACAGTCAATGAATCTCATTGGGACACAAAAAATCTTTTTGTGTCAAACAAAAATCATGATGTTGTTGTCGTCGTCGATGATGTTGTCGTTGGATTTTCAAGTTGAAGTTCCAAGTGTTGAAAATATGAAAAGGATGGAGGTTCTGTTGTTCCATCGGTAATAACGTACCTAATGATAATTAAGATCAATACGTCGTATGATAGTCTACTCCGAGGATGGCGGAACGATGCGCTGGCTCGCGAGCGGGCGGGTACTCGAGCCACGGAAAGTGTGTCTTGAGATTCTGTGGCGGTAGGTCTGTTTCTCTACGCACCGGTAGCTACCGGTATGAATGCGTCCCATGAGTTTATCATACCCGGCAGCCAGCCGGCAGTGATGAGTTTCGAATTATTCTCTTTTCGACTGTGAACACACCATGCCTCCATCACACTTTTGACAACGTCCAGCTTTCATAAAATATAAATAAAACTCTACTCTACTCTACTCTAAGAGCTACTACGTATTTAATAATAGCTACCGTATTCCCAGCAAAGAGAGTACGATAGTCGTCAGTTCTGCAATAAGCCAAACGAAACAACAACAAAGAAAAGGAAGAGAGATACTTTTCTCTACCGTAGACATTAGACATGCCAGAAGTATACAATCCTCAAAGGACACGAGGCAATGCGGGAAAGTCGGGACTTCGACGAATCCAAAAGGAAAAGAAACCGTACTGGCCTGGACTTGACATGGACGGCCATTTGATCAAGATGCCCTCGACTGATACTGATAATACCACGAACAACAACAAGAGCAAGGACAAGGACAAGATGGTCTTGGATACTCATCAGTCTCCCTCCAAGATATCGAATAAACTTGTGGAAGATGACCCTATTCTGTCTTTTGATAATGATCCGCCGTTCCTACAAAGAAAGGTCACGAGAATTCACAACAATGATACAACAGCCGTATCACGACCTTCTTCTCAAAAGGATGATTCACCGTCTCATAGAACTTCCCAACAACAACAACAACAACAACAAGAAACAGTTGTTGATTCGAAAAAGATGTCTCCATTACAACATAAATCTCGTCGAAAACGTACCATGGATGATTTCTTTTTCGAAGAAACCAGTACTAGTAGCAGCAGCAGCAGTAGTTGTAGCAGCAGCAGTTGTAGCAATCCAGAGCATTACAATAAAATTGCGGAAATTGTTGCCACGAGGGGAACAAGATCAGGACGACAGTTTCACAGTTCGCAGCAACACCAACCAGAACAACAACATCAACCAATGAAAAGGACAAAGCGACAACAACAACAACAACAACAGTTGCATACAAGTGGAGGAGTCGGAATGTCGCTGCTGCAAATGGCGGTACCAGGAATACCGGATTCGATGGAGGAATGTATCCAAAAAAAAGATTCAAGTGCTTCCAAAAGGGATCCTACAAAACAGATGGATGAGCTTGACTTTGATGACGACGAAAGGGAACACGAATTGGATCAACAACACCAACCACAACAAACAGAAAATTCCAAGTTTCGTAACCAGATTGTTCAGGAGTTCATCCCATCGCTCCAAAATATCCCTCCAACTGGTCATCGCCGTCGACGAAAACGTAAACAGTCACCATCGTTGGACCAGTCGGATATCACTCCCAATTCTATCATGGACGGTGAGAAAGGGTCCATGGGTGAGTCATCGTCGTCCTTCAATGCAACAAAATTTTCAAAACCATCCCAAAACGACAAAGTGGACCCAACAAACGACACGAATGTTACTGGGAACGTCGTGCAGACCAATCGTACCGTAAACGACAGCAAGAACAACAGCAACATGGATGGGACGGTACCAGTCAGTAGTGCTTCCGGATTAACACCATCGACGGACGCACGACAATTTGCCGAACTTGCCCAAAGTATCATTAGGAATCAATTGCCAATCATTGGGCGTGCCATGGAGGAAATCTGGTCGTCCTTGTTAAAGGTAGTACCAGAAAAATCGGACGATTCAACCGACTCATCATCAATGACGGCAGTACTAGAAACCCTGACAACAACTCCACATGATACTATGAATCAAGAACGGGGAGACAATGAGTTATTGGTGAGGATGCGAACGTTGTGTGACAAACAGGATGCGTCGGTACGACGATTGGAAGAACTGCGGTCGATGTTAGTGGAAGATTCTCTCCGCGAACGGGACGACTGGAAGAAGAATCATGACCAGACTGTGGCTCGACTTTCGTCACAACTCGAAGCAAGTCAAGAAAACGCAACACTGTTGAAGCAACAAAATGCGAAGACCAATGGGGAAAATCAGCGATTGCGACAACAATTGCAAGCAACGTCAGATCTTGTGGAATCACTACAAACCTCTCGTGACGAGGCACATCGCCGCATGGAGGAACATGCATTGGAGCTGAAAGCAAAAGAAGACATCATTTCGTCTCAAACTGCAGAACTGAAACGACTCCGAGATGAGATTGCGATTCTCAAGTCAGAAAGGAACAACCAACAACAACATGTCCACGAGAGTACCACCGAGGAAAAAGTCTCCCATGATGGTTCTGATGCCACTATTGTCGTCGCTGCTTTGGAGGAAGAGCGGCCCGTGAAAGGTATCATTTCGGGACCATTGTTACAACCAAAGTCCAAAGACGATGATCGGTCCGAACAGCGATGTAACCCGGCCGTTCTTTTGAGAAAGGCAGGCAAGCCTTCATCGTTTCGGAAGAACAACAATCCGGTCCATCGAATCCAAACTGGTGGCACCAATCATTTGGGAACGAGTCTTCGAACGTCCAGTTCTTCGAGCAGGACGACAGACGGTCTTGGCACACGCCTTAGAGCGTCGAAAATCAGCACACTGAAAGTTCCCGTGGCTCGTCATCCACCGCGATTCTTTGTTCGCATAAAGACCGAAGTTGTCCAGCCGTCGTCCGACCATTACTTGTCGGAGAATCGGGTCGACAAACTGACAGTGAAACCGAACAACACCAGTTACGGTCCAATCTCTATTGAATCTCCCCGATAGTGGTGTGTGTGTGTGTGTGTATGTCGACATACTTTCTCTGTAATATATAAATATATATAACTATATATTATTAGGTTTTGGTTGTAACGTTGGCAGTACGTCTTAGAGTAGTAAAACTCCTGGCTCGTTCGTACATGTATACCACTTGAAACAGGCCTATCGGTACGAACGGGTGGTAGCTACAACTGTATGGGCTAGACTCTAGGTAGAGCTTGTCGGATGCGGATTCGATAGCAGCTGGAATGTAGTTGTTACTACCTAGGGTATGACAGTGAGTTATTACTAACTAGCTAGGTACTATTACTCCGGTATGTTCTACTCCCAGTAGCTACCGTAGTGGCTACCGGTACCGCTCTACTACCGTTGTAGAGTTACTTAATAGATTTTCTATTGATGACAGTGACTATGGCTGAGGCCTGAACAGGGCCAGAGGCACTCGTCCTGGACTACTACCGTACCTCTAAAAGAGTTTGGGTTTTATCCGTCCGTCTGTCCATTGTTGGACAAGATTGACTGTGAAGATGATGATGTCTGTGTGTTCTGTCTTCGCGCAAACAAGCAGTGCAGGAAGACAAAAAAATGAAATGAAACGAGACACCCAACCTCATTTATCATACAGATACGGTAGTAACAGTTACTGTTAGTTAACTGTGAAGTCCCTCTCCGCAACAACACAACTCAAAACACTACTACGGTACTACTTCGTACATACCACTTCGTATCAACCTTTTTGTAGATACCGACGTCTTCTCTAGTTTCCCACCTGGCTTTTTAGGGGGGGGGGAGGCGTCGAAGTTAAAGCTTCCATCGCTTCGATGCCCAAGACGTCCGGTCATATCCACAACAACAACAACAACAACAACAACAACGCTCGTTTGCCACATCGAGTTGTGGTGGAACTTGGGATGCCTGCTAAGAAACGTTTATCTTTTGCCCATCCTCTGACAACAACAACGACAAGAACAAGAACAAAGAACAAGACATTGACGACGACTACCGGTACTTTGACAACAAGCTCGACAACAACAACAACGGATATCCAAAGGAATACAAACGATAATAATAATATTATCACACCGTCTTCTCCGGAACGTGAAAAGAAAGAACACAGTCATCGATCGTGTGGCTGTAGCCGTTATTATTGTATCGGTCCTTCTTGCTTCACTAGGAATCAAGAAGAACAATCATCACACTGTGTTGACGAATCTGAAATCAAACCGTTGATGATGATGGAAGATTCCGATCACCACTCCTCGTCGTCTCGTCCACCACCATCCATCCCTCATTTGAATGGCGGGAGCGGGAGCAGCAGTAACCACCATCATCATCGTCAACAACAACAATATCATCATCAGATGTCATCCGCGTCGTCATTTTCGGGTATTTGTGGTTGGCTTTCCGGTCTGTCTAGAGAATTGGTTTCTAGTTCTGAATTGCTTTTCAATAACAAGTTAAACTGGTTGTTGATATTGGGACCCTTTGCCTTGTTGGGAGATGCCACTGGAATGTTGGGAGAAGCGGTCTGTTTTGCCTTTTCCGGTATAGCGTTGATTCCATGTGCCGAGCGGTGAGTAGAAACAACAACAACACCAAGTCGTTACCATTCTTCTTTTTCTCTATCACTCACATTCCCTGGGCTTTCCAAATCATCGATCTACGATCATGCATTCATTCATTCATTCGCTCGCTCGCTCGCTCAGACTATCGTTTGTGACGGAACAAGTGGCAGAACACACCAACGGAACCATCGGAGCCCTATTGAATGCAACCTTTGGGAATGCACCGGAACTTTTGATTGCGACAGCTGCCTTACGATCAGGCTTTTATCGGGTCGTCCAACTCGCCATGTTGGGGAGTATGCTTACCAATCTTCTCTTTGTTTTTGGCATCAGTTGTTTGGTCGGTGGATTGCGATGGCAAGTACAGGAACTACGAATCACATCGGGAAATGTGTCGGTGGGGATGCTGTTACTGTCCACCGCGGGATCTCTACTTCCAGCGACCTTGGTCTTGGGAGGACAACTGATTCAATCCGAAAAAGGAGCGATATCCACAACCGGCAATGCCGCCAACGCGATGATGGTACCACCCAGCAAGGAAGAGTTGCAGATCAGTCGTGTCAACGCGTTTGTCATGATCTTCATGTACGGTTGCTACCTCATATTTCAACTGGGAACACACAAGGAAGAGTTCGACGAAGAAGAAAATATCGTTCAGACGGCCAGTGACCGTTCCCTGCATTTGTCACCGCACTTTACCTCTCTTCATGGACGACAATCCAAGGCACGACGGAATGTATTTTGTGCCGGTGCCATGCGACGGGCAAACGCCTTGAGATCCTGTCGTCTTCTTCGTGGTGGAAACAGCAGCAACACCAACCAACGAGTGCAAGGTGAAGGGTGGGTAGCAGCTCCAGGATTGATGACGTCAGGAAGTGGAGGAGATGTGGAAATGGCGACGAAACATTCCGATGACCAAGACGACATTTTTGGACTGATACCGAGAAACGACAGCGACGATGATTCCGACGACGATGACGATGACGACAGTGATGTTGATAGCAGCTCAGAGGAAGGTAACGTACTGTTACCTCAGAACGAGGCTCTCCGAAATGACAGTGGAAGCGCAAATGACTACTTCAGTGAGTATGCCCAGGAAATTCCATCCTCCGAAAGGGATGACTCCTCGACACGACATCGACGGCTTGGTAGCTCTGGAGCCAGCAACCATCAAGGAGGTAGTCTTGGTGAAGTGATGTCCCATTCGTCAGTATCAAGGGGGGTGCTAAAGAACAAAAAGAAAAAGAGCAAAAAGAAAGAAAAGAACAACACGTTCCGCCCCATGTTGCCACTAGGGCTGGCGGAACCAAACGATGTGCCGAGAAGTAAGTCAGAGCCATATCGGTGTTTTGGCCACTATCGCTTTCTAATCCAGCTTTCGCATTTATTTCTATGATATATCAGATCCACCGCATGTACCCAGAACTGCAACTGGCGCCGAGGAAATCCATAGACCTCACCAGCAACCCCAAATGTCATTCCGAGCCGGAATTGTTTGGCTTTTTGTTATTACCTTGGGAATATCTGCCATGAGCGATATCTTGGTGGACACTATTGATGGGTTTGCACAACGTTTGCACATTAGCGAAGTGTTTACCTCGATGATCATTGTTCCGTTCTTCTCCAATGTCGCGGAACAAGTCAGTGCGGTGCTGTTTGCATATCGGAACGAGATGGATCTCTGTGTGGGAGTAACAGTTGGCAGCGCGATCCAAGTCGCATCCTTCGTGTTGCCAGGTTGTGTCATCATCGGTTGGCTGGTCGATCGATCCATGACCCTGTATTTCCATGCCTACGAGACCGTTTGTCTCTTTTTAGCCGTTGTTGTAATAGCCGCTGTTTTACAAGGCGGGACGACAAATTGGTTGGTAGGAGCCACCTGCATATCTGTCTACATCATGATCGCTACTGGATTTTGGTTTCATTCCCTTGAAGATCTGTCAGTGGACGCAGAGAGCTACGGGCAAAATTCAACCCGGCGGTGAAAAGTATTATTACAAAATATATAATGCGATGATGCACTGGCGGACAAAACGCTTGGACGTATATTTGAAAAAGTAGTGCAGCAGTAGCATCCTTTGAGTGTACTGTCAAAGATATTATTTGGCACAATCATCAAAATACCGAAACTGTTTAGGTAGTTTCTTTGAGGAATGATACTTTTATACAGAGTCCATTTCTTGGGAACCACCGAACGAACCGATGACCACCGTTTTTGTCCATACGATCACCGGCGTCACTGCAGGGATAGTTTTTTTTATTGGTGTTTATGTAAGTAGCTGGAACAGAAGAAGAGCCAAATCGACAGCGTCTACTGAAAATACCCCCTATCCTAGACTTGACGTTCCCTGAATGACACAATTTGTACGGTAACGAAAATCCCGTCAATAATACTCTTTTCTCAATTTTTCCCTTTTCTACTTTTTTCGTTAATCAAATCCTTCCAAAGGTCGTGGAACAACTGGCCTGGTATAGACAAAGAATTCCCCATCAATGTCCTGAACAATACGAAAATCATTGTCGAGATAGTTGATATAGACCTTGCAGGTGGCATCTCGCCCCTTGTTCCAAGGCAGGAGCTTCCAAATAGCTCCCACCGGTACTTTGATTTTCCAGATAAAGTCTCCCAACAAAGGCAAGCCATTCAATCCTGGGACCTTGCGGCTGGTGGTATAGTCGACGGTCATATCCAACCGTGCAACATTACGGCCCTGAAAGGTATCGCTGGAGATCTCTTGACACGTGGCGGCAGTGACGACACACCCACCAAAAGTCGGCAATAATTTGAACCATCCCAAAATGGGAATCACAGTCAAACTGAACAGGCTCGTGTCAAAGGTACTGTACAGATACTGTTTGGAGGCATCGATGTGTTGGGCGATGCGTCCGACTTTGGAAACACCCCAACTACACGTTTGTAACTCGTGTAACTTGAAAAAGAGATCCGACTTGTTAATTCCAGATTCCCCAAATGTCTTCTGCTCGGCGTACTCGTACGATTCTTGAATGGCGAGGAAGAAGGGACTGGATCGAAATATACCATGGTGGACTGTCGACAAGATGAGTTCCCATTCGCCGTCAATGTCCGTCAGAGATTTTGGAAGGGAAGATTCGGCAGTATCCAACAATTGTTGTATCTTGGATCGTGCTGTTGACATGGTTTCCGAATAATATTCTCCCGAGGTGGGATTATAGGCTTGTCCTCTGTCTAGAGCGGCGCCAAGTTGGAGCAGCTGTGCCTTTAGTTGCTCGACGGATAGCGACGGAGAAGAAGTCGGTGCACTCGTAAAAGATTCTTCCTCAGCAAACCAAGTTGACGCCATTGTTGAGGCTTTCAATGCTGTTGTTGCCACAGAAGAAATTGTAAGCTGTCGGCATGTGTGGCGGCTGTCGCTGCAGGATGGGCGAGACGAAATCCTTGTCGACGACCATGCCAAGCCACTCACGCAAAGTCCTGACATGAGGAGAAGAATGATTGGAAAAAGCTGCAGCATCGTCTCGTTGTTGGGTCTAATTACAAGAGGGGTGAGGAGGGGCTGCTTGAGACGAGTGATTCTGCAGATGGCTGATAGCAATATTCGATTTTCGGTTCCATGAATCAGAATCTACTTTGTAGTGTAGTAGAGTATCATCGTCAAAACGCATTCTGCTGAAAATCCAAAATCCTCTTGGCTGACGTATCATACCTTTCATCATCATCATCATCCCCCTCATCAATGATGCATGGCGATAGTGATGATTTTTTTCAGTTTCTGTGAGTCCCCCGGCTCGCGCATGCCCTACTATCTCTCACAAAATTCCTATTGCGTCAAAATCGAAGTTGCTGTGACGGTTGTCTCTTTGTTTCTTGATAGCACAACTACTTACACAGCAACTTACTGTTACTAGAATCCTCCACTGTCTATAGTAGTAGGACTGTATCCATTGCAGCCAAGCGGACGGGAAGTAACAAATGCTTTTATCGCCCAAGCTCTCATTTGACAAACGTTTGGCTTTTTATTTCTGGGGAATATTCTTTTCATGTTTGGAACGAATTGCGACTTGCAACCACCTCTACTGCCCACATCACATCGAACTAGTCCATTGTTTGGTTTTGCCACCGACTCATCAGTACAACAACGAACGAGTCAATCGAGTATTGTTTCGATTACATGAAAAGAGAATAATGATCCCAACTGGTTCGGCAGATGATGACACAACACGAAAGGTGCCAGACGTTGGAACAAGACCAACCACAACCACCACAACTGCATGGCCATTGTTTCCACCGCCACCAGGAGTAGACTACACAAAAAATCCTACTGTATTTGGAAAAATATTACAGGGAAAGATCACGGCCAAGGTGTTGGATGAATCACCGGAATTGTTGGCATTTCAAGATATTCGTCCTCGTGCTCCCTTGCATGCCCTCGTCATTCCGAAAAGGTATATTCCAACCATTGCAAATTTGAATAGTCAAGAAGAAATTGGAACCAATGGTTCCATCCAATTGTTACAGCAAATGGAAGTCATGGCTCATCGACTGTTGAAACAACACTTGACTTATGAGCAATATCAATCAAACGACTACCTATTATGCTTCCATATACCACCCTTTACCAGTGTCGATCATTTGCATTTGCACGTCTTGGCGCCAGCTTCTCAAATGCAATGGATGTGGAAAGATGTAAAGTATAATATCCACCAACGATGGTGTATTTCACTAGAGGAGGTTCAATCCAGATTACAACGTGGTCAATCCGCGATCCCGTACGATATATCAGATCCTTGGTGGAAAATTCTGTACCAAGTCGTTTGTCCAGCTTACGGAAGGAAGTAATACACAATGTTACTCACATATATACTATTTTCTTGTGAAAAATGTACTGTGTAAATAGTCGTGTGTATTTTACAGCATTTCATGGTCTTCGGGTGTCAATGTTAAATCACCATCTTGAGCAGCTTCGTCTTCACTGGTTGGAACTGCCGAATGTTTCTTTCCTCCCATCCTCCTAGTGTTTGTCTTGGTCATCATTATACTACCACCATTGACGTTATTGTGGTTCATCTGTCCATTCGTGTCATGACTTCGCTGTATGCTACTGCAAATTTTCCACAGCAGAAGAGCTGACAGGACTCCCAAGAAAAAGGAAAACAAAATCACGGGAGCCAACGGGATGTTGTCCTTGTTGATGGTAGTAGACGCCTTTCCGGTTGGGGGGCATGCATCGGATGGTCCCGAAGACGACCCTGAAGCACTGCCACTTCCTGCTGATGCACCCGCGTTGTCATTGGGACATTCCATGTTAAAGGCTCGGACGGCAATATCCACTGACTCGGAGAATATCCCATGTACACCCACTTTGCATTTGAAAAACAGGATCTCTTCCAGGACGGTCGAAAACGGAGAAGAGACGGTTGTAGATTGCGAAGCGTCTGGATCCTGCTGCTGTTTCTGCTGCTGTAACCACCTGCGTCCACTCAAGTCGTTTTGAACAAAAAACTCAGTCTCGGGTCGTTCTGTCCAAGGGTGTACGACCCAATCTGCCTTGCGAGCCTTTTCCATGATGATTGGTTGATATTGTAGCGACTGTGTCGATTTTTCGACGGTAAAGAAGCATCGTTTGTCCACTCCCACTCCTCGAATATGGTCACGGAACGAGTCTTCAATCTCGAACCAAAATTCTTCTCGATGACAGGAATCATGTGGCACCAACAGTATAGTGGGAGGGACAGGTAATGGTAGGGTCAATGTCGCGGCAGGATCGTCTGGATCCGGCACAGATGCGGTCAGCGACAGAGAGCCATCATTGGTAGGATGGGCCAGTTCTTGCCACTTTTGGACAAATTCTTTCAGTATAGGAGCCTGAAAGGCTTGTATCATGAGCAGTGGTAATTTGTATTGATGCTGTTTCAGCAGTTTCGTATCGCACATGTACTGCCACATGGCTCGCTGCCACAATTCTTGATTGCCTTGCATGTGTTGAAAAAAAATGTCCAACAAGTTCATGTTCGTATCTTGCAACAACCACGGCCCGTCCTTGATTTCGGCGTACACGCCACGGGGAGGCGGAGGATAATCCAATTTGTAAAAGGCAAGATCCAAAGAGGATGAGGATGATGATGACTTGGTGCTGTTGTTCCCATTGAGATTGTACAATTGTGGTTGCACCCTTTCGTTCCATTCGATCAAGAGTTCTAATATGTCATTCAAACTGGGTATCCGGAAAATACCATCAAATACCATCGACCTGGCATTCGGCAGACGTTGTTTCAAAGTCAATTGTTGTATTTCTTCCAGTGTAAAGTCGTAGGCCCAGTACCCCGTTTGATTCCCCATGTAGGAACTGACCGTTTTGCGATCTTCCCCAAAGACTTGCTCCACATTGGTAGTAATGGAAAGATCTAACGAATGGATCGCAATGAGCTGTTTATCTTTGGTGGCGACCAAATCAGGTTCAATGTAATCCGCACCCAATTCCAGTGCCAGTCGATAGGCTGCCAAGGAATGCTCCGGCAAATGGGCCGAGGCTCCTCGATGGGCAATCACTATTTGTGAGGCATGTTGTCGTTGTGTTGATGATCCGTCCTTGGGAACCGTCAGTGGAAAATCGTGACATTTCAACTTGGAAGAAACCTCTTCGTTGGCATACCGTCGCCTCGTTGGACCTGATGAATGCGGCATGGTCGTCTACATTCATAAAAAGTTTTCTCTGGATGGTGCAAAAAGGACAAAGTGGAAATGGAAAGACAAAAAACAGAGGAGTGTGTGGTGGGTGTGGTGGATGTGGTGGGTGTGGTGGATGTCATGGGAATAATGTAGTTCATTCAGTCATGGATAATACTCTAATATAATATATATGTCATATGAAATATGATTATCATTGTTATACCCTTTTTTTGTAGTACACCATTACCTAGCTAGAGTTTGAAAGTGGAAAGTTTCTCTTTACTCTCTACTACCGGTAGCTAGCTACCCGTACTCGGAGTACTGTCGCGGGTAGTAGCTGGCTTCGTAGGTTGAACTTGAAAAGAGAGTAGCGTACGACCTAGACTCCTCCGAGCAAGCAAAACAAAAATAATGCAATACTCATGAGGTGATTCTAAGATGATTGTGACTGCTATTCCAGCCATCCCCCGAAATTTTACGGTGGTGGTTGTTCTTGTTGCTTGTGTCTATTCTGGACATGCTGGTGAGAGATGACTCCAGGGATAAAGGACCCAAAGCCTGCCAATATTGCGAACCAAAATCATCATGATCATCAAGGCGGAGACCTGTGTAGATGAAATTTGGCAATCTGAAGCAAGCAAGAACAGAGAAATAAAGCGAAAAAAGGGTGATTGATATTCAGTTGACTTGACTGGTAGTAGGGATCAGGGCAGCAGCACCTTGGACTAGTATTTACAACTCCCCTGAAGATACTTGTTTCGAGGGACAGATACTCCCCATTTGTGGGGTTTCTTCCTAGGGAAATTGTCAGTGAACCTCTATGGGACTCACCACGTCTTCCGTAGTTCAACTGACAGAAACACAGAGGACTACGTAGTACTAGAGAGACAAAGTTCCAATCATCAAAATGGACGACGCTGAGCCACCGCACAGGGATGTTACTGAATACATCGGCAGAAATATGTAGAACCTTATCATGCTGTTGCAACCCACCATTAGGGCAGACTGACTGTGAATGCTGTTGTTCTAGCTAATCCTAATTATAGTACGTTTCAGTAGAGACATCTCTGAAATATTCAGCATCCGTAAAGCATCCTCTCTCTGGGGGATTCTTACTTCCCAGCAGGCTGCTTCCACCACGTGAACCACCAGCAGTCCAATTGATAGCTACGACCTACGACTATTATGTAAACTCCATATATTATTACAATTGCTAGTCGAACGTAGTAAATGCCGACCATAAATGCCGACCATAGTGGTATACCTAATGCGTCAAGGCGATCGCTGGTTATAGTGCAACTATTTTAGCTGTTATACGGTAGCACTCCAACAAGTTAGTGCTACAGCAGATGGTGTATCATAATAGCTCGACTACTACCGTAATACTACCGTACTCGGAATACCCTAGAGTAGGTAGTTAAAGATCCTCACATTTTTTACAGTTAGCCGAGGTTTGGCGAGACACCTGCAATTCTAAGTATTCTTTTTGGTATTCGGTAAATAATCCATGAACTTCCGTTCAACGAGAGGTCGCGACCAAATACCTACAGGATTTCCGACCGTTGCTCCGTTCGAAAGGTACGATGGGATTCTTTTAATAGTTACAACGCCCGAATCGATACCCATGATCCACAAGTCCACAACCATCATCACAAAGAAGTCTCCGTTAAACGATGTTCTTGTTGTTGCTACTCTCGTACTCCGAGTAGCAGATAGAAGAAGCACACACACACACTCACACAAACACACACAAGTCAACCTCTCTTCGTCTCTCTAGCTTGGTTGCTCACAAAGAAAAGTCTTTTTTCCCCTTTTGTTACTGCCGTTTAGTTCCTACAAAACAGCCAGTTATCATCATCATCTTCCTCATCATCATTCCTTTCTCGTCATGAAGATATTCAAGAACACTCGTCTTCAGGGTGTCTTTGAACGAAGATTTTCCGCCGAAGGAAACTTTGTGTTGAGTGCCTCCTGGGTTCTTTCTGGGTTGCTTGCCTTTTTGATCCCACTGATCTACCGTACCATCCACAAGAAGAAGTACGAACAGGAGTACATGAAGTATTTCTGGGAGAAAGAGTACGAATATCAAGAGGAGATGAGACAGCAAGGATACGAAAAGTACGGGAACAACTACAACTACGGTGGTGCGTACATGTATCCAGACAATTACATGAACCGTGAATACTGGGATGTGAACAACTGCCGATGGTGGCAGATGAATTGCTTTCCGTACTACGTTAATCAAGACGGCGAGCCCATGCCCGACCAGGGTTGGTACCCCACATGGTACAGCGGTTGGACGGTGACAGAAGAAGAGCGGGAACAGATGGCGCTTGGTAGGGAACAGCCTGGTTCTCTCAAGTTTGTGTACGTGTGGCAGTTGTTGACCTTTTTGGTTCTGTTGTGGTACGGCGTTCGTGTGATCCGTCAGAACCGCAACGTGACCGGTCTGCTCATCGCGCTGTTCGTGTGGGCCAACTTTGCCTTCATGTCCATGTGGCTGATGGCAGACAATTCCATTCAGATCGACGGTGACGGGGTGTTCCGAAGCGGCTTTTACGGACAGCTGTCCGTGTTGATCTTTCTGTCGAACTTTTGGTACATGCTGCACGCGTTCATCTTTTTGATTGTGTTGGGCATGCGCCAATGCATGATCCAGGAAGAGGCGGAACGTGTCAAGAAGGAACGGGAGACTGTCCATCACCAAATAGCCGAAGCCGAACGCGAAAATTACCAAGCGCCCGGTACTTCTTCGTACTCCTAAAGAGAGAAGAGAGAGATAGAGAGAGAAAGATTATGGTGCGCCTACTAGGTAGTACCTAGTACGAAATCAAGTGTTGTGTGCGGCCGTTCGATTCTCGGCAGTGTGAGACACAAAAAAAAAAAAGCGGAGGCAAATTCGATGCAATATCATGCAACGCAAAATGCAAAATGTTCCATTTCTGTTATGTTGTACTACTAATACAATAGTACGTAGTGTTTTACTACCGGTACCTACCGGTCCGTCGTACTGTCGTACGTAGTAATTGGTAAGATTCGTTTGTATTGATCTTACCATCGTAGTTTGAATAGATATGTACGTAGTATAACAATAGTTTGTGATCATTGGAATTATTCGTGTATGTAGGAGCGAATATCGAAAAATTGGATGACCGTGCACCCGCCAGTCTCTGATTCCCCTGAAGCGACTGGACAAGATCCCAAAAGTGCCAACCCGATCGAGGGGAAGCTAATTAATTTTGGCGGGTAGTTTTTTTTATATAATATGCTCCCATCACATTGATAGATAGTAGTAGAGCGTTTCATACGCCTCATGCCTACGGTACCGGTATCCAGGTACGGTAAACACTCTACTACGGTACTACCTACCGTAATCAGCCTACAGTGAGCACAACGACATAGGACACATGGGAGGTAGGCGGCGCGCCTTTTTTCATTTATTGGTGGCTTTTTGTGCTTTTCAAAAACGAGTGTGTGCGTGTGTGCTTGTTCCTACGGTAGTACTACTACCGTACTACCGGTACCTATTTACCGATAGGGGCTACTACGTGTTATTATACCTAAGTGTACGGTAGTGCATTGCATTACGGCAGTCGTGGTGGAGCGATGGGCAATATGCTACTACCAGAGAGACTGGTACATGCGACTACCGTAGGTAGAGGTAGAGAGTACGTTGAGAAAAAAGATCATCGCCACTACCGCCACAAACACCGCTACTATTAGCGTAGTAGCACTTCACTGTCCATTCGTACTAGCTACCGTAGCATCATTTACTCGCAACCAAGAGTCTACTTGCAAGGTGCAAAATTGGTCCTCCTCCTCCTGCTACTACTGCTCCTGCTACTACTTACAGAATCGTGGTGGTGTACTCTTGCCTCATCGGCACCTCAAAAAGGAGAGAAAGACGGAGACAGAGCGCAGCGCTATTAGAAGTTTTTGGATCTATCGACTGCCGTTTCAGTGGTTCTTTGTCGTTGTTTTGTTATTATTATCAAGTGTCTCTTTGTTTGTTTTTTGTACTACAGTAATTGATTTCGGTTGTTTTTTTAATTGCTTGTTTTGGCTGTTTGTCGCTGTGTCAGACAAGACAAAACAAAACAAAACAAAACATCATTTTCAAAACAAACACAAACGAACAAATCACTGGACTGTCAATCGGTTCATCACAAGTCAATCCAACAACAACAACAAGAAAACAAAACTGGAAACAAACTAAAAACTCACAGTCAACTCATCCGCGAAAAAAAAAAACACAGTTTTGTTTTGTTTGGGCAGTTTGTCCAGTTTTGAAGAGAAAAAAAATAGTCATTCCTGCTACCCTTGTGTATTTCTCGCTTTCAAACCTTCCAAAATTCAGGAAGGAAGGAAGGAAGGAAGGAACAAGAACCTACTCGGAGAACGAATCGTTCCATCACAAATAGCATAGCCAACAAAAAAAAAGCAACGGCAACAACTGTCGATATGACTTCCCAATTTCAAAATATATTCGAAAATGTCTGTCGATGTTTCGGTCATACCCCATCAAGTGTTGCAGGTGGTACGAATGGTAATGTAGGAGACGGATCGGGCAACACTACATCCTATTCCACAAATTCGGCTCAACAACAACAGCAGCAACAACAACAGCAACAAATTGAACAAGTCAATTCGACCACATCGGCCGGTGCCAGAAGAAGGACGAATCGTCTCGAGTTGAAAGACAAGCAATGGGATGAACTCTTTGAAAAGAATCAACAAGGATCCCAACGACAACAACAACAACAGCAGCAACAACAACAACGACAGTCTTCCAATACTAACAGAGGTCAACCGCCACGACCCGAAGGATACAGTAGCAGCAGTTGCGCCGTAGATCATGAAACGGCGGAAGCATTGGCAAAAGTGAAATTGGCGGCCAATCCGCCACGGTATCGTACCAAAAGAAAACGGTCGGCACAGGCACGGGAAGAGATTTTTCGTACCAAGGACGATCGAAACCCTGCCGGTGGTGGTGGTGGTGGTGGTGGTGGATACCGCCAAAACGGACGCAAGGGCGGCGGTGGTACCACTACGACATCTCGAGGTTGCGGCAATAACAACAACACCTCCACGACATCGTCGTCGTCGTACTATACACCACAGACTGACTTTTCACGGTTACTCAATCCCTCTTTGGCGTTGTGCTTTGCAACGCCCGTTCGTGGTACGGAAGAGGAACCCGACGAGACGGACATGAAGAGTGTGGACAACAACTCGGACACGGCCACCCTCAACACCAACGGAGAAGATACCATCACCTCGACTCTCTACTTTGATTCCAAGTACGCGCACATTCCGGAAACACGACCGCCCATGCCGCTCTTCAATCAGTTCAAAATCGGACAAGCCAAGGACGAGATCCGAACCATCATGGCAACCGACTCGCATTCGAGTTTAAGAATGATCAAGCTGATGCAGCAGCAACAACAGCAACAGCAACAAATGACACGCGATGAAATCATGGAGACACGACCGGAAGCAGGCGATTCGAGCAGCAGTGAAGAAGACAATCATGACGACGATGATGATGATGCGGCAGCAGCAGTAGTAGATGGATCCTCCGGTCGAAGAAGTCATCGTACCCCAAACAATAATAGTAAGAACAGTCAAAGGAAGGGCGGCAGCAAAGGAGGGTCTCGCAACAGTGGCAGCAAAAACAACAACATCAAAAAAGATGGAATCGTTCATCACGACGAAGAAATGCAAGATGCTGTACCGGACGTCAAGGCAGTCTCGAGCTCGACCGATTCCTCCAGATTATCCAACGCCGCCACCAAACAGCATACCGTATGAAAGATTTCCTACAGATTTACTGTTAGTCACTCTCATCCCAACACTCTCTGTGTACTACGCATCCATCACCAACAACGCCCCATCCTTCATCCAACCCAACCCACCAACCAAACTTCTGACGCCACTATCTTTCTTTTGTGTTAAAACCCAAGAACCAAGGTGTAGGTAGCAATAATGCATACATTATTATATTATATTTTCGTATTATTATTATCAACATGCGTATAATATATATATATAACATTCGTATATCTTCACACACAAATTTGACTATCCTTCATTTATGCGTAGGGGTTCCGTCGGATCTCGATACACCCGTCGTCTCCGCACGATGCGACGAACCGGTTGCAAGGAGAGAAGGCAACGCCGTACACAGTGGCGTCGTCATCGTGGCCGGTGAAGGTGGCTGTACTCCGTCCGGTCGTCGCATCAAAAATCCTCGTTGTTCCATCGTCACCCCCCGACGCGATGAACTTCCCGTCGGGACTGTACGCGACGCACCAAATCGAATCTCGGTGTCCCTCTAGGGATACGTAACTCCGATCGGACACGTTCCACAATCGCAAAATCTTCGAATCGCCCGCCGAACATAGGTACCCGGAATCGGGAGACCAACAAATCGCGTGAACGATCGTCGATTCGGAAAACATCGCCACGCATTGTTGCGTTTGGACGTCCCACAGACAGACACGGTTCCCCCAGTTTCCACCGGCGATCGATCGTCCGTCCGGTGAAAAGGAAATCGATTCGACGACACGACTAGTACCGTCGGAAAGGTCCCCCAGGAACTGCCGAGTCTCGAAATTCCATAGTCGGATCCTCCCGTCACCGCTGGACGCAAGGATGGTCCCGTCGTGGTTGAACGCCAAACAATCAATATGCGGCGAATTGGTCGTCAAACGAGTGGGCGGATCTTCCATATTCTGTAAATCCCATATCCGAACGTCTCCGTCTCCTGGAGGGAAGGAACTGTATTAGCCATTTTTACAACAACAACAACAACAGGAAGCATGGTAGTATCATTGCACCCGAATAGAAGCACAAAATATACAACATTGATTTTTGAAAGGCAGCAACGACACTCACCACTACCAGATGCCATGATATGGCTATTCGGATGAAACACAATGGAATATACTCTCGCAACATGTGCCGTCAGTGGCGGTAAAATACCCTTGCGTCGGTCCAACAGTCGAATGATACCGTCCCTACATCCAACGGCTAGTAGGTTGCCGTCGGGAGAAAATGCAATCGACCTAAAGTTCCACAAGGTAAGGAGACACGGACTGTTTTCGTCAGTCGGAAAAAAGATATTGCAAATCCCTCTAGATAAGTGTAAGAAACTGAAAGAACAAAAACGCACCATATTCCAGATCCGATCCTCAAAACTCCTTCCGGCCAAGGTGGTGGAGGGTCCATTGAGGAACACGTTTTTCGTAGCTCCTTACAGGTTACGGACAAGTTGTCAAATGTACAGCGATCTCGTATTAATGGAGCAAGAATAGAGCCAAGAATGGTGATAGGGATTTGTGGTAACTGCATAGTTCTGGTGTGCGGTTTGACGGTGCTGCCTGGAAGCACAAAGCCTTCGCTTTCATCGCTATCTTCAAAAGTATTTTCGTGCACTGAAGTTGGACTCCATGAGTTGTCGTCATCGATCTCCTCAATGAATGTAATATCAAGAGTGTTTTCTATATCTCTTTCTCGCAGTAGTTTCACCGTTACCTCGCATTGGGAGATTTCTTGCAATATTTCTCTACATTGCTGAAGATGTCGTTCCTCCCAACTGTCTTGCAGGGTTCTCCATCTCGCAGCATACGGAGTGCGTTGTAGCATGGGAAACATGCACGGATGCAATGCTTCCAGACTAATTCTTTCGTCATGAACGGTCAATCCCTCATTCTCTTTAAATGTTAGAATGGGTGGAGGGGGCATCAGCCGCATCCTTGCGTCTTTCAGTACAAGAAACGACGCCATTATTTCGTTGTGACCTTTGTTAGGTTGGTGGAACGTTGGTACTGATTTGCATCATATCTCACTCTAGAAGCAGATTAGGTGGTTTCTGATATCTTTGGGAACTGGGTAATGTGATGTGTGTTGTAATAAGTTCTTTTGATGATAGCGGTTGATGTATTCCGGCTGATCCAGATCTC
Organism: Nitzschia inconspicua; assembly: GCA_019154785.2. Lineage (NCBI taxonomy): Eukaryota > Bacillariophyta > Bacillariophyceae > Bacillariales > Bacillariaceae > Nitzschia > Nitzschia inconspicua. The sequence goes on from JAGRRH010000020.1 coordinate 231,913, forward strand.
TATTCATGATCGAGCGACGTGTCATGATTCGATGAGATGAAGTCTTCCGGCGGTCATCCCAAGATTGAATTCACAGTCAGTTTGTGAAGTTAACTTATCATATGACTTTCGTCTGGCGCGCGGATGTCACAATATTACAGTTATTCACAGTCAATGTTATTCATCTGATTCGGTAAATCCAAAATAGTTCAAACCACCATCATTTCTGTCCAAACACGAAAATCACAGCAACCCTTTCAATCATTCTTTAAACCATACACGAAACAAGATTTACAAAAGGGTACGTCTTATTTACAATTCCAGATGGCGGGTTCGGAGATCAATAAATGCGTTTATAAAGTCAGAGAAAACGACACTCGAAACCAACTTTCAAATCACATACATGGTTTTCATTGCTACGACTTTCGCCGGTGACGGTCTTGACGAAAACAGTGGGGTGTACAACACATATTCCCAAGATCAAGCTTTCTCTTGACAAACTCTGGTTATACAAGTATCAATTTGTACCATGTTCTCTAAAACGCCGTACAATCCTCGCAATGTGTACGTCAAGACTATCATCACACTCTTTAGTGGTCTGGGAATCGGCTTGGCCGTCATCTCCACCATGTCCTGCAGGTGGTTTGATTACGACTCTGCATCTTTCCATGCTCGAGATGTAATTGGAAACAAGAATCATACAGCTAGTTTTGGACTTTTCCGCTACTATACGAAGACTTGGATCATCCACGATCCTGTTAGTACCACCATCACCAACTCGGAGCAATGCGTCCCTTACGAACCGCTGTTCGTAGGGAATCGATTTTCTATGATGTACACGGCGCAAATAAGTGTCATCCTGGGCCCAATTTTTGCCTTTATGGCATGCTTGTTAGGTATGATTGCCATCAACAAGCGCCCTATCAATCTATTTCTTCTAATGTCCACGACTGTTCAATGCGTCTCTGTCGTCGCCTCTATGAGCTGGTGTGACGACTTTGCAAGCTGCCAATGGCTGCTCGGAAGCATCGTCAACACAATTGCCGCCGCTCTCTTTTTCTTCTCATGGCTTTTGAGTATCTGGGGCTTGGTCAAGGAACATCCATCGAAAGAGGTCGATGTTGACGATAGTAGCGTCGAAGAAGAAGATGAGGATGAAGAAGAAGAAGACACCGATCATCCTGAAATGATTGAGGTTGCCTCCAACCACAGTAGGGAATCTTCGATGGATGTAGAAGGCCAGCAGGTCGAAGAAGCAGTACCTCAAACGGCAAGGGAAATACGGCGTAAATTATCTACCAACCTAAAGTACCTGCAAGACGTTTTGGGAACTAGTAACAAAGTCATTGTCAATGCTATGGCACGAGTTGTAAAAGATCGGGAACAAAACAATAATTAGTCCGAAGATGGTTTGGTACGAATATAAAATAATGAACTAAGCGTTCTAGAACGTAATGCATGGTAGTAGATAGATTGTAGATGACGATTGTAGTGCATTGAGAATTAAGTATTCCACATGATTCAGCCTTGGAGTTATTATACCTCATGTCAACTCAAAGCCAGCGCCCGATTCAATAGCATACAGCAACCTTTCCTTCATGACCTTTTCAGAACTGTACGTGGGCAGCTTTAGCGTGTTGAAACAGGTGCTAGCAGACGGCAATTTATCGCCATCGCGTAATATTCCGACTCTTTGAATGGTAAAGGGTGGAGAAAGGGTGGAAAACCCGAGCGGAGGAGGGCGCTCACAAGACGTCACAAATCTTAGCAAGTCAGCTTGTTGCTTGCTGTTCATACTGGCAAGCACATTCCAGAAGCGATTCACTGTTCTATCGATGCCAGTAAAGCCACCAGCATAACGAGAATGAGCTCGCAGGTCTTCGACGTCAATTTTTCCATCAGATGATCCAGATATCAGCACCTGGAGCTCGGGTTCATTGAATATTCTTAGCCACGTTTTGTCGATCACTTCCCATAAACCGCGAGTAAAGGCTTCCGATTGTTCTTTGACGCGGTCTACAACATAATACTTGGTGACCAGACCTGAAGTGGGATGAAAATAAAAAAGAATAAAAAAATTGAACTTTTCATAACGCTGTCGCCAAACGATTGTAAATGCAAACATAGCTGTTTCGTACCAATATAACGATGCTTGTTGGAATTGGTGACTTCAACGTTGGTCCCATTCGGAATCAGAGGTATTTCTTTGGTCCCACCAAAATCATCCACGGTAACTGTAAACGTCAGACACAAATCTTCCGCGTTGCCGTCGTAAGTTTTGAGAAACATCAAATTATCATACAGCTGCGAGTCCATGGTACCTAAATCAGAAAACATACTAGGTAGAAGAACGACAAGTTTAGGATCAACGGAGCTTTGCTCAGAAACGAAACCTTTAGCTCCATCGGTTTCTACTTACTGCAGGTAGTTGTAATCACCCCGTAGGAACGAAAGGAAGAAGTGCGCAAATTGCGGTTGAATGGTGATGTTTTCATACAGGCTCTTCCCAAGAATCCTGCCCAAGAACTCAAACAGCCTGATATGGTCCGATCCATGTGCCGCTCCGGAAGATGGATTTGGGTACATACAATTCTGATCGTTGATGCAAAAGAGGGCGAAATTCAAATCAAATGCTATCGCGGATAAATCAGTCCAGAACTCCTTGAAAAGTCCCCCGGCATCAATGCCGGTTTCCCTCGCCCCAGCCTGGTTGTAGTAGTGGATGACGATTCGTTGCCGCATATCACTCCCTAGATTGTTCATTGTCGCTAATCCGTCTTCCAGTACACGCCCACGAGTGATTCGGACCGGAAATCCTGGCTTCAACGGGTTTGGATTGAATGGATTGGCATTATTTTCTCCTTGCATTTGGACTCGATCGGTATAAATGATTCTCTCAAAGAGTCGCAGCCTTCGTTTGAATGAGACCAAGAAGGGGCAGACTCTTAAGACTGGAGCATTCAGCAAAAGCACGTAATCTTCTTTTGTTTTACACCTTCTGAGTTCTTTCTCCATGAGATCATCTATGGTCCATAATTTCGGCACACAAATTGGTCTACGACTTGACCTGTCGTACAAATCTCGCATCGCTTTGGACGATGACTGGATCAGAGAGAGCCCGAAATAATTAGGTTCCTCCCGAGAAGCGGCCTTCTGCTGTGTTCCTTGTGACCAGCTATTGCCTTCATCAGTGCACGAGGCTTTGTACAGTAACTGCTTCAGTGCAATCACTACCCGACGCAATTGATGGATCGGAATGGGACGTCCCAAGTCGTGAATTTCCGCGTCATCGGTCAAGATCAAAATGTGAGAAAGCGCTGCCACAAAAAGGTAAAACATTGCGTAGCCTTCTGCCGTCGTTGAAGAAGTATTGTACGAATGGTCTACTGTGGGTCGGATAGAAAGAGACCTCAGTTCGGCCGTTGTTTCCGTTGGCATCTGAAATTTTTCGCTCTGTATTTCTGCCCAGGCGACTCTTATGAAGGATGTTGAAAAACATAGGACACTCAAGAGATTTTGAGTACAGGGATCTGGTGTTGTCGTCGCTACTTCGTTGTTCGAACCTTTTTTACTGGGCCTCTTCAAGGCAACAATATCTTCACCTCCTCCGCCTCCCCACCGCGAAAGGACGATGCCATAGACAACACATAGTGTGCCTAAAAGATGGGGGTTAAAAGAGTGTTCTCGCGGGCTTTCTGGTTTCCCAGAAAGAGACGAAGCAACTGTCACAGTCCCGATGGTACTGGAACCTTCTGCTGCAAATTTTCGCGACATGGCAGTGGCATTGATGAGCCCAGAAGTCTGTCTTTTCTCCTCCTCGATATTGTTGTTTCCTTTATTACTCAGGATGCTTCCCACTCCCTTTGAAAGTTTTTTGGCCCATACGGAAGATTTCCAGAATGCCTTACTCCGGTCCGTGCGTGCTTCCTTAGCAGCCAACGCTGCTGTGCTGGTGGCAGCCACTTCTGCCAATTCTTTCTCCATTTTCAAGTCCTTGTCGGTCTTTTTGCTCAAAATCTTTTCGGTTTGTAAGTGGTCCAAGTCCATGGCACTTTGAAACAGCCTCCTGGCCCACGTATCGGACACTAGCAACCGACACTGTTCCAACACAATTGGAGATAGCACCACCGGAGAATGGTGTCCCTTTCCATCGGAGATCCATTCCACAACTGACTCACGAGAGGAAAACGTACTAACCGGGACGGCATCGACCAACGTTGCGAGGAATCGGAAATAGACGATCGCTGCCTCAAAGTCCAACTTGTTCGGTTGGGACGCATTCAGCTGTACGGACGACCGTCCCAACTGAATCATGTTGGCCAACAAAATTTGGGTCGGCGTCGCGTTGCAGCGGTTGAGGGAAATATCCTGGCACAACGTACTTTCGATATTGCCCATACTCATGGCATCGCCATGAGCTTCCGAGAACAGTTCCATGATGGACACCAACATGGGTTGGTTTCGACGAGTTCTGTTGTGTCGATTGCACACCAGTAGCAAGTCCAAGCACGAATCGGATACCTTCCATGTCAACAATGGAACGGTCAAAATCTCCGACATAAACCGCACCATCAATCGTTGGTGAGATGGTTGGTCGTCCATGTCCGAGGAGATGATTGAGAAGACGGATTGAAACAACAAACTTGCCTGTTGTCGTTCCTTGGGAGGGATACAGGCTTCTCGCGCTTTGTCAGATGTGGATGGAATGGGAGCTCCTCCCGTCACGTACAAGAGATGGTACCGCAAGATGGAGATCAAATCCATTTGAGAGTTCCTGCTGGCATAATATGGCAGTGATATCACTCTTTTTATCATTTTTGTTGGCAACGACGTGCTGGACGCGTTTTGTTCTCGGACAAGTGTCGTCAGGGTAATTGCCGCACGAGGAGATGACACATTTCCATTCTTGGCCGATGATTCCGTCTCGGACAGCACTAGTAGAGGGCGACATGTTTGTACCAATTGAGACACAATACTACTGTTGTTGTGGTTAACATTGTCATTTGACTGTTCCGGACCCGTCGTCACGGCTTTGATAAATGTTAAACACGTCCCGATAACAGTCCCATCAACGAACGGAGCCGTGTTGTTGTTGTGGTAGGTGGCGACCACCAAGGCCAGTCGCAAAATGGCTTTGATTCGTAGCATTCCTTCGTGTGACTGTGCCCATGTCATTATCGGATTGACATTTTCATCGGTACTGTTAACTCCTGGAATCAGAACTAGATCCAAGAATTGCTGTACCAAGACGGAATCCCGGGCCATGTTTCTCAATTTGACGATCCCAGTGCTGGTAGTGACGGACGGATTTTCATTTTTTTGTTTCCTGTAGGGTATACTTTTGGTGAGAAACAACAGTTGTACAGCAAGTGCTGTCGCCGTGGCAGGAGGAGGGACATAAGTCGAGTTGTTGTTGTTGCTGTTGCTGCTCAATTGCTGGCGCTTTAAAAGCACTTGTAGCGTAGAGAGATCTTGCAACCGTTTGGTCAATAGTTCCGTTTGTTCGAAAAGAAGCTTCATATTGGATTGATGGGCCCTGTAAAAGGCTTGTATGGTGGTAGCGGCATTCTTTTGTGTTTGGACAACGTGTCGCTGTCGGCGCTGGATATCGGCAATCTCAACAGCCGAAAGTTCTTTGGACGAAGCAGTAGCTGTAGCAACGGATCCAGGAAGGATTTCCTGGATGGTTTTCGACACCGTTGACTTTACAGAAGGATCAACAGTATAAGTAGCAGCAGCAGTAGTAGTATTAGTAGCAGCAGCAGAAGATGATGATATTGGAATAGTCTGCTGGACTTTGGAAGATGTGTTGGAGTCGGTCTCTTGTTGTTGTTGTTGTTGTTGTTGTTGCTGCTGTTGCTGCGTTTTCTTTTGCTGTTCTTCTTTGAGCTTTCGACGTCTAGCTCGGTTCTCCTCTTGTCTCCTACGGGAGGCATTACTTCCTAATTCTTCTGCAAACATGATAAGGAAGGAACGGTGATCACTCTTTCATGTATAGAGTAGTAGCAGTTGTATTGTTGTTAAACAAAACACTGTGAGAATGTGGAAGGTCACTATCATTCGGATCAGATGAGATGAGACTGACCACAACAACAACACAACAGCGTTCTGTGTCGATTCATCGATCACTCGACTTATCCTCAACGTTCTATGCATACCTACTAGCTAGAGTAGATAGACTTCCAAATTCGATTCGATGGACTTGACTGGGAGACGGAAGGAAAGATGCGTCTCTGCGCGCGGCCGCCACCCTTGATTTCAATGCAATGATCGATGGCGCCAATCTCTCGATGGCGCGGGTGTGGTGGTTACAGTTAATACACCTGCAGGGCGGCTCACCGACGACTACTATCATACACGGTGTACTACCGTAGTCGACAGCTACCGGTACTCCAAAGTCGATCCAGCATTGTGTCCGTCCCTCTCATCATCATCATCATCATCAAAATAATAATCCTGTTTTCAAAAACACAAAAATAACGAGACACGCCAGCTTTCACCCAAACAAGAAACCTGTGGACGACAACGTACAACTAGGTAGTAGCACAACAATACTTACACACCAACATCACTGTATCATCACAACAACATCAACATCACCATGGCACTTGTCAATGTAGTCAACATGGTACGTACCTCTAACTACGGTAGCAGCTTATTTTTTTTGTTCACGTGATGTTGCATGTGTGTTCCTAATGGTCTGTGCGTGTGTGTGTGTGTGTGTGTGTGTCTCTCTCTCTTCTCTTTGTTTCACTAATCCTAAATGCTGTTGTTATGGTTGTTGCTACTGTTTGTTGGTTTGTTTGTTTGTTTGTTGTGATAGGTTGTTTTGGACAATCCAACGACGTTCACCAGTCCATTCCAATTTGAAATCACCTTTGAATGTCTCCAAGAACTGGACGATGATTTGGAATGGAAGGTCTTGTACGTTGGAAGTGCCCAAGATGCCAGTCGGGATCAGATATTGGATGAAATCTTGGTCGGACCGGTACCCGTCGGTGTCAACAAGTTTGTCTTACAGGCCGATGCTCCCGATCCATCCAAACTCGCTCCCGAGGATCTGTTGGGTGTCACGGTCGTATTGGTCACATGCAGTTACAAAGAACGGGAGTTTGTACGGGTGGGGTACTACGTCAACAACGAATATCACGATCCGGATGCTCCGCCACCGCCGCCGCCACCGACGGATGGATCGGAACCTCCTCCACCACCGCCGTTGCCCAATCCGGTGCCATTAGAACATATCCAACGACAAATATTGGCCGATAAGCCACGTGTGACCAAGTTTCCCATTTCATGGGGCGACGAGACCACCAATGAGAATAATAGTATGACTGTAGTAGGAGCCCAAAGTCCGACTCCCATGCTGCGTAGTGGCGTGGAAATGAACCATGGTGGGTCTGCTGTTCCTTCTGCTGTTGCTGCTGCTACCGGGGCTCCTCCTGTTGGTCTATACACAGCCAACACTGTTACACCACCGGGACCGTTCTCATTGCCGTCACAACAAGAATCGTCGGGGGTTGTCTTTATGCAAGAAGAATCCAATCTGGAGCATTCTCATTTTGGTGGTAGTGGGGGTGGCGGCGGCGGCGTTCAAACAATGACCGAATGAAGGGATGGAAGGAACCAATCCATCTCGGTCCCTGGGTATATCGCGGCGGGGGGACGCAAGAAGAAGAAAGTGTGCACGAGCCAGCATCATGCTATCCGCAGCAGAGCACCCACCAAAATAAACTACCTCTAGAAAAGCGACGGCTCTCGATCTGGTATAATCCACCAACTGTTATAACGTCACGGCGACGAAAGGAACCGTTTTGGTTATGATCCTGTGGCTAGTATCTACTTCTGTAGTTTGTTTTTGGTTGCCATGTCGTGTCGTGGCCTGCTAACAAAAGTGGATGGTTTTGCTCCTACGACGTCCAGATACCAACTGCAGGACCAGATCAAAACTCTAATAAAACACTGTGCGTTTGTTGTTTTTTATTTACTGTTAGGGAGTTTCATAGAGTGTATAATATAATCATACTTCTGTCGTTTCCAAGTTTTTGCGATTTGGGCAGGACGGCAGTGCAAATCTTAATCTTGCAGATGAAGCAACAGTTCCAAGAATTCATCATCGTCCATGGGAGGGAAACGTCGTGCGGCTAGTATCTTCTTCTTGTTCTTTTTGTTTTTTGTATTCTTGCTACGACGAATCATCAAATCGGTATCCGAGACATCTTCGATCGACCGCAACATGCTGGATCCCTGTGGGAACCAGGCAAAGTGTTCACCATGGGTATCTTCCTGTTCCAAAAAATCGTTCATATGCTTGGCCTCCTCGTCTGTTTTGTGGTGGATCACACCGAAAATGTTGGTAAAGCCCAACGAATGGGTCGTTGGGATGGCTTCCACCAGTAGGAGGAGAAGGATAGGACCGACCAGAAAAATGTACCTTGGTCGATGACTGTTACTATCCATATTTCTTATTTACTGTTACTGTTAGTGTAATATTATTACAGTTAATTCAAATGGTAACGGTCTGAAGAACAAAACAACGACTTCGTATGCTACAAAGAAAGGTAGAGGAGGGATGAAAACTGACTGCTGTGAGCGTGTGTGTTTGTGTGAGGGCTAGCGAGCGAGCGAGCGAGGAGTTGTATCCTTGCTTGGAAGTTGTTATGATAGATGACTTGCGATGATGTATGTTCTCTTTGGTGGAGAGAGAGAGAGAGGGAATGAAGTTTTCTCATTATTATGATACAACTCCAACTCTTCTCGTCTCGACATGTTGGTGAAGAAGGGTTCTGATTTTTGTTCCGTGAAACATTTATTTTTTGTTTTTGATGTCAAGTTTCTTTTCTCTCTGTATCTCTCCAGAATTGGAGTCATTCGTCGACTGTGAAGTCGTTGGCTATGCTCGCGCGATCTTTTCCCAGCCGCTTGCGCGCCCACACGCCAACCAAATCCTCCAAGATCCTCTAATACGGGGTCCGCCTACCGGTAGGTATGATACTCCCTATCGTAGTCCTATTCGGCTATTCCGGCCTATCCCGCCAAATCGAGAGATCTGATTGGTCCAAACAGTGGCATTGGTGCGAGTATGCATACCCCCAACCCTTTCCTTAACTGTACGTCGTAAGTAATTTGCACGTAGAATCCTCATCCCGAGAAACAGTATTGCGAACGTACTGTAGACCACAGCAGCAACACATACCGTATCATTGTGCACATGCTACGGGGTATCATGCACTATTGCAAGCAGCGAAGAAGACTTGACTACTACTGGTAAAAATACCGTAGGTCCGAAGGTACGGTACCTGGGCAGCAGTCCCCGAGATCGAAAACTGACTGTGACAAGTAACGCACTTCCTGAAGATGCCAGATGAGGCAGCAGCAGATGAAGCCCCCCCGATCCCTGATGGAGTGGTGTTGATAGCCCGTCGCAATAAACGGACACACTATCTTTTGCCAACGAAGGACTCAACATTTTGTGATGTTCCATGTGAGCATGTCATGCTGGATAGTGGTTGCAACTCAATCCTCATCCCATTTCCCAAAGATCGGACACATTTGAGTCGTTTCCGGGGGGAGGGATTTGTGTGGACGATCTCTGCCCCTAGTGGCACAGGAGCCGTTCACTCTCCTGTTTTGAAGATAACCAACTCAATGGACAATGTCGGTGCAATGAGCTTTCCAACTTTTAATTTCCAAGCCGAAATGCCATTCCTCCGTTTCCATCTTGGAAGTGAAGAAAGCAGGTGGCTTGTCCAGAACCATCCACAGAAAATTGGACCTAGGGGTAGAGACGCCTTGAATGCGTTCCTCGATTTGTTGGATGAGGACGATGACGAAATCGAGGGTCGCAGTATCGCGTTATTGGGACAGATGCTTCTCAAGAACTTATGTGTTTTTCAATTCGGCAGAGTGATGTATGTCATGCAGCAATCATCCACTGATCAGCTCATGAACCCCACCACAGTTGCAAGTCGTTGCCTCAGATTTGCGGATTACCACAAGGAAGGTTTTGAACACTTTAATGACCTACACGACGACGACATTGATTTGTATGATGAAGACGGAGACATGGACGAGGAGGAAGAATAGATCAACTTGTTTACCGTGATAGATGTAAAATATTCTGTATCTTGCTTAAGGATTATTCGAATTAATGATGACCACACTCACCAGCCGAGGATCGCATTCGCAACAACCTTGGTTTTGGACACAAAAGGATGTCTATTTACACGCTGCCCACCATACCAGAGTTCAAAACCCTCGAGAAGACCTTGAAACTGCCATCGAATACCGCCGGAGAAGCTCGAAAGTTCTTTAAAAGCGATTAAGTTCTTTCAGAGTTAGAATTGTTAATTCAATTCCCTACATGAGTAGCAACATTCCGCCCCACTGTTGCCATTCCACCAAACCACGCTGCAGTCCCGACAGAAGTCCTGACCACTATCGCATAGTCGCGTTGCATTTGCTTTCATCGGTTTTACTAGATTGTGATCGTTACTAACAGTAAATCCGGTATTCAAGACGTCATGTATGGGAATTTCTCTTTGGAGTCACTTCAAAGACTCCAAAACGGGGTCCTACCGCTCTATGGTAGAATGATGATGATGTTGGTGTTACATCAACGTAGTCTATGATACCGTACTCTCCACCTAGCTAGTACGTACTGCCGGCACGATGTTGTGCGTAATATCTACCGGTAGTCTACGGTACTTTCTTTTACGGTATTTGGAGTGGTACCGGTACTACCGGAGTCTACCGGCATATTGGTAATGATTGACGCACTCACAGTCGATAGTAGATTACCTTTTACTGTCGTATGCGACAATTCCATCGCCGGGGGGGGGGAGTCCCACAATTTCCTCGAGACTTTAGTACTACAGTACAACAATCAGAACTTGGAACAACACAATGGACGGAGAGTGGCGGAAGGAGTGTTAACAATGAGCAGGTATACTAACAAACAGTAATAATCAAATTCAGCCTTCTCCACACTTCCTGTGAATTGTGAGCAAACAAAAGCCACCTCCTTACTTGGAGTTTAGCTCGATAGATTCCGATCAAATGGCGGGGCAGCAGGGAGTTTCATGATCAACGAGGAGACTTGGGCAACGTTGATTCAACTCAATCTGGTTAGCACTCATGGACATATCCATCGGATGTCTAAGACCCCATTGTTCCATAATATTCATTATCTTTCATTGATTTTCTCATCTGACTACGATGCGACAAACATATCCCACGTTTCTCCCAATTGTCAGCTCTGGGTTTTTGCGGACAAGTTGTATTCATCCCCATCTCGATCTCATCAGCATATCCGACGAGGAGCCGGAACAGATTAGGTACCCAATGTTTGACGTTCTGGATCGTTCCGACTTGAACGAACGGCCCTTGCTCAGCTTCCGGGGAGATGTGTTACCTCGTAAGATTGTGGAAGAAGCGAAAGATTGGATTGAAGCTAAATTGGGGTCGGATCCGTCCAAGGTCAGCCAAGAATGTCTACTCACCGCACTTGAAAAACAAGCGCCTCTTAATGTAATCCAATTCATCATGGCTCTCAATCCAAAGGTCATGAGTATTCCCACGGTGGGTCCTACGCCTTTGCAAGTCGCTGTTCAGCATAATGCATCTGTTGAAATCATTCAATCGCTATTGGAAGCTTGTCCTTTTGGTCTTTGTGTTACCAACCCAGATCACTCAGAAGATCCTCTGTCGTATGCGAAACGTCATCACAAAGATCGTCCAGGTCTCATTGAGTTGCTCAGTCGTCCGCTGAGCTACTGGGTAAACGAAAGTAAGAATCATCATCGGAAAGGTAACGTCTCCTCCCGAGACGACGAACGAGAGAACAACAACAACAGTGTATCATCATCGATCACATCGTTTTCCCGGCATAGTTTGGTTGCCATGAAACCTGAATGCGCACGCCAAACTGCTGCAGCTGCCAAGGATAATTTCGATCCACCCACACTGGTTGACCGGGAAGAGATAAACAATGTCAAGAGATTGTGCTCGCAGCTTTTAAAGGCACACAAGAAGATGAGCAAGGAAGTGGACGCCTGCAAGAACGGATTGGAATTGCACACTAACCTCATTGAGTCCATGAACAACACCAAAGGGGATCTCCTCATTCAAATGGAAGAGCAGCAAAAGCACCATTTCTACCGCCAACTCATTGCCTTGGACATGAAGGAAAGGGCATTCAAAGCCAAACTTCGAAAAATGCAGAAGCAGCATGTCGAAGAACTAGAGAGTCGAATGAACGATTGGAAGGACACTGCAAAAACTTGGACTCGGAATACCAACGATCAGATCAAAGAGCTGCAAATTCTAATCGATCATGAATCAAAAGTCAACGCTCATTTTCGAACTGATCTAGCCGAATGGTTGGAGGACCAACGTCAAGAAGAGAGCCAGAATTTGCCAGCTTTTGTGTTCGCTACTAACCTTGGAGAAATGAATGACCAGGCTCCCTTGTGCGGAGATAGCAGCGACGGGATCGAAGTGACGTTGCATCATGTCAAGAAACGACCGTGGAGACCGCTTTTCAAACACTGGGATCGAATCATGCTCGAAGATTCCGATGACGAAGATGACAGAACCTCACCCACATCATCTCAAACTTGAGTTGCGGGCTTCAGCCATCTTCTTCCGCAGCGTCGTAGGATAAGTAAAACGTTATGTTTACACATGATTAGTCAGCGATATTTTATTTTTCCTCCAATTCATTCTGATGACTAATCACGGAACGACTGGGTCGGAAGCTATGATTTTTTCCAGCTCTGCAAGCAGAAAGTCACTAGCCATGATGGTGGCACTTGTCTCTGGCCCAGAGAGTCTTGTGACGGTACCATCTTGCTTGCCCAGCCTCTTTTCCAACGCTTCACGGACGACATTCACCAAATTACCCTGTTCGATTTGTTCTCCGTCCACTTTGTTGGCAGCTGGTGTTGCGTCCGCGGCAAACGAGATATCTTCTTGTTTGATGACGCCCGTTTGCTGAAAGTCTTGCGCCACTCGCAATGCCTCCATTTCACGCCGGTCTACTTTGACGTCGGCAATTTCACCCCAGTCGCGCAATCGAAGCATCGTCTCGAGCTTTTCGACTCCAACACCAGAAAGCGTCTTTTCGTTCTGCTTGTACACCAAACCTGTTGGAATACCCTTTTGGGCCGCTCGGACTTGATTGGTTCGAAGAATGTTGATCATTGGCCAAGGAGACCGGCGTGCATAGTTGGCGGCAGCACCTTCTCCTCCACGTTCCCCTCCATCTCGAAAGGACCAATGGGGATGGAAAAACACCAACTGGATACTGTCCTCTACACCCAAGGCGGATAATGGTTGTGTGAGAGTCGTGGCGAAGCTTTCGAAGATTTCGATATTGTCAATACAGAATTCCGGTGCAATCAGCAATGTTGTCGACAAGTCCCTCTCGGATCTTTGCTCCACTCGCACTACCTCTTGCCAATAGCGAGCGTACATGTCTTCCATGGAAGTAGATCGATCGATAGTATAAAACACCGGTCCTATGGGTAAGCCTGCCATTTCCGCTCCACTTGTAAAGGGACAGATCCCCATATCACTGCAAATCTTGGCGACCCATGTTTTGGATATCCGCAATATTTCGTCATCATTATCTGGAATTTTGTTGACAATGTCGGGATACTTGATGGTCGACTTGATCTTTCCTTCACCTTCGGCATCTTCTTTTTCATATTCGTCATCGATGCCTTGGTAGTCCCAATCGTCGCCATCGTCCCAAAATGGATCGTAGGCGAATTCCATTTTTTCCGGGTCGTGGTCTGGTTTCCGAAAGGATTTGACCGTAAATCCCTTGACGCGTCCCTCGTTAATGTATGGTTGCAAGGTGGTGGTAATTCCAAAATAATCACAAACATCCTTACAAGAGTCCAAGTGCGCTGTCACCAAGTTCAAATATCTTCGTGAAACAAGCTGTTCTCCCATGTTTGGAAAGAGGATCGTTTTCGATTCCTAAGGAAAGAGAAATGTGAAGGAAAGGAGGAAACGTAATTGGATCATGAGGAATATACGAGCGTATATTGAGAAAAAAAAGATGTTATGAACCAAGTTCTTTGACGTACCCCTCGCACTAAGCTATTTCCTTGCGCAATCAATTGCCACAAGCCCGCCAAGAATTGAGACCTAGTACTGGCCGGATCGGATGGCATCATGGATTCGTCCTCCATTTCTTGGCCTTGTTCGTTGTCTTCACCACTTCCGGCTTGGATGGCCGTAGAAGCCCCTCCACTGATATCGGCAAACAATGGCCATGTGAGATGTTGATGTCGAAATGACGGTGACCATTGGAGGTTGTCAAGAGAGGTCCTTCTGAAAGAACGTTTGAGTGTTGTCGTCGAAAAGGCAAAACTCGTATGGATCAGAGCTGCAACCGCCAATAGGACGACTATTTGTGCCCGAGTATTATAATGGTCTGCCATGATTCGGGTAGATGGGACACGTTTCTGTGATTTCAAAGAGGACGGTAGCTTTTGTCGTTTCAGCTATTATACTTGAGATTCTGTACACTGTACACACACAACAAAAAAAACAAAGAGAAGTGATGGCTCTCCCGTCGTGTCGTCGAAATGGCTACTGGCATCTGGTGCGTTGATTGGTTCGGATATGTCGTGAATGGGGAATACGGTAATACCGTGATACCGGTAATCCTACGGTAGTCGTGCACTATGAGACGAAGTACGTCAGAATTAACGCCTCAATCAGTACGGTTAACCTGGTCCTTTGTGAGATACAATGCTTCTGTGGGAAAATCGTCCCCTTCTAATAAAAATGTCCCCATTTGCATTTGCCCTCTAATAAAATTACCTTAACTGTGTGATATGATAACTGTAAATACGTACGGTACTCCGAGTGTGATAGAGTAGGACACGACACAGCTACCGGTAACTGTCTGTCGTACTCCGACTACGAGGGACCAACTTACCGATAACAGGGTACCTGTACGTTGGTAAAAGTACCAGCCAGTAGTGGTACCGTATTACGGTACCGGTAGTCGTATGCTTCTATGATACATTGTCTTCGGTAGCAGCTAGCACTCTAGGTAGGATGTATTGAACTACCGGTATATCATACGAAGTCGTAAGCCTCCAGGAGAAGTGAATAACGATGAAGCTGTCAATACCTCTCTATTCTATGTGAGAATAGGAAACTTGTGAGTGTGTTTCTCAGATCTCTATTCTTTAGCTACATACGATACCAGGAAGATGCCAGTTCTACTAACTCGGGAAGCGATTGTTATTGATTGGGGACAAATGCCAATGGGGACATTTAAGTAGGTGACGAAGAATTTCCGGTACTCCTTATTACTGTAGTACAACAGACATGTCAAGGATCGAGTTCGACTTGGAACATGGCTGCTTCTTTATCAAGGTAATCAGCTGTTTAGTGCCTTTGCCATCGAGCGAGGAATTGGATGGGTTGCTTTGTACCGTCAATTCTTGAATAATGCTGTTTCGCTGTTCATTTTTTGCGAATCGAACATGATGATCGCGTCGTACGATGTGCCTTGTTCCCTTGTTCGACTTGTCTCCTTGTGAGAGTTAGCCGTGTCCATTCGCAGACTGCGAATCAATTCCAAGCAGAGAGATCGTCCAAGGTTTGTCAGAGTTGAAGCCAAGTATTTCGTTGAAAACTTTCCGGAAGAATGCTGCTGCCATCGATCCACTTGTCGCATGACAATATTCGGCTTCGCAGCTGGAGTGACAGTCGACAATCGACAACTCCTCCTCTCATGAATATCAGGTATCCACCTTTAGATTTCTTGGTGTCCGGACAGTGGTCTTGAAATGACGCATCAGTAAACAGCACCAATGGAGCGTCAGCGCTACAGGATCCGATCATCATCTGATAAAGTGTCGATAATTTCATATCACTGTAGAATTTGATCCCTCCTACACATCCGATGACGTTGAATTTGGTGCAGAAGGTGTTTCATGATTTCAAAGTGTTTCCTTTAACTTTACAAGCTTGCGAATCGCGAATGCAAATTTGACGAAAGACTTCTTCAAGTATATCTCAACGTTCCAAGATTGTCCTGACATAACGAAGTCTACAGGTGGATACCTGATATTCATTAGAGTAGGAGTTTTCGATAACTCCAGTCATTTCCTGTTAGCAGGAGTTGTCTGTCACTCCAGTTGCGAAGCCGAATATTGCCATGCGACAAGTGGATCGATGGCAGTAGCATTAATCCGGAAAGTTTTTAAAAGAAGTAGTTGGCTTCAACTCTGACAAACCTTTGACGATCCAATTGATGGACACGGCTAACTCTCACAAAGAGACACGTCGACCAAGGGCACGATGACCTGTCGAGATCGGGTTTACTGTTAACGCAATCGAGATGAAAATGAAGTTTTGAGATGAAAATGAAGTTTCCTAATCCTATGATTTTCTTTACACGAACCATACCAAGGGTCCTGGTCTTGCAATCGTAAAGCAACTGCTGTCCCCTTATCGTCTCAGCAATATGAAGTTCTCTTCTCAAGCTCTCGAATGCCAAAACGCAACAGTATCGATGAAGAAATCTCGCAGAACCAACTCGATTCAATGACATTGAAGCGATGTATCCTTCCTCGAAAGGGGAAGAAGCACGATTTTCCAACAGCAGCTTCTCGATTGAACGGAAGAACTTTCTTCTTTTCTGGTTTTTCTTTTCACTGTAGCAATTTCTTCAATCTAGAATCTAGACTACGACATAATGGGTGCCACACACGACGTAGGAAAGTTCTCCCTTTTTAAAAGAATGGAGCTCGAGAAGTGGTTAATTTTTTTGCATCAGCAAAGAAATAGAAATCTACTAGAAGATGAAGCGTCAACACATCATCTAGAGAGATGAAAGACTACTCGACCAAAGTAGTACCATGTCCAATTTCGAGCCATGCCTTACGAATCCTTCTTTTTTTCTTTTATTATCCCTTGGCATTTCGTGCTGCACGACGGTCGGCTCGAGACGTGGCATGATAACCACTACGAATGACGGCCACCGATCGGGACGATCCGCAATCGTTGCATTGCAAAAAGTACAATCGACTGCCAGGATCCTTCTTTAGGTCTGTATTCGGAGATCGACACATTTCACAAGTGACATATTCCACGACATACTTTCGCAACAAGGATTCGATGTACTTGGGAACGTACTTGCCACGGATGATCAAACGTTGGTTACCGTCAATGGACCCTTCTGTTCCCAACTCGGCCATAAAGAACTGATACACGTGGTCTGGACTACGTTGCATCATCGAACAAATTTCTTGGAAGTTGATCCATAGAGTCTTTTTGGAACTCAACAGTGTCAATTGAGGAGGTTTGATGTTACGTTTGGTCTTTTGTACCAAGGCAGGATTGTTGACAGTCAAAAGGTCAACCACACGATCAAGCAATTCGTCGTAGGTGTAATCAGCCTTGCGATCAAAGTTATCTTCGACCGTATCTTGAGCCTGATCTTGTTCCACCAAGAGAGCCTCTTGAGCACTCAAGTCTTCCTCGGTAGCCTTTCCGTCACTGCCAGCAGCTGCTCCATCCTTATCAGAAGAATCCTTCTCGGGCTTCTTCTTCTTTTTCTTCTTCTTCTTGGAAAGATCAAGCATGGCTGCGACATCGGCCTCTTCTTCGTCCGACATTTTGATGGTGTTGTTGTCAAGAATCTTTTTGCTGGATGTCACTGAAGTTTGCTGTTGTTGCGCAGAGTTGAGAGTCCTCTACCTGCCGTCGCTAGCTACTCTAGCTAGGGACGATGGTTTTTGTTTTGTTTGTTGGGAGGGTAGAGATTTGATTGTTGGGAGCATCTGCATTCATGGCCGCAACGACGTGATTTTCAATATAACCCGGATATTCCAAGTCCTTCGGCGGTGGATCGTGCGGCTTCCGTTCGAGGGTCTAAAGAAGTACATTTGCAGTCTGTCCGACGTACGACTTCAATGAGAAATATTTTCCGCTATGATACGAATTTCTGTTTATTATCTCATGACTCGACACTTCGAGCATTGACTCTGAGGAACGCCGGTGGTCGACTACAACCAGTGTTCAAATCCTTAGCACGTCCGACACCCGGCCAGTCACTGGCCATCTACCTATCTAGCTACGTAGTACAATAACAGACGATCCTTTAGGTATTGCTACCAGTGATAGAAGTTGCGATACATTGCTAACGACCTACGAGTAGGTCAGCGGAACGACTTATTGATAAATTGATTGGTCTCCACCAATCTCCGGTTTTCTTTCTTTTTCCTTTCCAACCGCTGGTGGGTTTCCCTACGTCAACTATCGTTTCAGTGTATAGTTGGTTGGTGACGATTTTAGCGACGATGGCGACTGAGATTGCAACAAAGGAGCAGATTGCTGAATATGAATCGCAACTGGCCGGCATCAATGAGTTGCTGGCGGCAACTCCAGAGGACGAATCTTTGTTGGAATTGAAGAGGGACATGGAAGAGTTACTGGCACTGTCCAAGGCTAGTTTGGAGAATCAACAGTCCGAGGCAACTTCTGATCATTCACAGGAAGAGGATCCGGAAGCAGCACTAGCGGCGGCGGGGGCCTCGTCGGAATCCGGATCCTTGGACGACTTGGAATTGCCGACATCGTTTGCAACCAACCCAGACTCCGATTTTTCTCTCATAGAAGCCATGCAAAACGGAGCGGCACAAGCTGCCGCGGCCTCTGCGGGTGAGGAAGCTCTCTCCGATGACAACAACAACAACAATAAAAAATCCAAGAAAAAGGATAAGATCAAAGACTTTGTGTTGCCGCCTCATTTGGTCCCAAACGAAGGGGATTCGGAAGCCGAACGAAACCGGAAACGTCGTGCGGCAAAAGCATTGAAAAACAAATGGCGAGAACGGAAAAAGGAACTCGAATCCACCAACAAACAAAAGTCATGGCAGTCGTTTCAAAAGAAAACAAAAAGAAAGGGAGAAGACGGGGGTAGCATTTTTTCCACCAAGGATGGAGTCACAGACCGCGTGGGGGTTGTGTCGAAGAAGCAAATGACAGAGTTTGGTTCTCGAAAACGGCACAAGCATACCTAGTTTCGTTGACACTCGTGAACCGACAATGGGGGGGGGGTGTCTTTGTGAGGGCCAACGACGTCAATTGTCTTTATTGGCGAGAGATCAAACGTTGTACGACTAGTACAGGGAATATTCGTTGTTCGTGTACCGATCAAGTCCACTTTAGGAACTCGTGAAGCAGTCAGATTGCTAGCTGGTCCTACAAGTAGTAGGCGGAGAGGATGGAAAGTTTGTGCAAACTGTCCAGTTCTTTGTCTTTTATACTCGAAGTATTACGTATATAATAATATAATTAACTGTGAATATTATTCTGGATAGAGTGGGAATACCACATTTATGGTGATGTGTTGCCGTTTCATCACGTACTACTACCGGTAGTATCTTTTGGGTCGTCCAGAGTCCAGTGATCAGCTGGACCGTATCATAGAACACAACATGAAGTTCGCCCCGAATGGAACCAAATTGGGCCAGAAGCAGAAAAGCATTATTTGGTTGGAGAGTTGAGAGAGCTGTGTCGAATACGATTCTACTCTCTATGATACGTCGTATGATACACACTAACGACGTACTACTACCGGTAGCTAGGTGGTAGTATGATACCGGTAGACCGGTATGATAGCTACCTCTACCGGTAGCTTGCTACCAGTACTACCTACCTACCTACGGTACGGTAGCTACGGTAGTAGAGAGACGACAATCGATAAAATATATATATATATATATATATATATAAAAAATAAAACTGTTTCCTTTTTTCATACAGAGGCCTTGGGGGATTTTTCCTACTTCACAGTCACCACACAGTGTTGAACACAGCGAACGAGCATGGGAATGACTGATGGTTTTCTTCTTAATAACCTATGCGCCATCACCAACAATGGTAGATGGTCCCCTAAACACATGTGACTGCAATTGGAGAAAAGACAGTTCTTCCCCTCTCTTGGATAAGATCTATTATTTCCTGCGAGAATGATTATTTCTCCTTTATCCTGTTATGTAGTCTTCGATCATCGAGTAGTACAGAATGTTTAAGTAAAAAATGAAATCCACAGCAACTGACTGTGAGGCGAAAAAACTCCTGGCAATTCCCTAGCTAGCTAGCTAGATTTGATTCCAACACATTTTTTTTCTTTGGTTGTTTGTCGTCCACTAATGAATGCCGTGATTAATCTAATGCAGCCGCTTGAACAACTGAATAATGAGGGGACGATTCTCCTTGAGCAGGGGAGGTTTGAAGAAGCAATCGAGACTTTGGCTTTGGCGCTGAAGGCTGCCAAGAAAAATGCTGCCGAGCAAGAACCAGTGAATGATGAATCAAACGTGTTACGTCGTCCCGCGCCAACAGGACATCGAAAACAAATGGTGATTCTCATGCCACCACTTCCTGCGCGCCACTTCCTATCCTCCCAATCCGAAATCCAAGCAAACATTGAAGGTCTTTGTTTCTGTCTCGTGAAGCTATCAGAAGAGGATTGTTTCAGCGATCACAACGTAACAGCCGTGGTTGAATCTTTCACTGCAATTCTCTACAATCTGGCGCTGGCATACCATCTTCACGCGACGTTTGGTGTCTGCACAGTGTCTGGGAGAAGTTCCAGCCGACATCGAGCGAAGACCTTATATGAGATGGCGTACGAGATCAGTATGCAGTCGAAAGAGACGCTGATGAATCTGAATGTCACCATGATGATCGTCAACAATCTTGGTCACGTTCACTCAGAGCTTGGTAACGCAACGCCCGCAGAAAAGTGTTTCAAGCATTTGCTGTCGACAGTCATGTATCTCCGCTCAATAAATGCAAACAGTACGATCGATTATGCCTTCATACATAACACCAGCCGTCTTGTCCTACGCGAATCAGGAGCTCCTGCTGCATAATTCTTTCAATTTTCTTACCTACCGGTAGCCCATTCCAGTATTGATAGAAAAAACATGATGCACAATGTTGCTAGAAAATGGTACTATTATCACCTCACTGCAGTTATGACTGCTTATCTTAAGGCTATGAAAAAATACAACCTCCTAACGATCTCGGAAATTGACTAACTCACCATTCTCCCAAGGTTAGGCTCTGTATCCACTCCGTGAGTATTCTGGTGCTGCTCCCCATTCAGCGCCACCATACTAATAACGACGGAGATGAACTATAGCGTACTACGTAGTACAAAATAGTGGAATATCGGATGTGGCATCGTGTTCCAATATCAGCAATGGAGGGACGAAAGCATTGCTCATGTATTGCTCTGTAGTAATATTATAGATCCTGTTCTTGGAACCATTGCGTTCGCAAATACTGTCGTAAATAAACTACTCCCAGACTCCCAGGAAAGACTTCCGCAGTTGTAGTGGAATGCGTATTACCAGTAAGCAACGACCAGTACGTCGTACGTACTCCGTAGTTGGTACCGAAGTCAGGTTTCGTACCGGTAGTTCTTTGTTAACTGTAAGTCATGTCATTATGTACCACTCAAACCTGTGGCGATGATACACCACGCTGTTAAAATGTTACAAGAAGTTTTCTTCCTTTCTTCTTCAAGTCGTTCATCTTCAATCTAATTTGAAGTTCCAAATAAAGCCATATGTAGTTATCGCTCTTTGTCACAACAGATAATGATTCCTTCATGCGGACTTCCGCGATGCAAAAAGTCTTTCGCTTTCTGAAACGATATGCAGTGGATTGGGAGACATTTTCTACTGCCTGATCCAAGGCATTTCGATGTTAATTGTGAAGAGAAACTGATGACACCATCTCGAAGGCTGATAAACAAAGATTCGGATTCCAAGTCTCGCACTTCACCTTGACACATAGGGAGTTTCAAACATACCTGCGAACAAACGTATTACGGAGAAAGTAGATTATTTATCATTCATTCCATCCGAAACTTTGCATTATTTGTTTGTGCCGATTCGAATTCCCGAATATGGAAAACTTCCTTTTGACTGCCGCCGGAATCCTCAGAAGTCCATAATCCGATGTCGTTCAATGTTCATTTTGATTTTCGCCTGCGCAAACATTGACTGTGAAAGTTAATTTTTGGCTCATACGGCCAACGTAGTGCACTACACCAGTACGTTTTCAACATTCTTTTATTTCTTTCATAAAAACTACCAACTCACAGTCAATCGGTCTAACTGTAAGACATTTCTTTATTTTTGCATTGAGAGTTTTGCAATCTCAAGCCAATGGCAGCATGGATCGTTGCGCTAGATTGAACAACGTTGGAGCCTCTCACCTTGCCAATGGTATGTATTCAGATGCTATTGATTCATTCACCGGCTCGCTGCGGATCGTCAAGAGCACTCTCTCTGTTTTGGCTACGGAAAAGCATGTACTTCATATGAACGGGCCCTCGTTACCTTCTCAGCATTCTGGGGTGATGCAGGAGCAGAACGTGTGTCCTGTCATTTTTACTCGAGACAGTATCGCAACCTATGGGGGAGCTATGGCAAAGTCGCCATCCTTCGTTGATCGCGACAAAGCCGCTCTAGTCCGAGGCCTCTATGTATCACCTCTTTTTTTATCGGAAAGTGTTGATTACGCGCGGTACGAGACAACGGTAGAAGCATCTGTTGCCGTCATGTTCAATCTGGCGTTGGCCCATCACTTGAATTCTTTACTGCATCGACTTCATGGTCACAAGGACCATGAAATGTCGAATCACTCTCAAAGAACTCCCGGTGTGTCCACTTTGGGACAAGCCACAGCTCTATATGAGCTAGCATATACTGTGCACATGCAAGAAGATGTAGAGCTCAGTGTGGAGTTTACGATGGCTATTATCAATAACCTTGGACACACTCATCGCCTAATGGGCGACAAAGAGAAAGCCGACCAATGTTTCCGACATTTGCTCTCAACAATTCTGTTCGTTCGATCGTACGGAGGCGGGCAATCGTGCGACAATGGCAGACTCCTCGACATTTTTGTATACAGTGTCTCCCATTTGATCTTGCGCGAGACCGCTGCCGCGGCGGCGTAACTTGCCACTGCTAAAAAATTTTGCAAGTTTTGATGCCAAACTTCTCCAGCAACCAATTCTGTACTTTTTGCGTTAACATTGAAAATCATATCAATTCGCTTTTGTTTTGGCTATCATTCTGCTGGATTTGTTAGCACCTAGCTAGCAACGTAGCATAGCATACTCAAAGGGATGTCAGAGAAAAACTCGAGTGATTCTTTTTGTTGTTGTAATTCCTCTGCTGCCACAGATTCCGCACCTCTACCTGCAAGATTTTTTGCTGGAGCATGAAGTAAACTGCCGTCGATTCATCTCCTAGACATTCGAGGACTGGTAGTCTACTAGCTAATCGAACTATCATCAAGAATATAAATATATCAAAGAGATTCTATCATCCATATGTTAGCTCTCCCGCCTGGCCGTTAAGCAAGCACGCTCTTTTTAATTCGTACTGAGAGAAAGGTCCTGGAAGATCCATGGAACGGGGTGAAACAACAACTCACGATTACTAACAGTAAATACGATGCCAAACAAGATCACTCCCTCCTTGAGATGAATTCTCCCGAAGTTCCAGAAGTTCTCAACTGATTTTGTCCCACACGCTAGACTCCCTGGATCTTTGTACGACTAGCTACTACTAGTAGTAGCTACCTAGCTACTGGTAAGGTACCAGAGTCTACCGGTAGTACCTGCATGGGTGAGAATGTAAAAACATCGGTGAAAACGGACTGCACACGTCGTTCTTCTGTTAAGGGATGGACCAACCTACTGTACGTAGGATGGCTACTACAAGTGGTATCTTTATAGGATTATATTTTATTCGGAGTATTTTTATTATATAATTATTATATAAAATATTATGCTTCGTATATTATTAGTTCTTCGTTTGAAGAGAGGTATCATAGTAACAGTTGAAGATGGGAAAGGGGTTGTCTACGTTGGTAGAGTAGCACGACCAAAAATCCATACTGATGATGTGATGATGGTGTTACGTTAATACGCGAGATCTGCTGGCGAAGACCACAATCATTTTTCTTTATAGTACTTAGACGGTGAATACGTTGTTGTTAGACAAGAACAATTTCAGCGACCAACGCGACGATAGGATTGAAGCCGAACGGTTCACTTTTTCCAAGATCATACCAGTAACAGTAAATTTTCTAACGCAGGTTCTTTCAGCAGCACAGCAGCATGCCAAGTAGCACAGTTAAACTTTCACACAATAGTTCTCTGCACCACACTGAATCAAGATAGCATCCAGCCATCGCCGTCTTCAACGTCAATAAATCTGCATGTGTAGCAGCGACCCTCCGTACATTTCGTCTCTCTATGGCGACCTGCTTCTTGTGAATCCCGGTAGCGACATCTCCTTTGAAGACAGATCAAACTTGGAAGAAAACAATCTTAGAGTCGATGAAACATCTGAAACACTTCCTGCGTCCTTTAAATATCCTGCCTTTTTCCAATTGGAAACTGACGGAGTTGGCATAGAATATCCCAGCAGAGGATATCCGAGACCGCCTTCAGAAGCAAAAAAATCGACGAAGATTGGTGGGGACAGCTGTTTAAATGAAGTAAACATCCCAGGATCGTCGTTGCAACGCTTCAGAAGCCTTGTGGGTCGCCCTAGAAGCTTGATCCATCGGCATCTCACTGTTCCGAAAATTGGTTCAGCTTTTCTTCTGAAACGAAACGCAGAGTCTTGGTTGAGAGGACCAAAGCAAATAGTTCGAAAGCGCTTCAAGTATCACAACTTCTCCAATGAGGACCATGACATTGAATATGGGAGCTTTGATTTTGATGTAAGTGAACTTCAACCATCGAAGCAAATGTCATTCGAGACATATCCCGCCAAGTTTCAGAGTACGGACTTGTCAGCTCGATGTGCCGCTGTCGTTGACATCGATTCCACCGGAGCATACGATAATCGGCCCATATTCAATAATATGTTTCATGGGAACGAGCATGATGATAGTTTCCATAAAGAGAGGAAAGTATTGGAGCCTCTACTGAAACCAACAGCAATCGAGCAACTTGCGAAATTGAACATGGAGGATCGAAATCAACTCACAAATTCAGCAAACAACTCAACAAATGGATGGTCTCAGGTTGAGAAGAAAGACAGAGTTGTGACTTCTCCCTTTCACTATACGACCGAAGGAGGGAAAAACTTAGGTTTGAAACCTCTGAATCCAATCAAAACGGCAACTGACGATGTGTCGTCCGACGACGAATCCTCCGCTTCATATTTTGAAGCAGACGAGAAACCACTTCTGAAGCAATCGATTTTTGCTGCTTGTGGCTGTCTACCGAGAAATCGGAAGCGACACCAGCGCAGGCGAAACAAGAAAGAGAGGTCGCTTTGGACGACAGAGAAGCAAGAGGGGAAGGTTGTGCTACGAAATGGGCAACGATACACTCGCAACTATGATTTGAAACATGCCAACACTACTGAACACCATGACAACTCCACCATAAAGTTCACGATCAAAAGTACACGCTCTTTACTTGATGAAGAGACCCTCCAAAAAGAGCTTCACGAACTAGATGTTCTAGCTAACGAGATCTATCGAAGTAGCCCTGAGCTACTGAGAATGCCGGTCGACAGTCAGCTAAGTGCAATCACTGAAGTCGACGAAGATTTGACGCAGAGATCGTCGAGCATCTCTGCCCACAGCAAAGCTGATTTGTCACAGCATTTGCGCAGCGAGGCTGGAAAGTACTCAAGCCTTGGGGCAATGCTCGACAACGAAGATACATCCATTACTACAGACGAACCAAACTTTTTTACAATCGAATTCCGCAGTCAGAGCTCCAATTCTGCTGCACCAGAGCGACAAGTGAAGGAAAATGAGCATGGTATAGCAACGTCCGAAAAACACTTTAAAAACAGACAAACTCGAGATCCCGTAACAAGAGAAGAGCTGGAAAGAGACAGAAATTTTCGGTTAAAGGGAAGAGAGATTACAATGAAATCCCTTTGGGACGAAGATTCCACGAGTGATATTAGCGACCTCACTGAAGATTTCTCACAGATTGCAGCAACTTCTTATCTGTTCAAGAAAGCGATGGCAAAGTTTCAGGAAGGAGCCACCGATGAAGATGGACGAGATACAGTCATGGTGGACGAGTCTCGTGATGATGTTGATGATTTGAATCAGATTGCGACGTTGCAAATTTAGGAGAAGAATACTTATAAATCAAGTGCACATCCACCAAAGCACATCGCTGATTTCAAATAGAAGTGAATGAATGGAAAGTTCTCTCTTTTGATGCCTGCATGTTGTTATCGCTTGGCCAACGCAGAGGATTGAGCTTTCTTTTCTGCGACCAGCTGTTTCAAGCTGGCTTCTCCGATGGCGGGAGGGGCTGAGATTTTTGCCAAAAGAATGGCTTCTTGCTCTCGGAAAGCACGTTCTTCCTCCGATATCTGCGGGCCTGCCTCTTGCCCTTGAGTTGCGGCAAGAAATCTATGCCGGAGATGAACAATGTATTAGACAAGGAAACGTAATTTTGAAATTCCACTGCACAGCAGAAGACGATACTCACTCCTCCATTTCAAGTTCTAGCCGATCTTCCCATCCAGGGCCAAAATATAGCTGAATGCTGGTTTGTTTAGCGTCATCTTCTGTCCCAAATAGAGCCGACGGCTTCACATCAGGGTCTTCTAACGCTCTTTCGATGTCCTGCTTCGTGAGCTGTTCTCCTTCTGATAGTTCCCACAAGGTCCCTGCGACGGAATCATCATGTTTTGATTCTTCATTTTTCATTCCCAGTCTTTTCTGCGACGTTTCTAGGTTTCGTAGATGAATTGCCTTTTCTACGATTCGTCCCAACCGATCATATGCCAGAAAAGCCAACGCATGTGTTACTTCTTCGTCTGGTGGGTAGAGATTGGGTGGATCAAATCCCAGCCAGTGAAGAAAACGGACCGATCGTCCCGACATGCTCTCCCATGAACCAGTGAAGTGACGGCCCTTCTTCATCTTTCGAAGATTGTCCCATTCCTTTTCCGCTTGCGTTCGTCTCACTCGCATGGCACTAGGGAGAAAAGATCCTTGTCGCACCTTGGCATATTCCATGTACCAATCTTTTTCCATTCGATTGGTCCGAAAATCAAAATGAGCAGCCCGCTCTTTTAGATGACCCCCGTCTGGTTCTTCAATCTCTGAAGTTATGGGGGAAGGTGGCGTCGATGTGTCGTCTTGGTCATCGTCATCCTCCTCCCCTAGATTACCATTTGCAGCTTTTTGCTTGAGCTGCTCTTGCTCTGCTTTTTTTTGGTTATATTCCTCGTGCATTTCCGTCCATCGTTGGTACGCCCTCATTTCTTCCGGAAAGAGGTGAGCCAATTCTTCCATATGGAATCCACACTTGTGATCTAGTGAAAGTTTGTCCGTTCCGCTGGCCAAGGCACGGTAGACCATCGTCGGATCAGCGGCTTCAACAAGATTCGGATGTTGTGTTGGTACAGTATAACTCTTGGATGTTTCCGAGGTAGCGTTAGCGTCACTAGCGTCATCGGTAGTACCTCGTTCCTTGTCTTGTTGTTGTTGCTGTTGTAGTTTGGATTTCTTTTTGGCTTTGGTTTTCTTGTCATTCTGTCTCTTTCGAGCATTTGGATCAACAGCAACTTCCGCCTTTTGAAAATCTTGTTGGAGTCTTCTACGAATTTTGCGGGCATCCATGATTGCCATTTGCAGCGTCTTTCGGGTGCCCAACAGTGCAGCTTCCAGAGCATCCGGTCGCGGATGTGGTCCATCACCAAAGGTCGTCATCATTTTGGCTGCTTCCCATCCCATGGGAATTTGACCAATGGCATCATCGTATTCTTCCTGATTGAAAGAGTTCCGGGATGGCAGCAGTGTGTGGCCGCTAACGTCCTTTGTAATGCTGTTATGTCCATCCTTGCTGTTGCAATTTTCGGCGGTGTCCGAAAATTTCCGTTTAGTTCCGTGCGGTTCACTTTGCAAAGCAGCAGCTTGCTTTTTGACATTCGTTTCATTGTCATTATCATTATCATCACTGTCATAGTTTCCTGTATCTTCATGAATGATTCTATGATCTTGATGGCCTGAAGAAGAAGAAGAAATTGGTAACGTCGTGGTGGACGGCGTTGTAGTTCCCATGGCACTCAACACATTGTTGACGGCAGATTCCACTTCCTCATTGGAAACTTGTCCTTGTACACGCTGACTCAAAAGTCGTAATACTTGATCCATCTGATCTTCAATCTGTTCCTGGCTTCCATTGTTGTTGTTGTGGTGGTTGTTCTTCTTCTTCTTCTTACCATTTACGGCGGAAGATGATGAAGATTCCCTTCCTTCACCATCAACGACGTCGTCATCTCTTTTCACCATAACAATATTACGTGAATTCGAACCAGAACTTTACAGTTAACGCAATTTTTGCAAACCTCTACTAGGTAGCTACTATTTCCAATCGCAGCAGCGGCAAGAGGATAAACCTGTGACAACGACAAGACCAACAAACAGATAGCTGCGACACTACTAGCAGGGACAAAATGGAAGGAGGGGTAGTAGTGGACGGATGGGATCACATTCACAGTCAATTCAATAGAAGTTGTTGGAAAGGATGACAAGGACGACTCAGATGACTCGAAGAAACGTCTGAAAGCAGTGAGTCACGCGGGCAAGAATCTAATCCCGAACCATGCGGACAAGGAAGCTAATATTTCATCTCACGCGGACAAGGAATCAGCTCCTAATCGCCGTACATATGCTGATGTCCTCCGAGGATGCAAGGGTCCTAAGCCAAACGTTGCGTATGTGAACGGAACCGTTGGCAAAGACAATGAGAATGTTTGTCGAGGAAGCACGGACGGAGTGGTCCGCGCAAACAAGATTGGAGACGGAGTAGCTTCTACGAAGGAGAAGAGTAACAACAAGAAAGGGACAGAGGATGCTGTCACTTTCTTGATTTAATCCAGTTACGAAAGGACTTTGACTTTAGATAGTTACTCCTGTCGTAGACCACCGTGTTTGATTCGTCTTTGACAAAGCTATCGTCTAAGGGACAGTAGTGGAGGCAAGATCAGATACAGTCTAACATTAAATCAAGAAAGGATGAGTGAAAATAAGCCTGCAAGTGTTAGTTTTGCGCCGACAACGGTACCGTCGGCGGCAGCAGCACCAGCCGCAACGAGCGGAGCAAGCAACAATGGAAACGGCGGAAGTAGCCGTCACCGTGGCCGGAACAGGCACCGCGGTAATCATGTTCCCTCCTCCACCTCTAACTCCTCTTCCTCATCCTACAAAGGGGATATACCTGGGATGAACGGACACGTGTTTCAGGTGTACAGCGAGTCGAGTGACCCGAAGCAGTTTTCGGCAACATGTAATGCCCTGCAGCAGTATGTTGAGATCAACATGGCACATTCCGGAGACATGGCTCTCCTTTTCTCGGAATTTAAGACCCCGACCCTGCCTCGGCCACGTAAGGAGCCAACGGACGGTCTGGAGGCTGACGAGCTCGAGGTTGAGCTCGCCATATGGAACAACAAGATTAAGAAGTTTGGAGAACGTTGCGACACTTTGGAAGACAACCTTAGAGCTACGTATAACGCCATCTGGGGACAATGCAGTGTGGCGATGAGAAACAAGCTCAAGTCGCTTCCCGACTTCAAGACCAAGGATTATGAACGCGACTGTGCCTGGATTCTCAACAGCATCAAAGGAATCGCCCAACGTTTTGAAGGAACACGGGTGGTGAATTTGGCCATCGCTGATGCCGTCGCCTCCCTCTACAACTTCCGACAAGGTGCAAATGTATCCGTCCCGGATTTTTACCAAGAGTTCTGTACCAAGCTTGAGGTCGTTGAACACTTCACCAAGGACAAACCCATTGGTACCACCGCAGCACACCTTGAACACAGTGGCGGCGACAAGGCAATCGCACGAGATCGTGACATTGCAATCCTTCTCCTCCGCGCGGCCAACCAACGGATCTATGGTTCTCTGTTGAACGATCTTGAAAACCTCTACTCCCGCGGCGAAGATCAGTATCCCGCAAACCTCGCAGCAGCTTACAACATGCTTCTGACATACCGTCCTTCTGTTGTCACACAAGCTGTCCATGCCTCCAACGCTGCGATGACGCCGGCACAGGGCCTTGGCCTCACTTTTACTCAAACCGACTCTGATCTTGCCCCCATCCCGGGCCTGGACGGCATCCTGAAGGAAACCATCCTCTGTTTCAAGTGTCAACGCAAGGGTCACATTGCCAGAAATTGTCCTTCTCCCAATGGCATACAGCTTCTTCAGTGTGAGCGCCACTTTGTCTTAACTTCCACTGGCCGTGGGGGACTCATTCCCGAGAACTGGATCCTCATTGACAGTGAGTCCACCCTCTCCATGTTCAAGTCCCGTCACCTCCTCACCAACATCCGCCGCGCCCCTAAGCCTATTCGGGTTTGTGGCACAGGTGGCGAGATTGTCAGCTATTGGATTGGCGACCTTCATGGTCTTGGCACTGTTTGGCTCGACGACCGGTCCCTTGCCAACATCATTTCCCTGGCTCACCTTGCCAGCGTGTGCCGTGTGACCATGGATTCCGCTGTGGAAAAGGCTTTCCGGGTATACCGCAATGATGGCTCTGTTCTCCTTTTCCGTGAGTACAAGAACGGGCTGTATTACCACGACTACACAGACCCTTCCTTCGTCGAACCGGCCCCGTCCCCTGCTCTACCTGCACCGTCCTCTCTGGCTCTGACTTCGGACACACCGGCTTGCTCCCTCCTCCAAACGGTTCGAGAAAACAAAGCACGCTTCACTCGACGCGAAGTCGATGCCGCTGATCGGGCTCGTGATCTCTATGTGAAACTCCACCGCCCTGGACAAGACCAATTTGAGGACCTCCTTGCGCATAACCGCATCCGAAATTGCCCAATCACTGTGGACGATGCTCGCCGTGCCATCACCATCTACGGTCCTGAAGTGCCTTCTCTACAAGGTAAAACTACCAAGGGCCAATCGTCCCATGTCCCGTCCATTACTCTCGTGGACATTCCTCTAATATTGAAAGACCACCCGCGAGTGACGCTTGCTATGGACCTTTTTTTTGTGCAAGGGAATAAGTTTTTCCACACCATCTCTCGTGACATCCGTTTCCGCACCGTTGCTCCCATCGAAGACCGAAGTAAACGTAGCATCCTGCGTGAGTCCCTAGGCGTCATTGACATGTATGAAAACCGTGGTTTCACTGTCACGGACATTCACACGGACAACGAGTTTGAATGCCTTTGTGCCGACGTTGCCCCTATTGTTCTCAATGTCACTGCTGCTGACGATCACGTGGGGGAAGTTGAACGCTCCATTCGCACCATCAAGGAGCGCGTCCGTGCCGCTGTCAACGGGATGCCGTATCGTCGTCTCCCCAACCTCATGATCCGTGAACTTGTGCGAGGCGTCGTGACTGCCCTAAATATCCTCCCGGCTCGTGATGGTGTCTCGGCCGACATGAGCCCCCGTACTATTGTATCTGGTCTCCCAAACCCTGACTACACCCAAATGAAATTGGAGTTCGGCAGTTATGTACAAGTCTATGACGACCCTCGACCGACCAACCGCACCAATCCCCGCACGATTGGCGCTATCGCTCTGAACCACACCGGGAATGCACAGGGCGACTACCATTTCATGTCTCTGGTCACCGGTTCCCGCATCTCCCGTGCCCAGTACACTCCCCTTCCCATCACGGACGAAGTCATCGCTGCTGTAGAGGGTATGGCCGCCGGTCAGGGACACCCCGTCATTGGGCCTGATGGCCTCCTGTTCGAATGGCGTCCCAACCACCCTGTCGATCTCCCGGCCGAACCCCAGGATGAAGTCCAGGCCGTCGATCCGGGCTTTGATGAACCCCCAGTTCTTGTTGACGATGGCGCTCTGGAGCCAGATCTTTTCCCCGCTGCCGATCCTGATGCCCCTCCCGCTGGCCCTCTCCCTGCCCAGGATGACTTCCTGGTCTTAGACGACGCCGCCCAGCTCCCTGCTGACGTTCCAGAGGAGGATATGAACCAGGATGATGTCCTGTTCCAAGGAGCGGATGAGGAGATTTTGGAAGACCTAGCAGAAGACCAAGGAGCGAACCAAGGAGCGAATCACATGGCAGACATAGAAGAGAACGACGGAGCAGGTGAAAACGACCCCACAGCGGACCAAGGAGCGAACCAAGGAGCGAGTCGCCACACGGGAGGACCCGCTGATCATCTCCCACCCGGCGGCCCAGCATATGATCTTCGACCAAACCGAACACGTAACTATGCTCACCGTTTTGGACATGACATCCAACTCCTACAGTTTGTCTCCACCGCTCTTGAAGCCAAGGCCACATGCGACCACATCGTTGGTTACATGATGACCCAAATGACAGCCTCCGCAGGCATCAAAAAGCACGGTCAAGCCGCTGTGGATGCCCTTTTTCGCGAATTTGCCCAACTGGATGATAAAACGGTTTTCGAAGTTCTAGACAGCCGGACCCTCACTCGTGAACAACGCCGGGCTGCGTTACGGGCCGTCAACCTGATAAAAGAAAAACGTGACGGATCCATCAAGGGGCGCTCCTGTGCTGACGGACGGCCACAGAAGGCGCTATACCCAAAGGAAGCGACCACATCCCCCACTATCAGTATCGATGCGCTGCTTGTATCACTGATGATAGACGCGAAAGAACAACGTGATGTCGCTATGGCGGATGTCGAGGGAGCTTTCCTCCATGCGTGGATGGATGATTTTGTACTCATGAAAATTACCGGACAGTCCGTGGATATCATGTGCAGTGTCAACCCCGCCTATGCTAAATTTGTGGTCATGGAGAACGGTGTAAAGACACTATATGTCCGCCTCCTCAAGGCCTTATACGGATGTGTGAAATCGGCGCTACTCTGGTATAATCTTTTTGCTTCCACCCTCATGGACATGGGCTTCGAGCTTAACCCGTACGATCCGTGTGTTGCTAACAAAATGATTAATGGAAAGCAGTGCACCGTCGTATGGTATGTGGACGACAACAAAATCAGTCACGTCGATCCCAAGGTTGTCACCGATGTGATCGCGGCCATCGAACGACACTTCGGTAAAATGACTGTGACCCGCGGTCGCCATCATAAGTTCCTTGGTATGGACATTACTTTCAACTCTAATGGAACTGTCAGTATCCTGATGGCAGACTATCTGAAAGGCGTGATCGAATTTTTTGGTGAACCAATTTCGTCCTCCGCCAGCAGTGCTGCCGGCAAGGGATTGCTCGATGTAAACCCGGATTCGCCTGTCGTGGCCCCTAAGGAGCGCGTTGACCTCTACGGCAGCATTGTCCCCAAGTTGCTCCATGTGGCCCTCCGTGCCCGTCCTGACATCTTACCCGCCGTTGCATTCCTCTGCACCAGACTCTCTGATCCGCGCGAGCAAGACTGGAACAAGCTACGCCGTCTTCTGCAGTACATCCACGGAACCATCTCTCTACCCCGCATCCTTGGTGGAGGAACACTCACCCGGTTGAAGACATGGGTGGATGCGTCCTATGCGGTCCATCCCGACTTCAAGAGTCATACTGGCGGAGCTGTGTCCCTGGGTCTTGGTGCCTTCATGTGTAAGTCGCAAAAACAAAAACTGAATACCAAGAGCTCAACAGAAGCGGAACTCGTTGGCGCCAGTGACTACCTCCCGTCCACCATCTGGGTAAAGATGTTCATGGAGGCGCAAGGGTACCCCATCACTGTCAACGACTTTGCGCAGGATAACGAAAGCGCAATGAAGCTGGAACTCAACGGACGCGCGTCCGCTGGTCAAAAATCCCGCCACATTAACATCCGACATTTTTTCATCACTGATCGTGTCAAGACTGAGGGTCTTAACATCATTCACTGCCCTACTGAGGAAATGTTGGCTGACTTCTTCACAAAACCGCTGCAGGGGGCGTTGTTTCGTAAATTCCGTGACGTCATTCTCGGGCACAAACCACTCAGCTCCCTTTCCATTCCTGTCACGTCGCTGAGTGAGGAGCGTGTTGGAAAGGATGACAAGGACGACTCAGATGACTCGAAGAAACGTCTGAAAGCAGTGAGTCACGCGGGCAAGAATCTAATCCCGAACCATGCGGACAAGGAAGCTAATATTTCATCTCACGCGGACAAGGAATCAGCTCCTAATCGCCGTACATATGCTGATGTCCTCCGAGGATGCAAGGGTCCTAAGCCAAACGTTGCGTATGTGAACGGAACCGTTGGCAAAGACAATGAGAATGTTTGTCGAGGAAGCACGGACGGAGTGGTCCGCGCAAACAAGATTGGAGACGGAGTAGCTTCTACGAAGGAGAAGAGTAACAACAAGAAAGGGACAGAGGATGCTGTCACTTTCTTGATTTAATCCAGTTACGAAAGGACTTTGACTTTAGATAGTTACTCCTGTCGTAGACCACCGTGTTTGATTCGTCTTTGACAAAGCTATCGTCTAAGGGACAGTAGTGGAGGCAAGATCAGATACAGTCTAACAGAAGTTGCTCGATATCGCTTCTTCACAACAAAGAGAGAGAATGAACAAAGGAAAAATGGGAGCGGGTTCTTATCGTTCGTACGTAGTGTACCTACGGTACTACCTTCAACCTACCAGTAGAGTACGACGTATAACGAAGAAGTGCTGTACGTCGTACTGGTACTACCGTACCATGTACGTAAGTTCTTCGTACTACGTGATTTTATTTGTTGCTCCTTGTTGTATATTAACTATTAATACTTCTATTGTTCCATCAATGTGCAAGGAGTAAAGTAGAAGCCATATTTCTTTCTGTACTAATTCTTATGGCTTCTTAACGTATTCAGTGGTGAAAGTCGTAACTGTGTCCATGAAATGTATCTCTGTACATTTGAGGTGTACAACATCGTAGTTGTCATCAAACTTCCACTTTGTGGTCTCAGTAATGATCGCACCAGGACAGCTCCAGACGCCTTCTTCGTTGACCTCTGGAGTGCATTCGACACCAGGAGGGAAAAAGATGATATCTTTGGGATTCATGATTCCTCTGCTGTCGGGCTTCGCATCCTTCGTGTATCCCCACTTTCCGTGTGCCATCTTCTTGAGATCGCTTTGAGAGGGTTCCCGTCCTCGCTTGTGAATCACTACTTCCATCGGCTCGCCATCTTTGTACTTGACACCAAGCTTACCACCTGGCTGATCTCCAGGAGGAGTGGACCAGACTCCTTGAAGGTTGCCCTTTTGACCGGGAGGAGCGTGTTCCTCACTTGGAAACACCCACGCCGAATGATCAAATCGTCTCACCCGAGTCTTTGATTTGTCAATAGTTGCGAAGGACTGTTGACATGTCCTGGAATTGGTAGAATGAACAGAAGCGGATGCTAATTTCGGCTCTTTCGTAGTCTTGGGAGGGTCCTTGGGTACCCAAATGCCTTGATATTGCCATTCATCAGCCGGAGGTGGGCTTTCGCCAGGAGCGAAACACCAAAGATCACAGGGAGAATAGTTGCCATTGGAATCTGCTTCCGCTCCAGGCGCATACCCCCAACTGCCGCCATTCTTAGCCTCTTCCTCGTCAACATCTTGAGCACCAAAGTGTAAATAGACGTCCTTGGGTTGCTTACCGGCATCCATCACTTTCTTGCCAGCCGTGTACTTCCAGATTCCTTTGGACGATCCATTTTCGGTATTTTCTTTTTGGGCCTTTTTTTCGGGGAATATCCTTGCCACTATCGGTTCAGACGGGCGTGGTGGGCTTTCCTTATGAGGTGGCCATTGAGGACACGACGGTTCAATGTCATCCAACATCCACACTCCGCAACAGTTCCATTCGCTATCCTCGGGAGGCGTGGCATCTGGGTAAATAAGCCATGTATCGTTGGGATTGTAGTTACCATTTTCATCTGGCGTTGCATCAATAGCTCGTCCCCACAAGCCGTGAGGCTTGTCATTTAGATTCTCTGGTTCGTCACCAAATTCATACGCCAGGACTGGAGCCAACTCCCAGTTGTCCTCGTCAGCATCCGGAAATCCTTCTCCGATTCTCCATATAGCATTTCCACCATTATCATTCCCACAAAGTTGAGACGGGTGACAGACCAACAATTCTTGGACTTCCGCCTGCGATTCTTGATATGGCAACCACTCTTCTTCCGGGTCTGCAATCCAAGTACCTTCGCAAATCCATTCGCCGTCGTTTGGAGCTTCTTCACCCGGAAATACATACCACAAATCCATCGGAGAATAGTTTCCGTCTGCGTCAGGTTGCGAATCAGGATCACGGCCCCAAAGTCCATGCGGCTTGGAACGATCAAGACTTTCCGGCTCGTGTCCCTTCGCATAAGTCAATACTCTTTGTGGGATCCAATTGCTTGGTTTCACATTCGAATTTTGTACCCATATTGCTTTGCCTTCTTCGGGGTTGCCATCCCCAAGGTTATCCTCGTGAAACACAGTGGTCACTGTCGGCGCCCGTCTGTAAGGTGACCAATCATCTCCACTGCTTTCATCAAGTACCCAAGTACCTCGAATTTCCCATTCGTCGTCACCCGGAATTCTTTCACCAGGTAAGATGAACCAGGTATCCTCCGCATTATATTCTCCATTAGAATTGGGTTTTGCACCTATGGCAACACCCCACGGGCCTCGAGGAACGTCGGAATCATTAAATTCAGGCGGGCAATCGTCTTCGTAGACAAGTACCTGCGACACGTTCCATGCATCCTCATCTAGCTGGGGGAAGCCTTCCCCTACTCTCCATATACCAGCGTTTTTGTCATCCGCAGCGTCGGCAGAGCTGGCATGAGGCGAAAGCACTTGATATGATTTCGGTCCCTTTGGTGGCGGCCAAACAGTGGGTGATGCCATGTGCCACTCTCCCACCAGCACATCACCACTTTGCGGCAGGTCGTGACCTGGAAGGTAAAGTGAGAATGGAGCTTCCCCGTCAGCACTTTCTAGGGGTACCCACTCCGTATCTTTGTCTTCCGGCTGCATTGCCATTCGGCTGTAGCACCAATATCCGTGTGGGATGTTGCTAGCAGATCGAATAGAATGAGGCAGGGTTTTGTTTGGTGGGTATAAGACAACTTCTTTGGAAGGCCAATTCTTGGGGTCGTACTCCTTTTTGCATGCTTCCGGGATAGTCCAAACAGCTCTTTTGCATTCTTCCGTTTCATCATTGTAGGGTGTAAAAGCTGGTACCGTTAGCGGCTGCCATGCCTCACGCAGTCGCCTAATCCTGTTATTTTCCTCATTCTGTCTCCTCCTTCGTTCGTTTTCAGCTTCTCGGCGCCTTTTTTCTTCCTCCCTGAGTCTTTCTTGTTCCTTTGCCCTCTCCTTGGCAAGCTCTTCAGCTTCGCGTCGCAATCGCTCTTCTGCCTCCCGTTGTTCTGCCTCGCGTCGCAATCGCTCTTCCGCCTCGCGTTGTTCTGCCTCGCGTCGCAATCGCTCTTCCGCCTCGCGTTGTTCTGCTTCACGTCGCAATCGTTCTTCCGCCTCGCGTTGTTCTGCCTCGCGTCGCAAGCGCTCTTCCGCCTCGCGTTGTTCCGCTTCACGTCGCAAGCGCTCTTCGCGAGCTGCCTTTTCTGCTGCGACACGAGCGTCCTCCTCGGAATCGCTAACACTTGGTTCATCGTCGGGGCTGGTAGGAGCCAGTGGCGGTGGGGAATCCTTCCTGTCTTTTACACCCTTCTTCTTTTTCTTCTTTTTCTTGCTAGGCGACGTGTTGGGAAAGGCAATCTCGTTGTATTGCAATTCCTTGTATTCACCGACGATCTCTTCAAAGTCGTAATAGAGATCTTCAATCACTATCATTCCATCGTCCAATGTAATCAGCCTCCGGATTTTGACTTTTCCATTCTTGAGGTCCTTCACTTCTTCGTCGATTTTCGTGACGATATTGTTGCGGAATTTACTGCCTACGACAACTTTGTCAATATCTACCGTTGGCATGGTCGACCAAAGTTCTGTTTGTTTGATAACGAACGATGAGAGTGTTTATCTCTCTCTTACTGTAAGTTGACTCTGGAGATGGTGATGTCGGTCAATGTTTGTACTTCAAAACGGCTCAAGTAGCGGCAACGAGCCATAAACCATCGTAGAGTAGAAACGACAATAAGGCAGTTGGGAACGAGCTGTATCATCAATCATCACATGAGCAGTTTCAAGAAAGACATATTAGACCAAGAGGCATTGATATGCCCTCTCAGTCATCGAGTCCTTCATCCCTACGAGCAAGACCTTCGAAGCAGTCATTTCATCTGGATTTTTCGGATCATTCCAGCGCGCGTAGGCACAAAGATAACTGTCGCACGACGTAACAAAAAGCAATGTACCTACCTTACCTACAGGCATAGTCTACGGTACTATCACTATTATCGTAGTACCGTACGAAGTACTACGTATTACGTTTGTACTTATCTCTATCATACGTACCAATACGTACTACTACGTAGTATTAGTAAAGTGTTCTATACTTTGTATCAAGTATCAATCCATCTACTAACAGTAAAACGTAACTAGCCCAACAATGTCCTATTTCCCACAAATTAATCAAAAAATACCATTTCCATGACGTTGGCCTCGTGGGTCGTTCCTCCTTCAAGAGGCTGTTGATCCAAGTGCTTCGCAGCAAGCCAATCGTTTTGTTCCAATTTGTCTCTACGGCAAAATAAGAGGCTTGTGCTGTGGATGACAAACGCAACGCCATCCTTTTCCTTGCGATTCGATCGTGTTCGCGGCGCGGCTGCACCTGCGTCACAATGAACAGAGCTCCCACTGGTTTTGGAGGCGGTGGTGCTGGGCTGATCCATTCTACTGAATGCTGCGTTTGATTTTATCCCGCGTCCACGACGAACCTTCTCTGCACCACCAGCAAATGAAAACAGAGAAAATCGTTTCAAAACATTCGTAGATGATGGTGTTAACGAAAAAATATCCGACGACACTCCATCCGAGCAATGGACGGAAGACTGATCCGTTGACGGGTCATCTTCCATATTATGAGTTGTCGGAAATGATAGATCCTTTGTGAGATCATCAACATGGATGCTCCTCTCCAGTGTGGTTAGGGACACGGCGTTATCTTGATGTTTCTCAATAATCTTTGTGTTGTCAGAAAGTCCAGAAACATCTTGTGGACTTTCGTGGGTTTTAGTATCACAAGAAATAGCAGAGCTCTCTACATTCTGAACTAGGGGAGAGGATCTTTCCCGAGTGTCTTGAAAGGATCTGGGTGAAATCACCATTGGGGCTGACTCTGCTGTTGAGCGACAGCAGGTAGTGCTATCATCCGATGTTAGAGGATCTGATGCATTGCGTTTTGCAACGTTGGTTGCTCCAACGGAGGCATCGTCCAAATTTTGCCCGACTACTACTTGTTCCTGTAATTGTGACAATATCGATCTTGTTGCCTCGATCACCTCCCGTGCTCTTTCGAGCAAATCATCCGTAGTGAACGTAGTAGCAGTGATAGGTTGTTCCGTAGTTGATCTTGCATCGGAATTTGAAGAGACGGGGAACAGTGCAAACTTGGGAGGCTTGACCATGCTGGGTTGTAGCATTTGTGAAGATTCCGAAGAAGAAAAAACCGAGGAGATGTGGCATCGACGGGCAATCTTTCGTAATTCAAGATGCAAGAGCCTCTTTTGAGCCATCGCCACGCGGGATGGTGTCTGTTCGTGATGTAGCACAGAGCTAATCAGTGGAGGTGATTTGGTCACGGAAGGACGAAATTTGGACATCGCATTCACGCGTGTAACCGTTACAGAATTCCTTTCATCGCATCCGTTAAGCCCGGAAGTGCTAATGATTCTCCCAGGTGGATCTTGCCCGTGAGGAAAATATTTCATTCGCCTCTCACGGGCTGGCATATAGTCCCGGGGGGCGTGATAGTCATGATGATGTGTCCATGATGAACATGATGTTGGCTGTACCTGTTGCTGATATGGAGAATCGTATGGTTGCTGGTGCGGAGGATGAGAATAATACGATGTCGCCCTGTCCCCATATTCCCTATACGTTTGTTGTGGAGGTACGTATCTTTCCAATTCCGATACACGACCGTACTCTGATCTCAGCTTCTGTCTTCGAGCAGCGGCAGCAAGCAGCTGAGTCGATTTCGATGTTCGAACGGATTGGCTACTGGGAATCCTTTGGACTGCACTGCGTTCTGCGAACGGTCTCCCGGCATCCCTATTCCATTCCTGAAAACCTTGTTGCTGGTGGTGATACATGCCCCTTCTAGAAGCTCTTGGAGACGGCATTTCAATCACGACTGTAGGTGGAGGATCCATCTTCCTCTCCACCAAATTATCTAGCAAGAGAACATAAATAAGATAGATCAACTACGTGTAGTATCTTGGAAGAAATCGCTTGCACTGTAGTGTAGAAACAACTGCTCTACGGTACTACAGTGGCTGCTAACCTTCCATTGATATACCCAATTGCCCACGAGATGCACCAACAGCTACGTAGGTACGGTAGTCCTCGGAATACGTGACTTCAGTATTTGATAAGACACCTCATTTCCAGTTTCTTGTTTCCGCGACACGCTTGAGCTGGACCCTGTTAGCTATGATTATACGTCGTTACGTCGTTGAGAGTCGTAGGAACGGGGTTTATGCTCCGCAAGTCGTATCGCTGTCCTCATCTTTTCAACATATTTTATTAATTACTGTCACAGTTATTAAAAATTCGAACTCTCCTCTTCAGCTACAACAGCAACCCGCCAAATCTCGAGGACTGAAAGAAACTAAGTAATAGACAGTGTCAACGCAAGATTTATCTCATCTTCCTATTTTCTAAATTATTGTAGCTTCCTACTGAGGGTACGCAGGCGGGCTTTGGATGAATTTACACGTGCACCTGACGAAATTCGAGAAACCAGAGAAATAAGTGTGCTCGCTCGAGCTAGCCCACCTTTCACATCAACACACGTCATCGACTGCTCATTGTCTTCCGCGTGGAATTCAATCGACAGTTTGGGATTGCCATCAACAACAAGCGTCTCTCGTTTTCCATGCCGATAGATGGATTCGACGACCCACGACCTCTGTGCTCCAATCACATGCGGCAGGTTGTCATCGTGGATGTCTGATGGATAGCTCTACGACAGTGCCTAGACCGTCTATCCTCACCTACGACTCATCTACTGCACTAAAAGCCCTCCTGTTGCTTTGTTCACTCTCACGCACCCGTAGACACAGAGAGTGTTGGTGTGATCAGTCATGTCGATGAGTGTCCGTCAGTCCAAAACGAAGCGAGCAGCGTTTGCAATACATGCAACGCTTCTCACGCTGCTGTTGTGTTGCACATCATTCCGTGATAGTGCAGCGTTTTGGTGAGATGAGGACAAGACGTCGTCCACATAGTCGTCGTGTCGCACACACAAAAAATTGTCGCCACCTTTTGTTCCTAAACCCGTCTTCGTATGTTCGTTTTCTTGTTGCCATTGACGTTTCGTCCCATTGACAGTACGGTTCAGCATTCTCCAGTAGCGACACCATCTCGTCACTTATTGACAATGCTATCGCCTCCTGTTTCCAATCCAGCAATCAGAACTAGCTTTCCGAAGAGCGAGATCCGAATGTCTGGCGGTTCCAAGATGAGAGTGTTCAACGGATGTGATGCAGGTCTAGGGAAAAACAACAACAAATCAAGTGACAACACTCCCTCTATACGATCACCATCGGCACCGTTGCTGCAGTCGTCGTGGTCGCCATTTTGGTCAAGAAAACACTTCACTGCTGCTTCTGCAGCTCTCTTCACAACTGCGGTCTTGACATCCTTTCCGTCATGGAGTCACGCCCTGGATCCGGCTTTTGTTTCGGGGGGTGCGAGTTCCTTCGCCTCTTCTACCAACTCGTTTCTGTCGTCTCTTTCCGAGACGGGATTCTACCAAGCTTTCTCATTGGTCTTTGTTAGTGAGATTGGCGACAAAACGTTCTTTATTGCCGGCTTGTTGGCCATGAAAACGTCCAAATTCATTTCCTTCTTGGGATCGATGGCTGCCCTGTTTGTAATGACGCTCATTAGTGTTCTGATCGGTCAAGCCTTCCATGCCGTCCCAACGGGATTCTTGGGAGGGGATGGAGTCGGAATCCCATTAGACGACGTGGCAGCTGTGTTGGCCTTTGCCTTTTTTGGATTCAAGACCTTGAAGGAGGCATTGGAAATGGAGGAAGGCACCAGTACCATGGACGAAGAGCTGGCAGAAGCAGAGGAAGAGGTGGAAGCGAGTGACACCACTAAACAAAACACTGCCATGTAAGTTTTTCATCAATGATTGTTGTGCAATTTCGGTTCCGTCCACTCGATTTTTTTCTTCAATACGTCAAGTGACAAATGTCTGACTGTAATTCGTCTGTATATTATAATTGTCATCATCAATGCATCAGCGCTCGGATTTTGAGTATATTTGGGTTGGTGTTTGCCGCTGAATTCGGAGATCGATCGTTCTTGTCTACGATTGCGTTATCGGCCGCACAAAATCCAGCCAGCGTTGCCGCGGGTGCGATTGCCGCTCACGCAGTCGCAACAGGCATTGCAGTTTCCGGTGGTGCCGTCGTGGCAAAGTATCTCTCAGAGAAGGTGATTGGCATCATTGGCGGATCGTTGTTTATCGTTTTTGCGATTACAACCGCACTAGGGATCTTTTAAATCGTCCATAAAGAGCATAAA
Source organism: Nitzschia inconspicua (assembly GCA_019154785.2). NCBI lineage: Eukaryota > Bacillariophyta > Bacillariophyceae > Bacillariales > Bacillariaceae > Nitzschia > Nitzschia inconspicua. The sequence continues at coordinate 274,558 of JAGRRH010000020.1, forward strand.
AGCCATCAAAAACGATTTAAAATAAAAAGGTTGAAACGAAAGCAGCAAGGAATGATCTGACTGCCGCAAGTTCGCAAGAGTATTGGATTCCACGGGGAATCGTCATAGCTAGCAAATCTGTCGAATTCAACAACTGGTTCCTGTAAAAATCTCTATTGTCGCATCGTACAACAGTGTTTCGGGAAAACTACGACCCACTCCATCAATTCGTTTTTTCTAGAAACTCTCCGGCGCATCTCGCTGGTACCGGATCAGGCAAGTCTTGAAACGAAAGTCTGCTACTACGGTAAGCAGATTGCTACTGCTACGTACCATGGTGTACAGTTGGTTCACTCTCTACTACGGTAGGTAGTCGTCACAATCGATTAGGTACAAAAAAGAGTACGAACCTACTCTACTAGCTAGGTAGTAGCTACTAGAATAGACGAACAAGACGGAACCAAAATCCAAAGATACCAGACTTTTGGGTGTATCTTTTACTTTACAGGTACCGGTAGGTACCGTAGGTAGGTAGCACCGATTTTACCGTACCTAACGTAATTACTACCCATGATATCATAGTAGGATGAAAGGTTGAGAGATCATCGACGTCACAAGTTGGAATATCCCTGTCTGAGCGATGAGGCCGTTAATCTCTGGAAGCACACACGACAAAGTAGTGGTTCATCTCACACGTCACACGTCACTTGTCCCTCTCCGAAAAACTATTGGTCGACGACGCCATCACCACGTCTTCCTTTCAAACTCGACATCATCCAACAAACAGACACACCTCTCCCCCAAACATCAACGTCTCGCTTTGGCTCTCTTCCGCAGGTCAAACTCTGTCTCCCTCTCTTTGTTCTTAATCGTCGTCGTCGTCATCGTCGTCATCGAACGCTGTAGTCGTCGTCCTTTTCTTCTTTTTCTCGATACGGCAACATTTTAAACGTAAAACAAGCAAGATACAGATAGATCGAACAATTTCCATCTGTCATTACAGTTATCATAATTTCGACAAAGTAAATTTGTAAAAAACTCCAACCTACCAGTCAACATGAAGTTTACAGCTGCAGCTCTATCAGTCTGCTTGGCTACGGCCGCTGCCTTTGTGTAAGTTACAAAAATATGGAATGATGAGATATTGATCTTTTTGATTGTCATTGTGTTTTGTGTTTCTCATGTACAATTGTTTGTTTGTTATCCTTTTTTCTTTGTTTCGTCTTTTTCTCAAAACACGTAAATATTTTTATTACCACAGTGGCCCTTCGGCCGTTATCAACAACAACAACAACAAAGTGACAACAACCGCCTACACTTCTTCTGGTTTGTCATCATCTCCTTTATACATGGCCGCCACACTTGACAGTGCCACAGCGGCTGCCACAGAACAAAACGAGAGTGTCATGCGACCACCGATCAACTTGAAATGGAACGATGTGGCAAATCAACTGAAGGAGAACTTTGGATATTCCGACGCTGAAATCGATGCCTATGCTTCCGAGGTCGAAACCAACAAGGAAACCCTCATGAAGCTGTACAAGGCGATGCAAATGGCTCGTGGATTCGAAAATGCTTGCAATCAACAGTACATGCAAGGAAAAATCCGTGGCTTTATGCATTTGGATAACGGACAGGAATCCATTCCCGGTCTGGTCGACTACGCCATCAAGAAGGGAGACAAGAAATTTTCCTATTACAGAGAACACACCCACGCTATTGCGTCCGGTGTCGATCCTGGTGCCGTCATGGCGGAACTTTTCATGAAGGATACTGGAACTTGCCGTGGTGCCGGTGGATCCATGCACATTTTCGATAGAGAGACCTACTTCCAAGGGGGATGGGCCCTCGTGTGTGAACAACTCCCGTATGCCGCTGGTGCCGCCAAATCCATCCTGCTGGATCGGGAATTGGGCGTCTCTGATGATGCCAACTTCCAGAAGCAAGACGTCCCTCCTCCTGCCGACGATGACCGAATTGCTGTCGTCTTTGTCGGAGAGGGTGGTGCCCAAAACGGAAGAACGGCAGAACTGTTGAACGCCGCCTCCAAGGATAATCTTCCCCTCCTCCTGTTGGTCATTGACAACGGTCGTGCAATCAACACGTTCACACCGGATATCGCAAAGAACTCCAATGTGTACGAACAAGGTAAGCACTACGGCGTTCCAGGACTTTTGGTGGACGGTATGGATGCCGCCGATGTTGCCAAGGGAGGAAAGGCCGTCATTGACTACATCCGCAAGGGAAACGGTCCAGCCATCTTGCAGGTCCACACCTACCGATTCAACGGTCACTCTCCTGCCGACCCCGAACATGAACGTGGACGCAAGGAAGAGAAGGCTTGGGCTCGCCAAGAGCAAGACCCGATCAAGGGATTCGAAGACAAATACATCCAAGCTGGTGTCTTCACCGAAGACGAACTCAAGGAAGCTCGCAAGGAAGTTTTGGCTGAAGTCAAGGAATGCGTCAAATTTGCTGACAACTCTCCCATGCCCCCGGTCGAACTTGCCAAAGAGTTGGAATTCCCTGACAAGCCTGATACTGACTACAATGTCCGACAAGGACCATCGTACGCTGATGCTGTCAATGCCCGTACCATCGCTCCCGAGAAGATGAAAGTCATCCAGGACCACATTGCTGCTTTGCAAGCCAAGGCCAAAGCTGGCGAAATCTCCATCGGCGATGCCATCAACCTTGCCATCCACGAAGAAATGCTTCGAGATCCCACTACAACGATCCATGCGGAAGATCTTCAAGCCGGTTCGTCGTACGATATTCCCAAATTGACTCAACAGACGTACGGAAAGGGTCGTGCCGCTGACGAGATCATCGACGAGGGTCATTTCATTGGAAAGGCCCTTGGTGAAGCTTTGAACGGGTACCGCCCCATTGTAGAGCTCATGAACACCAACTTTGGAATTTACGGCATGGCCGAAATCTCCTCGGCTGGAAACACATACGCTACTACTGGAGGCAAATTCGACATGCCCATGACCATTATTGGTGCCGGGGGTACAGCACCCAACCAAGCTTTGGGCGCCGAACACAGTCAACCCTTCCATGCCTACGTCATGGGCATTCCAGGATTGAAGATTGGTACTGCTGCATCTCCAGAAGCCGCCTACGGTCTGACAAAATCCATGATTCGTGACAATGGACCGTGCTTTTTGTTTGCTCCCGTCAAGATGATGAAGGAATCCAAGGGACCCGTCGATTTGGGCAAGTGCATGCCATTGAACAAGGCCGCCGTTTTGAATAAAGCGTCTGATGCCGCTGTGAACTCTGGAAAGGCTGTCACTGTTTTGACCTACTTGCATGGAGTGAAAGAGGCTCAACTTGCAATTGATTCCATTCAAGAGGAAGGATTCGATATCGATCTTATCGAATTGCGATCGCTCAAGCCTTTGGATATGGACACCATCAAAGAGTCTCTCCAACGAACGCACAAGCTTTGCATTTTGGACGAGTCTACAAAGAGTGGAGGTGTTGGTGCAACCATCAGCGCTTTGGTTTCCGAAGAACTCTTTGATTTGTTGGACGCTCCGGTGAAGCGACTATGTATGGACGACGCTCCAGTTCCATACGCCAGCAGTATGGAAGTCGCAGTCGTCAAGCGAGGCAGCGACCTTATCGAAGGCGTTTTCGACCTTTGTACCGGAAAGTGGTAATCTACTCCTCCCATCTCTTTTCATCAAAGGTCACGAAACAACTATGTTATTCATCCTATCACCGAAGACAGACAACGGCACTCTCGGGCCGTGACAGGCATGGTCCAAAAAATCTTTGCTACAATTAGTATCATATCTCTTTTACCTCCATTCGTATCAACAATACATTCAAATAAATTTATTCTTTTACAAGCTTCCTTACATTTTCTACTAGTAGGTGGGAGTTCCAATCGGATGCTACTGCGTATGGCTGATGCGTCGGAGAAATGAAGTTGTTGGCTTTTTGGCAGCGGATCTGTTCGTAAAATGTCGGACAGTTACACGAACATACTTGAGTTTCAAAAGGAACCCGGAAATGTATCCTCCACGTATGATACGATTGTGTATTTCGAACGCAGTACGACGTATTTTTGTTATTGCACCCCACACCATTCGCAACCATCGTCGTCATTCCTCCATCAGCCGAGAGCTGGCTGATTCAACATCCGACCTTTCCATCACGCTTCTGACGTTATTATCGACAAGCAAACTTCTTTCTTTTCTCTGTGGTGCTCATAAACGTAAGAAGGTTGAACTCGACCCACCATCAGCACATTCGTTTCACTGCTTTGATCCAGTCATCAAAGAAACAGTCAAGGATTCCACCAACCAATCATCCCATTTGCTGCCTAAAATGAAGTTTCTCTCCGCTCTGCTTCTGTGCTTACATGGCGGAGCCTGGGCTTTCGCACCCCACATTCCAGTCAGCCATAGATCTGTCACAACCAACAAAGGCACACTGGTGATGAAAGACTATCCTAAGCCTAATGTTGAAAACACCGACAATTACCGTCTGTACAACCAACTTTCAAAGTCGTTTTCGACAAAACTCAAGGCTGAGCCAGGCGAAAAGAAAAAGGTTGCCATTATTGGCGGTGGTCTTTCTGGTCTAGCATGTGCCAAGTATTTAGTGGATGCAGGTCACGAGCCAACCGTGTATGAAGCCAGAGATGTCTTGGGAGGAAAAGTGTCAGCATGGCAGGACAAAGATGGAGATTGGATTGAAACTGGATTGCACATCTTCTTTGGAGCGTATCCTAACATGATGAATTTGTTTGATGAATTGGGTATCCATGATCGTTTGCAGTGGAAAATTCACCAAATGATCTTTGCCATGCAAGAGCTACCAGGTGAATTCACAACTTTTGACTTCATCCCAGGAATTCCAGCCCCTTTCAACTTTGGATTGGCAATCCTCTCCAATCAGAAAATGTTGACCCTTGCAGAAAAGATTCAGACAGCTCCTCCACTGCTGCCAATGTTGATTGAAGGACAGCCATTCATTGATGCCCAGGATGAGTTGAGTGTGACTGAGTTCATGAGGAAATATGGGATGCCAGAAAGAATCAACGAGGAAGTTTTTATTGCCATGGCAAAGGCATTGGATTTTATTGACCCTGACAAGCTAAGTATGACTGTTGTATTGACAGCCATGAATCGTTTCCTCAATGAGGATAATGGTTTGCAAATGGCATTTCTGGATGGGAACCAGCCTGACAGGCTTTGTGCTCCAATGGTAGATCACATTGAAGCTCGTGGAGGAAAGGTTGTCATGAATGCACCTGTACAGGAAATTGTTACTGAGAGTGATGGCTCTATCAAACACTTGTTGCTCAGATCTGGGGAGAAGATTGTTGCAGATGAATATGTGTCTGCTATGCCTGTTGACATTGTCAAGCGCATGACACCCCAGGCATGGCAAAACATGCCATATTTCAGGCAACTTGATGAGCTGGAGGGCATTCCTGTCATCAATCTGCACATGTGGTTTGACCGCAAATTAAAGGCTGTGGATCACCTATGTTTCTCAAGGTCTCCACTGTTGAGTGTGTATGCAGATATGAGTGTAACTTGTAAGGAATATTACGACCCTGAGCAAAGCATGCTTGAGCTGGTTTTTGCCCCATGTTCCCCACTTGCTGGTGGAAATACCAACTGGATCTCAAAGAGCGATGAAGAAATCATTGATGCAACCATGGGAGAACTTGCAAGGTTGTTTCCAACAGAAATTGCAGCTGATGAGAAATGGCCAGCCACCAAAAATCAGGGTCCACAGGGACAAGCACGCCTCAGAAAGTATGCCGTTGTCAAGGTTCCAAGATCTGTGTATGCTGCCATCCCAGGTCGCAACAAATACAGACCTAGCCAAAGAACTCCAATACCAAATTTGACAATGGCAGGTGACTGGACTTCCCAAAAGTTCCTGGGTTCCATGGAGGGTGCAGTCCTTGGAGGGAAACTTGCAGCTGAAGTACTGGCCAAGAAAGCTAAAGGAATGGAGCTCCCTCCAATCAAAGATATCCAGCCACATATTGTTGAATCAGCCAAGAGTTTTGAAGCAAAGAAGCCGTTGGGAATCAAGGGCGAAGGGGCCATTGCCTTTGGAGGTGGCGCAACCTTGAACAAGGGAAATGAGTCCCTACTTCGAGAAGTCGATCCTGCTCAATTTGTACAGGCATAACCTTCTTGAACTAGAATACTAGAGTACCAACACATAGTTCACAGTCAGAAATTTTCCTTCTCCATTGAGTATTAACTAGGAAAGTAGCATAAATGCTTGGATTATCTGAAAGTGCATAGCAAACAAAAACAACCACTACTGGAGTTCCAATTTCCATGGCTCGAAGCAATCAGTCGCGACGGATCCATAGAGTATTTCGGTTGAAACTTCCTTCGCCATTTACGACGTATTGTTGAGAAATATCAATACTTTTCCTACTAGTACGTATCGTCCCTCGATACTGAGATCGACAAACCCGATTTCAAAAACGAGAAACAGAAAGAATTATTACAATATTAATGCTAAATAAACTCATGATCAGATTTCTGACAACGTGCCATGTTTGGTCTTTTGCCCAGATATTACAATTGTTTCCACAAATCACCCTTGGAATGGCATCGTGAGCCAACGCACTTTCAGACAACCTTGACAAAGTCATCATCAGCTGACCTTTCGGAGTTATCTTTTGAGAGAGGTTCCTCCTCGGCCTCCATGGATTTATAGTGAGAAGGTTCTTCGACCTGCTTTGCTGGACGAGGTTCGTGCATGGCATGTCCGCGAAGCGCCAAGACAATGGTGAAGATCATTCCAAAAGCAACGTACCAGGCATTGGTGATGAACATCAAGACGGGGAATTGCCCATAGAATCCGATCTGCTGCACGTATTCTCCATCAGTAATGATCGATCCGTCGGCAAGCATCCACATGCTCAAGAAGGACATGTTGGCAAAGACAACCAGGGCGACGATAAGTCCAGACACGATGCGGTTCTGTCGGATTACAACGACACCATAGATGATAATGGCGGCGAACATGATGATTTGCCAGGCATAAACGAATTTGAGTGCGGCAGAAGTCTCTCCATTTTCCAACCACTGCTCGCGTTCGTCTTCCGTAACGGTCCAACCACTGAACCAAGAAGGGTACCACCCAGCGGCTGGTTCTGGCTCTCCATTTTCGTTGATATAAAATGGGAAGCAATTCAATTGCCACCATTTACATTGGTTGATATCCCAAGTACCTGTTCGCTGTTCCCACTGGTACTGGTAGTTGCCTTGTCCATTCCATTGATTGCCGTACTTATTTTGCCAGTATTGCTGTTGCTGTTCTTCGTATTGCTTCTGGGCCTCTTCCCAGTTCCACATGTAGTACATCTTTCTGTAATCATTCATCTTCACGGTGCGGTAGATGGCCGGGATTGCTACGGTGAGAATTCCACCAATGACCCAAACCGCCGAGAGCATGAAGTTGGCGGCCGGAGAAGCCGGTTGCGTGACTTCGGGCGATCGGCCCTTGAACAATTGGCCAACACGTGTGTTAGAGAGAATGCCCATGGTGGTAATTTTTCAGTTCAATGCTATTCTAGAGTCAAATGTAATGTAGGAAATGAAACGAGATCCAACGTAATGGGGATGATTTATTGAGTCGTTTCATCAGTAAGTTCGACACACAAACCAGATGGTTGGAAGGCCTTTTCAGCAAACGAGAAACAGCATACTTGTGACGAATGGAACGGTCCAGTCGCCACGTTCTTCTCGTGAGGGCAGAAACTGTTCTACCGTTGAACGGCGTTTGCAACGCTTTTACTTTGGGGTTGAGTGTTTGGAAGGAGGAAATCAATTGATAGTTCGTCGATTTCCAACGGCAGCGCCAACAGGCTTTGGCGATATTAGGAGGATTCAACGTTCCATAAATTGACTCTGGGAAGTAATGACGAAAATAACAAATACGTAGTACTACGTACTACATAAGTACCGTACTGCAGTACCGTAGCTACGTACCGTAGAAGTACCGGTACCGGTACTTCGTACAGGAATGAACTACCGGTACGGGTATGATACGTTTCGACGTTTATGACGTACGGAGTAGGTTAGAACAAAATAATATTACCCGTACCTGGTACGTCGCATTACTACTACCATCATAGGACCATGACAATGATACCGCCCCTTAAGGCTATGATACGAGTTCGTATTCGATACCAACTGTCAAGTATTAACGTTATAAGAAATGGACACCGTCGAATAGGCACTTGCTCTTGGAGAACGTGCTGGCTCTGTTGATGCTCGGATCCAAGATGCTCGGCAACAGATTTCCACGAACATTGAATAGTGAAGTACTTAGTAATAATACTTCCATCACGTGAAGTACATGAAAATTAGTGAATTTAACACTAATAAGAATAACTAGTAGAAGAATATCCTACAACGGTAGACGATTTATCCTGCTAAAGAGGAAGAAACTGTGGTTGATAGCTTGACGCAGTCCCGTCATCAGCACAACTGAATCCGAGCATCAACAGAGCCACGTTCTCCAAGACAAACTCGTAAAGAGTGAGCACAGATCTATTGTTGTTTCTTACCTTTTTTGATGATATTTCATGATCTTGAATGTACACAGCAATACCAAGATAAATCAACTCCGGGACTATCGTTGCAGGGCTCAAAACATGACACAATATATATTGTACATTGACCGACCAATTTCGAAATTCGAGACTGTGGATAGGTCGTACCGGATACACATCATGCCCTACTCCCCGTACTCTCTTGGATCTTTTGTCACACAGCCCCTCTACCTCTCTCTACTACCGGTAGCAACGGTAGCAGAGTAGATCTCTTCTCCCCCCCGAGTGGATCACCTTGTCGTGGTAGGGGGGCTTAACCCAGGTTTGTCAGAGCCTGGGGAACTAAGAATCCACAGACAATCTATCAGTGCAACGGAAGAGATCGTCCCAGTGGTAGTACCAACTACTGCTGTCTTGTGCATGGCATCATGCAAAACCGGTTGCCGACCGGAAAGATTGTGTTTCTCTTATTTAGTCGGAAAGGTGCTAAGAGAGAGGAGGAAGAATGCTTAATGCATGATTCCTGATAGAGTTGTGATGGGCACTGATATTTTTGTGGAAGAAATGGCATCATAACTCAGCCGAGTGTCAAGTGCAGAGGGACGGCATTATTTCATTAGAAATCCTAATGGTGCTTGACATGGAAGGTTTCTTCTACACGTACAATCCGCCCTATTGGGTTGCAACAGGTAGAAGATATCAACACACCCAACACAATTTATGTGGTTAATTGCTGCCTTCCCAGCATTGTTTTTGGAAGACCACGCCAAATCTGACATTCACTGGTTTGGACTTTTCCTCATCGTTGATGAGGTTTTTTGCCTTTCCAGTCCTGAGGCCCGAGTGGTGGGCAACAGGAGGGTACTGAGAGTGGAGGGAAAGCTATTTGCAAAATTGCCCCGCCCTCTCTAGAGTAGGGAACTAGGCGGGTGAGCTACTTCTCGATGCGGAACTGCAGCTGGATGTTAGCATAGTAGCCTTACAGTTAACACAGAATTTTGATAAAAAATAGAGTAGTAGATCTCTTTACAGATCAAGATCGAGCAACCCCGCGGATTTCAGATTACTCAACTCTTTTTTCAAATGCGAAACGGTCTCCATAATAGCCCTTAATAAATGTTACTCTGGGGTATTTCTCAAAAACAACAACTACCGCATCACTCAGAAACGAAGATCCAAATCGCCGCTCTCTTTTTTCTTACAGGTAAGGACTCACAGTCAATCGTGGACTTTTTTTTGCGATTTCATAAATACTCGGAGTACAACTCTGGAGGGAATTTCACTGACTGTGAAGGCTCACCACGTATGATACGTAGGAGTAGTAACTAACTAGCCACTTCTCGAAAGTTTCCATTCTCCAAATAGCGGACAAAGGTTAGGAATAATTTACTGTTAATTATCCTCGACTTGCAAATATCAAATGAGAAACAATAATATGTCTGTTAGTCTAGCTAGAAGTGAAGGCGAAGCCTTGGAACGCACAGACTCACATTCAATCGACGCAGCTTATTAAGTAAAGTAGTATTAGTGCAGAAGAGATTCATTTGAATCTTTCCATTGATTGGTTGAGTATTATTTTGTTTTCATTTCGCATTTCAACTGTTTCTACCGCTGGTAGCTAGGTAACTATCTATTACGGGAGCTACTGGTAGTAGTTGCAGGGGGTAGCAGGTACCGGTACTGACATGCAAAGAGAAGAAATAAGCGCATGCATTTTTTAGTGTCACACACTCTTCTGTTGTGTTTGGTGTTTTTTGTTTACGTGAAAGAAACCATTGTCGTTATCCAATTCCAAACATTGTACCATTTATCTTCATATTTTAGTATCTTATCTTTGATCGTCATGGGAGCTCCAACCGCCACCGCTGGTTCTTCGAAGAAGACAGCTGAAACTGAGCGACAGAAGGAAGCTGGAAAGAAATATGCCGAAGACAGCGTCGCCAAGACCTTTTCTGACTCCACCATCGAAGACAATACCAAAAACTTTCCCAAATTCACCAAATCTGAAGTGACCTTGGGAAAAGTTCTTGGTAAAGGAGGATTCGGTACAGTCTATGAAGTCCGCGGATTCAAGGCGAACTTTGAGTTCCTCTCCACGTCAAAGAGGCTTCTAATGTCGACACGTAACTTGATGGGAAATGTCGATGCACCGTATGAGGACGAAGAAGTCGAAGCCGGTCAAATGGAGAGTCGAAAGTTCATTTCCGACCACTGCTTGCGCAGCAATGGCCATGCTCGGTACGCCGTCAAGTTCCTGAGTCCAACTACTGTTGAAGATCCGGCGAGCTTCATTCAAGGAATCATCGATATGGCGATTGAAACACGTATCTTGAGCGATACGGAACATCCCAACATTATCAAGTTGAGAGCCTTGGCCAAGATTTCTCCCTTCAATGGCGATTATTTCATTGTCATGGATCGACTCTACGATACCCTGGAGGGACGGATCACCCAGTGGGAGAAGCGATCCAAACGTGTCAACGGTGTCGGAAAGCTGTTTGACCGCAAAGGCGATAAATCCAAGGAATTGGCCTCGGAAAAAATGGTGGCAGCTTTCGACCTTAGTTCGGCACTGGGCTATCTACACAACCGAGGTATTATTTACCGTGATTTGAAGCCAGAAAATGTTGGTAAGTGATGATGTTCCCAGGCTTGCAGAATGATTGGTGAAACGCTCGTGCTGTACAAGTACTGACTGTGAAAAACATTCGACGTCGTCTCCTTTCTCTTACCTTTGCGAAGGTTTCGATATCCGAAACGACATCAAAATATTGTACGTGTCATAGCCGTTTACATGGATTTGGTTGCGTTGCCACATTGTTACGTCACTCATCTCGCAATGTTCATATCCTTGCATTGATCCGACCGCAGCGATTTTGGACTGGCAACAGAGCTGAAACAGAGCAAGAAGACCGATGATGGGCTTTATAAGCTCACTGGAATGACGGGTTCCCCCCGCTATATGGCTCCAGGTAAGAAGTTGGTTTCTTGCGATTACTCATAAGTTGATGCTGAAAAAAGCAATTTAATCAGCTCACTGTCACTTGTTCAATACTTCAGAAGTGGCATGGGAGAAGAACTACAACGAAAAATGTGATGTCTATTCCTTCGCGATTATGTTATGGCAAATTTATTCTCTCAAGACTCCGTTTGAGCTTTATACGATGAGATCATTGAAAGCAAAGGTGTGGGCTGGTGAGAAAAAACGACCATTTGTCGATGCTGCTTGGCCGGTCCCTCTTAAAAATCTGCTAAGACGTGCGTGGAGTGAGAACATTCAGGAGCGCCCGGGGTTCTCGCAAATCACCAAAATCTTGAGGAGTGAGTGTGTGCGGGTTCGTGATGGAAACGAAGATGGTTTGGAGCACAGTCGACGACGATCGACCTTTGTTTTCCGTGGAGCTAATCGATTGGATCATAGGAAAAACTCCCATACCAGACCGCGATTATCAGACATCCAAAAGGCTGTTATCTTGGAAACAATGGAGGATGAATCGACACCCGTCCCGGAATAATCAACTTAATGTCCTGTACTTCGGAGAAGCCTATGTTTCAGTCGGCTGTTGTATTCTCGCGACTGGTGATAATAATCCTGTCTTTTTTATTTGTAGATGTACCTTGAATATACAAAAAGAAAGTCATTCAGCGCCCATACGAACATCCAAAAGCAAAGGTCGTGATGCAACTGTTCAGAAAAAAGCAAAAAGCGCTTTTCAATTGGATATCCAACACGATCGTTGGTTTTTGACCATCAAACCAGTCCACGCGTCTACATAACGAGTATAGTGAATACCTTTGTAACAGGCTTATCGTCCGTGTGATTTCTTGTGAGGAGAGGACAGAGCCTGCGCCAAGCCCAACGAGAAATTTTCGCCATAGGCTACTGAATCCGCGTTGTTCGGAAATACGACTTGCGTCCTCAAAGTACGAAAAGCCCTTCATCAAAGAATCAGTGGCAATGACAGAAGTAGCCGCCACAAGCCCCGCAACTGGGCGTCTCAAATACACCGCAGAAGGAACGATGATAAAGAAGACATGTTCTACCCAGTTCGGAAAAGCCAAAAATGTCTTCTCTGGCCATTCCGTGATGCACAAGGCATCTCCCCGTGCCCAGCCTACGATTTGTCGGTAACAGACACCCGCGCCTCTCCACCATGGATGGAAAACCATCGCCTCTGGAACTCCTACCGTCACTCGTTGTCCTTGAGGAGCATAAAGTCTCTTGTACTGATATACAAAATCAATGTCCTCGCCTCCCCCAGTCATGGGATATATAGACTTGAATTGTATCGTTGGATTGAAACGGGACTTGCAGTCACACCCCACGATGGACGTGTCATCTTTTGAGAAATGGAGTAGAAGTATCCTACATTACATGCTGACAACATTTCCGTCCAAAGATTGCAAGCTTGGGGGAGTTCAGTGAGACCAACGTAAACCTTCGAGTCAGGATACCGTCGGATAGCTCCGATGTAAGCATCAACAAGGTTTTCATCGGGGACAACATCATCGTCGAAGAAAATAATGTAGTCAGCGGTGGAATAGTTGTAGCCAGTATTGCGAGCATAGCTTGCCCCGTAATTCTCGGAATAGTGAATGACGTTGATGAAGTAGTTGTTGGAAACCTGCAATTGGTCGTTGTTCATTCGAGTTTGCAAGTCTGTTACTGTTGAAACATGACTGTCTATGGGATTGTCAACTACAATCCAGAACTTGACGTGTGCCGGAACAGTTGCCCGAAGGTTGCAGATCTTCTCAAGAATGGCATTGTTGTTTGTCCGAATGGAAGGAACGACCACATCAATAACAGTTCCTTTCATTCGTTGCGGCCCCAAAACATTCCGCAGCCGTAGAAGATTCGCGTTCAAAATTTGACCACACCAATTGATGCGATATTTGCGGTATCGTGCATCTCCATCACCTCCAATGGTGTTTTCTACTCTTGCTGATTGGACGAAACCAGCGGCGTCAAAACGGGAGTACAACTCATTGAGGTATGGGTCACCCCCTTGATTCACAAACTGCTTGGGAAGTAGCATCCCAAATTGTTACGTGCCACCTGTGGAGAACAGGAAATGTAGGAAATCCAGGAAACGAGAGATCGTTTAAGGCGACACATCCGACTCCAAACGGAAGGTCTGTCCATTTCGAGATCTCGTGAAATTTCTGAACAACTTTCATCTGCCATTTTGCATCCAAAAGTCGGATGTCATCACCAAGGAGGACCAAAAAGTCATTTGATGCACTCTTGGCAAGAAAATTCCAAATTCGACAAACCTTGCCGTATATTTCAGGTTGAATCGTCACAAAGACGACTTTACAGGGCATACTAGACTCGATGCGGAGGCGAGCTTTCTCGTTGCTGTACAAGAGATCGTCAGCGTCTATCCCCACGATCGCTTCAGTGCCTTGCAACTGCTTTAAAGAAGCAGTATTCCAGAGTGTTCTAGCGAACTCTTCGAGCATGCTCCAACAGATATCCTCATGAAGAATTCGGTCAACATCATGTTGCGACTCTAGGGACAAGTCGAAAAGCCGATTGCTGTCGAATTTCATAGCTTCGTTTGAGTTGACACAGTGTTTCGGAGTTTTCTGATCCGATTTCCCGCGGGAACAGATCGGGAGCAACATGCTCCATGTAGCCTCTTCCATATCCTTTTGTTCCAAATTCTCAGTTTCGGATGTTTTCCTGCGTTGTTGTTCTTTCGAGCAACTCCCACGTTCCGTTTTATTTTTTTTGAAGTGTAGAATCTCCGTATGCCGGAAGGAGAATTCCAACTCTTCGTAGTTCTCAATAACTTTGGACAAATCTTCGAGTGGATCCGCTTGTTTCACTGTTTCTCGCAGTTTGACAAGAGGAAACGTTGAATCTACATTTAAGAATTTCCAAAGCAGCGGGAGTATATCCTTTTCGAAGTCATCATGTATGAGCTGCTCGTACGTGATTGGGGACTTATATTTTGTCTGGAAGGTATCGCGATACCTGTCAAGGAATCCTTGAAACTGTGCCGGATCTACACGAAAGCGCAGATCACTCGGATAGCCATGCGTCATGTACCGACCAGTCTGGTCCGCCCGTAGCATAGATATGTAAACAGCGAGCTCATCTTCTCGTCGCAAGATGATTTTCTTGATTCGAAAATCTTCCAAAATCGTCTCCCGCCACACATCCTCATTTCGACCATCAGTCCAATGATCGGGGAACGACTTAAACCCTACTGCCTTTCCTCGAGGCTTGATGGGAAAATCTCCTTTTTGTCCTTCCTTATTTTGCATGGAAGGATACCTTCCAGTCCAAACAAAATCCAAAAACTCCTCTGGAAACAGATCTCTCGTCAAGACGGTCCATCGCTGGTCATCCTGGAAAACGCTTGGGTGGTAGGTGAAAATGTCAATCGGATTAAAGAGCTCGTTGTGCATTATGATTTCTGGGTGATTGTGTAAGATTCCACACAGGAGATTTGACCCAGTTCTCTTCCACGAGAGCACCACAAACCGAGTGTGAGTGTTCCGTGCGTCGCCATCGGCATAGAAATGTGAAAGAAAGCGACGACGTCTGTCCTTAGAAGGACGCTTGACGTAAAGGTAGAAATCCGCAATACCTGTCATGGGTGGGTCAGAAGTTGTGAATCTTTGAGTTTTGTAGAGAGATTTGTGAAGGGCTTGAGAAGTCATCGAATAATTCAAAAAGATGGTCGAGATCTATGTTGGTGGCGAAGGGTGTTGAAAAGAATACGAGTACTACGTTACTACCGTACTAACGTACAGAAAGGATAATAAACCGATGTTTCCACGATGAGGAACTTGACTGTAAGCAGCACGACTGTTATTCATACAAGAAGGTCCCTACAAGTCCCTGTATCAAGAGCATTTTTATGGTACTCGGAGTATTAATTGTTTGGATGAAGAAGCATGATGACATCATAACTAACGGTAAAGAAGTTTCACCGTGTGAGTAGGCTTGCTTGATTTTTGCTTTTATTTCACGGTTAAGTACCTACCGTACTCTATGTGCAAAAGGCCAGAGCCTACTATCGAGTCGCGAGTCGCGAGTGTCTTTAATCGTGCTTGGTACTGCAATGCCAGCTCGCTGGCGCAAACCACACTGGCGCCAAGCGTGGTGTCATAAACTGTAAGTCAATAGGTAGTACTACGTATCATAGTATGTACGTAGTGTGCCGGTCGTACCGTGTCAAATCAAACACAACCAGATTGGAGAGGCAAGAACAAGATCAATTGCACTGTGCAGGAACTTGGACAATGGCCAATCTTGCTTTAGTAAAGAGCGCATCGTCTTCACGAGACAAAGAACTTCCATTGGACGATCCTGCGGAAGCAGGTAGCACTGTCTTTATCCCACTAGAAACTACGGTGGAAAAGCTCAAGCATATCGTGTACAATAAGAAAGGTTCTGTTACATTCATACGCGCCACTGTTGCGGCCGGAAAGACTACGCTTGCCAAGCACCTGGCCATTCATCACAGTGACGAATTCGTTTTGGCAGAAGTGGACCGAAGAGAGGAGGATATCCGCAACAATATTATCGATGCGATTTGTAGCAGCTTGGGCAAGGAGAGGTCGTCCACTTTGACATTCAAGAATTCTCTAAAGGAACTTGCTAAGGCCAATAAGACGCTTATCCTGGACGAGGCGCACTTAATTTTTGCACATTCAGAGCTAATCGAGGATCTCTTCAAGTTACCACAACATTGGGTTGGTATTCCCAAACCCAAGGTTCTTCTCTTTTCAGCGGCTGCCACGACAAAGGACAAAGATGGCAATTCCTGTGTGACCCCTTCCCAGATTTCTAAAAAGTACATGTGGTATCCACCTATACCAGACGGAGGACAAATAACAGAGGATCTCAGATCGGCTGAAGTCTATCTGACTCCTGAGTCTGTCGATTTCTTCATGAAAATCTGCTCCGGCCATCGAGGTATATTCATGGCTGCGATGAATTGGGTTCAGGATTGTCAATGTGAAGAGGGAGTTGCTGAAGAATCCACGTGGGACATCCACGAGAGTGTTGCTAGGGTGAGACAGTCATTCGAAGCAAGTAGAAAGGAGGGTAATGGGGGTTGGAATATGGGTCTTCGAAAATATCTTAAGATGTCAAGAGCTGTGCATGTCAACGGGAAGTTAAGCGAGCTCAGTAATATCCCTGAAGCATTTACAGAGGTTCTCTTTGGGGGCTCAAAATCGAAGAAGGAACTTCGTGGTCAGGATCGGGAACTAACAGTCAACGGATTCTTGGTGCCGGAGCGCAGCAGTGCTGATAATGAGTTTGTGTTGTACGATTGGGAAGATTCGACAAAGTTGTACGGGGTGGCAAACTCTCTCATGGCAGAATATTATGGCGACAGACTCCCAAGCGAGGTTGGATGTGAGAGACAATTGACTGGGGGGGACCCTCGCAGTGCCGCCGACATGGTCGTACGGGCCCTTCCTTTCATGTCGTTTGCCACCGTCATTGACAATCCAATGCCTAGGAAAGATGGGAAGCTCAATACCCCCCTGTCCCAGTCCAGTGACAAGCTTCCTTTCGAAGACGACTACAACGATGCTTTTGCCAGAATTCTACGAGACGAGTTGCACTACACTGTCTCAACTCCTAAAGGCACAACCAGAGGAAAAACTGATTTTGTTATAACCTATGCCGACAACAAGACTTGCGCCCTTGAGTCCATTATGACGTCTGTACAGGATCAGGTGGGCATTCTTTGTTTTTGACATTCATGTCTTTTTCTTGCTTAGACTGAAATTCTGATTCTCACAAGAAGTCCTTTCGAACCTCGTAGACGGGGCACGATAAGCATGCTGAACGCTTCAGAAAGCCCAAGTTAACAAAGTACAGTGACGCAACGCTAAAGGCGCTTATCACGATTGGCTCCAATAGAAACAAAGTTAAAGAGCGCGTTGCAAGCACAGAAGGCATGAAAGGCCTTGAAATCATCGGTTTGGTTGTTTCAGCAGCGCACGACTGCTATGAAATGTACGTAAGACTTGACTCTTTGGAGCAGGAAATCTTGGGGCCGTTCCTTGTGATTTGCGACCGCGTTGCCAAGTCGTTTCAAAAATCCGAAAATGGCGTTTATCGCATCATCGCAGCGCAGCAGTTGTCGCCATCCAAGAAGAGAGGTCATGACATGAGCATTGGCTAAACAGCGGCCAGCGTCAACTGAGCAGGGTGACGTTATATTTGAATTGGTCAAACGGCTCACAAGCAACAAAGCATCTTGGGTCCATGCGAATGTCATTTCCCTCCATATATGAGGAGAACTTCTCAATCGGAATGCCAGGAATGTTGCGAGACAGGAAGGCATTGCGGGCGTCCATTTCTTTAAGATGAGTTTGTCCACGCTTGCTTTCTCCAACGCCAGTTTCGAACGGCAAACAAAGAGGTGGTTCTGGATGGAGGAGAAATATTCCCGTCTTAAGGATTGTAGCTTTTAAATGTGCATCCAGCAATCCACGCATCTGGCCGACAACTAGATCACCAATCTTGACCGTCCATTTGCTCACGGCTACATCTGTTGTCGTCGATGGATGTTTTTGTTGTTGGAGGAGGAAGGCGAAGCGAGTGCTGTTGTTGTCGTATTATCCAGTGGCGATGAGAGGAAGGCGTCGTATTGTTGCTGGCGGCTGAAGTGTTGTTGTCGTCTTTCGTCGGCGGCAGCAGCACCGACACCTGCCGCTTCTGCAACACACGGAGCAAGCAACAACGGAAACGGCGGAAGTAACCGTCACTGTGGCCGGAGCAGGCATCGCTGGAATCATGTAACCTCTTCTATATCTTCTACTGTTGTTAACTCCTCTTCCACATCCTACGGGATATACCTGGGTTGAACGGACACGTTTTTCAGGTGTACAGCGAGTCAAGTGACCCGAAGCAGTTTTGGCGACGGGTACTGCCCTACAACAGTACCTTGAGATCAACATGGCGCATTCGGCACCCTTTTTCTCGGAATTCAAGAACCCGACCCGACGGTCTGGATGCCGACGAGCTCCAGGTTGAGCTCGCCGTGTGGAACAACAGGATCAAGAAGTTCGGAGAACTAGCAATAGAAAATCTATTTTAAGGCTATACCAACTACCAGCTACGATCGATTCCGCATCTGAGAATTTGGCTCACCCGCATGCCCCCCAAGGGGGCGGGGCAAATTATGCAAACAGCTTTCCGTCCACTCAGTACCCCGTTGCCCACCACTCAGTACTGGAAAGGCAAAAAACCTCACGAATGAGGAAAAGTCCAAACCAGTGAGTGTCAGATATGGCGTGGTCTTCCGAAAACAATGCTTCAGCCATTAACCACATGAATTGTTTTGGGTGTGTTGATATCTTTTATCTGGATGAGTTTTACAAATGACGCTTATACATACGTCGTAGAGATATGGTTTCATGGAGAGCCCATCAGATGACTCTCTTCTTGCCCTCATCAGGTCCAAATCCAAGTCGGTAGACCGTCTGGGCAATGAGTTATGCGTCCGCAACATCTGCATCCGTATTGTTGAAGTCAACCTCTCTTCCTTGCATTCGGATTCCCTAATAAGAATCCGTCTTGAATACTATTTGCCAACCAGGAAGACAAACGAGTTTAGCTACTTCAGGGTGAAACGGTGCCCACAATCCCAAACGCCGGTTTCTTTGCGAGGTGTGAGCAATCGCATTCCCAGCGACTTCTCCACCGGATTCGATTCCCTCACAGCTGATAACGGCTCCTAGTCCCACCCGTTCATTCGAAACAGAATTTCCATCACATATGAGTCCGCCACGGGTATTTCCGTCCCCTACGTAAAGATATCCTCTTTGACGACGGTTGTCAAGTGCTTGAGAAGGAAAAACTCCCTATCACTCCGCAACCAACGATGATCAAATAACATCATAAGGGAATGATATGACATTCATGTGTATATACATAATGCATCTGCTGTTGATTTTAAGGTCACCTAAACTTTGGAACAACAGCTATGTGATGGCATAAATATTATAGATATTTAGCCCGTTGAAAACTCGTTGCCAGCGATTGGAAGTGCTGCGGAATGAGAAAGGTTCTGCGCACAAGCTCATGCTGTTACCTATATCTCGAATTGCGTGAATCTCTCAGGAAGCTGCAACGGCTCTTCTAATCCGCCAGAGGGATTTCGACAGACTTTGCTTCGAATCAGCGGTTTGGCCGATTCGTCTTCTTCCGTCAGGAAACTATCATCTTTTGAAAATTGAGATCCCGTAGTCTCTTGACTATTTTCGTATTTGTAGTAATCATCCATCAAATCCAAATCGATTGGGGTAGAATAGCAATAGTCGTCGTGAGTTTTTGTCTTATGCTGTTGTAGTAGTTTGTTGGTTGCACGGGAAAGAGGGAAGGACGGTACATTGATTTCCACAGGAGTATTCCCTTCCCATATAACTGATGGTATGATACAAAACGAGTGTTCTTGTTCCGAAAAGTCTCTAGTTACATCTGCTGTGGCAATGGTGGAGTAACTATCCAGACTCCATGACCGTGCCCGTTCGCAACACTGTTGCTGATTTCGATCTTGCCCATCTTGCTTTAGAAGTTGCAAAGCCCCGTCACACAACTTATCGATAGAATTTTTCCTGACAGAATCATCCATTGTGCAACAACATCAACGGAAATGAAACAAAATATCTGTTGTGATGAAGCAAGTAAAAAGGAGGTGGATAGTTGCCAATTAAAGCCGTCCTAGCTTAACTTTTTCCGTTCTTATTTCATTCGTGATCCGTTTGATCCGATTGGGGAAGAGCCCGACGATCCTTGCGCCACCAAGACACAGCGTGAAAAGCGTAAGCCCCAATATTATGTACCTAAGAAGTTGAGCAAGGGGTTCTGGGAATGAACGGACAGCTTCTTACGTCGTACTAAAGAGAGGGAACAAAAACCCTTGACTGTGAGTGCGAGTAAATCCGTTACTCGCATCTTAACGATGTATTTATGTATAGCTTGGCGTTGCGGTTGATTCAGAGAAAACAGAGAACACGACAAACGCACAGCCACCAACCCAAGGACAATCGATTGTTGTCGACCCCGGTACCACAAATTCTTGTGTCAAATAAGATGAACTGAAAAGGAAATAGAGCGGCGTTGTGGAGTTGAATGGTAAAAAGAGAATCTCATTAGAGACGGAGCGAAGTCGAAAGTGGAATTGAATGCTGCTGATGACAGTAGACTAGTAGTATGCTGTTTGAAACAAGAAAGCGTCTCATCGGTGGAAAGATATGGTGCGTAAAAGGATGTATTATATCCGACACACATAAAAGGGGAGGAAGAAATGAATCTTCTCACCTTTGATTTGGAAGGGAGGTACACACGATGTGTCATCTCTCTCGATTGACAATGGAGTGCTGGTTGTTTGTTCTTCGTCGGGCTACTACCATCGACACTTTTCAGCATAAGATCATGACAGGGTAAAAACGAATAGTCCAAGAATCTGTTCTTTGCCTCAGAGCAGCATGTGCCAGCCTAACGCCAGTATACTTGCTCAACTTCATCCCACATTTTTTTGATTCGAAAACTGTTCGATGGCATTGAGTGGTCTTGTAGCGGTCTCAGTAATATCGGTAAGGAAAATGCCACATTTGAGGCACAGCTCCTGGACATAGTTAATGCGTTTATACCACAAATTAGCGGTTGGCCTCTGATCATTCTAAAGTTCAGTCGATTGCTGAAAGCTTTTTACAGTAAGCTTCAGAACAATGAGCAAGGGGGCTACCTCTAGAGTAGGTAGTAGTCTAAGGTAGGAGATACTTCATGACCTTATACCGTAATTGTAAGTTTACTACAGTGTTGTTACCAACAGATCAAAGAGACGTGACGTACTCCGAGTAGTAATTATTAACAGTAACACCCTGAAATTTTTGTTAGCGCGCGACCAGGATAGCCGTGGATGAGTTTTCTTCGTCAACATCGATCGGGATTGGAACATCATCAACATCATCACACAGTCAATCTCTTTCTCTTTGAAGAGACATTTTCCCACACAATCCCGATGACCGTCGAACTAACTTGAAACATCACACCATTAATGCACATCACAACTTCTTTCAATACATTCATCGGAGCATTGTATTATCATGGTGTTTTTCGACAATGGATCATCATCCATCCCGCAAGGGGAGCCAAGCAAGACAACGTCCATGTTTTGGAATGTTCTTGCATTCATCATGGTCAGCATTACACTTCTTTTCGCCTGTGACAACTTACAAATGAAACATCTTTCACGCAACAGCATACACAGTGATTCATTTGCAGAAGACGTTGTCTTCAAGCCCCAACATTCACCAACTGAAACCACCGCAGCACCGGGATTGACCCCCCAGTCGACAGGCCCGGATCCCCAACCAGTTCCAAACTCACCTTCCGCAAGAACTAACTTAGATGCTGATAAGATTGCGGAAGAACATGGCTTTAACAAGAAATACCCCCCGTTTATTTCAATCACGAGGAACGGCGATGCAGAGTACTACACCTACACTCCAAGAGGACGTCCTCTTAGCGATGATGAAAAACTGGAGCTTCACAATCAATGGGGCCAGTGGAGGTTTGACGGCCAGCGACCGCTACTAACCGAAGATTTCTACCAAAAGTATCCCAACAGAGATGTTCCCTGGGAAAAATTTCCAGAAAACGCCTGGCAAACCAACAAGGAGTACTTGTCGGGGTTCCTCCCAGAGGCGCTGGCGCTGGTGAAACGAGCACAGGATGCCATCCTTGCTGAATACGGACAACCCAGTACTGGGACGTGGGAAGAACGGACCAAAATGTTTGCCATTCAACGCCATCCTGAAAACTTTGAAGGCCTTCAGTTGACAGACAGAAAGGGCAAGGCAATTATTCCAGAAAATGGTGGGTGGACTACACCCAAAAGCTGGGAAGCCTTGAAGCGGAGAATGCTACATGCTATTATGACTGAAGATTCCTTTGTTTTCGCCATGGGAGGTCATTCTTCTTCAGCAGGACATGGAAACCATTTTCAACAATCCTATACGCTGCAAGTACAATGGATACTGGAAGCTGTCTTTGCAAGAATCGGTGTGCGGCACCAGTCGCGCAACTTTGGAAATGGTGGACTGGGTACTGTTCAACATGGCATGGGCTCTGCTTCCGTCTATGGGCCAGATGTTGGTAAGAATTTCTGCAGAACCTTGTGATGCGTGCGAAATCCCGAAGATTGGTTGCACGACCCTTCTCACCATAGGTGTTTCGTTTTCGCTTGTACCTTTTGCCAGACGTGCTGATGTGGGATTCTGGAATGACCGAAGGAAACAAAGGTTTTCAAGAAATAATGCACCGACAGGTTTTGTTGGGTGGGCTCAAAGTTCCAATATTATGGACAGAGGCAGTCGATGCCGCAAAATTTTTTCACAATGTTATGGGGATTCCGGTTGGGTGTCCAGGCTCTGGGAAAGTCGGTATTATCAAGGGGCAGAATGACCTTAACACAATTCAAAACGATATTCCGTTTGCTATGCAGTACATGGATTGCTCAAGCAACATCAATGCTGTATGTAAGGAGCATGAATACGATGGCATATGTTGGATCGACCGTCCTGACTTCAAACCCACTAAGACTCAGGACGATCATCCTGGAGGAAGAGCTGGTAAGGATCATTTCGGGTTCGCATGAAATCACTCTTTCGTCCTTCCGTGGACCTCACATTACCGTTTCTATTACAGGTTGGCATCCAGGCAACAAACACCACCAACTCAAAGGCCGAGTTTTGGCATTTACGTTCCTCCAGGCATTGCGAGAGGTTTTGACGCTGTGGAACGAGGCTAGTGACTTTACCCTGTCCGATGACCAATGGCATGTCTCAGCTGAATACGAAGAAGCTCGAAACAAGATCCAGGAACACCTAGACGAAGGAGAATGCAACAAATCGTTCGAGAAGCATGGTCTGTCAGATCTATGCAAACTTCCCATGAAAGCCCGGACAGAATTCACCCCCAGAGCATACGCTTCGTTGAGCAGTATTCGGACTTTGATGCCGCCTGAAATGTTACGACAGGTGAACCCCTCAGAAAATAGCGTCTACGAAGGGCCGGACGTTTTCAACCCCTCACTGCATCCGCCGAAAGGTGCTGTCGATGTTTTGTCGATTGTCGAGACAGGTCCACCTTTTAGGCCTGTTTTGGTGCCACAATACGCTTTGGACTATTACAAAAAGCCTTTATTTGAAACGCCGCCAAAAGTTCCAGTTGGAAAGGGTGTATACCTAGACACCCACGCCAGTGACTACTTTTGCGACGGGACCGTTGATTCTTGGTGCGATCGCGGGAAAGATCAACCTTGCTTGCTCCTGCATCACAATGATGGTAGGAATGGTATCAAATTCGACGGCTTCTCTGGGTGGATTGTTTTGAATCTTCCCGGCGTCCGACATGGTCTCATTGTGGTTAAAGTAGAGACATGGCACCCCAAGGATTTCATTCCCAAGACCAACGGCTGGAAAAGTATCAACAACGAGGTTGAGACCTCTCATCGAAGTCTTCGACATTCTACAACACCTGACATTGTCAAAGTCCAACACAACGCCACAAACAACGAACGCCAACTGAAAAAGAGCCAACCACAACCTTACTGTGACCAGTTCCAGCTTGACGTTGCCATCGATGGTATCATCACTTCCTACAACGTTACCGAATTCGACGCGCTGGAGAGACGCGGTCACGTCGATCGAGTTGTTGAGACCTTTGTTTTGTTGAACGATCCACATTATACGAAGGGTGAAGAGAAAGAGGTCGAAACCGCCCTTCGGATATCTGGGTGTGGACGTCAGAAGACTTTCAATTTGAATCATGTGTACTGGGCATAGGGAGAAATTTCGAACCCCTTTCCAGGTTATGTAGCGACTCGTAGTCTTTGATGGGACACTATTTTAATTCATAAAAACAGGAGTCTGTCGAAAGAGCTAATACGTAATATTTGAAACCTCTTATGTATTGTGTGACTCAAAGATCACAAGCTCGCCAATGGTGAATAGGGAGAAGACACAACCTTAATCTTAACTTTTCATTGAAATCTGCAGCCAATTTTAGCAAGCTTTGGATAGGATTGGTAATAAGCTCGGTGAAAGCTCATAGACTCTACAGCACCATATTCTGAACCTCCGTTGACCGTGAAGCTTCAGCGTATTCCATCTTCTCACAGGATAATATTAGCTCTAACAATGAAATCTTAATAAGAAGACGGATTTTTGAGCCAATTGTAGGAACCTCTTTATTGTTTTGAATCCAAATTGGCTGCTCAGTGCTTCAGAATATCTGGATTGACATGAGATCAGATTGTTGCATAGAAATCTATTGACAACAAAGTATTGCTGCTTGACACAGTAGGAGGGATCAATCCAGTGTGCCAAAACCTGGATCTCATCATCCGCTGCCAAGCTTTCAGGGCAATCGAACGTACTGTCCCTGCATTGATTTATTCTACTACTATCTTTTTAATGTCAGCATTCATATCAGTTGTTGTTTTTCTCTTTACTTTACAGATGGGAGGGGGGCGAAGGAAATGGAAGGGTTTGTGATATTGTGAGAGACACAAATCATAAGTCGTAGCGTGGTTACTGCATCCTTCTCATCATTGCCTTTGCAAGACCATGGCATTTCATTGTTTCGGATTTTCAATCATCGTGAGGTTTGATGCCTTCCCAGTACTGCATGTGGAGCAGAAAATTAATGAGTCGGGAGTCGGTGCTATGCAAGGAGTGAGCCAACTTGCCAACTTATTGGAGGTGGGATAGGGAAAACTTTCTTAAGTTGATAGAAATAAACGTATTACTACCTACTACTACGTAGTAGCTGCCAACGTTTTACTGTTGCCTTTGACTTTATTTGGACGACTGGTCTCACATAGCAGCTGGGTCGGGAAGTTGACATTTTTACGGTTTGACCAGCCTCCAAACGATCACATTTACAGTCACAAGAGATTTCGGTCATAACCATATAATAATATTTTGGGGATGACTGGAGATTAAATAAAAAGTTCAAAAGTCATCTACCTGTTCCCGAAATGTAATCATTCGACTCATTAAATAGAGCTCTTGATACATTGATACATCAAAATCACATTAAATGATATCGACTGAGATCGGAAAATTATTGATACAACATTAGATAGTAGACTACCAGTCTACGTTGTACTACGGTAAGATAAGAAGCAATTTTATATGTGTCGATGATTTGATTCCAACCGGCGATGAATGACTGGACCCTTGTTTTCGCGCGACCTAGTTCTTGACGCGCGCGTAGAATATCAAAACCGTATTGATTCAAGGTATGTTCGGGATCATGATGCGTTTTTTGAGAAACGGGGAATCAACAAATCCCCCCCAGAAAATATGGGCGCTTTCAAAAGCGCCCATAAATTCCTTGGTTGCGTCGAAGACGAGCAGCAATACGTAAGTTCCATCAAATCGACAAGTAGAAAAGAGCAGCAGTACGGTTGTTCTATCCTCCTCTTGTCAAAGTCACTTTTCACCAAGGGAAAGTGTAAACTAAGGCCCGGTGTTGGCTGTAAAGCCACTATCCTCACTAAGTTCATCCACAGATTTTTTTTTCATCAGACTCCGGACGATGGTATCGCTCGCACTTGCTGCCGTTCTTGCTTGATTCAATCAAAAGGTAAGGCCAAACACGCAGTGCCCCTAGTAATCAACTATGATGAAGTGAGGCTATGTCCAATCATTCGAACAAAGAAGGCATCGATTGCGATAATCATGAGGGTAGAGTTGTGGCAACTGCCAGAAAACTATTTTTGTGATGACTAGTAGGTGGTAATAAAACTTTTCGCTATTTCATTTGTATAAATTTAAGTTTCTAGTCTCGATATCAGACATCACAGCAACGAAATGCGCCCTTTGCAACAATTCCATTACATCGTCATTACTTTTTTTCCTTTGCTTTCAAGACATTGCCATATTCGGAGCCGCACCACCCCCTTCTGATGGTTCGTTACCAGCGAATCCAAACTGAAAGCCGAGTCGGTTTTTCCGCATCTGCTGCACCGGTCCTTTCTTGGCCATACGAATATCGGAGCAACCGATCTTCCAATAGACAAAATGTCCCACACTGCGTCCACTAGCGTTTGGATGGGTTTCACTTACCGTCAAGGACAATCCAGGGAACTCGTTCTCATCGTTGACGAGAGACCGATTGACGACATCTTCCCATTCGATTACGACATTTTCGGGGAAGACAAGCAGGAGATTCGTGGTTTTAGGAACTGGATTGGAAACATCGGGGTTTTGATGGATCGTCCAAAGCTCATCGTCCAAAATGCTCACGACTCTTTCGGTGTAAAGAAGTTCAAATCGAGGGCACTCAAACGTCACGAAACATTCAACGGCATGACGAAGCGGTTCGGTTGCTTGGATGGACGATTTCGTCATGGGTCGCAGAAGTTTGCCACGTGCTTTGAAGCTGTTTGCGTCTTATGCCAATATCGAATTGAACAGGAATTGCCACTCTTTGATGTGCTTATTGAAGCCATCATGGACGAATAAGAAACTTGCATTACAAGCTTAAACTAATAGGATATTCAGATTATGTCACCTCTAGCTTGCTCTATGTTGTTTTCCTCGCTCCTTCAACGTATGGAGATATTTTGCCGTTCGGATTTCTTGCTTTATCTTGTCACGAAAAGCGTCCAGAGGAAATTCATTCATGTATTCAGGTCGAGATTTCCACAGCTCCATGGGCTTCATGCTCGGATCTTTGACGTAATCTTCCAAGTCATCCCAAAGATGCTCCTGTGCAGAGGAACCCTGCCATTGGATAAAGCCCTTGTGAGAGAAAAGTGATGGTTTGTGATTCTTTTTGTAATTGTTGAAAGCAATGAGATCATCGTCTGCTCGTCGATCCAATTAAAGAATCTTGTTTCGAAGCCTATTCAAACGATTCTTCAATTTACAATAATCGTACAATGCGAGCTCTGGATCAATAGAGTAAACATCTTCCAATGACATCTGCTGGAAATTCTTGTCATCAACTGGAATGATTCCCTCCAAAAGAGCGTTGTAGAGGATTCGTTTAGCTTTGCTTTTGCGCCACTTCATCTTCGGCTCTTTGAATTTTTTGACCGTGCTTCCACACGGATCTCTCCAGCTGATACCGAATCAAAAAAAATCTTCATTTCTGCCCTCTTCAACGACTTTGAAATGAGTCTTCACAGCATAGAAAATGTCGCTGTTGTTGCCATCAACAAAACGAAATGTTTAGCATTCTTGACTTTTCCGGCCTACACTTCTTTTCATTTGACAGCAGCACAACGGAGTCTGATGAAAAAACAAAAATATTTTTTTTTCTGTGGATGAACTTAGTGAGGATAGTGGCTTTACAGCCAACACCGGGCCTTAGTTTACACTTTCTCATGGTGAAAAGTGACTTCGACAAGAGGAGGATAGAACAACCGTACTGCTGCTCTTTGCTACTTGTCGATTTGATGGAACTTACGTATTGCTGCTCGTCTTCGACGCAACCAAGGAATTTATGGGCGCTTTCGGAAAGCGCCCATATTTTTTATAGGCGCTTTCGAAAGCGCCCATATTTTTTATGGGCGCTTTCAAAAGCGCCCATATTTTTCATGGGCGCTTTCGAAAGCGCCCATATTTTCTGGGGGGGATTTGTTGATTCCCCGTTTCTCAAAAAACGCATCATGATCCCGAACATCGGTTTTGATATTCTACGCGCGCATCAAGAACTAGGTCGCGCGAAAACAAGGGTCCTGGCAACAACGGCACCAGTGCTTTCGTCATGACAGATGTTTTGGAAGCAAAGGCAATTTCACTCCAAGATGCCATCCGACGGACCGTCGCAGAAGCAAAAGTTAAAAACAATTGGTAGCCGCATTTGAAATAACCGGTGAAGATTTTGAAGGCGCAAACCAGCACGACGTAAATAAGACGTACCCTTCCAGTAAGCCTTTTACGTATTGACCGTGGGCCTGCTTTCTTCCCAACATTATTGGCGTTACTGTAACTACTTCTATTTTCCAACGATCCCTCGCGACATCTTTCAAAGTACCAGCTTCATCTAATGCAGGTATAATACGTGTTGCTTGTGCAGCTGCCGGGAAATTACGACAGCTATCGAAAACACTTCTTCCAAACGCGGACAAAGCTGCGGCAGTAGAAAGAGAACATCGAGAGGCAGACGAGCAGATTACGCTTCTCACATTCCAAGTCATTTCATCGGCCATTGTGGGACAGCAACCACCTTGCGCAGCATAGTATCACCCTCCCAAGTGGGCGCAATGGAACAAACCGTGATGAACATATCTTTGAACACCTTGGTAGGAGGGACGAACATTTCGTCGGCGGAGAAAAGTACCCCACCTTCGTCAAAGTTTTCGTCTTCCATCTTTGCATCGAGCAGTAGGACAGACCCGCCAGAGAAGCGTGGAAAACTGAGGAAGACTCGCAGCTTACTGGTGGAAATGGAAATCGAAGAAACAGACATCGATCCTACTAGTCAAAGGATATCCTCGCCACGATCATCGCTCATTACAAATGAAGGTATGGAGACGACGACGTCCGGGGAGAAGTCGACTCCTCCACCACCCAGCCCGTCAATACGACGAAAGTCTGGAACATTGACATTTGCAAGCTCCATAGGAGAGTTGAAACGAGCAGGGAGCTCTCGAGAAGTGGGGCCAGTATCACCCAAACCTACGCGTCGCAAAGCTCCCGTTCGATCGCAGAGTTGTTTAACGGGATAGAGGGTAAACACAAATAACTTTGACACGCTTCTCAGCGGCTTGGATGCTACCGTCATTCTGGGCCCCGATGGATGTTTCCTACCTCTTACTACTATTTTATTTGTTCATTTAACCATCCCGACTAAACTGCAAGAATGCTTTTCCAGTAAAGGGCGGCAAAACTAATAAAGAAACAATTGTCGAGAGCAAATTGTTGTCCTCTATATGGTCTGTATTTGCACGTCATGATTGGGACTCCTTTGTCTTCTTTTGACAATGTCTTGGTCCCTTAGGAATCGCTGCGACTGCTGTTGCCAATCATCACTGTCCTCACCTCCGTCATCGATTTCAAGAGGCGCAGAGAAGCCTCTTCTGATGTCTCTGGTGTTGCTATTTGTTGTATTCCGCGGATTTCCCCTTGAGAAGACGCCTTTTTTCCGGGAAAAGGGAATTGATATTGGCCCATTCATAATGTCAGAAAAATCAACCGTTTCGCTCTCGTCGTACGTAAATTTCTTCTGTACTCGCTGATAGTTCACCCAAATGGTGCGGCCGGTGAATATCGTCAACAGACTGCAGCAAAGTGCCGCTTCCCAGTGCAGTATCAGCCATACACTCAATACCACGCTACCCACTGTGCAGGCCATACCAAAGCCAAACGCCTTGAAGACCGACCCTCTTTCTTCGTACAATCCATCGGTCGCGGTGAGCATCGACCCGTCGGGCCCACGCAATGCCAATCCAGCCCCCAAGACGCTGAGAGTTGTTGTTTGACTGACCACAATCATGTTCGCACAAAAAGCCGACAAAATGGTGCAATAATAGAAGAACTTGAGACAACGGGGCATTATTATCCATTCGTCTCCCTGTTCCAGAATATTTGGGCGATGATAAGTGTAAGAAACGTTGATTTTTGAGAGGGAAAAGATAAAATGGCATAGTTTGGACGTACCCATTCCGAATTTCCCGGAGGATTGAACTCTATGAACATTGTGATGTCCAGTCCTGCCAGTACTGCCGCTTGAGTTCCAACCGTCACTGTTGCACAAAGTGAAGGAAAGTAGAAGGAAGGAATGCGTCATTGGAACATCCGTAGTTTTTAACCATACAGATTCTCCGTCGATCACGTAGCGGAGATTAAAACTCACTCATGTTAGAATGGTGCAAATTGAATTCTTTCTCTTTCAAAGCCGTAGCCTGCTGACGAAAGGCACTCTGAAGCTGTAACTTGTCGGCTGCCAACATTGTAAAAAAATCAGTTATTCGACTTCAACAAAAATTCAAAAAAAAAGTGGATTGTCGTAACAGTGGATGTCGTTGCGCCGAATGTCGTCGCGTCTACTTCTCTCCAGGGGATTCCAATTGATTTCAGAGAGACGTATAGCAACGGGTGTTGTTGGTGGTGTTGGTGTTGGGCTGTATGACGCAGGTAGCAGGATCCTGCTTTCCACAATATTGACTGTCCATTGTCCAATCATCATCATCAGTCAAACAGGAAACTGGTGATGTTCAAAAGTCGCGTTGTTTCGTACTCCGAGTACTTCGTACTTCTTTACACTGTCGTACGACGTATGATACCGTTCGTACGGTACTCGTACTCCGGACTCCGGAGTCCGGAGTTGGTAGATTCATTAGGGTGGAGGCTTTGGACTGCGCTATTTACCGGTACTACTCCGTACGTCGTACTTTTACTACTGTACTGCAGAGTCGAAGTTCATTCTTACCGGTACTGTTATCGCCAGTTTATAGTGGACGTTGGAGTTGACAATCAAGTCCCGTGAACCAAAATTTGACGGAAGATTTTTACTGTTACTTTACAGTTAGTAGTACGGAGTAGTTATTACCGTAGTTTTTATACGAGGTACCTGGTACGTAGTTTTACCTAGGTAGGTAGCTAGGGGTAATTGCGAAAGGTAGTAAGTTGAAAGCAGAGGGGATTCGACAAAATATCAAGACGATTTTACCAATTATTCGTGTCTACTACTCCGAGTAGATAGTTAGGGCGATTCTTGCCGACGCGAGCATGTCAGATGTGACTTATTCGTGTCATCATGCGTGACAACACACAATCAATTGTTTTTTGTTTTGTTTTCGCAGAAGGAGAAAATTCGAAAGATACGTCGTACAAGCAGGCGGAAAACGCTAATATTCTTGGACCTCTCACGGCTTCATCCAGTGTCATAACGATGCAACTACAAACGTGCTTCTGTATCACCAACACCGAGAATGATGACTGTCTGCACATTTCACATAGTATTTTAAGTGACACTCCGTCAGTAGCACTTGACCATGATCATCAAACCCTTCTCTCGTCAACTCAAGGCGATGGCCGAAACGGTTGTCAAGGCACCATCGAAAATGGGGATGTCACCCACCGTTTTGTTGGCACCAAATAACATTAGTAGTACTAGTAGAAGAGTGAATGCGAAGGATATTATTGGTAGCATTCAAGAATTTGTGGCTCAGATTCCTCATGCCGTGAAACAACGAAAGGATGACGACATTGAGCCGGGTGCTTTCAACGATCCAGTGGCCAAACTTTTTCGGTACGTTCATCTCAAATGCACGATGCAATTATTCTGCCGCTGCCAGCTAGGAATTCTATCTACTCAACACTTTTAATCCTTCCTTTAATTCGTGCGAACCCTGTGTCCCACAGAAAAACCACGCTGTCTCCTCATGATTGGCACCGATACGCATGGTTCGACGAGTCCTTACCATACACCAGAAACTTGATTGCCACCGATCGCAAGACCTATACCTTGTTGCTGCTATGCTGGAATGCCGGCCAAGAGTCTCCCATTCATGACCATCCCTGTGATGGATGTTGGTTAAAAGTCCTGCAAGGGGATATAAGGGAAGTCCGATACGACACGCAATTGAACTGTGTCTCGGATGAGACCTTTGGACAAGGGGCTCTCTCGTACATTACGGACCATGATGGATATCACAAGGTGGGCAATCCCAGCAATCGCCCCAGTGTATCTCTTCACCTATATGCCCCACCCTTTCAGAGATGTCTCTCTTGGCGTACCCAAGATATAGAGCAAGCATGCGTGAGTGAATGTTCCAACTTTTCGGAATATGGTTTCAAGGTGCGATGAGCTAATTGTGAATTTGCAGGAAAATGTTGACACAGCGGCTGGGAGCGAAATGTTCCAACTCTTGGGGAATATTGCTCCAAGGAGTGAGGAATACTCTATGAGGAAGGAAAAAAAGAATTAGCAAGTCTCTTCTGCGAGCGAACATGGCTCGAACGACAAGATAATACAAGTTGTGCATTGGTAAGAATTTTTTAGTTTACGACATAGATGATAGAACATCAATCTTTATACTATTATTACATAAGATTTGGATAACTTTTTTACAAACAGGATCGTAGATTTGACAATGTCGTTGTTGGTTGGTTGAACAGAGATGGGTGTCGAGTGACTAGATTCGGCGTGACATCGGCAATCCGTTCCATGCCACAAATGGCCATGGCAGCTTCAATCTCTGTTCGAAGTAGTTCCAGCATGAATGAAACGGCTTCTTCTCCTCCGACACTCAATGCAAAGAAGAGAGGCTTCCCAATACCCACCGCACTGGCACCAAGAGCTGCAGCAGTCCGTAGCAAGGTAGCGTTTGTGAGACGTGAAGGCATAGTCACGATTTATAAAGTCTTCCACATGTTAATCCATACGCACACAGACGTACGTACCTAATGCCTTGAGGACGTCTGTTCCTCGTCTTATTCCACTGTCTAGCCAAATAGGGACATGTCCACGTACGGTACACGCAATTTCGGGCAAGGCATCAATGGTCGCGAGGCATCCATCCAATTGACGTCCTCCGTGATTGGAGACCATGATTCCGTCTGCACCCGCTTCCATGGCCAAGACGGCATCCTCGGCCGTCATGATTCCCTTGATGACCAGTGGCATGTTTGCCGGTAGTGCAGATTTGAGCCACGCCACATCGTTCCAAGTCACATTTTGTTCAAACATTTGCTCGCTATTCTGATCCCACGCCTTCTTTTCTTGACTGTTATAGGTTTGGTCCAACGTTGGGTTGTTGTTATTGTAGGTGGTGGTGTTAGGAGTATCCTCGTTTTCAGCATTGGGTTCATCGTAATTGACGAGTCGATGGGGTGGGGGCAATGCGTTGAATCCGTTGCGAGCATCCGGTTCGCGGTATCCAAAGCGGACACTGTCGACTGTCAAAATGATACCTTGGTATCCTTCGTGGATGGCACGACGGACCAAACGAAGCGTTTGCGATCTATCTTTTAATATGTAAGCTTGATAAAACTGAATGGCGTTTGGATGGGTGGCAATGGTGGAACGACGAACGTCTTCGATGGATCGTGTCGCGTGTTGGGACAACCCGAATAGTATCCCAGCCTTGGCACAAGCACGAGCTGTGGCGCATTCCCCCTCTTCGTGACACAGAGCATGTACACCCGCTGGACTGACAAAGACGGGCATAGTGACAGTATAAGAAAAGAGTGTGGTACGTGTGGAAAGGTTGCCGACCGGTCGGAGGACTCTTGGTCGGAGGAACCATCGTTGAAAGGCTGCTCTGTTTTCATTCAATGTTTGGGCATCGTCCGTTCCTGAAGCGAGATATTCGTACAGTTCTTTGGGAAGGTATTGTTTGGCCAGGATTTGAAAATCGTTGACATTGTAACAGTTCTCTCGAAAGTCAGCCATCTGACTGTCGTTTGTTGGAGAGGAGTGCAGCGCTATCGTCGAGATTCCGTCGCCATGACTTTGTCTTGATTGCAACGTCTTTGTCGTCATTTCTGGGAGGTATTTCATGATGTGTCGGGTGGATAATAATCCATCGTCTGGTCGCAGTGATGGAACTGAACTAAAAGATTGGATGTTACAGCTAAGTTTGCAAGTGAGATGACAGATTCACAGTCAAATCTGAAGTAGGCGACGGATCCTTTCTCCGACGACGACGACGACGAAGCAGAAGACGATGATTACCGATTTTTTCGAACGAAAAAATCGGTAAGAACAGAAGTCCATTTTAAGGTTAAAGATAATCGTATCTCGTATCTGTCTGTCGTCCGTATTTCTCTGTACAACTACCGTAGCAACTCGGAGTTGGGTAAGAATAGGTACGTTATTACGGTTATTACTGTGCATCATACACGGAGTAGTACCGTGTAGTTGGTATTTTATGCGTCGTTTTGTGCCTCATTTTTATAGTGAACTACCGTACCTCTACCTACCGGTAGGTAGGTACAGTACTACGACGTACGTACGGTAGTAGCCTACGACTACAGCGACTCTCTCTTGCCTCGATCATTTATCATCACAGTCACAGTCAACTCTTTTCACAGTGTATCATCTTCAATTTTACTTTTAGTTGCCCACCTCTTCTTGGATGCCACCTCTCCAATCATACTTCATTGCAGTAATAGTAATAACATCAGTATCATCCCAAACTGGTCCATTGTGATGAGTACTCCGGCCTATAACAGTAACCATTCCTTTTCCAACAACAGCATGATGGATCAGGATCAAAGCCAATCCAGTCAGAGCTACGACGCCGAAAATTCGGTTCCCTTTTTTGCGGACATGACGTTGGACCTAGCGGAAGCGCATGATATTGCCGAGACACCGGAACCGATGCAACGGACCATATTACAGACTCCTCAACAGACACATTCCAAAGATTTTCCGAACCTACCGTCGCTAGATGAATACAACACCATCGTTTCAAATCCAACGGATGCTTCTGCTGACTCGATTGCTGCTACACCTCAAAGGATCTTCATCCAACCATCTTCATCTCTGACTTCCAAACCATCGCCTATGCAACTTGACACACAAGAAGTTCGAGCCACCACCTCATCGCCTTCTTTCCCTCCTCCTACTCAATATCACAATCCTCAAGATGACAACATCGAGTCGTCGTTTGTGGATCGAGATATGGGTCGCCTTTCGGCAAATCCAAGAGTGGTACGTGGGCCTCGATCGACTCAACGACGTCGTCGACAATGGCCCAAAGATGTTTCTTGGGCTATGTCGTTTGTAATCGTCGTTCCCATTACGCTGTTATTTCCCATTTGGTTCGCTGCCAAGAATACGGATGCGGACGCTGTTTGGATCGCCACGGCTACTTCTCCTCGATTGGCCACGCTGCATACGATCTTCTGGGGATTGGGCGTCGCTATCCTCTTGTCTCGTCTCTTGTACCGCACGGCGGGGGGTGGCGATGGCGACGATGCCCGTCATTTTGCCTCGCAACTCTTGTTGGCATCGGCACCCATTTCTGTGTCGGTATTTATCATGTTAATTGTGGCCATCAAGGTCTTAACCCCACATGCCTTTTGGCCCTACGCCATCATACCCGCATGGTACTTGGCACGGGATTTGTATCTGTTCCGGCGATGGAAGATGACCGCCACCACGCCAGGGGGGCGGCAAGCCTTCTTTCAAGCATTGACCTGTATGACGTTGGACATCCTGTCGAGGTCGTTGCGGCGGAATCCCCTATGGCGAATGATCGTCGGTGTCGTTCTTGTACAGTTCCTGGTCATTTTATTGTGGCGCATGTCCTTGCTATCGGCCATTCAATCGCAAAGCCCTATTTGGATACTCATGGCCTTGATGGGAGGCAAATGGGCGACGGGAACCGTGGCACGGTTTCTCAGCTTGATTGCTTGCGGTGGAATCTCCAACTGGTTTGCCGAGCAGTCCTCGTTGGTTGAAGAAATGAATCAAATGCAACAAAAGAAAGGTGCTTCCAACCGTGGATTACGAGACGAGGACGAAGAAATGATAGAGTTTACAGGCATAACGTCGACCAACACAGACGCTTCCAACGATAATTCCGTCGACATGCCAGAGGCCTACCGGACTGTCGACGCATCCGCCTACAAATCAGTGTTGCAGAACGAAGGGATGGAAGACGACGACTTTGAAGATGAAATATTGGAGGACGAAGAAGACGGCAGGTTCGGCGTCCGTCCAACGGTGGACTTCCCAACGATGTCGGCACGGCAGCAGCGTCGAACACGACACTCCAGAACGACCGTCAAACAGTTCATGATGGCTGGCCTCTCGGTCAATTTCGGTTCCATTGCCAAATGTGGGTTGTTAGGTGGTCTAGCACAACTTGTATGGAGTCAAATTCGCAAGATTGATCATGCAAGAGCGGCCTTTCGAAGAGGCAGCATGCAGGGCATGGACATCGGGGGTGGACCGGACGATCGTTTCTCACGTCCAGCCTCCAGTGTACCGGGTGTCTTCAACAAGATCATGCTTCAAATCAACTTTTTGGCAAGAGAGTTTGTGCGGAATCATTCGGACATGGCCATGAGCTACGTCGCCGATTACCAGCTGTCTTATACACGAGCGGCGCAAGATGTGGCATTGCTTCTCGACGAAGCTGGTGTGGAGCCCATTATTCATGATGATATATCTACACATATGAGCGCATGCGTGGGTGGGAGTGTTTCAGGACTCATTGTTTTGTTTACTGGAGCCGTGTTGACCCATCAACGGAATCGGAATGCCAGCCATGCTCCCGACTCGGCGATCGTCTTGGACATGCTGATGGCATTCTACTTCTGCTACACTTTGATCTTCACGGTGATGGAACCCTTGCGGGCCTCCATCAAGGCTGTCTACGTTTGTTTCGCCCAACATCCCGACTCCTTGAGCCAGGCGTTCCCCCTCATCTTTCATCGACTGACCCGCATGTCACAGTCCAACCTTTCATGATGATACAACATCATGATCAGGTGGACACAATTGGTCATGGTACATCAACGATGAGTGGATGCAGCGTCAAATAAGAAATTGCGTCTGCCATGTTAGTAAGAGTACTTACTAGTAGATGAAGGGGGGAAGAGGGGGTAAAACTTACGCCGGAGTCGTCCAAAGCTACAACGTGTATTACAGTAGGTTTCAAAATTTCTCTTTCTATCCTTATATATCTAAGTACTTTTGACGTTCGTTTGTCCTTTGCCTTTACAAAAGAGATCGGCAAATCCGGTTTCACTCATAATATTGATGATATTCGTTTGTCTTTTTGTCTTTTTTTTTTCGTTGATTATTAGTGATCATGATCACCGTGTCCATGGTCATGTTCATGCGAACAAGATGAGCCATGGTTGTGGTGTGCACATCCCTGTCGCTGAGAAAGATAGTTGGACCCGAGCAAGAGAGCGCAACCACTGATATTGACAAGCCGATGCCACGGTCCACAATGTTGAATCATGTGCAGAGAATGGCTGATCCATTGTGGAGTTGAGGATGATGCTGCCAGATGAAAATGCGAATTGGCAATGCCCACCAACAGCAACCCCATGACTGCCATGGAGGCGATCCATGGTTTCCGGTGTGATCGGTAGTTCAGAACTGTCGTCAAACTTCCCACTGGCAATACAAAGAACAGAGCTAAAGAATGACCAAGCTCGTGCAGTGCTTCCATTTGAGCAGCTCCCAAATTCAAGACTCCCAACAATGGTAAGGCAACCGTGATGATGGGTAAAATGGTGCAATCCAAAACGCACAAAAAGCTGGCAATGTTGGATAGTTGTCGAACACGATTCATCATATTGGTGACATTGATGGAAAATCGTGATGGGAATTTGGATTGTTGTGGAGAGGCTCCGTTGATGGCCATTTTCTTGGGAAGCACCGATGACTTGGCCGGAGGTGTCGTGTCAGCAGCAGTTTCGGGAGAGGAAAAGAGGGGGACGTTGTATGTGAAAGATCTAGGTGAACTACCCCCAATGATGGGTCGAGTCTTTATTAGAGATGGTGAAGAGAAGGCTTCAATTTTGTAAAGAGACCCGGGAGTGGAAACAACCACCACCCAAACAGCCAACCCTTTTACAAGAATGGAAATATTGGTTTCTTTTGCCAACATCATGACGAAAATCAATCGGATTTTGAGGATGGTCGTTCCGGACTTTTTCAATAAAAAGAACACTCAATTTCAATCAAGAGTGGTTGAGAGACTGAGTTGATAGATTGAAGATTATTTCAGTGGTGAGTGCGGTAGGTTGGTTGCTGGTTTGATTGTGACTTGACCAAAGGGCAGCAGGCGGAACAGCTTTGGAACTCGATACCTTCTGTGTGAGTTGTTGAGGAGAAAGAACAAACACTCACAGTCAAAATGTCTGTCTTGGAGTTCGATGTACGACTCTACGACGTATGATACTCCGGTAATAGCTACCGTAGTTAGACCTTCCGGCAGCAGACAGACTTCGGTCAAATCCAAAAAAGAAATCTCTACAACAGTAGCTACGGTAGTAGAATCTGTTTGGAACTCATACTATGTACAGTGTACTACCATACGGTCTGCAGTACCGGTAGTAGAACTCACTCGACTCGGTCGATCATTTTATCGTCGTTGGTCCACTCATCAAATCACAGTCAATAGTAGTACGCTACGACATCATGTTCCCGTGATGATCGATTGTCCCCACTTTCTACATTATTTCTTCGTCCTACATGCAATACAATCCTCTCTCTTTGCTTCTTGAGCTATTATTAGCTACAGTATTTGTATCCGAAGCATCTTCTTCCATATCATCGCTCCTCGCTGCAACAAAGGCTCGGCTGTCGTGGCGGCGCGCTTTCTTCCCAGCATGGAAACTGTCATTCGTTTCAAGACGGTCCTGTCGGCACGAAACAACGATGAAAGTCCTTCCGGTGTGTGTCTGTGTGTGCAACACGATTGTATTTCGGCCATCCTGGAATGTATGAAATGACGCACATTATTTATTTTTCTTTCTCTTATAAATATTTTTTTCTTTGTGTGTGTGTGTGTGTTTGTGGGGGGGGGGGGGTCTACTAGACTTGGAACGAGAATTTCGGAGCGTCAGTGACCGTGTCAAAGTCGTCACCAAACACAAGCTATCGGGAGCCCATTTTCATTGTGTCAAGGAACGACTG
This sequence comes from Nitzschia inconspicua, assembly GCA_019154785.2. Taxonomy (NCBI): domain Eukaryota; phylum Bacillariophyta; class Bacillariophyceae; order Bacillariales; family Bacillariaceae; genus Nitzschia; species Nitzschia inconspicua. The sequence goes on from JAGRRH010000020.1 coordinate 313,710, forward strand.
GCAATTCGAGCCTACTATCCCTGTGACTTGGAGGCGTTACCGCCTCTCTCCAAGGACGGCAAGAACGACTTCGACGGATTGAATGGCTTCCTTCGATCCTTTCAACTGGCCATCGTACTCTTCGTACTACCTGTTCATGAGCCCATCTTTCAGCAGCAACTCAGCGACATTACGTTGCATTTCCATCGGGCACAACGACTGGTGGGAAACCTTACGATGGAAAGCGCGGTAAGTGGGCCAGAACAAGAGATGATACTAAAATTGCCAGCGCCGATTTTTCATCGCCCTTCAACACTAAGCATTTTTTTCATAATATTTATGTTTCAAAAGGACAAAAATATGCGGGTGCTTCTTGTCCCGGATACCCAATCTGCGATGGAAAATTTGATCTCGATAGCCAATTCCGTTACACCCCATGTCAAGGAGAAGAAACGAGATTACTTTCTCCGCCTACATGAAAAGTTTTTGGTTCCAAGGCAAGTGCCTCAACCAGGTGGGTTGCCGTCCAAACTTGCCATTCCGGAAGCATACGCTGTTAGCGGAAGCTGTCGCGTCGTGGCGGCCCTGGAACATCTGGGGGCTGCCTTGGAACTTCCCGAAAAAGAAGAACACGCGTTAATCGCGTTTTTGGGAAATTTAGAAAACATTGCCAAAGCAGACGATGCTGTGTTTCGTGGTCTCCCATTCTTGGATCGAACGAAAAAGCTGGTGCAAGCATTTTTCGGAAACACCAATGGAGTCGACAACGAGAATGAAGTTTCCGAACGGAGCGGAATCATGCCATCACTGCTGTATCAGCCTCCCATATCAATGGCGCGTCATTGGGACAGAGAACAGCCACAAACCCCACCACCGCCCGATTTTCCAAATGACAGTGCTATTATGGTGGATGGCCCTTTCGATTCGATGGGAGTGTCATACTCCGACCCTTTTGTCGGAACGCCGCACTCCAACGAAATCCATTCTCCGCAAGAATTTGGAAAATGGAATCCACAGGGCTTTGCTTGCTTTGAACCTCGGAACCAAGATCGCTTGTCATCCTCTAACGGACCGCGTCGAAACTGTTCGCCTTGGTATACCTCGCTCCAACCAAATTCGCATCAACGGCAATCGTCGTCGTACCAACCACCTTGGCCTTCGGATCGTCGGGCGCCGCCACAGGAAAGATTCATTACCCGAGCAACGTACTTGAAATCTCAACAGCCTCCTCTCCCTCCTCCCCGGGAGTGGTCACAAGATATGACATCCTTTGGAGAGCGGTTGCCTCCAATGTATAAGGATCAGAAGTTTGAACCAGCTAAGAGATACTACACGCCGCCTCGTCATACTCTATCTCCTCCTCGAATGCAACACTCCTATGAACGGTATCCCAATCCCGAGCCTCCTGTACATGTTCCCTATCAAAATCGTTCCTATGAGAATGCCCGAAGCAGCGGAATCTCACGATTCCAAAGACGTGTACATAGCGATCAAAATGGCACTTCTTATCCTCAGGCACCTTATCCTAGCTATCGAGGCGCAGAGGCTTCGTTTTCTGCCAATCCAATGAGACGCTGATTGAAGATTAAAGATAAGTTCGGGCGATCGTATTCTCTTTCGAAAAGCTCAGGATTCTGAGTGTCAAAAAAACTAATATTAAATTCTCCTAATGTAACAGTGTGCAAAAAGCGAAATTCGTCACAAGCTTCCTGCATGTCAAAATATTCATGCCATGGTTGAAGCGGGGACTTCTCTTGGCTTTTTCTTTTTATACTTCTCTCCAAGATCTTCTTCCGGCACGTTGTTCCGTTTTCTCAATTTCTTTTTCATCCATGCATCGGGGTAGAAGCCTTCTGGGACACCAATTTCATGACGAAACGTCCATCGCTGATGGACATCTGGAGTATATGGCATATCCAGTAGTTTTATATCGCTGTGAGGGACATCGGTGAGTCGATAGTCCATGGAAATACTGCAATAGTACATGACAAACATATTGTCTTGTCGGAACATCTCCACGGTATACCTTGGCTCGTCGTCCTCGTCACTCTCGTACCGCTCGACAATTTGGCAAGGTCGTAAGCATGGATGATTTTGGTGGTCGTTCCAGGAGAACCGTCGAAATCCTCGACCTGTAGAACTGAGCTTCTTCTTGTACGCATCTTCGACTTCTCCGGATTGTGTCGCCTCATCATCGTGCTGTTCGTAGAAACAGTGGAATTTCAAGTTTTGTGGGTAGGGATCCAAACTCTGTTCGTACAAAGTTCTGAAGACTTCGTCATCGTGTGCTGCCCTGTATTGTTCTGCAGATTGGTAGAAAATGTCCTTTTCGGTTAAGCTCTGTTGTCGTTTCTTGAATCTTTCCTTGTGTTCTTCCCAAGCTTCCTGCCATTCCCTCCCGTAGTCCAAAAGAATCTCTTCTCCATCCATGATATCACGGAGAGCCACAATATCCATCATAAGCCCCTTTCCATGAACGAGGGCTAAAGATTCTGCTGCCACATCAAACAATTCTGGATGATGATATTCTTGTCGTCGTTGCAGCGAACCTCCAGCCTGATGGTTCTCCTTCATAGTGTGCCATCTAATCTCTGCATTCGGTTGTTCATGATTGTGATTGATATAGTTAACCATCGGTCCAACCGGGAGAAGTAAAAGGTCCGAGTCGGGATGTCCATAGAGATAGTTCAGCATCAGTTGTTGGTCGTTGACCGGGTCGTCATCGGGATCCAGAATTTTCATATCTTTGCGCATCACGGGCACCAGTGGTGTGGATGTAATAACAGCATCCTTTTCCAGTTTTCGTTTGGCAAAAATACCCAATCCCCTGGCCTCCCCTGACACTGTGGCATCGACGTGTATATTCTGATCCAGACATACGACACTGTTGTCATCGGGACTGTATCGAGAGAGATAGTAGGCCCCTCCATCGTAATCCGAGTCACTGCATCGAACAGTGAGTTCTATTGATAAAAGCGATGAAATTCACTGTCAGTGGTGACGTAGGCACTTTTTATTAAAAAGGTGGCAATGTCCAAAAACAACCAAAACTCACCTTCTCCGGGTGCGATATCTCGAACTGCCACATACGTTACGTTGTGTCGGTACGAGAACGCCCCTGCTTGTGGATGTTTCGATCGATGAACGCCGCCATCGTCCGTCATGGCCGACCAACGAGGCTTGTCGGTATCTGTACCAGCACCATTAAGTTGAACATTGTAATTCTGCGATGTACACGGTGCCAGAGCTGCAATTCCAGGAATGAAGAGAGCTGTCTGAAAGTCGGGATACTCCACAGGGACTTCGGGCATGTTGTCTTCTTCCCAGACGTATTCTCGCAAAGGGGGATGTTTATTGTATACGTCCTCGTTACCAAAAATTGGCAGCAAGATCTCACCATGGCCAAAAACATTAGATTCGATAGGAGTTCCCGCCGCAATGGCTTTGCCAGTGAAGATTCCCAACCCGAAGCCGTGTTCTTCGGCATTTTTGATAGGTGAAGGACCCATCCACAGTCCACAAGATTCATTGTCCTTTCCAGAAGGGCTGTTGACGGAACTCGAGGAAGGAATCGGACATGTCCCCCCCTTGCATCCTTCATCGTTTGGAGAGTGGGCTGTCGCTGATGTTGAAAGGATCATCAACAATGATACCATTACAGTGGCAATCATAGACGACGACGATGACCTCCTCCTCACAATCATAGTTCGGTTCCAACAAGGAGAGGCTAGTAAAGTTATCCTTCGAAAGAAGATGATATAGATCGGGAGTATCATGCAAGAATTGTACAAGATGTGTTTATAACATCAAATATCAATGATGACCATTGCTTGCATCACCAATCTTGTGTTTTTCTTTCGTACATGACCATCATCATACTTCGATACTACAGGAGTACGAAGTATGCAAAATCAAAGAGAATGTGCACTGTACTTTTTAGTGTATTATTTTGTATGGGGTGTAAAAAAACATGCCGCAATTATCGCGAAAAGGCACGTGTCGGCTTGCAATGACCGACGGGCGCGAGGCAGCTGTCTAAACGGACACAAATCAATCGTGGTCTCTGAGAGGTGCGGGAGTGCGGGAGTACATTATTTTATTTACAGTTACTGTTATTATTTGTATCCTCAACCTTGAACGTTTTCGGACACAACCAAATGATCCCTCGATCATCTATTTTACGACAGAACTCACATTAAGTAGTCACTCTCCTCTAGTTAGTTACGTCGTAGTAGTAATAAAAGTACCTACGGTAATGTGAATCTCCACTCAAGTGCTAGCTGCCTTCGGAAAAACTCCTTGAGGCCTGAGGACATGCACATACTTCCCCATCCTTGCACCAAACAACCAGCAGGCATTGCCTATCGACGACTCTGCCACCACTTCTATTGTTTTCGACCATCCGAGCCTGTAAATTCAGTACACTGTAGATGCTCCTTCTGATACTATCTTTTCAGCAGCCACTACTACTATCACAATCTGTTTCTTCCACCCTGCAATGGAAGGAGAGCTATTCCTCCACTGCGAGGACTATTGTTGCTGCTTCTGCTGTGGAGAGAGGGATGAGTGCCCGAGGCTCCGCGATCTCACCTTGGTTGTCAATGCTTACAAACAGAAGCAGCAGCTTGGCTCCTCATCAAAAAGTACGATAAATAGCTGAAAATAGTAATACTATAATACTTCGAAGTATAATAATATATTGCATATATAATAAGTACTTCATATAATACTACTACGTATAATGCTATGATAAAACTGTGAAAGAATAATCTTATCACTGCTTGTTGCTTACAGTTAGAATTCATCGCGTCGGATGGTTTTGTCTGTCCTTCGTCTGTCAATCTGCACGACTGGGATTGTTCGTTCGATCCAGTCGGGGAGCAAAAAATCATCTGATCGTTGCATTCTCACCGCATTCTCACCTTCTCACTACAGCATTCACGTTAATGATAATGAACGTCCAGATTGATTCAACATAGGTCGCAAAGGTGCGACATCAACTATATTCTTTCATAAAATAAGATTGCACCCGAACAAACAGAAGAAAAGGAATCAACCAGTAAAAATTCTATCGAATCAACTATCATCAACATGTGTAACAACACCGACTCATCGTCGAACAAAGAAAAGAACCCCAAACACTCGGCGCAAGTCGAAAAGCAACAAGAAGACCACAAGTTGACCGTTGGCGAAACGGCCCAACTATTCGGAAATACCATCATCCACAAGGCGACAGAGGCAAAGGATTCTTTCGTTGACACTCTCAACGGCGCGAAGGGGGGTGTATTTCAGACGGAGAAGGAGATCGAGGACGCTACTACAGAGAAGAAGAATGAAATGAAGGACGCCACTATGAAGAAGTTTGACGACGCACGAAGCTGCACCACCGAAAAGATCGGCGAAATAAAGGATTTCGTCGAGCCTCCACCGCAAGATCCCGAAACCAAGACTCTCGGCGAACGGCTCGAAGAGGCAAAATCCGCTGTTGCAAAGGCCATCACTTCCAACCTTCATTCCCACCCAGACGAGCAAATCGTTTTGGAGGACACGGAAAAGAACAGCGAAAAGGAATCCTCGAAACCACTTGGAGCTAGAATCCAGGATAGAGCCCATGGAGCCAGGAAGACCTTGGATCAACTTGGAGAGGACACGAAACAAAAGGCAGAAGATCAAGTGGACAGAGCTCGATCGTGGACAGCAGACCAGCTTGGAAACCTCAAAGACACAATCGAGCCACCAACGGAAGAAGAGGAGCCCAAGACCTTGGGCGATCATCTTCAAAATGTCGGGTCGGTCGTAGCAGACAAGGTCGCTGAGATTAAACAGGGCATCATTGGAGACATTCAAGCCGGAAACGATCCGCACGAAGACCCAAAGCTTCGCGATGATGACAACAAGCCGTTGTAATCAAGGTGTAGAATGTAACCGTATATTCTTATTTACAACAAGAAAACTACGTAGTTCTTACATCATTATCAATTGTTTGAAAAGAAACCAATCAAGACATCTTAGTACTCGTTAAAACCATACGATGTTCTCTCATGGGATTTCAAAATTCCATATTCTATAATCCCTTCGGAACGGCAATGTATAGCATCATAATGATGTTCCTGCCGTCATCGTTGCATGGGCATCAACCCATCTTGTTCCATTTCCCACTCGCACCGAAATTCGCTCAAATCCCTGTTACTGTAAAAGCATTTCGTTCTGGATTCGTTGTCATATTCGGGTATATCGTGCACTTCCTCCAATTCCTTGGCAAATGATACTCGACTTCCCGCAGATACGACAGAGCGAGATGAGTTTTGTAAGAGTTGTTGGCTGCTGTCATGACCATCACCACCACGGCCGTTGTTTTGCGGACGCCCCACTATCCGCAAGATTTCCCCCAAGCTTTGCGGCTGTTGTAATCGCGTTTGCGATGGCAACGATCTGTGATCCGTTATATTCATTCCTCTGCCAGCGTGCAGAGGCGTCCGTCTTGTCCATTGAATCTTGTTCTTTGATTTTCGTTGCGGCGAAGCTTCACATACCGACGATGAGGATGATGTCATCGGAACAAGTGATCGTGTTCGGTGGATAGCCGGAGGAGCCCTTCGACTGGTCGTGCATTTCGAGGACTCGTGGGACGTCGAGTCGAGGCAATCACGGTTTCGACGGCTCATCGTTGTATACTTCTGTAGTGGCTTGCGTTCTTGTGGCTTAGGATTGTTGTCTTGTCAGTGTATTGTAGATATGTAGATAGACAGCTTCACAGTCGTCGCTACTACTGTTGGACAAACGTATTTCTACTCAAGCAGAAGAAAAATAATTCTCCGGTAGTTCCAGTGACTGATGAAAATTTCACTGTTAAAGAACGCGGGAGTAAGACTAGAACGACGTGTAGTTGCATTAACAGTAAGAATGAAGGTCCGAGATACGGGAGTCTCAACTGCCTACATAGAAAAACCAGAGGTGATGAGACCCTGTCTTGCCTTCGAGTTTTTCCGTTCCCGAATGGAATAATCTATATGCCCTTGTCCTTAACGTTTTGTGCAACTGGTCGTGCTTTTAGGTTCTCAGGCCTTTGAATGTCAACAATTACTAAGCCCCATTAACAATAACGTAGTCGGAAATTTTAAAGCACTCGTGAGCAAAACGTTCTGCTATTAAATGAAAATAAAGTCGTACATGGTTCTCACTCATATAATGCTTTTATTGACTGTGAGCAGTATTCTACCATTTTACCACTACGAAGTACCGGTACTCCGGAGTACTATAAAATAACAGTAAGTACTACAATCGTACTACGTAGTACATTTTACTACCTACCTACCTACGGTACCTACCTAGCTAGAGTACCGGTAGTTGATGGTGTGCTCCGGTGGAAGGAAATCAGAAATAGTGTACATAGTAAAAAATAAAAATAAAAAATCATGATGATCAAGAACTACTCCGAGTAGCAGCAGGCAATCCTGTTGTAGTGTGTACTGAAATATGATTACCGTAGTGTAGGTGTTTGCTTTTGTCACAGGCTCTAGGCTGTTTCTACAGTAACACCCAAACACTATGATTGATTTCAGGATGACGTAAAGTCTGCTTCTGTATTCTTGGAACAATTCCTCACAATTAACAATAATCACGACGCATGATGCATTCAGTCGAAGGTGGTGGGAGCTGCATACTAAATGATGAAATCTGATAGATGACATTGGAGAGAAAGATGGTACTACTGGAGTACTGCGGTGTAGATGCAATGGTTGCAACTGTCTGAAAATTCAAATTTTTGAGGCTAAACCAACTACCAGCTGTTGTCATCCATTCAGCATCCGTCAACCTGACCGCCAATTGGCTGGAAGGGGGGATCATCATGCAACATCTTTCCATCCGCTTAGCACTCTATTGCCCACCACTCAGAGCTGGAAAGGCAAAAAACTCATGAATCACATGAATGACGAAAAGTCCAACCCAGTGAAATGTCAAATATGGGGAGGTCTTCCAAAATAATGCTGGGACATGATGAATATGTTGGCAGTGTTGGTATCTTCTTCCTGTTGCAACCCAACAGGGCAGATTGTGCATATCTAAGAAGCCTTCCATGTCAAGCACTGGCAGTATTTCCCATGAAATAGTACCATCCCTTCTGTAATTGACACTCGGGTGATTGATGATGCCATTTCTATTTCAGAAATGTCAATGTCCACCGCAACTCAATGAGTAATCATGCAAAGAAGGCATCCTTCTTCTAGGTCTCCCTTTTAACCCCTTCTGACAAAATAAGAGAAACGCATCCTCGCCATGCACAATATAGCAGAAGTGTGTACCACCACTGGGACAATCTCGTTCGTTGCACTTATAGTACTAGGAGATTGTCTATGGTCCCCGGCCCAGACTCCTCTCACAAGAACCTGGTTTGAGCCACGGACCCCCCTCCCTACCACGACAAGGTGCTGCATGATCCACTCAGGGGGGTAGAGACTTCATCTTACTTGATGTTCCTTTTAATGTAATCATTCTATTCAAAATGTAGCTTGTCGGTTACAGTCTGGTAGCAATGCATAGATGGCCGTGGTGAAGGAGTTGAGACGACTTCGACATTCGTGACTGGAACGTGTTTCAACACAACGTTGTTTTGTGTTTTGGCCCGAAATCTTGAAGTCACGACAACCTAAAAGATACCTCGATTCGGTGATGACCACGTTGGCGGGAGACATCTCCGGATCCAATGGAATTACTTTCTCTTGACTCTATTGACACCCTTGATTCCGTGCGACATGTGACGACAGAATAATTACGGAGCACTCTCTGTTGCTTCTATGCAGCTCTATTCAGATGGGAAGTACTTCGTAATAAGAGTTGTGAAGTGCAGAAGAATCCGTAGCGTTACCGCTGCAGACATCTCTTATTAGTCGTTGGATGTAGGGCGGATCTGGTTTTTCATAATAGTCGTAGGCTTGAGTCGTCGAGTAGCATCAGACAATTCGAGTATCGATTATCCCGACTGACGATGAAACGATCATTGATCATCGTGGCCGCTCTTGGCTTGCTTCCAAAAGTCGATGGCTTTACAAGCATTTCTACGAGAACGTCTCGTCGGATCCGTGTTCGTGACATCGATGGTATCACAACGAGTATATATTGTGTAGAGAGCACCAAACTGCTGGAAGACTTCGTGCCTCCCAAACCCTCTAAAAAATGTACCACCAAACAACAGCAACAGCAATATAACCATAACAATGATGATTTTCTGAATGACCTACATCTTCCTCGAGGGTTGAAACATGCACTGATTCAAAACACGCAACATGTGTTTAGTAAACGAATCTGGATTGTGGATAACAGTGGGAGCATGAAAATGATGGACGGACACGAGATTTTGCAATCTGCCGAACAGGGAAAGAAAAAGAAAAAACATGACAGCAAACAGGATGGATCATCATCATCATCATCTACCGGAGCAGCAGTCTCCGTATCATCCTCTTCCAGTCCTTTGACGACGCGTTGGGCCGAAGTCCAAGAGACTGTCAATTGTCATGCACAATTGAGTTCCGTCTTGGGCGTACCGACGGATTTCCGTTTGTTGAACCCCCCATCGGCTGGTGGGCCACAAAACTTTCGAGTGGGATACCATAACCAAAACATTCCTGTTCCGGTACCCTTCCTAGGACGCAACCACAAGTCCGATTGTCATCGCGCCAATAAGATCATGAAACGCGTCCAACCAACCGGAAAAACACCGTTGCATACTGCCGTTGCCGAAATTCGGACCGAGGTCATCAAGATGTTACCGCAATTGCGAACAGACGGTATGAAAGTAGCCATTGTCATTTGTACGGATGGTTGCAATCACGATTACAAGAACGTCAACCAAGACGGGACGATACCCAGCGAGCCGCAGCTCAATGAAGAATTGCGTGCCGCGTTGGAGTCGCTTCAAGGACTTCCGGTGTGTGTGGTGATTCGACTTTGTACCGATTATGGACAGATTGTAGACTTTTACAACGACCTCGACGAACAATTGGGAGAGCTCAGCTTTCTGGACGTGTTGGATGACTACCAAGCAGAGGCATCCGAAGTCTATTCGCACAATCCTTGGTTGAACTATGCCTTGGTCCTGCATCGGTTGAGAGAGATGGGGATGCAAGGAAGCAGTGCCTTGTTTGATCTCCTCGACGAGCGTCCATTCACGAGAGATGAGATCCGCGACTTTTGCGCACTCTTGTTTGGCACCGATCTCTTGCCAGATCCTTGGTATGATTGGGAAAACTTCTTGGCTGAAGTAGATAGATTGCAGCAACGTGAAGAGTATCATTGGAATCCTCAGAAGGAAGTCATGGCTCCGTGGATTGACATGGAACAGTTAGCCCTCCAGCAATAAAAGAGGCGTGTGTACACTTTCATAGGATAAATATATACATATATAGCAAAAGTTTTGTCACAATCTTTTGTATGCTTTGCACACAGAGGAAAAGAAATTCTATTTTGGGGCTATGCCAACTACTACCGGTAGCCACCACCTAGTTCCGTATCGAAGAAGAAGACTCACCCACCGTGCCCCCAGGGCAATGCAATGCACAGGGAGGTCATAACCGGAGGCCACTCCTGGGAAAACTGACTCAGCCACACCAAGATTACAGTTAGAACATGTTGGACAATCCAAAAAAAAATACAACCATACGATGTCTATTAGTGTTCCTGTAATTGCAACTACAAGTAGAAAATTTTCCGGCTACTACCAATGCGCGTATCAGAGACGGCCCCAAATGCTCCCGCTGGTTCCGAAGTGATCTGTTCCACGGCTTGTGCGAGTTCTTTTTCACTCTTTTCCACCAATTGCATCACTTCCTTGACCTCGGACATCTCCAGCTTCATTCGACTGGTCTCCAAATCTTCCATAGTTTGGGACAAAAAGGACGAATATTTTTTGGAACAGACCTCGCAACAAATCAATCCACCAGGGCCACCTGTAGGACAGCGTCCATTGTACGACGCAATGTCATCCACCACCACACGACTTTGTTCCTTGGAAAAAGAAAAGGGCCGCCAAACAATTTCCTTGGGAAAAATCTCTCGGATGCGTTCATCGTCCTCTTCTTCTTGTTGTAACAATCTATAAAGTGCTCTCTCGTTGTCTTCCTCATTGATTGCCACAACTTCTTTGTCCGGTTCCTGCTCTTTCATCGTCATCTCTCCCATTTCTTGTTCTTCTTCAGACTCGCTTTCCGTTTCATATTTCACAACATGCTCGATGATTGGCTGATATTGTGTAGTGTTGTGTTGTATTTGGCAGTAGGTGTCATATTTGAGTGAGTATGGAAGTTAGAAGTCTTACGGGAAAATCACAACAATCTCAAAACATTATCATGGTTTGTATCTTTTCTCTTTCTAATATTTTATACTTACATCCATATCGTTTTGTTTTTTGTCCACCTCCTTGAACCATCTGTCCTGATAGTCCTTCAGTTTCTTGTTGTACAAGTCGTTGTTTTCATTTTTCCGATTGGCACTTCGATACCGTAACACGTTGTTTCGCAACCGTTTCTTCTTTTGTTTCCATTCGTTCCATTCCTCCTCGGACATGCCCAGTTCTTCGAGTTGTCGGAGTAGACGTTGTCGATTCTTGGCTCGAACCCCGGCAGCAATTTTGGCCTTGTCGGCACCGGACCGATGTCGACCGAAATTCCAGGGGACGTTTCCAGCGTTGGCCTTGCTGATCTTGGCTCGATGTACCGAAGTGGCAGCGTATCCACCGTTGACCGTCTTCCGAGCACTTTTGGGGATTTTCAGTTCATCCTCGTCGACGACGATGACCTTTCGTTTCCATGTACGACGATTTGCCGGAGTCAAATGTTGTCGTTTCCCATGTTCGTCCAAGAGATACCCCTCGTCGGAATACCGTGCGTTTGGCAGACGAGGACCTTCGGGGTAGTTGTTGTACGAAACCGACTTTTTCGATTTTTGGGTGGTGGCTGTGACAGACTGTTGCTGTTTGTGTTTGGATCCACCTTCTTCTTCTTCTTCTTCTTCTTCTTCTTCTTGTTGTTGTTGTTGGTCTTGATTGTTGTTGTTGTTATTGTTATGACCGTCTTCACCATTCGTAGCATCCATGTAGCCTGGTGTCATGTTCATTGTCAGTGGCAGCATAGTTGGTCAATACCAATGCTCCAGAGTTGGACGATTCTCTGACGGCAGAGTTTGTAAATGGGTCATCTTTCAAAGATGTTTACGGTCGGATTAGCTTCTTCCGCGCCACTACATTTGCCTCACCCTAAAATCAATTTTGCCCTTTCCAACCATGTTCTTTACTGTGGTGCCAATAACCACGATTTCGTATCGAGTGGAAGGTGTTAATGAAATGGAATGACGGGTGCAATTGGTGAATACACGATCGGAAGGCTACTTTACCTCCAACTGACGGTCGAGAAAGAATTCAGTATCGAGCTTGATGGAACGATGTTGTATCCTTACGGTAGACCTGTAGCATCTGGAGTGGCCAAAGGTCTTCAACAAATGTTGAGGAAGACCTAAAAATAGATTCACATACTTTTACTACCATAACATTTAAGCTACCTTGGTGACTTGTGATGCTTGGAAATCAATCTCGTAGCCCCCGTTTTGAAGCATACTCCGGAATTCTTGTGGCGTGAAAGGATAATTGATTCGAGCCGTCTCCTTGGACACGCCAAAGCGAGCCTTTTTCTCACATGAAAAGGGAGGGCCATCTGCCATGGCCTGTGCCAACGACGGACGATGCACTTCGGCATGTCGAATGGCCTTGTTTATCGAGTCAAAAAAGAACTTGGATGCCTCACCAGCAGCTAAAAAGTCGAAGCACTCGTCATCTGTCCGCGCCGAACATTCGGTACCATCAATGACGCCGGCCCAGGTTGCCAAGCTCTGCGGAAAATTGGTGACTTGCGTTCCATCTTCTTTGGTATATAGCACGGGGGCTGGTACATGGCTCGATGGGTTGTACCAAGCGCCAGTGACAATTGGAAAGGCGATGTAATCCAAGTCACTCTTTTTCTGTTTCCTAATCTCATGCTGAGCAATGAACTTAACGAGCGGTCCAGTTTCTTCAGCTTGCAAGTCTACCAATCCCAAATCGGCCGCAATACTCAAAAAGCGCGGTTCATTCAACAAAATGGTTGCAAATTGCCGCGTATCAACCAAGTAGATCCAATATTCGTTGGCATGGTGATAGCATCCGGTCGCAATGACGTTGGGGTTGATGAGTGATAGTTCGGGTTCGGTGGAGTACTGTCGATGGGTCGGTTGCATGACATCCAGATAGCTCTTGTATCCTCTCACCAATGCTCGTCCCAAAAAGACGGCCGGAACTTCATCGTCCAGTCCCGAATGATAGTCCATGCGATCGTGCTCGGGAAATCCTTCTTGGAGACCTCCCGACACGCCCACCATGACGTATTCGATGGCATGAACTAGGCTACAGGTAAGGATAAGGAGAAACAGTACGATACTGCAGAAGGATGAATTGTAAATGAAGTTCATCGTTGCTCCCAAAGAGGTGTCGTTCGAATTGTGTTGGAGGACGTTACTACGTTGGATATTTTGTTGAGGTTTTGAGTTATACTACAGTAGTAAGAAGATGTTCTACTCTGTAGAACGAAGTATATCCAGTCGTACCTTTTTCTCATGCATGCATTCACTGTCCCGACCGTCGCTCTTGAAGCTGAGCATCGTGGTTGTATCAAGCATCTCCTTCTTCCTTCCTTGCCATCGGCATCAAGTCTACGACAGACGACAGAACAGGAGATGGAAAGATCTTTCAAGATCCCGAAAAGATCATCACATCTTTTCTGGTAGTACGTCGTAGACTTTACGTAACTACGACTACGGTACGACAGTAGCGTACCAGGTACAAGGTACGTCGTATGTCCTCCAGTACGAGAGAATATACTGTGTATATTCCCTGACGCCGCCTCAGCTTCTCTGCAATCCCCAGTGACGTCATGTGCTCTATAGCTCTAGATACGTACGTGTGTCACTACATGTGGTACATCGCTACAAGTGTAGTGGCGTAAACGTAGCATCTAGAGAAAGGGGAACGAAATGTAGCTATGGCGAAGTAACATGTGTCGCCAGAGCTACAGTTCACACACGAGCACAAGGCCTGCTTTTTTGAAAACTTCGAATCTCCATTGCTACGTTGTAGCGATGGGGATTGCAGTGTTGCAGGAATTGTGTGCTTGGGTGGGTGTGTGATGCCTGCAACTCTGGTCTTGTGTCTGTCCTCCGTCCGTCTACCGCTCGAATCCCGATCTCAAACACTAGTCCAACGGCGGACAAACTCGAGCATGCAGGCAACAACAATAGGGTGCACTTCTATTGCCTGCACGCCTTGGCTTGTCATAGCGAATATACTGTGTATATTCCCTGACGCCGCCTCAGCTTCTCTGCAATCCCCAGTGACGTCATGTGCTCTATAGCTCTAGGTACGTACGTGTGTCACTACATGTGGTACATCGCTACAAGTGTAGTGGCGTAAACGTAGCATCTAGCTAGAGAAAGGGGACGAAATGTAGCTATGGCAAAGTAACATGTGTCGCCAGAGCTACAGTTCACACACGAGCACAAGGCCAGCCACAAGATGCGCCTCACAACGAGTCGCAGAGCGGCGAGTCCGAAGGCGCCATGTCACTGGGAGGCGCAGAGAAACCGGAAAAAAAAAAAGGAAATATATATATATATATATATGTATATACGTATGTATATAAATACGTATATAGAAACGTAGTATACGCAGACAAACGTGCGGTAGATGGGTGTAGTAGAGAGTTAGAACTGGGGCATCGTGGATGCGTCGAAGATGGCTTTGTTGTGTTTCTGGGAAATAACACATAGGTTGCGAGTATAAAGTCGCCAGGTCTTAGATTTCCAGCGAAGGAGTCTCTCAATTTCATGTTCTTCGAAGCCAAGGGCTTGTAGGACGCAACATGCGCCCACACGAAGGGAGTGGGCAGAAAAATGGGCGAGGTCCTTCGCATCGCGAACGGGATCTAAATCATAAATTTCTGCAGCAAGTGAGCGCATCTGGCGTTCAACATCAGTTGCTGTGATGTAGCGGACGCAGGACGATGGAGCATCGAAGTAAATGGCTAGAGGGACGTGCCTAGTACGTCCGGCGAGGCGGACAAAACGTTGGACAATAGACAACCAGCGGCGGACCACACATAGAGATGGGTCGTGGGTATTCTGGGTGAAAAGTTTGGTTTCGCCGTGGGCACCGTTTTTCTGAACACGGAAACACACTGCAACCATGGCAGGTAAATGTGGGTCAGCAAGGGCATCGTCTAAGCGAAGGCTGCGTTTACCAGATCGGAAGAAGGTAATGTCGTCAATGCAGAAGGCGGCAGGATCACCGCGTACATTCTGTTCTGGTGTGCGTTGAAAATCAGAAATATGAGATGGCTGGGCCCATTCACTGCGTCGTCCACCGGCTTGTAGCATGACAGAGAACCAATCACACAGGGCAGAAACTTTAGAGTTAGGGTCGGAGGATGTAGCATTGGAACAAAAGAGGAGCTGCATGGCAACAGTGTATGGTTCGCGACGGTCAGGAATTGACGGGGCAGCCGTTGTTATGGGCGATGCAATGGCGGACAGCAGAGCACCAAGTGGCAAATGGTTTGTAGTATCCGATGCCAGAAGCAGGGGGAAGGGGTTGGGAAAGGTCATGCCCGACGGGGATGGGGAAGCCAGGGGGGATAGGGCAGACTGTGGGGAGAAGGGTAAAGACTGGTAGGGTGGCTTCTGTTGCGTCCGGGAAGCCGAGGTCTGTATGGGAATTATTCCCGTCAGTGCCGTTCTTGGGGAGGTCCGCTGGGCGGTGCTCAGTCAGTGTCGGGAAAGGGGAACCATCTGTGGGGTCCGTTTGAACAATCCCGAGGAAAAAGCCATGGAAAATGCTGAGGTTATCAGAGGACACGAGGGGTTGGTGGCCGATGGTGTCAGAAGCGATCGCAAGGTAACGGGGGGTACCGTTGCGTTGATGGAGGACGATCGAGTGGACCGAAGCGATACGCCGTCCAGCGAGGTAGACGAAGCGTAAGGTTCGTTGGTGGAGGAGCTGGTGCATGTACGCACTTTGGGCCTCGGAGCCAACAGAACGGTAGTATGATACACATTGTTTTTCAACAGAATGGTTGCGAGCATCGAGGTCGGAAAACGTCGAGAGGCCGCGCTGGGTGGCAAGGAAAGTTGCAAGGGCAACGGGTTGGACGTTCAAAGGTGCCATGGTGCAGTCAGAAGCGTAGACTAAAGGGAGCGGATGTAAGTGGTGGTGCAGAGAAGCTCGGTGGTCTAAACTGTGGGAGCAGGGGCAAGGGAGAAATATCCTCGGGAGGAATAAAGTAAGGTCGGGACGACAAAGCATGCAACACCCGAAAGATATGCCAAGTGCACGGGGCAGCATTGGCATTGGGAATCCGGGGATTGGATAGACGTTGGATCGGGCTCCTAATAGTATGGGATGACTGTTGGCAGATGGGTTTGCTCCAGACGTCCAAGGATACATCCACATGTGAGGGAGGAGCGTGTCAAAGGGAGAGGGGAATGTGCCCTCTCGCTGGCGCTCGGGCGGGAAATATTTCAGGTAATGCACGCTCGGTTATCCGACCGTGTAGAGGTCAACGGTCGGGGAAAGAGAGGGGAAATGGTCGCGTGGCGGGTGTGAGACCAAAGGGCGGTCCCGTGGGACTGGTGACTGGATAGGGTGAAGGTTGGACTGGGAGTATCTGCAGACCATGGGCATAGCGGCCGGTGTGCTGCCGAGGCAAAAACGACCAATAACGAGAACCGCTGCCAAAGTAGACCGATCGAGAGCAAGAGCCGCTGCCGAAGCAAATTGGCCAATAACGAGAGTCGCTGCCGAAGCAGACCGACTAATAACAAGAGTCGCTGCCGAAGCAGACCGACTAATAACAAGAGTCGCTGCCGAAGCGGACCGACTAATAACAAGATCATTGTGACCGTATCCTGCTTTGAAAACTTCGAATCTCCATTGCTACGTTGTAGCGATGGGGATTGCAGTGTTGCAGGAATTGTGTGCTTGGGTGTGTGTGTGATGCCTGCAACTCTGGTCTTGTGTCTGTCCTCCGTCCGACTACCGCTCGAATCCCGATCTCAAACACTAGTCCAACGGCGGACAAACTCGAGCATGCAGGCAACAACAATAGGGTGCACTTCTATTGCCTGCACGCCTTGGCTTGTCATAGCGTAGTTTACTGTTTTAGTGTTTGTATGTATGAATCTATGTATGTACATATCTATGATTAGTATGTATGAAGGTACTTTCATTCCCAGGGTCCTTCGATGGCCTTCGTTCGATTCGATCCTCGCGGGACATCGCGATGATGATGAAGGTGAGCACACACACAACAACAACAACAACAACAGCAACACGGAACGATACTTTCCATAGCATCATCTTGCCCGTAGTCAACAACCTCAGCTGGATAGTAGAATTCAGTTTGTGTGTTTATTTTTCTTCTTTTCACAACATCATTTGTGTATGGGACCGTCTATATTGTATCATACGATACATTGAAGAATATATAATACTTCCTGTTATTGTAATAATTTGAAAATGAGCGGATTGTTACCTGATTTGGCCTCGTGGGCCTTGCGAGGAGGTGCGGGAAATACGGTTGGTGGCAATGGGAATGGTAATGGTAATGATGACAACAACGATGATCCGAGTAATAACAATGGTAAGAACACTGCGCCACCGGAACCTGCCATGACGGAAGAAGAAATGCGTGCACGTCGATTGGCGAGAATGGAAGCCATGCAGAAGAAACAACAACAGGAGGCACAAGCTGCTGTCTCTACCTCCACTTCTTCTGAACCACAGCCCATGGAAGTGGAAGAGACGCCATCACCAAAAGTTGCAAATGCATCAGCAGCTGCTGTCGCACCCATGGACACCGATACTTCGTCGTCGTCCTATCCTCCACTGTCCAAAAAGGCAAAAGAGATGCACCACCATCACAACCAGAAATCACCGTCGTCGTCGTCGACATCTCCTGCTACCAAGAAATCATTATCAAATTTGGATCCAGCTAGAAAACTTCAACGAAAAATGGAACTAGTGATCAAAAAGGTCCTCAATATTACATTAGGAAGCAAGAAAACCGATCCGACCTGTATTCCCATTGATCTCGGAGATATCGATGGTGACGACGACGGCGCCGAATCCTCTCGTTCCATTGGTGTACATACAATCGCCGAAATATTGGCCACTCGGTTGTCCCTACCGGTGAGCATCTTGTCGACTACCACGCCACCACAAAAGCCATTGATTCAGTACTTGGCATCGGCCCATCAGAAGGCAGCCGACGAGGCCAAGTCGATGCGTCAGAATGCAGCATCTGCTGAGAAATATGCTCCAATCTTGGACATTCTGCAAGAAATTCAAAACCAAGTGGTCAGCTACGCTTCCAGCAGTCTTATGGAACCGGACCTGTTCGAACAGGCTTCGGATTCCCAAGATCAACTCTATTTTGCCTTTGTAGCTCAAACCAGCACTTCGGCCGATCTTTCCGTTAGTATGACGTTTGGAGTGAACGGCACAGCATCGAGCTTTTACCATCAATTGTGTGACGAACTGTTTTCGCAGGACCCCGCTGCCTTTGATCATGTGATTGGCAGTGTCGCAACCGGCATCATGACTCAACTCAAGTCGTGCGACAGTCTAGAGTCGACACCAACCATCAGTCTCGGTTCGGGACCATCTCAACTCACCACTACAACCTCTCCCTTGGGGTTGGTGACGGCTCTCCAAGCAATTTGCGGTCACAAAAAGGCGGCCTTGGCTGTTTCTGGCTTGCCATGTTTTCTGCTCCCCCCCGAAGGCAGTCCAGCTGCCACAGAGACGGTACGACCTCCAATGTCTGCCGGTACAGATCTTCTTCGTATACTAACGGGTGGCGAGAACCGGCCCTACAAGAAACGAAGTGGGGTCGGATTGGAAAAGGACACTCTTTTGGGTCTGGTACTGCGGGTATCCACTCCCAAGAATAATCCCGCCTTTTCTCCCACCAACATTTTGCGCCAATCAATGAGTACGATCGAACAGGCAACGAACCAACAGAGACAGAGCTTACGCGCATATCAGGTGGCTTGTACCCAACTCGTTATGAGCTTCATCAAGGCTGGACCGAATGTACGCGGACAAGTCATGCAATGGTTCGTGGATTGCATGTTGATGAATCCTGGAGCAACGGCCATGCGTCCAGACACTTCCAAAGTGAGCAGTCAAAATATGCTACTGAACACTAGTATTATTCTTCTAAAGCTCTGCGAACCTTTTGTACTGGATGACAAGAAGCACTATTTGATCGATCCCGGGTTTGTTTCAAGTGCAAAGGACAACCAAGGAGTTTTTCCCATCTCGGGTGATGATGCACTCCCCCGTTTGGGCGAACGTATCAGCGCCGATACATCCGATCCAAAGCCGTATGCACCGAAAAATGCTTTCATCCCTCAATGCTTTTTCTACACGGCAAGATCGTTGGCCTTGGCGATCGTACCAATGTTGAGTCAGCATGAGTACTTGTTGCGTCATATTTCCCACATGCACTGGGAATTGAGGAATCAAAACCAAGATATTCAGAGCGAACCACGCTTTTCCATTTTGATGGCACGACAGCGATCGAATGAGGTTGCTCTGTTCCAGGAAGAAATGGTGGTTGATACGTTGCGCTTCTCCAATTTGATGGCCAAAGTAATTTTCGAAATGGACGACGATAATCTTCGACAAATGCCAGAGCATTTTGTCAACAATATCTGTGACATCGTCATGAACATTGCAGATTTGAATCCAAAGCTTTTGCGTGGAATGGAGTTTCGGTATATGTTTTCCATGGTCGTCAAGTTGTTGAGTCCCAAGTACGCTGGCATGGTTCGAAACTACAATTTAAGAGCAACTTTGGGAGACGTTTTGTATGACCTGTACTTGCCATCTGACGATCAGGACAGCCGCCGTCGCGATGTTCCATCAACGATTTCGCACGACCCTCTCAAGGGTGGACGGCCGTACCTTACGTCCGACGAGGAGGCACAGGAAACTTTGGCACCTTCGCTGTTGTTGCTTTACGGGGAAGTCGAACACACCGGATACTACGATAAGATGTCGCATCGGGCAAAGATATCTTCTTTGATCAAGTATTTGTGGGAATCCAAAGAACACCGACCGGCATTCCAGAAGATCACTCAAAATAAAGAATCGTTTATTACTTTTGCCAACGGTATCATCAATGAGACGAACCAGTTGATCACTAATGTTATGCAAAAGCTCCCTACAATCAAGCAAGATCAAGACACCATGGCAGACGCTTCAGTGTGGGGTAACATGAGTGAAGAGGAACAATCAATCCTGACAAGTCGCCTGAGCGACAATGAACGAGAAGTCAAACACGCCTTGCCGTTGTGCAACAAAACAATGCAGATGCTCGGCTATCTCAACACAGAAGAAGACATCCGATCTCTGTTCCTGCTTGAAGAGCTCTGTGGGCGTTTAGTGGGCCTCCTGAACCATGTTTTACAAAAGATTATTGGAGGAAAAGGAATGGAATTGAAGGTATGAAATTGATTGCTATGTCTGTGCTTCATCTTGTAGCGCGTGCATTTCGAGAGGGAGAGCAACTCACTCTTCCGAAATCAAATTTCATCCAGGTCAGAGATCCAGAACAATATGACTTTCGTCCCAAGGAGCTACTGCGAGATTTGTGCGCTATTTTTGCCTTGTTTTCTACCAATCCAGAATTCCAAATAGCATGTGCTGAAGCTGGATGTAAACCATCCGATCTCCGGTCTGCTGTTAGCAAATGCCACAAGTATAGCTTACTTACTGGAAAGTCCATGGCCGACTTCGACGCGTTGCCAGATGCTGTCGAAAAGGCTGCTCAGAAAGTTGCAGAGGAAGAGGTCTTGCTCGGAGAAATCCCAGAGGAATTCACAGACCCGATTGTTCAGACTTTGATGCGCGATCCGGTAGTACTACCAAGTGGGAATATCGTGGACCGACATTCCATCCGGCAACAATTGTTGAACAATCCACTCGATCCTTTCAGTCGTGCCCCAATGACCATTGACGATGTCAAACCAGCTACGGAGCTGAAGACAAGAATTGATGCTTGGGTTAAGGAAAGACTAGGTGGGCGTGACGCTTAAGCAAGTATACCTTGGGATGATAGACACCAAAAGACCGTGATCAATGATGTCATTTTTCGAAAGTAAAAAATTTGGAAATGTCTTTCATTTGGATTTAAAGAACAAAATGAAAAGCATCCAATTTCTCTTTTTTGTAGCTGGTACTTCGATCTTCAAACTTTCCGATGAGAGAGATCTTGTCAAAATAGTGTCTCCCTCCTACCGGTAATCAGTACTACAGTGTACGTCGGAGTAACAGAGGGCTTGTTTTACTCTCCTGATATGGTTGCCGAAGATCTGATGCTTGCCGCGCGACCGCAAGGGACGATTTGCGACCAAAAATCAGTCCTCTAGTCGATAGTGAAGAGGAGAAGAACAGCAACGTTGGGGCGCGTACCGTACCCCAATACTACGACTTACTGTTAGTAAGTCGTACGAAACAACGACAACCACCGTTGTTATTTCCTAATCATGGCAGTACTGGTTCGTAGTGGTAGTCTGCCATTTTTTTTTCCCGCAGTGTGTACACGGCGGTAATCCACCAGTCAGGCCACAGTTCGGTGTTGCCTCACACCAGTTTCGCTTGTAGTCTTTCATCAACTGTGTAGCTGATAGTCTTCTTTCTAATTGCAGAGAGAATTTCTAACAGCCCAAACATTTAGATCTATCATGTCAAACAACGAAGACGGCGAGAAGAGAGGAGGGTCTAAGACTCGAGGTGATAGTGACAACGACCGTCCTCCTCGTGAACGAAGCCGTTCTAGATCCCCTGTCTCGCGTCGTCGTGGCCGTGTGAGATCTCGATCTCGCAGTTATAGCCGCTCCAGATCTCCACCAACATCATATCGTCGTCGTTCCTCTCGAAGTCCGTCTCCTCGAGGAGGAAGTCGAGGAGGGCGACGACGGAGCCGATCACGAAGTCGCTCACCGCCCGATTATCGCGTACGTTTGTACGGCGTCGCGCCGTATGTGAATTTTGAAAATTTCGTATCTTTCATGAATTCTAATTTTCCCTTTTGTTTCTTCTTTTTTTTGCCAGGGAGGAAGGTCGAGTGACAGAGATCTCTACCGCCGCGATAGAGACGGATACCGTGATCGGGGCCCATCGTCCGGTTATGGTAGCGGAGGACCTCGAAACGACGATTACTATGTAGGAAGAGGCGGCAGAGGTGGTCCACCACCACCACCAAGGGATTTTGAACCGTATGGTCCCAGAGGAGGCGGCCCGTATCCTCCTAGGGGGGGTGCTCCTCCCTTTCGTGGTGATCGAGGAGGAGGTCGTAGCGAGGGTCGCCGTCGAGGGGAAGGCATGCCTGGAATATCACTCCTGGTGCGAAATGTTGGTCCTCATATTACCCAGCATGATCTCCAAATGGCGTTTGGACGTATCGGAAACGTTCGAGATGTGTACATTCCTCGAGACTACCATTCGCAGCAACCAAAAGGCTTTGCTTTTATTGAATATGCCAATATTGAAATGGCAAGAGAAGCACGTGATGAGATGGATCGATTTCGAATTAAGGGCTGCGAACTTGAAGTGGTGTTTGCTCAGGAGCGTCGAAAGACCCCCAACGAAATGAGAGGTAGAGTCGGCGACCCAAGCAATGATGCTGTAGGAGTTGGGCGTGGAGTTGCGCGTTCTTCCTCTTTCGAGAGACATAAACAACGCCAGGGTGAACGAAGTCGGGATCGTGACCGACCTAAATCATCTCCTCATGACGATGAAAATAAAACAGAGACGGGAGAAGCAAACGAGGGTGGCCGTGATTGAAAAATATCGATATTAAAGAAAACGCTGCTCTGTGGTTGACGCACTGCACCTTTTACCCTTTGTATTTCTTGGCACTCCTCATGATGGCGGGCAAGGAAGTCAACCCTTCTACTCAAGATGCGCTGCAGGCCCATTTCTCTTTTTTCATGCAATGATATAGCAAATCACTCGGCTTGTCGAGTTTATTCTCATGAAAAGGATAGGTTGAAGAATTTAATAGTCAAGTATACAACGACACTTATAATCATTCAAGGCCAAGATCATCATCAAGTATCGTACCGATTCAAGCACAAGATCCTTGGTTGAACTCTTGGAACCGCAATCCAATCTATTCTTTCTTAAAGAATCTCTCTACGGTGAACATTTATCACCCAAAAGAAAAGCTGTTTATAGAATTTCATCCTAGACGTACGTCGATCGAGACCTCCACTGAAGACCGTAACTCTTGAAATTTTGAACGACGTTGTCGATACATACTGTCGATAGCAAGTTTTTGTGAATAGAAACAACATAGAGCAAAGCAATATTATTATCATAAATTTAAATTTACACTCTTGTAGTGTTTTTCAAATTTTGAACAACGGCTATTAAATCCCAACCATAGCCACAAATCCCTCTAAAGAATACTGGGAGGAATGCTATCCAAATGTGCATGTTCTATCAGTAAACATCAGCCCGTCTACCTAGCATCGACGATCCAGCTCTGGACCGCGGTTGGATCATTCTTGAGCAGCAGGTATATAGTACTGAGATCACAGCCACTTTCTGTTGCGACTTGAAGGGGGAGCTTCTCTCCAAATTCTGGGTCAATGGCTTCGCAGTTGTTGACACCACTGGACGGGTTCTCCTTCAGTAAAACCTCTATCACTCGACTGTCGAAATTCGAAGCGAGAGCCAAATGGAGTGGGAGACGCCCAAGGTAGTCTCGACAAAAAGCCGCTTGCCTGTACGGTTCCAAAATGCGAGTAAGAATCAAATCCGCTTCCTCTGCTGGCCGCCACCGACTAACCGCAATATGAAGTGGGAGTTTTCCACGATCGTCGACTTCAGCCAGTTGCTCATTGGCATACCGATCTATCACGCATTGCAAGACGCTGGCAGATACGGAGGTCTCCAAGGCGGCATGAAGCTGATAGAAGGTTTGGGATGCTAAAATTTGTCGAATGACCTCTTGCCCATCACCGATTCTGTCATACATTGAGTTCCCGCGTCGTGATTTCTTGTTGCTGTTCGTGCCTTCAGCGGCAGATCGCTTTTGGGCGGACCCATCATCTTGTAGGATAGGGGATTTGTACCTTGGGAGAGTTATATCAAGTCCAGGAGTCAGCTGGTCCCTGACAAATGCGATTGAATTGTGTGACGGTGGAGTAAAAGCAGCTGCAAAGTCCGCGATTGCTGCAACCTCTACCGAAGCTTCGCCACTGCTGCTGTTGCTGTTGTTTCGATCACGCAATGTCAGTACTTTCGGCCTTCCAGACTTGGCTGGAGAATGCCTTTCCTTTTCCTGGGGGAACTCATAAGCGAAAATGGGGGTTGCTTCGTGATTCGTTGGCATGCCCGAGAAATTATTCACGGCCCCTCGTAGACACAAATCCAAAATGGCAGGATCCCACGATTCCACATTATCTTCCGATCGAACAATTTGAAGTATGTGTTTGCCACACTGAGGCCAGGAGCGAATGAAAAAATCACACAGATCGACATTGCCGCTTCGAATGGCACCAAAGAGTGGCAATTCCCCTCGAATGTTTCTCTTGCTCATACCTTGTGGGTATTTTTGGACCAAAAATCGAGCCATTTCCAGCTGACCTTCTCTAGCCGCATCGTGGAGGGGCACATTTCCATCAAAATCTAGTATCTTGACGCATGGTGGACAAATGTTACACAAGTCCTCGGCAATGGTAATGTGACCCCATCGTGCAGCAAAATGAAGGGCGACCTTTCCTTTTTTCGACGGTGTGCTGGCTCCCATTGGATTGACTTTCAACAATGCTCTGACAACATCGATGTGACCATCACCGGCAGCAAAATGAATGGGCAACTTGCGTTTATGGGTCATAACAGCTGCGCTTTGGGGCTCTTGCTGCAACAGAAATTGAACCATCGCAATGCGGCCCTCTCGAGCGGCATAATGCAAAGGAATTTTACCTTTTTTGTTATGACTCAATGCGGATGCCGGATACTGTTGTAACAGCCAGCCGGCAACTCGGATATTTCCAATCGATGCGGCGAAGTGAAGAGGGAGGGAACCGTCCGTTTCTGACGAGATTTGAGCCAGTTGAGGTTGTGCCAACAAGAGCCGTTGGACAATAAACTCCAACGCCGAGGAAGATTGAAGCGGAGATTTGCAAACGTTCTTCAATGTTGGGTCGATCCTTTGGATCTGATCAAGAGCCCTCATCATGCTGGATTCATCTTGGGAAAGAACTCCGTCCAAGAGTGAAAGCAATGGAGAGGAAGATGACGCTTGATGCCTTCGGCTGGGAGATGCTTCGTCTGGTTCTCTTTCTGCCATGGTGCCAATGAATAGGCGAGAGCTGACCTAAAATGTACTCTGAGGAGGTTGTAAATGGTTTTGTGGATACTTTGCTAAAAAGCCGATTCTTTGTATGCACCACTAGTTGCTACCTACTAGCTGAGTAAACAGAAATGAGGTGACACCGTTCGAGCAAAGGAAGAGGAGACACGACACCCATTTCGGCGGCTTAAAACGGAAGAGAAAAATTGAAGCCGGAGTAAATACTTTTGTTATTGTAACGGGACAATGGGGCACGTGCACCACCCGACAAGCATCTGCAGCTCTGTGCAATTGGATGTATCGAGATGTGAATTCTCTCTCTCTTTTAGCTCTATTGTGCGAGAGCATTGCAAAAAGAAGTCTCCCTACTACGTAACCATTAATTATGCGGCCCGCGAGCTATTTTCGAAGAATGCACGTGCCATCGCCACTGAATTATTTATCAGTTGAAAAATAATGGAATGGAATTCGACGGACGGCTACTTCCGTAATCAGTCTGGAAGCGTGCTGTTGTCTTTTTTTATTATGCTTCGAACTGTACAAACTTAAACATCAAGAACAGTCGGGAGAAGTAGCCCTTCACCACGTTCCCTGTATGGGTGCATTAATTGTGGGGGCGATTGGGAAGAAAAGTTTCCATTCTCATTTTTTTAACTTGCCATGCGTGACTGTCCTACAGCGACACGCCAGCTCTATCCAGCGAAGCAAGAGAATGTGAAGCAAACAGGGACCTGTGACACATTCATCATTTCATCGTCAATAATTGTGTTGTACTATTAACAACTCTATTAATTGTAATAAGTCGGTACTCACAGTCAGTACTAACAGTACCTACCTAAGTACCGTAATACAGTAGCTCTGTCGAACTTACATTATCGTATTTTTATTCTACTACTCCGAAGTAGACCACGACATACTATAGTACTTTCTGAGGGTATCGTAGGTAGTATTGCTGATCTTTCCTGTCCAACTACGTAGGAATCTGGAGTTCATTCCGATGACAAGTTGACGAGTGGGATAGATTGAGAAAATGTCAAAACATGAAATGGATCGTATTGTTGCTTCGTCTGTCGCAACCGATTCGAATTGCTTCCCCAATACGCCAACGGATACTCAAACTCAGAAAGGCTTGCCATGGCATTATTGATGTATACTCCATCTAGGTGACGAGCAATGGACGGCCATATAGCATGGACAAGAATCGCTTCGTCGTCAGCTGATTTCGGATCACTCCCCTCGGGCACTAGCAGATCAATCGCCACATTGTAGAGAGCGTTCCGATGCGGGAACGCGGAAGCGTTGGATGAAACCTTGGAGATTGCCCCTCCCCACAGCTCAATCCTTGGTGACGCATTGGTAGTGTATAGGAACAAAGCTTTCATGGACTCTTGAATGTCGGTCCACACATCGAACGTGTTGTTCCTAGGGAGCAAAAAGCCATTCCAGCACTGTGCCGAGTAGACTGATTTCCACCTGTCGTCCTGTTCACGTTGTCTGGACATACCGGACCAGGAAAAGTAATAGTATGTGACTTGTTCTCTCGTGGCGTTGCTCGGGAATAGAGGCACAACGGTCTCCTTGATATAAGTCATTCCGAGTCGCTCCTCGGGGTTGGCATCTCCCATCCAGTACATGGACACGGTAACAAGGCCGCATCCCGCGTCTCCGTCAACGATTGGTGAGTCTTTTGGTTCAAAAAGGCTTGACGGAGCGGCCACGGCATGGGACCTTTGGGTAGATATTTCGCATTTGCGGACTTCGTAACCATGCACACGGACGTTGAATTCTGGATGCAGCTCCGGTTCCATCGCTCCTAATCGCTGAAGAAACAGAGTCATATCTGACAAGGTAACCTTGACGGAAGCTTCCAGTTTGATATCATTAGAGGGATACACGCGATAACCAAGCGAGGTGACAACGCCGAAATTCCCTCCGCCGGCTCCTCGTAATGCCCAAAACAAATCATCTCCTTTTGTCACATCCTTCGTTTGACCATTGGTTAACACGACTTGCATTTCAACGATATTGTCAATGGCAAGGCCATACATGCGTGATTGCAATCCATATCCTCCACCTAGAATGAAACCACCCATTCCAACCCCACCAGCAGAAGCTACAATGCTACTAAAGCCACGTTCGTACAAAGATTCTTTCATGAATTCTTCGACTGTCACCCCAGGCTGCATGGTAATGGTTTGGGCAGATATTTGGCCACGTGGCTGCGTTTCGTTTCGAATCATGTTGTTTGTCAGCCCCATCATCGAGTCAATGTTGGAAAAATCCATGGCCTTTAGCTTCGCCAGTGATAGCATGACGCCGTCAGAGACACTATTGAAGTCACTGAGATAGGAGTGACCTCCCGATCGAATTCGAAATGGAACATGATAGTCTCGTTTCAGCCCCGACAATATGGGCAGTGCTAGTTCCACATCCTGAGGGTTGGCGGCTTCCACTACCGCCAATGGCGGTGAAAGGTGGGCTTTCTGCTGCCAGACTTGACTGGCACCAATAAACTTGGTCTTGTTGGAACGGAGGACAATGTCTCCCTGAATTTCTTCGTCTAGATTCTTGAGAGTTTCCAAGACTTTCTCTCTATATCTATCATCTATTGGAGGATTGATTTGTATGAGTACATTTTCGTCTGGTATCAAGGAAGTAGAAATGACAACATGGTCATCGCAAGCCAGAGGCGAAATGGTGGTCTCAGACGGATTGACCTTTGCTTCTTGTGAACGTTGAGGATGGATCCTTCGAAGTGGATGATACGGTTTGATTTGGGACCAAATCATCAAGAAAACGACAAGTGAAAGGCCCACTTTGAAATACCAGATCCACATTCGTTCGGCATGGCGACGTGCGGCCAGTAAAGTCGCCGCTTGTCGCAAAGAATAGTCGTTGGAAGGGTTTTCATCGTCATCGTCATTGTCACTGTTGTCATGACCAAACCATAGAATGTGTAGGGAAGAGTCGTCAAAGGCATCGTCATTTGAATGACCATACCTTTTGTCAGATTTATAGTTATCCCGCAGTTGTAAATGGCTGTTGTCCATTGGATGATACGACAAACTTGGTGGTTTTGATCGGGGGTTGAATTCACCTGTTGTTGAAAAAGGATAACCAAGAGAACAACTGCCATCATCACCAGCATTCCCCCCTAGACTGCCCTGTCGGCGATGACGAGGTTGCGCGTTATCATAAAGAGTCACTCCCGGTAAACATTCTTGCAATAGTCTCTTTCTTTCAGTCGTTGCGTAGGGAGAGAACGACGTTTGATTCAACATCGTAGTGTTGTTGTTGTTGTTATTGAATTTTCGGGTCACCACTTCCTTGAATTATCGTTTTTTCAACCAGTAACTGATTTTCATGTATGACCCGAGCAGTATTCATGCATCATCGTCACAGCGGTGAAACTGTTGTGGAGCAGCTTTACAATCGACTTCCGAAACGCAGATGATGAAAAAAAATCCTTCAATCATCATCAACGAACATGGAACGCTACTGACAGTGAACAGAACATAGAACAAATCCACAGTAATAATCATGTGACTGACATGTGACATCATTTGGATCAAACCATTGACAGACAGTTGCAGTTAATAATAAAAAATAAGAGTGTGAAAGAGGGTTGACGCAACGCTGATTATTCTTCAACCTAACTAATGAGTAAATGAAGGTACTACTATGACATACTACGGTATGAATCCCCACTCATCACTCCTTGACTGACTGTGACTTCGCACGATTCCATTGACAATCCCGTTTGCATTCACCGTCACTCAAAAATACCGTTGTTGTATCAACTTCTCACAATTTACATCTGTGTTGGCTCACAACAACACTCTTACCCCAAAGGAATCCATCAAACAGGAAACTGTCACACATGCACAAACAGATTGAAAGATGAAAAGAAAAAGTACCGCTACTAGCATCGATAATAAAAATAGTCATGTCTCTAGCGCTAATCACAACAACAGAATTCTTTTGCGACGACTTTCTCCTGGAATAAGGATACTATTGGCGACGGTCTGGGCTGTCTCCTGTTTCACTGGTGCAACAGCGGACGGCGAAACAAGTCCAAAAAGGAGGAACTTACAACAACAACAACGCCGGACCATTGTCAATGGGGAAACGGTCACAAATCTACGAGACTATCAATTCTTTGTTCGCTCCTACTCAGACTCGATCGGTCAAATACCTTCCCTGTTGTGTGGAGCGTCCTTGATACACAGTGATATCATACTGACAGCAGCGCATTGTCAAGGAGCTTTCAACTATGGTGTCGTGATGTTCAATCCCTTTTTGGATGCACTCAACTGGTACAACACGGTCGACTTGCAGATTGCTCATCCCGACTATTACAGCAACATTGCATTGATCAACAACGATATCATGGTCTTGCGACTGTCGGAACCCGTAACGGAAATTGTGCCTGTTCGTCTCAACCAAGATCCTGAGTTTCCTGTTCCGGGACGCGATGTCACCGCAGCGACCGGATTTGGTGTGACCGACTTTGCAGCGGGCACCTTACCGAGTCAGTTACAGGTGGGATACCTTTCTCCCATCACCAATGCGGATTGCGCTTCGAGGGGACGTTTCCTTAATGTAGTCCTCTCCGCTGACGTCTTGTGCGTCGATCCAGTATCGGACGCCTCGGTCTGCGCGGGAGATAGCGGCGGACCCTTGACGGTACCACTGGTCAAAGTATCCGAACAACAAGGAAGTGAGGGAAGCAGTACTACAGCTCAAACCGTCGACGATGATGCCACAGCCGTCCAAGTGGGTGTGATCAGCTTTGGTACCACCTGTGAACCGGATAATGTGCCAGATGGTATGACACGAGTGTCGTACTTTTACGACTGGATCCAGGAACAAATTTGTCGGCACTCTCGGGTTCCTCCGTTAAACTGTCCAACCCTATCCAGCGGCACCTCTGCGGCAGAGTCCTTCATCAATCAAGATGCCGTCACGGTAGAACTAGACTTTCAACATGATTTCATGGCAGAAGAGACCACGTTTGCTGTTCGGCAGGCGTCGAACAACGCAATAAAGTATATCGGTCCAGAGTATGTTCCGCAACGAGGAGAACGTGTGACGTCGACATTCCAACTGTTCCCCGGAAACTACGTCTTTGAAGTCTATGATTCCGCTGGAACCGGCATGGTCAACCCCCCGCAAATCAATTCTGCATTTCCTGCTGGGAAGTGGACATTGACAGCCGTCTTTGCCAACGGAACAAGGCAGGAGCTAGCGACGGGGGATGAAAATTTTGAGTTTGTGCAATTCACTCCATTTGAAGTGCCTACACTGGCACGTCCATCCCAAGCCACATTCACGGATGTACCTTCCAACAGTCCAACGGTTGCACCTATTATTACAGAAACGCCAACTGCAGCAGCAACTGGAGTACCTACTGTGGCAACCGACGTTACAGAAGTAGCTTCTTCGGTGACAACTGGAGCACCGACAGCTACGAACATAGACAGCAGCAGTACGACAACATGGGAGGGCTCGGCTAGTGACGTACATAGCTCAACTGTAGCAACCATGCCGTGGTGGTCAATACTTTTGACAGTGTTGTCAGCGGTAACTGGGTGCATTCTTACAATATAAAAAACGAATGAGAAAAAATCGACTTTTTTTTCATTTCCAACCAATACAGACGGTCTGACCTGTCCAACTTTTACGTAGTACTATAATGGGCATAGCTAGCTCTCTAGAGATTAGTTTCCGACTGTTATCAATCGTTCTACTTGAAAGACGATTCGTCACCCAATTTCAACCGTCCTTCGTCGTAGACACAATAAAACCCGGTGCTTGGGTCCGGCCGTCCTTCAAAGCCAATCATTTTTTCTAGGCCTTCCACCTCCTCCGTATCCAAAACAGTTTTGTCAACAATCTTCCACACTTCGTCCTGTTCTTGGTAATATCCCCATTCAAGTGTCTTCTTGTTGGATATTTGGAGTGGATACAACCGTTTAGCGTGCTGGTTACGAGAGAGAAAATCAAAACAAAAAAAGAAAGAAATAAAACAAACGCAACAATATCGCATGAGAAAGCATA
The DNA here is from genome assembly GCA_019154785.2 of Nitzschia inconspicua. Lineage (NCBI taxonomy): Eukaryota > Bacillariophyta > Bacillariophyceae > Bacillariales > Bacillariaceae > Nitzschia > Nitzschia inconspicua. Next base: position 345,191 of record JAGRRH010000020.1, read on the forward strand.
GGAGTCAACAAACAGAACGCTGTGGAGGAAACAGAAAACACTTCACCTCGGCAATGATTGCTCTCTGCCTCGCGACTGCCATTTCAGTATACTGCATTTCCTTGGTCTTGACACGACCAACCTCGAGCCATTCGTCCGACTCGTCTTCTAAGACTCGTACCGCCACTCGAATTTTCGGCTCTGTCTTGAAGGATAGGTATCGATCCCACTGCTGTTTGGGTTTGAGTTTGATTTCTTTCTTCTTTTTGGTACTGTTTTTGTCATCTCCCCCGCCAAAACCACCGCCGAACAATCTGGAAAAGGATTGTGTGGACCTGGATGGTGGAAGGGTAGTGCCAGAGGACATAGGTTCATGGTGGATCGACGGCACAGCGTTGTTTGGATTGCTTCTGCTAGGCGAGACAATGAATCCGTAGGTTGTCGTGGAAAATCCTAGCAGAAGAAACATGAATTGCGTAGATGTAATCGTCCTCATGGTGTTGTTGTTGTGTTGTTGTTGTTGTTGTTGTTGTTGTTGTTGTTGTTGTTGTTGTTGTTGATAGTGGGTTGTCAGTGCAGGTTTGCAAGAAGAAAGTATTGTCGTAGAAACAGACAATTCGCAGCCGATTGAGCACTTTCACCTTTTTCGATTCAGCAATACCCAAAAATAGGTGCGTGTGGATATATTTGTCCGATCCGAAACAAGCAATGTATGTTCGCTAATTTTTCTGGTTGGCGAGATAGTTATCAGGAATGTTGTTTGATACTTGAGACCTTGAGAGAGACGGAAGAAACAAACGGCAACTTTGACAAAAGATCTTCCGTTGCGAAGTGAGTGGTGTGATGCAAGTTCATTGATACAGTAGACTACCGGTAGTAGTAGTCTTCAACTCCTGCTTTCTCTCGTCGATAACTTTTTGACGTCTCCCTCTATCGAATTCCACGTGTAGCCACAAAAATGACTCTTTCGACTAATGTTCGGTGGATGTTCGACGACGCTTCGACAGCGGACGAAATGACAGCCAAAAACACACTACTTTGATTCCAAGATTCCATACGAAATATTCTCTTGAGAAACTCCTTGCTACCTTCGGGGTAGTAGCATAACTGCGTCTAAAGAACGTATAAGTCCCGTTGGAGGGAAATGCTGAATAAGATCAAAGTACCTAATCATCATCGCCATCTCCACCGGTCCACCAACTCGTGAGTCCCAAGCCGTCTTCGCAGATGGATGCCACAATGTGCATGCTTGCTGGACGTTGCAGGTTGTCGCTCAAGTCTACCGATGTACTTCGTTTCCGTAATGACACAGGATGTATAGCGTCCGGATCACCCTCTTTGCCGTCGTCCCCTGCCTGATCTTTGCTCCCACCTGTGCCGGTAGCGTTTGTCTTGGGAAAGGAATACGAATGGGCGGTAGTTGTGGTGGTAGCTTGTACACCCTTGGCGGTATTGGTAACTTGAGTGAAATGTATGGATTTGACTTTGAAACGAATCTCTGAATGCAGTTCCATCTCATAATGTTGTTCTTCTTCCTCATCCTGGTTGTTGTCACCATCGATTTTTTGTCGTTCGTCGTCATCATCATCATCGCCATCCTCCTGCTCATCACCGTCATTCCCATAGTCAGGCGACCATACCCACAAACCTGACTTTTCATCAAACTTGGACGGTCGCAGCATCCAATAGGCTGGGATATGAATATCTTGGAAAAAATCTCCCAATTTGACTTGAATACCATCGGGCGTCGACTTGGCGATTTTCCCCAACAAGACTTCTTCCACAAACGGTCGGAAGACCACCAGGCGAAAGACGCATTCGTGATGACAACCACCGTCACCGGGAACACACGAGCCATTGGATATTTTGAGGCATTCTCCGTACCGACAAATCACCAAGCCGACGTCCATCAGAACGCGGTTGGGATATTTCAGGTCGATTTCATTGTGCAAAGCTTGGAGGGTCGGAAGCGATAGAGTGTGTGGTGGAAGCCGTATTGTATCGACAATGGTAGTGACAATAAACATGGTGAAGTTGCTTGTCTTTTCGCTGAGTTGACGACAACAAGAAGGATGATGCTGATTTTTTTCGATGATGATGTTAAGCTGTCCTTTTGATGGGACGAATGATGGGATTTTCGTGGGTCGGTTGATTGGCCTGTGCGTCAACCCAAATGGCCGGCTGGCGTCCGGTGAGCACGTGAATTGTGCTGAAATGACCGGTCACAAAAGAAAAGAATACGGGACTGGACTGGCATTCTCAATTCATCACAGTCAATTCATGCAATTCTCGCGAAGCGTTTTATTTTCAATTTTGGTGTGCGTGACCTACCGTACGGTCTTATAAGAATTCTCTGTCAATTCATGCTACTACTACTTATGAATTACAGAGTTCGAGGTAGGAAAGTACGACGTGTTTCATTTCGACTGTTGTTTATACCACCACTTCATGATCGACTGCCCATTGAAAATCATGTCGAACGAGGAACGATTGTCTCTGGAGGATGGCGGCAGCAGTTCATCGGGTGAAGATTTTGCCGATGACACAGAAGGAAATTATCCTGAAACTGTCCTACTGACACCGCCATCATCATCATGCAAACCCAAAATATCACTCGGTAAAAACGCTATGAAAGAAGGACAAAGCGATGGAGGCAATGAACCGGATGCAAGCAGTGGAGCATCCAAACAAGTTCAATCGCGTTCCAAGAAAAAACAGGCCTTGTCGTTTTCCATGCACAGTCCGAGAATGCCGCGACGAACCGCCGCTGTCCCAAGATCGCTCTCCCTCACTTCGGCTCGTCGAAGAATCCATGAGGTGGACGGCAGGCCTCTCCAACATTGGGATCGCAAGAATTTTGAAACAAAGCGCGATGAAACATGTCGTGTCGTCTACGAACCAAAGGGGGGAAGGAATTCTTTCACAAACACTTGCCGCTGGAAGATTATCAAGTGATGAGGTCGTTTTCTTTGGAACAGCCCTATTACAGCAAATACAATCGGTTCTTTCCCAAACGTGGTCACTTTTGTTGCAAGGCTTGTGGCAACCCCCTCTACTCTCACGTAACCAAATTTGATGCCGAAGATGGATGGCCGGCCTTTGGCGCGTGTGTGGAAGGGTCCATTGGCGTTATTCCGTCTGAAAAACGCAAGGCGCAGATCGAACGAGAAAATCAAGCCTGTATCAAGATACAAGCCTTTGTTCGGGGAGCTCTGTGTCGGATGCGAGTCGCCAAAATGCTGGAAGAACTCATCCAACAACTGCTGGACCGGCAGAAACAAACCAAACAGCAATCTGCAATTGACGAAGGAGTGGAAAGTGGTGAGAGTTCTGAATTCAAGCGGAAGTCGCCGCTCTTCTCTCCCAGCACAATCAAAAAGAAACTCAGTGCAAGCAAATCATTAAAGTACACCTTATTGAGGGCACTGGGGGATGACTACACGGAAATACATTGTCATCGGTGCAAGTCGCATTTGGGAGACGTCCTGGAGGAAGAAACCGTTGGACGGGACGGTCGTGAATTTAGAGAACGCCACCGCGTCAATGGCCGCGCATTGAAGTATGTGGAAGACGACTTGCCGAAACGAATCATGGTCGAATCGTCATTGCTCTTTGCTGATCCCGCAAGACGACGACTGTTGGGATTGCCATCGCCAAAGAAGAAAATGGAAGCCAATACGACACTTCGGTCGGTCCCATTTGTCAGCCCACGAACGCAACGAAGGCGATTGCTCTCTGCAAATTCAATTGCTGCAGACCCTCTCAGCGTCAGCTGTCATCCCATGTTGCAAGGGAGTTCGGCATCACGACGGAAACGTGTCGGATTTGATTCTCTTAGCGTTACCAGCCATGAACCAGTTGAGACGGGTGAAACAACGAATATGCTGGGTTCCAGCTTTCACACGATCTCCGTACTGGACAAGAACGACGGGACTTCGACCCGGCCAATAGGGAGGAGAGGAGGTAGATTCCGAGCGACCAATATGCAGGAGAAACGGGCCGTTCTGGAACAATTTATTTTGTCGAAATCAATGCACTGATGAAATTTCTTTGCTCGTTTAGGAGTGCTGCATGGCGATGGCTTTGGTCAATGAAAAATCAGAGAGCCTACTACGGACTGGAGTTGTTACTAGTTTCTTCATTCCTGTTTAGGTTGCGTCTTTGGATTGCTTCTTTCCTGATCAAAATGAAAATGACAACATCGCGGCTTCTACGGTCTTCCGTACCTTTGTTGACCGTTCAGTAAACGCCGATTTTTCACATGAGACCAATGGCAACCAGGGACACCGCTTAGTGGTATACGACGTAGTACTTTGTTGATTAGGATTTCTGACGATCGTTCACGCACTTCTCCATGATGGTTCATACGCAGTAGAAAACCGGGGTGGGATCTATAGATGACCGCCAGCTTCATTACAACGACACGCAAAAATCAAGCAGGCGCTTCAATTCTGCTAGTGATACTCTCCTCAGCATTCTTAAGAGACGATGTACTGAGTGTAGGAATAACAATAAAGGCGTGATTATGTAGCGGCCACACCGATCATGGTAACTAAAGGAGCCGCATCAGCAAAATGTCGCAACAGGCGGGATTCAGTCAATCCTTTGCCGCAATCTGGTGTCGTCAAAAGGGTTTTAGCTGTTTTAATCCTATTTTGAATGATCCATTTTTTTGTTTTTGCTCTTTAGGCTCTGTGTAATTTGGGTCATGTATAGGTTGTCGTTCAACGACCAACGGTCAACATTTTTGGTGCTAATCATGGATTCGTGACATCTCCCTTGGCACGATATTGCTTGGCCACGTCGGGGTCCACCTGTTTCAAAATAAATTCCATGGTGGCGTCAAATTCTGGAATATTCCTCATTTCAAACTTGGCTCCGTCCCTCAGGAAGGCCACCATGTCGCCATCTCCGAACAGTCGCTTGGCCGTTCGGATTTCCACAATGTCCGGGTACACAATTTCAGCCATGTCTTTTCCTCCGATTCCCGATGTGACACGGATGCGACGGGTCGTAATCTTGTATCGGACCCATGCCTGTCGCGACCACGAGGCGATGGCGGGGATAATTCCAACCACAGTCAAAATGGAAATGGTGGGGATGATTGTTTCGGTAATGGCAGGTGGCCCTTCGTAGAATACTTCTTCCGGGGTCAATGACACGGAAGCTTTGGTGGGAGCAGGTGCGGCAGATCCTCCCTTGCGTTTTCCGCGTTTGGCCTGTCAAAAACGACCGACAGGTTCAGTTGGATCGTAATTCGTAAATGATGGATGGACCATCCAAGTGGAAGATTGACGACGGAAAATCGAAAAGTTTTGCACAGAAATTAGTTAGGAAAAAATATTTGTGAGCTGACAATGATGGTGGTGCCACAAGATGAATAGCGAACTGTGAATCCTACCTTGGCAGCCCCTCTTCCCATCATTTCGACGGCATCCAAATCGACATCTGATTCTTCGTCGTCATCATTACTTTCGGGAGGCAAGAACACGGCATCCGGCGATGTCGATGCTTCCTTTGTTTCTTCAGCATAGAGGCGCGAAAGCGAGAACGAATTTGTCGTGGCTGCGGTAGATGGTAACTTCAGAGATGTCGTAGGACAAAAGGCTTCTGAGGTTTGAGTAGCAACCGCCAGCACGGCAGCCGAAACGAGGATGGTAGAAGTTTTGCTGGGCATTTCGAAAGATGTCGCTCAAGCGTGTGCAAAATACAAAGGTTGATAGTGGTTTCTTTTGCGAAGAGGATTGTGATCAGATAGAGGATATCCTCGAGGATTAATCTAACGACTTTAACTTCGTTGTTTGGAATGTCGTTGATTGTGCCGCCACATGGATGCTAAAATACTCAGCAACTCGACGTTCATCAACTTTAGGAACTCTTCGCGTGTCTCTACCTAGCTAGTGACGACGGCAAAGTGATGATGGTGTGTTAACTGAAAGTCAACGTGGTGTGAAGGGCAAAGCGAATTGAGTCTCAATAATTATTAGGGATTAGGGACCACGTCACCGAATATTCCCATCGAAAGTCAGACGTGGATAATAGATCTCGGTTGATTTCCTCTGAAAAAAGTTGGCCCAATGCAAGGGATGATTGATGCATTCCTGCTCCGTTCAGTTCTCTAGCCGACGTTGAAACGAACAAAGTCAAAACAGTAACTTCAATAATTCCATCTACAGTAAAGAAGGAGAGGACGATGTCGACGTCCGTCCGGCACTCTCTTCTTGGTGCTGTAACATTTCTTTTCGCTCTTCAAACATCATCATCGTCTGTCACAACAACACCTGCATTTCTATTGGCAGGCTCGAACGATCATTCGAATCATCAGTATTCTTCCAACATCCAACCGGCCAGAACCACTACCCGTACTATTCGACAGCTTTTCTTCTCTCAATCCAACAGAATTATGGAAGAGACTGAGGAACAATCCTTATCCGGATCATATTCTCCGCAAACTACTCTCCGAATCCTCGCGTTGCACGGTAGTGAGGGAGATGCCAACGAATTCCCACGTCGTTTGTCAGCCTTGAATCAGACTCTTATGAAATACTCGATAAATCTCGACATTACAGCAGTAGAGGGTCCCTTCCCGAAAGGATCTGGCTTTAGTTGGTGGACCATGCCTCCTGGAGTCCGTTCCTTCAACGCCAAGGAATACGAGGGATTCGAAGAATCGGCCACCCGTGTGTTGGACTGCTGGAAGAACAACGACTTTGATATGGTGTTGGGACATTCACAAGGAGCCATTCTGATAGCCTCGTTGCTGGCGCTCAATCGAGCACCGTATCATCCGAAACGAGGCTACATTTTCAACGGGGTGTCGTTCCCCAATCCATACACTCAAGACGTTGCATCCTTGACGGTCGTACCAACCATTACTCCTTCCCTCCCTCCCAAAATACTGTTCATTCTAGGTCAGAATGACAAAATTACACCTAACGCTTCCGGAGAACAGTTGCGAGAGGGCTTGTCGAAGGCTGGATTCCAAGTCGATTCGTGTTATCATAAGGGGGGGCACGGCATTCCGCTACAAAACGATCCCGAAGCGCTCACCACCATTGCCAGGTGGATATATGATGACAATGATTCGTCAACGAGCGAACTATGATGCGAAGTGAAGCTTCCACTGATTGATAAAAAAACTATATTCCGAATGTTCACAAAGTTGTACAGCTGTTGTTCGTTTATGGAAGATGTCTATTCGTATGCGTCTTGTCTCGCTTAACATTCCATTTCTGAGAAGAGACACTGTGACATTGGCAAATCCATCTGGTCAATGGCCTGAAAGGTTTCGGAACTGGTCACGACAACAACGGAGGGTTGGCCCCATGAGCTCAGTCGTTCGACCATTTCCTTGAAATCGTTGGCAGTGGCTTCCAAAATCTGTTCGCGCCAGCGTTGTCGCATCTCGACATTGTTTTGTTTCAAGTAGTGTGTTATTGAATTTATACCAACTCGGTTCGGCTGCATCGCACTTCCATCCAATTTTCCAATAGCTCCAATAATAGAAGTCCTAGCCTCTTGAGGCAAGTCACCCTCCTTCACCTGCTTCCAGAGCCAATCAGCTCCTCCCTTGTACACCGTGAGTGTCTGTTCAATGTTGGGATCCCTGTCACTCTGGTAAATCAAGACACCAGAGTCTACGTCAAGAGTCGCCCCAGCGTGCGATGCACCAAGACGGATGCGAAGCTGGTCGTAGAGATAGTATCCGCCGAGGTACGATGTCACTACGGTGTCAGCCCCGGAAATGGGTTCGCCAATGTCATACAGCATACCTCCCTTTCCAACGTGATTCACCCGAGTTGGTACGATGATGGCCTGATTTTTCTGCTCCCGATCCACCTCGGACTCCATTCGGTGCAGTCCTTTCGATACCCATGGATGTTCCACTTGGCCAAAATCCGGGAATCGTTGTGTCTGGGTGGCCAAAGGAAGGACATCCTTGAAAAACAACTCCAATGCTCCCTTGACGTCATTGAGTGAAGACTTGTCACCACTGACGGACATGACCATACCGTTTCTGTTTCCACGCTTCATCGCATCCTGCATTTTAACTAGCCGCAAGCCCAATTCAGTGAAGTCACTTTGAACTACCGCAAGTGCACGTCGCATCTGCATAAGCTGTGTCAGTCCCGTCCACTGTTCGTTGATAAATCCGTTAAGGCTGTACCGAGAAGCGATGCGAAGAGTTGTGTACTTATGACCGTTGCTTTGGATATCATCTTCCATATCATCAATCATTTTCGACAAAAGATCGCGAGCCTTGACTTTGTTTTGAACATTCGAGTCCCATAGAATGTGGCGGAACAGGTTCATCATCGGTAAGCAGGTCTGCTCGGCAATGCATGCTCCACTAACGACAATCTTTGTCACAAAGTGCTTTCCGTTTGGAATCACGTAATTGTTACCATCTGCATCAGTTTCAACAATTTCGTCTATGAGGGGATACACTGAGATGCCGCCAGTATATTTGTCGATTTCTTGCTGCATTTGAACGCCAGTTAAAGTTGGGGTTCCGCCTTCGAGTAAAAGACCACAGAAGAGCGGCAGAAGCACGATATCATCAAAGTCGATGTTTGAAATATCGATCACAAAATCAACATAAGCGATTCCATTGGTAAAGGGGAGCTCATGCCGCAGCACGTTGACACCAGAGTCAAAAAGATCTTTGTCAAGTACGGTTGGGGGAGTGTATACCTCTCTGCTTAAGTCAGAGACTTTCAGGTGGGGAATCTTTGCCAAAGCCTCATCCGAATCGTCGGTTGCTTGGCGTTGCTTGAGAGTAGCCGTTTCTTTCAGCAGTTCCTTTCCTTCATCTACAGTAAGATACTGATTCAAGTTGTTCAACCAGTTGATTTCCATCTAACAACGTTTCGAAAAAGGAAACAACAGTGTGAGCAAGTCCTGTCGACAGGAGTGAAGAAAACAAATTAAATTTTTCGCCGGATCACGTACACTTTCCCATTGCTCGGCGAAGTCTTTGTTAGGGTAAAGATAAAGGAACGTTGAATGCTTGCTGTTAAACATGCGACTCGTAATGAGCTCCAGGAGGGGAGCTTGCCCGTGATCGCTAATTTCAGCCTTTAGGTCCCTGAAGGCTTCTGAATAGCGTAATGGAAAGAACGGGTCTCGGTCGTAGTTCCAGTAACCCAGCACTTCATGAAAAGCCTTGGCACCCCGAGGCATGTCTGCTGAGCTTTGTTCCCGAAACTGAATACAAAAGAAACGTAGAGAAAATGAGTGAGATGCGTATAGAAACGAAGTAATGCTTTCATGAAACACAAAAGGAGGTTTACTGACCCTGAAATCCAGCTTATTCAAGGCCGCATCGACAGACTCTTTGGTAAACCCATTGTTCACGATGTATTTGAGTACGTCTTTAACTGAATTTCTGGCAATTTCAACTTTGTCTTCGGATCTAATACCGCTCACACCCAAGCCCATGACCCATTGTTGAAGTGATCTGTCGAAAAAAGTCACCGAATCATCACCCAAGTTAAGTTCTACAACGGCTTTGGGAATAGAGGCGCTGGACGAGCCAGCCAACAACTCATAGATCAAACACCAACGAAGTTCCGTTCGAAGATCCATTGGTTCGTCATTTAGTACCCAAGCAACAACTGATCGATAATCGATTTGGTCTTGCCAACTTGGATATCCAATCGGCTGTATTTCTGACGACAGTTCCGTCATGTCCTGCCATTCAACTTGAGAATGGCGGCGAATACCGTCGTTGTATTCGTAACCGTCCAAAACCGGCTCTAATTCTTTTAAGCAGGTGTCAATGAATTGCTGCTTTCCATAGCAGTAGGCCTGCCCGTTGGCAGGATGATAATAGGAATTGTAGTAGTCCAGAATCTCCTGGTAGGTCAAAGTGACTATTTCGGATGCTTCTCCTTTTGGATCTCGGCTGTAAATGTGATCAGGAAACAGATTCTTATACACTTCGCTGATCATTGTTCTCTGCGGGTCCATTTGAGCAGCTTTTGCCTCATTGAATGCGTTTCTGCTCACCGAGAAAGAGGAAACACGTAATAGAGTGAAAAAGATAAGAAAGCGTCAAATGAAACGCGTTGTATGATTGGGATGATGACACGTACCCATTGATAATCATATGCTGGTTGTCTGGTGTTTCCAGTCTCCACGCCTCTTGACGATAGATCCATTTGTGATCTGGATTCACAAAGAGCGGGTGGAAGATAGCATCGATCATGACCTTGATGTTGTTGTGAAAATCGGCCAAGTTTCGTGAGGAAACGACGAAAGAGGTGCGATCACGGTTGGTCCAAGTCTCCCAGTACGACTGGAGCGACCCGCGCTTGACTTGATTGATGGGATCCTTGACGGGGTAATTGACCGATCCTGACAAAATGGCATTTTGCACGACATACTGTGCCCCATCTGTTTGTTCTGGTGGAGTGCGAAAGTTGACACCAAAGGTCGCATCTTGATTCGGATCCTTAGGAATAATGGCCATGACGGGCATGCCTGACTTGGTGTGTTTGAAAATGGCGACCGCGGATTGCATTCCCTCTATGATGTCACTTTCCACCAGCTCGTAGGCTGCCGATGGCGATTTTGGTATTTCATAAGGGACTTCATCCGGATTGTGGCTGACACTGCCACTTCCTCCTGTAGAATACTCACTGCTGTCGCTGCTATTACCACTGTTCTTGCCACCGCTCACCAAAACTCCGATGAGAATTGCAGCTACGACTAAGCAGGTGGCGATTCCCATGGCCCATCGGCGACGCAGTTTGGTACCATCCGCCGATGAGTTCTTCGACTGGTTCATGGCTGCCGAGAGGGTAGTGACCTCATCTTGGGCGGCTGCTTCCCCTTCGAAGCGATTCTTTCCTCGCTTTGGTCGAAACACCATCTCAGAGTATACTTTTGACTTGGGGACGCGTTTTTTGTACCTATTGTCTGTATTGTTAATCACAAGCTGGATTTGATGTCGTTCTAAAGAAGTATATGTATCTCCTACAAGAGATTGCCGTTAAAGTTGATGCAGTAGCAAATCTATTGCACAACAACAGTACTAGCGTAAAGGACAGGAGGAGCGTAACCAACCTGCGATAACTTCTCTCAGAAAAGGGCCGATTTCGTTTTTGAGACGATCAAAAACAGGAGTGAACGGGTCATTGGAAATGGACACTTCGGCACGCTGGATTTATGCTTTGGGCGTTTTGAGGATGACTGCTGTGTCTACCGGCAGAAAGAGAATGCATTCGACTCTTTCGACTGCTGAATGAGATCCAACGATCCAAAATCCAATTTTGAACCTTTGAACCTGTACGTGATACCTGTACCGGTACTACCGTCGTACTGGCAACAGAATACCGGTACCGGTACCGGTACTTTGTACTGTCGTATGGTACATACCTGTACACGATGGCAGTCATACAGTCGAAACGCGGTAGCAGAGTATCATAGATCCGTCGTGAAGTTTTTCATTTTCACCCAGTAGAAGACACTGAAATTGTCCGATCAGTTCACTCATCAATCAACTGCACACTGCACCCGACCCTATTCCAACGAAAGTATGGCAGAATTGACACCCACCACAGTCACGGCACCGCCAGTCACGGCTTCGGCATCGTCCGAAACGCCACGACGTGAATCACTCGACGGATGTTGGAAATTAGATCGCAACCGAGGTGAACCGTCCATGCGAGGATACTTGGAGACTCTCAACGTTGCAGAACTAGCCATTCAAGCCCATGAAAAGGGAGAACAGGAGACTGATACCTTTCATACCATTGAACTTTCAGGCGACAAGGTCAAAATAACCAAGCGGTCGCGTGTCAACAGCGATCTGGTCGTCGAGTTGACATTGGGAGTTGAACATGTGGAATACTTGCAGCCCGACAGTCGTCCGAAGAAGCAGCTGGCCTCTACCGAAGATCCTGGAAAACACTTGCAAATCCAATCCAGCTTGTTGACTGTCAATGGTATGGCTCACGTGACCGACGTGAAAAGGCTGGTGCAAGAAGAGAATGATACCAAGTCTGTCATGATTCAAGAATTGACCATTACGAACCCGGAATCAGGCAAGACGCATACGACCACGAGGTATTTCAATCCCTACGATGGGTTACTCGAGGTAGAGGAGGAAAGTGGAGACAAAATGGAGGTGGAATGAGGAATGATTGTCTTGGAACACGATACCAATAAATTAGGAATTAGGAGTGATATGGAACATGGATCAACCGATTCTTGTGACGATCTTGTGGCCGTGGGTGAAAGCAAGTGTCAGATTCTTGATGCTTCAATGGTCAACTGACAACTGCAAGAAATGCTGACAACGAACGCGAGCGGACACATATGGGTTTTCAGGTCTCGTGATGGCGCTGAAGGAATCACTTCTTCAGTAATACGTTTGGCCGAGACTCTCACACCGCTCCGGTTGCATCAATAAGCTGTACTACGCAACGTTTCTGAAACTATCTACGGAGTATTTCTTCAGGGTGGTAGGGTCCTTCAATCACTTTGTTGCTTGGACAGTCGGTATAACATCAAGAAAGAAAGTCAAAAAAATACAGAATCAACCTTGCTAAAACATCGATAGAGTAACTATTGTCTATACAGAAACCAATGATTGATCTTAATTGTATTTCATCCACCCCATATCAATTGCTCGTTCACGAAAAACTTGACGTTTCATGTTGATTCCATACTTTCGGATGAGACCCATACCTCCTTCACGTCCAGTGACTCGGCATGCGCGTGATCCCTTTCCGTATCCCTTGGGATGGGTGGCATACAACTTGTTGGGCTTTCTGGATTCGGCCATTTTGGGATATTGATCAATCTGTAAGTAAAGAGATATCATAAAACGAAAAAAAAGACGTCAGTAGACGATTCTCCAGGGATACAAAGGCTATTGACGACGAAAGGTAATGGCACGACGAAACGAATATCCTTTCCAGCAAAATTCCAAATCCGACGGTCGCAAACTCCCTGGAATACTGTTATCATTTCCCAACAAGCAAAAGCAGTATGGAAGATCTTGTGAAATGTGTTCCCATGTCACCATTCTCGCGTCACTTGATACAGAAATCAATGCTGCTTTCGAGGACTGTGCAGACTTTGGTGTGGTGGCATTCTTGTTGTCGCGGCAGTGGTGACTTCACAGGGTAATCTCTCTCGTCCGTCTAAACACAACAAATACAACTCGTCCCATCATCTTCCACATCTCCAACCGTTTTCTACATTCTCTCACATGGTCGAGATACACACCTGATGTTACAAACCGAAGTACTGTTAGCAGTATAATCAAGCAATTGGTGCTGCGGATGGTTGTATATTCCGTGGTATTGAGACTCGTTGATCGAACTTTGTTTCATCCCGTAGATTTTCTTACACAGTTTCTACGTCTTCGGTTTGGTGGACGCGGTAAGAGGTAAACTTGTGTCGAGTGGAACAGATTTAGTCCTTCGTTAACCCTAAAAATCGTATCCCTCAATCACTAACTGTTTCGGCTCGTGCAAAGCATGCATGTCGTCATTATTATTCTTTTTTCGGCCGTTGCGACCCGTGCAATAAAATAAGTTGTAAAATAGCAGCATCCATCTTGGTGAAATTAACTGTAAATGAGGCTGTTGTCGTCATTTGCGTCACCGTCAGTGTCACTAGTAGATCGTTATCCAAGCTGTCTTGGATTCCTGTAAAGAGCTCAAGTAGAAGAAAAAGGATTTCCTTTCGATTTACAAATCCTCCATCCAATTAATTGCCTTGAAAAAGTCTGCTGTGGTTTTGGTTTTGGTTGTGTTTTTCAGCATTGCTGGTCTGGCCCCCTTTTCTTCCCGCTACTTGTCACTATCTTCCAATTGTCGATTTTTCAATCCCGAACGCAACCAGGGGAATAACGGCATCGCAAATATCGAAATACGAGTCATCACACAATGGACACGGATGATACAATGGACGGCATTCATGCCATTCGCACCTATATTGATCGGATGGTGGAAGGAGATGGAAAATGCAAGGGCATGAAGGTCTTGTTATTGGATGCGTCTACAACCCAAATCGTGTCGGCTGTGTATTCTCAGACGGAAATTCTCAAAAACGAAGTTTACTTAGTGTCGCGTCTGGATGATACCTCAAAGCAACAACCTAATCAAAAGTCCTCGTCGCATCTGAAGGCGGTTTGCTTTGTACGGCCGACCGAAACAAGCGTCGGACTGCTGGTCCGAGAGTTGAAGGAACCGCGCTTTGCCGAATATCATTTCTTTTTCAGTGGTATCTTGACACAAGGCTTACTACGATTGTTAGCCGAATCCGATTCCACTGAACGAGTCAAGCAAGTACAAGAATTTTATGGAGACTTTGTGCCCATCAATGAAGATTTATTGACCTTGCAATGTCGGAACACCCTGGCCATGTCCGTGGCGGCCGGTACATCCTGGGCGCCACAATATGCACACTTGTACGAACGGAATCTACGTGGTCTACAAGGAATGTTGCTATCACTGAAACGACAACCGCTTGCGGGCATCCGATATGCTGCCAGTTCGGCCTGTGCCGAGGAGCTGGCGCGAGACATTCATGATTCTATTTCCACGGATGAAATCTTCCATTTCCGAAAAAAGAACCGAAATTCCAGTGGGACGCTTCTGTTAGTCCTCGATCGACGCGATGATCCCGTAACACCCCTCCTCAGTCAATGGACGTACCAGGCGATGGTACATGAGCTCTTGGGGTTGAATAATCATCGCGTAATACTCAAGGGAGCACCTAACATTGCCAAAGATTTGGAAGAAGTCGTTCTGAGTTCGACACAAGACGATTTTTTCAGACTCAACCGTCACAAAAACTTTGGTGAATTAGGAGAGGAAATACAGAAACTATTGATGGACTATCAAAAGCAAACGGCACAACACAACACATCCAACTTGAACACCATTGAAGACATGCAAGCGTTCATGGATAAATTTCCTGAATTGCGATCCCGATCGCACACAGTATCCAAACATGTTGCCATCATGGGAGAGTTGGCACGACTGGTAGAGGTGTGCTCCCTTATGGACGTATCGCAGTTTGAACAAGAACTTGCTTGTGCTGATGACCATACGGCCCATTGGAGAGAGCTGATGGAAAAGCTGGAATCGTCCGATGTTAAGATACCCGACAAATTGCGACTGGGACTATTGTATGCATTACGGTACGAAACATCTGGAAACTTGAATATGGTACAGCAAGCCATGAAGAAGGGTGGGGTACCACCAGATATGGTGAATTTGATTTCAGTCATGCTACGGTACGGTGGCACAAAATCACGCGGCCCTGGCTTGTACGGTGATCAGCATAACATCATGTCCAAAATGACCAAGTCGTTCATGACTAGCGTGCAAGGAGTGCAAAATGTATACGCGCAGCACGTCCCGTTGGTCATGGAAACGATCCAATCCGTCATCAAGGGCAAACTAAGAAGAGATACGCATCCTTTTGTTCCCGGTTCCATAAAGTGCCCCCCAAATGTCCCATCGGAAACTGTGATACCAAGCGATATTATCATTTTCATGGTCGGTGGTGTCACCTATGAAGAGGGAACCAAAATCAGTGAATTCAACCAAGCCAATAAAGGGAAAATCCAAGTGATTTTGGGAGGCAGTACTGTTCATAACAGTACGAGTTTCTTGGAAGAGCTGAGGATGACCAAATAATCGTTTGAAATGAAAATAATTGCATCAAAAAGGTTCTTTCCAGTACGATAAACTATGGTTATCTAATGTTGCTGCTAATTCTTTACACATTCGCTGCTATAGGTGGCTCCATGGCTGCCTCTACAAAGCGCCGTCTCCATGATGCATCAAAACCAATGTAATCTAGGTAGCCATCTACGGAACCATACTTGGGATTCGTTCTGATGTAGGCAAGCGTCTCTTTCATGGTCTCGGCATCAGCCTGGGTAAAGTTTGACGAATCGACCCATTTCCCAAAATGGGGCCTCAACTTAACAGCTGCGAGTTCCTCGACGCAATGGGATTTGACAAATTCCTCGACAATTTGTTCATCGTTATCCCCCACCATAGATTGGCACAGCATTGAGACAATACCGGTGCGGTCTTTCCCCAACGTACAGTGAAAGGTTACTTTTGCTTCCAACCCGACAGCTTTTCTTTGTTCTAAATGAAGCGTGATAGCCTGCAGTATTCCTACGATAAGGCTGTGACAATCCAGAATGACTTCAAACAGTCCTGCTAATCCCCTCTGCGATATCGCCTCCATAACCAGAGAGTTTTGTTTCGAAATCATTCCAGTCGCGACAATGGCATCCGCCGAAACCCAATGTTTCACTGCGTATTCAAACACGTAATCCATTGAAAACGCCGGATCTTTCGAACACATATAAATGCGCTGCTTCCTAGCCGAATGTAACGAAGCTTCCAAGCCTCTTGGATCTTGAAACGTCATTTTCTCAAATGGTCCACCAGGAGCATTTTGCGTAATGAAATTGATCTTGTCAACATTGACTTCGGACGAAGTTCGGATATCGATCCAAAGCGTCGCTTCATTTAAGAGTATGTTTTCCGCTGGAGATAGAGAAGCGGAAGGAACGCCATCGCCATCCCGAAGAGTTTCTGCGATGTCTTCTGGAGAAGACGACCGATACAAGCAAGGGAGCGTTTTGCTGACGGAGCGAAAGTTTGGAATGGTGTTGTCGTGCATCGCGGGCTGCTTCAGTTCGATCAGATCAGTTCTTTATCCGGGCCTCGATTTTAGCATTAGATTCACAAACTCTGTATATTGGAGAAGTGTTGAAGCTCTCATCACTGCTGTTACAGTACAATTCATCATCCATTTCATTCGAAAGACGCGATGATACACACATCCAAACATTTGATGTCGAGTAGCGGTAGTGAAAAGTTTTCTTTGGAACAATCGATCATTTTTCCGCTCCCCAAAACTGCATGGCGTCACAGTTCAAAAGAAAGACGGTTATTTTTACCGCTACACCCATCTTATTTTATTGCTACGTTAAAATAATAGAAAATCTCTCTCTTACCGTTATAAAGAGTACGGTAGGGTAGCTACCGAAATATCATACGTACGACGGTAGTACGGTAGAAGCCCTAACTGTAACGACCGACATACACGACTTACAGTTTATTCGTGAATCAGCCGTGTTCGCTCTATGCATACGAAGTAGAGTACCGTTTGTCGAGTAACTACCTGAAGTACCGGTAGTAGTCTCTGTTGGAGGAAACGATGCTGAAGAAACTCGAATTTGTCATAACGGGACTGATGAGTCACGAGATGATTAATCAACGAGTCAATTTTGAACCACGTCAACGATATTGAAGATCATCTTGTGGAATCCGTAGAGCATCGTCATACCATGCAGAGTTGGGAAAGAATCAATCATATGCCAATGTAGTTTTAGTAACTCAGAGAAAGGGAGTAAGCTCACTTTCTCTTGAAAATCAAAATAGTGAAAGAGTAAATCACTGCTCAAGTATACTAAGTTTCCGACCGGGCTCGTCGCCTTAGGGCGCGGGTATGGCCCGGTCACGGGAATTCAACAGTCTCCGCATTGAAACTTTGAACCAATTTGAGAAAAAATAGGAGACCAGAATGAATCACCGGAACCTGAAGAGGCTTTGGAAAGCCATGATGAAGAAAAATGTAACAAACCAAGAACAGAGTTTGTATCATCACTTTTCCATTACGAGTTATACTACGTAGTAGGAGTATCGGAAGAAGCGTGCGCTCTTCGCTCCCCTCGAATTGGATGTACTAAAACGGTTCGAGATCGCCGAATTGAGCAGGACGCGCTAGCTAGAGGATCTTCTATGTTACAGCTGCGAGAGTTTCGAGAACTTGATTGTAGCTTTTCATCTAGATGAGATGGATATAGGAGAGTCCAGTACAACTACGATATCGAGGCCCTTGGATCTCAACTACTACGTCGTACAAATGATAAATATTATGAATAGGAAACTCAATTGTTTCTTCTGAACCTCAAGGAAATTGATCTTTGATCAGGTCTTGTTCGAGACCCGATGTCGGGGCTCTAGCACATGTAGTTCCAAGCAGTCAAGCCACGACTTTTCCTAAGAATCCAAAGATGACCTATCAATGCCACGGAAGAGATCGTCTCAGCAGTGGCACCAAAAGCTATGCATGGCCTGATAAATACCCAGCGTCCGACCGGAAACATCGTTTTTCTCTTATCTAGTTGGGAGAAGGGGGGCTAAGGTAAAGGAGGAGGGATGTCTTTGTAAGCTTCTGTCAGATTTGTGGTGCAGTGAAAATGGAATTGTCCTGCAGCCGCAACTCAAGTTCAGGAAAGAGGAATCAATTCATCGAAGATACCAATAATGGTACTGGATGTTTACAGTTCCCTTTTACAAAGACAATTGATCGACACTGTTGGACCGCGATAGGTGAAATATTTCAGCACGCCCAACATTTTCATGTGATTATTGATGCCTTTTCCACCATTGTTTTCAGAAGTCCATTCCATAAAACATTTCACTTGTTTTGACTTTTCCTCATTTATGATGTTTTTGCCTTTCTAGTTGCGAGTGGTCGGTAGCAAAGTACTGGGTTGAGAACTGTTGCATGATTTTGTCCGCTTCCCCGGGGGCCAGTCGGGTCAGAGGTGAGAAAGCCAACTTCTCGGATGCGGAACCAATGGCAGCGGTGGTAGTCTAGCTAGCTAGAGTGGGTGCTGTATCCCGAAAATACGGTACCATCAGTAGATAGCTACCGGTACCGTAGGTACTAACAGGAAGAACTCAAAGGATGATTCTCTTTTCAACTACTATTAATAACTGTAAGTCGTATACTAACTGTAAAAACAGTCATTCGTATTTCATAGAAATATTAGTGCCGAATTTGAGAATAATAACACGAAGTACGGAGTATCACTACATTTTAATTCTATGATACGTACTCGTTTATCACAGTCAGTGCCGAATTTGAGGGTTCCGGTGAGGAACGCACCATCATGTTGTGTCGGAGTTCTTCACTTGCTTGTCGTACTTCGGAATTACAAAAGAGAAAGGCAGAAAATGATAATAATATTCTACTCATGTTCGTCTTTTCGATACTTCATTCACAATTCACAACACGTTAAATAAAGTCGACTTAAAGCTTCCTATCCTAAAACCGATGATAACTGTAAATTCCCACTGGACACAGGACGAATTTGTTAAACAATTGCCTCCTTCGGATTTACATGTTGGGACGGAACACGATTTAAGATACTTATTACTCCGAATGCGACAAATGCGTTCACTACGGTCGTCGCGTCGTCTACGACACATTGGTGCAAACTCCAGAAGTCGAGAAATCAGAGATTCGAAGTTCACAACAAAGATTTCAGCTCAAGTACAACTTCTTCATGCACCATGGCCATCGCCTACTGCAAATCTGGCCCCGTAGTGGCTTTAGTTTTGTCTCTTGTACTTGCTATCCTTGACCATTCGAAGGCTGGTGCTGTCCCGACGAGATCGGAGATCCATCCGAAGAACGATGTGTCTCCTTCAGATATCCACGTTCATTTTGACAATCGTTTCAGAGGCGAATTTTCGGGGGAGTTTTTGGATGCTTACGAAGGCATAGATGGGATCGAAACAGATGATTTGTTTTCCTTTCTTAGAAAGAAACCCGACGTTTCTTCCGAACAGCAGCAGCAAGAACAACAACGTCGAAAGACCCAACAACAAACTACGACCAAAGTCAATATTTTTCAAAAGTTGGGAGAGTCAATTGGTATGACGATTGTTGGATGTCTTTTGGTCGCTTTCATGCCTTGTTTGATTTGGAGAAATGAAGGGCGGCACGTCAATGAACTCGCTCGCATCGATTTCTGCAAGAACAACGCAGTTGCCGTGAACTGGTACGTCAATAATGAAGTGGAGGAAACAAGGGGTTTCTTTGTTGGCTTTTCTGACTGGCATTTTGCCACTTTTCTCCAAAGCAATACGCCGACCGATGAAAACGTAGGGCGCTTGGTTCACTTTACTGGAAATGTCACTGTAGGAGACACAATGCTTGATCTTGGAGACAACGAAGGTGCCTTGAATGTTGCAAAGCCAGTACCCAATGCCCTTGTCTTGAAACGTACCTGCTACATTTGGCAAAAGTTTGAGTATGCCACCCAAAGTACGCAGAAAAATGTTGTAGGAGGAGGAGAAACACGGACCACGACGTATCACTTGAGGGAAGACTGGACCGCCGGCGGCCCTCAACCACGTTGTCCTCATTTGAACGAAAACAACAGTCGAGGTGTGTGGGATCAAATCATGAGCATCACAGGAGGACCACACGGAACTTCGGGTATTCCACCGATTGAAGATAAAGCAGTCGGGAACCAGCCTTCTCCTGTGATGAACCAACAACAAACAGATCCAACGCAAGTTGAGATGGCGCCATTATTTTTTGGTGTGGCCGATCCCAAGAAACCGCCTCATGCTATGAACTTATCGCAAGTAGCCAGAGTAGGAGAGTTCTATTTGTCCGAAAAAGCCATGACATCCAATCCTGCTGTTTTTCTATCTAGTGCCATTCCCGTTCCAAGTGAATACATTCCCGAGTACGTCTCTGGATGTGAAGATCTTCAAAAAGGAAACGACAATACCCTACGAACTTTTCCAGAAGGACAAGAGCCCCGTAACGGAGATTGCAAGGTGGTTTACGAGTACGTCCCTGCGGGATTCGATGCATCCTTCGTGGTGGCGCAAACAGCTGGAGTTCCGGACGAAGCTAAAGAGTTTGGCGCCAAATATGGAATCGACAGAGCTCCTGTCACGGGTCGGTGCAATCATGATCTTGGACAGATCTGGATGGTGCGAAAGGGAAACTACAATTTGTACGAAATGTTGGATATGGCGAAGGCAGAAGAAAACACATTGACCATGATTATTCGAGTTGTTGTTTGGGCCCTTTTGTGCGCTGGTTGGGTCATGTTGTTTAGTCCATTCCTCACAGCACTTGAAGTCTTGCCCTTGTTATCGCAACTGGGATACTTTGCTGTGGTGTTGGTGGCATTGATCGTGAGCTGCCTGTGTTGCTGTACCGTCATGATTTTTGCGTACATGCGATACAGACCAGGTATCACAGCTGGGTTGCTCGTCATTGCTCTTGGAATTTGGGGCATTGTTGTCTGGAGACTGGACATTGCTGCCGAGACAGGCGGAGATACTCCTGTTCCGACGTCAGCTCCCGCAATCTCCCCATGAAAAGATTGAGTTAGTTGATAGGATCGAGTTGTATGCAGGAAGACTAGTACCACACAAAGTGCAGTCCCCTTCTTTTTATTTTAGATGTTGAGTCCACGTTCAAACACTTCCATGAAAATATGCTGCAAAGCTGATAGAGTTGAGTGTCATGCAATACGACCTCTAATGTCGTACTAAACATAAATCGATGTCATAAGTAGATGTTGAATTCCAAAACCATGTACCACTGGGAGAAGGAATTAGGAGGAAAAGGCCAAGTTTCATCTGCGACTGAAGTTGAATTTGTTCTGCCCCCCCACCCCCCCCCTCCCTCCCTCCCTCCCACTTTGCGATCATTCTCTCAAAGTTCTACCTCTGGGGACCGAGTATTTTTTTCGACTATATTCGAAAAATCGTCAAAAATGGTGCATTATACTGATGAAAGACAAATTCGAAAATGAAACAAGTAGTATAGATAACACTTTCGATCTACAATATCGTCTGTAGTAGAACAACTAATAGAAAATCTGTTTTAAGGCTATTCCAGTAACCAGCTGCCATCGATTCCGCATCTGAGAAGTTAGCTCACCCGCCTGGCCCCAAAGGGGGCGGGGCAAATCATGCAGCAGCTTTCCATCCACTCAGTACTCTGTTGCCCACCACTCAGAACTGGAAAGGCAAAAAACTTGACGAAGGAGGAACAGTCCAAACCAGTGAGTGTCAGATATGGCGTGGTCTTTCAAAATCAATGCTGGGAAGGCAGCACTAACCACGTAAAATGTGTTGGGTGTGTTGATATCTTTCACCTGTTGCAACCCAATAGGGCGGATTGTATGTGTAACAGAAGCCTATCACGTCAAGCACCATTTGAATTTCTAATGAAATAATACCGTCCCTCTGCACCACTTGACACTCGGCTGACTTTTGATTCCATTTCTTACACAAAAATGTCTGTGCCCACCACAACTCTATCAGGAATCGTGCATAAACATTCTTCCCTCCATCCCTTAGCCCCCTTCCGACTAAATAAGAGAGCACAATCTTTCCGGTCGGGCACCGGTTCTGGTGCACGATGCAATGCACAAGACAGCAGTAATTTGTACCACCGGGGGTGGGACGATCTCTTCCGGTGCACTGATAGATCGTCTGTGGATTCTTTGTTCCCGAGGCTCTGACAAACCTGGGTTAAGCCCCTACCACTACAAGGTGATCCACTGAGGGGGGCGTCGGTAGTAAGAACACCATCGTCGTTGCTTGAACTTCCGCTGACGTAAACTCTCTCGGCAACTGTTATTAGAGAGAGATTCTCATCGCAGCGTTGTACTCGAGCTACTATAGTATTTTTTTGTTTCGTTGGAAATCATCATCATTTACTCTACTAGCTATTGCTTCGAGGTATTATGATAACTATTGGAGCATAGGTATTTTCTTGTCAAAAACTTGCGCCTACGGGTATGCTTTCTCGTGAAGGTTGTGAGTTGTGAATACCGGTAGGTAGAAAGTTTGACCATTATTATGCGACCAAAAAAAATGAATGCCGAAATTTCATGTACCGGTAGTTTGCGGGAGCAATTGTGTCGCCTGCCAATCGCTTTAGGCGGTAATTTTGATTTTTCCGCGATGCTGGGCCATTCATTGCTTCCGCGTTGAGAGAGTCATCACCGCGCGGTTCAAACAGAGACCCCCAACAAAAAGCCGAATACGCGACATCAATCCCTTGCCTCCGTGGCTACAGCATCTCGTCTCGGATCAATCTGCAACCCCAGCATCAACTATCCCTGCATCGTCGCATCGCCGATTCCATCCCAGCTCTTTAGCCTGTCAGATAGAGAGGAGATATTACATTCATTGTCCCATTTGTCTTGGCGGCGGCATTAAAAGGAGAGAGGCCTCGTGGAAAATACACCGAGGTAAGACGTTGGAATCGATTTGATCTCCGGGTCCTTTCGGTTCGCCATTGTCAGTTTCTTAATCTGGAAAACTTGAGTGTTTTTGATTTCATTTAAGTTAAGACGTCCCTCTGATAAGTATTTTTGTCGTACTTTCGTGTCAGCCGAACTCTAATTAACGCTTTGTCTTCTGCAAAGTAGCGGTGCCTCGACTGTGGCGAGCAGCAACGAAGCTCAATACCTGTACCGACTGATCTTGTCTCTCTTGTATATACAGTTCGTTTAGCCCATCTTCTCCGTTGCCGTTCCCCATACAATTATCTAAGCAAGCTGTAGTACAATGGGATGCGGCGCGTCAACCGAGTCGGGGCCATCTCCCAGTGGTGGGTCCGAAACAGCGCTTTCCTCAAATAACAGACCGAGACCTGATGACCCTGCCGAAGTAGGAAACTCCAACGCGATTGATCGGGAATTGGACAGAGCTCGACAACAAGAGGAACTCAAAGTTAAATTATTGCTTTTAGGTGCTGGCGAGTCAGGAAAATCCACTATCTTTAAACAAATGAGAATTCTTCATGGGTCGCCCAGGACGGAAGATGACTTGAGAATGTATGGTGTGGTTGTTCGATCAAATTGTATAACAGCCATGCGGAAGCTGTGTCAGCTACTTCGGCAGTTGGAACTAGAATCTCAACTGGCCGAAGAACCAGCAGATGCTGAGGAAAATCAGACTCCGAAAGAAGCCTATGACTTTTTAGTGGCGCATCTGGTTGACGGCACTGCCCCTCCGTTGGAACCATTGGTGAATGGGGGCGCTGATGATTGGGTTGGTCACAGCGCAAGAGCTGGGCTGGGGCCAAACAATGACTCTCAGCTTTTTCTCCAGTTGTGGAAACCCATGAAAGTTTTATGGGAGGTAAGTGTCAAGCAGCCGCATCGGATCCCAAGAATGAGTTCTTCATACTTTTATCTCACGCTTTCTTCTACCCAATTTGAACCGATCCCTACCTTTCCTAATGCTCTATCTTTAATGTACAGTCAAAAACAATGAAAGAAGTGTGGCAAAAACGAGCAGCCGTCAATATCATCGATGGGCACAAAGACTATTTACAAGATTTATCGCGAATCGCATCACCAACCTTTCGACCTACAACACAAGACATTCTCCTGGCACGTGTCAAGACTACGCAAGTAGTGATGGAGAGGTACAGAATCGATGGAATTGATTTTGAAATGTACGATGTTGGAGGTCAAAGATCGGAAAGACGAAAATGGATCGATTGTTTCGACAACGTCGATGCCGTTATTTTTGTGGCCGCCCTGTCGGAATACGATCAAACGCTGGCAGAGGCAAAGAGAACTAATCGAATGGTGGAAGCGCTTGAATTGTTTCGGTCCGTCTGTAACAACAGAGCTTTTGCAAACACATCCATCATGCTCTTTCTAAACAAGAAAGACGTTTTTGCAGAAAAGATTCTTTATTCCGATATTCAAGCTCAAAAACCGTTCCAAGACTATGCTGGCCCACCGCGGGAATTCAACAGTGGAGTATTATACTTCATTCAAAAGTTTAAGGAATGCCTGATCAACGATGACTTCAACGACTCTTTCATCCATGTAACTTGTGCCACTGATACCAACAATAGTAAGTGTGTTCCGCGGCCTCTTCCCGTCGAAGGACTCGACCCGATGTACATCTGTTCCTAACACCTGATTGTACTGTCCTCGCTATTTCTTTAAAAGTGGAATTTGTACTCGACGCAACCAGAACTATTATCATGACGGATAACCTGAGAAGATCAGGCTTCTTGGGATCAGGCTAAAACGAACTGAAACGGTGCAAACGATGTTGGAAAGGTTCGAAAAGCGCGATGTCATCTTGCCAGTCCTTCCTTATGCTTTCTATTGGGGCATGTTCTCGATCAGACACCCAAAGGACGTTCATTCGTTCTCATGCACGCATTTACGATGATGCAATGGATGTAGTAGCCACTCTTTAAATCACCAACGTACAGTCTTGTCAATTTGTAACCGAGCCATCTTACCTTAGGAGAACTTCAACTAGGTAGCAAAATGTTTATGGTTTAATCAACAACTTTCCCCGTTGTCGACGACGTCTAGACAGCTGTAAAATGGAGATTGATCAAGGCAAAGCTGTACTGACCCTGACATTGATACTCAGGTCGTATGACGTCAAGTAGAAATCGTATGCAAACGACGGATGTAATAGGTTGTAGCATTAAACATTTAACGAAATCTTTTTTTCATTTCAACCAGATATCTCTTGTACCCTGCAGTTTGAAAAGGCCATAAGCCAAGCAATGAGGAACCTTTTCATCGATTGGAACAAATTAAAAGTCAACTCTTTCTCTATTTGGTTCACTGCAAACAAACACCATAAACCACCTAGACCTTGAAAACACAAGTAGCTCGTGGCACACAAAAGACCATATCATTCTAGTTGGACCTGATGGATCGATTAGCTATTGCTGAATCTCAGCGATGGATTGAACGTTGCATCGGATTCTTCTTTTTCGGAGAACCTTCCAGTTTCTGGCTCCTCGTTCGGATTTTCGATCAAATTAATCGCATTGGGCCTCCCTTCCGCAACGAAAACTCTTTTGTTTACGATTGAGCCTTTTCGACTACTGTAATTCATTCTTATCTTCCGTTGGTTGTGGAGAACGACGTCTGGCTCAATGTTGGAAGCAAAGAGTCGATAAAAAGGGCTTCGAAGATATTTTTGGCTGAGATTCGAAAATGATTGAGGGGAATCCCAAAAACATATATTACAGTGCAAGCGCGAGG
Organism: Nitzschia inconspicua; assembly: GCA_019154785.2. Taxonomy (NCBI): domain Eukaryota; phylum Bacillariophyta; class Bacillariophyceae; order Bacillariales; family Bacillariaceae; genus Nitzschia; species Nitzschia inconspicua. Next base: position 371,037 of record JAGRRH010000020.1, read on the forward strand.
GTTCTCAATCCCGATGCTGCTGTTCTTTATGTGACATTGCCAATTTCATCAAGCGGTCAGACAACCGGCGAGACCATCCTGAACTTTTTTTCTACTAACTGTAAATTTAGATCCGGTAAGGTACTTTAGCCAAGAGACTGTTACGGTGGAAAGGAGATCATTGTGTTGGCATACTTCAAATCTTTCCTTGTTCTTCTCTTTTGACAGTCTTCAGCCTGTCCACTTCTAAAGTCACACGAGATCCACAATTCATGCATAAGGCGATCCACAAGCTCCAGTCCAAACTGGGTAGTGACTCTACCGCGAGATCCAACGAGAAGCTTCGATCAGTCCAGCAATCCATGGGAGACCGTTTTTGTCAATACCACGACTCTTAAGTATGGAAGGAGTACTCCCCTTTGGTGACAACTTAAGATTTCTGTCCACGAATCGGAAAATATCAGTGAATCCAATAGGAAGGATTCGACGCCAACGATCTCCTTTTGCCGAATAAAGCCCAGTCCACTGCTGGTGCTGTGATAGCTACTAGTAGTATGTCGTCTGAGAAGGAGGAAAACGAAGAAACAAACAGCAGCAGGACCCCTACATCGCTTTCAGAAACTGTATCAAGGCCGGAAAATTTGTGCCACTGAAACGATTCTACACCATAAAAATGAATCGAGTGTGAAATACTCGAAGTTCTAGTCTCTCTAGCTAGACTATCAGGCCAATACTAGTAGCTTTAGCCCCGACCACCGTTGTCCACCGTAGTCGTAGTGTTAAAAAAAAAATCCCCTGTTGTTTCGTATTCTAATAGGTATGTAACTTATGCATCATACTAGGAATATGTAACATCGCCGTTTTTCGCGATGCATTGGATCATCACATTTTCGCGCTGGCCATGCCCGCCCGCCGTGCCAGCGAAGCCGATCTGTTCCTAGAGTCAAAACTCTCAGGCCTCATGGTGCAATGGCATAACGCGCAAAAGCCTCGTACGGCACGCAACTCGTGTGGGCCAACTTTCTCTATTCAAAGAGTACTGTTGTAGCGAGACGTATTGTATCCTACAGAGACGCTATTACCTTTTCACCATGACGACCCCCAAGCCAAAGGAAGGAACCGGCGATATAGCCACATTCAACATTCAGCATGGCTTTGCAGAGGCACTGGTGCGAGGAATGCGTTCGTCGTTCTTGCAGGATCAGGATTACCATCACTTGACCCAATGTGAGACGTTGGATGATGTCCGCCTGAACTTAACTGAAACAGATTATGCGGACTCTATTGCCGACTTCAATTCCTTGAACCCAACCATGCTCCAAAAGGCTGCTGTTGACAAGGTGTGTAGAGAAAAGAAACCGGAAAAGGAAGCACATAATTTCTAGTGATGTTTGAGCGGGGCGGGAACAGCCATTGTTACACTCCCTGTCGCAATGTTCTTCGCTCTTGATTATACGTGTGCCGTCGTGCATTTTCTCTTTGTTCGAAAATTGTTCTGATTCTGTTTTTCATATTTCTTTTTCTATACACCCTTGCTTGTAGCTTGTCACCGAATTTAAATACTTGCGAACACAAACCGTGGAACCGCTATCCACTTTCTTGGATTTCATTACCTACGAGTATATGATTGAGAATGTAATGTTGTTGCTCAAGGGTGCATTGAGTGGTCGTGACATCAATGAACTCTTGGAACAGTGCCATCCTCTTGGTATGTTCAAGGAGTCCACCATGCGTTCCATCCCTACTTTTGAGAATAGCGCCAAGGGATACTCCGATCTGTACCAAACGGTTTTGGTGGATACGCCTGTGGGTCCATACTTTTCCAAGTTCTTGCAAGAGAGCGCCATGCATCGCGGTGCTCATTCTCGCAATGTTTTGGAAGAGGTTGAGATTGAAATCATCAAGTCTTCCCTCATCAAGTACTGGATTGAAGATTTTTACATGTTCGTGGAATCCCTCGGTGGAGATACCGCCACTATCATGGGAGACATTTTGAAGACTCGTGCCGATACCAATGCCGTGAACATCACTCTGAACTCGTTCGGTACCCCATTGAATGAACCCGCCATGCGATCTTCGGATCGAAAGCGTCTGTATCCAGCGGTTGGGTACCTTTACCCCGCTGGAACTTCCATGTTGGCAGACGTTTCGGACGAAGACGAGCTTGGACGGGTATTGGAGCTATTCCCATCCTACTCTGCTATCTGGAGCATTCATGCCTCGGGAACCGGAGACAAATCGATTGACGATGTTTTCTATGAACGTGATGTTCAAGCATTGGAGCTGGCTTTTGAAAGTCAATTTCACTTTGGATGTTTTTATGCCTATGTCAAACTTAAGGAGCAGGAAATCCGTAACTTGGTGTGGATTACCGAGTGCATCTTGCAACAACAAAAGGACGAAATTGAAAAGTTTGTTCAAGTATTCTCGAACACCGCCCCATGGCGAGGTAAGACCCGATAGACGCTTTGGCGGAATGGAACGAATCAGTTGCAGTGTGTAATGAACAGCTTGGCGGTATAAATATTACTTATATTTTAGTGAAAGGAAACCTCTCACCACTCTTAGAACAAAGATACACTATTAGTGTATGAACTACTTCCAGAATACCCTTTCACAAAGGAGAATGATGTCCTCCAGAAGAAGGTGCTGTTCCTTCTGTTTTTCATAAGAGGTAGACTACTACATTTTACAGTTGTTGACGTAGACGTGTACGACAGAAGAAGCAACCGTTAACAGTTCGACGCAAGGTGGATTATTTATTAGGGTTTTCTAGTACGACTCGGGCTCGGGCTGCTTATTTACGACGGGTCATCAAGTCCGTCCGTCTCACCTAAACGTTACAATGTCAAATCAAGCAGATCCTGCACACAACGCCGCTGTCCGTCTTTATCCTGTGTCATCTCTCTCTCCGGTAGCTAGGACTGGCGCTGCAGAGAGTCCTCTTTCCTCTCCCTATTACGATCTAGATACCACACTGTCCCTTACCAGCCACCATGGCGATGAAACTACGAGATCTTATCCGCAAAGTGCGGGCATGCAAAACAGCGGCTGAAGAGCGAGCAGTCATTGCCAAGGAGTCGGCAATGATCCGTACGGCCATTCGCGAGGAACAAGAACATTATCGTCACCGTAATGTTGCGAAGCTGTTGTTTATGCACATGTTAGGTATGTGGTACCAGTTTTGAATTGTCCATGCCAGGATGAAGTCGGGTCGCCATGGACAAATGATGCATCCGTTGCGCGCATTGAACGTTCATTTTCGTATCGTAAATCCCGTATTTGCGTATTCCAAATTCTGATATTTCCGTATTGAAAACCATATCGCGATTCATCGTTTTGCAGGATATCCTACACATTTCGGTCAACTGGAATGCATGAAGTTGATTGCGTCTCCACACTTTCCAGAGAAGCGTATCGGCTACTTGGGGATGATGCTGCTGCTATCCGAAGAGGCAGATGTACTGATGTTAGCAACTAATTCACTCAAGAACGACATGAATTCACAAAACAAATTCATTTCTGGATTGGCACTATGTACGATTGGAAACTTAGCGACGGCCGACATGTCGAGGGATTTGGCACCGGAGGTGGACAAGCATTTGAAATCAGGCATGCCGTATTTGAGAAAGAAAGCGAACTTGGCTATGGCTAGATGTCTGACCAAATGTCCCGACATGGTTGAAGATTTTGTTGACCGGGTTGTCACGCTGTTGAAGGACAAGAATCACGGTGTACTCATTACCGTTGTACAACTGATGACTCAAGTCCTCATGATCGACTTGAAAAATGCAGAGGAGGAAGGAGAGAATCCGTTCGAGACCGACTGCCGCAAGGCATTCTTACGATTGGTGCCCATGCTAGTGAAAATGCTCCGCAACCTTTTGAGTTCCGGGTACTCTCCGGAATACGATGTCGCTGGAATTTCTGATCCTTTCCTTCAAGTCCAGCTTTTGACTCTCCTTCGCTTGCTCGGTACAAAGAATGAAAATGCTTCGGAAGAGATGAATGACGTCCTTGCTCAAGTCGCCACGAACACAGAATCGTCGAAGAATGCTGGAAATGCTATTTTGTACGAATGTGTTCAAACCATCATGGGCATCGAGAGCGAAGATGGACTCCGGGTGCTCGCTGTCAATATTCTTGGCCGCTTCTTGTTGAATCGGGACAACAATATTCGATACGTTGCGTTGAATACACTCTCCAGATGCATCAAAGAACAACAGGAAACAATTGATGGAAGTGTTCCAACGGAGAGTGCGAACACTGCCTCTGCTGCCTTGCAAAAACACAGAAATACAGTAGTTGACTGTTTGAAGGATCCTGATATCAGTATCCGACAACGTGCGCTCGAATTGATTTACTACATGGTGAATCAAGAAAATGTCGAAGCCTTGACTGCAGAGCTTCTGAATTACTTGGTACTGTGTCCTCGCGAGCATCGCAGCGATATTTGCACCCGCATCTTGCGAGTGGTAGAAAGGTTCAGCCCCGACGATAGATGGCGTGTCGACACGCTGATTACAATGTTGACCATTGCAGGGAGAGAGGCCTCTCGAGAAGTACAAAGCGCCGCTGTCATTTATATTTCACGTTCAGGAGATGATATCCATGCCTACGCAACACACAAATTGCTCAAGGCCATTCGAGACGACGATGGGTCACAAAGAGGTCTTTTGGTGGTTGGAATTTGGTGTGTCGGAGAGTACGGAGACCATTTGCTCTCTCCGTACTCCTACACCCCATCCCCTGGGCCTGGCGAAACAATGAATGGAGCACCTGTATCCATCACTTTTATGGCTTTAGACCCTCTCTCGGTAGTTCAAGCCGTGGAGACCGTTACAAAACGACATTCGTGTCCAGATTATATCAAGGAGCGTGCCTTGACCTGTTTTGCAAAGCTTTGCGATCGATTTGCTAACAAAGGAGATGCAGCAGCTCTTACTTTGCTGCAGAATTTGATTAAACAGCATGAAGTATCGCATTCCTTGGAGTTACAGCTGCGTGCATGTGAGTACGACGCGTTGGTTAACGCAACGAAGGGTGTTAAAACAGTAGTGAAGAAGCCTGAAGTGGAGCCAGATTTGTTTGGAGTAGCAGACAACGGCAACACCGGCGAAGGTGTGAGTGCATCTGTTATCAACGCCGCCAAGGAAGCGCTATCACGAATGCCTGTTGTTGACCTAAAAGTGTTGGAGAAGAAGCGAGAAGAAGCGTTTGGGGACATGGCGATGCCAAAAGCCAAATTGGCTGCACCGGCTCCTGCTGGCAGCGGTGACCTTTTGGATTTGAACGATATGTTTGGTGGAACAGCTGCTCCGGTACCGGCCCAGAACGGAGGCGCCGAGGCACCAAAGAGTGATCTTGATCTCCTCACAGATATATTTGCAGCATCCTCTGTGGCGCCTGTAGCTCCAGTTGGCGGTGGGGGCGGATACGATCCTTTTGGAGCTGCCGGTCCTATTGCAGCGATGCCTGCACCATCTAATCCTCTCGATATATTTGGAGCACCTCCAACCATATCTGCAACGATGCCTGTCCCACCAGCGGCAGGAAATCCTCTTGACATATTTGGCGCTCCGCCAGCTGCTGTGCCTATGGCAACTCCTGTATCAATCCCAATGGCGCCAATGATGGATGCTCCTGCCCCAGCTGCAAATGCTAGTGTTGTTGTTCCTGGATTTACACACGAAGGTTTAACAATAGAGTTTGAGTGTTCGAAGCCCGATATTTGGAACAAGCAGTCGTCGGAGCTCATCGCCAAGTGCACCAATGCAAGTTCCGACGCCATGTATGGTTTCAATTTACAGTGCGCCGTTCCAAAATACGTCACCATGGAAATGGAACCTCCTACTTCAACGACCATTCCTGTTACCGGCATGAATACAGCCAAGGTGGTGACCCAAAAGATCAAGGTGACAAATTCACAGCTCGGAACGAAGAATTTGATGTTGAAACTCAAAGTCAGTTTTACGTTGCAAGGTCGAAAAATCGAGCACTTGGCTACTTGCGGGGGGTTCCCAGCTGGCGAGTACTAACGTAGAATAATAAGCCTATCAGTTTTCAAGTGTGATGAATTTCATTCTTTTAGCTAGTAGCGACGCGGTCCACTCGGACCAGGCCACAGCAAGGACAGAAGACTCACGCCTTTCTACTGGCCTTGACAATGTACAATGGATCTGATCGACCTGGATTGGGTGAAATGTCAGAACATGTAGCAGGTTCGAACAATCCCGAGTAGTGGAAGAAACTTCCTGTAATGAAGATGTGTTCCAAATCGTTCGTTTGAAGCCATATCTGTGTGTGGACGTTTGTGTATGTGTATGTGAACAAGATAAAATTGAGGTCAGACAGTATAGTTCCTGTGAATTCAGTATCAATTTCACATTATTTCTGTTCTCACCTGAAACGCTTTGGTGGGGAAACATCGATTGCTCATGGAAATGATGCATTCGCCTCCAGGTCGTAGAACTCTGCCGATTTCCTTAAAAATCTCGAGTGGCTTATTGAGATAGTCCACACTGACCACGCAAGTAACCTTGTCGAATGATGCATCGTCAAATGGCAGAACTGGATCAAGATTCAGATCTTTGACGACGTAATCCGTCAATTGAGGATTCTGGCTGAGCTCATACTCATTCATTCCAAGCCCAACTACTTTACCTCCCTTGAAATCTTTGGGGTAGTGCGATACCCACGAACTGCAAATATCTAACACATCATCTCCCTTTTTGAGATGTTCGGCATAGTATTTCGTCAATGCCGACACGGCTGCATCGTCAATATGGTATACCAGACGGGGACTATCGTAAAAGACGGCATCGCTACTTTCATCCATGCGTGCAAAGTCTTGTTCACTGTACGGCCATTCGTCGGGGAATTTTGGATTTTCAAGGACTTTTTCGGCCATGCTTCCCATCAAGGCGATCGGCATTCGATATCCCGGCACTCTCGACGGAACTGGCAAAAACGGAAAGGCAGTCGTCAAGCGGTACGAGCACACAAGGAGGAGAGAAAGTAGCGGGAACATCATCTTGGAAGGAATTGGTGAGTATTGTGTATCGGCAACGGCGCAATTTTTTACAATGTTGGGACACAGGTCAAGATGCGATCAGTATTAGACAACTACAACAACAACAAACAACAACAGCCTTTTCGTGATGGTGAGAGATCTTAGATGTCATTCGATGACGTGTTTCCGTGAATGAGAATGGAAATACGGGACTGCATGTCGTCCGAACTCCATCATCATGACATCCACAACGCTCTTTCCAAAAATCGCATCTCGATCACGACTGCGCTCTTCACTCTTCACAAGTCAATCTATGATACCACTTCGAGTAGTCTATAGTTGGTTGCACTTTTCTCGTTGATATCCAGCCGTGGCTGCAGTTGCCATGAAGACATTGTCATATCCGAACTAGTGGAATTAAAGAAAAGTTGTTTCGAGTTCTACTGCTCGTTCATCCGTTGGAAAATCAGCTTCTTTTACAATGGGCACCACAGAATCCGTTCCGGAAGAGGAAGACGGCGTTGCTCCCGCGAACGTGCATCCTAATCGTACGGAAGAACGCTTTTCTGCTGGCCTCTATCCTTCTCACAGTCCACCACGCAATCCTAAAGAAATGCCCATGGCTCCGTCTGGTTCGCCTCGACTAAGACACGGCACGCATGCCACACAACAATTCCCATCATCATCATCAGAGGCATCACAACAGGCAGCCCCTCGACGACGACCGCCACCTCCAGTCAAGCCAGTGCTCCGACTGGAGGGGTTGGTTGTGGGAGGACCGAAGACGGGGAAACGCTCCTTACTCCAACGTTTGGAAGGAAAGAATCCCTTTCAAAACAAAACTGAAAGTGAACAAGCCCCGGATTCGGTTGTTCCTTCCATCCTCATCCCATACAAACCACCTCCAGATTCCCTTGCTCCCGACCGAATACAGCTTCATGTCCAAGGTATACCCAACAGTCTACAACATATGGAAGACTTCTACAAACAGCAACAACAGACAGTCCAGTTCATGGTGGTCTTGGTCAGTCCCAAGCACAAATTAGAAACCACACAAGCCTATTTGGGCCGGTCATTGTCTCTTTATTTGGATTCGTTGGGGTATCCAAGCAATGCAAAAGCAGATGATGGGGAGACCGATACTATAAACAAAATGAAAGCAGACGAAACGGCTGTTCCTGTTCCCGTTTGCATCTGTGTTCTCTTTAACTTTCGAGATTTGTTACACGAGAATTCATCATTGCGGCATCAACTTGAACAGAGCCTTACGGAAGGACTCGTACAAAGAAATATCCCGCCTCACAAAATCGTCGTGGATTGGATCCATGTCAGCTTGAAAAACTGTTACGGACTCGACCTGATGCATTCCTTCATTTACAAGACATACTTGCTGCGGAAAGAAACGCTCCTGGAACGTCAGTTGAGGGCTGTGCAACAACAACAACGGAAATCCACCTTAACGCTGGACCAAAACGATAAATTGTACGAAGAGTTTGTGAATTCCCTACAGCCTACATCAGAAAATGCGCTACGTCGACCCACACAAGACGGACAAAATCCACTACCAGACTCAACACAAAACAATTCCCAACAGAATTCCAAGTCGTCCGACAACAGTTCCGTTCCACCAAAGAAAACGCCGCCATCAAGACGAACAATTCAGAACGATAATAGCTCTACGAAACAAGAGAAAAAGCTGGTTTTGGGGATGGAAAGGGATGCTTTGGAAGCATTTTTGGCTAGCAGCGACGAAGAAGAGCAGGCACCACAAAAGATACACAACAAGTCGGGACCATACACTACAGACGATGAAGACGATGATTTCTTTTACGACGAAAAGGGCCGACAACGATTCAACAAACCAATACATCAAAATATTGTCTATTCAAGTGACACTTCTGACGACGACGAAAGCGAGACGCAAAGTCTCACAATAAAGGAGAAAAAGACTCCAGTGAAACACCAAGCTGACTTTGGTGAAGACCGCAGCTACTCAAACGCTCCGAACACCCCTTCTGAAAATGATAGTGAAACGTCTAACAATTCACCACATTTTTTGACCACAAATAAAATATCGTCGAAAGTCGAGCATGAAGAGGAGGTTAGAGACAGACATAATCCTGGTTTGCAAGTAGCGAATACTTCCAATGAAAAACCTAGCTACGAGATAAAGGGTGCTGAGGACCAAGACATCAAAGATAGACCGTTGAATCCTGGTATGACTACTGAGAATATTTCAAATGACAAATTGCATGACGACATCCAGCCCAAGGACCCCAAGTACCAAGATACACCAGATATGCCGTTGGATCCCGGTTTGCAAGAAGAGAATAATTCCAATGACAAATCTCGCGACGACACCCCTCCCAAGGATGCTGGGGACCAAGACATTACAGAAGGACCGTTGGATCCCGACGAGGACATCTCGTCCAAGGGTATTGAGGACCAAGACATTGCAGATAGACCGTTGGATCCTGGTTTGGGTAAAGAGAATACTTCCGATGACAAATCTCGCGACGACATCTCAACCAAGGGTGTCGGGGAACACCGCATTACGGAGAGACCGTCGAATCCTCTTTTGCTCACTGAAAATACTTCAAATGAAAAATCGCACGACAGTGTCTCGCCCAAGGGTCTTGATGGCCAAGATATCACAGATAGACCGTCGAATACTGCTTTGCATGCAAAGACAACTTCAAACGACAATTGTCACGACGACTCTCCGCCCGAAGTTGATGGGAATCAAGAATATGAAGAAGAATTGCCGTGCTCAACCAGTGCAATGGAGAACAGTGGGAGGGAGGGAGACGACAATGCTTATGTAATCCATCAAGAAAATGCTGCTTCAGATGAAATGCCGATCAACACCGCAAGTATGGAAGAGGACGACCCAGACACATTGGAGGAAATCAGAGAAGCTCCCCATACAATCAACGCTATTGGTGGGAAGGATAACGGTGGCACTACACCTTCATTTCTCACCAAAGATGAGAAGAGCGATAAGGAGGAGGACTACAAAATCGCATTGATACCAATGCAGTCGAACGACGGTGATGGTGATGGTGATGGTGATGATGACGACGACGACGATGACTACGTGATTGGGCATCCAGCCGCTGTCTGTCTCGACGACGAAGAAAGTGATGACGAAGACTTCATTATTGGCGTGATTCCACAAATAGAAGATTCCTCAAAGAAGGGAAAGATTGCACAGGGCGACGTGGGCAGACATGCACAACATGGCGAGAACGACTCAAATCGTGACGACTGCCAAGAACCGCCACAAGATTCATACGCATCAGTGGGCAATGTGGAGGAGATGAACGAGAAGAAAGCAGCACCGCGTCAATTTCAAGAGCAAGCAGAGAGAGTCGCAACCAGAAATATTCCTTCTTCTTCGTCAGCTTTGAGCGAAGCCGCAATGGCTGCAGTAGCCGCTGCCCAACGCGAGGCGGAGCTCATGTTGCAACAACAGCAGCAGCAGTACGCTCAACAACAACAACAACAAGAGCTTTTGGACAAGAAAAAGGAAAAAAAGAAGAAATCCAAAAAGAAGTTGGACGGAAAACCCAGTGAGAAAAAGAAGAAAAAGAAGAAAGAAAAGATCACGGGGGAGGAGTAAGAGTTGTTGTTGGATTTACTTGTGGTCATGGGTCAAAAAAGGAGATGTATAAAATAAATCCTCCGTCGTAAAAAGCACTCAAAACACCATTGGCTGATAAATGAGTCCTTTTACTATATTATGGTTTACTGCGATATAGAATCTAGTATCAGTGACAGATATATCCTCATCCCGACAGTCGATCCAAAACAAGGGCAACTTCGTCAGGCGTAGCAATATGGAATCCCTTGTCCGGTGTAGCTCTCGCGAGCTCAATGTTGTCGGTTGAGATCTTTTCTTCCATCACCTGCTTCAGCGTACTCAATGCAAGTTCTTCTGCTTCTTTCAACGTCATGCTTTCCGAGTATGACTCCTCCAAATTCGATTGTGCCCCCTCGCTTCCAGCACCGATCGCTTTGGCCTTGTATCGGACAAAGGTTCCACTCGGATCAGAAAAGTACAGCTGCGAACCCTCCAAATCATCATATCCAGCCAATAAGAGGGCGACACCAAATGGACGAGACATTCGTTTGGAGGCATCTCCATCACTGCCCTCACCAAAGCTCAATGCCAAATCGCAAACGGCTTGAGTCAATGGTTCCACACCAATCGGTTCATCGTAGGTGAACCGATGATTCTGTGCCTCAACACGGGCATGATCAACCAACGTCTTGGCATCGGCGACAAGTCCACTCATGGCAGCGCCGATATGACTATCAATTTCAGCAATCTTTTCCACACTATTGGGATCCAACAGAGGCGACGTCAAGCGTTTCTCTACTGCCAAGACGGACCCCTCTTTGGTTTGTATCCCGACGGCCGTGGATCCAAGTTTGATGGCCTCAATGGCATATTCTACCTAAAAAAAGGTGAGCAAAAGTACAGCATGTCACTGAGAGAAAAGAGAACATTATATAGATCGTCACAGGAAAAGGAAAATATACCGACGCACAGTCACTGTCACGGATAGATACTTGCGCTACGTTTGGGTGACAACAACAACCACTATCCATGGTACAACTACTACCGGTACTCACCTGAAAAAGACGACCCTCCGGCGAAAATGTGTTGACACCACGGTCATATTCAGATCTCGTCAAATACATAGCAGAATAATTCTATCGATAATATTGTGGAGGTGGGAGAGGGGTGTTGGCAACAGAATAGAGGGAAAAGATTTTGCTATCTATTGTTAAATCAATGGCATTTGACATGGCAGCTGAAAGAGCATGGAGTGGATTTTTTTACGGCAGTAGCACATCGCGATGGAAGCAGGACGATGTCGATGGAAAATAAACATCTCCATCTCTAATGATTGAAATTATTCATTAAGGCTTTGGTTAAATTTCCTCGTTTGCCCTCATCTTCGAATCTCACTCGGTAATAATATTATTATTATTACTACGACGTATTAACTGTAAGTATGTATCTTCAAATCTGCAGGCACGTCTGATGCCCGGGGTGAAGATTGAAAGATGACAATCATATCCTCCATCACTGACTGTGAATTCCTTTCATTTCCGTTCCTAAAATTTTGGTGCTGTATCAAAACCAGCTTTGTTTCCTCTGTCGATACACCAACATCTCTCTGGCCTTTTTCACGATCATCCTCATCATGCCAGAACTCAGAAAGTATGAAGTCGATAGGCTACCATTGAACGTAGCAAAGGCATTGTACGTCGTCATGTTGGATCATAGTACCAATAACTCCGACTGCTTCTGTGCCACGACTAGTCGAGAATCGCATTCATACATGGATATGATGGCAGCTTTGGAAATTCGGGTTGGTTCGTACTATCGACCTGAATCGCGATCTGTGGAATGTGACAGCGATCCAATCTGGGAATGGATGATAGCTACGGACAATAAAAGGGCCCTGACCATAGTCCAGCGTCATATGTATGTTGAGGTTCGAAACATGAATCAAAGAGACCTCACCACGGAACCAACACCCAATGGAAAGTTTCTACCCATAAAATTTGCCAAGCGATTCAAACAGTGGAACGTCTTACAACTCTTGCGACGCCACCCCGATGACATTCAGAAATTGCCTGCTCGCACGCTGGAGTCATTCAGAAGCAAGGGATTGACATTGACAGAACGCCGTGCTCTCCATGCCCACCTTTCTCAAATTGCAGTCAAATGGGGAGTAGAAGCAACTTCTTCCTCCGTGAAAGCTAATCTAGAAGCCATGCATAAGTGTTTCTAGTTTTCTAAATTGCGGAAAGAATTCCGTCAACAGTTGAACGAGTATGGAATCCATGTCAAGTCGAGCCGACATCATTTCAACAAAACATGCGATGAGGTAATCGATTACTATCAAACGGACTACGGCTTTCCGGTCCAGGATGGATACGAAACAATCGCTTCCGTGACGACAAATGATGCCGCCGGTAATCACAAGGAACGGACGGCAATCAAGGAGTCTCATCCAACGAACGAAAATGATACTGTAAATGACCCAAGAGGATTCTACTACAGTCAACGTTCGACGTCTGTCTCATCATTTATCGGTACGTCATTTCTAGCGTATCGATCAGCATGGCTGTGGGAATCGCAGTATTTCGATTCGGGTCCTAGCGACGTGACAATGATGCCCTGTGTCCAGCATGGTTCTCTCACCTTTTCTTCAACATGTCTCTTGATCAAATTCGGTTTGTGGTGCAGGATCGCTGGCTTTATCGAGTAGATCTCTTGTTGATTCAGAGAATCCAGTATCAGTGCAATTTCAATCCTGGGACGAAAACTGGCCCGAAACGCACCAAGAAACAGTCGCTGGCTGTAGTATTTCCAGCACTGAATTGGAGGATTCTCAACAAACATTCGACGGAAAAGAAGTACATTCCATTTTGTTCTCTCCGGAAGAACTTGAAAGAAACTTGTCGTTTTGTTTCAGGGTTTCGGAAAGTGTTGATTCTAATTCATGTTGCGAAACCAATTCGTGCTCGTCTTGGATTGTCTTGGTACGTGGATGATACCTCTGGAACAATCCTAGGATTTGGAAAAATGATCTTTGAGCTCATACTGTTCTCTGCTTGTTTTACAAAAGGGGAAAGATACGAACAAAGGGACACACAGAAAAAGCAACAAACCTTGAGGTTGGTCGACGATGAGAAAGAAAGACTTTTGTGTACTTCTTGGGAAAGAAACAGAGGGGTACAATCGATGGTGCCATTACCTCCTCGAGTCACCACTCGAGCGTACTGTCAGAATCGAGAAAAAAAAGCCAAAAGCGATGGAATTCACAATCTTTTTCTCGAAGAAAGCTACTATAAAATTTAGGATCAATGACATCCATCGTATAGGAAACCAGCCACCTACTAGGCTCAATCAAACGACACAAACCATCTTCTCAAAAGTGAAAAGCGTTGGTGCCATTATCATCTACTACGAACACCACTTGTTCGTTTTGTCAAATACCGTAGGATTCTACTCCTATAGAAGTACATACAACATCTTGTACCGGTAATACTAGGTACGACTACGGTAGTTCTATGTTAGCACTGGGAATTTCTACTACCGTACTACATACTCGGAGTACTTCGTACTGCCGTACTCTGTACTCATATCACGACTTGGTACGGTGGTACCGTAATACTTAATACTGAATGGTAGAAAGACGGTAAAAGGTGCAACATCATCTCTTCAATCTTCTTCTCGAGACTGTGAATTATCTTCGGCAAGAGGCAAAAACAAAACAACTGCTTCCTCTACTACCGGTGGCTAGCTACGGTAGTTGGTGGAGTACGGTACCGGTAGAGAGCTACGATAGTACGTAGTATATCCGCACATTCTTCATAGGCGACATGTTGCGAAGGAACGCCGCTGCCGAGGCGTCCTCTACCACCCAAAACGTCATGCCGGTGACTGGTGGAAGTGGGCATGCCCTGGACGGCAGAAACAACAACCGTAAATCCTCTCGAAAAACAACGAAAAAGCGACAACAAAATGCGATCGTTAGAGGATGTGTCATTGTTCTCATTGCATTGGTGTTGATGGTGCTTCTTCTCGTATCGATTATGACGCGGAGCAGCAATCCAAAGATCCAGAAATACACTCCGTCCAAATTACGAAGGAATCGAAACTTTGTCAAACAGGAAACGGGTGGAGAAAATCTCAAGAAGGAGGAACATGACACGGCCAAAGTCGGAAGATCTTCCAACGCCGGACGAGTGGGCGATTTCTTACCTCCAAACTCTGTCTACAAAGTTTCCATGGAGAGTATCAAGGGAGAGTTGGTTGACTTTGCGAAGTATCGTGGATTGGTGTCTCTGATTGTGAATGTTGCCTGTTTATGAGGCAAAACGAAAGTGTCCTACGAGGAATTATGTACGTTTGAATGTTTGACTGATGGTGTTGTCTGGTTTGTTGGCGGATTTATTTTTTGTTTTTCATGTCTCATCATTCTTCTTCTCATTTCATTCACAGCCATTTTGCAAGAAAAGTATCGTCAAAAAGGATTTTCCGTGTTGGCCTTTCCCATTAATGACTTTCGACAGGAACTACCCTCCAACGAAGAGATTGAAACTTGGGTCCATCACAACTTCCCCCAAGCCTCATTTCCGATGTTCCGTTTGAGTTCGCTGGAGGAAAATCCTGTATTTTCATCAATTCGAAAGCAGCTTCCTGAACAAACACCAAAGTGGAACTTTTTCAAGTACCTCGTGGACGGCAACGGCCGCGTCGTTAAAGTTTACGATCATCGAACCAATCCATTGGCCTTGATAACTGATATTGAAGCGATGCTGGAAGCAAACAATCTTGAAGGAGGCGGAAGACTTGTTACTGAATAGTTTCACTAATTACGTGTTTTTGGCAGCGTCAAAGAGCATTGGGAAAAACTTGAGAATGACGGGCAAATTTGGAATTGGACGTACCGTCGGATTGACGCGCCATTGAAACTTTTGCCCTGAAATCACGAATTCTCTACTTCTTTGGATTGCTACAGAACACGATTTTGCTGTAGTTTTTTCTTGATTAAAGATTGATAGGGCTGTCTGCTCATCCGTCCACTTCCACCACGACGTATGGCACACACACATTTTCAACACTTGTGCGATTATTCCTAGTCAAATTCCTACACGGATGGTTCCCAGTGGGAAAAGTCGTATCTAGTAGCTAGTTATGACCCTATGAAGTACCCCAGTGCACGCCCATCATGCGATGAGCCCATAGAAGATTTTAAACACTTCCTGACGTGCCCTAACCCAGAGCGTCGCAAATGGCATACTGCTCTTTAGACATCCATCCTACATCGATGCGAGTCCCTGAACCCACCTGGACCTGCTACTGTGGGGGCTGAACCATTGGCTCCAAGGTACACCTGTTCCCAACAACAGAGTAGCCGAGCGGATCGCACAGGTACTCCACAGTCAGACTACGATAGGGTTGGACCACTTCCTCCCAGACAGGTGGTCCAAGCGCTGGACCACCCTCCAGCTGTAAAATCTCCAGCACAACGACATCGAGGTCAAGAATAAGAACACTAGTCTTTCGTGGTCCCTTAGCATTATCCGCCTCATGTGGGAACACTGCTACAAGGAATGGGAAATCAGAAATAAAGCCAGGCATGGAAAAGTCGATGATGACAAGACCCAGCGACGCCTCGAAAAGGTCCACCGGAACATTCGAGCCCTCTACGACCTCAAGCCCAAGTGCTTCCTCCACGCCCAGAGACATTATTTTTACCAAACAGTGGAGGAACACTTCCGCATAGAGACCGATATCCGAAACCTTGAAAACTGGCTTGAAACATAGGAGCCGATGATCATACAAAACACCAAATATCGCAGGAACATTTTGGATGGCCGCCTCTGCCCAATTGTCGAAGTCTTTCGTCTCATCAGGACCACACCTCTACGCACACCGACACAAACGATTACCTCACGACCATGCACACCAGCATTCACAACGTTTCCCATCAACACATGCTTCCACCCCACGATGGTCACATTCCCAAACGCAACATTATAACAGCCGCTACTAAAGTCGTACACTATACAACTCGGCCACCACAGAAACACGAACAAACTAACAAACAACAAACAAACATACACACATACGCCATCTCATCACACCTGACCTCCTCCCCAGCCAGATGAATTTGCCCTCCTTCTGTAGGAGGTTTTATACCATCACCACCCCCCTGGAGTTACCTCTGGTTACTCCCAGCATTGCCTCGCCCCAAGGGCCTGGAGGGTGATTCAACTTCTCAGTTACGGAATGGGCAATCATCACGATGTACTACTACTAGTGTGTTCACAAGCGTGGGCATCCAAGACCAGAAGATCTGTAATCTATGGACTGTTCTATTAGAGTACTCCCTTATTTAAGTAGATGTCGAGTTGTGCAAAGAATATAATATTATTATACATACTACGAAGTAGTATTTTTCACTTGGATTTCGAAGTTATATGAACAGAGTTACACGTGGAAGCAAAGTCAAAACCACAGTGATGATGATGAAGCAGCTTATTACTTAAAAGTTATTACACTGTCAATCATCATAATCCATCATCCATCTCCCCCCTGCATCTCAAAATGGCATGCCATCACTCCCTAGGATCATGATAGTCCTGTGGTCGGTGCTTCTGGTACTATTTCAAGTGCTTCAATCAGATCAACACGCTTTTGGATTTGCAATACAGCGAAGTTACCTCAGAAGGAATCTTTGCCCACCAAGGAACGAAGTGCTCAAAAGAGATTCTCATCGTACATCGTCATTTGCTACAGTCTTTGCAAAGGATGGAGTCCTCTATCGACAATCGGTCTGTACCAAAGACGAAATGGAAAGCATTCAACAGGAACTACCTGGTGCGATGAAAAGTCTTACGCAGGAGCAGTCTTCAATCGCACAACATCGGTTCGGTGCCTCGATTTCGAAACAACCAGGGAGCGCCATTCTAGATATTTTGGAGCGAGGATCAATATATTCGTTGGTGCAACGGGCCGTTATCAGCTCTTTGGTAGACAGCTCCCCGAAAATTCGTCTCTCCCAAAATATTCCCGTGGAGGTCCGTCTCTACCAAAAACCTGGGGCGTCTATGGCTTGGCATCAAGATGACATCTTGTACGATCCACCGCAAATCGAGATTGTGTTCACGGTCGAAAACACGTCGGATTGCGCCACATTATGGAAAGTGGAACATGGCTTGCACAGTCAAGAAACGCATCCCAACTCCCTGTTGATGCTCCAGGCTGGCGGGCCAGAACACTGTGTAACGTCGTTGAGGCGGGGTCGACGTGTCATACTCAAGTGTGCCTATATCATGGAAGGAGCCACATTTCTTGGTGGCGAGAACTATAAATACCAATTTGGCGAGTCCAAAACTACAAGTGGGAGTCAAAAGAAGAAGAAGAAACGATGAAGGTTCGGCTGCGGGTGTGCGATAAGCTTTTGATTGCGATCTTGTTGCTTCAGTTGCAGTTTTTGTTTCTTTCTCCTACCGTATGCTTAAGTGAACAGAACCGAACCATGCATTTGTGAGAGCTCAAAATGATATAGAAAACAAAATTAAGATCAACATTCACGACGTCATTACATGAACAGAAACCAATACTGTCGGAATTAGTTGCGAGAACGTCTACGACCACTCACGTCGATGGATAGAGAGTTTGGTAGAAATTGATGATGATGAGTGTCTTCACGAATTTAGTGGACCATTGGTCCACTTCGTAAGAAGAGTACCAAGTCCTACACAAGGTAGAAATGTACTAAGAGATTGTGTAGGAAAAGGAATCAGGAGTTTAAGACAAAATTTGAAAATAGTCGATTAAAAAGTGAAAAAGGTATCTTGTCTTGTGTAGTAAAAATGTTGTATTGAGGGAATTACGACATGTAATCGTAATTCACAGCTCAACATTTCCAATAGTTCACCTAGTAGCCAGCTAGAGAGAACAATTCCGTTTGCTCGTTCGACCGCAACTGCACGACGCACTGTATGCACGATGCTCGTCCACCTCTTCTGACTGTCTCGAGCGCCATCCGCGAATAAATGGGCAATCGACAGAAACATGCGATCCACCGCGGAAATAGTGGTGTTGTTTTCACTGTGCCCCGCTGCCTCCACTCTCTCTGTCATCCAATTCATAAGAAACAGCATATCGCATAGCGTCTTCTTCGACAGCCGGCGCCGAGCACCGTAGCCTCCAGTCCGACCGTGCATTTCGTCGTCCGCCAAAGGCACATTGTCTAGGTGCTTGACATCTCCATGCCCAAGACTGCGCAAGGGCGGAACAAGGCGTACTGTGTCTCCTATCCACCACTGCCGCCAAAGGTCTTGAACTCCACACCGCGGAAAGCGCCAATCAGCCGAAACACGATGAAAGCCGCCGCCATACATGTGTAGTGTGTAGCCCGCGCCCGTCTCGACTCGCTCCGGTAACGCCGCCTCGTTGCCTTGGCCTCCATGAAACTCAATCGTTCTGAGTGGCATGTAGACGATCACTGCCGTGCTCGGTCAGCCAATCAACCTGATGGATGGAGCACGAATTAAAAAATACGATAATGTCGCCGAGGTAGATACGACTTGTTCTACCCATCCCGGACATTGTTGAGAGCGAGATGTCCGCCAACAGCAGCAGCAGCACCACCGTCACCACCATCAGGAGCAATATCAGCAGCGGCAGGAATAGGGCCGCCATCAACAACTATTTCCGCTGGATCGGGAAAAACGTTCATGATGCGGCGTGAAAATGCACGAACGGATGATGTGAGATTTTCTCATAAAAGTCATTTGCAAATTCCACAATCGGCCTACGAGTTGGTACGTACCCTACGGCGGTGGACTATGGTCCACCAAAACAGGAAATGATTTTGATGCACTTCAACTTACGTAGAATTGTGCGTAGAATTGTACTTAGGATCATTTCTGATCATGTCAGATTTGTCGGACTTTGGTCCACCAGGATCATATGGGGACCCCCTTTCGGTCCCACAAAACCGGGTTAATGTATTGTGAAGAAGCGAAGTACGTCGTAGTAGGTTCGGAAGCTTGCGATTGCGTCTTGTTGAACGGTATTTTTGGCATTCGTCATTACGTGAGAGTACCGATACACGCACGTCATGTCAGAACACAATTAACGACAGATCTTTTCGAGATAATGGAAATTTGAAAATGGGAATGAAAAGAAACAGAACGCCGACTGAATTAACACTAACTATTGCACTACCGCAGAGCAAGTGATGGCATAGTCCACCAATAATAAGATAGTTCTACTAGACTAGTAGCTAGGAAGACAACTAGTGTTGCAGTTCAGATTACAAAGAATGGCTTTTGTTTCGTATACGAATTCGTATTCGATCTTATACATGTTTACACGTGGACAGTGTAGCCGGGTGTGAAAGATAGGTAGTCCCTCGTTGTTTTGTAGAGAGCACCTCCGCAATCACTCAAAATGAATGCGATGTTCTTCCAAATCCATCATCGTTGTGCCTCTGAGTCACTGTCATAGCTGGACAGACTGCTATTGCTACTATCCAATGACGGATTGCTACTGCCATCCTGGCTGTAGCCACTACTGGAACACGAGACTGGACGGCTCACAGTAGAATTGGCGGGAAAGTCTATAACCGTGGCTTCATTTTGTCGATTTAGAGAAGGATCTTGAGGATTTTCAAATCGACTAGTAAATTGTTGGTGCTGACTTTGTTTTTGCAGCCCATCTTCCAGGCGAGGGTGAATGTAAATGGGTTGCTGCAATGGGGGCGACGACTTTTGGAAGGACGTTGCTGGAGACAAAGCATAAAAAGGTTGGCACATGGTCAACATTTCGGCATACTGATGACTGGACACAGCGTAATCGACGGAGCATTCCATTGTGTTTTGTGCTTTTAGAAGTTGCAATAAAAAAGTGAGTTCTTGTTCCTGCCCACACGTTTTTGAAAAAACACCAGAATCTGATGATGATAGTGGAGAAGCAAAAATGGTAGTTCAAAACTCTCCGTTTCGGTTCTTTGTCTTGTTTATCGACAATCGATTGTTTGTACATCTCGGGATGTGTTGTGTCATTTGAGCGTCATTCATGATGATGTCGTTAAAGAAGTTCAATTCTCTTCGCATTGGCATCTCATTTTCGATACCATCTGCCTTCGAAAAATGGCCAAGCGTTATGTATGGTCGACTGATGTTTGTTCGATACGTCATTTGAGATGTTGCGATCGCGCGACAGAAGAGGTTGAAGTCTTACTTAGCAGGCAAACCTCGTCATCGACGTCTTATCAATCAATAGTTATGAGAGAAAAGATGTGACGAGAGTTCCTTGATGTTGTCTTTATGTTTATTCCGTCGAACGGGTATGAGGTGTGTCAGAATGATCCAGGAGAGAATTCTATAAAACAGTACATATTATATGATGTATTTACAGTTAATAGACAGTAGAAACGGAAGACAAATCTTTTTTCTTTTGAACAAAACGTCACAGACGCGACATCACATCTCTACTTTTTTTTCTCTCTTACAGTTAGACGGTGCTCGGAGTACGTACCTGTACCTGTACCTGATACTGTTGTCTTGTACTACGTTCAACGTACCGTACTACGGTACCGGTGCTCTGAGTACATAGCCGCAAAGCTGGCATCAAGCTTCGGCTTTCGGCTGACACATCGACACATCGCTAAACAAAACATTAACTGTAAGACTACGGTAGCTAGCCACACACTGCTGGCTACTGGAGGAGATCGAAGACCGAATCCTGGAACGACAAATATCTAATTTGTCTTCCTTCGTTTTGTCGATCTGTTTGTACCATCGAATCGACTCAAAATAATAATAATGCCGTACCAGTGGCGAAAGTGCAGTTTCTGTTTCCGAGGACGTTTAATTCTTCTTCTACTCAGTGCAATCTTGCTCGATGTTCCGTTGGTACCAAGTAGTGAAGCATTGTCGACTCGTCCTAGCGGTACTAAGGGTCCTTCGACTCGCAGCACTGCTCCCAATGGAAAGAACCCAAAAAATCTGATCCAATCTACCGCAACAATTTCTGCGACTCCAAGGGCAGCCGCTTCTTTTGCCTTGATGGAGGCCATGGCCCCACTAAAAAAGAATCAAAAGCCGAAAATTGCCCTTCGACAGCTGGAGCGAAATCAAGCATTCTTGGAAATGGATACTCGTGATCGAGCCTTTGCCCGTATGCTCTTGTCGACGGCGGAACGTCGCCATGGACAAATCGAAAAAGTTCTACAAAAATATCTGCATCAACCAATGTCGAAAGTACGTACTGAAAGGATAATGTCTAGCTAGAACTATTTTGTATTTTTGCAGCGATCGCCTCTCATTTCAAAATTGTGCACTGTTATTTTCTGACAGGACCGCATCTCCGAAGTCTTTTGCCAGGCCGTCCTGAGGATAGGGGCGACACAGTTGCTGTTTATGGACAACATACCAAAATACGCTGCAATCAAAGAAACAGTCGAAGTCTTGCGGAAACACCCTACAATCAAAATATCGTGAGTGCCAAAAGAAGGCGAAAGACACAAAGCTGCGTTTTTGTACTAACTCATCTTTGCACGCTCAGTCAACCAAAAATCAATTTTGTTAATGCCGTGTTGCGAGGGTTAAACGAAGACGGCACCGAAATACTTGAAACAACCACATCGGTACTTGACAATGTCCATCCGTGGCTGGCCAGGGAATGGATCGAATCGTATGGGGAATCAACTACACGCACCATGGTCGAGGCGGCCATGGAGGAATCGCCCATTTTTGTGTCGGCAAATCAACTGTATAGGGACTGCGACGACGACAAAGAAGAGAATGTTGCAGAGATTATTCAACGAGCGTTTTTAGTGGGAGAACCATCAGTTGACGATGCAAAGAACACGCCCGAGCTTTTGCCAATTGGTTGTGTTCGTATCCCGCCAACTGTTGGTGGGACTGTGTCAAAGTGGCCTTTGTATCAAGAGGGTGCCTGGTGGGTGCAAAATCCCAGTGCAACACTTCCCGCTTTGGCATTGAGGAGTGGATTGCAGCAGGAAATGTCAAGCGACCAGCCGATATATGAATGTCACGTCGTCGATCTTTGTAGCGCTCCGGGAGGAAAGACTGCACAACTCTGTTCCATGGGATTTCAAAACATTGACGCCGTCGAACTGAGCAGAACGAGAACAAAACCATTACAAGAAAATCTCAAGAGACTCGGTATGCAAGAAAAATGCAATGTACATATCGAAGATGGACGTTTGTGGTTTCCAGATTTGGGCAGAAACTCCGTCGATGGAGTGCTTCTGGATGCACCTTGCAGCGCCACTGGGCTGGGAAGTCGACATCCAGATGTGCTCACAAAATCGCTAGACGGTGGCCTACTGGAGGAGCTTCTTGTCACCCAGAAGGAACTGATAGCACACACCGTTGATTGCATTTTAAAGCCGGGAGGGATCATGGTCTATGCCACCTGTTCGCTACTACAACAAGAAGGGGAGCACCAAATGGAACGTTTGCTTGAAAAGAGAGGTGGTATTGGAGTAGAGATTCTACCGTTCATGCCGGTTGAATTGCCCGGATTTGACGATTGCATTACCGAGGAAGGATGGCTGCGAGTCCTGCCGGGGGTCTTGAAAGGCTCACTACAGTTTTGCGATGGTTTCTTTGTTGCAAGGTTACGAAAAGTGTAATAACAAAAAAGTTACGAACATAAGATGGTGTCGTAATACAGTCTGTACTATTCAGCATCATAAAATATGCAACGTCAAAGCACTCGTAAACCAACGACATTACCAATCCGGATATGAGATACCGGTAATGTTTTGTATGAAGAGTACTCGGCTTGATAATTATGACGTCATCATAGATACGAGACCAATTGAAAATAGCACAAAAAGTTCCTTGATCGAATCTTGTAATTTTTGCGACACCACCGGGAATAACGGGGAACGTTTGACTATGGACATTATTCGAATGTATCTCGTGTCTAATATTACACCGTCCTTCGGGGCCCGGCTGGTGAGTCAACTTCTAAGATACGGAACTGCTGGTAGCTAGAGTAGTTGGCATAGCCATAAAATAGATTTCATTCTATTACGCCGTTGTTCTCATCATGTTCTCATGCGGACTTACTGTCAGGGCAGGCGCACAAAGTACAAAAAGAAATTCTGTGGAGATGAGGAGAATCGAACTCCCGACTTGTCGCATGCAAAGCGACCACTCTACCACTGAGTTACATCCCCAGTTAACAGGTATTCGTGAAAATAAACAATATAAACACGTTTTGATGATTTTGTTCTACGACAGTTAACAGTAAAGCATATTACTTCGTGTATAATACTCGTGTCTCGTGTGCGACAGTCACTGGATAATACCGTAGTACCTTGTACATACAATTCTTCCGAGAGGAAACCTTGAAGAAACTTAACAGTAAACATCTGTATCAAGATAATTCGACAACAGCAAAGAGAGTACTGTCAGATTGGTACGCCAATCAATTATTACGCTTGACTTTTTGGTATGCCGATTTGTCCTTGACTTTTTGGTATGCCGATTTGTCCTGTTTTCTTGGTCTGAAAAGCTCCTTTTCGGCTGCTTGGATTATTGAAATTCCATACTATCAAAACGTTCAGAGATACAGGCAGCACTTAACATTTTTTGCGTCACGGTCACCGACTATATCATACAACAATGAACATCGCCCAGCTGCTGTGCTGGACGGCTCCAATATTTATTTGGAATGGATTCCGTCTCTTATTGTTTGTTTTATCCTTGGCCCCCGGATTCGTGCGCTTTGCCTGGTACTACTTTGTGACGGCCGATCGTGTTTCGGTGCGATACGGAGACGATAGCATGCGACAAACACTAGATGTCTATCGACTTGGCCGTAAAAACAAAAATGAAATTGTTCATTGCAATGGTGAAAATGGTCACCCTTTCTCATCCAACCGCCAGGACAGCTCGTCGGCTACAGAAGCAACAGATAACGCAGCACCTGTTCTTGTCTTTTATACGGGTGGGGGGTGGATGATTGGATACAAAATGTGGGGATCTCTGTTGGCACGGGCACTGACGGCAGCAGGAATTGTAGTGGTCATTCCAGATATGCGAAATTATCCATTTGCCACTGTACCTGACATGGTCCGCGATGCGGATCTATCTTTGGAATGGACTCTGCAAAACATTGCAGATTATGGCGGAGATCAGACAAAAGTTGTAGTAGTGGGGCAATCTGCAGGCGGTCACGTTTCGTTCATGGCAATCATGGACAAACTTCGAATGATGAGTCGACAAAATGGTGGTGGGACGAACCAGGTCAATGAAAATTCGTGCGACAGCTGGCAAGAGTCTCTTTTACCCACATTCCGTAATACATTGTGGCATCCATCCGACTTGAAAGGACTCGCTTGTATATCTTCTCCCTTCCATCTTAAGGCTATGTCTGATAGCTTCCAAAAGAAGGGATTGGACGATCATCTTGTGGACCGTATCTTTGGCTATGAAATCGACAAATACGATCCCTTTCTTGCAGTGAAAGGGCTTCAAGAAACAGCAGACGGTCAACAACTTCTGTCGCAGGAATTACCTCCTATACGAATATACCACGGGACATCGGACAAGACCGTACCACATGATAGTTCCAAGACGTTTTACCATGATCTCAAAAAGTCCATTGGAGAGGAAGAACGACTTTCGTTTGTATCGTACCTCGGATGGAGCCACACCGATCCAATATTAGAAGGACCGATGGATGCAGACCAGACTTTGCATCGAGACTTGTTCCGGGATGTACGAAAATGGACAGGGTCTACTACATTATCTTGGCCGAACGAGGATCCCATCATCTATAATCGACTTTGTCCTCATTTCATGGTTCAGGCTGGAAGATTTTTCAACCCCTTCTAGCTGGATGTCCAGCAGGTAAATGAAAATTGGTAGGCTGTAGTCCATGCTCATTGGGTACACTGTTGCGGTAACGGCGTGTAGCGATATACATTAATACGTAGTATGTAGTAACA
Source organism: Nitzschia inconspicua (assembly GCA_019154785.2). Taxonomy (NCBI): domain Eukaryota; phylum Bacillariophyta; class Bacillariophyceae; order Bacillariales; family Bacillariaceae; genus Nitzschia; species Nitzschia inconspicua. The sequence goes on from JAGRRH010000020.1 coordinate 396,567, forward strand.
AGGCGCTACCATCCCGCATGAACTGGATCACCTTGCCATTTAGGATGGCTTAGCCCAGGTTTGTCAGAGCCTGTGGAACTAAGAATTTATAGACGATCCATCAATGCCACGGAAGAACTGCCACCGCTGTCTTATGCATGACAGACCAGAAGCTTGCGACTTTTTTATCTCAGAAGGGGGCAAAGAGAGAGGAGGAAGAATGCTTTCGTATGATTCCTGATAGAAACTCGAGCGAAGAACCAATCACTGGTAACATTGTCAAGATTATCTCTACACATGGCATCAAGGTTGGAAAAGTTAAAAGATTGATGTGGTCATTGCTGCCTTCCCGATATTATTTTGGAAGACCACAACAAATCTGACGTATCATTGGTTCGGGCTTTCCTATTTACAGTAACGCCTTTCCAGTTTGTTTGACTGTTGGGCGACGCACAGAGTACTGAGTGGACGGAAAGCTGTTGCATGATTTGCCTAGCCCCCTCTTGGGAAAGGCGTGGTGAGCCAGCTTCTTGGATGCGGAGTTGAGGGCAGCTGGTAGTTAGAACCTTCAAAATAAGATTTCATCAACAAGGCAAGATTATCCGGCCGTGGATCACATTTGTGTAGACTTGGTAGCTACCGGTAGTAGTATCTTCGTATCTTCGAACCTTTTTGTGAAGAAGGCACTCGCAGTCAATTGATCTCCCACGTCCAGTTCTTACCATTCTACTCTTCGCGCGCGTATGGCGACGTCAATTGAGCCGGGAATCCATGACGGCACAATTGGAACATCGACAATTCGATGGTGCTGCAGCAAAAGTACGTATGTACTCGGCCGATGTGGTCCAGAGAAAAACGTCTTTTCTGTGCAGATAGGCATGAGGTGGATCGAAGTTTGCTTGACACGGTAGGTGGTCCATGAATGACGTGAAGTTAGAATCGAATAATCCAGATGTTTCCCTAATTGATTTGGTCGCAGATACCATGTCCGTACGAGCTGACAGACGACCACGTACGTGAGAGATCTCCTCCGACGACACTTTTGGATCTTGTCGAAAAACGTACTTGGTTGATTTTTCCGATGTCTACCGCACCCATCGATGTCACAAATTTAATCTTTGAAGGAAAAAGTCTCCACTGCTCAATTCAACATCAAGGTACGTTCCAGAACAAAAGGTCTGATCCTCCGTGAAATTGTGAGCGTTACAGGAGCCAGGAAGCCATTGGTGGCGTCTTTTCAGTGGTTCAGCGGGTCATCTTATTCTTCCCCATGGTGTAGAATGATTTTGGCTCATTTGTCGTCGTTGTCGTCGTCGTTGTAGACGTTGTCTTACAGTATTGTTTGCTGATATCTCTTACTTGCAGATGAAGACATTTATCCTCGCCATTACCGCTGCCACCGCCGTTGCGTTTGCTCCTGCCGCCCCTCAGCGCACTTCCGCCACTGCTCTTTTCTTGGAAATGGGTAACTACGACGGAAAGCTTTGGGACAACGAAGCCAAGAAGGCCGTTTACAATGCCTGGGATCCTAACTCCCCTCGCACTGTCAACAACTTCAACCCTTTCGAGACTTGGGATGGAAACTCCCCTGTAAGTTGTCACTTGATTTCGACGTTCCTAGCCCCGTTTTGTTGTCGTTTGAATTTTGTCTGAAAATAATATGGCTGACACACCAACTTTCCCACACACGCTCCTCGTTTGTTGCAGGACTGCTCTGGACGTTACCCTGGTGAGACCGGATACAAGGATCCTGCCCGTGGTGATGTCAACTTCCAACAAATGATGATCGAGCGCGAGGAAGCGGAGGCCCGTGCCGCCAACCCAAAGGTACGTTGCATCCATTGGGATTGTACGGTTCGCGTTATTACCAACTTCGTCTGTTGACCTTGTTTTGTTCCTATTCTTGCCTTTTTTAGCCTGGTTTCACCCCTGGATGCCCTGGATGCAGAAACTAAGGAGCATCACTGGTGTGTGGTCGAGTTGACACAATTTTTACGCTAAATTCGTTTTAGGATAACAGGAATTAGTTAAATATTGTCGAAAATTCAGCTCTCTTGTAGATTTCTGTAGAGTATCGAATGCGTCATTGAAGGCACGGTGATTCAGAAATATTTGTTTCACTGGAGGAACGTCTCGACTACCATTTCGAAGTATCTTTCTCCCTGACCATGAATCAGAACTGCGAGGTATGATACAATTTTGTCACACGCACATACCACAAAGTATTGGTGGAAGTTGACGCGCTTGGTGATCGTGCCGTCAAAGATCCAGTTCCTATTGTTGATCTACCTGACAGTCACAGCTCTCCAAAATTCCATCACCCAGATACAATGGAGAAAGAAGAATCTGGAGGCCGGCAGCAATTTCCATGTGTGCGCAAACGCTATTTCTACGATTGATTTCATTTTTGAAATATACTGGAGTTGGAAATCATAACATGACAACGCCTTGTGAAAGCATTGGCTGGCCGAAAAGATGGCGGTTCCGTGGACGTCAAACTTTGACGACTTTCCCCGCCACATAGTGCAATTTTGTCCTGCTGTGAACAATGGAGACCATCAAGTGGCATTTCACCTTCGAGAATCGTAGCAAGGCTGGCAATTGGATGTGGCTTGATTGCTTTTACGGTAGGTTGAGGGTCTACTAAAATTACTATGCATACTACGGTAGATCGTACTCTCTAGAGTAGGTAGACGTCGAGAAACAACAAGATGACTGTAGACATCTGGTGGGCTTGCGCGAGAAGGCTTTCGTATTTTCTAAAATTCTGAATAGGAAACTTCTTGTTTACGATAGAACTGTGTATAAGCAAGAATCGAGAAGGCTTCTTCGCTTACAGTTAAGACTCGCCAGAAAATCCGTTCCCAAGAGGTTGACTGTGAGATCATCGATTTTTTCATCACACATTGTCAATTTCCATAACGGAAACAACTACTGTCGTACAACGTACACAGCTACCACCCTTCATAATCCAGAACCATGCCATCTCGATCAAGTTTCATGTTGGAGAAATTCCGATCAGAATCGCAGCGTCGTTTGAACGGCTTGAAAACATATACCGACGATGGCAAGGTTGAGCGACGGAACACCAAGCTAGAGAAGGACATCTTTGACAATGTCGATAATGCTGAAACTCTGCTGATCGACCTGCCGCCCGAAACTTTTACCATTTCCTCACAAGATGTACCGGCCATGAAGTTGTTTGTCCCACAAATCATTGAAGCGGCCGTGTTTTGTGGACATGTTGTAACGGATTTGGATTCGGTGGCGGGGTCGATTGGTGCCGCGGCATTGTATGGCGGTGTGGCCGCAACGGCAAGTGAAATCAACTCGGAAACGGATTTTGCATTGAAACGATTTGGATGCGAGATTCCTAGAAGGATTGAAGAACTATTGGCTGAGAATCCAGATGCCAAGGTTTGTCTGGTCGATCACCAACAAACAAGTCAAATGAATCCGGCCATCCCTTCCAAGAATGTATGTGGAATCATTGATCATCATGCCCTGCAAAACAAGACGGTGGTTACTGACAAACCCATATATGTAGACATTCGTCCCTGGGGCTCCATGAGCACCATTATCGGTCATTCCTTCTTGACGCAAAAGAAGCGACCCTCGAAGGCTATTGCAGGGGTGTTGCTTTGTGCCATTCTGTCCGATACTCTAAATTTATTAAGTCCGACCACCACCGACTGGGATAAGATATTGGTTGCGGTATTGGCTGATATTGCCGAAATCGAGGATATTGATTCATTAGCCGTCAAACAATTTCAAGCCAAATCACGTCAGCTGGCCAATCTCAGTGCCTATTCCCTTGTTCATGGTGATCAAAAGACGTTTTCGTTCCATGTCGAACAAGGATTTCAAGGAGATTTGGGATTTGCCGTGATCGAAACGACGGACGACGACGTTATTCTGAAGCGTGTAGAAGAACTGGTGGTAGAAATGGTTGCGTGCAAGAAGGAGAATTCAATGGATCTTTTGTTCCTAGCAGTCGTGAACATTGTCAAGTTGCAAAGTCAGGTAAGTGATGGGCTACACTATTATTTTGAATGATTACAGCGCTTTCCACCCTTACTACTATGGATTACTGACTGCAATGTATTTTGCACTGAAAGTTGGTTCTATGTGGACCGGCCGAAACATCGTTGGCCGAAAGAGCCTATGGGGGGAACATTTCTGCAGGCGGAATCTTGATGGACCTAGGAAACCGCGTTTCTCGCAAAAGTGAGTTCATCCCTGTGCTTGCTTCTACGATACAGAGTGGATGGAATCATAGTGGCGTCAGGTGGCATGGACTCGAGAGTCTGAAAGAAGAGGAGCTCGGTTATTTGGATATTCAACAAACAGATCCATACGGACAGATACACCGACTTGGTTCATCACTGTTATTACGATCCTCAAGTGAATTCTTGAAGTTGGAGCAATGATACTTGAAGCTACCCCCCCTCCAACACACACAAACACGTTTTCACGCGAGGCCATTCTTTTTCCTTTACGTCCACCCCCTGAGTGAATCACCTTGTCGTGTTAGGGGGGCTTAACCCAGGTTTGTCAGAGCCTGGGGAACTAAGAATCCACAGACGATCTATCAGTGCAACGGAAGAGATCGTCCCAGCGGTAGTACAAACTACTGCTGCCTTGTGCATGGCATCATGCAGAACCGGTGGCCGACCGGAATGATTGTGTTTCTCTTATCTTGTCGAAAGGGGGCTAAGGGAGAGTAGGAAGAATGCTTAATGCATGATTCCTGATAGAGTTGTGATGGGCACTGACATTTCTGTGGAAGAAATGGCATCATAAACCAGCCGAGTGTCAAGTTCAGAGGGACTGTACTATTTCATTGGAAATAGTACTGGTGCTTGGCATGAAAGGCTTCTTTTACACGTACAATCCGCCCTATTGGGTTGCAACAGGTGAAAGATATCAACACACCCAACACAATTTATGTGGTTAATTGCTGCAGCATTGTTTTCGGAAGACCACGCCACATCTGACACTCACTGGTTTGGACTTTTCCTCATTCGTGAGGTTTTTTGCCTTTCCAGTTTTGAGTGGTGGGCAACAGGGTACCGACTGTGAGTAGAGGGAATGCATAATTTGCCCCGCCCCCTGGGGGCCAGGCGGGTTAGCCAACTTCTCAGATGCGGAATCGATCGTAGCTGGTAGTTGGTATAGCCTTAAAATAGATTTTCTATTATTACTTTTTCCTTTACTTCCGCATCTACTTCATAGTTGAGTTAGCAGTAACATCACATTTTACTGATTAGAGTGCGGTTATCATCTCTTCTGCTTGATCTTGTCTTCGCCAGGCACTACGAAAAGCAACGAACTTCCGGTGTGCGTCAGCCGTTGTTAGGAAACTCGAGTCACATGCCTATTACGTTGGTTTTATTTTTCCGTTCGAATTTGTGACTTCGTATCCATTCCCCATTTTTTTCGTCAATTAGGTGCTCTAAAAAATTCCCTTTCCGTTCAACGAGTGTCGCGGGTATCTTTTATTCTTTTCGGTCCTTTCAGTCACCAGCTTGGATACGCATTCCAGTGGAAAGTTCCTCAAATCCGCCAAAATTGGACCAAGAGTGCAGGATGTTTTTCTCACTCTTCTTGTTACAATGAACATCATTCACTCTCCCGTGGCATCTACGCTGAATATATCGTTCCTTTACCTGCACTCGTCATCTTCCTCCCGGTCCAAAGGATGCATCCTCGTCGCCGTTCTTCCACCAACCCAAAAAACTCTCATCTCAGCAATAAATGGAGCAATACGACTTTCTCCGACAAGGGTGAAAGAGACGAACCAGGGGCAGCCATGCCGCTCATGTATCGTTATGAGGATTGGGAAGCGTCGCCCTTTGACGAACCGCCTGTGACGGCTGAACTTGATCTCGATCGAATGTTGTACGATATCAAGCTAGGATTACCTCCACCTACCAGACTGTCCAAAGCTTTTGTGAATCCGAGAGCAGCCATAACAAAGGATGACGATTTTTATGCTTATGGCGAAGTAGAGTGGGCAGATGATGGAGCATCACGGCCCCACGATGAATCTCGACATTATCATGAACACTGTGAACAGCATTCCTCTCCTAAACGAGCAGCCACCAGATGGTCTTCCTTAAGACGAAGAAAAGTTGGAAGAAACAAAAATTGCATCGATAAGAGGCGAATATCTTTTTCTAGACAACTTGTAGACGTTTTACCCGAACAATTGAATCATCGGAAGGAGGTTTCACACAGCAGTTTCAGTGGAAAGTTGTCGACACCGGGCGTTGACTTGGACGACGCGGACGAAGAAGATGAGTACGACGAAGATTCCATGTTGTCACAAGAAAACAGTCTGGAATATTTCTTGCGGGGCGAATGGATCGAAGACGATGAATTTTGCGCTCCCATCAACTGCACGTCTTCCAAGCGCCGAAGCAGCGGATCAATTTCCGCCGCCGACAGCAAGGAAGACAAAGACAACTGCCTTTGTGGTTTGGAAGAAGCCACGTCATTTTTCGCCTTGTTGGATCGAGCACATTTCAGCAGCAAACCCTTTTACGTTCCCTTCAAGAAGTGGAAAGAGTTTACGTCGCTAGACTCGGTTTGTTTGGGAGTGTCGTCATCCAGGAGTGAATCCTGTATCAGCAGCACAACCCAACAATCGATAGAATGTGCGCAGTCCATTTTCTCCAACCGCGAACATGTGAACAATGAGAAACAAGCAGCAGCGGAAAGTAGCTTTAAGCTGCCTCTGCTGCAACAGTCCCTTCAAGGAATCTTTCGAAGAATCTTTGAACGAAACCCCGCTGGAGGCACCTCAAAAATCCCTGAAGAGACCCAAAAGAAAGACTCGGACTCAGACACTCTGTCCTTGACCGACACCAATGTCAGCGATGCTGAAGAGTCGGTTTTGGCTTATAGTGAAGTGGAGTTCACAGTCAAAGCGAATAGTTGAGTGTTTTTTTTTATAGAACACAAAGAACTGTAGATTATTATTTTACTGCATCAACTACTAGTCTTTCAAAGGAAAAGAGGAAGGAAGTCAAACAATGAGACTGGTGCATCCCATTTGATTCATAGAATACCTAAATGTCGTTCTTGAGCGCCCCTGCATCCAACAGAGCGTAGTATGCTTTGTCCTCGAGCGACATATTGTCCGTGTCTCTCTTAGTTGGCGGAGCATCTACCGATGCCTCGGCAATAACGGACACAGCTGCTGCTTCTGCGACTTCGACGGGAGTCTCTGATGGAGTAGACTCACCTGATTCAGTGTCCTTCACATTTTTGGCGGCTAATTCCTCTTCTCTCTTCAGTGATTCTCTCGCAAGTCTTTCCATCAAGGCTTCATCGAAGTCTTCTTCACCATCGACATAATCCACCTGTAAATCTGCCTTTTCTGCCAAAAAGTCCATAACTGCTTGTCGTTGGAGTGTCGCTTCGACACGACTTCGGATAGCTCCTTCGTCAAATTCCTCTTGCGACTCTGCTGCTTCCTGTTTGATAGACTCCATCTGTTCCTCTACTTGATAATCAGGTACTTCAATCCCTTCCAAACGAGCAATTTCATCTGTTGCCATGGACACTTTGAAGTCTTTAACGATATCGTCCTTGACAATCTTCTTGTACTTCAAAAAGTTCTCGGGGTTAATTTGCTTTTTGATCTCCTCGTCGGCCACTCCGTTGTTTCTCATATCCGTCATCATCATGGCGAACTTTTCCCGTGCTTGGTTGGTGACCAATGTGTCGGGCACGGCTACGTCCATGACTTCTGCCAACGCCCTGGCCAGGGCAGCGTTTCGTGCGGGAGCATACTCTTTGGCATCTTCGCTATCTACCGCCTTTTGAAGCTCTGCTTTAAGGGCCTCGGCCGTCAATCCTGCACGAACTTCGTTTGCAAATTCGTCGGTCACCTCTGGAAGAGATCGCTTGGATGCTTCCAGAACGGTAACATCGAACAGCGCTTTCTTTCCTGCCAATGTTTTGTCGCGAAGGGCCTTGAGAGATTTGGGAAATGGGAAGAAAAATGATCAGCATTGCCATGACGTCAAGTGTTGAACCATGCTTCGACAACATACCGTGGGGAATGTCACTGTGACAGTTTTTGTATCTCCAACTTTGGCGCCGACCAATCCTTCGACCAAACCAGTCATGTATCGTCCTTCGCCAAGAATCACTTCGACACGGTCACCACTTGCTGCATCGGGTAATTTTTCTCCCTTTTCTCCGGCGTCAGTAGCCATGTATCCCTCCATGTTGACCACGCAAGCATCTCCCATTTGCAATTCATAACTTTTGTCTTCGATAGGTTCCAGTGATGCGTATCTTTCCTTCAAATCGTTCAAAGCCTTGTCGAACTTGGCTTGATCAAAGGGTTTGCGTTTGTAGGATCCCTTCAATCCCAAATAGGGTTTTTCTTGTCCTTCGACGGTTTTCCATTCGATTTCGGGCCATACATCACATCGCACATTCAAATGCAAGTCCTTTCCTGGTTCAAAGTCATTAGCAATCTCTTCTGCGGGAACTTCCAATTTGGGTTGTCCGATGGGTTCCAAACCATGTTCTTCCTTCAAAGCTGGTTCAATCAGTTCTGCCAATAGTTCGTTGATGGCTTGTGCTCGCAAGGCAGTTCGTCCACCTTTGGCGGCCATGGCCTGTTCCAAAACTTGTGGTGGAATCTTGGATCCTTTTCGGAATCCTGGAATGGAAATTGTCTTGGAGAGTTCATTGCAAACCTTTTCATACGCGGCTTTGGTGGCCGATCCAGGAATTTCCAACGTCACTTTGACGGCACTATCTGGGAGACGCTCCAACGTTGACGCGTGCAACGCAGATGGTAAGATAAAGGCGGGATGTTTCGACGATGACAAACAATGTTGTGGAACAAAGGCATGAGAACCACTTGAACCCAACAGAACGAGGCAAAGGATACGGCTGTGAAATCGCATGGTGATAATTGTAGTGGAGTGTGATTCCAGAGAGTCGGAACGACGCAGTGCCAGAGAAGGTAATATTCGAAAGAAAACTGCAAATGTACTAATGATACTAGGTTCTCGCAGTAAATGCACTCTACCTTGCTAGTAGAAGCGACTCTTCTAGCTAGAGAGATACTCTACGGTAGAAGAGCTGAAGGTGAGCTATGAAGGTGATGGGTCTTCGACAGCCATACGAACAGCAATCACTCCATCAAGACGTTTGTGCGGTCTGACGTACTACGAGACGAAGTTCAAAGTACCTCGTGTCGTAATCTACCTTGCATTATTGTTGCTGTACTATCGTACCGTAGTATCATACATGTCGTACTTTTCTACTCCGAGTACATACCTACGACTACCGGTAGTAATACCGTCGTCCTCGGAGAACGTCGTACTTCTACTGCGAGTACATTGCTACTCCGGAGTCTTGAGTATTACCGATTGGCTTGTCTCCCAATTCCCGTTTCAAAAGATCGATAGCAACCATCGTGTCAGGGAGCTTCATCCTGCATGTCACGATTACTCCAGTACTACGGTAGGTGATTGTTCCTTGAAACCCGCCATCATCAAAAATTGTTGTGCAGCCAATTAGGTGCGGCACTGCTGTGGTTGCCATTCGGCCTCGGCACTGCGAGGTAATCTCCCACTGATCCACTTACATGTAAAGGATCAAAGTATTGGAACGTGACAAAGGCATATACCGACCATTGAATGCCATCGTAAGCCTTTTTCGACTTTACCTTCTTCATGGGTTTCTTGGTCCCAGCCTTCTTCTTTTTCAACTTTCGTCTCAGTCGAGTAGCTGGAGGCGGTGATTCACCATGGCTGATGGAATATCGGTACACATCCGTATGCGCAACATCCCAGACGAATTTCAGTTCCCACACTTGGTCAAAGGTGTCTTCCGGATATTCCATTGGACATGTCTTGCATCCCAACTTTCTGGCCAGGTTGGGAATCATGTGATGTCGCCAGTTGACCACAATCAGCTTGGAACAGGCCTGACCAGAGCTCATAACGTGAAACAAATCATGAATGATACCATTGTTCGTGCCGTAATCAGCACGGATCGGCAGTCCCAACGTGACGGAAAGTGGTTGTAACGTTTCGACTTCACGATAGGTCGAATGGCTTTGGCGTATCGGCGACAAAGCATAAAGATAAGAGGGAGTTGGCCATCGAGCGTTGCTACCAAACAAGGATGGTAACCAGTTGGCCCGTTCGTGGCCCACGTAGTCGCAGTGTTCATTGCCATCATCGTCTATGGTGCCGTCGCCGTTCTTTTCGCAATGCCGCATCAACAATATGGTCGTTTCGCAACCAGTTGTAACATTTCCAGCCTTGTGGGTGGCTTGTGACAGTTTCTCCAAATTCAGTGCTCCGTCGTTGTCTAGTGTGAGAGCCTTTTCGTCTTCCACTTCAGGCTTGTAGTCATAAAAGACAGAATCGTCGTCTGTATTCTGAAAGTGGTCATCATCCAATTCTTTATTTTGTTTCGTTACAGCTTCAGGGACGTCTTGCCGTTGAATATAACGAACGAAGAAAGCCAAAGCCAACACTACAAAGAGAAAGAATACTACCACTGCCCCACTATAACGTCGGCAATGGTGTCGTTTTCTGGATGGTGGGTGGTCAACGGATTTGACTTGTCCTTTATCCTCGTCATCGTCCATGGAGACATGGTCGTGCTGATATGATTTGGTGGTGGCACACATCATGGTACAGTGGCCCGTCTTCTCTTTTCCTTTATTGCTAATGCTGGAAGGAAAAAGATCTCATGGCGACTGCATCACAAGTGTCGAGACAGCAATTTCTGTGCGTTAGTGCCATGTGATTTCGAGAGATTCCATTGTGATGCTAACAAGATTCGTTCTGATTCTCTCCAGATTAGATTGATTCGTTCGATTAAAAATTTGGTTTGACTCACTAGACCTATTTATGACTTCCGACTTCCGACGACGGCACTACGGTACACTACTAACGTTAGTCTACCTACCGGTAGTCTACTCCGTAAATAATCTCGAATCCCTCTTCAAACTGAACTTTGTTACGGCTAATAACAATGCGCATCGATAGCTCGCTCGAGGGTAATCGTGACATTTTATCCAAATGGTTTTATAAGAACATCCATCGCCTCAGGAGTGGCAGATTTGAGGGACTTTTCGTCTCCAGTCTGCTACGTCGTCGGCTAGGCAGTGCATTTCCGTGGTAAATAACTTTCCATTCTTACCACGAGGAGGCCCCTTCCCAAGAGTCTCCAATGTTATTATTCTGGGTATTGGTCAACGTTTGATCGAGTTCTACTTTTTGTTCAAACATTTCTTCTGTCGGTTCCGACGAAATGACTTCTCCTAGGGCCTGGTTGATTTCTTCCGTCAATTTGACGCAATCACCGCCCTTCACACCAATAACCTTTTGTTCAACACGGCCATCCGGATAAATTTTGTACTCGATCCGTTCAATGTTGCTTCTGGATGAAGATGATTCCGAAGCAGCGATCCGAAAAGCAGCTTTGTTGGGGCGTGAAACTGGTAAAAATGCGTTGATGGTTAGACACAACAACGTTGAGAGTGTCAATACAAGAAGAAACTTGAACATCGTCATTAGTAGTATGTTTGGAAGATTGTATCGGCTTCGTCCTAATTTCGTCGGGAGAGTGAAATACAATGATTTGAAGAGCGGACCTGTTAGGAAACAATGTTGGAGATATATGTTGTTCGCATGTTAAAAAATGAAATCACCGACGATAGTAGGAGCGAGCGATACTGCGATGGTAAGAATACAGGCAGAAATGATGAAACATCATTGTCACCAAACAGAGAGCGCTGCTTACGAACAATTTTCAACTTACAAGAGGTTTGCAACGGCGAAAAGTGTAGGTTTGGTCGATAACCCAAAGTTGTTCTTTCAATCGAGTATTGTGTCTGGCACTTCTGTCAGACGCACTGAATATTTGAATAGGAAAGCAGGTTGTGGCCCGTCCTTGTCGCTTCTTCAAAGGCTGCTATACGTCGTATGTCGTATTGTATAAATCGTGAAAGTCGAAAGACGAGATGAAATCAGAACTGACAGTGATGAGAATAGACCGTGTGTTCTCTCGCTTTCTCTTCTTTCGATGTTGGTGGTGTTTGGGGGCAAAATGGAGGGAACATTTAAAAGGGAATTCTACAGAAAGAATCAATCGAATCAGTCGATTACTCGTAGGACGTCTGCCAGTCAGGGGAGCGTCGAGTGTTGTTAGGAGAAATGGTTGTCTTTATGTTGTATTACTAGACATACCGGTACTATCTACCGGTAGCTACCTACGGTAGATAGCTCAGATTGTTGCGGGCAATATGCTAGGTTTTTTCTAACTGTAAATGTCGTCTAAGAAAACCGAGCCTGCTCTAGAGTCCAGTTTTGTACGGATCCCCCCTCCATACCTCCCCTCAGCTAAAGATTTACCCGTGACAACATCGTTACTCCTCTAGACTCTAGAGGACCAACAACCGAACCAATTCCTATGACATGACATCAACTCGAATCTATTTCCATAACAACCTAGGAATATCATTATTATCAATACTTTCCAAGGATGTTTCTTAGGTTAGTAAGCGTTCTTTTGTCAACGACAGGTCGTTTCTTTCGTACGAGCTACAATGGAACGGGAAAAATTCGACTGTACCAAATACAAATGGAACAAATTCATGGACAACAACTGCCACAGAATCAGCTGTACCTGCAGTCATATTCCATACTTTTTGTGGTTACTTTGGTGTGCCGGCTCCCTTCCGTTTTTGGTTACGTTTCATCTCTTTCTCCTTTTGCTTTCGCTCTAGTTGTTCCAACTTTGCAATGGCGCCAGTCTCATTGGCAATCTTCCAATCCTCTGCCACCAATTTGGCTAATTGATCGGGACCGTCACATGGAAATATGACGGCCTTTGGACAGACACGATAATCAAAGTAATCCCATCCAAAGCGATCACGTGGATCCAACGGTCGTAGGCCCAAAGGCCACTTGCCCCGTCGGGGTTCCAAACAGCGTGGCAGATGCTTGTCAAGCTTGGCACGGGCGCCCGAATCTTTGAGTCGTCGATCCTTTACGGTAAGAGAGGAAACGCCGAGCGATTCTAGTGTGGTATGACTGACCCAATATTGTCGTGTAACAGCCCAAGCATTTTTTTCGGTCAAGTAGTAACTGGCCAGTACATCGGGACGAATCTCGGGCTGTGCTGGTTCATCAGCCGTCATATTGGTGTCAGTTCCAGCAGCTTTATCGTTCGAATGATTCAATATAGGAGGAAACGTGATATTTTTGTAGAGGATCAAAAAATCGTGCATGAACGTCCGACTCATGATCCATCCACTAAACCCGATCCCAATATTGATGAAATATCGTTCTTCTTGCAGTGCTAATGTTTGTACCGTATTCATGGGCACACATAAATCATTGTCGGCCTCCATGTAAAAGTAATAGTCGACGTGAGGGAACTGTTTCAAAACATGATCAAAGACTTGTAGAATCTTGTGTCGATAACATTCAACGGAGTATACTTGACAGGGAGCATTGCCCAGGACGTGGGCATTGTGAAAGAGTTGACTGTGTCTCGCCTTACCCTGTTTGACGGCGGACAAGTCGACGTAATCAAAAATGTGAAAATCTTGAGAGGATTGCGTTGGAACCAAGTGTCTCGAGTCGCGAATCAAGAACGGGAAAAATCGATCGTCTTCCTGGTAAATGGCTTGTTTGGCTTCCAAAGACGATATCTGGCGTTGTAACTGATCAATTTGCTGTTGCAAGGCTGTTGTCATGTTGCTAAAGCTTTGGATGTCACTGGATGTGAGTGGAGTGGTCACCAAGTCGTTGTTTATTGCATTGTGAATTCTTGCATTCAGAAAGAGTTGTAATGTAGCTACCAAAGCAACAGTAGCAGCGAAGAATGCTACACAACTTGTTCGATCGCCACAGCAAGATTGGTATTCAAAAGAGGGAGGTCTCGGTCTCCTCCGTCGTTTGTTCGTGGTTGACAAATTAGTAGGGGACGGTGTTGCTGTTGTGGGTAATGACGGTTGTTGACTTGTATCCCCCAACCTGTTTCCTCGCACCCTGATACCTTGGAGCATGGCTGTTCTAGCTCTATAAGACGTGTTGTTTGAGGTGGAGAAACTATTCCCTTCTTGAATAGATGCAAAAAGAGAGAGGAGTTGCAATGAACTTTGAGTGCTGCGACGATACAATGGCTCGTGCACAAAGAACGAAAATGGATATCCACAAAACAGCTCTTGGGTTGGTTGGGTTGCTGCTTCTACGTTTCTACCGTAGTACTGAGTGCACTCACGGCTGAATCGAAGATCATCCAAGAAACGGTGAAAACAGCACGTCAAGCGTTGATATTCTTGGTTTCTCTCGGAGCATTGACTTGGGCGATAGGAATTGTTTTCTGGTACGGGAATGTCGAGATTTGAGATGATGCGTGTTTTCAGAACGAAAGGATCTATCATACGACGAAGAGAGGTCAGACAGGTTGTTATACGTAATATCATACATAAAAATATTATCATCATACGATATTTCGGAAACAATTATAAGTACGGTACATACGTAGTACTCCGCGTAGTATTTTGTATTTTGGGAGGAACGGGAGATGGATTTTGGTGAGATACCTCCGGATCAGCAGACGCGGCCGCCTCGCTAGCGGTTAAGACGTTCTCCGTTCTCCCGTTAAAAAGTTTCAAGTCACGGATCCGGATCTTCCCGGACCGCGGGTTGTCATCTCTCTCAGTCACCCGCTCGTATCATACCGCGTGTTTTTCGCATGCTCTCAAACTCCCCCCCATCGAAAGGTATTCTTAACAGCGATTTACGATTACACGAACCAGTGTTGTAGCTTCAACAGGAAAAAGAGAGTTGAGAGAAATGATCAATATAACGTAGAGGATGGAGGAAAAGGTGGACGACTCCGAAGCTACTCCTGCGGCAACAGCCACAACTCCCAAGCAGTCATCGTCGTCGTCATCATCCTTACCAGAGTTCTTTGAAGAGTCATGCGCCAAAAGAGGTGCATCTTCGGAGGATGACAAGCATACGACCAACAGTGGCATCAGCAGCAAGGCATCGTCATCGAGCGGTGCTGAAAATTGGGCCAATTTCGAGTTGGTGACGATTAGTGCGTCATCCACTATTTCCTTTGACCGTCCCCCGCCATCGTCCAACGATTGTTCCTCCTCCACTTCTTTTGTGGTGTTTGAATCTTCTTGGCGTGCCTGGCTATTGGGAGGCAATCAAACCTTCAATGGCAATATATCTACCGTTTCTTCCGTGCTGGTCGATGACGATGATGGTTGGATGAGTCAACTGCTGCCCTTACGTCATCATCAAGAGAGGCAGCAACATGCAAACCATCATCCCAAAATCCCACCTCTGCAACGAAATCCTAGAGATTGTACCATCCATCACCGGTTTCAAGCTGATCCGGGACTATTGTTTGAGCGTAGTGGCTTCAGTCATTATCATCATTACCAAGCGGCCTACGTGGCCAACGCGACTTCTTCCGAAACGAGTAACTTCGATTCGGAACATCATCTTTCGAATGAGGAATGGATTGCCCAACGTCGACGGCGGGATGGAGATCTTCGTCGTCGCTACCAACAAGAGGTAGAGCGCATGTTAGGTCTCGAACAAGTCGTATTCTCGTCCAGCCCCGAGGATACCAGGAACAGGACGAATTTGGATCAACATCAACAACGATTTGTTCGTCGAATCGTGGCAGACGGACAAACGTTGTTGAGTATCGATCCGCAATCAGAAAACGATGCTTCCAGTAGCGGCACGATGGATTCGGAGGAACATTCATCGCGCCCAACTGGACCAGAGACTCCCTCTAGCAGCAGTGTCCATTCATTATCACCGTCACCGTCGCCCACCAGACCGACACAGAGGTTTCGCGCCAGGCGACTACCTATCACTTCTCAGGCACGTCGAGAGCAGTTTCAACATTGGTCATCCTCGGCTGTCCAAAGATCATTGGATGTTGTATTGGTGCCCTGGCGCATGGTCTTTCGGAACGACGAAGAAAACACCAACAACCGCAATGTGGATAATCACATTGCGCTAGGGATGGCCGAGGACGGCGATAGATCGTTTTCAGATGATACGAGCGGCAGGGCAATTTCTTCCGATGCAAATTCTATATCTCAGGGAGATGAGGCTCTTAATGAGTTGCCCCCTTGGCCTTCTGGAAGAGGTTGGCGTCCGGGACAAAACGATGACAGTGATGGTGATGATGACGCACGGAACGGCGACAGCGATGAATCTACTGGTGGAACGGGATACTGGTCCACAGGCACCGCTATGGAGACGGACTACGAAAGTTCGTCGCTGTCCGTGTCCATAGCGTGTCACGATCATAGTGAGGTCGATGAGGAATGGGAAGATGGTTTGATGCAGTTCCCTTCTGTGGAAGAAGAGGACCCGCATCAGTACGAGTTCATGCCTACACCTGAAGACCCGTTGTTTCCGGATGATCCCTTTTCGGAAAGTTTTTAAAACCATTTTTTGAAAAGTTCCTGTACATTTACCCAAAAATTGCAATTATGAAGCCATTCTATGTCGTAGCAGTAGTAGAGTGATGTTCAGACGTTGAATTGTGGATATTACATTATCAATGACTTCTCTACTAGCTAGCTAGAGAGTCGTATCTCCATCATGGTATGTGGGGAAGAATCTTTGTAATAGGGGATCCCCTTTCCTGAGTCGTATGTACTCCGTTGCTCTTCTGCGAACGAAAGAATCATGTGGAAGGGATATCTCACAAAGAGAGATACCCGTAAAATACTACGTAGTATTACTACCTAATAATATGCTGTTACATCGTATCGCATGACGACGTCACCATTAATAACAGTAACTTCATTATTATTTTTTGGATTTTCATCCAAAAATGTCATGGGACGAAAACACGACACTGCAGTAGCATGTCAAATCACTTACCGTAGCAAGCAATATCCTTCAGTTGTAGACCATGAGCTCTAGAACCCCGTTCCGCTCACACCTTCTGCAGCAGTGGACCCAACAGGGCCTTCGTCCTCCGGCTGCTGCCATTCCTTGGCTCAGACCATCATCTGCGGCTGAGCAACGAAACCATTACACCGCCAATCATCCACAGGACGAGACCCGGGGACATCACACCGGCAGCACCTCCAGTAGTGTCAACTCAAGCAGTGGTGGAAGAGATCGACGCAGTTGCCACACACTGTCATCCATTGAATCCTCTTTTTCATGGTCAAATGGGTTTCAGGATTCCAGCAGTATAAAAACCAAGTCGATCCCTTCCAAGAAATCCACAACTACAACACCGAGACATCACGATGCTGTATCCTTTTCCACCGCTGTTGTGCGTCACAATGCTCACCAAGTGGATGCAGCTGTGTCCAGCAACGATGGAAGTTCGAATGATCTTCCAAAGCAATTCTATTCTTTGTTGCTCTCCAGACGAACGGCTGCCAAGCCGCTTGTCTTTTCCACTTCGAGCGACTCCCCAGATCTTCTGGGATTGGAAAGGAAACATCTTTGTGAGGCTCTGGATCGAGCGGTGCGGGCAGCACAAATGGCGCCGAATCACAAGCGAACGGAACCGTTCAACTTTACACGTTTTTGGTCAGGATCCATAACGGCAGAAACTTTGGCCGATATCTGTTATCAAGTCACCCTTCGACAAAAATCGGAACCCGTGGCCAGGAAGAAGCGAGAAAAATGGTCTTGCATCCCAGCATTCTTGGTAGCGACAGTCCACGAAAATCAACAACCGCTGTTGCATGTCGATGATATCGATGATGACGATAGTGTTTATGCGCCATTGGAGTATGCCCCTCCAATGACGAACAGGCAACTTGAAGATGTGAGTGTGGCTGGACTGTCCCAAACATGGATCAGTGCAAGAATCTTGACCCATTTGTCAAAACTCATTGTTTCTCTTCTTCTTCTTGAAAATTGATTATCTTGCGATTTGCAAGTACGCGTCAGCATGTGCAGGAATTCAAAACGTGTTGCTGAGTCTTCATGCCGAGTCCATTGCAACCAAGTGGGCGACTGGACCCGTCATCACCACTATGGCCTTTCGGCGGTTGGTGAATGCCGAACCTACCGACCGGATTGTTGGATTGATCATGGTAGGAGGACAAAATTCCACTGAATTGGTTGACGAACGAGAGGAGAAAATGACAAGTGCGCGTCGGCATAGGAGACGTAATCTGCACGGAGATGTTCTGATAGATCTACCATGATAACTGAAACATTCCGTGAACTGCTTCTTCATGGACGATTGCGTTGTTCCATCCTGTACGTCGTACATTACTTTATGCTGAAACAAGCAGCTTCTATTATTTTTGTTTACAGCTATGCCATTTCAGGTCGGTACACAGCGATATGCTTCAAGACGGCTTCCCGATACGTGTCATCGTCGGCCATGTCTCGTATAACGTTCCATGCTTGTTGGAAATCGACATCGTCATCGGTCCGTTGTAGTAGCGCAGCTCCATCTTTTGCATCCATTGGAGGTGGACGATCACCCCTCGCATCATATTGAGACGTATCGTAGGACTTTTGCTTGTCGACCTTAGGATTAAGTTCTGGCAAATTTTCCTTTTTGAACAGGTCCATGAAAGACCTGTCAATAGTATCTTTCAATTCAAAAACCCATTTCCCATATATTGGAATTCCAAATCGGAACCCAAGAGCCTTGCCATCTCCACACGTCAATAGCTTCATGAAGTCGCTCTGTGGTTGATAAGGTGTTAATGACGACGACGACGGTTGCTGGTTGTGTTCGGCTTGCTTCAAGTACTTGGTAAGATTTTCAATGAGAATAGGCCCAGCACGGACTGCAAATACCCCAGCCTTGGGTGGATTGGGTCCGTTTGGAAGTTCAATCGAGCTGCAGTCTCCTGCTGCAAAGACGTAGGGGTGACTCAAGCTCTGCAAGTATTGATTGACTCGAATCCAGCCATGTTCGGTGATGGAGAGTCCATGAGTTTGCAGTGTCGAGGCCAGGGAATGAGAAGCGGCTCCAGCGGCCCACAAACAGTGTGTAAATGGAAGAGTATCACCTGATTCTAGCAGCAAACAATCGCCCTCGACCCGCTGCACCTTGGTCTCGTGTTTGACGGCAATGTTGCGTTCTTGAAGGCACTGTCGGAGTGCTTGGCGATTGGCGATCGATTCATTCGGAAGCAACTCCTCTCCGGCATCCAGCACCGTGATGTGAATATTGTCGTGTCCAACAATGGGTGCCCATCGTCGTCGAATACTCATGGAGAGCTCGATGCCCGCCGCGCCAGCTCCTACGACAACGACTTTGACAGGTGATTGTTGTTGTTGATGTTGTTGCGATGTTGTTGGTCGCTTCTGCAGTGCTTCCGTCTCCTGTTTGATTCGTTTGACCAAGTCGGAAATGGGTCGTGTCGGGATCGTGTATTCTCTTGCGCCAGGAATGTGATCCAATCCCCGACTGGCCGATCCGATATCGATGGAAACGACGTCAAATGGAATCTGAATCAACGAAGCAGAGCCTTCTTCAGCCTCCATGTCTCGTAATTGAACATACTTGGAATTGACTTCGACATCCAACACTTTGCCATGGACGAAACGAATGCCCGCCCATCTTGCCAACGGCTCCAACAATATTTGAGTTTCGTTCGGTTGGTATATTCCAGCTACGGCACCAGGGACCATGCCCGAATAGGTGGGAGTCTTGGTCATGTCAATGAGGGTAACGTCCAAATATTTGGGACGACTGGCATGATTCAGGGCCTTGATGACTTGTACGTGGGCATGACCACCTCCTATAAGCACCAAGTGTTGACGTCTTTGTTCGACAGTGTTGTCATTATAGTGATCGTTACTGGAAGACATGGTGGGGAAAGTGTGGACAAAGGACGTCCGACTTCTTTGAGAGAGTGGCTGGTAGACAGTTTCGGTTCCAAAACAGTGACGTGATCGTACGGGTAGAAAGGCGGTTGTGATGGGTATTCTATGCAGTATGCAAAGAGACATGAACTGCACAACCCACAGTCGCCAGAAGGGATGTGCGATGTTTTGTTTCTTGTTGCGCCGAAGAATGTGGCTGTTGTGAGACCGTCTTTCGCCGAGGGATGCCTTGGTCATCGGAGGATGAAAGTTGTCTCGGGACAAACTTCTAGAAAACAGAGGGAATGTGACAAGAGCGTACAAGAAACGGGCCCGGCATCATTTTGGACTTGTTAACGGATGACGCGTTATCGTTGCCGTCGTGACGTTTTGATCGAAGGAATGTTCAAATCCATTTTATTGATTGACCCCTTTTGGCTACCAGTAGGTGGATGGAGGGAAAGAAGTTTCGCGATGATGTCGCAAAAGACACGTCACTATGCACGTTTCAGAAGGATGCATTGAAAGACGTACTCTCTATGATAATCGCATTACCAACTCTGAAAAATAAAGTATTCGACGATCGAGCACTCTTTTTTGGATTCCACTACACTCTACTACCAGCTACCGGTACGGTATTAGCCTACGGTACGGACCGTAGTCTACGGTTCGTAGTAGATTACCGTACGGTACTCTTGGAGAACAAAGTTTCACTACCGCAGTGAGTGGGTGGGGCATGATACCGTCCAACAGTTTCCATTTCCAAAAACGACACCAGCCTACCTTTATTGACCCCTCCCCCTTCCATTCTCTGCATCGATACACTTGCCATAGCAGCCACCATGTCCGTCACTCATATCCCCTTTTCCAATTATGGAATTTTGAGCGGAGAGCTCTTTCTGTACGGTGGTGGCCGAGCTGCGTTCGAATCTCCTTTGCCATCACTGCCATCCAACGATGGAAATGCTTCACGGATAAGCATTAGCAGCGACCTTTCCTATTGCACCAACAAGTGCATCCTGTTGGGTGGTCTGTCCGATGGACTGTTGCCTGTACCGTATACACAAAGATTAGAAGACGTTTGCCGACAACACGAGTGGTCGCTCGTCCAACCTATATTATCTAGTTCCTACACTGGCTTTGGTCACGGTTCGTTGCAACGAGATTGCGACGAACTTCAAGAACTACTCAGTTATCTTATTTCGTATCGCAATGGAAAGGAATTCGCAATTATTGGACATTCGACGGGATGTCAAGATGCCGTCTACTTTTTGAAACATGGACCCAACGATTTGCGGTCGATGATACGACTGGTCGCCTTGCAAGCTCCCGTATCGGACCGCGAAGATGCCATGCTTCAAGATACATTCGCCGCCAAGCTGGATCATGCCCAAGCGTTGGTACAGGAAGGCAAGGGTCAAGAAATGCTGCCAAGGTCGTACTTTTGGGCACCCATCACTGCGCAACGTTTCGTCGACTTGCAGGCAAAGGGAGGGATGGACGATTTCTTCTCCAGCGACTTTACAGATGAAGAACTTGCGACACGACTGGAACATATCGGAACTCATGATAAGCTGCGCCTGTTGGTGGCCTTCTCCGGAGCCGATGAGTACGTTCCGTCACATGTTGACACGATCGCGTTGACACATCGACTGGTGAGGGCCATGAACACAAAGTGCACGGAAGACAAACCCGTAGCTGAGGCTTTATATCTCAAAACTGGTAATCATAATCTTTCAGAAGGTCCCGATGATGGAGCGGCGTTTGTCAACAAAATTTCGGACATGCTTGGCAAACTTCACTCGTCTTGAAAATAGGCAAATATTTCCTTCTTTTTCAAAAATCCTCTACCTAGTCGATCATGAAAGGTGGGATCTTCCTGGTAGTCTGATTGCAACCAATGTGCCGTAGACCGTTGAATAGGCCAAAAGATACTCGAACCGGTTCCCAATACAATACTCCTCATTACGACACCCCGATACAGGGCCGACACTCCATGTTTGGTGACAATCTGCTTGCCCACTTCCACAATCGATGTTGATGTTGTCGATCCATCCTTGATTCGAGTATTGATACAATCCAACGGGCATGTCAAAATGGAACATGACACGCCCGATAGGACACCACATATGGCGGCGCCCTGCGGAGCTATCGGATCCATCTTCGACTGTCCATTCAATATTTTGTAGTAGGATGCAAATGTCTCATAAAGACCGACTTTGACGGCCGCAAAGGGAATGTCACGAATCAGATTGACTTGAAATCCGGCAAAGAGCCCCCTCCATCCTCGTTCGATAGTGACATGATGAACAGCCGCCATGACATTGTGGTCAACGCCCAAAACCAAACGTTTCTTGATGACATCGCTCGGAATTCCAACTAAGGTGGCGGGAATAGCACAGACTGCGGACGCCAACGGAAACATGGAATCGCACTGTGAATGGTGAACTATCTCCCGGAGCGGGGCGTAGAGCAGAAAAAAGGTGCCAAAGACTGGAACGCTTCCCAGCAAAATGGTCGGCACCATGCCCCGAAAAAGGATTCGAATGCCACTGCCACTCGACTTGACCGGTTCCGACTGTTGCCGTACTTTGGCGCTGTCGATTGCGTAAAGAACCGAGTCTGCGATGACTCCTGCTGTAGCCCCTGCAGCTGCTTCGGCCAACGCTATTTGGAGGAGGCTCATTGTTCGACCGGCGATCCGAGAAAGAGGTCAGAGAAGAGGCTCCCCTATTGGGATACCACAGCAGTTGCGGTGCGTATTTCTTGTTTCAAACCAACGGACTGCTACAAGAGTAGCAGCCAATTTTTGTTTCAGACTACGGTACCGGTAGTGCGTAGTAGTAGTATTAACTGTAAAGGATGAATTGCTGTATCTCCGGTTTTTGATGATCGTCCATGTTATCTCTCATACTGTGTATGATGCAATCACGACGACGTGACGTGTTGATGTCCCAAGGTGAATTACTTCGTACCACTCCTGATACAACACTTAATAACTGCATAAATTAAATGCCTCGGCTTCCGCAACTCCTGTTGTGTGGATGTGTGCAATACGCACTCTACTACCTAGCTAGCTAGGTAGTCTACTATCTCATAGGTCCTGGCGGACCACGCGCAAATCTGCGCCTGCTCGCAATGTAATAACTACTACGTAACTAACTGTAATCTAAAAGGATTCATCCGGGTCAGTTACAACAAGTCCGCTGT
This sequence comes from Nitzschia inconspicua, assembly GCA_019154785.2. NCBI lineage: Eukaryota > Bacillariophyta > Bacillariophyceae > Bacillariales > Bacillariaceae > Nitzschia > Nitzschia inconspicua. The sequence goes on from JAGRRH010000020.1 coordinate 419,600, forward strand.
TGCGTGGAAAGTAAGAGACACACAACGGGGATGCCAGGAAAAGCTAGTTCAATGTGAGGTCCTTCCGGATGAGGAAGTCTTTGCTGGTGATTTATTCGAGTATGCATCGGAGAGACGTAAGGCAGTGTCAGCCAGAGATGAGCAGCATGTGCTCATCTCACTTCTATGGGAGATGCCTATCGGTAGGCGTTGTCTACAGGAGAAGCGACGAAGCCAAAGAAATTCAGAAGATGTCCTGAAAGTAATTGGTGATGACACCGCTGACAACATTGTCACCTTTCTACGCTCCAATGTCTTTGTTCATGAACAACACTTTGCGAGGTGCTTCTATCTTGATGTGCGGGGGTTTGATGCATACTCCAAAACTTGCCTGGAAGGCACAAACTACGATGTCAAGTATTGTAAGAATCAGGTTCTTCCAAACATGTCACAAGCAAAGGCCACGAAGGTGATGATTAACCAGGATGAAGACAAGTTCACCCAAACCGAAAGAAAACTTGCGACGCTTTCCACAAGAAAGCATTGCAAGGCAGAGTACACATGTTCTACAAACGGCAGAGAGTAGCTATGTTGCAGCAGGCAATGGTTGCGTCAGAGAGTTACATTTCATGCCGTTTTTGTGACCACAAATGGTGGGTTCTGTACTCGGGTCCCCGTAATATGCAGGGGCGTCTGCTGCCGGTCTTTCAACGTGTAAGGATCGTGTCTGTTGACGAAAACAACAATATGAAATGCAGCTGCTGCGAATATGAAAGGAATGGCATTCGTTGTCGGCATATATGCCATATTGCCTTGAAATTTGGCACAAATTTTGAATCGTTCACACACCATTCGGATGACATTCGATTCTGAACTGTTCATTCGTTGTATGCAGTGGTACAGGACCCATCTGAATTGAATGAAGATGAGCTCAAGATACGTAACAAGTTGGTAACTGCACGTTGGAAATGCCTGCAAGCTCCCACAGCTCCAGCGTCTATGAAGTCAATGGATGAGGGGCGATCCTCAGTTGGTTCCAAATCCCAAGATAAATTCAAGGTTATGACCAGCGATCAACTGTTGCTCCATTTTGAAACATTGATTTAGAATAAGCTTTCCATCCTCAAATACAACATAGAACAAAATGTTGAAAAGGCAGTAGCTGTCATGGAGAAGCATCACGGAAATGCGGTTGGAATGACACAGGAAATGCACAATTGTAGTGCTGATTTTTCCTTTGTCGGACCAGGAGATGAGACTTTAGATATGGCAAACCCAGTTGGTTCTCACGAAGCGTTGAAAGCCATTGTGCAAAGAGCTTATTCAATTGTGTGATGTAGCTGTCAAAGATAAAACAGCAAAAACAGCCAGAGACTTGGAATCACTGATTATTGCTCTCAAGGAAGAAATTGCTAGTGAGCAGTCACCTCGTACTGGTAGTGTCTTGCATGGTTTCAAAGGTTTCTCTAGTAGAAAGAGAAAACATGTCAAACAGTCCAAGTACTGATAGCTGTAAAATCACTGTCTTTCGCATTAGTACGTAGTGTAGTTTTATTTTTTTAGCTGCAACGTACTCCGGTACATTCATGTCAAGATGTATGATACTACGTAGAACTACGTATACTGGTGTCTTCCGTATGATCATATGTTAGTATCTATGATGACGTCAAAATGGTCAAGCGTACTCGGCATTCAAAGCGTACTCGGGATACCTTCTCATCACATCTCTTTGTGAACGTTTGCCAGTAAAGGTATCTTGCAGTTCTGACTGCTTCGATCTTGTTCTACAACGGCGACATAATCAACATCAAACCAATAATGCAGTATGATTTTTTTCAACCACAACAACAACCGATTTTCTCACAATCTTTGAACTCTTTTCGACTCAACGAAAACAAGAAAGACAAGAGAAACGACAGTTCACACAATGACATCGGAAGAAATCCGCCGTAGTGCCCACGACTTTCGTCGTTCGGACCCTGAACTTCTGGAGGAAGAAATGGCCATCCTTGAACGGGAACAAAATATCGAAGCCCAATCTTCTTCAATTTCTGCTGTTATTGCTGAGACTCTTGACTATCATTATGTTCCTCTTCGTATGGGAGGGAATGGTGGTAGCACTCACAAACCGTCCGAAGGCTCCAAAGCACTCATTGAGCGAGAAGTATCACTGGAGGACTTGGAGATCATGACACACAAATTCTACGATCTAGCCTTTCAAGATTTTACATTGGATAAGTTCATTCGAAGCCATAATGATCCACACGGATCTCGATTCGCCAAGTGGATCCATCAAAAGCTCACTGGATCCAACATTTGGAACATGGATCGTCGTTCCCGCGATTTGACTCCACATGGAGTGGCAGGTGGCAGATCGGTTGTGATACATGATCGCTCGAGCGCTCACGCCGCAGCCTGGTATTCCCCAAAACGACCGTCCAATGAAGTCGGTCGCCATTTCACGTTGGAAGAATGCCGAGTATGGATGCGGCTTCATTTCTGGGCCATGCGAGAATCCGGTGTCGTCGAGAAGAGTCCAAGCTTTGCGGACTATTATGTGAGATTCATTGGCCACTTTGTTTCGGTCTACGAGCGCTCGGCTACTAAGTTTGCCAGAGAAAGCTTTCGTTGGTCGGCTGATTCCAATAATACTGACAAATATATCCAAGATGGGCGAAAGATGAATGATATCTTGAATGTCACGTTCTGGAACGCCGTACTAGATCTACCAGTCGAGGAAGTTGAGGATGATGAATGGCCCTACCTTGTTCGTCAAGGTTCGCACTATTCACTTGATAGATAAGAACAACAAACGAAGGATTTTAGGCGTACCTTGTTATTGTACTGTTCTCTGGTGACTGGTGAGTGTAGGGACAATATGCCAATTAGAATGTCGCGACGCCCAATCATCTCTACGAGATCTATGGCCTCCCCATGATTCGATCATGGACCGACACGCTCCAACGTACTGCAAACTTTAGGTCTTGACTTGTGAAGATTCCCTTCATTTAATTTAGACCACGACGATGATGGAAATGGCAACGATGATGTCAATAGTGGAATCATGCCAATATTCTGGTCTTTCATTTCCATAAGATTTTTGATACTCGCTCTCGGTCGAGACGTACACTCCCTCATAATAAAACGTAAAATTCCTTTCGACTCCCAGGGAATGTGAGCCCTCATTTGTTCGTGGTCCCAAAACCATCCGGTTCTCTTCTGCTCGAGCGCATCTTTCGATTATTCTGATTTCAATTCCCGTTGTCCTGCTGTCAAAGGCAACGGAAAGGTTCCTCTTCTTTTGCCGTGCACCGTTTGAGTTTTTCTATTTGGAACATGAAAAACCATACCTCCAACTTTTAAAAATGTCTTCACCATCGCATTCTTGACGTTGAAAGGATGGCACTGTCACCATGTGTCCTGAACTCATGATACACCTTTTAATCTCACGTAACTGTGATGGAGTGAACCAAGTAGTGATATCAGCAGGCCTTCAAAAGGCAGGACACTCGTGGGAGATTCATTGCTATTCCCAATATCCACTATTTTTGTTGGAAAACATTACTCTAGCTAGCTACTAGCTAACGGTAGAGTCGTTTAGGAAGCCAGTCTGACTACCGTAGTACCGACGAGACCTATGAAACAACTGGCCACAGAAGGTACAATAACATTATTAAGCTACTGGAAGGTCCCGCTGGAAGTACAGGAGCCCACACTGCGATGGTTTCAAGACCTTCGAGTGGAACAGATGATAGTCATTCGTTTAAGCCCAGCCAATTTTTCCTATTGGTCGTAGGAATCACCAGTCACAACCGTCCCAATGTCTGAGGATCAAAATAAATAGTTTCATTCCTGTGGCATATCAAAATTGGAAGGGGATTTATGAACAAGTCTTCAGTTCCCTGAAATCGGCATCAGTAGACACTTTTCTGTACGACGGGAATACCGGTACGTACGCCGAACCTCCCGTACTAAAGTAGTACCGTAGTCTTTTATACCCATAGGAGAACGTAACCTCAATGGAAACTTCTCTCATGCAACGTTTTCGGACACACCCATCGATGGGTCACTTTCTTCCTCGGCATATTGCTGTAGTCAGATTCAATAGAGGAGAAGAGAAAACGAGAGTGACTCTAGCTTCACCCGTTGGTATCTGTAGTATCGACCATGGAAGTTTCGAGTGACACTATCGGAAACTGTATTGTGGAGCCGTTGGCAAAACTGCCGCAAGACGTCATTTCTAGCTCAAAAGTTCATCTCTCTCCACGGTCTCCATTGGAGTGTCTCTTTCAAAGTAGCGAGAATGAAGAAATGGGTGTGGCAAGTGTTTCTACAGAATCGGTGAATAATAGGAAAACCGTGACGTTTTCATCTCCTTTACCGCCGAATGCCGAATGTATGGAAATTGCAGAGACGCCATACGCAACCTTCTCAACCACCTCACAGCAGTCCCAGCCCTTCTCCGACGATCAACAAGCATTAGCAACAGAACACGGACAACGATCTACAAGGGGGTCTTCTCTGTCGAAACCCAGAATTCAGTGGGCCAAGCGGGTGAAAGTGAAGGAGATTCGGCATTTGAACGAAATTCCACAATCGGAACGGGACGCTTTGTGGATATCTCTAGCGGATCAACAAATGAACAAAGCCATGGTTCGGGCGACTATTACCATGATGATGAGAGGTGAAACAATCATTGATGACGATCCCGACTTCTGCACGCGAGGATTGGAATTTCGTACCAAGACTGGCTCCAAGACTCGCAGTCGGCATAAGTTACGGGTTCGCTCAGCAGTTCTGAACGAGCAAGATCTTCAGCGGGAAGAGGGAATAACCGATCCAGATTTTATTGCCATGGCTTCTATGGACGAGTCTGTCGAATGCCGAGAAGCAGCTCGTCGACGTGGAGACCAAGATGAGAAAGGAGTCGAAAAGTACCTGGAAGAGGCTCGGTTAGAGTTTCTTGGGCATTCCCGACGAGCTCTGTCGTAAGGCAGAAGAGCTTTCGGCTAGCTATGTTCAAATTTTGATACAGCTAATGACTTATACTACGTACTATTCATCTCATAAATTCATTTTGATATGATTTACTGCTCTACGTAAAGGGGACCTTGGATCACTGAAAAAGCAATTGAACAAGCAAGGACAAACAACTACGATGAAATTCATGACTACGGTAGTACGGTAGTCTAGATACTAGCTAGATACGGTACCAAGGAGTCATATACTGCTACTACGGAAGCAAGTTGCAACTAATACCCCCTTATTAACTTGATGGATCGTAGAGATGTCCGAGATTCACCTTGGTAATTTGTAATTTACCTTCCCTGTTATTATTGTACGTAGTACGATGGTATCAACAATTGGAAAAACAATTTCGCCGCAGTTTTCAGATTGACGGATGTTCGTATCGAGTCCTGTGATGAAGAAACGAGCACTCAGGAACGAGTATCAATCCGACACAGTAGTTTTCTTTTTGCAGTACCGTTTTGTGGGCTAATTTTGATTTCGCCACACGGCTGACGGATGTCATCGTTATTATTAAAAACTGTAAATGATTCTTACATTTAACAAACTAGGTACTATTGAAAACTTTTTGGTTGAAAAGCAAAATAATAAATAATACGAAGTACGTAGTGTAAAATAGAAGTGAGACGTAGTAAACACGGTAATGACCTCGATTCATTTTCTTTATTCGTGGATTCGGCGCTTCTCATTCTCTACAACTGCTAGCCCCAAACTTTCTCACAGTCAGATCTCGGTCGTTTGAATCATCTTCGATCTGGTATGCCATACTCCGGAGTTCGGAGTCCGGAGTAACTAAAATAATAAACAAACTACGGAGTACCGTACCGGCATCATTCCCTCTGTTACCGGTAGCTACCGTACTGGAAGAGCAGACAGTAGGGTACCGTACCGGCAGGTAACTTTCATGGTGTTCTCTTCTGAACTGATAAAACGACTACGGTAGACATCTACGGCAGTAGAATCACTGAATCACAAACCAAGCGAAGGATGAACACCAACGCCTACTACTGCGACACCACCACCACCACCATCACCCTTTTCCAGATTGTTTGCGACCATGACAATGTCATTGTGTATGATTCCATCATGCGTCTCTTTGAGTGACAGACAAAAGTGTCCAACACATACCCTCCATGAAGCCCAGGATGAGACCGATGTTCACGACGTCGTCGACATGAAATCCAAGAATGCCTCTTGTGAATTTCGCAGTAGAGTCGATACCCGGAAAGTCCGCTTTGGACATGCGGAAGTTGTCGGTCGCGTAGAATGCCGAAGTAGCCTTTGCACAAAGCAACGGGATAAGAGGTGGTTTTCCAACGATCAGTTTTCCAAAGTCAAAAAGGAGTGTCTCCAAGAACTGAAATCCCTCAAAACATCTGAGAACGCAGACATGTTTTCGTATCGAGGCATGGAACTAGTGGACCCTGAATCAATAGTGCGACGACAGCGGCGACATACCAACTCCATATCGGCCGTGTTGATTGAACAAAGGGAGCAGCGTTCCAAAGCTGTATCTGACGCAGCTATCCAAACGGCTCCAAAAGTCCCACACAATCCCAAGGCCATACGTAAAGTCTACAAAAAAGTGGCTATTGATAGTATGAAGGAGGCCCTTGAAAATGCGTACATTGACAAAAAGGCTGTCCAACAGTACATGCTGAATGTCGAGGAAGAACTTCGAATTGAGTACGAACGAACGCGAGCAGAAAACAAAATGCATTCCTCGCCCCGAAAAAATCTTGTCAGCCTATTTTCTCCGCGCAAAACACAAACTTCCGGTTTCAACAGTGCAATATCAAGCCGAAGCGGAGCGTGCAACGAGTACGACGCGCCTTTGCGTGAAGTGGAACCTTTGGCGTCGATGTCGAGATCACTGACAGAGTGTTCCATTGCATCCTCCATGCCTTCCTCTCGAGAAGGCGACTGATACTTGCCTTCGATATTTTTCCTTGCGATACAAAATGCTTCGTAATCTGTCTCCTAGATAGAATACAAGGTTTAGATTGACAGTCGATTTTGATGGATGCATGATTTCAAACAATAGTCACTTAGTAGGCTTCGTCTTTGTCAACTCTTGCATCGCTTCACACTCACAGATGGATACGAGGTTCCATGAAAACGTTGGAAAGGACCAGTAATGCAGTTCATTCCATTCTGGGACGGAACCGATGGATATAAACCACTACCGGTAGTCCAAGGCCTTCTTTCGATGCTTGGGGGAGGTGTATTATCGATCTCTCTATTACCGGTAGTACCTTACAGTAGTAGACCTACGTATCATACTTTAGTACGCCGTATGCGTTCTACGACTACCGATACTACAGTACCTACTGTAGCTATCGTTAGGAAGGGTTTTTTGTCTTCGACTACCGTAGACTACCTATCGTACTCCGCGAGTATGATAATTTCGTGTCTGTGTAGCAAGCAAATCCGGAGGACTTACCGATAAAGTTCCTATATAATTTCGTACTGCGTTTACGACGGTAGTAGGAGAGAGTTGTCCCGTAAAGCCCGGTGTCCTTCATTCCGGTTTGAAGACCCGCAAGACTGAGTGCCTTCAATCGCGTTTCATTTTGTATCATGTTGTATTTTTTCATAAAAAGTACTCGGAGTACCGGGGAACGTACCTCTATTACCGAATGGTACTCTACTACGTACCGATTACTGTAGCTACGACTACCGGTAGTAAGGTATTACTCGGAGTAGTACCGTAGGAAAAATAATGTATGATACCTACCGGTATCGCAGTACAGTACCTACCGTGGAGAAGTACCTCTCTACCTACTAGGTACTATCATACAGTAGAGAGAGTAGAGGTTTTCAAAGGAAACGAGAGAGAGTGAGATTCGTTGGCCAAAGGTTGCTACGAAAAAACAAAATTCATGTGTATTCGGCAGACTCCGACTAGATGTTCCTCTCGGAAAGATACATACGAACCTGGCCGCCAGAAAAAAGCGCGTTCGGCGCTCTAGGCAAAGAAAGTGCTGCTGAACGGTCATTCAAAAATTCGGAGAGAAGTGCACTTCACATTCCCTGTCACGGTCGTAGCCGAATCACTCCGCGTTCGTGCACTTCTCTTCTTTCCTCATAGTCCGTTTCTCGTGGTGTTTCTCGATGGGAGAGTTCACTCACATCTCTTTTCGCCATATCACACTGTTACAAAATACAAATTACTCCAGTATAAAGCAGCTTATTGCACCATCACCACTTCTACTACTGATACCACCACCATGCCCCCTTTAAATCGAGAGGATGACCACAACCACCATAGTAGCGGTATTCCTTCTTCGGGAGCCAGAAGAACAACCAACCATCACCGACCATGTCCCATTCCTAATGGTAGTTGCACGTCTTTGGAGAAGTTGGAACGGATCAAGGCTTCCCATTCACAAAATAATGATAACGAAAAGAAAGGCAGTCGCAAACGAGTGACATTCCATACAGGTTCAGAACTACGAAGCACAAAATGGATTGCATCTTTTTCCGAGTGGTCGCCAGAAGAACAAGCATCGCGATGGTACACTCAAGAAGAGTACGGGAACCTTCGACGGGATGTGTTTCACACATTGTATCTACTCCGCAATCGCCCCGAAAGTCTTGATGGCGTCTCATATACAGCTCGGGGGGTTGAATGTAGGGATCCAGCTGTTGTGGGACGACGCCAGCGTTACAAACAATTGGCATGGCAAGCTGTCTTTGAAGAGCAAGAAGCGCTGCGAAAGGATGGTGATGCATCTGGAGACAGGGATTGGTTGGCCACGCTTTACAGTAATGCTGCTCGGCCAGCCTTGCATGAAGCACTGGATCTGGCAGCTTTGGATGAAGTAGAAGCTAACCAAATTTATCGCGAGGAGCAGCAACGACTTATTCCAAACGAGGACGATGCTTTTAGTGATGATTGGATCCGTTCCATTTCGTCTCATTCCACTGATACGGACGATTCCATTACTGGCTTCTCGCATAAGCACGATGAGGAATCTGGTTTTTGTGTATTTGGTCCGGCTTCGGCATTTGACGACGATTGGATTCGAGGGAACTAGCTTTGAGCAGCAGAATGCGTGAAGGAATGGACTCGGGCGACAAAGAGCAATGTTGCGTGAGATACTGTATTGCCGTTCCTTGTCATTTTTTCATAGGATCATAGATATGTTAAAAATAGAATCATAGAGACAACATGAAAAGTTTTGATCAAGAAAGTGTAAGCAATTTCCGGTGATGGCAGCTGATGCTCCGGAGAACCCACTTTGGTAGCCATGAAATGAAACAGTCACTATTACCACTGCAACTACGAGTTGTAATAATACCTAATACGTCCTACTTCATTATGACAATACATAATACGCATTCATCCTCTGGCATCGATGGGAGTCCCTGAGATTCAGACCTTGCCCTACTCCTGTGGGACCTGAACCATTGGCTCCAAGGTACTCCTATTCCACACCAACGAGTGCACGAGAGGATCGCACATCTACTTCAAAGTCAGACTGAGATAGGATGGCATCACTTACTCCTAGGGCGGTGCGCCCTCCAGCTGCAATACCACCGGCGAAACAACATCGAAGTCAAGAATAAGAACCATGGTCTCTCGTGGTCCAGTAACATTATCTGCTTCATGTGGGAACACTGCTACAAGGAAAGGGACACCAGAAACAAAGCCAGGCGCGGTAAAGAAGAAGATAGAAGAGCCTAACGACGCCTAGAAGAGGCCCATCGGAGCATTCTAGCTCTCTATGACCTCAAGCCCAAATACTTCGTCCGCGCCCAGAGACATTATTTTTATCCCACAGTGGAGGAACACTTCAGCATAGAGATCGACATCCGAAACCTTGAAAACTGTCTTGAAACATACCAGCTGATGATCATACAAAATGCCAAACATCGCAAGAATACTTTGGATGGCCGCCTCCGCCCAATTGACGAGATTTTTCGTCTGATAAGGACCGCAGCTCCACGCACTACGTTACCAACACCAACCACACCACCACGCACACAAGCATTGACAACGCTTCACATTAACATAAGCTTCCGCCCCATCCGGGCCAAAGCCCCAAACGCAACGTTAGAAACAACGACCACACTCCCGCGAACAGCCACTACACTATACAACCCGGCCACCACAGAAACACGAACAAACAATTGTCAAACAAACAAGCTCCATCTCACCAGATCCGATCTCCTCCTCGACCAGATGAATTTTCCTCCTCCCGTAGGACCTCGTGCCCTAGGGGCCCGGCGGGTGAGTCAACTTCTTAGATACGGAACCACTCGGTAGCTAGGTAGTAGTTGGCATAAATTTTTATTACAGTAATACGCATTCATCCAGGTTGATGAAACTGTCAACAGGTATGAATTAATTTTGTGGTTAATGTTATTACGAGTTGCAGTAAGAATGTGAGGTATTCCGTACTCGGAATATGATACGGTACTTCTACGACGTACCACGGTACTCCCTGTATTCATCAAGTGCACTTCTTTAGCTAACTACCGGTAACCTAATGGTCGAAGATGCTATCCTATCTCTTCAATGGATATTATGAGTATCCACGAGACTGACAATGGAGTGCGAACCAAGACTGGAATCATTTTACTAGGCCCTCTGGAGAGTCATTCTTTGATCCCTTTGTTGGATAGCTATTGTTATAAATATGATCAAAAAGTCATTGTTTTATGTAAATGGCATATATTTGTTGTTCAGGAGCTTTCAAATATTTATGCCTTCCCAACCATCCATTCGCAACAAACCGGCAAAAGTATCATTTTGTTTTTATCATCAAAATACGCCGTAATCGCATCAAGTCATCGAAGAAACAAAGGAAGCACGATAGAATAATAAGACGTACAAAAGAGTGCTCAGTGCATAAAAAATGATGATTCATCACTCTACGACGTATCATACCTTGTAGGTGGGATCCTTGTACAGTTTTGTTGTTGCGTATTCTCATCATCTCGAGGCCGAGTCCTCATACTTGAGATTTCAACAAAAAGAGTAGACGCCCAAAAGAAGTGTGGCCTTTATTCCAATCAGTCAAGACAATGAAGACCCCGCCATTTGATAATTTCGAGATCGAAGTTCCTTCTTCATCCGATGGCATCGATCACAATGAGCTTGTCCTAAAGCGGCTAACCCAGGTTCCAGGACACGCTCAGCAGAATGATGATTCGATTAGCTCAGAGCTTTCCATAGATCTTTTATCGAAGGATCGTTCCGAAGATAACGATGACCCCAAACTCCAATCGCTAGGATCATCATCCGGTCTGTGTCGATGGAATCCAGATGATTCCGACTACTCTCTTAATGTTTTGTTGGCACCACAACGAACTCTAATAGAGGATGAAAACGAGAATGATGAACTCGAGACAACCACAGTTAACGCGTCGTCCACAACAGAAGCAGCTTCCAGCGATTCTCTCTGTCCATCCTCCACTCATAGCTTATTTGGCAGTGATTATTCACTCAATCGTGCAAGGCTCCGCGTACATCCCAACAAAAGAAACGGCAAGAAAATGCTCGATACTTCTTCGCATCATTCCACTGTAAGCGTGGACAGTTTGAATACCGCCTTTTCAGTTCGCAGCAACACGAACATGAGCCTCCCCGAAAACATTGAAGTGTCAGAGCAGCAACAACCCCATATGAGTAACCCCAAGGCCGGTCGCAATTTGTCAGTTAGGTTTTACCCTCGCGTACGGATTCAACGCGTGCCACCCCGCAACAAGATTCCGGCAGAACAAATGGAGGCGGTGTGGTATTCTCGCCGCGAATTTCAAATCATTCGTAAAGAATGTTTCAAGACCATTCGACTCATGAAGGACGATGAAGACGCTACTAACGAAGATTTTCCTCTCTATGATGAGGATGGGGAAGAGCTTTGCCGACGGGGATTGGAGTACAAGACGCCCAAGGCGTACAAGAGACGGCAAAAGCAAAAGAAGGATGTTCGGATGGTAGTATTTGACGAGCTGGACTTCCAAGAAGAACAAGGCATGGATGACCCTTTGTGGTTGGCCAAGCTATCCCGGGATCAAAGCAAGGCATGTGTGGAGGCAGCTATTGAAACGGCAAGGGAAGACGAACGACAGGCCAAACAATATTATTTGGGCTATCACTAAGGGTGCTATGTTTTTTCAGAAAGTCTTCTCTGTATTAGTTTTACCTACGAGCTGTTACTGACAGTGAGACATTGTAGTGTATGCACTTTAGAGGTTAGTACTACTCTAGCTAGCTAGCTGACTTGTCCAGGATGTCACAATGGATAGGTACTACTAGTCTTAGACGTTGATTACTACCGGTACTCCAGTAAGCACGGTACGACCGTACGATACCTTGCTCGAAGTACCGTGCTTCGAAGTAACATACCGGTACTCCTGCACTCCTACGTACGTCCTACGGTAGTAGAAGTGCTCATACCCTTGCTTTGACAAAAGGATACCCGTTTCTGTTTGCGTCGTATTTGTGTGACCATTTGGGTTTTCCGTCCTGCTTTGCCTCTCTTTTGAAAAAAATGAAATGCAAGACGATCGGACGCTGACTCTTTAACAGTAAGTTCCGATCGTTAAAAAATGGGCGGGCGGAGTGCATTCATAAGACTCAGAACGAGCCAACTGAGAAACGTCCATCCACATATTTGGGGAAGATTCCGATATGGAGCATCGTCTCTTTATTGTCGTGATGCACAGTGTCGTATCTTTCTTCTTCCTCTTTTCTCTCTCATAGCTCGAAGTGAGGTCGGTTGCGTTACATGTGAAATGATGGGCAGGCATTAAAATCTCGTCACCGTTAAGTTTTTGCTTCCACCTCCTCACTACTGAAAGTAGACCGAAACGAATTTCTCAACATCGTGCTAAAATTGATCGAAGTGGTAACCTCATTCGTCTGTTGGCTGCCAGTAAACGAATAGCTCGCTGTCCCTTGCTTCATCCCAGCAAATTTTTGGTTGAGTCGTCGTAGCTCGTCGCCAGAATGCCTCCATTCTCCGAAGACGACTACGATCTATCTCGAGTGCAGGCACTATTGTCGTTATCGGCCAAGTTACGAAATCACGAACAGCAAGTCCGACGAAATCGCAAGGTCCGATTTGCATCCGAGCTTCACATCGAATGTTTTGATGCTATTCCATTCGAATGCCGGCCTTTTTATTGGTTGTCCAGAAAAGAATTTGAGGATATCAAGAGAGATTGTGCGGACACTATGGCACGATCCAAACTCGGAAAGGAAGTCGTCACCCGTGGACTTGAAAGTAGTCTCATGACAGGAGAAGTATTCCTCCGAAGCTATCTCCATCGTCGAGGAGCCATACGGGCCGTTTTGAAGGAACAAATATTTCAAAGAGAAACTGGATATAGCGATGCGGATGACATTGCCGAGGCGTACGGGGAGTTTTCCAAGAAAAGCATGGAGATGGCACGAAATCGAGCCAAGCAAGATGAGATACTAGTCAACGATCCGAAATAAAAATGTGGAGCGATTTTATGGTGCTTACTATACCATCAGCGGGTAGGAATGTGTCCCTTTTAACCGTGTGGCTATCTTCTCATGTCACGAAACTTTGTAGAGGGCCGTGCCAAGCTAGTGGTGTAAGAATAATGGAACTATTCTTTTGTCATTGCCTCTATTTACTCGTATACTTGACATTCAATGTGCGACGCTACAAATGTTGCCCTCTCGTCGTCCTTCAGTCGGTTGTATTCTCGATCTTCTTTATTTTCGATGCCAATTCATGAACCACCTTTCTTGTAATATCGCGAAACATGTTCTCGTTGCTTGCATGTCGGTAATTTTCAATCCCAACCAAGATGACTTTTCCTGACCGATCCGTCACCTTTCGGATAAAAAGGGCCCCCGAACGATGGACAAATTGTTGACAAGGGATTGACCTGACCTTGCCCGAGCGGTACCGAGGAAAGCTAAAGTCCTTTCCATTGTCAATGCATTCCAAAAACTGAGGACTACTAACCATGTTTCCATCGTATATGAAATCAAGCTCTTTCAAAATTACGTCGGCCATTTTGGCTTTTCCTTTGTCTCGAATGTACAGAAAGGTCGGAACAGCAAGCTGTGATGACATGAAAGATGTGCGTGAGTCTGATTCTGGGCAACATGAGCGCAGAGCGTGCTTACAACCTTTGTACTTACCGCATGTAAAAAGAGATTCCACGAGACTGTTGTTTGTGGAAAAGATATGAGTTTGAGACCAAATTGATTGCATCGGCGTTGCAACAGTTGCAGCTGCGTCTCAACTTTAGCCGAGCTGGCTACAAGCCAATTGAACATGATTCTGTAAGATGTCATTGTGTCAAACGTTGGGTCAATAGCAATCTCGATCCACTCGAAGGGGTCTTTCTTTCCGCGAACCAGCTGGACCGAGAACTTGATCATTGAGTCTGTCATGTCTCGTCGAGCCTTCGTCCCAGCAACGTCCTCATTGTCCTCCTCAATCCGATTTTTCGAACTGATTATGGGAACATGGATCTTCGGTGCAGAGTTGTCTTTTTCTCGTAGTTTCTCCAGATACGATAAAAGTTTTTGGAATTTGGAGACATATTCCTCTTCTGCATCGACAGTCTGAAACGCTTCTGGGATTAAGCCAAACATTAGCCTTCGAAATCTCATGCCTACATCCATCGTTCTATCTTCCTCCCCACATATCAAGTTGTCAACCCGATTCCATTTATAAGGTTCGCTATACTTTTTGAACGTCTGAACGGACTTGGTATATTGCTCTGTGACTTTGGAGTACAGTAGGAACCTGTAATTGTAAACGTTCTCTCGGTCATTTTGCGCACTCTTGCGGTTGTATCCAATAATTTCGATTGCATCCGATGTGGGGTTATAAGCCAAAACTTGAATTCTGTGGCCCATTGACAGATAATGCTTCATTGTCCCGGGGGTGTCATGGGAAATGGTCGAAAACGGCCTTGGGGATGGATCAGGCCTCCTTGACGTCCTTGCTCCTTTTCGCGCTGCAACACAGACGACGCCCAAAGAGACCGTTAAAACATAACGTCAGCAAAGACTTTGCACTTCTCTCTACCAATGATACTGACCTTCCCTCAGAAAGTCAAACGCCCTTCGTTCGCTCTCTTCGACCGCGTTCGGTGTCACACATTGAAAATCTTGAGTGACGCGTTGCCGAACCATTTCCATCAACAGGTCCGAGTGTGTGGCATAATGCTTGTTCTCGATACCACCAAGCGTAACCTGATAGAAGTTGAATTGGAATCTGGTCTCGTCCCGTAGTTCTTGTGGAGAAGGAAAGTAGTCCACCGAAAGCGGCAAAATCGCCGGCGATGTAAGACTGTTCCAAATCGGCCCAGCATGTCTTTTGAACTCGACCTTTTGAAACGATAGGCGAGGATCGTAAAGTGTTTCTGGCAAGTGAGTTCTAGCTGGGGTGCTAACATGCATTTTCGATAAAAATCGGAAAACGTACCTCCCCTGCTGGAAACACGTGACTCCATCTCCTACGATTGTGTGATCGCTTCGCCAGAACCTCATCTTCGTCGCTTTGTCGAAAGGGATTGAAGGCTTTTTGTTTTCTCGTACCGTCTGTACCTTTCACGCTACTGTGGGGAGATCCCCGGCTGCCTATTCGTGGTGGTCCCGATCTCTCTCTCTGAAGGGTGCTCCCTTTTGGAGGACTCAGGGCCATACTTTTCACTGGTACTGATCTCTCGCGCGATACCCCCGACTTCGGGGGACTTCTCGGGAAGCCTTTTGTTGGAACTGGTGCATTATTACCACCAACAGAAGAAGACAAATCAAACACCCCCGTGTTGGATGGGGGGCTGCGTGAAATCGGGAGAAGCTTCTGACCGAAGGATTCAAAGTGCGGAACAGAAGAAGACGGCTAACAAAGATGCAACATATATTAAGATTTCATGTGCTCATACCTGTACAAATCCTGAACGCTGGGCCAGATCCTTACCATGCCACGGGCACTTGGTCGCAACACCGACGGTGTTGTAACAGTAGAAGGTGCTTTGTGTTGGTCCCCAATCATGTCAACAGCTCTACTTGGTTGAGGACGGTTGATAGAAGAATAATTTTGCCTGTCAGTGCGATGAAGATCCGGAGGCTCTAACAAAGTTGACATGCTTGAAATAAGAGAAGGAAAAACTTTGGGAGAACCAATATGTCGCTCTTGTTGTTGAAACCGCGAGTTAAATATAGGGGACGCCGCTCGTTTTCGTTCGTTGTTGAACGTGGTCGTTCTATTTTGGGATGATAGGTACAAATTCCCTCCACTTGACCTGCGTTTCATTACATTTGTCGTTGGATCAGCGAAAAGCAAGCCCTGGTCGTTCGTAGAGGTGGTGTACTGGGAAAGCGCAGCTCCAAGACCACCCACCAAAACACGGTTGTTGCTAGCCTCAGGACGACTGGGCCAGAAACGAGTTGAGAGATAGAAAATAGAGATGTTGATCGACATGATTCGTCGTGATTCGAACATACCTTTGAGATTTCGGGACGGCTCCTTGCAATTTGTTGTCGTTTGGATTTAGCCCGTTTGGATCAGAAACGACTCCCTTGTCTCTTGGTACGGAAGGTTTGCAGATCATTTGTGGCTTGCAAATCTTTGTGTCATACCCTTCCATAGAGTGCCGCAGAAGATCTAAATGCCTGTCACCCTTGGATGCCTGGGACGTGTTGGTGTCGCTTTCACCACCTTGTGAGCTCTTAGAAGCATTGTCAGAAGCTGCCAATGATTCTTCGTTCGTATCTCTCTCGGCATCGATCGATCCTACATCAAATTCAAAAGAAGGCGATCTTTGCATGTGAAAGGCCCTTTTGGGGGTCTTTGGAGAGTCATAGTAGTCCCAAAATACTCGATCAAACGACGTACCATATGTACTTGACAAAGGCGAAGTCGCAAAGCTCGAACCTGGTGATATAGAGTCGTTATTCTGAGCCTTATTTGTAGCTTGGTCGCCTCCTGAAATTTTGAAAATACTTGTGTTGGGACTTGGGCTGCGGCTAGATCTGGGGTTTGTCTGTAATTGCATTGAATCTCCAAAGTCCACTGTCCCCCATTCGTGCAGGCGAATGTCATCTGGTGCGAATTCTTTCTTTGGAAGGTTTGAAACCATTGTTTTGGCTATCTTTTTGTTTACAGCACACTGTTTCAGAGACAAAAGACTCTGAAGAGGTAGCGGGAGGGATGCACCAAGCTGCCTTGGTCGACAAGCTTCCAAAATATCTCTAAAGTTCCTCCCAGAAATCAGTTGACGAGCCTGGCCTCGTTCTTGCACTAGACTAGCCCTTCCGGGCGTAGCAGCCTTGTTTCCTGCGAGGGAAAAACTGGACCTTGGTGAATGTGGTTTCACTTCAGAATTGGCCGATGGTTCAACTTGGTGGATGTGATGGGGTCGAAGGAAACCATTCGGACCGACATCAAAACCATCTAACCATGAGTTGGTCTGTACCGGCTTGTGCTTGTCTTCCAAACCACTGAGGTACACCCTTCGCTCCTCTGGTCGATCATACGTTACAAACGACAGGTGCATGTAATGGGGCACCTCAAAGTTTTTTTCATTAGAATCGATTCCAAGGCCTTCATGAGAACGGTAGTCGTTCTATTTCAAACAGGTGACAAGAGCAAGGTGAATTTTCCACCCAAAAGTGAATGATGACAACAATAAATATGAACTTACGTTGTAGAGGAAGAAAGGCGCGATGTGCAGCGGAGGCAACCCAAGACTCAACATATCACTACCGATTCCATTATCGAGCATTCGTTGGTAAGTGATCGATGCCAAGCCCTTATCCACCTCAAAAACCCCTGCTCCTGGTGATACAATCACGATCGATTGTCCAGTCCTATGAAGATCTCGATCAAGATAATGGTACTGCATCAAATTGAGAGTGCTGGAATTCGTTTGTGTGAGGCAATGGCCAGAGAAACATGGTATAAGAAAATAATCTTCATAGAGAGGGTGGTTCTCAATATCCGAGGACACAAAAAGGCTGGACAGGAACTTACACATTGATAGCTTCCAATAAATTTCCTTGACTGGCACTAGAAGGCCTGCGATCATTCAAATTCCATCCCACTTCTAAAGGATACCGAATGAACTCTTCCTTGATTTTGACAATAAGAGACTCCCATTCCAAACAAGATTCGTTCTCGATCACTGGCTTGTAATGATCTTCGAATTCACGGCCATACGCATCGTGACAGTTGATGATGGACTTTTGACTATTCGATAGAAATGTCCGACTAAAAAATATGACCGTCAAGGAATGCGTGACCTACGACCATATGGATCAACCCACCGATTTGTGAGAATAAAAAAGAAAAAAATCCAACTACGAGACTTGCCCACGCATGTTTGCATTGACACTTACCTCTAATTCTTTCCATTTTCGAAAAAGTTTGTACAGGAATCGAATCCATTTATCAAAGTACACCTCACAAACAGACTCTGGCTCGAATTGATGCTCGTATGGACTGCTCAATTCCCACTACACCCGACACAGCCCAACAAATGAGCTTCGTCTAGATGACAAATAATTTAAACAGATGTTAATAGTTGTACTCACCATTTCCTCGGACAGCTGCACCAGCCAAACAATTCTTGCCGATCGAGAACGAAAGGTGATCATGGTCTTGTCTGTCACAATTCCGGACTTTGCCGAAAAGTTTCCGTGTCGTATTTCACGTGCGTGCGCTTTGATTCCTCTGGTAGATTCTGTCAGTCGCTCTCCTTCGTATATCCATGAGCCGATCAGCTGGGTCTGGAACAAAAGCATGTCGCCGCGGGATATGAACTGGTCTTTGATGGTGACAACGACAAAGTCTGCCGATACCGCCTTGAGCACTTCCTCTTCGTCTTGAGGTTCGATTTTGTGGACCGTCACTAAATCATAGGTGGAAAGGTTGTAGAGGTCGGCCACTTGTCGCAACATGGAGATTTGTGCCCGGCTGTTTCCCTTAAAACTGGTGAAGGTCTTTTCGGTGGCCTTCAGGACAAAAGAAAGACGCAAGCGGTGCGTAGAAGTAATCTTGGACAAGGAGGCTTCATTCGCTGATTCGTTCATCTCATCCTGTCCTGTGACCAAATCTTGACTGTCGGTGGGATTTATCAACGCCCCTGAAATATCAAACTGGTGAGTGTCTGCGGTCATGTCTGAAATATCTCGAACGTGCTTCGACGGGAGTGCCTGAAGATGCGGTTGTTGTTTTGGCGATCGCACCGGTATGGCACTGGCACTTGAAACTGCTCGACGATGTATCATGGATGGTTTGGGCGGTTTGCTGATGGGGGTTGACGGCATGGAAGGATGGTCGCCTGCCCCGGTACGTACTCGTGGGAACACTGGTGGCAGCGACTGTTGATGATGAAGTGACGGTATTGCGCTTGTAGTGTTACCATTTGTGGCCGTAGGAACAGCCACCGGTTCGTCCGTAGCTCGTGGTGACGGAGGATCTTCAAAGGATACTGTGGGAAATATTGCTTTAGAGTTGAGTTCTTGCTTGTTGCTACTATTAACATCAGATGTTTGAAGTATCCCAGTACCATTGAAACCAGGAGAACTATCGCTATTGGCGTCAACCTTTTTAGATTCTTTACTTTCTGAAAAAGCTTCCGTCCGAGGCAATAAAGAAGGGATGCCAATATTGTTGATGATGTTGCTGTTAATGTTTCCCTTGGAAACAGTTTGGCCTTCGCTTCTGGCAGATCCCCCAACTGTTGTCGCGGGGGAATACATAGAGATGGCAGGTGTCAATGGTGGCGGTTGGGAAGATTGTCGAGACAATACCGATTTTCTCAGGATACCGGAGGACGTTGGACTTTTTGAAGCAGCTGCAGCCGCTTCTTTTGGTAAAGGATCCCAAACACGGATTTCTACCATATCGCCAACAGCCAAAGGAGTGTTTGTGGATTGTTGAGATGTATTGCCACTGTTTCCGGAATTGGTTGATGATGATCCTACACCGCGCTGTGGATGATCATCACTGGAAACAATTGGAGAAATAGCAGCAGCAGCGGCGGCAGAACCATTCGACACCGTGAGCTTCGCCAAACCATGTTGAATCGAAAACAGATCCGGATTCAGGCAAAGTTCGGTTCCTTCGAATGTCAATGAATCGTGAACATTCAACGAGAGAATTCCTGTAGTCAACATTGTCTCTTATCAATGTTGCTCCCGAAAACTGCTTGGGGTCAATGCGACGTATGGGTACTTAAAGTCGTAAAAAGATTTGATGCCACCGTCGTAAAATATTACTACTTTATTACACTATTATACTACTATTATTATATTATAATAACTGTCGTACTATTAGGCCTTCGAGTAACATTTTTCGTGTCGTGTTTGATCTGAGAGGAAGCAGATTGAAGATGTGTCACGCGTGTGCAAGCCAGGCAATTATCCGTCAAGTTGCGGTCACACGCACAGCAAGCGCACCCCCCCCCGTCTGGAAATACCACCACTGTTGTGCGTAAGTAGAAAAGAGAAAAATTGAAACAGCTCATCTTGCTAGCTAGTAGAGAATAATGAATCAATCATCAGAGAAAGAAAGAGGTCGCCTCTTCTGTTACTCCTCTGGTACTATGGAGTTCTTCAGTGCAATTCTAATATGTATTTTTCAGTATGTGGCTAATTTCTGCTGCTCACTTTTCGTTGACATCAGTCTTGGATCCACGTAACAAACGTCCACGAATAGGGGGGATCGTCGCCGGGTTAGGACACTTCTCATTTTCAAAGTCATATGGTGTCAAATCGCAAATGTTGCCAAACATTTCCTTGGGCTTTTCCTCCACAGAAGAACAAGTCTCGGAGTTCCCAGCTTCATGCTTCACTGGCAACCCGTTATCAAAAGTGGTTGGATCCATGCAGACCCAGTTGGAAACAGAATTTGAAGTTCCATCTAAACAAGGACACTGCTTGCCAATTATATCCTGTGGATCAGAGATATCCGATTCACACATAGACTGAAATCAAAGCAACAAAACACCAATAAGATGTGAGTAGAAACCCACAAGTGCCATTCACACAGACCATTATGGAAACCATGCTGTCATCCATCAAAACATCACAAAAAATTAGAAGAAATGCACTTACAAGACACAGCGTGGCGTAATCCTCATCTGACTCATGAATGACATAGATTTGTCCATTCCTTGGAACAGGTTGGTTCTTACAAATTTCTTCTCTCTCAGAAACATTGCAATAAAACAGGTTTTGCCCACACTTTTAGTTCCAAAAAAGAGAGACTCCCAGGCAGTTAGATGTGAAAACAGAAAGTAACATACACGGTAAAGAAAAGTATGTACTAACCTTGAAAACGGCCATGCCACTTGGGCAAGCAGGACAAAAAGGCATTGCAGTTGTAGTTGGAATGCCTGTTGACAAATTAGTGAGGGTGGCAGTAGGGGAAACTGTTGGGTTCCCAGTTGGTAATATTGTTGGGTAGAAGGTTGGAAAACCTGTAGGGTAAGCTGTAGGGGGGATGGTTACATTTTCAGTTGGTGATTCACTTGGAGTACCAATGGGCATTCCCGTAAGAGGTACAGTTGGGCCACAATCGGGCACACTGGTGGGGGGCATAGTTGGGGACACTGTCTGATGTCCTGTTGGAGCAATGGTTGGACTGGCAGTGGGTGTTCCGCTTGGAGCTATAATAGGAGCTGGTGTAGGTGAGACAGTTGGTGTGCCAGATGGCAGACCAGTAGAAGAAGAAGTTGGGCCTCTTGTCCTCTCAGCTGAGGGTTCAGCTGTCGAATCATTGGTTGGCACCTTTGTAGGAGCAAAAGTCGGGGAGACAGTAGGGCTTGAAGAAGGCAATCCAGTCGGTGAGCCTGTAGGGGAGACAGTAGGAAATCTGGTTGGACTGGCAGTAGGACTGCTAGTGGGCAATCCAGTTGGGGAGAGAGTTGGGGAAGCTGTTGGTGATCCAGTTGGAGAGATAGTAGAGCTTGCAGTAGGATTCACCGAGGGAAATCCAGTTATTGAGCTTGTAGGAGAGACAGTGGATAGGACCAGAGTTGGGGAGGATGTTGGATAGTCTGTATCCTCACACAATAAGTAGGACAACGTTGAGACACTACCAGAGCCACTGTACACAACTTCTAGTTTTGTGACATGACTCTCATTGTAGACCCCAGTGAATACACCATTGTCACCGGTTGTTGGAACATTCTTTGTCTTAGGAGGGGCACCGTTGGAATGGTGAAAGACAAGTTTAGCACTTTCAGAACCATCCACATCCAACAGCTGTCCTGACTGAAAGAAGACTGGCTCACAAAAGTCAAAGGTAATAGTTCCTCCATCACCGTTGTCATCAGGACAAGAATTTGGCTCTCCAGCTCCCTTCTCCTGAATGATCAAGACTTTCCCAAGGTAAACATTGTTCTTGAAGGGATTTGGTGTCTGGGGCACAATTTCTCTGCAATTGTTGGGTGCATTGGTGTCAAACACAGAAATATATTCTGCTCCACCGCAACAGTCATTGCAATACACCATAGGACCAAATTGTGGGCCGCCAAAAAACTTTGGACTGGGAGTAAGCAAATCTTCATCACAATTATTCCCATTACCAGTATCAAAAACTCTTGCTGCACCTCCAGCTGGCTCATGGACACCTGCTATGGGTGTGAAACCTGTTTGGACTCCACGGCGCAAATTGGCCGTGGCAGTTATGGTAACACAGTGAGAGTTCCAGAGTTCATCATGGATATATTCACCATTGGCAAAGCCATCAAAATCAAGGACTTTGGGGATGCAGTTTTGGGATGGAGCAGATGATCCAGTCGGGAGACCGGTTGGGAAAGCCATGGAAGTCACAGTTGGTGACCCAGTTGGAGACCCAGTTGAAGATCCAGTAGGGGATGCTGTAGGACTCACAGTGGGCAATCTCGTTGGAGAGACAGTAGGGGAAAGTGTTGGAGATCCAGTTGGTGGCCTACTTGGAAATGCTGTAGGACTCACAGTAGGCAATCCCGTTGGAGAGACAGTAGGGGACCCACTTGGAGACTCAGTTGGAGATACCGATGGTGACCCAGTTGGACTTCCCGTAGGACTCACAGTAGGCAATCTCGTTGGAGATCCAGTAGGGGAAAGTGTTGGAGATCCAGTTGGTGACCCACTTGGAAACTCAGTTGGAGATACCGATGGTGACCCAGTCGGACTTCCAGTAGGACTCACAGTAGGCAATCTCGTTGGAGATCCAGTAGGGGAAAGTGTTGGAGATACAGTTGGTAACCCACTTGGAGACTCAGTTGGAGATACCGATGGTGACCCAGTTGGACTGCCAGTAGGACTCACAGTAGGCAATCCCGTTGGAGATCCAGTAGGGGAGAGTGTTTGAAACCCACTTGAAGACCCACTTGGAGACTCAGTTGGAGATACTGATGGTGACCCAGTTGGACCGCCAGTAGGACTTGCAGTTGGCAATCCCGTTGGAGATCCAGTAGGGGAGAGTGTTGGAGACCCACTTGGAGACCCAGTAGGGGATATAGTTGGACTCGCAGTAGGCAATCCCGTTGGAGAGACAGTAGGGGTAAGTGTTGGTGATACAGCTGGTGACCCACTTGGAGACTCCGTTGGAAATACAGATGGTAACCCAGTTGAACTGCCAGTAGGACTTGCTGTTGGCAATCCGGTTGGAGAGACAGTACGGGAGAGTGTTGGAGATCCAGTAGGGGATGATGTAGGACTCACAGTGGGCAATCTTGTTGGAGAGACAGTAGAGGAAAGTGTTGGAGATCCAGTTGGTGACCTACTTGGAAATGCTGCGGGACTCACAGTAGGTAATCCCGTTGGAGAGACAGTAGGGGACCCACTTGGAGACTCAGTTGGAGATACCGATGGTGACCCAGTCGGACTTCCAGTAGGACTTGCAGTTGACAATCCCGTGGGAGATCCAGTACAGGATGCAGTAAGACTCGCAGTAGGCAATCCAGTTGGAGATCCAGTAGGGAACCCACTTGGAGATCCAGTAGTAGGGGTAAGTGTTGGTGATACAGTTGGTGACCCACTTGGAGACTCAGTTAGAGATACCGATGGTGACTCAGTCGGACTGCCAGAAGGACTCACAGTAGGCAATCTCGTTGGAGATCCAGTAGGGGAAAGTGTTGGAGATACAGTTGGTGACCCACTTGGAGACTCAGTTGGAGATACCGATGGTGACCCAGTTGGACTGCCAGTAGGACTTGCTGTTGGCAATCCCGTTGGAGATCGAGTACTGGATGCAGTAGGACTCGCAGTAGGCAATCCGGTTGGAGATCCAGTAGGGGACCCACTTGGAGATCCAGTAGTAGGGGTAAGTGTTGGTGATACAGTTGGTGACCAACTTGGAGACTCAGTTGGAGATACCGATGGTGACCCAGTTGGACTGCCAGTAGGACTTGCAGTTGACAATCCCGTGGGAGATCCAGTACGGGATGCAGTAGGACTCGCAGTAGGTAATCCGGTTGGAGATCCAGTTGGAGATACAGTTGGTGACCCACTTGGAGACTCAGTTGGAGATACCCATGGTGACCCACTTGGACTGCCAGTAGGACTTGCAGTTGGCAATACCGTTGGAGATCCAGTGGGGGAGAGTGTTGGAGATCCAGTACGGGATGCAGCTGTAGGATTCACAGTAGGCAATCCCGTTGGAGAGATAGTAGGGGAAAGTGTTGGAGATACAGTTGGTGACCCACTTGGAGACTCAGTTGGAGATACCGATGGTGACCCAGTTGGACTGCCAGTAGGACTCACTGTAGGCAATCCCGTTGGAGATCCAGTAGGGGAGAGTGTTGGAGATCCAGATGGGGATGCTGCAGGACTCACAGTAGGCAATGCCGATGGAGAGACAGTACGGGGTGCAGTAGGACTGGCAGTTGGCAAGCCCGTTGGAGAGACAGTAGGTGGGACTGTTGGAAACCTGGTTGGCAATCCACTTGGAGCAAAAGTAGGAGATACTGGAGGACCCATAGCAGGCAATCCAGTTGGTAAAGCAGTTGGAGAGATAGTGGGTGTTTTTGTTCGAATAATTGTGGGAGCTAGAGTTGTTTCAGAATCAGAAGGAAGTTTTGTTGGTTGAGGTGATGGGAATTCAGGTGGAGAAATGGTTGGGAAACCTGTATGAACTTGATTAGGGGACATAGTTGGGACAACGGTTGGGACAACGGTTGGTGGCGCAGTAGGAAAAAGAGTAAGAGGAACAGTTGGAACTCCTGTTGGAGTCACTGTTGGATGTTCAGTTACTAAACCATCAAGGGATATGGTAGGACTGTTTGTTGAAGGTGGGGCAGTCATAAATGTTTCTGTTGGGACTTCAGTTGGAAAAGTGCTAGGAGAAAGTGTTGGAAGTCCAGTTGGGCTTTCTGTAGGGGAAATTGTTGGGGGAGCAGTAGGGATTCTTGTCGGAAAACTTGTTGGAGAGCCACTAGGTAATCCAGTTGGGGGAGTACTAGCAGAAAAAGTGGGAAAAGCTGTTGGATATGTTGTTGGCGTAGACGGTCCAACTCCAAAGCCACTGCATGTATCACATCCATTGCCTGGTTGATATAATTTTCGAGATGAAGCAACATGGCTATTGTCAGAGTTCCTTCAAATCCTCAAAAGAGGAGACACCAAGACACATTTCATACCATCAATTTTTGTCACATCGGTCCCGATATAACAGACGTAGTTGGAAAGGGAACTCTGTAGTTGGAAAGGAAAGAGAACACGTACAATGAGAACTTATGAAAGGCAAGGAAGATATGAAGGGCTAGATGAACACACCTGTCTCTCGTCACCAACAGCAGGACAGGTGTCGCCAAGACCAAGGTTTTGATAAGCAAAACATTGCATATCATCCAAAGGAATGACAGCGGGGTTGGAATTGAGTTGCTTCGGACAAATTTCTTCAACAAAGGAACATACGTAGACTTTGTTGCCACATTTAAAACTGCCGCGAGAAGATGAGATTAAGCAATCGCAAATTCCAAAGTTGTTGCTTGGACTTCCGGTCAAAGCACCGGTTGTCGTTCCGCTGTCTGACAAACTGTCATCGTCTGCAGTATCAACAGAGTCGTATTCAGATTTCTTGCCCGAGTCGCCGTCATCACCATCGACGATATCGTATCCAGTCTTCTTACCCGAGTCGCCGTTGTCAATCTCGTATCCAGCCTTCTTGCTTGAGTCGCCGTCATCATCATCACCATCGACACCGTGGGAACCAGATTTCTTGCCAAAGTCGCCATCATCTTCATCGCCGTCGATAGTACCGCATCCAGATTTCTTGCCAGAGACGCTGTCGTCGTCATCACCATCGACGATATCGTATCCAATCTTCTTACCCGAGTCGCCGTTGTCAATGTCATATCCAGCCTCCTTGCTTGAGTCGCCGTCATCATCATCACTATCGACACCGTGGGAACCAGATTTCTTGCCAAAGTCGCCATCATCGTCATCGCCGTCGATAGTACCGCATCCAGATTTCTTGCCAGAGACGCTGTCATCGTCATCACCATCGACGATATCGTATCCAATCTTCTTACCCGAGTCGCCGTTGTCAATGTCATATCCAGCCTCCTTGCTTGAGTCGCCGTCATCATCATCACCATCGACACCGTGGGAACCAGATTTCTTGCCAAAGTCGCCATCATCTTCATCGCCGTCGATAGTACCGCATCCAGATTTCTTGCCAGAGACGCTGTCATCGTCATCACCATCGACGATATCGTATCCAATCTTCTTACCCGAGTCGCCGTTGTCAATGTCATATCCAGCCTTCTTGCTTGAGTCGCCGTCATCATCATCACCATCGACACCGTGGGAACCAGATTTCTTGCCAAAGTCGCCATCATCTTCATCGCCGTCGATAGTACCGCATCCAGATTTCTTGCCAGAGACGCTGTCATCGTCATCACCATCGACGATATCGTATCCAATCTTCTTACCCGAGTCGCCGTTGTCAATGTCATATCCAGCCTTCTTGCTTGAGTCGCCGTCATCATCATCACCATCGACACCGTGGGAATCAGATTTCTTGCCAAAGTCGCTGCCATGGTTGTCCCCATTGACACTTTTATTCCCAGATTTCTTGCCAGAGTCGCCATCGACATCGCCTTCGTGCTGCCCAGCCTTCTTGACAGGTTGAAGGACACGGTTTGCGATGTTAGAGACAAGTTCAAAGCCTTCCTCACTTATTGGATGGTTTTCACTCTCGGAATCCATAGACGAGCTCCACAAGCCACGAGCATCGGCCTTGTCGATGGCGCCAAGAGGGGCAACTAAGAGAACCCCCAAGACAACGAACGACCCGAGTGGCGTCGAACGACCTTGCAGAAAACCCGAGGGAAACTTCATGATCACAAGAAAAGGAATGCAAATCGAAGAAGACGTTGAAAAATTAGAGACAGCTATTCGTCTCGTCTCTTCTCGTCACGCAGAGCGAAAAGAAAAAAAATTATGAGAAAATGCAGAAGCGAAGAAATGAAGAGGCGAAGAAAAGAAAATCTGATTGTAAAAGCTTTTGAAAGGTGAATCTTGAGTGTTGCAACTCCATTCGCAAGGTTGGACGACAGGAGAGAGCGATGAAGAAATGAATTTAAAAACGATCTCGTCTAATTGTTGCGCTTTTGATACTTTTTGGACATCAGAGAACGTTGGTAAAGACAAGCGACTCGTGAAAGAGATTAGCATGTGTTTCAGAGAGAGGCATATGCCCATTCCAAAATTGTGCAAGAAACCCACTCAACCATGACTGACCACGAGTAACCGCGTCGATCACATTTCCACAGTTTGATCGACTTTTTCATTAGGGATGAAGCTTTGCCGCGGATTCTACACTTCGCCATTCACAAGTTTGTCTTTGCTACATACTCCGTACTACTGTAGTACTCGGAGTGCGGAGTAAGTCGTAAGTATGATACCCGTTATGACAGTACGATACTCAGGCCTCAGGATCTTGCCAACGACTATGCAACTTCGAACTACGACTACGACAGCATGATACTCGGAGTGTGAGTTTTTTTAAAGCAAGAGCAAAGAATAGAGTACAACTAAATTGCCTAATATGTTTGCGACAACAAGATCGCCAGTCTTTCACTAGAGGTGTTTGGATATGGCGGAACACAAGTAGGGGCGGTGGAAGATGGATCTATTCATTCTTTAGGGCGGATCCTCGAGACGAGCAAGGTCGCGGCTGGTTGATATCGGAGAAGGGTAGCCGATATTTCAAGAATTTTAGAAGGATCTTTGGGGTGAGGGAAAGTCCGCACTAGACACCTGCTTTGAAACTTCTTTTTGTGAATACTAAGGACCAAGACTTCCGAATGCATGTCGCTTACAACCTTATGAAGAGTGTCGTTCGAGATAAAATCTTGGGCAGAAATTTGGAATCTGCGGTTGCCAAAACGGTTCAAGCTTTGTTGACAACACACCATGTACCCGACTTTCTCCCGGCCAATCGTTAGGCTTTCAAACATTTCTAGGTAATGGCAAACATTTCGAGCAAACATTTCCTGCTCTGCATCGGACGAACCAGCAACGGTACGCATGATTTGGTCAAATCCTTCTCTTTCGTAGATATCGAAGAAGAAGATTTCACCGCTGCTGGTATTTGAGGCTATGGATCGGTCCCGCTCTACCGATTCACTGGACCGTTCGTCATCGTCGTCTTGCAGTTTGTCATGACAGCTGGATCGGATGGAAGGACCCGAATATTTCTTGACGTTTGTGTTCTCTCCGGTTCGAATCTGAAACTCTCGATGGCTAGTCTCCTTTTCGGACCCTGGATCCTCATCCATGGCATCATGATTCTTCGTTACAAATGACTCAACAAAGAATGCGGTGATTACGTTCAGCATGATGAATACCGTGATGCATATGGTCACGATAAAAAAAGTGTACACAATTAGCGGGCTCGAGTTCCGGTCAGCGTAGAGATAGACCTCCGCAATGGCATGCCAGTCATTCACAACGGCAACGTTGAACACTGTCACCAGGCCTGTAGTATATCCATTGAAGTTGTTCAGGCAATACAGAGGAGTGAGGTCTTCGTTGGCCATCAACCTCTCCACATCGATTGCTCCGCCCCAAATCACCATTCCAGCGAACACAAAAATGTGTATGACCGACAACATGAGTACCAAAGGTCCTGCCAACGCAGGCAGAACATCGCTACTCCGTCGAACAACATCTCGAAAGATGGGGAAAAATCGCATTACCCGGATCATATCAATTGCCCGTCCAAGGAGCAAAACGTCGATGGCACGGCTGGTATCAATATCTGAGGCAAAGCATGCCGCATACTGTACGACTCCCAGACATGATATCAGTGCCGCTACCAATGCCAATCCATCAAAAAATGGGTCCAGTCTTGTGATGGGTGCAAAGTGCTGAAATCTCAATGGATTGAACCTCACGGTCAACTCCAACAATCCAAGTAGCGTCAAGACGGCTCCGAAGTAGATTTGGCAATCCTCGAACCAAGCAGCGTTCCACTCTGATGTCACTGACAAGACGTATATGAAGTTCAGTACAGCCACAACCACCGCAAGGAGTTCCACACCCATTGCAAAATTGGTAGAAGCTCGCGATGTCCGGATCGAAGCGTTGAGTGATGCTCTGATTTTTGTGCGATAAGATGGATAGTCAATCACGCGCTCGTTGGATGGGTCTACAATCTCCATTAGAGCTTTCATCTTGAGAGCATTGTAATGTGGTCGAACCAGTTGAAGGCACTTGCGAACACTTGACACGCTGATGTAGTCGGTCTTGTCGTTCTTGCCATTCTTCATTAGAGCCAAGAATGAAAGACGAACCGCCTCTTCTCGATCCGATGATGATCGCTCATGAATCTGAAGACACAGAAGTTGCAGAGAATAAGACTACACACACACATTCATCCGTTCTTCGGTTTAGCATAGTCTCCCAAAGTGTCGTCACATACCTCTGTAATAGCCTGAATGTAAGTTTGGAATACAACACTCAGCACGAGGCTATGGTAGTAGAAAGTGCATGTCACGATGAAGAGGATGAAAAAAAGAGAATTGGCAGCCCCATCTTTGTAAACTGGCATCCACAGTGAGGGGTTTACCACCGTAGTAGAGACTACAACAGAGCAGATAATAAGACGAGTTGATTTTGTTGTCGAATGATTGACAAAGTGTTGTTGCTATCACTCACGCTCAAAAAGGGAAAGCTGTATACATCGTATGGCGAAGAGACAGTCATGAGGTTGACAAGATAAAAGAAAAATTTATTTTCTATCACCAAGCAAGTGAACTCACCCATGACCTTGATAGGTTGTGAAAACTTTCAAAATCTCCAAACATACGGCAAGCGACGGATGCAAAAGTCAGGATCAAGCCAAACTCAACCAGAAGAACCCGCATCACAATTCGACTGATCCTCAAAAGAGCCTCAAGTGAGTCTCTTGCTTTTGCGCTGAAATAGAAAAATACCAACGGCTTACAAACGGAGCTGAAGATGGGAGGTGTTATGTGTGGATTGTTGTCCGACAACAAGTACCACATCCAACTCTCCAAGCCAAGAAATAATAGAAACGCAACCATCGGACGAACAAGTTTCCGTTCAGTGTGGCTTGTATCGGACTTGGGATCCATGCCATACATTCCCTCCTTTATTCTGATATCAACGGCAAAAACCAAGATAACGCAAGTATGCAAACTGTGTCGGGTGAGAGAGTTGGAATGAATCGTTGAGAAGAGAAATACAACGTAGAAGGATTTGGCAGGTTCATGACGGAGAATACGGCTCACATTGCAGTTGTCAAAAGATTTTGCGTATGAGATAGGAACAATACGGCAATGGCCAGGTTGACGAAACTTCTCCATGGCCAAGAGAAATGAAATCGATAGAGTAACAACTGCTCATTTGTAATGGTGTCAAATTGCGATGACAGGGTCGGTGGTCGGCTTGCCTCGTAATCCATCAGAAAGTATGCAGCAACCCGCAAAGCTGTCCTTTTATTAGAAAACCTAAAAGCGGGTGACATGGTTGCATTGTGTCCACTGGTCCTCTTAATAATACCAGTTGCTTCCGCTTGAATAATAGCATTGCTCGGCTGCAGATTTGGCAGAAACTCGCGGTCTTGTTCCGATTCGCTCGGTGCATATTTAGGGATGGACTTATTCTTCTTGAGTAGTGGGCTTGCCTCATAGGAAGATACCTGCAAGTCCGAAATCTGTGATTTTGGTTGCGATGGATATCTCAACAATGCATGGGCATACTCCATTGTAGACCCCGATGGGACGCGCTTATGGGCTTGATTGTTTAAAGCCGTCTCATTGTGGCTTTGTTGTTGATGTTGCTGCTGTTGACGATCTAAGGAAATCTTCGGTGTATGTTTGCTGCCTATGTCCTGGATCCCAGACGGAGACCTAAAGGCGTATGCAACCTTCTTCATCCAAGTTGCCTTGCTTCGGTTTTTCGCACTGAATGATGTCGCTTTTGGAGAATCTTCTTCGCCACTGTCGCAATGATGGCTACCCGTTAAGACGTCTCCGCGTACATCCCCGACTTCTGAATCCGAAAAGGAGTCGTTCTTATATTGAGATGAAAATTGAACAATGCGGGATGATTTGCTACCAGTTCGTTTCAGTTCACGGAATGACGACTCTCCGGAATCATTTCGTCCACCAGTTCGTTGATACGGATTGTTTGGCCTTCGTGGGAAAGGATTTTGATTCTCTAGCAAGCTGGGAGGACTGTAGGGATTCTCCTCAGGTAAAAAGTAGGAATCTTCCCTCATGTCATCACTGGTATCCGAGTATTCAAAGACACTTTCGAGGGCCGATCCTGTAGCAAAGTCGTCCATAGATATATCGGAAACTTTAGAGTCGGTCGATATTGAGCGCTGCTGCTGAAGGTAGTGCGCTGGTGGAGGTGGAGGTGGCGTGTTTTGATGGTACGGGTGCGGGGGAGACATTGTTGTGGATGAATTAAAATTTGCCTGCGGAACCGGCGGGTCTCTGAGTCGTTCTTGGCGTCTTGCATGCCGTTGTTTGCGATGAGAAGATGACATTGGACAAGATTGAAAAAAAGATTCAGCCACCTCGTTCCTCCAAGGCAAGAAATGACAAGAATTCTGCAACAGCAAAGAAGAGTTCTTTTTCAAAAGATTCCTCGTAAATGGATACCGTCTCCTTTACTTCTCTTTTTGTGAAGACGATGCGATGCAACTTTTTTGTGCAAAGGAGGTTTAGTAGCTTGATCTGAGCAATGTGCAGCTGGGTCCTCTTCTTCTGGTACTCCAAGCTGGTTCATAGACATGTCGATCATGTGGAGTGAGGGGGAAGGTGATTGATGAACAATAATCAATAAATTGAATGTGCAAGCGATGCCTGCCGTTTTTCTGTCTTGTCCTAAGAAAGGACAACGGAAACCGTAATCATAGGTATGTATCTTAAGCATTATGGGTATGGGAAGATCTGAATTTATCGCTTCTCGCCTTACTAAACAAAATTTTGCGACTAAGTCAGCCTTTTCTCACCTCGTCGCCGCGAGTCCAAACACTCCTCCTCCAGCAGTGACAATAAGCTTTCTTATCGTTGTGCTTATTCCTTTTTGTTGTGGTGAGTTAGAGAAGACACTGTTCGATCAATCGTGGACGAAATCAAGAGTGTCCTGCAGTGACAATGTTATTGGGAGGACGGTTATGGGCGCTTCAAGGAGGTAGTGACCGTAATCGGGATGCGGCGTCACCGGCAACATCCTACGTAGATCCACAGTACAGTTTTTACGTGAGCGGGCGTGTTGGATTGCACATCCTGCTATTTTGAACTTCCAGCAGCCTTTCTCTTTCTATCTTTGTCTCTCGTGCCTCGAAACACGTCTTGTGGTGACCCTTTTGCAAACCATTGTTTGCTCATGGAATAATGACTCACTTTTTGTACCTTTTTCTCCCCGTATTCATTTTATATTCTGAACAGATCTTTGTGATCCACGATCCTTATAGCTTCGTTCTATACTCATCAGCAGCAACTTTTACTTGATTTCTATACCGTAAAAATGCCAGTCGATCTACTAAATCCTACTGCAGAGCAAGAAGAACGCACATACAAGCTCAAACGACTTGTGCAATCACCCAACTCGTTTTTCATGGACATCAAGTGTCCTGGATGCTTTCAAATCACAACTGTTTTCAGCCATGCTCAAACCGTGGTGTTGTGCGGGAACTGCAACATTATGCTTTGTCAACCAACTGGAGGCAAGGCCCGCCTTACAGAGGGATGCTCTTACAGAAAGAAGGTAGACTAAGCAAAAGCAAGCATTAGCGAATCAACAAACGAAAAGTCAAGTCGTATTACAGCGTGTCGCTGTATGTTATTGTAGAATGATTTTTTTCTTTAGAGTCCAGTCAACATCTTCTTTGTGGTCTATTATTAGACATTAGTGGTTGGTGGAATTATTCATCTAGTTAGTATCCGAGAATCTTGCACCACTAGTACCCTTTGATGAGTATCCATTGTCCAGAGGATTATACCAGCGGTTCTGAGGAGGGTGTCTCTCCCGATCATCAATGCATAGCAGATGAAGGTAGAAGCGTATCGTATCGTTAAACTTCCACATCTCTGTACCTTCGCTACACAGTTTGCTCTGAACGAAAAACTTTATAGATGGACAAACCATTGACAATCTGCTATCACAATCACAATTTGTTGGTTACAGTTAATTCCAAGCATGCTGTGTCATCGATCGAGATCCACCCATTCATGATGCTCTTTGTATTCTTCGTACCATTCTCTTGGTCGCTTTAGAGCCAGATCAACAAAGGGGTTGGATTGTCGTTCTCGTTGGAGGAATGTGGGTGTAGTGTGACCTGACAAAACAATCGAATCGTCATGAAAGGATTCGTACAGTCGCCGAAGACTTGCCAACAAGTCCTCCATTGAGGCGTTGTGAAGATCGGTTCGTCCAACCGACCCACGAAACAACAAATCCCCCAAGAGCAAGACATTGCCAGCGCTATCACTAGCATCATTTTTGAAGTTTTTGCTGCCACTTCTGGAGGAAGCGGAATCGCTGCTTTGTTCTATGAAATCAGTCATGACGCGCCTGTCCACGAACGCCACATGACCAGGACTGTGTCCGGGAGTATGGACCACTGTGAGCTCAATGGAGTCCCCAACACGAATGATTTGCCCTTCCCTCAACTCATCTGTGGGTCTTGGAAGTCTTTCATGAGGCATGGGCATACCCAGTTGCAGTCCAAACTCATAAGCCGTGGAATAGTTTTCTTCCTCCATAGGATGCACATGAAGTGACGCTTCGGGCCACTTTCTCATCGTTTCGGTGATACCAATGATATGGTCTGGATGAGCGTGTGTCAAGAGGATGTGTTTGAGATGCGCTCCGTGCTGTTCGGTCAAGAACTGCTGAAAGGCCTGAAATTCAGACGGATTGGTGGTTGAAGCATCAACAACGACGGCTTCTTTGGATGTATCACAGACCAAAGCGTACATGTTGCACGCCAACGGTCCACACGTCTGAGACGCAAGAGTGTAGCCTCGATTTCGAATCGGAATTCGTCTTGACAGAGTCCTCATGGTAAATCCGATGCGCACTGCATGGCAGCTCAGAAGAAGAGCATTTCATGAACAATTACAAGAGTTGCGAAACGCTTTGGGGCGACGACAATCCAATGTCATGTCTCGTTGGTGATTGTGATTGTGGGTGATTGTGATTGTGGCGGCGGTGATGGTGGTCCCATTACGACAGAAGTAACCATCATGTGTCCGACAATGATTCAGAGGTTGGATGTTTCAACACTCATTAGGGTGAGGGCTTTCTGACATCCAATCAATGAAGCAGTGAAGAGAACAACGAGAACGAAGCCGATGTTGCATGACGTCGATGTGATGATGATGCTGTGTTCTGCTCTTTTCAAAGAAAAGCTTCCCCCCCCGTGACCAACATCCCATTACAAGGTCGTCAGATAGAGGCATGTAAAGAATAGAACAATTCAAACAAATGAACCTTGCAATTCAGCTTCTTCTCATTCTGTCATTGTTGGATCTTAGCCGGATCTTCTGTTTCGGCTTTATCATCGGCCCGCGAATTGAAGCTGGAAGATACCCGGATACATTCTCGCAATTGCACATCGGAGATGGATCGGATACTCAGCACACATCCTATTTCCAACCTACCAACATCAGTATCCAAGATGTATATGTGGCGCATGTAGAAACGTTGCGAGATCGATTTCCTTCATATGAATGCAGAGAAGGAGCCGATGGAAGCAACGGAGCCACACTCAATTTTAACGAACGACGGCAAAGAGGGACCAACGGAGAACAGGAGAAGGAGTGTGACATTGACGATGAATATTGCAATCTTGATTCTCATGTTGCCAATCTACAATTTCAAGAGCTTGTGGGCGATGATGAGGTGGTCTTGGTCGACACTGTACTCAAGGGCGGCATGGACAGCGTTTCTAGGGCCTTTTGTCGTGCTGGACCGAAAAGGCATCTTCATTTTGATCCCTCGAAGGTCAATGCTGCGATTCTCTCCGCGGGTGGGCTATGCTGTGGGGTCAACAATGTCATTCGTGAACTCGTCCATTCACTCTACTACCTATACGGAGCCAACAAAGTTTACGGGATTCAAGGAGGCTTTCACGGGTTCCACGATCCAAACTGTCCTCCAATCCTACTAACCACGGATATGGTAGAAAACATACATCATGAAGGCGGTACAATATTGGGAAGCTCTCGTGGTGGCTTTGACATTGAGAAGATCTTCGACTTTGTGGAAAAGCATTCGATCAATCAACTATTCATTATCGGAGGGGACGGAACGCACAGAGGAGCCTACGCCATTCACAAAGCATGCATGGAACGAGGCGTTGAGCTAGCCGTCGTAGGAATCCCAAAGACGATCGACAAGTAAGGAAAAATTGACATTAGCGAATGTTGCTGCTACTATACCGAACTTGAAAACATTTCTCAATTTCTGAAAATTGTATTCATCCTTTGCAGCGATATTGACTACATCGACCGTTCATTTGGCTTTCAAACCGCTTGTGAAGCTGCACAACTTGCTATCCATTCGGCGAAAACGGAGGCAAAATGCAATTTTCCCAATGGAATCGGAATCTGCAAGCTAATGGGCCGATATTCCGGGTTCTTGGCAGCCTTTGCAGCATTGGGTAGTCAGGATGTTGACCTTGTGCTTGTTCCCGAGGTACCGATCATACTAGAAGGTCCACAAGGAATTCTTCCATTTCTTCGTAAGCGAATCAAAGAGCAGAAATACGTTGTCGTAGTGGTCGCAGAAGGGGCCGGGGAGGAGATCTTGGGAGTCTCCGATGTTTTAGATGCAGGTGGCAACCGAGCCTTGCCAGAAATCGGCCCATACCTACAAAAAGTGCTGAAAGAATACTTTTCAAAGTTTGGGGAAACTACGACAATCAAATACATTGACCCAAGCTACACGGTAAGAACCGTTCCTGCCAATGGAGCTGACAGCTTGTACTGCCAACAATTGGCGATGGATGCGGTTCACGCTGCAATGGCCGGATTCACCGGATTCTCTATTGGCTTGGTCAACAAACAAAACGTGCTCATTCCGATTCCTCAGCTTGTGGCTACATCACCGAGGCATTTAGATCCGCTTGGCTCTACTTGGGAACGAATCTTGGCCATGACAGGCCAGCCGAGCTCGATTTCGAAAAATGCAAAATCTACTGGTACCCCAACAGACGCATCTACAATTCTGCCTAAATCATCAGGTGAGTTGATTGTAATGGAAAGTGGTCTCCCAGAGCCATCTGCCCATTGATAGAAATCCAATTCGCGATTGATGACCATCCTGGCTAGTTTTGTGGCGCATCAGAACAAGAATCGATTGTCCAAGGCGTAAAAGATTTTGAATTGTTTGATGATCGACACGCGTCCTTCTTTGGAAAGGGGTCCACAAAAGCCCCACCGGGATTAAATAAATTCTTAGTGATCAGGGTTGTGCCAATTTCTAAAAGCGAATACTGCACAGACAACGTTTGCACCTTGGGACAACTGCATTGAATGAGCAGTATCAACTCCAGAATTAGGTCACGCCTTCCCATCAGCAGCGTGTATGCTTGGGTTTGCTTGCTTCTGTTCGATTCGAGAAATTTTCTTCACTGATTGTGACTCAGCTCTTTTGTCGGAGGGGGTCCAGTTCCGTACCAAGCTGTGATGATTCATATTTTGCCACGGTGATTATACCAGTATTCTACTTGATAGGACAAAGGTGGAAAGTATCTCCGATTACACATGGATCGGAGCAATGTAACTTTTGGAAACAGCAACTATACTAATCATTTTTACCATGACTTCTATCCCCTTGCCCATGTTTCCTTTATCTCTCTCTTTCGGCTTGAATTCCTCGTCTCAAAGCCTGTTGCTCTGCAACTGCTGAAAAGATGTTGCGCCCCCCTTCCCAATGAACGGCCTCTATAATGCTGTAGTCCCTTTTGAACTTCTGTTCTTTCAGGACTGTGGCCACAGCAGCTTGTCGGATTTTCTTTCGCATTTTTATTTCGTCTATGGTCATTATTGTCGTACAACCGAGATCATTGTTCAAAAGGGGGGTGAACGAGAGGAGACGACGGTAGATTGATTGCTTGGTTTTGCAAGCGATCAACATCATCTCGCGCTCTTTGAATTGTTGTAACTCATTTTGAGACAAAAAGATGTCCTGCTTCTCGGTATCAGTGTATTTTTCGAATTCCTGCACGGCCACCATGGGGAAAAAGTCGACTTTCTTTTTTATAATTACATTACTCTTCGAGCCGAGACGAGATGACACATCGGAGGAGCTGTTGCGAATGGAATCAGTCGATTCACTTCGTTGTCGTTTTGGATTCATCGTAAACATGCATGATAATTTGGTTCGGGCAATCACGGCGCTCTTTCGTCGATTCATGACAGCAGATTTTGATCTATATTTGGTGTTAGCAGTAGCTGATTGTTGTCTCGGTAGAAATAGCTTCCTCATAATAGCAGTCCCTGTTGTTTTGTGGACTTAAGAAGGGGAAAGTCGTTGCTCGAGCTTTCGTTTTGCTCCGTTTTCAGTTTACTCAAAATTTCCCATTCGGATTGTGCGGGTCTGGAAACGTTTGAGCCGGTAGCTCGCGTCTGGATTTTGTGTCGTGCCCATTCGTGCCCCCCGGATGTGAGATGAATGAAGATCACGGCCGTGTATCAGCATAGCATTCTTCTTGTTGTTCCTTGTATCATAGTCTACTAGCATTCGTTGAACTACAGTAGCGATAACTAGCTACCTAGTCTAGCTAGGTACTAGGTACCGGTACTACAAAAGTATGTACCTACTCGTACTACCGGCATTATGAGTACGTACAGTATGAAACTCCTTCGACGACTTGTTGTTGAGGTTGTGCTGAATGCTCCTGCTTGTTGTTTGTTCTTCTAAAATGAATATTTTATTCGAGCTCTTCATGAATGAAATCACTGCGTTGCTTACGAAACAGGTGACAGTACGGCGGTAGCACACCTTACTCTGGTCGATCACACTACTACTTTTACCGGTAGTAACTGCAGGTACGGTACTTACTACGTAGTACGGTAGTCTATGATTCTATGATAGTGGGTTCCTTGCTGGCTGCCTGGCTGTCAGCCAGGCGACTTACTTGTTTGGTACAATAGTACTGCCGGTAGGTACCATAGTCTTATGTTGCATCCTACTCCGAACTCCGAGTATGACGTACTATGTTGCATTCTACGACGTATGATACATATACCAGTTCGAGTATGAGCACAACCATTTTGCACTACTGCGAAATACCACTTTGACCGGTATTGATTACTACGAACTTTAACAGTACTACGACTTACAGTTAGTACGTAATATGCATACGTCCTCGGACGCAAAGTTGGCAGGCTACTACGAGCATGTTTTTTATGACGTCAAACATCGTGGTTCTGGGATTGTACTTTTTCAGATGGTTAGGTCGTTGCACAGTTGTCGTCCAAGAGAAATAGTGAACGGAGTATGGAGAGAAACGATATTATCAAGGAACACGACAATCTGTCTGAACGAAAGGTGGAAGAACACGAGAACTCCTTGGAAGATGCATCTACCAATTTGAGATGCAGTCCAGCAGCAGATTCGGTTGTTTATGAAAGAACTAGTATGGATGATGACGAATCAACGCCGGTGTCAAAGAAAGCAAAACTTGAAAAGGAACCATTGCCGACTGAAGCAAATGAACGAGTAGCGTCAATCAGTACAAGTACTGGCAGTTTTTCTGCTAGCGTCCAGGAACAAGAAGACGATGATGATCATGAGAAAGAAGACCAAAGTTCTACTGATGATTCCAGCGATCAAAGCGATGGCACCGAAAGCCACGACGATGAAGAGAAGGATCGAAATGAAGAATCGGATCAAAAAGGTTCTAGCTCTTCGGAAGAAGATTTTGATGGTGATGAACAGGTTCTTCTAGACTCGGAACAGCTCGACTTGGACGACGATGAAGATGAGGAAGACGCGTCTCTGTTCCGAAGAATTATCGCGGCCGCAGCTGCCAACGGCATACCTTTGGAGTACTTGGCCGCTCATGGAATCCACTTGCCCATAGAAGACGATGAACCAGTAGAATACCCCTTTGGTGAAGCGCCAACATCTCTGGACGATGTGGCTAAGTTCATTCAGTCGGATAGGTGCAAGAGGATTCTTTGCTTGACTGGTGCTGGTATGAGTGTTGCGAGTGGAATTCCTGACTTCCGGTCTTCCAACGGGCTATACGCCACATTGGATGCCACCAAGTTGACCGCCACGGAAGAACAGATTGAGGCGATCGAAGAAAATCCATCTTTTTCCCTGGATCAACATTTGTTCATGGAAAATCCACTTCCCTGCTTGGAAGTCAATCGAGAGTTTATTCTAGGTGTTCAAGAAAGGAAATGGAAGGCTACATTAGCCCATCGATTCATCGAGCTCTTACAAACGAAGACCAATGGGGGTAAAGGCAAACTGGTGCGCTTATACACTCAGAATATTGATGGTCTCGAAGATCAATGTATTGGTATTGGACATGAACGCCGCATTGCAGTACACGGATCCATGGATGAAGCCGAATGTGCCAATTGCAATGCCAAAATGGACTTTGACCATTTTTGTGGGTTGGTACGTAGCCAAATCAAAGACATTACGGGACAAGATCCGTCCGCTCCTAAGGAATCAAGTGCGATTGTCTGTGAATCGTGTGGTCGCAATACTGTCAAGCCATCGATCGTGCTGTTTCGGTCGAAGCTTCCCGATGTATTTTTTAACAGTGTTCCCATCGATGTGAAAGATATCGACTTGCTGATTATCATGGGGACCTCTTTGGCTGTGGCCCCTGCTAATTCAATCGTTTGGCGTATTCCCAAGTCGGCAATGCGAGTGTTGATCAATCGCGAGAGGGTTGGATGGCATTTAGGGCTGGACTTTCAATCCAACGATCGTGATTTCTTAGCCAGTGGAAACTGTGAAAATGTTGCGTTGGATTTGATGGAGAAACTTGGGTGGCTAGAAGATTTACGACCGCTTTTAGACCGCAACGAATTGCCAGAGTCCAGTGCACTTCTGCTGAGGCAGCGACTGGAAGAATTGGAACAAAAACCGTCACCGAAACAGGATCAGAATCCCAATGATAAAAATTGCCAACAACAATAAACCTAAATGATTGCAATAATGGAGTTATGTTTCAAATTATAGATGCATCTAAAACAGTGGATGGAGTGCCGCTATGTTCGTTGCAAAATCTCAGTCCTCTTGCATAGCATTTCCGCTGCTGTCACCAGTCGTAAGTCTCGTGGCGGATTTTTTTCGAGCTGCAATTCGTTGTCTGGCACTGTCCACAACATTTCGCATAACTTCTTCCCGATTCGCGACAGCAGGTGCCAATAGCTCAATGGACTTTTCAATCTCCACCCTAGCTTGCTTCTTCTTTTCAGCCTTGGCATCCTGCATACGGTTATCGAAAAATCGAAGCTCTCTAGCCTTTTGAATCGTCTCTACCTTCTTCATGGCCAAAATCGTCTTGCTCATCAAATCGCGATCGTATTTGACCGGTCGGTTGCGTCTCTTCTCAAAATCAAATGTACTGTCGACCGCCATTTCTTTTCCCCTTGTTTTACGGTATGCTTTGGTCCATTTTACTTTGCGTGGATTCCTCTTCTTGTTAAAGTTCCGATGGCACTTCGAACGACAGAATCGAAACTGTTTGCTGTCGTTTCGAACAAATACCATTCCGTGTCCCGGATAGCACGGCGAAGAACAAAAGTAACACTTTTCGACTCTCATGGTCCTTTATGATGATGTATTAGTCGACGTGACGCTTTGCTTTGCTGCAATTCCTTCTTTCCCTTTACCTGATGCTATCTATCTTAAAATGTTATTGGCAGCACGAGGCATGTAGTACTGCAATCTCAAGCTCGCTGCTCCATACAAGAAGCAAGAAATAGAAGAGACGTAAAGATTGCTTTGAAGTGAGACAGCAGCACAACAATTTTTTATTTTTGTGGAATATCGCTCCTGTGATGATATCGAGTGGTGCAGGGTGGTGGGGGTTGACTGTGGAAGACAGGCAGGCAGAGATGACGAAGTACTGGTACCACAATACGGTATGATACGTTGTCAGAGCGCTGGGACGGTTGGACCCGGGCGACTACCGTATGATGATACAAGCTACCGGTAGTAAACTACGGTGCTCCTTTTACATACGTAGTATCATACATCGAACGTCATACGACAAAGGGTGATTCACATAAACGTGTACAGGTACGACTTATTACTACGTACGACGTGGCACCAATATGGTACAGTTGTACGTACGTACGTACGGTAGCACCGGTAGCATACAGAGAGCTATCATACCCTAGCAGTCTATGTACAAAGATCTGCAGCATGTAGTACGGTACTACCTACCGTAGTAGAGCCACTACGTAAAAGAAAATATACGCACCTAGCTCGCTAGTAGCTCCTAAGCATTACAAGCTCTCTTCTCCGACAACAATATATCATGCAGTATGTCACAATAATGAGGATATCAGTATATCGTTTCATACATAGCTGTTAGGGTGCCATCTAGATTCCCAAAGGATCCCTCTTCCTCCGCTCGGACATACGTTTTTTGCCGCTGAATTTGCCCTTGCGATGCTTTTCCTTCCATGCGTTTCTGCCAGCAGTGCTCTTTCCAGTGCCGTCACGGGTGTTGGCGAAAATTTTCTTCTCGGCCGGGTCGTCCTTTTTCTGCTTCTTGGCATCGCGCTCCGGCCCAAAGTCAGGCATGTCGTCCACGTCGCCAACGTCCGTTCCTTCCATCGTATCATCTCCATCCAACCCGTCAAGATTGATATCACCGTCGTTAAAAGATTGAAGAGGGTCCTTCTCGGCACTGCGTTGCATATTGGTGCTTTTTCTTGTTTTTCTACGCTTGCGTTTACGATTCAAATCGGCCACCTCCATTCCTCTCGGGAGCAAATACTTTGGAACGTGTCTTTATGAAAAAGCGACAGTGTGAGTATCGTAACGTCACGCAAAGGCTCCAAAGTGACAGCTACATCCAATTCAACGTACTTCAAATGGTCCTGGACCCTTGTCACATGTGTGGCTAGACGATCATGCCGTAATAGCTGCAAATCGGTGGGATTTTCCTCAAAATGGCTTTGAAGTCGGTCAGAATTCAGGATCTCAGCCCGGAGCTCAGCCGCACGGGCTTCCTTCACAGAGGATTTGGTTACGGCTCTCGCAACGTCTTCAACCCGATATCTGAATCCCTCAATTTCACGAAGGTCAAAATCCAAGGGAGATGGCTGAAATTGTTCATGCACCAAACCAGATGAATCGACCGTCGGGGTATCCAACGAAGATTGCAGAGTCTCGGTGGCGGCACCAGTGATTGGAATTTTGGGTTGGTCTTCTTGCACTGCTTGTAGTGTATCAAACTGATCTTCGGACGCAATGTCGACCAGACTCAAAGCAACGCCTTTCGCACCACCACGAGCTGTTCTTCCAACGCGATGAGCATAAGATCTCGCTGACGGAGGAAAATCCACATTCAAGACAAACGAAACATTGCGAAAGTCCAAACCACGAGATACACCGTATTCCTCGTCTTTTTTTCTTTTTTTCTTGATATCCGATGGAATATTTTCAGCATCGTTGTCGGACATGTCTTGTTCGTCCTCTTCCTCTTCCCCCTCGTCATCTGTATCGGTTGCATCCGTGCTTTCATCTGTGGCAATGAGATAATCGAAATTTCCTACATTAAATTGCTCGATAATGTTCAATCGACTTCGAAACGGCAATTCAGCATTCAACACAGACGACCGAATGTGAAATTGTTCCAAGAACAGTTTCAGCTTGTATCCACCATCAATCGAGTTGACAAAGAAGATCCCTTTTCCTTTCAGAAGTCCCAGCTTGAGAAAGACATAAATGACCAAATTTTTGTCTTTCCGGGGTAGCTGCAAGTAAAACTGTGTCAGCTGACCGTCTTTTTGTCG
Organism: Nitzschia inconspicua; assembly: GCA_019154785.2. NCBI lineage: Eukaryota > Bacillariophyta > Bacillariophyceae > Bacillariales > Bacillariaceae > Nitzschia > Nitzschia inconspicua. The sequence continues at coordinate 463,043 of JAGRRH010000020.1, forward strand.
GGATTCTTCCTCTTCCAGTTTGAGAACGACTGGTGAGTTCAAGACGACCTTTTTCAACGAATTTAGTTCAGGCGACAGCGTTGCGGACATGAGGAATCCTTGACATATCCGTGGCATAGACTTCATTATTTCCGTAATGTCACCCGTGTAGCCTGAAGAATACGTCGCAGACAAGAGATAATTGTTTGTTAGATAACATGAAATTTTAAGGCCAGGAAAGGGCACCACGTTTGAATAATACACTTGATGCATACTCACCAAACGACAGAACCAAATCCGCTTCATCGACCACCAACGTTTCCATTGAATCCTTCAATGAAATATCTCCACTCCGCAGATGGGTCAACAGTCCTGCCGGTGTCGCGACAACCACATCTGGACGATCCCGCAACATGGCTCGTTGTCGAGTCAGCTCCTGTTGTCCTTTTCCTCCCCGTCCGCCGCCACGGGCACTACTCAGGACTGCCACAGAAATAATCTCATCGCAATAATAAGTCAAAGATTTGAGAGTCTTGTAGACTTGAGAGCAAAGTTCTCGTGTCGGAACCAAAACCACGGCTCTCACGCCACTAGAAGAAGCGTTGTTGTTGGAGGATTCCTTTCCTTGAAGAATCTTTTGTAGCAAGGGAAGGCAATACGCTAAAGTTTTACCACTACCAGTCTTCGCTCTGACTACCATATCTCGGCCCGAAGAAATGGCCAATGGCAAGCATTTCGACTGCACCAAGGTGGGTCGGACATGCCCCAGACGTTGTACCGCTTTTCGAAGTCGATTGTCGAGTCCTACCGATTCCGTCAACGATGCAAAGGTTTCGTTTGGATCTACCAGAGACGATGTCATATTTCAATAGGCCAGAGAAGAAATGTGATATTATTATTCTGGCGTCGGTCTCTAACCGACTATAGCAATGTGTTGTGTTACGGAAGATTGAAAGAGAAATCCTGAAAAAAAGAATTTATTGATTGTTTTTTTCGGGGACGAGACATCATGCAATTACTGCTGGCTGGGAGACAAAGTACGGGAGACGCACAGACATCGAATTGAACAGTATGATTCGTACGAATGAAAGTACGTACGTAGCAGGTTTCAACGTTTCAACTACCGAGTACACACAAAAAGTAGTAAATCTATTATTCTTCTGAAAATAATATCATGCTGGCAATAGCTACTGATAACGTACCACTAGTGTAACGTATTATCAAAACACCAGTACTTGAGCATCTGTTACACAATCTACGTAGTAGACTGCTTTGCTCCACCGTTCTGCCACTTGTCTCTCGCTTCAAGAGGTTCCTACTAGTATCATTAAAAGGTATGAACGAGCAAAGGAGAGCAACTGAAACCAAAAACATAAGCAGGAATGGGTGACTTGTTATTAGTTTCTCTCAATGAGGCTTGGGTACGTGACCGTCCACATAGAAATTGCGAGTGGCCTTGGGCATTTCCACAGTGAGTCCATCCATTTCTGGAGTAACAATCACTTGGCATCCCAATCGGCTGGTTTCTGTCAGTCCAAAGGCCATGTCTAGCATATCTTCTTCATCTTCGGACGGCTCCGGTAACTGGTCAAAGACTTCGACAGGAAAAATCAAATGACACGTACTGCAAGCACAAACACCTTCGCAAGCGCCCTCCAAATCAATGTCGTTGCGGTGTGCCACTTGCAAAAAGGATTCTCCGACGCGTGCGTCGACCTCTCTGATAGTCTCGTCTGGTTGTATAAAAGACAATCGAACGGTTTTGGCATCCTTTTCCACGTGTGGGCCTCCATGCCACCGTTTGGTTGTCATGACGTTGTTGCTGTTGCTGTTAATGTTGAGAATAGTTTCGGAGTGGTGTGGTGTTGGAAGCAAGGGTGCGCTGCGTTTGCTTTGGATTCTCACTTGATGAAACTTGAGGTGCCTTTGCACCAAGTTCCTGGACAAGGATGATATCATAATTTTACTGGCGTTGAATGCAGATAGTAGAGAGCAGATATGGCGTTGACAAAACTCAAAATAACGTTGTTTTCAAGACTTTTGATGTGCGAATCGTTACTGTTGCAGGCGCTGTCGTACTGAGCACCTCCTTCCCTTTCTTTTGATGGACGAAAATGATCCTTCGAGTTGTTGGCGGCTGTGGACGATAAGAAGCGATGAGACAACCCCAACAGTTGCCAGTTTCGGTGTGACCCAACTGTCGTCGTTGCTGTGATATACTCTATTACTTCATTAATCGGAGAACGGGCATGGATGAGAGTCTCCCGTGGTAGGATCAAAGAGGATGATGCGGATGAATGAAAGGATAGATTGGTGTTGTTAATTTTTTGGATGATTGATGATGGAGAATGCTGAATATTATCCTGAACCCTGAATGTGTCAAACGGCTGAAACAGTCCTGCGAATTTAAAAAAGATTCTGGGTCACGAACATTCGGATTTTTTCGAATACACGAATACCGGCAGCTACCGGTACTGTATTACCGTTATAGAATGAATGGTACGGCGCAGGACAAAAAAATACTACTACTAACTGTAATAATAATTATACGACAATGGTGCCGGCGCTTTGATAATCCCAGTGGCTACAGTGTGGCAGCAACAAAAAGAAGGGCAAAGGCTTCCGAACCACGATTCATTCAATCTTGTAGAAGAGGGAAAGAAGTTTGTAGCCATGGTTCCATCCCCAGGAAACCAAAACAACGATGCAGTAGATGATGCAACCAATGCCGTTGGGGAAAGCCCGTCTCTGACGTATGACAATAATAGCAATGGTAGCAGACCCAGTAGACTTTCTTCACTGGATATCTTCCTGCTGTCCTCTTGGTGCATGACGAGAGCCATCAATGATTGCGCTGACGAAGAACTCACAAGTGACTACCATATGTGGAATCAACAATATTCCGATTCCAATTTATTGTTGACCAGGGAAGAACACCGAGCAGCATCAATTGCTGCATGTTTTCTGAAAGACTATGAAGATGGAAGACCGCCAACATTATCACCGAAATTACAATCCATTTCAGACCGACAGTTACAAATGTACCGCTTCAAACACTCGACCGTATGGAGCTTCGGTGGCTTGTCGATCGCCTCTATTTTGCTCTTTGTGGCCGATGGACCGAGTCGCATTTGGACCCTGATTCTGAATATGACTGCAGTTACATTGTTTGGTATGGACTTGTATATGAAGAGACAGCTTCATATGGAAAATTACCCACGACATTACCACGCAGAGCCTCAATCGTCGACCAATCGATCCACACTATACGATCGCTTGATGATGTATGCTGTCGCTTTATTCTTGTTCATTTTCACCATTCAAAGTTGGCTAGCCTTTTGGCTGTTGTACGACGACACATCCACATATCACCCCTTCACGTGGGCTGTTTCTTTTTTCAAGCCAATTGTATTTTTCTATCAGAGCCGTCGAGCACGAGATGCCTTTGAAGCACTCAGCCGTATTGGCAAGAAGCTATTGCGAGTCATTTTGATCGAGCTCTTCCTTATTCTCACCTTTGCAGCCGGTGCGTATTTGATAGAGGGGTTACGTTGGAAGAAGGCCTTTCTTGGCATGCGACGGGACACTTACTTTATCCTCCAATCTCAACAGTTGCGTGTAGACTTTATTCCAACGACGAAAATTTCCAAACATTGGGCCGATCATGGCTTTCTCTCTTTGCACGTGAGTAAAACAACCAAGTCAATTGGTAACGATACATCTTGTCATATGTCAACGAATAGAAAAGCTCTCACTGTCTCCCTATCCAGTGTCGACAACGGTCGTTAATCCAAGTATATGGATGCCTGCGTACAACGAATCTAGGTGGAATGCCATTTTTTTCGTCACGTTCATCGTGGTTGGCGTATTCTACTTGCATTCCTTAGTTCTCTCCGTTGTCTTTCAAGTATTCATCAAATCGGCGACAGAAGTGCACCGGCGGTCGGTTTCCGACAAGGAACAGTCGTTACGACTTGCTTATTTGGCCCTTACAACAAATTCATTCAACGACACGGTTGAAAAATCGTTTGTACACCCTCCAACCATCCGAGAGGCGTTCCGCTTGCTGCGCCCTCACTACAGTCGTCTCAAAACAAAAGTACTCATGGATATAGTACTACCGCCAATTTTCGATACGTCAAAACAACAAATCCAACGAGACGAAAACCTTTTGGACAATGGATCCTTGGAAACAAGGTATCCTCTGACTTACACTCGTTTTCGAAATCGAATTCGTCAAGCACTCACCTCATCCGTCCGAGTCGCTCGTTCCCACTCTGTTCTTGGCCTTGCAGTGGAAGTTTTGGGGGCGACCGGCGCCATTTGTAACCTGGTCTATGTGATTTTACTAACTTCCAAGTTCGACGTGGGTTGGTTCGTCAACAGCGAATTCGCTTTGGGGAGCATACTGACGTTTGCAGCTCTAGTAGAGGCAACTCTACGGTATAATCCCATCAAATTTGCTTACAGGCTTGATCCCATGTCGAGGCTGAATGCCATCCTGGATGGAACAGGAACAATTGGAGCCCTCGTGTCCTTGCTAGGTAAGTAAGCCCCGGTCGCAAGAATGAGCAGCGTGCTACCGACATTGTTTTCTGACCGACGTGATTGAAATTTTGGAATTGCAGGTATCATTTTGAAACTGACAGGGGACGAAAACGGCTTGGACTTCTTACTGACTGGTCGAGCCATTGGTATGATTCAAAGCATGCGATTTTCTGTATGGTTCAGAGAAGTCCTGCAACGATCTCTTTATGTGCTACCGTTGCTGTCAGGCCCTATTTTCCTGGTATTGAGCACAATGCATGTCTTTGTTTGCTGTGGGATGCTGCTTTGGTCGGGATCAGTGGATGTGGACGAGCTATCCACGAACGAGAATGTCGAATCTCTCTTCTATCTCAACAATTTCAACTCTTATGGACAGGGATTTATCACTATCTTCAATGTGCTTGTTGTCAATGATTGGAATCAAATCGCTAAGTAAGTCGTGATCACATCCAAATTTTGAACACGTTTTACATTGCAACCCCCCGGCTAACATTGAGTGTTCTTCTAAGTGTATTCCTCTACGCAGACAGACATTCGGATCCAGTGATTGTCTATCTCTTTTTTGTCGCAGTTGTGATTGTAGCAGTTTGTATCATGCTGAATGTGATCGTCGCCTTTTTCGTAGAGAGTAAGTTTTTTCCGGTTTTCTGTTCTTGCGCAGTTTGTGTGAAGACGCCACAACCCTCTCTGTTTTTCCTCTTTCCTCATGGATTTCTATCGACATGACAATATCAGCTTTTATGACTCAATTGAACCTCGTTGACGTGGAAGATGAAGTTTTAGCTGGAAGATGCAATCCACTTAGTTTTGATGCAACTGAGTTGCACAAGACTGACATCGTATCCACGAATTGCTCTGTTACTGGCGAGGCATTGCGATTTGATGTCATCCAGCGGGAGGGGTACGATGAAATCATGGAAAGTGTCGCAAATCAAAACAATGACCAAAGTGAAACTTTTGCAAAGAGCTTGCGCGATACAATGGAAAATTTGGCGACGATGTCAGCAACTAGGTATGTTCCATGCTGCGTTTCATACATCCACCTCGAAACCAGAACTCAATCTCCAGAATCTTTACCTCTACAGTGATAGGACTGGTCATCTCATTTGCTGCCGCCAAAGCATGAGCCAATTCAGTACTGAAAGTTTCCAAAGACTTGTAGGCGAATACCTTCGACGTGACAAAATGCAAACGGTGCTTCTTGAAATGCTGGAACAAATGTCAGATTTTGATACTAGACCGATCTCTGCTTGGAGCTTCGAATACCAAGGCGTTGCTCAACAGCACAGTCACCCCAGCGATTCCACGCGATTTCTCTTTCTTAAGGGGATGGTATTACCAAACAACCCGTCGATAGCTGTCCTGACCGCAGAAGTCATTTCTGCTTACAGTTAATTTGTCGAGATATCTTCTAGAAATTATGTACTGAACTGCCCCTCTAGACTTTACGAAACGCGGGCTTGAGATGCGTTGTTAGAGAAAGAATCTTAACTAGCACTCCAGCACGACTTTAGACAGAACTTATTACAGTTACATCAAAAAGAAAAAATGACGTCCTGTGGTTTTACAAAGCTACGATAAATTATTATTCGCTTCATTCGGGGGCCCCCAAAACATAGGTTAGGCCACATTTTACTTTGTCTGCGATCAAAGGCATGGTCGACGAAGGTTTAGAACCTGTTGACGACTCGACGCTGTAGGGGCCTTCAATCTCGGCTAACAACGACAAGCGTTTTGTTCTGGTGTGAAAGACATCTGAAAGTTCTGACGTGAAGCTTTCCATATTGGAATCGCTCATTGCTGCGCTGCTGCAGTTGCTACTGTCTTCGTCCCAAGCTAGCGACGGTAGATCATCTTCCTGTCGGTACGCCTCAGTTGCATCGTTCTTGGAGTGCCGTGCATTGGATTTGCAACGCTTAGAAAAGAATTCACGAAGGCTCATTGTCAAAGAACTGTTACTCCTTGCTTTGTAGGATTGCTCTTCTTCATGCTTTCGCCTACGCTCTATAGAGGATTCCTCGTAAAAGTTGTCCTCAATCTCCTTCAATAGAGCTGCTCTCTGCGTCTGTTTAAAGAGGACATCGGTAATTTTATCGACGATGCCATTGCGAATGGCGGTGGTTTCCAATGGCTCCGTCTTAAAGTAACAACATTGATCATCCAAAAGATACTCTTGGACAGCAGCTTCGTCCCAAGCCCCCCTTTCGTAAGCATCTTCGGCGCAAGGAACAGAAAACATTTGATAGGCTTCCATAATTGCCTCATCATCTTCAATTTCGTCGTTCCACAAGTTCTGCTGTTCTTCCAACACCGCATGAATAGAGTCCAGTTTATACTCGCGCCGCCGCAATGCACCCTCTCTGGTCTTTGCCTCCAACCCACGCGGACAAAAGTCTTCACTCTCCATCAGCTCAATGGACGCTTCTCCCATGGCCATGATTTGAAGGGTTGCAACACACCTTTGGCGGATTTCAAGATACTCATCTGGCTGTATCCAAATCGACTCTCTCAAACTTTGCGACATGTTGTTCAAATGTGGAATGCGCCGGTTGTGGATAGTCTTGTCAAAGCGAACTTTTCGTCTACGCTGTTGGTGAAGAGGTGGAGGATGTTTTGGCTGTTGTAACTGCAGCGAATTATGCGGTAGATCTGCAATAGGAACATGACCCCCTTCGTCTTGGACGCAGATATTGTCCTCTGATCGTCGAAACAGGAACTTCACTGGAGGCTTTGCAGCCATCGTAATTGCTTCAGAAGAAACAATGGGTGTGTTCATTGCAAGCAGAGGAGCTACCATTACCACCGAAGCTGTGCGTCACAACGAATCAACTTGTAGCAGACGGTCCCAGAAGACAGTTTTTACCTATATTCGCTTTGGTGACGAAATATTTCGTTCTTTTCCACTACAATCTAAAAGAAGTTGCCTCTTTTGCGCAACAATGACCATGAAGGATGTTGTGGGAGCCTCTTATGAAGAAATACAAAATCTTTCTCCCGACCGAGCCGAAGAGTGCGGCAAGACTGCTCGTTATTACAGTTAATTAATCAAAAATAATTGTTTTCATAAAGACAAAAAAATTGAAAATGCCTCTTCAGGACTTCTCGTCGTGAGTTACTTTCTTCATAGGGTCATTTTCACAAGCGAATCGAACTTGTTAATAATTGTTGGTCATCGACACCGGTAGACCACGATGGGCATAGAAAGAATTTATTGATAGCACGATCAAAGATTTAATTTAAAATCGTGAGGCATATGACACAATCGGATTCCTTTTCCTTTCAATGAGTGAGATGGTACAGAGGGATATGTCCATGCAAAGTTCGAACAGTAAATTACAGTTAATGCATTCACTGTCACATTCGATGACCCGCTTCCACTTGTCCTCTAAACAACTCCAACACCAACCCTATTTTTTTTAGTGTAAAAGGATCTCTTGTTGTCAGCTAACTCCTTGTCTCAACTGCAATTGAAGTAGTAGCTTGGAACATCAGAGTATCAACAGCACCACGTTTTCAAAGACTACCAGAGCATCGATGATGTTCTCTACCAAGGTTTGGATGATAAAGGGCCCCCTGAGTGGATCACCTTTTTATGGTAACTGAGCTGCTTCTTAACATAACCTGTGGTGTGTCAGAGCCTGGGGAACTAGGAATGCATAGGCGGTCAGCAATCATCAGTGCAACGGAAGAGATGCACAGTGGTGGCACTGCCTGCTGCAGGCTAATGCATTCCAACATGTATGGCAGGCGTCCGACTGGAAATATTGTGATTCTCTGATTTAGTTGGAAGTTGTAAGGAGGCGAAGGGAGAGGAGAAAGTATGACTTTGCTTGATTCCTGATAGAATTGTGGTATGCACTGAGATTTTTGCGGTAGAAATGACATCATAACTCAACCCACTGTCAAGTACAGAGGAGCTCTACTATTCCATTGGAAACACTACTGCTGTTTGATATGGAAGTTTTTTTACAGGTACAATCTGCCGTATTTTTTGGATTGCAACAGGTAAAAGATGTCAACGCATCATTTTAATGTGGTTATTGCCGACTTGCCAGTGTTATGTTGGACGACCACACCGCATCTAAGATATGACTGATTGGGTAGGAGGACTTCACCTCATTCATGAAGTTTATTGCCTATCCAACAGTTCTGAGAGTGGTGCTGGGAAACAGGCAAAGTGTTTTTGGATGAAAAACTCTTGACTTTGAATGTCTTGTCCCGCTCCCTTCGGAGCCAGGCATGTGAACCACCTTGATGCAAGGAGTCGATGATCTTCAGCAGCCAGAGATCCCAGCGACTACTTATAACAGTCACATTCTCAAACATCTCTCCTGGTGTGCTGATTGTTGACTGTGAGAATTTGGCTACGATCATTGTTCAATAGGTAGTAGTATATGCCCTGTCCATACGTCCATACGGTAGTCAAGTACGACATACGTACATCATCATGTCGTATCTGACTGTGATGAAGTGCAAGCAGTTAACGCTCTGTCTCAAGTGATTGATTCTGCATGTGGGCCTTCAAAAGCGTAGCACTTCTCCTTCTGTACGACGTCGTACGTACCTACTACCGTACTCCGTACTACGGGGATAGTACTACGTACCGTACCGTACCGGTAGGTAGCTAGGTAGTACCTCTCTTAACTGTGTGTAAAAGGTACGGTAGTCTACTCACTGGACTCGCAGTCAAGTGCGCACGTACCGTGGAATATTGTGGCAGAATTCGTAAATAATACATAATAGTACCGTACTTCGAAGTCAAGAGTCTAATATTTTTTGTTCCGCGGTTCCACGCAGTAGGAAATTTCGTTCCCGAACGACGGGATCTCCTATTAAACGTGACATTTGCATTCTTCATCTTCAACACCACCTAAGAAGACTCTCTTCTCCCATTCTTATTTGTTTAACCGGAAAAGGGCTGTGTGGCTCGTTGCGACAGGAAGTCCTATTCTTCGTGCTTCTATCCCTTTCTGGGTTAGATTTAAGCTTACGAAGATTGCGTCACCTTCAAAGCTTCCTCCGGACTTGCACAATCTCTTGAAAGTTAATTTCAAACTTTTACGATGAGAACATGCATGTTCAATATTTATGTTGCATGCATAATTTTCGCAGTTCACCACTGCAACAACGCACTTCTCATCGCCTCCCTACTCCCTACAATACGTTGTTTTCCAGCAGCCAGTCTCGTCTTCCACACTCCCTTGTATCAACATCAACCTCCAACACACAACAACAACAAAAGGAAGAATGAGATTTGAAAGTCAAATCAACACCCTATCCACCAATACAAGGACGTATCCTGAGCTTTCCCTGCAACATGTCAATTCAGCGATGCTGGAAGATAGCAACAGTTCGCTTCATTCTACCTTTGCGGTGCACACAACTACTTTCACTTCGCCTAACCATAATCAAAAGGTCTCGTCCGTCGGTGAGCACGACGACGGTCCGCACCAGGAACAGCACATTCCGCATCGTCGTCAGAAATCGGTTGTACGAGTTTCCTTCAACGATAACGTTCATGTCCGCGAGACAATACACCTCAACGACTTTAGTGACGAAGAATACGCAATGTACTGGATCACCAGTGAGGAGCAAGACGTGATTCTCAACATGGCCAACATCATCGTTGAGCTCCTGGGCATGGGCGTCGTGGAAGATGGAGAACATATCTGCTATCGTGGACTTGAAGATAAGACCGAAAAAGCCAGTCAAGCCTACTCGGAAATGTATCTAAGTCTCGTTGAAGCCATCCTCCAGGAACAAGATCAGTCTCGATCTGCAACTCCCGATGGGGTGCTAGATCATGATCGAATTGCGGCTCTGTATCAAGAATGGACTTCAGCCTGCAAGAATGTTGCATGGCAACGTGCGCAACTGGACGAGTACCAGGCGCGAATAGATCATCCTCAAAAAGATGCCTTGGCGAGCTAGTAATGCCTTGGAGAGCCAAGACACCCAGAAACCTTTCTGGGCCACAGAAGTTCAACGTAGTAGCTTCTTTTAGATTCTAGCATAAACTGATTTAGAGTGTATAATACTATGATTTATAACACAGTGCCATATTTTTCGTTGTAGAAATAAAAGTATGAAAAGCTCCATATCAGATACTGTGTACTGTGGTAGCTCGAAAACCTACTGCGCTTTGCCACCAGGGAAGCAACTTTCACTACTGGTCGTAGGAATGATAACAACGATCATAATATTAATATCCTTCTCAACTCAGCTACTTTCCGTCGACAATGCTGGTTTTCAAAGAATAATACCCCCCAAAAATAGGTTTGACTTGGAACATTATCGAGGCTCGAAGCAAAACAAGAAGTAGGAAACATCGGCCAATTTTCCATCCTCAGACTTCTTCTCAAACAAGGAAGTACATCAAGCAAAACAAGAAGGAGGAAACATCGGCCAATTTTCGGCCATCCTCAGGCTTCTTTTCAAACAAGGAAGTACATCAAGCAAAACAAGAAGGAGGAAACATCGGCCAATTTTCGTCCATCCTCAGGCTTCTTCTCAAATAAGGTAGTACGTCATGGCATCACCCTATTGTCCCTGTCCTACTATACTGAAATCAAAAAGTAGAGGTAGGAGGCATGGGTGGAAGACGTTCAACATTACTATTATTACTACGACAAAAACGGCCAAAAAATCTCGAGGTATTTCGAAGCAATAAAAAAAATATTATTACCGGTATTATTATCAATTCGACCTAGTACGGTGCTGAAAGCGTGTTGGTTGACGTGTATTAATTACGAAGTATAAAAAGACAAAAGACAAGACTGAACTATCCGAATAAGTCGTGTTGGTTGTTGAGAGTGCAGAGTGCATAGTGCACATGGCTCTATTGCTCTATGCGGAACCCCAGCTGGATGTTAGTGCCTTAAAATAGAATTTTGTTACGATATTACAGGGATGAAGCTAATTTTTCTTGAATAGTGTTGGGGTTCTTTTTCTCTTTGACGACGACGCGTCATTCTAACAAGCGAAGCATTTTGACACCACTCCGACGCGATCCATTTCCACCAAAAGGCGGAAGTTTCTTGTCGTTTCGACGTTTTCCGCTACGACAGCAGCAAACATCCGATCCAACGTCCTGCAGCACATCTCATTTCCCTCAAAAGGTCACAGTAACGAAAGTCTTTAGTAGAGGTTCATTCAAACAGTACCAACACCATGTTCCTTGCACCATCTCGTCAAGCAGTCCTTCGTACCGTCGTGTCGAAATCCTCCCCAGCGACCCCATTTCGACAGTTTACAACAGGTCCGGTCCCAGGAGGTCGCAATGTCGTAGTGGTCAGTGGTGTCCGACTGCCTTTTGCTCAAGCCAGTACCATCTATCAGGATGAAATGGCCGTCGATCTTCAACGTCTTGCCATTACGGGTTTGATCAATCAGACGGCACTTCCTAAAGATGCTGTCGATTACGTGATTTGTGGAAATGTCATTCAAGAAGTCAGAACGAGTAACATTGCCCGGGAAGCCGCTGTTAACGCCGGTCTTCCCTATCACATCGGAGCTCACACGGTAGCGCAGGCTTGTATCTCTGCCAATGCAGCGATCGCCTCCGGGGCTGCTGCAATCCAAACGGGACATGCTGATGTAGTCATTGCCGGAGGAGTGGAGACTTTTAGTGATGTGCCAATTCGTCTGCCTCGAACGATTCGACAAAAGCTCATCACATTGCCCAAAGCCATGAAAAAGGGTGGTCCGTTGGGTGCCGTTCGGCATATGCTCAAGGGTCTCAAGCTGAAAGATATCTCTCTCGAGACACCAGCCATTGCCAATTACACTACCGGTGAAGTTATGGGAGTGTCGTCCGATAAATTGTCGGCCAAGTTTGGAGTGTCTCGCCAAGAACAAGACGAATTTACCGTCCGGAGTCATACCTTGGCACAAAAGGCTCACGATGAGGGTTTCTACAAGGATGAAATTATCCCCTACAAGGGCAGTACCACGGAAAATGGAATCAAGGGAGATTCCACCATTGAAAGTGTTAGCAAGCTCAAACCAGCCTTTGTCAAGCCTTATGGTACCCACACTGCTGCCAACTCGAGTTACTTGACAGACGGTGCCGCGGCAACCTTGTTGATGAGTGAGGAAAAGGCCAAAGAAATGGGTTACAAGCCATGGGCGTACTTGCGTGATTGGTCCTTTCAAGCTTGTGATCCATGGGAAGAGCTTTTGTTGGGTAAGTGGCACCTGCAAAATGTGATTGTTATTGTAGAAAAGTCATGTTATATCACACCATTGGAATCCCGTTTCCCACTCCACAGGCCCCACCTACTGTACATCGGATATCCTTGTTCGAAACAACATGCAACTAAGTGAAATTGGGGTCTTTGAAATCCATGAAGGTATCTCGACAATGGCTTGTTTTTAATCTCAATTGCGATTTATCCGACACCATCTAACCCATTGTCGCCCCATTATCACCGTCTACAGCGTTTGCGGGACAGATTCTGTCAAATTTGGTGGCCATGGACAGCGACAAGTTTGCGGAGGAAAAGTTGGGTGGAAAGAAGATTGGAGCCGTTCCCATTGAAAAGATGAATATCAAGGGCGGCAGCTTGTCGATTGGCCATCCCTTTGGTGCCACAGGATCGAGATTGGTGTCGACAGCATCGCGAAGATTGCAACAAGAAGGAGAAAGATTTGCGTTGTTGGCTGCTTGCGCAGATGGTGGGCTGGGCCATGCATGCCTATTGGAGCGATACGACGGATAAAGAATTTTTGGTAAACATCTGGACATACTATAATCGAACTAATCCGAATGCACTGTAGTCGCTGAGCTATGGGCTTGACTAATCTTGCCATCGCTTTAATACGAAACAATTACTGATCGAGTTGTGACATCTCCGTTAGAAATCACTCCTATGGGGACACCGAATTGGGATCGTTCATGTCTACATCCCCGCTTGCAACATTGCTCTTCTTTCCATCAATTGTTTGGCTATCGGTCATCTTTGCGTCGGCTCCACCCGATGCCTTCACACTCGATTTGAACCAAGCGTTGGGATGATTCCCGAAATCATTCGCATACACAGATGTTGGAGGGTTGGGATACATTGCCTTAAAATGCTCCACACAGGCCAGTTGGTAGTTGTGCGATTGTTGTTGAGCTATGATTCCCTTTTGTTTAGATGGCGCAATCCCCAGTTTGTTCAACATTGCCGTCACGTCTTGAACCGTCGAATGCTTGTAGGGACATCCATGATGTTCATTGGCATTCGGGCCATTGCCGTTGATGATCTTGGCACAGTTATAAGGTGGATAGTTGGCTCTTTTCCCCTCCTTTCCGTACATGTGACGGAAATTGTATGAGTATTCCTTGTTGAAGTCTTTTCCAACAAACATGCGTTCAAAGTATACCATGGCATCTTCCAACGAAAGTCCAGCTCCCTTCAAAAACAATCCATATTGCAATCGGCCCCAATGTTTCAGATGTTTTTCCTTGTTCAAGGCCATTTGCAATTGAGCCATGCACAGTGGCATGTGTTTAACATGAGATGCGACGTTATTGGCTGTCAACTGCACACCATCGGTACCAGCTCCCTGTTCGAGGTATTCGTCTTTGATGGCATGGACGGTGGCAACATTTTTGAGAAATCCTTGGGTACGCTGCAGTGCTGGTGTGGTGGGAACGGCGCTGAGGAGTGCCAACTGTCGCGAAAGATTGGAACGGAATCGAGCCGTCACCAGAGACAGGAGTTTGGATTCGGGAATATACGCCATTCCCTTTTTGACAAAGACTTGTCGGTGTTGCACCAAGTCCAAAGCTTGGGTAAACGGGACGCGGTAAATATTGTTGTTGCTGTTGGCGTTTCGGCCATTTCCAACTTGCAGCGGATTCATGTTTAGGCTGGGTGTTGCTGCCAAAATCTTGGGTAAGAGAGGTTCGAGCTCCTCTGGCGCCAAGACATGGACATTGGGCAAGACCGATTTGAGTGCCTTGGTAATAGCAGTTTCTCCACCACTGTTGCTACTGCTTCCGGGATTGCTTTGGCTGAGACGATACTTCAACAAGGCAACTTCTTGAGCCAAAAACCAACGTCGCAAATCTTCGCTCCGACAATACGCTAACCGTAAGACAAAATGGGAGATCCAGTCCTTGGTGGGATCATTGAGCTTTTGCAAGAGAGGATCCAAATATTTCTTGTACTTTTCTGGTGCTACATGACGCATTTTCAACTGTTCAAGCTTCTTGAGGACCTGTCGAGACGATTTCGGCCGGGGTGGGGAGAAGAAAAAAATCAGGGTTATGGACAGTGGAGCTATTGCCTAATAAACAAAAACAAAATCACGAAAGCTCTCCGAGTCCTTACAATCCGAGACTGGTATCAATTACACTTCACATCAATGTCTCGTACCTTGAGTCGATCTAGAGCAAACTCTTCAAAATCATCGAGCGACACTTCGATGTTGGGAATTTCTTGGTACAGGTTAATATTAGTAGTGGCGGCACTGTTCTTAGAGTCTAAAGCAGCTACCGACTTGGGCACGCTACTGCTTCGAGAAGACTTGACAATGTTCATTGTGACAATACAGTTACAAAGGGTACAACAATGAAGGATGATGGGATAGACTTGGCGCCAGTTGTTTGGGGAACGTAGAGCCACTGTACCTAGCTGCCGGGTAGGTACCGGTAGGTGGTACTGGTACTCGGAGTAGTTCGTTTTTTTGACAGAACTTTCAACTTCTTGGACTGTGTAGTCTACTGTGTCTGTCATTGTCGAGTACGAACCAGACAGCATCGTGTACTTCAGCATGCTCGCGAAGGTTTTCCCTCCAAAACTTTGAAAATTAGCGACTGACAGACTGTCCAAAGAGATTTGCATGCGACTCGATTGACCAATAGATGTTTTTGACCCGATCGACCAATCGAAGGTGTTTGACTCGATCGACCCTTGGTTACCTCTTACTAAAAAAATTCTTCTCATTGCTGTCGTGAGGGGAGAGAGCAAGCACTCATCATCGCAACAATCCATGTTGGTACCGAGTGTTGACGCTTGTTGTAGTAAATCAAGCTTACATCACATCGCAGATCTTTCTTTAGTGAACCATGGGAAAATACGTCCAGGTATGTAATAACGAGAGAGTGCCTGGAAGATATGGATCTAGCCAGGCGGTGTTGAAGCCATGTCATCTACAATAGTCGTAGTTCCATCATGACGTTGGTGTGTATTCACTTCTTCGCTTCTTTTGTCATGTTTCTCGTAGGCCCAAAGAAAGGGTAAGTCCACCGTCTTCAAGGCGCATGTCCGCACTCGCAAGGGTGCGGTCAAGCTCCGTGCCCTGGACTATGCCGAAAAGCAAGGATACATCCGTGGTGTTGTCAAGGAAATCCTTCATGATCCTGGTCGTGGTGCCCCTGTAGCCAAGGTTCAATTCTTGAACGCCTACCGATACCAAAGAGATAACGAACTCTTTTTGTGCACAGAAGGAATGTACACTGGGCAGTTTGTTTACTGTGGTAAGAAGGCCACTTTGACCGTTGGAAATGTGTTGCCTCTCAGCCAAGTTCCCGAAGGAACGATTGTTTGCAACGTCGAGTCCAAGCTTGGAGACCGTGGTGCTTTCGCTAGATGCTCTGGTGCTTTCGCCATTGTTGTCACTCATGACGAAGAGAAAGGAACTACCCGTCTACGCCTCCCTTCCGGTGGTAAGAAGTCCGTTCCATCAACGGTTCGTGCCCAGATTGGAATCGTTGCTGGTGGAGGTCGTACCGATAAGCCTTTGCTCAAGGCCGGAAGAGCCTACCACAAGTATGCTGTAAAGCGAAACTGCTGGCCCAAGATTCGTGGTGTGGCTAAAAACCCTGTAGAGCATCCACACGGTGGTGGTAACCATCAACACATTGGTAAGGCCTCGACCGTCGCCCAAGACCGACCTGCCGGTCGAAAGGTCGGTTTGATTGGTGCCCGTCGAACTGGACGTCTCCGTGGTGTCAAGAAGACTGCCCAAGATAAGGATTAAGGAATCGTAGGCAATGAAGCATGAGAAACCGAGTATAGTTGCTCTGATGTTTCTGGACAAACTCTTCTGAGTCAGATGGAGCAAAGTGGATCTTTGGGAGCCAGCCATCTCTCAAGGCGACAATTTGTTTCGAAATACTACCAATAGAAAAGCATTTGAAAATTGACTTTACATGCCTGCGTAAACAGATTAGCTGTTTTGGAAAGTAACACTGCGGTGATTGTAGATGCGATCAGCCATCACGTCGGGACTGGTATGTAGCATCATATCAGGATTTGTTATGAACGAGCTTTTCCTTTCCGAGCTATGGATCACCATACATATTCCGAGTCGAAACATGATCACAGGCCCCAATCGTGTAGCCGCTTCGTTTCTGTCTCGATAGTTCAATTACCAAATCTCAAGGCGTCTGGCCTTTTTTGTATGCATCCCTTTATTCTTGATAGATCCAACGATCCAAACAACTGGCGAGATGATACTGTTCTAGCATTCCCACAGCCCGGCTGCTATGTTGGAAACAATTTTTTCCCTTTTCTTTTCAATTTCTTAACAGATCTGTCGATCGATTCGCCGTTGTAACATTCCTACTCCGGAGTAGGAGTGAGGCCACCAACAACTTCAAACACAGAAGCACCAGCACACCTAATATCCTCCTGCAGATATCGTGAGGTGTTCTTGTCAAAAATATTTGTGAAAAAACGTTTCTCAATTTGACATACGTCAACCAACAGGGTCTGGTTGGTAGATATTGGGTTTCCTACAGTCGACAGTCGCACATGGAATAATCTTGTGAATTTAACTCTTGGGAGTGGATAGATACTAGAGAGATGTACCGGTACTACCGGTAGGTACTGTACTAACCCCTTCTACCGTACTTCAAATTGTACTGGGAGGCTGGTACCACCGTGCGTAGAACGGTCTTATCGTAGGTAGGTGTTCCAAGATACGAAGTACCCTGTACCGTACCTGTACTACCGTACTACGGTAGTGTCGTACGACAGTGATCTACCGGTAAAAGGTACCTACCGTAATATTATACGTCATAACTGTAATGTATAAAATGACTACCGAACTCTACCGTACCGTTCTCCATAGTACGATAGCAACCAAAACTCTCTACCGTAGCTAGCTGTAGGCGGTAGGTACAGCATTCGTACTCGAGGGTAATAGGTACACGGTTAATCTGCGGATTTGGTAAAGAAGGAAATCCTAATTCCAAGGTTCTCATTAAATAGTTTCTGAAAAGGTATCATAAATAACAACGTAGAATGGTGAAGACGTGGAGACGCATTCTTCGTTTAGAATCCGGTACCGTATCTCACAGTCAATGAAGATGGAATCCTTCCTATGGTACTGGTACTCTACTAGCTAGCTCTTTGTTATACCGTATCTCGGGACCGGTGTTTGTTCTCTACTCCGGAGTACCGGTACTTTTCTATTACTGCAGAGTCTCATTGAAGCATCTTAGAGTACTTGAATTTACATTTAGAAAATTGGACGGACATTATGTAAACCACCATCAAAGAACAGGCAGGTCATTCTGAATTTTCTGTTTTTTTGTTTGTTCAAATAATGTTGCTCTCGCATATTTCACTCCTTTCTTCGGCTTCTTCTTCGACCTTGAGTAGTAGTGTATTTTACATATTCCTGTTATCAACGCACTCCACTATCGGAAGAAATTGGTGTTCAAAAGAGTCGCGAACCGCTCCGCGTTGCTGTGATCATCATTCGGGATTTTTTATACGACTACCGGTATTCCCAATTGGCTGTTTTGTTTACTCGATCTTTTCATTATAATCGAAAACTCACATACCGAGTAGAACTTTTGTGACAGTAGAAGTAGAAAACCAACCGTTAACGATCACCATGAAGAGACCGATTGCAGATAGTGCCGTTGGCAGTAGTGCTACCATTGACACTGCCGGTAGAGCCGATTTTTTGACGGAGACAACTTCGTCGGCGAATTACGAGGAAAGGAAGAACAGTTTTTCTTCTTCTTCAACAACAACAACAACAACGGATAGCCACAGTGGTACTTCCTCCAGCAACAAACGGCCTAGAACGGAACGTTATCTTCATGAAGATAGGAGACTGGAAAAACAACAAGAAACGGTAGACTTTTTTCAACAGCGACTCCAGGTGATCCAACGCCGAAGGAAGACAGTTGCTGGAAGTTCAACCAGTTTCTCGCCTCCGCTACAAGGCTTACAACGCAATTTGGATCGATGCTGGCAGTCCCAAACACAACAGTTCCATCAATTTCGACAGCAAATGATTAAGAGCGCTCAAAAACGGATCCATATGAAAGAGGGCATTGAATGCCTCCAGCAGTGCGTCATGCAGCAACAACAACTGCATGGCCGAGACGATTGTCCTGTGAAGAAACTTCAACAGGGGCTAGAAACAACGACTGCCGTGTTAGACCTGATTGCCAGTTTTGCGGGTAATCCCTCCGACGGTGAATTGAGCGACTGTTTGAACTTGCTTGCTGTTGCAGCAACCAGAGAGCAGTCATAGCAGGAAGAGTGAAATGCACTTCTCGGGCGATTTTCTCTTTTTTCACTGATTCCTTAACTGTACGAACTTTGGGGTAATGGTTTAAAGTTATAAAAGGTCGAACTAATTTAGCACCTCATCACTGTCTCCCTTCAAGATAGATAGCTACAAGTCGTCGTTGCAATGATCAAAAAAAGTCTTTCCATTCTTGTGTGTCATAGATACGATACTTGGGGACTTTGGATATCAGCAGTTGCCATGCCTGATCATCAAACACCTCTCCCGGTCGGGGTTCGATGTGGGAGGGAACTTCGTCGCCGGTCTTAACAGTTCCCTTCTTTTTATCGCACCATCGGCCGATCAGACCGCCTCGGATGCATCGCTGGACGTAAAAAAGGCAGTCACAAAAAGAGACATTTGAGTGGTCGGATGCGAATTGTTGTGAGTTCCAATCGTAAAAAAACGTTCCCACGTCTTCATAGTTGACAAGTTAGTTCGCACCTTGTAGATGTGTTCCTTTTCGCTGGTGTAGCGGTAGTGATGCACCAACAAAACCTTCGACGCTTTCACCTGCGAGCTGGCCTTGGTTTTATCGTTGTCATCGTACACGTTATGTTGGATAGCCCCGGGATATTCAGTGGTATGGACATTTTTGGGGTCTTTTAATAGCACTGCGTGTGGGTTGCGATTCCCTCGAAAGTCGGACGCCTTGACGATGGATTTAATGACAGGATGAGGTTTGGCATCACGGTATTGGAACCGCTTGGTAACTGGAACGGGGGAGTAAATAGTGCGATTGGCAGAACCAAAGAGCATCCAGTTGGAGACTAGTGCTCCTCCATAAGGAACGAGGTAGTCTTCCAGTATGCCATGGATGTCTCTGTATCGCGGTGTTTGAGGGACGAGATATTCGTCGACGTCAATAAGTGCGCTGAGGGAACAAACAAATGGTAGCAAAAGTCAGTTTGTTAACTGTAAAGTTGAGCCAATGGACCGTCGGTCGTTACTTTCACGTCCACGCGGGCTTTCCGAACTTACAAGTAATCATGTTGTGGCCCATGTTTCGATGTACCATACTGCTTGATGCAATCTTGGTAGACACCGGCTTGTAAGAAACGTCCTTTCCCATCGTCGGTTCCTTTTCCCGGCCGATGATGGACCAAAACACGATTGTAGATGGAATGTTGCCGTGTGTTGTTAAACCATCGCGAGAGTTCAAAGGTTTTGGAATTGTCATATATGTAAATGTTTTCAAAGTCCATTGCGATCAAGTGATAGTCGATCCATTCTTGAATGTATTGTTCCGCGTCGGACACCACAAGGCAAATTGCCACTGTGAAGTTGTAGACTTTCTTGTCAACGCTTGTAACAATAATGTTATCGTCGATCGATTGCATTTTGGATGGTGATTGTGCATTCATAGAAATGACATAATGCTGCAAACCTTTCATTGCGATAGATTCGGTAGAGAGATCGCGATGGAGGATGATGAATATCCAGAAGGTTGTCACAGTCACAAGCACAATCCATCCCATCAATAGGCAGCTCACTGTACAAGATCGCATCTTGAATGATACTGCTTTCATATTATTTTTCATAACTCAACCTGTTGCCTGTCGACGAGCCGAGAAGTGTGGATGAAAAAACTTGTTGTTCTTTCCATCACCTAAGAGTACTAGCAAAACAAATTTAACTGTGATGGTCACAACAGGAAGAAGGCTTTCAAGGACAACTCGTTGGTTTCTTGCTGATGTAGACTACCGTACTTTGTATCATCTCTCTGTCACCTTGCTACTGGCTATGGTACATGGATTCAACCTTGCTTGCCTAGATGCAGAATGAACGACGTATCTCTGTTTTGGAACTGAAAATAGGTCGGAATATCATAATATCATGCGGTACGCAGATAAGAAGCATACCGTTAGAACTACCGGTACTACCGTAGCTTCCACCGTAGCCGGTATGCGCAGCCGTAACGGTTAGATCACCTACGACGGTACTACCTACTGGCTAGTTACCGGTAGATTAGGTAAATAAAAAACACTACAAAAAACAAATAAAAAAAAACAAAAAACAAATAAAAAGCATTTATGGCAAGGAGAATTATTTTTTCGTCCCAAAACGGACCTTGCTCAATGGAAGCCTGAAGCAGTGCGCTGTTAACCTTTGCCGACTCCTTCTACGACTACGTACAACATAAAAAGTAGACTTCCTTTCATTAACGACATTCATATTCCTGATGTAGACCCTTTTCGAGGACTCATTCTCTTTTACAGTGTCTCGGATACAGGGTCCATGCCTTTTGAGGCTCGAATCTCCGCGATGACCTCGGTTATTTCTTTTGTTGAGAAGTTCTCTATTTGAACCGTCCTGCAGATGGACATTTTTCCGGACTTGTCGCCAACCAACAGGGTGTCTTGCCGTTCGATGCCGCTTGCACGTAAGGCTGTAATTTCGGTAGTGTGTTCTTGATCTACCATCAAGTACCGCACCGTCATTTCTTGAGTGGGGTAATCCAAACTCCAGAATCGTACTTCGCCATTGACATGGCCGGTGATAGCCAAGATACCCTCCTCCTGCCACTCGGGACAGTCGGTCGCAATGGCACAGCTAGGTCGAGCACCCAGCGAGTTTTCTGTTCCCATCAAATTCCCATTAATATCAAAGACAGATATGTACGGTCCAATAAGCGTGATAATATTTCCTGTCTTGTGATTGATGGAGACAGACGTGGCTCCAAACACGCGCTTTCCAGCATTTGTGGACTCGTCTTTAAAGCGATGTCGAAGCGCCCGAACAAATGTCAAGGTCCTCAAATCCCACAAAATAACTCTTCCTTGAGCACACCCGGTGACAATAACACCAAAGACAGTACTGATGTCAATACATGTGATTTTCCAACCGTCGTGTCCACAAAAAGTGGCGCAGAGCTTCATCGTAGGACTAGTATATTTCCAAAGACGGACAGTGGAGTCAATGGATCCAGTGACGACCCATTGACCATCCAAGGATGGTTTGACGACACTTACTTCGGCGCGATGTAACCCGTCGTGAACAGACAATAACTTGTTGAGTTCTCTATTCCGCGCAGTCAGTGACGCAACATGGACACTCAAACCGTAATTGGGACCCCCTCCTCGGTAGTAGGTTCTTGCACCGATATTCAAGGTGCAATTTCGTCCAACACCAATAAGTTGACCCTTGATCAAGCATAAGTCTCCAACAGACCTATCGGCTTGCCCGGACATGCCAGCCTTGCAGATTTCCGTCGAGTACCGACGAACTTGACAACGCTGAGGTGCTCCCACAACACAAAACGGGGGCGTGAGAGGGGCTAAGTAAGGTAAAGTACCGAAATCTATAGCCTTGTCGTTGTCCTTCAAGGCTGAAAATACAATTCGCTGTTGAAAGGGTCTTCGTTCAAGTCTGCTTGGCGTCTGACCAAAGTTTTGGATCTGGGCTATCGTTGATTCTCTTTGGACGGGATCAGTCATCGATTCAAGATCCACTTCTCCTTCATAGGTCACATGTACAAAAGTATTCAACGCTTCGACGGCTTCCGCACCTCGTTGCTTGTAGCCGAAAATCAAGTCTATCCACAGGTGCAGGTTCTTGCTTACGTAATCGCTCTCGAGAGCTTGCCGGTTCAAGCGTACAAATCTTGCGGGATCTCCCTTTGCCCATTTTGGCAGAGTGACATCATGAACATGCTTCCCTTTCTGGGTGATACCAAAATCAAAACCATTTGTATTCGTCAAAAAGTTAGGTAGGTAGAAAAACTCGGGAATGAGCTCACGAACATCTTGCAGATTTTCTTCGCTTGCGCTTTTCCAGCTACTGCCGATGTTATGGAACAAACGGTCTGCAACGTCAAATCGCCCACCTTGCAGAGAAAGGGCCAACCTTGAAAATGGTTCAAGACGCATCAGATAGTAGAGGACGTACGCTGCACAGGAGTAGTGAGTGCCATAATGGAATGGAGGTGGATCATCTTCGCTCGTATAGCTGGCCTCCAGTGATTCGTAGCGCTCTTTGAACTGCTGTGCTCGATCTGGTCCAAGAGCTCCCATAGGTTTAGAGAGGTCTCGAAAGGTTTTCGGGTCATTGAGATCCAATTCCTCGCTTTCGTAGTCAGCAATCACCCATGGGAAAACGGGATACTGGGTCAGGTCATTGTAAGTTCTCCCGGCGAAAGAGTTCAAGTGCATGAGAAATTCGAAATTCGTCATCTTCCCATTCACCCATTGCGACACAATTCTTGACTTCCACGTGCTCATGAATTTGCGGTAATTGATTGAAGTGCCCATGAACGAGCTAAAGATACTGTTTGGAAGGGGAGCCGCCAGCACTTTTGACAACACTTCTTCTCGTTCTTCGTTTGTTGCAAAAGCTACAAGGGTCCCATTGTGATGAATGTCGTAGAATTCGAGAGCGATTTGCTGCAGCTGGTAGCGTCGGCGGAAGACAGAGTGAAGTTCAGCGAAGGATATCCGTTGGCTGCGATGTTGATAGGTCACCTCATTGTTCGATGCCTCCGGATCTGTTTTCTTGGTTTGCTTCGATTTTTCGGAAGACTTGACATCCTCTAACACTTCGGAACCAAATTCGGGGGTTAGCTCATCAGTGGCTTTGAAATCTTTGGGTCGCAAATTGATGTTGAAAGAAGATTCTTCTTTTTCAACTCTTGTGATTCTGCCATCGAGCCCTTCTCCACTCTGTTCGAACCCATCAATGATATAGATGGAATCACGGCACCATAGCAGAAGGGCATTTCGAACCTCCAAACCAGTGCATCGCCGGACATTGTAGGATTGTTCGGGCCAGTCGCCAGGATGAAGCAACCCTGTGATGAGCTCATAACTTGATGCTAAGTTCTCGGCGTCGGCTTGACCGTCCACGCCTGCTGCTTCGGCTTGCTCTGTGCCCACGTGAGCTTCATTCGTAGAATCAGGTTGAATTGAATTTACAGCTTCGTCGACGTCGGAGATGCTTCCTGTAGCTGTTGTTGCGTCTGTCTGTATATCATCATCAGCATCATAATCATAAATGTCCTCACTGTTGCTGTGGTGAACCTTTGTGATATTCAATTCTTTCAGCAACTCTGCAGTAGCTTCCATGCCTGATCCGCCGACAAAAAACTCAGTTGTGCTATCGTTCCCTGTCGTCGAGTGATCGCTAACAACCATACTTCGTCGACCGCGTTTTGTATCGGAATCTGAAGCCTCTTCTTTCTTTTGTTTGCCATCATCATCATGTGCTTCGTCTATGTTGTATAGTCCATGGAATTCATAGTTGGGAAGGAGACGTCGTCGCTGCCGCTCGTGACCTTCCGTCATGTCCAATTTCCAGCGAGTGACGATTTCGCGGCCCTTTCCTTCTTCTTCGGTATCTTTCGCGACGACAATCAAAGAAAAGTCACCATTAAAAGTAGAATACAATTGTTGGTGCCTGGAATAAATTGATCGCGCCGAAGGTCTGGGACCACCTTCCCACACAGAACAAGAGCCTTTGAGTCTTCGGAGCAGAAACTTCCATCGCATCGCGCCTGAGGCAAGATCATCAAAACCTTGCCGTTTCCAATGGAAGTGACTTTCGCCAGTTCTATCGATGCACCGTTGTGCAAGCTCAGCACGTTCCAGGCCGCCGATGATAGTTCGGTCAGACGTTTCTTGCGAAGCCAACTTCATTGCCATCGTTTGTTGTTCGATTTCCACTGCCTCGTCTGCAGTTTCTGTTCCCATGGTGAGACCTGGGAATATCCGGGTACTTTCTGCTTCAATGTCGTCGAAAACAATCTGAACACGAGTCGCGTGCTTTTCGTACCATTCGAAAAAAGAAGTGTAGTTTTTCTTCCCCGAGGACGAGCCAGATGCTTGAGCAACTTCATGTGCCACCAACAAAGCTCCGAACCCACCTCGATTCATTACATCAATTGTTTCAACACGATTGTCTGTCGTCTCGATCTCCTTTATAAGCAAACCTGACATTATTGCTCGACGATGTTGAAGTAGTCCAACGATTGCAACAACTGCAGCCTCTCGAATCTCGTCGCGTTCGTCCTTTAGCAGAACGGAAATTTCGGTCATCAATCCTACAATAAAGAGACGCAAAGGTTCCTCTGTTTCACTCAAATCAGGATACAATACTTTCGGGTGACCCGGTGAGCATCTTGAAATACTGGCCGCTAACCATAATGGATATGACTTTGAACCGATTGAGGGAGGAGGCTGCAACGTAGCACTTCTCCGGAGACCAGAGCTCTTTGGAACGATCATGAGTTCGTTGATTCTCTTGGCCGTCATTTGAATAAGAGCGTCTTGCAACTCCGGGTCTCCCAGATCATTTGCGTTCATGGGTCTGCTCCGCTTTAATCCGCAAAGGCAAGCCAGTCGGGCGATGTGCGCTGCATCAGCAGTGATCATCAGTAGATCGGAATTGCTTGTATTTCTTGACGCCATTGAGTCTGGCATAGTGACACCTTTCAGTAGAAAAAGTGTGAGAGAAACCGTATGCAGAATCAACTCTGACGTAAAAAATCCCTTCATCAGTTTGTCGAGCAGGACAGAGCAAAGGCCCACGCTCGTAGCAAGTGCCGTGGCCTCGCCCATTTCAACGGCATCTTCGACCGTAGACTTAATAAGATCGATCAGCAATAACTGGAATGCACCAACTTGCTCCGGGGTCGCATGAACCGGAAAACTCGAAAAGAGACTATATACAAGTGGTGGCGCAACGGGACCATTTACAACAGAGTTCAAAAGGATCATGCGGAGAAGTTCGACCATAGCAGCCCCTGCATCGGAACCGAACTCTTCCGAACGCCCAACAAATCTCTCAGCAGGTGTAAGGTGCTGGGGGATTTCATTCAAAGATCCCTTTCGAGAAAGCCTTGAATCAGTAGAATCACTTCGGGCCGCACTATTATCCTTGTGATTTTGTAGCCGCTGAGATCTTTCGTCGTAAACCATGCACAAAGTCTGCGAAAGTGGCTCGATAAAGCCTGGAGTTCGACAAAAACCTTGAAACGCTGGAGACAAACTGTGGCGATGAGCGAGCAACTCCAGAATGGCCATGTTTGTTTCTCGAGCCTTCTTGCCCAACTCATTGTCAAAGGGAGCCAACTGTACGTTTCTTCCAATGCATTCGGCCAGAAGTGCAAAAACACCTGATGATGAATCGGACTGGTCTATGTTCAAATCCATGTAAGCTTGGAAAACGATCTCGGAAACTTCACTCTCAGATGTAAACACTTCGTTCAGTTGAGCAGCGTCAAGAATCGGCAGTGAAGGGAGATGAAGGATTGAAACATGAAGAAGTTCGCTGAGAAGAGCAAGTATTACAGTCGGACAAGTGGAAAACTTTGGGATGCTCAACACCAATGGAGCAAACCCGCCTTGTGCTTGAAATGCCATCGCGAAGCTTGGTGAACTTTGAAGCATTAGTATCATGAGTCTTAGCACGGCGGAAGCACTAGCCTCCTCGTGACACCCCTCCAGCAGAGCTGCGAACCAAACAGGCGTGAAAACGGAACCAAAGGCAGCCAGAAAGTTCTGTGCCTGCTGGTGCTTTGGATGAACCTCTCCTTCAGCTATCCGACCGCCAAGTATGGCCGTCGAGAAGTATGCCTGGTTCGGATTTGCGATTCCACCAGCATGTGATGCTGCTGGAACACTTCCTGCTTCCCCTTCCCCCTTCTTTTCGGCGCTTGCCACTATTTCATTCACTCCGTCGACAATGAGTTCTTCGATGAGTCTCAGCAAATAAACACGAGTGACAGCACCTGGGAGGAGTTTCTCAGGTTCTGGCTCGAAAACTTGAGTTTTTTGTTTGTCAACAAGGTTTGTCTTTGCATTGAATGAGCCAACTGAGACGGTGTACATAGTTGCTTCGGCAATTGCATCCAAATCACCGGGAGTGAGCATAAAAGTCAGCACACGACGCAAGAGCGCTTTGCAACAATGCAGCAAAGGATTATCAGGGTCACCACCAACAGAAACAGCGAAGACGTTTGGAGCTTCAACGTGCCAAGTTGGAGCTGAAGATTTGTGGAAGTCGTTCAAGTCCACCGTATCAGATGAATTTGACCTTGTTCTGGCATGAGGGGTTCTGCTTGAGACGTCTCCGGCAGTGTACAAGTCAGCAGCCTCGACCATCAAATGCAGAGTCCATCTTATAACACCCACTAGATGGAGGCGACGTGAATTGAAGGCTTTGTGGACCGACTTCTGTCCCACTAGACCGTTTAGGAGCGTTACAAGCCGAAGGGGGAGTTCTGGACCGGAATTCTTCAAATCCCAAACCTGATGATTCAGCAGCAGCTGTTTCATTGCATCAAGGTCGGAAAATACCCAATTTGTTGACAAAGGTATGTGTGAAATGCCTGTTGATGACTCGCTTTCTTCGTTCGTCGGGGGGACGAAGCCATGAACGGCGAAGGCGAAGGCTTGCTCGAGGACTTTTTGATCAACAAATTTCTTTCCCTGGATCAGAACGGCCAAGATTTGGAATCCCCCACCACTCTGCATAGCTTCCAAATTGGGTGGATGTCTGACCGTACTGGCTCGAAATAACCTGAGTGCAAGGGCGAGACTTCTGGCAGACAGCGCAGCGTACACAAGTAGCATCAATATGTGAGGTCCTCCTGCCCACTGGACATTGTCTTCGAAACACCTTGGATTCACGATTCCAGCTTTTCCAAAGAGTGACGCATCAGACGACACGAGTTCGTTGCTGCTATTCAGTCGTGCTATGTTCACAAGCCGTTTTGTCCAGTTCCGTCGTCGGGATGATGATGCGTCATCAGTTTTCCGGCTAAAGTGTGGGTTTATTGTTCCAGCACGATATGCAAACACCAAACAGTCGGGAGGAATGGTACATAAAAGACCTAGCGATCCCAAGGAGTCGTTGTCGTCGTCATTCGATCCTCCCAGCCCCAATTCACGAGACACTGTACCCGCTGCCTCAAGTCTAGCAATATCCCTCCTTCGAAGCGCACTAGCGACACTTCCCGGTTCTCCGGTCTCTGCGAGAAGAGCAAATGCAGCTGTTCCTGTTGCTGAAAGGGAAAGTCTCTGAGGTCGGTCGCCCCAAAAAAGTCCCTCAAAATCAGGACCATAGATGAAAATGGCTGTCGCATCCAGCTCCATGAGGACAGTAGAGAGCAAAATTGTCGGACCAAGATCCCACGTCGGGATCATGCCCCGAACGATGCCGCTAGCGGAAACGATTGCATTGGGAGCTCCAATGAGAACCCGAGCGTTGGGCGCGATGTTCACACTATCGATTTTGATTTCTGCTTCCAAAGGCCGTCCATCCACATACATGGCGATTACTGATTTTCGCCCCATCATCGTCCGTTTCGTTGGTGTATAAGTCACCAAAACGTGGTGCCATACACCTGGCATAAGCGGAGAAACAGGAAAACAGATAGGCTCGCCTCTGTGCGAGGTGGAGGACACAATGTTGAACCGTTGGGCTTGGAGATCGTACCATACAGACAGGAAGACAGCGCTTTGAGGAGTATGGGCCCCGTCACTTGTCGAAATGGTCGGATTTGATAGGTCGAACAAATAAAGATTTCCCTCGCGATTGTCATCTTGTGCCCTTGAGAACCGGAACCACATCGAAAAAGAGAACCCAGATGTAGCCATGGGTGTCCAAAGCCTTTCGCCACCTGAAGATCCAGGCGCAGCTACTCCTGCTGACAAAAATCCTCCGGGCTTGTGCGAGGTTAAATCAAGACAGTCAACTTCTAAGAAGTTCAATCTCCCCCCATCAGCTGCCTGGTACAATCGGTCCTCCACTTTCGTTTTGTGCAACAAAACAGATAGCGTGTTTA
Source organism: Nitzschia inconspicua (assembly GCA_019154785.2). Classification (NCBI taxonomy): domain Eukaryota; phylum Bacillariophyta; class Bacillariophyceae; order Bacillariales; family Bacillariaceae; genus Nitzschia; species Nitzschia inconspicua. Next base: position 491,874 of record JAGRRH010000020.1, read on the forward strand.
TAGAATCCCCCCCCATAATGCAATAGGCTACTCGCTCGCCCCTCTCGGCAATGGAGCAAAGCGACTCGAGGCGTCGACAAAAATCATTTTCTCTTTCTTGAAAAGCATCTGATGTCATTCCATCAAAATGTTTCGAAAGTCTCTGTCTAATCGAACTGCTGATTACCGGTAAGCGAATTCTTGAATCGAACCTGTCATCAGTAAGCAAGGGCCCCACAATCGCACGAATGACAGAAACAAAATCACTGTAGGACATACTGAAAGCTGCAATCCTTCTCAGAAGAAGAGTAAAGCGAGGGTAAAGTGGATGCGTGGTGTCATCCAATATCGGAGCGAATTCATTTGGATTCGTAATACTCCATACCATGCCGCTTTTGGCGATTTGTGATAACGTTGATCCAAGCCGGCTTGGGTCACAAAGTCGAATAACTTGATCAAAAGCTCGCTTGGCAAGCGCATGTCCCTCCTCGGAACTAGGTAGAAAGAGAACCAGGCCAAGAATAAGGCGAACAGCATCAGGATTGCGCATGAGCTGGGTTTTGTAGTCCTTTTCCAAATCAATCTTCGTGAGACTGAAAGAAGGGTCAATGTGTGACATCGCCAGTTCGAGGACCTGAGCGGCATTCTCTGGATCCTTCATTACCTTTGTTTGAGATATAGCGATAGCAAAGTCTAAGTAGAAGACATTCAGCCGTAAATAGTGCAGATTCGACGAGGACGGCATAAACGGGCCGTGTTGCGACGATACTGGATCTACCAATTCATTTCTGGACAAAGATATTGGAATCAGGGCTCCCAGCTCGGCAGTTGCAGGCTCATGTCGCGCATTGTGACCAACGCTTGCATCTACAACCGACAACAAATTCTGAAATAGACGCATTAAGGATGGGAACACGTCATCGACAGCTTCGTCTTGAAGGGCAGAACCTCCGAGGGAGAGGACGATCTTCACCAAATTTTCAAAACCGCCGCTCAGGCGAAAGGCTTCCCTTGCTAGGTTGCTGAACTCCAGCACCCTCTTTATCATTGTCAATATCGATGAGACTCTTCGAATAGCAACAATACTTACTTCCCGGGAAGGAGCAAATGTAAGCTCTTCAATGGTCGCCCTTTGAAGTGACTTCGCTGCAGCGATTTTTTTTGCCACAACTGGAATCCCACATGTCTGAGCAATAATATTTGAAAAGTGATCAACTATTCCAAAACAAAAGCCGAGATCTTCGCAAAGCAACTCCAAGTTTTCTCGAGATACCATGATCGCTTCGAAAACGCTAGAAGCTGCATCTGCAGCTTCATCCCCAAGCTCTTTGATTGCTGAATGTAGTAAATAGTTGATATCACGATCCTTATCTCCATTCGACTTTGCTGAAAGTAGCGGCGCGTTTCGCTTCGCCTGGTATCCCATTATTAATGAAAGCACCTTTAAAATTGCTGCGCAAACGCTGTCAAAGGGGGTGGACGACGGGGGTTCGACAACAGTTTTTCCTTCGTCGTCGACATACGAAACGAGCCAAATGTTCTTTTTCTCCTTGAGCTCGTGCAAGAGCATTTGCGCAATGTTGTCAACCATTGTAGTTATTTTTCCAGACTGCATGATTTGAGGACCAACTTTTCCATCAAATCGAAAGAGCTTCTCCAAAGACTCATTTATAAGTCCAGTGTCAGCAAAAAGTCCTTCCATTACCGCAGCCTTTCGAAAGTCATCTCCACTTTTCATTCCTTCCTCCAGTAGGCTCTTACAGATGGACACAAATACCTCGCTTAGAACGCTAAAAGGCTGCAAAGCTTTCGAACCCGTGATTCCAGTTATGACGAATTCAATTGTCTTGAGAATCAAGACTTTGAGGTTTTCGTCTGAGATGGTTGGGAAGGAAAGAATATAAAGTGTCAAAAACTTGCATTGATCCTCGAGCACGTCGTAGTTTCGAAAGTGTTCAGAGTAAAGTTGCAGTGCAGCCAGCAACAAATCAGTGGCGACATCAAAAGTCTTTGAATCGCTTCCCGTTTCATTGGACCCTTCGGAAGCCCCAAAACGATCTCTGACAGCAGTTCGCAGCGAATACCCCGACATTTCTCGCACAGCTTGCTCTGTGCTCAAATCAGGTTTCTTTCCGTTTTCTGACATATAGGACCTTAACATGGGATTTGTTTCGTACAAGAGATCCTCCATGATCTTAAATGCGGCTGGATTGGAAGCCATCTTGTTATGATTGGGGTCCACCATCAATGCAATTTCTTCGCTATCTGTATCGCCTTTTTCATTAGTCCGACAGCTAGCCAAAAAGGGGAGAAGCTCCGTGAGTTTCTTGCCATACATAGATTTCGACTCCATGATTGCTCTCTTTAGAACCTGATTTCCATCTGCCGCTTCAAAGTCTTTTAACAGTTCTCTACAGTCATGCCTACATGAGTTGACCACCAAATGCACCACGGTGGACAATGAAATGGCCCACAGTCCAGCTGCTTCTGCATCCGTGCCATATAGTGTGTGTGAATTGCCGCTTTGATTTGAGTCTGAAGTCTGTCGGTTACCATCGCCAGCTGTTTGCCCGCAAAGCTCCTTGATGTCGTCGGTCATGTGGATAATCATTTTTCGATCGTGCAGAAACCAGACTAAACTCGTGGAAAGACAATGTTCCGAGAATGCAATGATGACTTGAGAAGCAGCTTTGGCAACATGTACTCCGGATGCTGGATAAGATGCTCCTGATAATGCAAGAAGTCCGAACAAGTGTGGCCTAAGTTGCTCTCCAACGGATGGATCCGTACACAAGGTACACAGCAACTGACTGACTTTACCCGTGGCTCGACTTGCTATCGGTTTGATAGGAAGCTCCGATCTGCCCTGTGCTTCATTCTTTTGATAGGTTTGGGAGGCATGCTGCAATTCCAATACACGCAACAACCGGAGACAGTGTATCATGTTGGGAGGGAGTTCATTTTCCAAACATCTCTGTACAAACTTTTCCGATTTTGGTGCCACCAGTAAAACATCCAAGTCACTGTGAGATGGTACTCCATCGGCACCACTACCTGCAGGAGATTCTTCGTCGGAACCTCCTAGCAATGTCAACAGCTCGGTCTTCCACTCAGCACCCGATTTGCCCTTGGCAGCGACCACAATTCTTTGGACACCGTAACACAAATTTCGTGCTGACAAAGACACCTTTCGTTCAATTTCTGCGTCCTGCGTTCCTATTCCTCTTCTAGCCAAGTTGGAAAATGCGTCGGCTGCTGCCAAACCAAAGGTTGATCGACTGGGGATAGGAGAAAAAGTAAATCCATACATTCGCATATACGCAAACTTTTGAGACAGAAATATCCACACAACAACCGATATGTAACAAATTTTCAATACGCTTACCTCGATATTTGTTGTGGCTGCTGTTGTTGCTGATTTTGACCTCCCTGGCCGCTGCCGGAACCAGCACCATTGGAGGAAGCCGATGCCCCCACGGGTGCTTCTACTGCATTATTTGCAACAGACTTGTCTTCAGTTTTCCAATTCGATATCCAGGATCTCATGGTCACAAACGATCGATTGGTTTATATCGTTCACTGTCAACAGTGGAGATATTGTGTCTAGGTAGGCGGATGTGGGACGACAAACTGATTGGAGACGTCGTTGGTAAATGGACTGCGATTTGTGCTTCCAAAAGACGGTGTTATAATGTCTTGATGGAGAACTTTTACAATGCAACAAGTATATCACTGTAGTCGGAAATTTGTCAGGAGGGAACTTAATGATAAAGAAGGACGCAGATACCGGCCGGTAGCTGTCTGATGGGAAGCCTCCCTGTTGCAATGATGGCAGGCGATAGCAATAATTTTATTATTGTAAAATATGTCTTGCTTTTTGGTGTTTGTTCCTACAGTAGCCGTTGTTGCTACGGTAATTACAGTTAGTACGAGTACCGAGTACCGGTACCGTACAGTAGTACTACCATGTACGCACGGTACTCACTGTCAGTTTTTTCCCTTCAAGCAGCATCGCTCCTCACCGTTTGGTTGTATCCAGGCCTTCATCAATATCAATACATAAAATAATAATAATATATTATAATTCACAACGAATTATACATTTAAAACGGTATTTTATTCATTACTACTCGAAGTACTACGTGTAATTTATCTACGACGTATGATATGGTACGAGGGTTGACTGTGAGAAGGTGATGACAACGAAAAATAATCTTCCCCTCAAACCACAAACACACTCTACTACTAACGGTAGCATCATATGATGATAGAGAGAGTTCTCATCAATTCCTTTTCCCCTTCCTTTATTTACGACTGTATGATACGTCGTATGAAATACCCGCACATACGTATGATTTACCGTCATAACGCTGTATTACGTACTGTAAGTACGGTAGTACTGAATCCTGGGTTGCGTAATAAAGTACGCACTACCGTACTTACAGTTAGTACGACTGGTACATGGTAATACGACAGAGTAATCAGTGATTCGCCGTACCATGTACCAGGTACAGGTACGGTACTCTGAGTACCGGTAGGTACTACCGGTAGAGAGTAAAAGGGTTTTTACTTTGAGAATCTCTTAAGTACTTTTTTCGGATGGCTGCTGAGAAATTCTTCTCAGAAGACATAACTACCTGCAAGGCTTCTTAACAAGTGATTCTCAGTGCGATCTAACAGATTCGATCTGAAAACGCCGAAAGCAGCATGCAACAAACAAAAATTAATCACGTACTCCTTACACACGATACAAGTTCGTCCGCGAGTTAAATACCGACCAACTTATTCCATGGTAGAAAACTTCATCGTACTAAGTTTCATCGTTTCATCTTCAACCTTGGCGCATACTACTCTCATCCTTCAACAACGCTACCACTATGTAATTAAGATGAAGAACTAGAAATGTCATGTGATATATTCCATTTAATATGCCTTTATTTATTTTTTAAAACTTCGCAGAACCTGTTTCTCTTTGTGTGAGGGGTAGAAAAGACGCTTAATTGTAAGCTCCTTTTTCCCTCATCATTACGTAGAAGTAATCCAAGTGGAGGAAGAAGCACGGCCAAAATGATTGTTTTGTAGAGATACACGAAGTACCTACCGGTACTACCGGTAGGTATCATACACTACGACTACTGTACTATTTTTTTTAGAATCGCCTCCACAAGCCTCCAATTTTGTCACAACCCACATCAATTTCCGTTTTCAGTGTTGGATGCGATTTATCACTACCATGGCAGTACTAACATCCGCGGAAATCTTGGCAGCTTGTCAAGATGCTGCCAGCCAGGCAGAGCAGTTGAATTGCGTCGTGACACAGCTACTGCTTCAAGATCAAAGGGATCAAGACTACTCCAGCCGAATTTCTTTGGTCTACAGCGCAGCTTTAGTCTTCCTCATGCAAGCAGGATTCGCAATGCTATGTGCAGGAGCTGTGCGAAAAAAGAATGTTCAAAATACAATGTTGAAAAACTTGTTGGATGCGGTGAGTCAAAAGAGAAAAACACCAGATGATGCTGACATTTGTTTAAAACTCTGAACCGTCAACCTAACCTTTGATGTTGTGTTGGCATCAACTCTTCTACCAGTGTGGTGCTGCCATTGCCTATTTTAGTTTCGGATACGCCTTTGCCTTTGGGGACGGAAGCAACCCCAATGGATTTATTGGCACTACCAATTTCTTTTTGATGGATTTTGAAAAATACTCTTTTTGGATGTTCCAGTATGCTTTTTCGGCTGCCAGTGCCACAATTGTTGCCGGCACTTTGGCTGAACGGTGCCAAATGGCAGCGTATCTATGTTACTCCTTATTGTTGGCCGGTTTTGTTTACCCGGTCGTGTCCCATTCAATCTGGAGTTCCTATGGATTTCTTTCTTCGTCAATAACCAAAGTAAATCCCTTGTTTGGATCTGGTATGGTGGATTTCGCTGGCGGTGGCGTGGTGCATCTTACAGGAGGAACTACTGCTTTGTTTGCGACGATGATTCTAGGACCACGTCGGGGTCGCTTTCATGACGACGAAGGGAGAAAGCTGGACAAACCGAAGGACTTTCCTGGCCATTCCATTGCACTTCAGGTACGTTCATTGCTTGAATGACTCATGATTTTGCCCGATCCGTTTCCTGAATGCAAATGTCTGTGCCGTCATGTTTCTGTAGATGCTGGGCACGATTATTCTTTGGTTTGGTTGGTATGGATTCAACGCAGGATCCGCCCTTATTACCACATCGAAAGAACGCGACCAACTGCTTGCGTTGTGCGCCGTGAATACAACGCTATCAGGCGGGATGGCAGGTTTAGTCGCTTTGTTTCTAAACTATTTTATTCTTGAAAGGCAGACAGGCGAGCCAATTTTTGACCTTGTCATGGCTATGAACGGATCCTTAGGAGGACTTGTCGCGATTACCGCTGGATGTGGTGTAGGTAAGTGATACAAATTTGGAATTTTCACGGTGTTCTTATGCTCGCTTATCTTACATTCTTCTTCATAACCAGTGGAACCATGGACCGCAGTGATTATCGGAGCCGTCGCAGGAGTCCTTTACCTTGTAGGTAGCCATGCACTCATCAAGGTTCGATTGGATGATGCTGTGGATGCCATTCCTGTCCATATGGTAAATGGAATGTGGGGCTTGCTGGCAGTAGGCTTGCTGGCTTCGCCATCAAAACTCGAGCTGGCGTTTGGAGAGGAGAAACCACACGTTGGATGGTTCTATTCCTGGTCAAGAGGCAGTGGTGATGCGCGATTGCTTGCATGTCAGATTGTTGGCATCCTTTGGATACTTGGGTGGGTCCTTGGAATCATGATGCCCTTTTTCATCTGGCTTGATTGGAAAGGGTGGTTCCGTTCCGATCCATTGGAAGAAATTGTAGGATTGGATACCTCGTACCACGGCGGACTGATTCTTATGGGCGGAGAGGAGTCGGTGAATCCTGAATACATTTCTCAATTCAAAAAACAACGAAGTAACATGCGAAATCGCCGAACATCAAGGTTGAACCCACACGTTCAAAGCAGCATGGATGAAGAACAATGCGATGATTTCGGCGACGGAGATGCGTTGACAGAGCCAGACAACCTAACTGGCACAAACATGTCGTCATAAAGACATTTGAATTATTCTCTTCAATTCTTCTAGAAACCATGGAGCCAATCTTAGACCAGTAGCATAATCCGTCTCATATGAAAACGTTTGAAACCATGTCATAAATCTAGAAAACTGGTTTGAAACTTACGAAGCCATGATTAAAAAGGATGCCACAAGCCTCCGCCCATTTGACGAATTCTTCCGTCCGATAAGGAACATACTACGTACGGTAATAATAGATCCAAGTACGACGTTACCAGCAACAAAAACACTACCACCAACACCGCAAGGAGGAAACAACCTACAGCCACCACAGACAAGAACCAAACAAACAAGTATCAACCCACACAAACCCTCGCATCTTATCCTCGACGAGACCAATATTATATCCCTGAAGTGACCTCTGGTTACTCACTGAATTGCCTCGCCCCAAGAGGCAAGATAGGTGAGAAACCTCCTTACATGTTTGGAACTAATCCGAGTAGGAGGTAGTCATCAGTTGGCAGAGCCATAAATAGAATTCTTGTACTACTATTTTCTTCAGTTCTTTTCCCAGCCTTTTTTCTGTAATGTCGCCGATTGCTCTTCCAATATACTACAGTGATATCAACAAGTTCAGCTACAATTGGTAATTCTCATTAGCAAATATACTATCCACAAATATCTTTTGCTCTCGACGTCCTGATTGTTCAATGCTAATTTAGTTTTTCTTGCTACTATTTAAAACCAATGGCAGATACGATATCTCGCTTAGCGAATGCTTTTGCTCTTCTGAATTTTCTGAGAATGCGAGAACATCTGAGATCCAAGGGTACGAGCGCCTAGCCTTTCGGATCGAAGTTCGCTGAGATTCGGAACGTTCAGTCAGATGCTGTATTAGTCTCTGGACTTCTCCGGATAACTCGCTGATGCGACGGTACCTCACTGATCGTCGTGACGAATTCTTCTTTCCGCCGCAGAGTATCCTGCACAGCGATTCTTGCTGTTGGATGGCTTCTTCTACCGACATATACGGTGGCACGCCAGTCATGGAATATCGAATAGTGAAACCCATGGAATACGAGTCGACCATCAGACCATAGTCACTCACATATTCGGAAATAGTCTCTGTCAAATCCCCGGCTTCGTTTGCGTCATTGTTGTTGGTGTTTCTTTTGTTCTTGTCGAGTTGTACTTTGTTGACAATTTCCGGAGCAGCAAAATTCCGATTCCCAAGCGCTGACATCCTTCGCTTGAATAAATGAGAAAAACTCTCATTTCCTGGATCATCGCGACTCAATTTACGTCGGATCTTCCGACCAGATCTGGATCGACTGGTACTAGCGCCATCACTCTCGTCCAAGTTTCCTTTTCTAATGCTCTGATCAACTTCCATGCTTTGTACATGAAAGCTTGCTCTCAAATTCTCTCTACGTATCTCCAGTGTTGGTTTCTTGACATCATCGGGTGTCAAAGGTCGGGCAAAACCAAAATCAACCAACGTCACTTTCCATCGCTTCAATAGATCTTCCCAGTCGGGCTCCTGCTCCGAAGGATCTTCTCCATTCCCTGCGACAGGATTATCCCAAATGTCGTCGTCCTTTGACAAAGCCCCGGTAACAATAATGTTATCTGGCTTGATGTCACGGTGAATGACAGCTCGATAGTGCAGATAGGCGACAGCATCCATCGCCTGAGAGATCACAACACGACCAAACTTGTTAGAAAGTGCACCTCCATACTGCAATAGCGACTCAAGCGTGGGTCCTTTTTCGTATTGCAGTGCCATAACACAAATTGTGTTGCAAACTGCCGTTGATTGAGTCGATAGCGCTTGCTCTTCTTGAGTATTTCCGATAGGAACATCCCAGGAGCAAATCACTTTCATGATGTTGGGATGTGACAATTCTTGCAAAATGTCAATCTCTCGGTGTGCGTAGGTGAGAGACTGTAGTCGCGATTTGTCCTTGCTTTGACCCACCACTTTCATAGCCACCAGCCTTTTGCTTTCACCCTTTTCTCTGGCCAAGACGACGGAAGCAAACCCACCTCGACCCAAAACGCGAACAGGGTCGTATTGTTCGGCCACCGCCTTCGGCCACTCCTTGGGGACGGCGATTATATCGCTTGATGCTGGTCCTGTCATCGTGCTTTCGTGGAGCGAGAGAAACCGATTGCTGGAATAACACCTCTCGCCTGTTGATCCAGAGAGACAAAAGATCGGTTTCACGATTATGTTTACTGTTGGAATTCACACCGTCACGGCAATGTGCAGCCTACCCACTTTGGAGGTGAACGTGATTTGGGCGCGGGATTCTCCTCTCTTTATTCGATTCGTCTTTTAGAGTCTGATGTAAGTAATATGACACTGGTTTGGTTTGGAGTTGTTGTCGAAACACACTTTTGTATTCTTAAGTCGTACTGCCAGTAGTGTATGATGACCGACGAGGAGTGAGAGATTCGAATCTTCTGCTTCACGTGAACACTGCCGGTCTTCACAGTTATTAGTCGCCAATCACAACAGTGAAAAAGAAAAATGAAAAGTTTACCGGTACTCCCTACTCCCTACGGAGTAGGAGTTGGATTTGCTGTAGTGATTTTGAGTAACGTACGGCATGTACCGAAGACTCCACGTACCGGTATGATACCGCTACGACGACAACACCCCAAGCTTTCACTTCTACTGTCAAAAAAGAATAATCCAAAATTTAAGCCAGCTGCTGACAGTTGAGACAATCTGCCGTTCAGACAATGGAAGAGACGCCTTGCGCAGAATTCTTTCCATGACGACTTATTTACGACTTACAGTTAACTGTTTACTGTTAATAGTACGAGTACTGTAACATTTTATCATACATACGAAAATGTATTACGAAGTATTTTATTGCATCGTCTTGCTATTATTACGTAGGTACTCCGAGTATCGGTAGTAGTAGTAGCACCGTAGGGTCTGTCCAACGGCAAAGTACAGTCGTATTGTAGGGTGATTACCTACGGTAGTACGTTATCCTACTGTACACGTTCATTCTGTACTCAACAGAAAATTTTGCAAATGATTTCTCTCTATTATTTTGAATGTGAGCACCCACAGACCCATAGGATCTTTTTGAAAACAATTCTCTCTATCCAATATTTTCGGCCATTCTTTTCTCGGAGAAAGTGGCGATAGGGTCAGTCTTGGTAGTATCAACCAAACAGGAACAATTGTTCCAAGCAGAATTGCTGGTATTTGTAAAATCAATAGCCATACACAGAAACCCCAAGATTTCATTTGCGTATGCTGCATGTCACAATTCTATCAGATAGCCTCCTTCTTAGCGGTGACGCCGAGCACGGCGCCGTACCCCTTTACCTTGAGAATATGAAGAATCTCCCTTCTTGCCACTCTCCTCTATTTCTTGAAGAAGTTCCTCTGTGTTATCATAAGCTGCAATTTCAGAGAAAGAAAGAGAAACAAACGAATGAGCATAATTTACAGCAACGAATCTTCATGCGGACTCTCTCGGTGTGACATACGATTTCGCTCTCCTTCTTCCCTTGGTTTGTGTCTTGAATCATCTATGCTGCTGTCGTCGTGTCCGCCCTTCTTCCATCCTTTGCCGCTTTCAGTGCTGTGAGTGGAATCATCCACATCATATCCTCCTTTCTTGCCACTGCCCTTTCCAGCAGCAGCATCGTCATCTCCTTCAGAGGCATTGTCCAGGTCATATCCTCCTTTCTTGCCACCGCCTTTTCCAGCATCATCATCATCTCCTTCATTGGCATCATCCAGGTCATGTCCTCCTTTCTTACCACTTCCCTTTCCAACATCATCATCATCTGCTTCGGAGGCATCGTCCGTATCATATCCTCCTTTCTTGCCAGTGCCCTTTCCAACATCATCATCATCTCCTTCGGAGGCATCGTCAATATCATATCCTCCTTTCTTGCCACTCCCCTTTCCAACATTATCATCTCTTTCAGAAGGACCAGTTGCCACCAGTAGATCTGTGGGCTCTAATGTAGGGGAAGGTGTAGGCACTGGAGTCCTTTCTGCACCTCCGTCCACTTTTACAGGAGAGGATGTTGGCTCCAAGGTACGATGATTTGTAGGAGAATGTGTTTGCTCAATTGGAAAAGGTGTTGGAGCCTTTGAAGGCACGGGTGTACGAACAACGGTTTCTTGAACTTGATATGGTGCCGAAGTTGGTTCAAGAGTCGGGAACGCCGTTCGTCTATTCGTTGGTTCAGGAGTGGGAGTACTTGTTGGAAATCTTGTTGGAGCCTTAGTTGGAGAAGGACTTTCAACTGTTCCACTTTCCCCCTCCTCCTCATCACCACCACCTGGAGAAGAATCGTCCACATCGTATCCTCCTTTCTTCCCACCGCCCTTTCCAAAATTACCATCTCCTTCCACATCATATCCTCCTTTCTTGCCACTACCCTTTCCAACATTATCATCTCCTTCAGTGGAATCATCCATATCGTATCCTCCTTTCTTACCACTGCCCTTTCCGTCATCATCATCATCATCTCCTTCAGAGGCGTCATCCACACCATATCCCCCTTTCTTGCCACTGCCCTTTCCAGCATCATCCCCTTCAGGAGGACCTCTTGCCACCAGTAGATCCGTTGGCTGTGGTGTAGGGTAAGGTGAACGAACAATGGATTCATCAACTTGATGTGGCGCTGATGTTGGTTCGAAAGTCGAGGGCATCTTTGGTGTACTGGTTGGTTCTGGAGTGCGAGCACTAATTGGCTGTTTGGTTGGAGCCTCGGTTGGAGAAGGGGTTTCAAATGCTGCACTTTCAATAGCTCGATGTGTTGGAAAGGGGGTCGGATCAGACATTTGATTCTTGGTGGGAGCTAATGTGGGTTCAGCCGTTTCCTTGCAGCCAGTATCCATAGCGACTGGAACGGAAATCGGCTCTACATTACCGATGTTACTTGGTTCTGTGTTGTACTCATGGGAAGGCTGAGTACATGAAGGCTTCTCGATTGGATAAAGAGTTCCGACAACGGCAGCGGGAGCCCCACCTGGATTGATCGCACTACTGTCAGTAACTCTGGGAGTGGGAGCGGGAGCAGGAGGATAAGACATGGAGATTTCTCTCAGTCCTCGATCAAACAAGATTTCGTTCAGTTCCTGAAAATCATGGTACAAAGACAATGAAGATGACGGGTTCAGTATCATCAGAATTGCGCGATTGAATCTTCACTGCCGCAAAAATGTATGACTCACCTCTTCTTTCTTGGATACGACTCGGCTGTTTGCCCCTTTCTCATCGTATCGAGAGATCTTCAAAAAATCCTATACAAACAGAATGAATTGCAGCAATAAACGACAATTGAACGGTGAATGGATACTTTCAAAACAGGAGGCGACATCCTTCACCTTGGAATTGTCACTTTGGAATCTTCACCAAAAAGGAAAGCAATAAAAATAGTCGCGACGTACCACCTGTCTCCTGCTGCGAATCTTAGCTTTGGACAAGCCAAGCTGTGCAGTCAAAAGAAACGCTATGATTCTAGCATGGAATAGCATGATTACCCTCGATGTTGTACTACCGGTAGTATGATGCGAGATGCGAGATCGATGTGATCGAAATTTATGAGGATGGATTCGCGAAGACATGCGAGAAATAGAAATCTAGGTATGAAAAATGAGAAGCCGTTATTTTTGAATCTCTGGAGTCTCACTCACGCTCTACATTCACATAAGCTTTTGGTGGCGCCGAGTCCACTTTTTGCATAGTCAACGAATCGGTCGGAGGGAATTTACCAACAAACAGGGGTCACATTTTACTAGTTCGCGGCTCTGTTCCACCGTTACCTTTCGGAACTTTCACGGACTGGACTACCTACTCGGAGTACAACTCCACTTGGTTGTCGGATCAACTGTCGTGTGAGCTCCAATACGACTGAGCCAAAAGCAGTGGACAGCAAGAACAAAAATATCAATCAATCTGCATTGACTGTGAGTGTGAATCACATTAACTGTACGTTGGTTGCACCCTGTCTCATTCACAAAACGACTTTGAAGGCTCCTTGTCATGTTACTACATTATTTTCACACTACCGGTATGACTACCGGTAGTACTGATGCATATCAAAGCCACGTAATGAAGTAAATGCGATTCTTTTTAGCGTACAGGAGGTACGATAGAGAAACCGGAGAACGACAAATCCATGATCAACTCTCAATACGTCGTATATTTTGTATGTTACTACTATCACGACCCCTTCCATCTTGAATCGGGGAAGTGGAATCGAATTGGCTGCAACATGAAACCCACAACCACAGAAAGTTCAACTGCTTCACATGTCAATTTGATTAGTGTCTATTGCTCTTAAGTGTAGGATGCGCAACAAACTCCTTTAAAAAGAGAGATTTTTTTACTCACAGCCAGCAAAAAGAATTCGACAGCTTCGGGTTTCTTTGCGTTCTCATCCTTGACCTTGTTAAATGTATGTACAACTACTAGAGCTAGTAGTTCTCGCGGTTGTATCGACGATTATCGTTATTAAGAGGGCTTCCCTTTTCCCGATGAAAATTCGATTCCTGTGTCCCGCATTTCCCGAACACTGCCGTCATCATTATCGATGCAATCGTCTATAGCAATATTGTGACCAATTGGTCTATAGACCCATCGCACAAACAACATTGTGATGAGTGTGCATTATCACCAATTTGAAGTATAAGAAAACAATCAACGACATGAGGAAGACCCCAATTGACTCCAACACCCAATATGAAATGCTCCTCGTTCAGGAGCTAAAAAGCTTGAAAGAAAGTGTACGGCCGGCGGTCCCAAATCCAGCCCCATTGGGCCTTTTTGCTTTCGGTTTTACCACCTGCCTTCTCCAATTGAAGCACACCCGCATCGGTGGAGATGATCCTGAAGACATTGAGGGAGTGACAGCAGCAGTCGTCGGCTTTGCCATGTTTTTTGGAGGATTTTTACAAGTTGTTGCGGGACTCACCGAGATAAAGCGCAACAATCTCTTTGGATACACCGCTTTTCTTCTGTTCGGTGGACTTTGGATGAGCCTTGGTACAATCGACATTCTCCAAATCATGGCTCATCCGGAGAGCAACTTCGCCAGTCCCAACCAAAAAGCTGTGACAGCGCTACTCATTCTATCTGGGCTCTTCACCACAGTACTTTGGATTTGTTCATTTCTTCTCAACAAGACCTTGAATCTTCTATTCTTCCTCCTAGCGACAACATTGTTCCTGCTGAGTGGAGGAGTGTACAATGCGACTATCGACAAGATTGGAGGGTGGTTCGGAATTGCAACCTCAGCTGTGGCGTATTGGCTAGCAGCCGCCGAGCTCTTCAATGAAATCCTCGGAGAGGGTACTCGAGAGGTGGTTCCCTTGGGTAAATTTCATTGGAGAAGATCTTCACAAGTTCATCAGCATCATGCTGAGGAAGTGTCCGATGTTGAGGCTCCGCATGAGTAGGCCTCGCGCTTTCAGTAAAATTGTCCATCTATTTAGACTTTGGATAGACTTGCGCTAAAATTTCATACATCATTTTTACTAAAAGTTTCTGCAATTGAACGTGAACTTCTACGAATTCCTGAGGAATTGTCGAAAGAGTTTTCTGTCGGTTCAACCGTTTCAAGGGTACACCAGCTTCAGCTACCAACTGCCGTCGACTCCACATCTGAGAAGTTTGGCTCAATCACCTGACCCCTAAGGGGGGAGGGAAAATCATACAACAGAGCTTTCCATCCACTCAACCTGCTACTATCCAGCACTCAGAACTGGAAAGGCGGCGGAAAATTTCATACTCTGGAGTATTTCAAAAAGTCCAACCAGTAAACGTTACGACTTAGTAGATATGGTGTGGTCATCCGGAAACAATGCCGGGGAGGCCGCAATAACGACATCAATAATATACCGTAGTACACTGCTGTCTGCATGACGACACTCGGCTTGTTAGTTTTATGATGCCATTTCTACGACAGAAATGTCATTGCCATCAGGAATCATGACTTTACTGTCACCTTTTTGATGAGTGTCTTCACGAATTTAGTGGACCATTGGTCCACTTCGTAAGAAGAGTACCAAGTCCTACACAAGGTAGACATGTACTTAAGAGATTGTGTAGGATGAGGAATCAGGAGTTCAAGACAAAATTTGAAAATAGTCGATTAAAAAGTGAAAAAGGTATCTTGTCTTGTGTAGTAAAAATGTTGTAATGAGGGAATATCCCAGCTCAACATTTCCAATAGTTCACCTAGACAATCTACTAGTCCGCAACCAACACAATTCCGTTTGCTTGTTCGACCACAACTGCACGACGCACTGTATGCACGATGCTCGTCCACCTCTTCTGACTGTCTCGAGCGCCATCCGCGAATAAATGGGCAATCGACAGAAACATGCGTTCCACCGCGGAAATAGTGGTGTTGTTTTCACGGTGCCCCGCTGCCTCCACTCTCTCTGTCATCCAATTCATAAGAAACCGCATGTCGCATAGCGTCTTCTTCGACAGCCGGCGCCGAGCACCGTAGCCTTCAGTCCGACCGTGCATTTCGTCGTCCGCCAAAGGCAAATTGTCCAGGTGCTTGACATCTACATGCTCAAGACTGCGCAAGGGCGGAACCTGGCGTACTGTGTCTCCTATCCACCACTGCCGCCAAAGGTCTTGAACTCCACACCGCGGAAAGCGCCAATCAGCCGGAACACGATGAAAGCCGCCGCCATACATGTGTAGTGTGTAGCCCGCGCCCGTCTAGACTCGCTCCGGTAACGCCGCCTCGTTGCCTTGGCCTCCACGAAACTCAATCGTTCTGGATGGCATGTAGACGATCACTGCCGTGCTCGGTCAGCCAATCAACCTGATGGATGGAGCACCAATTCAAAAATACGATAATGTCGCCGAGGTAGATACGACTTGTTCTACCCGACACCACACCATCCCGGACATTGTTGAGAGTGAGATGTCCGCCAGCAGCAGCACCACCACCACCGTCACCACCATCAGGAGCAATAGCAGCAGCGGCAGGAATAGGGCCGCCATCAACAACTATTTCCGCTGGATCGAGAAAAACGTTCATGATGCGGCGTGAAAATGCACGAACGGATGATGTGAGATTTTCTCATGAAGTCATTTGCAAGATTCCACAATCGGCCTACGAGTTGGTACGTACCCTACGGCGGTGGACTATGGTCCACCAAAACAGGAAATGATTTTGATGCACTTCAACTTACGTAGAATTGTGCGTAGAATTGTACTTAGGATCATTTCTGATCATGTCAGATTTGTCGGACTTTGGTCCACCAGGATCATATGGGGACCCCCTTTCGGTCCCACAAAACCGGGTTAATGATGATGGTCCTACTCGAAGTGATGAAGTACTACATAGTACGAGTACGATCGTACCGTATTTACGGTGGTATCATATTGGGGAGCTGGGGAATATGAACCGAGCAATATGAATGATACTAGCTAGCTAGAGACTATATGTAATAAAATATTTACTGTTAGTAGGTATTATTACGTACTGGTAGTATTTTTGTTTTCTGTACTAATTCTGGGGCATCCACTGCAGATGATGTTGTGACGAGAAACTGACTCACAGTCAGTCACTTTTGCTCGAGCCATGATGATGGCATCCGGTCAAATCAGATGCAAGGAAGAAAACGGCTTTCATACATACGTCGTACCTATACACTACCGCAGCACTACTGTCATAGCTCCCTCCATGTTGTTCCAGGAGTGGAAGGAAATTGGCCCACTTTGTTTCTTGACCATTTCAAACAATAAATAATCTATGCCGAAAATCAACAGACAAGAAGGGAGGAGAATCAACCGCAGAAAGTCCACAATACAATCGTCCTTCCCATTGAAGTTTCCACCCCGAAGTTCGCGCTGCCTCTGTCTTGTTGTCACTCTCATGGGATTTTTTTCCATGTTTCAGAAGAAATCCGTTTCAGGAATAGCTCCCAATGCTATGGCCGATGGTGCTGCGAGTTTTGTGCGCAGTGGTTCCGTGCCCGGATCAACGCTGTCGACCGCGTCATCCTCGTCTATGCTAGAAAATCGGCTTCGTGGCGCACTTTGGGGGTTTCTAGCTGGTGATGCACTGGCAAGTCCTACGCATTGGTACTATGGTGGCAAACGACAAATCATCCAAGATTACGGAAACGCAATCACCGATTACACCAAACCTCATCAACAGCTGGCTGGAAGCATATTGAACAAGAGTGATTTGAATGGCGGAGGACGTAGCAAAGGCAGTAACGGAAAGTCGTTCGACAAAACCATCATTGGCGATGTCATCAATCATGGAAAACAAGATCTTTGGAGCCCACAAAAAAGTATTCACTATCACGCAACGCTACAAAAAGGCGAAAACACTCTAGAAGTTTCAATTGCCCGAGTCTTGATGCGAAGTATTGTCCAAACTGGTGGTGTATTCGATGCCGAACATTTCCGAAATGCGTATGTCAAGTTCATGACGACGCCGGGGAGTCACAATGATACCTATGCTTCCACCTGCCATCGCATGTTCTTCGCCAATATGATCTTTCGCCAGCTTCCACCCAAGGATTGTCCTGATAATGACCAGCACAACGTCGACAGTGAGTTCCGCTTGACTGACCGTTGATATCGCAGAAGATGTCTGAATAATTGTTGCACGTTCTGACGAACTTCTTCTTCTTTCTCTAGCCATGGACGGATTAGTGCTTCCAACTATTGTGGCATTGTCAGGGGTCCGAAACAGCAACAACAGCATTGATCCTGCCAGTATTGATCAAGCGGGTGCCGACTGTGCGTCTGTGACGCGACGATCCTCCGTATTGGAAAAGGTATCCAGTCAATGGGCCAAAGTAGTGGTATCTGCCGTGACAGAGACGAATGACGATGCCTTTCAACAATCCTTGAATGAATTTTCCCGACAAACCATACGGCGCCTACCCAATCCACAGGTCAATGACGATTCGACCATGTCAGCGTGCTATCTTTCCTCTGCTTTGCCTGGCTTGATTGACATGACTGCCAAGTACCTACCTTCCGGTACAAGCAATGGTGGAGAACGAGTATGGGAAGGACTTTTGGCCAATGCCAATGTGGGAGGAGAGAATGTGCATCGAGGATCAGTGTTGGGAGCGGTGTTGGGTGCTCGAGCAGGTGCAACACAACTGCCACCTCATATGATAGAGGGATTGTATCCCCATGATGAATTGGCAAAGGAAATCGACGATTTCGTTCGTGTGGTGTTGCCAGAAGCGGGTCCAAGCACAACAACAGAAGTTTCAGTAGAGCAGCAATAGTTGACTGAGTTTGAGATTGTACAAAAAATATTATCATATACGAAATATATTATATTATATTATATTATATTATATTATATTATATTAGAATATATATATTCAAATATAAAATGATTGACTGTGAATACGACAGTACCGGTAGTCATCACAGTCAATACGATTAGCGATTAAGTACTGTAAGTTAATACGTAGTAGTAAAAAGGTTTCCTCACTTTATTAGAGTTGGAGCTTTGGTTTTGAATTTCCTTCCCAGTCCATCACGACATTCTACGGCACCAGTTGTGCTCTCGACATCATGGTCGTGGCCGCTTTTGTTGTTTACAATACCTAGTTTGGTGGCTTATCACAAGATCGTCCTGTTTGGCTTACAAGAGGCTTTAAAGCTGGTTTCTGTCCTTGTAGTTATTGGATATGCGGGAATTTGCAGAGGAATCGAAGTCTATCAGTTTCAGATTCGAGCGACGAAAACAAAACTATTTGTGTCATCATTGGAAGTGGATTCGGTGTTTTGTCTGGGCCGTGGTGTTCCTTCTGGGCCCTCATCAGATCTACAGTCAAGTAGGTGAATCTAAAAGTGGGGAAGCCGCTGCCATCTCAGAGCATTTGAAGTCTTCAACTAATTCTGAGGAACACGACAATCACAATGGTCTGCCTGATGATGCCCACTTGTTAGCAGGGACAACGCCACTCGATGATGTGTCCAGTCATTCTTGCACATGTCATTCTTCCTCCAAAACTTCGAAGATTACTTCTTCGTGTCGCAATACTCACCAACATAATGTTTCAGAACATTGCGGTGCCAGAATTTTCTATCTAATCGGAATACACAATCAACGAACGTTAGAGGACGCCTTGCATCTGTTTCGTTCCATTCGCGATCCCCGTAATACCATTTTGATTCATTTTGATACAAAATTTGGTTTGAATGCCTATCGCAACTCATCTTTACACAAAGAAATCAATGCATGCCCTTGTGGCAGTCACGTCGAAGTTGCATCGATATATGATTGTGCATGGGGAACCTGGACGATGAACCTACCAACATTGTGGAGTTTGGAGAAGGCGGTGAAAGATTACGCCGGGAAGTGGGATGTATTCATCAACCTCAGCGGCGACACCCTTCCAGTATACACACAAGATAGAATAGCGGAACTGTTTGCTGGTCCCCTGGCAAATACAAATTTCGTAACTTCCAGTGTCTGCGAAACAGGCCTCCGGCCGACTCCAATCACGGCCTTTCCTAAAGGTTGGCATAAACGATCTCATTACTCGCACAAGCCACCCAACAACTTGGAATATGTCGATGACCATGGAGTCACACACCACAATGTCAGCGTGGAAGTGTATTTTGGAAGTCAGTGGATGTCGTTGACTCCCCACTGGTGTGAATTTCTGACGCGTCAATTGGAACGTCCTGATAGTTTACCAAGTCGATTCCGAGACTGGCTCATTGAGACTCAGAAACTCATGGCTGATGAAACTTTCTTTCCATCCATGATGATGCATTTCTTTCCGGATTCTTTGCCAAACATCACTGGTGACTACTTTCTTGACAGAGACGACGTTGATATGTATGCCATTCGTTACGAACGCATGGATGAGCACGTTCCGTCTTCTTCTGGATGGTTTCCTACTGATCAACGATACGAAGTGCCAGAGTCGACGGGTATTTCAAAACCTCATGCCTGGGGTCCATACTATTTAGGGTGAGTTGGGGAACTCACAATACAACATAGGGTGTGTGTTCGAATTATGTCCATATGTCATTCTCAACCAGACAATATCCATGTTGCTTTCCGAAGTGTATACGACTTGAACAATATCCGAGAATCGGGCGCCTTGTTTGCCCGCAAAGTAGCAAGTGCTATCGATCTCAACATGTACAAAGTTTTACCGGTAGATGATCCGATTCAAATTCCCCCCATCGAATGGCCAAAGGAGGTAAAAGTCAGTCCAGTGCCGAATTGGGAAAAGATTCTAGCCATGTATAAACGAAAAGCCGAGTCCAAACAAACTAAGGAGTTATCCAAAGCCGAGGATACACCAAAAGAAGAAGAAAAGAAGGAGGAGGAGAGCAGTAGTTCAGATGATGCGGATCACGCGAATGGAGCAGAGCAAAGGGAGCTAGTGTAGAAGAGGTTTCTAAATTTTGTTAGAAAGGACGAATAGAAATTGAGAGGTTGAATGCACTCGTTTCATGGAGACTGCTACCGTACTACTACGGTACCTCTAGAGAGACTACCATTGGGTAGTCGAATAGTCTCAACCGTAAATAAGGTACTGGAAGATTTATTACTTATATATGATAGTAATACTACTTCGAACCTGACTACGGTATGGTACGTATGATACCTGTACTGGAACGAGGTTTTAGTCGAAGTGGTCAATGTATGTCCGTCTGTCACTAATGCCAGCGACAGTCAGACGACCACATTGTTTCCCTTTCACACAGTCACAACAACAATCGATCAATCTTTCATCTCTCATCACCAGCCATCGAACACACATTTTCGTCACTACTACAGATAAAACAATACGACAAGATGGTAAGAAAGAGCGTATTTGCAACGAACCCTGGAGCGAGTATGACATTAGACGAAGCACTGAATAGTTGAGAATGACTTGGGTGACGATGGCAGGTTTTATGATTGTGTTTTCTTGTGAAGCCGTTTACGGTGGTTACCGCGTTACTTCGTCGCGTAGAGCCCACGTAAACTCAGTACCACGAGCGAAAAACCCCGCCAGTGAACACCCGACTCACCTATTTTTATTTTGTTTGTCCTTCTTCTCTCCTTCTAGGATCAACCAGTCAAGCTTGCCAAGGTTAACAGAGTGTTGGGACGTACCGGAAACACTGGTAACGTTACCCAGGTCCGTGTCGAATTCATGGATGCCGAAGGTGGCGGTACCACCGGACGTTCCATCGTCCGAAACGTGAAGGGACCCGTCCGTGAGGGAGATATTCTTTGTTTATTGGAGTGGGAGAGAGAAGCCCGTCGTCTGCGTTAGGATGGTTCCAATTATTCAAAGAAAGATAAGCGTTTGGATGTTTGGAGTTCCACAATAAGACGTATAATGCAAAAACTTTCAATTCGACTTGAACGGTACCAGGCATTTTTCCGGGTGTTGGACATGCAACAATACAATTTCCTTTCAATACATGGTTTTCGTGCTTGATCGTGCAAGGAACCAGTTCGCGGATCGAATCGTTCGTTTCTATGGATGTAGAACTTTTTGTTTGTCAGATTCCACCATGCAACAACATCAATGTTCTGTCGTTCTGGTCGTTTTACAATAATCTGTATGTTTGCCGTCGCTGAATAGCCTGATCTACTACTTGTGGTTCTACCGCTCCACATTCTAAAATGGTACTATGGATATGGGCCAAAAAAAATGGTAAAAGATGGAAACGGCTTGGTTATCTTCCCTTTGTGTATGTATCTCCGTTGGTTTCGATGCCTCCGGTGCTCAAAGCCAACCAAGCGAGGACAAAGGCAGATACTATTGCAGATGCTCCACTGACCCATCTAAAAATTGTTTGCTGGAATTGTTTGTACACCACCGTAGATATGACTCCCAAAATACCAACACGCAGCATTGCCTGGTTCTTGTTCATTACATTTGGCGTTGACTCGGCGAGGACCCATTTCCATCCTTCAACAGCTTCTTCATCCTCTTCAGATACTCGTGCAAAGACAAACTGAGATCCACTGGTACCTCCCCTCCCTAATCTTATCCGATTGTCAACGTAGGGAGTATCCAATACCACAGAAGAAGTGGGACCAATGGACAAGACCCGTTCCAATACGACCCTCCCATCGTTGGTCCCTCCTCGAATAAGTCGGAAACCAATGCGTGGCTTGTCGAAATATACACGCACGGTACGATTCGAAAGATTCGGCAATAGTGCTGGGCTACCTTTGGATGGAGTTGCAACGTCTTTGCCAGATGCCGTTTTCTCTGCCAAATCTTGGCTGAGGGGGATTGCATCGCCTCTCAGCAGTACCCAGATCCCGATGATTCCCCACAATAGGTCTAGTCGAATGGCATTGACAACTTGAGCGATGGATCGTGTGGCTGTTTCCGTCACATTAGAATTAGTAGGTCGAGCTGGCAAAACATGCTGAAGTGTTCGACGAACTTTCCACAATCGCGTCCATTTTCCACCGACCGGATTATCCTTAGGCCTGGTGGTAAGAGTGTATGATACATTGTAATATCCCAAAAGAGGATCAAACAGAGTCGGATCTACTGTGTTTTTGTCGCAGTCACTGATTGGATTTGTATTGTTTCCTGTGTTCTCGTCATTGCTGATGGTGCCCTTGGACAAGCTAGTCATGAGCTCTTGAATGATGCCCAAATCTGGTTGTTCACTGGTCACCTGATCTAAAAGCTCATCGACGCATAAGGAACTGCATTGTAATGTCATCAGTGAGGTCGCAAATACACCACCATCCCTCGGAACTCGTTGGTGATTGTGTTTGGCAGTGAGGAGAGCACGCGTTGATTCCGTCGTGAACGTCACAGACACCAACAGAGACAGGAAAGACACCTTCATAATAATACGTCGTAGAATTAGATGTTGCGACAAGGCCTCGTTCAGGATTGGGTCGAAGTTACAGCAAAATGGATGGCATGAAAAGAGATGATACAGAATTTGGGGATTTGTGGGTGCGATATCGCTGAGCATCAACGTATCTTCTTCAAGGGTTAACATCAACTACGTCTGGAGACGACTCGAACGACTTCCTGCATCCAAGTATCGGAGTAGAATTCACAATTCACACAGTCAGGCTCGTTCCGTAAGACCCGTGAAGGCTCTTTCATGATCACAGTCGTATACTCCTTGTGGTAGCCTTGCCAAGAGGGATATTGAGAAGGATGTTGCACCTACTCTCTCTAAGAGTATTACTGGTAGTCGAGTGAATGGCAACTTTTCTGTTAAGGTGACTCTGTAACTTGTAGCAGTGTTGACGATGGGTGGTTAGTCAATACTTCAAGTTTTTTATGTCATGCGCAATGTAACTAAAAAATGGCATGAAGACGAACAAATTCATGCTGGTCTGTTCGAACAGTTAGGCCAAATTGTAGGAGCTATCATCATCACTGTAGCACGTACAGCACAATGTTTTTTGTTTCGGAGACATCCAAAACAATTACTGTTAATTGTAGTACACAGGTCCATGAATTCGAGGTACCACATCCTCGCAGTATTTGCTCCTCTACCAGTAGAGTGTCTTTGTGACGGCCAGCACTGGTCGTAAGCGGATAGGAAAGTGCATGATTGCAATGCCGAGTACTTCGAAGTACATCTTATCGAATTGGGGGGAGGGGGTAGAACATTTCACAACTTGATAGCGACACAGAGCCAAAATCACACTGACACGCAAAATGAGTAGAATCAGAGCCCTCTACCTCTTCAAGCCCCAGTCCCTTTTCTTCAAGTTCAATGTCATAAGTTTCACACCACAATTTCAGACCATTTGATCACAGAAACACAAGTGGAACACTTGGAAAAGTAGATAAACAGGTATAGGATCATGATCCAGCAGGATTCGAAACTCCTCTGTGACATCGTCTCAGTCCAATTGACGAGATGACTGCACCAACAATAGCAACACCGCTAACAACCATTGTTAGACTACGGGAGTTTTTACGCAGCAGCAGACATTATCCAGGAGTGGCCCTCTCTATGTACCTTGTCTTTCCGAGCTAGACGTTTGAGCCAAGTTCTAAAACGCGGCAGCTAGTAGCAGGAGACCTTTCACTACGTCTGGAGATGACTCGAACGATTTGAATTTCGGCAACGAAACCAGCGCCACTTTTGTGAAAACTCCGGAAAGCCTCAACAATAAGAGTGCAGGTAATTTAAATGCCGTTTCTGCTACTGCCTCTTTCTTTTTCTTTGCTTGAAAGAAGGATTGGTACAAGGATTGTTGTTGCAGCGATTCGAACTGGTTCACAGGCTTCCGCTACCAACCACGCCACGGCTAAGTTGGCCATCCAAGGCGACGATTGAATCCACCCACCAAAACTCGACCATCGAACATGGGATTCAAAAAAATTGTGAAGCAAGTCCGAAGTCGATTTGACTCCCTCTTTTTTTAGGAATCGAGCTGGATCGGCAATTCCACATTGAATACCAAGAAATGTTGCTCCCAATGTTCCAAAGTAGACACCCCAGTAAGTTTTCCATACAAACGGTCCATTTTCTCGAATCAGTCGTTTAATCTTGTTGGATTCATCGCCCATTGATTCATTTACTTCACTGGAACCTGAGAAACTCGAATAGATTGGTCCACTCCCTACGAAAGGGCATTGAGCGCTGAAGTACCAGTTTTGGAATATCATAGTTCGGCTAAAACAGGTTCCTTCATCGAAACATCTCCATAAAGGCGTTTGAGACAGAAGGTCTCGCATCTTGAAATCTATTGACTGTGAATGGTTTCCTTTAACAAGAAGTACTTAATCGTACGTTGAGCTTTTCGTTTTTGTGAGCGTTCCGTTCTTTTTGACAATGTGCATGTCGGAGCGCTATTATACAAAAGTGTCACCCATTGGTCGCGCTAAAGTGTCAAGAAGCTTTAGACGAGGCATCAGCTCTGTGCAAATTCTTGGTCTAGATTATCATGAAAGCTTCTAGTACTGGTAGTTTCCGTCCAGCTAGATAGAAATCTCAGCCCTAACACCTTTATTTTGATAACATAGCATGAACATTGAAAAGAACTTTTGTTCCCATTCGAATCTACCAGTCGAAGATATTTCACAGCAATTTGCCGTTTCGCCTGATCAGTAAAGAGAGGTGTGCAAGTGCGTTGTAAGCAGCAAATTTGGTGGGACAGTTTCCTATCTCTCGTTATCCAGGTGGGATTTTTGAAGCAGTTGCAGTGTTCCTTACAGTTACGAAGTACTCGGAGTACCTTCGAGAAGCGAATCATCATTGTGTCGTACTGGAGTACTGGAGTAGTTGAGAAAAATCGGTCGCGGGTCTGATCGAGCATGCAGGCCATTCCACCACCATGATAAAAAATCCTTGAAAAGGGAACACAGAACGGTCCAACGGCGACACTCAAATATTCATCTGACCGATCTACCATCTTGTCTTCGACAAAAGAACTGTATCTTATCGACCATTATTACTTCTTACGTAGGAGCTTTGATACTACTACTACTACCACCACCAACACCATGTCAGACCCCTACACGTATCATAAGGCTGGTTTGGAGGCCGAGTTGGGAGGAACTCCCCAGTTCCGAGGAAAACAAGGCCACAGGTAAGACGTCAGGGAGGAAAGATGGCTCTATTCGCGACAAGACGAGCAGATATTTTCCTTTACCATACGTTGCACAGTCAAAACAGTTTCTTCTTGGGGGTGGGGGGTGTGACAGCGCTTCGCTTTCTTTGATATTGAACATGAAGTGAAATTTTCCACCGAACTGGGGGGCACTCTAGATGGCCGTACTCGATGCAGCATCTGCCGCCAATGTTCGCATCGCTAGATTCGTGTTGGATTCTGGCCTCGGTCGAGTCTTGGTCTTCTCATCGATTTCTCAAATCTTTGCTTCCGCCTCTTCTTTTTCTTCTAGCTGCTGTGGGTGCTGCTGTGACACTCGACGCGCCGTCATCATTTGCAACTTGGTCATGATTGTGTTGCAAGTTTTGACGGGAACCTTTTTTGTGGCAGGAGTCGAGCTCTTTGAGGCGGCTGCGAAGACAGCTGATGACGATGCAGTAATTAATGCCGGAAAGCAGCTTCAACAGATTCCCATGGGCTTGGTGGTGGCATTGATTATTTTACAGATCGTCCTTCACTCTATTGGAGTGCAGGGAGCTATTGCGTACAAAAAGTGGATGGTCTACTGTGCTTTGGCCAGTTTTGCGATGAACGTTGTAGTCAATATCTTCCAGCTAAACCCTGTTTTTGTGATATTCAATGTCTGCCTTGCCTATCCACACGTTTTCTTCATCAAGGAAATGAATGAAAATATTATGAGTGAGTACAAGAAAATTTCCCTCGGCGCAGGAGTTTGTTTGGGCTTGATGCTGCGTGTCATCTTTTCTAATCATCTTTTTCATATTGACTGACTCTTTTTCATCATATCTGTAAACAACTCTACTAGCACCCGAAAATTATCCGAACGAAGTCCAAAGCTGCTGTTGTGTATAACTGTAAGGAGAGAAAGATATTTTGAATGTGTGCGAGACAGTGATAATGCCAAGGAATCACAATCACAACAGCTTGTCATAAAAGAAAGAGTTGAGGTGAACTTTATACAATCCGACCAAGTTTTGCTTAAACTTTGCCTTGAATTCGAAACCGTCCTACTAGCTAGCTAGCATACTGTTTTCTTTTGTCTCCATATCTTACATGGAGGCCACCGGTCCACGAATTCGATTTGGCTTATCCTCTCATTATCACCTCTGACTGACTTATGACGGCTTGTAAGTGGATGCTCGCAATGCAAAATGTTGTACTAGCTAGCTAGCTAGCTAGCTACGTAGCTCCAGAGATCCCCAAGCACTTTTGAGATGGTTTATGACGTCATGATGAAAGTAGTAGCGCGCGCTAGCCAACATAGCTTTTTGACGTTGCTACGACCAACTACCAAAGCAAGCTATGTAGAGAGAGCAGAGTTCTTACCACGAACATCTCAACGCGAATGAATATTGTCTGCAACACAACGACAAAGGACGAGCTAAGACTCATGGGAGCTAAGACTCATGGGCATGTGCTATAAAATCTCGGCAAATCTCTTCAATGAACGACGATTGGACCGCTCTCTGTGCCATCTATGTAGAAGATGATGCCGTTGCGGAGCATGACGGTGACAATGACGAACAAGAGGAAAGGGGTGCAGATGTTGGATCTAGCCCAGCCAATTACCAGGAACGTTTCGTACGATTGACGGCACTCACATTGCCAAAAGGCGGGGGATTTTGTGGAACTGTTCAGATGACACTATCAACTACCAAGGTGGCATTTGCCCGTCGAGTCAATGATGCAGGGAACTATCGATATTTCACTTTGCAACGATCTCCCTCTTTGAAACATGATCTTTTGTATCGTCGGTCGTCGTCTTCAGATGGCGATGAAGAAGAAAATTACAGTGAAGGGGAAGGCCCTTCCAGCCTTCGACTTGTATGGGAGTATTATCCTGTCGAATGGCCAAAAGCCGACCAAGAACCTTACCGGTCGTGTCTTGCCAAAAAATGCAGCTCGATATTGAAAGACGAAGGCATGTCCTTTGCTGTATGTGAATTCTTGGAGCATCAGGCCTTGTCATTTTACAACCGATCCAGTGATTTTGATGATGGTTGGAAGAACTATGTTGCCCCCAATCATCCTGACTATCAACTCATCATTCTTCCTCCCGAAATGGATCGAATGTACCAACCGTCGGTCGGAACTTTGATACATCCTCAACAAGAGGCTTCCGCCAAAGAACGAAAAGATTCCAAACAAATCACTAGCAGACTTAAGCAAGACAACGTGAAGAGGACATCTAACAACGACATGCCGTCGTCACTTCACTGTGTGGATGCGATGGAATTTGGAAGAGCTGCATTGATTCACTTTTGGAAAGACTTGTATACAACAACGTGTCCGATTTGTCTTGACGACTCGGTTCTTTTTAGTGAGGGCATCGTCTTACCATACTGTCAACATTATGCCTGCCGAGATTGTTTTCAAATGTATCTCAAATACAAAGTGCAAGACTTGAAACAATACCGTACCAATCCGTTTGTATGTCCTGTGGAGACATGCAAGCGAGAATTGCCGATCATAGGGTATTGCAAACAGTACTTGAGCGAGGAGGATATGGAGGCAGTTCGAAAATGGTATCGCGATTTGAAGAATCCTCCCTGTTGGTCGTTGGACCGATGCTTGTATACTAGGACTTGTGGTGCGCTTGGCAGCATTCGTAGGAGGAAAAGCGGGATCACAACAAAAAAGGAGAAAACGACGGGTCCGTCCTACGAAGCACATTTGGTGTATTGTGAAGCGTGCAATTGTATGTGGTGCGAACTGTGCCTGAAGCGAGTATACGATGATGGAGGAGATGGCGGCAAGGGGAACCCATCCAGTGCTGATGCAGTTTCAACAAGATCAACCCCATACAATCATCGTTGGCATTGCCAACCAGAGGGGGTCATCAAGTTTTGTCGCCGTTACACAGCTGCCTCGAAGGAAATCCAAGCAAAATGCCAAGAGCGATATCCATGGATTCAAAGCTACAGCTTGTTTTGTCAACATGATGGTGAAGCGCTTCAGTATGTCATTGAGAATGGTCAACGATGTCCAAACTGCCAAACCGGCGTGGAACGCATTGAAGGCTGCTTTCACATGAAATGTCCTTCCTGTGCAACGCATTTTTGTTATGAATGCGGCACCGAGTTGTTTCCACCATACTATGGAACCCATCACTGCTGGGAAGAGGGAGAAAATACCAACCATCGCACCATACAAGATCGTCTGATGACAGATACGGACGAACAATTTGCTCTGGCACTGTACTTAGAACAAGTTCTCTAGTAGAAAATACTGGAGAGAAAGTCACACAATAATTGAAATCTAGATGGGTCACACGGTGAAGCACGGCATCGTGTGC
The DNA here is from genome assembly GCA_019154785.2 of Nitzschia inconspicua. Lineage (NCBI taxonomy): Eukaryota > Bacillariophyta > Bacillariophyceae > Bacillariales > Bacillariaceae > Nitzschia > Nitzschia inconspicua. Next base: position 520,804 of record JAGRRH010000020.1, read on the forward strand.
TCATGAAATCGCTGAAGACCGCCAAATTCACTACTCACTACTTATTGGCGCTGCATGGTGGAACTCCAACATTGTTTAGCCTCTGATGGGCAGCTGCAACAGCCCTTGAGAATGGACCTTTGGTGCCAGTTGTCAAAGCCGCCACTGTTTTTGGGGATGCTTCTTCTTCTGCAGACGGACATTCCCTGCATTCCCCGGCTTCAACCTCCAACCTCATAACAAGCCGTTGTAATTCACCTAGATCTTCCAGATCCAACCAGAACTCTTCACAGTCAACGTCCACAAGAGTCAAAAACAATGGAATGACAACAGCGTCGATCAGATCAGATGCCACTTGTGGTGCCACAGTAACAGGATCGATTCTGCATCCACTTGTCGGTGTCAAGACAGCGTCATGGATGTATGAGAACAAAGCTAAGCGACTTGCGATAGCTCTTTTCTTGGCATCGACAACTCGCTGTGACGCTACCTCAAATGTAGAATCGATACTTCCAACACCAGAATTCAGCAATAGGTTGTGTTTCTGTACAACTGCTTCTGTAAAAGTCAGCACCGCTTTTGCAAACTTTGCTAATAGCTTTGCCAATTGACATTGATTTTGTGGCGGATGTACATAAGTGACGGTGGTAACGGTCAGTGCTGCGGCCAAAGTCCACATGCATCGGTAGAAGACTGTCATACCTTTCGGTGCCCCGACACCAATGGTTGTACAAAAGACCCAGCTTGTGACAAAAAATGTGAACAAGACATAATTAGACGTGAAAAAGATGCAAGCGCCGTAAGTATTGAGACCAAGAAGAAGTATCAGCGCTTCAGGAAACGCAAACAGAGGAGATAAAAGACTTCCAAGAGCAACCCCGCAAAGTGTTCCCATTGTGCGATGAGCCACTTTTTCATACGTCGATGCTTCTGATGGGCCCATGATGAAGGCCACTGTCATGGGAAACCAATGAGCGGAAGCTTCCCTGTGCAGAGAGAATTCTACGACCGAACCAAGAGTGAAGGCGAAGGAAAATCGAATTGCGTACCCTCGGATGGTCCAGTCCTTGTCTGTTTCCATGGTAGGGATTTTCAAAGGAAACGCAGATAAAATACGTTTGGGTATAGTTTTCGGAGACGAATACTGCGGCCAATCCCTCAGATCCAATACCAATTTTACCGAATCGTCCAATTTCGACCGTAGCGTCTCAATGAGCTGCGTCAGCCACCTCCGTCTCATCGCTGGGTTGCTGACACATTCTTCAATATCGTCATTGGAGTGGATTATTTCTGTTGACCTGTGAAATTTCTTTTGTTTCTGCTTTATTCGCATACGGATCAGAGGAAAGTATCGAACGAACCACGGAAACTGATAGGCGAACCCCAAGACACGAACAAGAGATGCCATTTCATGGAAGAAGCGTCCATTTTCTTATCGCATTGGTGACACATTTTTCTGGAGTTATCTTTTGTCTTCGTTATGTTGGAATGATTGACTAGTCGTTGTCTCTCCATTTCATAGCCGTTGGACAGACACAAGGTCGCTGTACGAATGTCATCAATGTAATGCATTGATTTGAGGAGCCAATCTTTCGCAGAAGTATCCTCTGTATCATCGTTCTCAAGCAAATCAATACATCTGCAGATTGATAGTGTAACATACGGCACTGGTGCACGCCCGGTGTGTCCGTACGTTCCCCATTGGCTGTTCCATTTGCCCAAGATGGATCCGAATCCATGCCACACCTTGAACAAATCGGTTCTGATCGCATCTCGGTTGCCTAAGATTTCTGGGAGTAACGCAGCCAGCAGGGAACATGATCCTCCAAACAGTGCCCAGAGGACGACGTCGCCTATTTTCCCGTCATTATTTCGTTGGAGCCCACCTTGAATTGCAAAGAGGGCCGTTCCCAGTTTCATCGACAACAACAAAGTAGGATCTCCCAGAAAAGGTGAACAACCCGTCAAAAAGGAAACTCCAAATGCGGCAAGGATGCTTCCGACCATGGAATTATAGAGCGCAGAAGGTAACCATGTACCTATTACCACTACCATGAATAAGGTGAGTCCCATTGCATGCAACCGTTTGCCCAAATTTCCATTGGGATCAGACAAGCCTGTGAACAGGGCGCCTAACTGAAAGGCGGTTGACTCTGAATTCCCAATACCATGGATAGTCCACACCAACGTGATAATAATTGATGTTCGTAATGCTGGGATGAGAGCAACTTCGCTCCAATTGATTTCCAATAGAGAGCGGACAAAGGCCAAAAATTGAGCGCGGCGCCGCGTTTGTCTCGTGGGATTTTTGATCGATGGCACCGTAATAACATCATTGTTTTCATTCGTCGGATGTATCACTTGGCCTTCGCGCTCAATACTGTTGTCTGACGGAGAGAGACTCCGATTGACATGTCTTTCCGAATCGATTGTGCCTGATGTATCGTCCATCATCTTATTTGGATTGTCGATGAAGATTATTTCATGAACTTTGTTACACTCCTCGGGAACTTGCTGGTGCGCCCCTCCGCCTTCATGTATGATCTCTGATTGTATTGGTGGATCATTCATTTCGAATCTAGTACATCAGTCGTATTCAGCAGATATAGTTGGTATGCATTTTATAATGGGGCATCCAGGGGGTGGAGCTTGTTGCATCTCTGAATAATAACATGTTCGAATATGTTTTACTACGATAAAACATGATTATGTTCTCGACGAATGATGATGAATCATGCCGAGGAAACAGTAAAGAAGAAGTGTGATGCTGCTGGGGATTCGTCGAATTCTCACAGTCTATTCAGCAATTTTCCCTTGCGCGAGCAAGCACCACTTTTCGTTGGATCTCTTCTTGACACGGTAATGCTACAAATACGACAGGAAACCATCGCAGCAAATTCACAGTCACTGTCAACAGTACGATGATGTTATTATTCATTCAACCTCCCAAACAACCTTGGCCATGGTGTTTGTGCCGTTGCTATTGCTAGTACCAGCGGAATCATCCGACGACTGTTTTCGAGGACTCTTGGACATTGTCGGGCTTCGTCGAGGCAGCAACGGACTCTTGATTACAAAAGAATCGGATTCTTTTGTACCAGCTTCATCGCCAAGAATGTCACCACCCGTTCGCGGACGTAACGCCTCCGTAGCATCAATGCTCTCCTTCTTGTTCGATCCAGAATAAATCACTAGGAACGTTCCGCCCGCAACGACTGAAAGAACAAACACACACGAAGAGATGTGAAATAACTGTCAGAATAATATCGAGGAATAGTGTCGCACTTCATAAACAAGCCGTCACAAACACAAAACTGCAAACCCACCTAGATTTCCCAACCACGTTTGGAGTCCTGGCAGTTTCGCTGTTCCAGTGGCCACTCCCAAAAGACCACCAATCGCCGGCTCCAGCAACATCACAGTGGCCGGGACCAACGGGTCGAAATACTTCATCACCGCAATGTATCCTGTCGTACCGAGACAATTACAGATGATCACAAGGAATAATTCCAACGGAAGACGATCCGCTTGAAGATTCATCCAACCGAATATGCCGTGTACAGGATTTCTGTCAAATGTCATTTCTTCGCCACTTGCAATAATGAAAAGTAACAAAAGGATGGAACCGCATGACATAATGATAAACATGAACACAAACAGATCCATTTTCGGTCGTAGCTTCTTGGCGATCAACAAATAAGCCGCAGTTCCGAAACTGGCACTGAGTGCAATGATATTTCCCAACATTCCCAAATGTGGATTGATACTGTTGCTTGATACCGTGGTGCTTACGCCGGCACCACCTGCTGCCACAGTCCTTGCAGCATCTTGAGCGCAAATGGCTGCGCCAAAGAAACCAGTAATTGCACCGCTACCTTCCAAAGGCAACACAGGCATTCCTAGCACGAACCGTCCGAAAATAATTACTAGCGATGTCATGTTGGAAAGGACAAAGGCATTGGCCATGGTTGTCATTTCCAGTGAGACCACAAACGCCAACGCCATGTAGGCATAGGCCGCCGATGCAATCGGGAGAATAGACCATTGAGCAAACGTCAAGTTCGGTATACCATCGTACGAAAACGATTTGATAACCAATGGTAACAAGAAAATGGAGGTAGACATTTGTCGCCATAGTGTCTTCATCGTTGAGGTTACGCCTCCCTTCTGTAAATCCAACGCTGCACCAACACTCGCCAAAGCAAGCAATCCACTGAATAGAATGATGTAACCAACGACGGGTACTCGACGATTGATGACAACATCAATGTGTACTTGACTGGGATCCGCCTTTGTCGGATTGTGTTCGGTTGCCTCCAAATGAACATTTTCAATATCAGTTGGAAGTCGTGTCGTGGATGGCAAGAATGACAGGGCCCGTTCCATCAGATGGAACGAACCATCATGCGACAGAGCTGATGAGACTGTTTGAACAGACTCCTCCAACAAAATTTCTGGTAATGCCAATACAAAGTGATGCTCCAAGTTGCCTTGCTCATCTGTCGTAGGAACATCCAACAAGAAGGCATCGTGCGCAAAATGCTGTTCCTCGTGTTGATGTCCACATTCCTCGTGTCCTTCCACGCCACCCGCCATGACATCATTAACTGCAATTGTGGTTGTCGCGACAGTGAGAGCTTCTCCATACAATGATGATTCTCCTGTTATAGCAGCTGCTTCATGCTCTGGAATAGTGGGTAGCACTTCAGCCAATGTCTCAAGGAATGGATCAGCAAGTAAAGTGATTTGTTCTGTCGCGGTGGCTGGTTCGAAGACTTGTGCACTCTCCCTTCCAAGCTTGGCAACCAAGGGAGTTTCCTCATCAGGAGTAGTTGTAGTTTCAGTGAAAGAGGAAGCTTCCTCACCTTCTTTTTCTGCTGCTAAGGCTCGTCTCTCTTGCATTTCTTGTTGCAATCCAGTAATCAAATCCACCTCAGTGGCACCGACCAGCTCTGACAACTTCTCCAAATCGACTACGGCCGAAATGGAGGGTCGCTCCGTATGGTTACTGTTGGAACCTGTCAAGGTCGTGCTGCCACCCGTAGTCATGCCGTCGTCGTTGTCCGTGACGACAACAGCAGCAGCAGCCATGGCCTGTTGTAAATGTTCGATCGTCTCACTGCTAGCTTCGAGGACGACATGGTTGCCCTCTCCCACCTCCAAGCCAGCTTCGATGGCGGAACGAGGCAACGAAAGGGTCGCCAACTCGACATTTTCCGATCGGGGACCATCGGGTAGAGGTGAACGAGGAATATCAGCCGGTGAACAAGACGAAGAATGTTGTATTTTTGATGACATTCTTCTGTCACCTGGGTTGTGTTCTGCGAAAAATAAGTTGAGAATGTCACTTCAGTGGTAAGAGATAATTGAAATCGTCTCGACTAGATATCCTATTGTCATTAATATGCTGCAACGGTAGTATGTACGCACGACGATGCCCCGACATTGATCCAAATAAACGAGTAAGAACCACGAGAAACGCAGTTCAAGAGTGATGGCTCGTTGACGGTGACAAGGTCTCTCTGAATTCTGAATGTGTGTCATCACGTGTAATTTTCGAACTTCGACAGGGGAATGCAGGAAATACACATAAATTGTGAAAGTTATCTTATTTGAGTGTCCTGTCCTATAGTTTTAGTTTGAATCATTGTCCGATATAATCTGATAGTTTAGGAACAAAAAGCAAAAGGATCATGAAGTGGTGTCATTAATCTGTTCCATAACAATGATGGAAATGATGATCAATATTATTGTGTCTGCAGTGTTCTTACAGTTAGCCTTTTGTTGACGGTCTCATGCCAAGCTCCAATCACAGACATTTCATTAGCATGCTGTCGTTTATTTACTTGATAGGGAGTGTGAATAACCATCATTGGAGGGTAGTCTACTAGTAGGTAGACTACGACTGTACTCCTAGTAAATGAAAGATGGAGGTTAAAAACCCTAGGAACGTTTGGAATCATGTACTACTAGTAAAGCACTACGTATTTTACCAAAGAGCAACAAGCAAGGCCATCCTATTGATGGACGTAATACTTGAAAATCTCTCGCCAAACAAAAAAATTAATTGTCAGTAGGGATAGATTTCATTTTTTTGTTGGCGTTTTCATTGTACTCCTATCCTTCTCCGTATTACTGTCGTACACTACTGCCTACTTACTTTTCGAGCACGACGACTGTAGGTAGAGCACACCTAGCTAGCTACGGAGGGTAGTCTACCGGTAGTCTAGGTAGACTACGACTGTACTCCGAGTAAATGAAAGATGGAGGCTAAAAACCCTCGGAACGTTTGGAATCATTCACGACAGTACTAGTAAACACTACGTATTTTACCAAAGAGCAACAAGAAAGGCCATTATGTTAACAATCTCGCCAAACAAAAATTAATTGTCAGTGGGGATAGATATCATTTTTTGTTGGCGTTTTCATTTACTTAGATTTTTACACTGACTGCTTTGCTCGCTGACAAGACGCTCATTCAGTCGTGAGGAAGGAAAAAGAAACAAATTGAATATCATATAGAATGGCACATACATAATTAGAAGTATTTTAGAATTTTTTAGAATATTTTCATATAACATTTCATATCAAATATGATATGACATTTTATGTTTTTTTACCGCGATATGCCGAGCTAAATCCACACAAAAAACAACAGAAAATGTTATACGAAATTCTATATGAACGTCACATCAAATTTGATGCGAAATGTTGTGTGGAAAAAATATTCAATGTTATATGGAAGTAAGACAATCTTCTAAGTAAATAATTCGTGGTATGACGTAATAGCTAGTCCAAGCAATATTCAACGAATCTTGCAGCAACCTAAACTCGGAAGCAATTTTCGTGTCTATCGTAGCAGTCTAATGTCATTCGATCCAATCGCTGTTTTGTATCAACTGTCATCATCATACATACATTCTTAAATTTAAGCGTAAATACTACTTACTCCGAGTACATTTTAGCGATGGCAATGGCCTTTTCTCTTCATGGCAAGACTAAAAGGCAGGTGCTCTAGCTCTTGTATTGTTGTAGAGTTTGTCCCCATAATTGTCTCACAAAACATACTCGCCATTATTTAAATTCTTGCAAGAATGGTTCGAGCAGCCAGTTGAAGCGCCATGAAAAAAGAGAGATCAGACGCTATTATTTTCCTTTGCATGCTTCGTGTAGACGACAAAATTGAAGAAAGAAAAAACATCTACCACGACTGTCTGAGACGTCAGTTCGCAAAAAATACCTATGCTCAACGACTATGCCTACACTAGCTTCTCTTCTGCCCTGTCCAACAGTCATAAGAGTTGCGGAAAGGAAGTTGCTGCTCGTGTTCTTCAAATTGTAATGAGACATCCTGCATGAAAATCTTTTTTCAATCTAACAAGAGTGGTGTAAATGTCTATTCTGGTGGTGCTTCTCTTGCTTCGTCTATTGAAATAAAAAAGTATGGTAAATCTAGGAAGTCTGTAGCTGGAACAAACAATAGAACGACTTCTTTTTCTCGATATGGAAAAGATTACTAACGTAAGATTGAAAATGGAAATCCACAATTTCAGACCTTCAACTTAATTGGTTCTTTTAAGTAAGCAAAAATGCGTGACATTAAAAGTAGTAGACATGAAACTTGAATATTGACTGTGATTTTCACACTTTACTCTAGTCGTAAGTGTATTTCCTGCATTCCCCAGTCGACAGTAGTGCCTACCGTTGTATCATAGAATCTCTCTCTCTTGCAGAACTCTCATCATACAATCATGACGCGTCAAAAGGAATCTCCAATCTACAGATAAAAAAAATTCGGTAGTAACTGTAAATATTTACTGCAGTAAAACATGAATAGTATTGACACTTGACATGTAATATTCTATTATTGAACGGTAAACATGATACGAAATACTTGTAATATTTTACGTCAACGGACCACAGCACAAACACCAAAAGGTTTGAGTCGAGCCTTTGTCAGCTTTACTCTCAGCAATGACAGGTACACAGACCCATGAATCCAAGGGTATCATGGGTGACACAAGTAAATGAATCATACCAACCAGATTCTTTTGGAAGAAACCTACAGAGATGCACACTTGCTTGCATTGCTTGCACCAGATGCCTCGGCCTTGTTCTTTGGTTTCTCAATGATGTCCGTTGTCCATTGATTCAAGATTCACTGACGAAGCAAACGACGCCAAGCTTTTGGGAAACAAGCATGTGAGGGCAAATTTCGAGGATATCACCAGCGTTCCTTTGACTTTTGCTGCATCTCCCTTATCTTACTGGCTGCAAATTGGAGCATGTCAGCTGCAGGAGTGGATTGAGAAGCTTCCTCTTGCAAGTATTCTTTTGGGTTAAGTGAATTTTGAATACGTTGGTAAGGAACAACCCCATGTTGCTCGTCAACTACTGCTCAGTTCCATCAGTTATTCGTTCCACGAATCCTTTCAATTTGCCATCAATTGTGCCACCTTTGTAAAGGATGATATTGCATTACTCCTGGTAGAGTTTTGGTGGGCACTGAAAATTTCTGCGAAAGAAATGACATCATAACTCAATTGAATGTCAAGTGCAAAATGATGATACTATTTCATTGGAAAGACTATTGGTGTTTGATATGGAAGGTTTTTCTTTACATGTGTAAATCTGCCCTAGCGGGTTGCAGCATGCAACACACCCAACCTGTGAATGTGGCTGTTGTTGCCTTCCGAGCATTTTTTTTGGAAGACCAAGCCATATCCGATAATTACGGGTTTGGACTTTTCGTCATTTGTGAGTTTTTTTGCATTTCCAGTACTGAGTGGTGGGTAACATAGTTCTTAATGGATGGTAAGCTTTTGTATGATTTGCGCCCGCTAGGGGGCAGACGGGTGACCTAACTTTCAGATGACAGCTGTTAGTTGAAATAACCATAAAATAGAATTTCTTTAGGATAGCCACTTTTGCGCGGAAACAAAGTCGTGCAGTCGTTTGTACCAATCGCTAGCTAGAGAGGAGTTTTGACATCGACGGCAACAAGTTTGTAACCTAGGAAAGACGGATCTTCCATCATTTGTGCCAAGAGTCATCAAAGAATTTCGTTTCTTTCTTTCTGATCCATGAAGTATCATATATCCCATAGATTTGCACTGGCAACATTAATGAAAGCGCCATCCTTTCACTGTCTACCCTCCATTCTTTATTGAATGCATCTTGTGGTAATGAGGCGCCAAATGTAATGAATTGTTTGGAAAAATTGAATAACAGCCCCCTGCTTCCTCCCCAACCGTCACACTCGCATTGATGGAGTGAATCCAGCGGTTCTATCATTGGTCTCCAGAATTCAGTTTTCTTTTGATTAGGTCCAGAAAGTGGAGTTGTAGTGAAATTCACGAGCCTACAAATTAGGTGCTTGGCTGTCAATTCAGTTGTTGTGTAGGTCCTATTTGGAGATTGCTTTTGAGGAAGCAGGGCTGAAGATTAGATTAGATATTTCTTTGTTGAGGTCATCATTGTGATTGTTTCTTGCCCCGTGAGTGGATCACCTCGTCGTGGCAGGGGGGCTTAACCCAGGTTTGTTAGAGCCTGGGGCACTAAAAAGAATCCGCAGATGATCTATCAGTGGATCGGAAGAGATCATCCCAGCGGTAGTACAAATTACTGCTGTCTTCTGCATGGCATCATACAGAACCAGTGTCCATCTGGAAAGATTGTGTTTCTCTTATTTAGTGGAAAGGGGGCTAAGGGAGAGGAGGAAGAATGCCTATGCATGATTCCTGATAGAGTTGTAGTGGGTACTGACATTTCTGTTGAAGAAATGGCATCATAACTCAGCCAAGTGTCAAAGTGCAGAGGGATGGTACTATTTCATTTGAAATTCTTCTGGTGCTTGACATGGGAGGCCTCTTTTACAAGTACAATCAGCCCTACTGGGTTGCAACAGGTAGAAGATACCAACAAACCCAACAAATTATTGTGGTTATTGCTGCCTTCCCAGCATTGTTTTTGGAAGACCACGCCACCACATCTGACACTCACTGGTTTGGAATTTTCCTCATTCGTGAGGTTTTTCGCCTTTCCAGTAGTGAGTGGTGGGCAACAGGGTACTGAGTGGGCGGAAAGCTGTTGCATGATTTGCCCAGCCCCCTTGGGGGCCAGGCAGGTAAGCCAATTTCTCACCTGCGGAATCGATGGCAGGTGGCAGTTGGTACAGCCTTAAAATAGATTCTCTATTAGTAGTAGGGTATTGTGATAATTTCTTGAATTCTCTTCCATTGTAGAGGCTGTGCCTGCCTCATGGATCTGGTGGGCTTTTCTGTTGTTTGTGGAACAGAGTCTAGAACATAACCTACTACTTTAAGCACTCTTCCATCAAGCATCTCACCGAGCATTCTGCAATGAAAACGATGAAATAATGACCTTATCATCATCATCGGTTCGTTTTCAGAACTAACTGTCAATGCTCAAACTAACCGGTATTCCATCTACGACTGTCGTAGGTATGGTAGGCTTCTATCGTACTCTACCCCAAGGGTACATACATACCTCCCGGTACCGTAGTTGTGGTTTGTACGACAGTAGTACTGTCGTACGTAGACATCAGACAACAACATGAATCCGTCTGTCCGTCGTGTCGAAACCAACGAGAAACCACACAAACATCGATTCATTCTCTCTCCCTTTTTTGCCTTTTTCCGATCGAGAGATGAATGAGATGCTTTGTGGCGAAAGCTCGAGAACTTCTTCTGATGAAGAAGTCGTATTAACAGTAACAGCAACAGTAAAAGCGTTTTCCTTCCTACTATTGAGGGCAGAGTAGCTGGGATGTTTTAGCATCAGACTTGTTTTCCAAGAGAATCAAACGGTTCATTTCAGTATAATATCATTTAATAGGATCGAAACGAATCACAACAAAAATGCCATCGGATACAGATGCACCACTGGTTGGCGTTTTGGCCCTGCAAGGAGCCTTCGAAGAACATCAAGCATGCCTGGAAGCGGCCGGATGTCGAACACGGCAGGTAGGGAGAATCGGAGAGAGACGAAGACAAAATATTCACGACAATGAAATGCGGACTACAGCTAATCCCTTCGTTTTTTTTACATTCCAATTAACGCATTCCAGGTACGAACAGTTCAAGATATGAAGGATTTGGATGGCATCGTCCTACCCGGGGGTGAATCTACCGCTATGGGATTGATTGGTACTTCTTCGGTCGGCAGTGACGGACGCAACATGTGGGCGGCCCTCCAAGAGTTCACCTCTCGAAAGCCCACTTGGGGAACATGTGCCGGCATGATTTTGTTGGCGGAACAATGTGTTGGTGCCAGTGCTGTGATTGAAAATGGACAGGCCTTGATTGGTGGAATGGATATTCTGGTATGTCGAAATTATTTTGGATCGCAAGTCAGTTCCTTTGAAATGGCAACTCCACCGCCTCCACCGCTGCAGTCTGGAGATGACAACAACAGCAACAAGGACAACCCACCGTATCCGGGAGTGTTTATTCGAGCTCCTGCCATCTTGTCGGCTGGGCCCACTGTGGAAATTCTTGGACGAGTGGTAGCAACACCTTGTCGGCAGGCAGCCGTAGTATTAGAAGAATTGGAAAAAAAGATCTCCAATGGCGAAAAAGTGGTCCAAATGAAGGTTTTGGATGCCTTGGAAAGGAAATCGTCCCAGGAAATTACCTATCGAGTGGTTGTCAAGGAACATTCGACGACTACTTTATCGGAGGATGAAAAGAAGGAGGTGAATGTGTCAGACAACAACGAGTTGAGGCTCGAGCTCCCTGGGGCTGCCGATGGAAGTAATGCACGTGAAGTCATCTGCGCCGTCAGGAAGGACAATCTGCTTTGCACTGCCTTTCATCCGGAATTAACAAATGATTATCGCTGGCACGAGTACTTTGCCAGCATGGTGCGATCATCCAAGTCTTAGACAGAGATAAAATAGTTGGCTGTGAACGCAATTACCCTTGCCAGAGTCATGAAGTACACGATTATTTTTTGTTCTAAAGCTTGCGACTGTACATTCACTGCTTTGCATACTACTCCGCAGTCCGCAGTACATGTGTAGATTTTTTTTGGAATCATGCTTTTGTATGTACGAATGTGTTGTGGGTATGTACTGTAGTAGACAATGTACATAATTAAATTTTGGTTCGAGCTCCAAACGAGCGGTCGAGAGCGAACCCAACATCACAGTCAATCAAAATGATGTTCAATGACGCCCGTTTCATTGGCTGGAGCAGAGTTCAACTTGGAGGGAAAACACGTCGTGACAATAAAAACAAAAAGATCAGATTCGAAGGGGAGATTCGACGACTGTCGTCTCGGAATTTTTCGACCGACGAACGTAGCTCGTCCAAACCATCCAACATCGTTGTTTCTGCTCTCTGCCAGTCTACCGGTAGCTACTCTGCTACTCTAGCTATAGTAAAAAATAACTACCGATCCCTGGTACGTGTGCCGAGTCGAGTCATTCTTGGCTACAGAAAACAAAGCATTACCAAATAATCGTTGTACACTTGTCTTCCCTCTAGGATCTATCACTGACCTCACATACCTTTTTTCTTGTCATTACTGACATCCACTCTACGATTATCGTACTTCGGTTGTACAGAAAAACCTTTCTACCTACAACATCTATCAAACAATAACAAGATCACGATGAAAACAACCTGTACAATCCTAACCATGGCCATTTGGATGCCTGCCAGTCTGGCCTTTTCACCAACATCATTGACCTCTCGCCTTCCACTCTCCAGTTTTGACTTTAGCCTGAATGCCGAAAATGGCCTGAATGGTTTGGAAGAAAAGAAAAGAGTCATGGTCTTGGGTGGTGATGGATTTTGCGGATGGCCAACTTCTCTGTATTTGTCGGATCGTGGACACGATGTCATGATTGTCGACAATTTGAGCCGAAGGAAGATTGATTTGGACCTTGGATGTGACTCGTTGACACCCATTGCTAGTCCTGAGGTGAGTGTTGGATTTTTTTTGTACATCGGATATTCAATGACGTCAAAATTCACACCTTTTCTGGTCTCGTTTCGTAGACTCGCGTCCAAGCATGGAAAGAAGTATCCGGAAAAGAAATTCAGTTTCACAATGTCGATGTTGCGAAAGAATATGACCTCCTTGTCCAGCTGATCAAGGATTTCCAACCAGACTCGATCGTCCACTTTGCTGAACAACGCGCCGCCCCCTACTCCATGAAGACATCCAAAACCAAGAGATACACTGTAGACAACAACGTTGGTGGTTCTAACAATCTTTGCTGTGCTGTAATTGATGCCGAAATCGACGCTCACATTGTCCACTTAGGAACTATGGGTGTGTATGGATACGGCACATCTGGAGGAGAAATTCCCGAAGGATACATCGACGTCATCCTTCCTGGAGGACGAGAATCCAACATTTTGCATCCAGCTTATCCCGGATCTGTCTACCACGCAACCAAGTGTTTGGACGCATTGCTATGGCAATTTTACCAAAAGAACGACCAGCTTCGTATTACCGACTTGCATCAAGGTATTGTTTGGGGAACTAACACACCTCAGACTGTCCTGGACGAACGTTTGGTTAACCGATTCGATTATGATGGAGACTACGGAACCGTTTTGAACCGTTTCCTCATGCAAGGAGCCATGGGAGTTCCGTTGACCGTGTACGGCACCGGAGGTCAAACTCGTGGCTTTATTCACATTTCCGACACTGCCCGTTGCATTGAAATCGCCATCAACAACCCCCCAGCAAAAGGAGACCGTGTGGAAATCTTCAACCAAATCGCCGAAACTCGTCGTGTCCGTGATATTGCCGAAATGGTGGCCAAATTGACGGGAGTCGAGGCCAATTTCATTCCCAACCCTCGTCAAGAGGCTGCTGAGAATGAGTTGGATGTCTCCAACCGCAAATTTTGCAATCTGGGTCTGGACCCTATCACTCTGGATACCGGATTGTTTGACGAAGTCACGGAAATCGTCAAGAAGTACAAGCACCGATGTGACCCTAAGAAGATCCTTCCTGCCTCTTTCTGGAACAAGAAGAGAGCCGAGGAATGCGCCACTCTTGATCCAAATTCGATTGAGTTGAAGGACAAGGAAGCCGTTGAACCTTAGGATGATGCTCAAAAATTGGAAGTAAAATACCAAAATTTACAGTTAACTGCATCAATAGAAACCATTATTTATTTTTCCCAGTCTCTTTCTAGTAGTATATGCATCATCAGTAGTAAGTTCTGGTTGCTATAGCTACGACGTCGTCGTAGCAGAAGATATCAAATGTTTGAATGTGAATGGGAGGAAGTTCGCACATAGGTACCTACCTAGTCTACTACCTACCTAGACTGGTACTCGGAGTAGGACTTGTTCCGTACGAGTCTATCTACGACGGTAATAGTAGATAGTGGTAATAATAGAGATGAGGCTATGATTATTTCGAGTCGGTTGCGTCGATAATTTCAAATAATTCAAATCACAAATCTCATGTTCATGTTTCACCGTCAAAAATAATGTCAAACTCACAGTCAATCTAACACTCTACACCTGTAGTACTACCTACTACCGGTAGTCTACTTGATCATGGATCACCGATCATCGCAGGAAAGATTTCTTCTCTCACATGGAAAGTTCTGACTTCAATACTCAGTACACCCTGAAACACAGACAACGATAATCAGCATCCGAGAAAATGACATCGACATCGTCCATTGAAGTTCCAGATGAAATAATCCAATCCATGGACTTCGATTACATTGGCACTGGTGGGTTTGTGATCGTTTGTGGTGTCGGTAGCAACGACACCAACGCAGGCGAAGTGTTAGGTGTGACTGCGGAACAGGCCAAGAAAATGTCGGAAAATTGTCCATTCATTAAAAAATGCTTGAGTGCAAACGATATCGAGGAGGATGACACTAGCCCTTTCGAAAGTCCCGCCGCGTTGCAGATGAAAGAAGCCAAGGATCGCATCATTCACAAACCTGACTGGTCGTTGGCCATTGCTCGACACTTTGTGGAAGTAACAACCAAGGGAAAAACTGCAGTTTCGTCCCTGGAACTGTACGAGCAACTCATGCAAGCTGGAGATCAAGCACTGGTCGACCTTCATCTCTCCAGTCTGGTGAACTACATCGATGCATGCCCCTCCGACAACGACTTTTTACGATTGGTACACCCAGATTTTTACTGCTTTCGATTTCAGGCTATAGTGAGCGGTGACGAGTGGCTGGCATTGTTGGAACAAGGTGTATTGTTGTATCGTGCGGAAACCAACTTTGTTGTACAACTATATAATGACGAACCTTTGCATGCCGACCAAGATCTTTCCAGACGAAAGTTAGACACTCGACGATCCGAATTTCTTGTTCATGCCGATCGCTCAATCGATGCTATTTTAAAAATACAAAAAGTCCTTGGAGATGGTCCAGAAATCGTTTCAACGATGGAAGTCTTTAGCATGTACTTTGAAACCATGAACCGTATCCCAGAAGATCACCATCAGCTTATTGATCGACTTGCTGGCGGAGAAGCTTACATCAGAACTTGCGCAGATGCGGTCGAACATCGGACCGAAGGCTACACAGTCAAGGCTTCACTGGATGTGCTCCTTCGAGCAGTACGTCCCGTCGCCAGCAGCAGCGTCGTTCATTGCTCGCTTCGGATTGACAATCCAACACCGGACACGTTAGGGCGCTTTGTCAATGCATGTAGAAAGGCCAAGGAATTTCCTGATACTTTGGGCATGGACGTCAACATCAATCGATACTTCTGTCGCAAGTCGATGGAAGATATCCAGCTTGTACTGGAATACATGGTGGATTACTCTACCAGCTCGAAAATTGATGGTGATTTCAGAATTTTGGAACTCAGTAGCGAATCCCATTCCTTCTAAGGAGAATGTGATGTCTCACATTACGAGAGATCTCATGGCATGCAAACACTGTGCAATTCTGTTTTCCAAGCTTAAGTAAACTAGTCGCCAGTTAAAATAGCATTTACTCCAAGTCCGAAGTCGTTCGTAGCACGGTAGCTAGGTGATGCGTTTTCGCGACTGTAACGACTACGGTACTATACCACGGTTACTACGTAGTAGTACCTGGTACGGCAGTACTTCGTATGATATCATACATACCGTATCATACTTCATGGGAGCAGTAACAAAACACTACGAACTGTAAGTACGGTACCGGTACTCGCTAATAAAGTCTTAACTGTAAGTAAGCAAGACGACATTTAATCGGACTGGTCACTCTAGGAGACATTTCACTGGTCATCGAATGCTTCAACAATGACTGCACTAACAGTAAAGAGTTCCGTGAAGCGGATCGTGTATCTGAATCTGCGATATCCGGCAACATCGGAAGGGGAAAAAGGAGCATGATCTTTCGCAGACACAACTCTCACTTGCGATAAGAAAAATCGATTCTTTTACCGAAAGTCGCCTTATACTGTGTTCCACACGAAAATCGACAAACTATTCACAATGGCAGAATTAATGTTTGGACTCGGCCAAACCAAGAAGAAGAAGGAAACGGAGGAGAAAGTGCGAACCACCAAAGCGGGGTTGAAGGATGTTACCATCACTGAAACTGTCGAATCAAATAGTCGATCGGATCAGCATGGACGAGAGTAAGTGATTCTTTATGGCTGTGGATTGATTGCCGGACGAAATTGAATTGAGCGTGCCCTCACTTTTCGCCTTCCTCTTTTACTCATTTCACAGAAAGAACGAAAAAGCTACTCGTACGCAAACAAGACAGAATTTGAAAGACGTCAACATCACAGAAACAGTCGAGACCAACGTGCGAGCAGAACAGTTTCAATCGGAGAAGAACGACAAGAGTGTTCGAACGGATACCAAGCATAACTTGAAGGACGTTGTCATTACCGATACCGTGGAAAGTGGGGTTAGAAAGGAGCAACACAATCGAGAGAAGAACTGGACTGAGACGGGACGTCAACAGAAAGTTGCCAACACAAACTTTGACATGGCCCGAGCATTGTTCAACTAGTGTTCTGGTGATGGCTCCCTCGAGCTTTAGAGAAGCAACATAAGTTGTACAGAGATTCATTACACTATTTCCAAATGCCGTTGCAATTTTGAGTGGTTCGTACGCACAGCATTCCTGCTGTACAATAGCTGAATAATGTTGTAGTAGTAATCGACTGGTTGCATGAATAATAGGACTTACGACTACCGGTAGTACAGATGTTAATAGTAGTCTACTACTAGCTAGAGTTAGTATTATTACTATGTGGTTTTCGGATAGGTAGGTAGAAACTACCGGTAGCCTTCCTCTCGAAATGAGGGATTCCAAAATCCTCAGCCCTATTCACATTTGGTCGTGAAGGTCTTCTTCCGCGTCAGGGGCAATAGATTATTTTTCTCAGAACGTCTCTCTGTACGAATACAGTGGTACGGGTAGTATTATACTTACAGTTACAGTTAGTGAATTTCTCACAGGGACGATTCAGGTGTGCGAAAGTTCCTCTTCCCAAAGACGGAAATCAATTTTAGCCTCAACGTGCTCACATTTTTTTCGATTACAGTTAATCCGTAACTTCATTTCTTTCCCTGTTTCTCTTGTTTGAAGACCACCCACACCACTTGAAACCATGGCGGAACTTATGTTTGGACTTGGACAAACAAAGTAAGTGAACAAACAAATAACAGAGCGTAGCCTGGAGTCAGTCGAGATACAAATGCTACTGAAACTGGCAGCAAAAGTAAGATTAATCATATGACGATTTCTTCTAACACCTCCTGTCGACATGACCATCAGGAAGAAGAAGGAGACAGAACAAAAGGTCCGATCCACCAAGGCTAACCTCAAAGATGTCTTGATTACCGAGACTGTGGAGACCAATGTTCGCGCAGACCAATTTGGAAGGGAAAAGGCTGAGAAGGCCACGCGGACTGCAACTCGGGGCGAGTTGAAGAACGTTTTGATTACAGATACTGTCGAAAGCGACGTTCGTAAAGAACAGCACTGCCGTGAAAAGCAATGGACAGCTGCGGGACGCCAGCAAAAGCTGAACAATACCAACTTTGACATGGCTCGTGCTCTTTTCAACTAAGGAGAACGCAACGGCAGAGCAGGAAAGTAAAGGACATCACTCGACGAGCTTGGGACGGACGTCATCAATTCCGTCGACCGCCACACATCCATACATAAACTGTAAAAAAAACTATCACTATTAAACCATTTCACACTTGAATGGTGTTCTACTAGATGCAATAACGCCATAAAATACGGTGGAATATGCGGCAAAAACAACCAGCCACTTGCTGAAAGGCACCGACGCAATTACCTCGTTTCCGTTTAGCGATGATGGTGGTATCACTGCAAGAAAAGGTGATTTTGGTTGTTGAAGCAAGACTTCGAGCTTCCGAAAATGTCGGAAATTCGTAGATTAACGCATGGGATAGTCATAAAAAGTCATTTCTTCTATTTCAACATATGAGATATACAATTATCAGGGTTTACCAACAAATTTCGTCATAATTCACTTTTCCATTTGTGTCGTCGTGGCATCTTGAATGACCACTCCAACAATTTCTCACGTCACTCGTCGTTGCGCCAAACTAACAAAGTTCTTGTCGTCATCCACTTGCTCCAACACCATAGATGATGCGCCTGCACCATATCAATGTTACTATATCCAGAACATGACGATGTGATAGTTTTAAAGATTCCAACATGAGAAATTCACTCGGATCGTTGACGTGGGTGCGTATGATTCGTGCATATCTTTTCTCCACGATCTTCTGTCACGTTCACTGATACTGCATGTCCCACAGTCGGCAAATCGACAACGAACGCCAAAAAGAAGCTAATTATATGTACGATGAGGAAAACGACGTTTCGCTTCGTATATTAAGGGAACAGACGTCGTGAAGAGCGATGTGGCGGCCACAGATGCGCAACGAATTTATTACTCTACTGGGAATTGATCTTAGCCTTGATGGCTGTATGATGTCATCAATCGACTTCCTTCCACGACGATAAATCATAATTGTCGAAACAAGCAAGACACCAAGACATAGACTTATCAAAGTCGAATCGACCTGCAAACCAATGGCACCATATCGTCGTCGATATCATTACAGCACTCATGATGGCAGTCTCCATTTTGGTATTCTAAATGTCATGATTGCCCTGGCCGTCGTGATATGTCTTTGGAATGTGTGGACTGTCACGCCCGCCAATGGAGAAAGCAATGCTTCCACGTCGAGAGCCGCGATCCAAGACTACACTTCTATTAGTACAGCGTCAACCAGTAGTAGCAGTCCAAAACAGCAACAATCACTGGAACAACACGAACAACACCAAGAGCTTATGATGCAACAGCAGCCGTCTCTCAAGACAGCTACCACCACACCGACAGAGCCGCTGTTGAAAACGCTTCTACTCACTGGAGATCCGTCTAAAGAAAAGATCCAAAATGGCATTCAACTGTACCCTGTCCACACATCTTCGAATGGACAGAAGTTCATTTTGTTGGCGCCAGAACGAACTCATTTGGAATCTGGCACAATAACCACGGAAGAAGCAAATGTTGCTAGCGAGTTTCGGGACGGAAGCAAGAGCCCCACAGCGCATTCAACCGAGATCAAGAAGCAAGTCCGGTCAAAACGAAGAGGCCTTTCGGCGCCACTGTTTGTCGATGTAGTCACATACGAGCCTCTCTTGTCATCTTCTGGTTCCTCTTCCACCTATGCGCACCATCATTATCGACCTAACTGGTACAGCTGGATGTATGGGATAGCCATCAGTGGCTCCGTTCTTGCCGGTGGTCTCTTTGCCAAGCTGGCCTTGAAACGAATGGACATGTGGGAGCAATTGTCCAAAGAAGATTCACTGGCCTTTGATGTGGCTTACACCTCTCCGTACCACGACGAGGTCGAAAGCTATGGTTCCTTTGCGACATCAGATTGGTCGGGAGACTACCTGGATCGGTTTGACATTTAACAATTATTCGGGCCGATGTCCGATGTTTCCAATCTCTAGAGCGCCTTTTCTAAGTCGTAACGCAAACATGTGTGTAAAACAAAAGTTCTTGTCTAGCTAGTGAAGATGTCTTTCCTCTATCTATTTTTTGGGCTGGCAACAATCAGCATGGGTTATGAGCAAGCGCCAAGATCCTCTGTCCAATATATGGTAGGACCTCCGTCCCATTTCGGACCAACTTCGTACGGAGCGACGGAAAGAACTTCGACACCGTTCCATGATAGACGTAGTCCATCGTTGCCCCATAATCCATCGCCATAACTGTCAAAAAAGAAGAACTTGTAGCATTTTGTCTCATCAACGCATGCTGACATCTCATACTTCTTGTTGCTTTCAATGCCTTGCTTTGTTCCAATCCAGATAAAGTCGATATCTCCTACACTTGTTTGATCCGTTGATTGATAGAAGTACAGCTCGTTTTCATTGTACGAGTAGGCATCGGATTGGAAGAGGAGCTCCACTTCGGCTTCCCCTGCCTGGCAACTGGTACTGATTGTTTCAACCTTGCAGTCGCTTGAACAGCCATCTCCATTATCGCCGTTGCCGTCGTCGCATTCTTCTCCGGGCTGTAAAAATCCATCGCCGCACTGCATCCGTGCGCAAAAGATGATGGTGAGAATGGACAGAGCTATCAAACTGAAGTCCATCCGACCTTTTCCCTACTTACTCTCGCATTCTTACACGCATTTGTGCACGTGTCGTTGTTACTGTTGTTTCCGTCATCGCATTCTTCGCCTGATTGGACTACGCCGTCTCCGCATAATGCAGAGGTGCAATCGTTACGGCAGGAGTCGCTAAAGATGCAACAAATCAGTGAGTTTAACGCTTTCTAGTGGTTTTGATAGTTTCCTCATAATCGACACGTACTCATTGACGTTGTTGCCATCATCACATTGCTCTCCCGGACCAACAATGCCATCGCCGCACACTGCGATCTTGCATTCGTTGGTGCAGCTGTCGTCTGCCCAAATAAATGAATAGAATCAGAGGCTGAATGCATGGCAACAGAAAGGGCTCGCGACGCGCAAACTTACTGTTGTTTTGATTCCCATCATCGCACTCTTCGATATCCTCCAATATGCCATTTCCACAGCTTGGGGGCGATCCACTGCCAACATCACCGCCGCTTCCACATCCGAAACTGGCCTTGACCGAATTACCGTTAAGGAAAGAATCGTTATAAACCTCTTCGACTCCATCATACTCGACTTTGAAGGATCCAGATCCTTCTTCACAACAGATGCCATCACCTACAATAATCGACAAATCAAGTTAGAACTGATGGATTGCAGAACTGCATGGGTCCATTTCCAAGCTTACCATATGAGTCTAACAATTCAAATTCGTAGCAGTCGTCAGGAAGCTGAAAGACGTCGGTATAAGTTTTGATTTGGTTGGAGTAAGGCCCATTTTTGTAGACCACTTCGCCGTCAGAGTTCCTGATAACGTACGATGTTTCTGAACCCCACTTATCAGTGGTCACTGTTATCTTGGTATTGATACAGTTATTTTGTTCAGAAGCACTGACACCGCTCTCAAGATACACCGCAGCTGCCATGACATCAACAATGCCATGGCCGAACATTCGATCAATCCCGCAAGCTCCGGAATCAGAAGCGCTTTCTTGGATAGCTTCACGGATCTGTGAAATGGATTTGGTAGGATATTTGCTCATGAGCAAGGCAAACACTCCTGCGACGTGAGGTGTTGCCATGGAAGTTCCAGAGTAAAGGCCGTAACACGTAGAGCAAGCATTAGTTAAGCTCAAGATGTCAACACCCGGCGCAGCGACATCGACTTCATTGTTGTGGGTAGAGAAAATTGCTATGTGTCGATCCTCGTCGACAGCGGCCACGCTGATAACTTTGTCATAACTAGCAGGGTATTCAATAGGATTGCTGGTGTCTCCACTGTTACCCGACGCAGCAATGAGTTGGATTCCTTGATTCGCAAGCTGGTTGACTTTGTTTCGCTCAACCACACTGCTGCTCGGACCACCAAGCGACATGTTAATAATATTTGCTCCACCTTTTCTACATTCTTCGAGCGCTGAAACGAGGCTACTAGCTGTGAATTGAGAATTGGCTCCTTCAAAGACTGGGGGGCATAGGGGGAAATGGACACAGGCATTTCGATGGGTGAGTAGTTGGAGCCACACTCATCCTACTTTCGGTATCAAAGAAAACCCACTTACCTTTGACGATCAGCAACTCGGCTTCAGGTGCCACACCCACAACCCCGATATTGTTGTCTACTGCTGCAATTGTTCCAGCCACGTGTGTTCCTAAATCACACGAAGGATATGAGAAAGCCAGTCGTGAAAACAATGGTCAACGAACACCTTCCTCCATGCGTACCATGACCCGCATCGTCTGAGTCCCAATCAGCTACGACACTACTATCGGTAGAACCACTGAAAACAGCTCCCTGTATATCTTCATGTCCAATATTGAGACCTGTATCAATTATGCAAACCTTGGCGGATCCACCTTTGTCTCCCTTGGTTTGCCAAAACTGTGGTGCATTAACCATCGTCGCACCATAGGGGATTTGCTGGCCACTTTGCAACTCGCGCCGATCCACAGGCTTCGTCAGTTCTGGAAGGTAGGACAGAGTACGAATGCAATCCTCTTCCATATCCACCACGTCGGTCAGTTCATTCAGAAGCTTCTTCTCTTCGGCCGTATGTACACAGACTACGAAAAAGTCACTGTTGGGTAGCTCATTCACAATCACCGCATTTGCTCTTGCCAGCTCACGATAACAGTGCTCTTCGGATCCGGTGGTACATTGAACTACAAACTGAGTGCCACCATTTCGACATCTCTGAAAGGTGAGATTTCGAACTTCCACTTTTCGTTTATTAAGGAGAGGCTTCTCCTGTTGGATGGATCTGTTGTGACCCCTTTCAAATCCGTTGCCTATTCTTGCTTGAGTAGACATTCTTTTGCCTTTCTGCTCCTCCGTACCTACATCACTATCATTCTTGTGCAACTTTCTACCATTTCCAAGCGTTCGGCCGGCATTTTCGACTAGAAATGGAAGAAAGTTCACGACGCCATTCGTTGCAGGGATTCGGCTGCTGTGTTTAGAGTTTCGAAGATTTGACTTTCGACTTTTTTCTCCATGAACCACCAAGTATCGACTACTGTGCAGAGACAAGAGCCAGAAGGGAAAAAACGATCGGTGTCTCATGGTGTGTGAATTTACAGTTAGCGTCGTTCTCGTTTGATCCACGAAGCGTTCGATTTGCTGCTTCGATCAAAGCAATAATCCGAAAAGATTATGAGCTTCCCATAACTTCGTTAATTAATTGGTTCAGGCGACATACTAAGAGCCGCAAAATCTTTGTGTCGGCACCTGCCAGGAAGGGCTCTTGTTGCACAGAAGCCAGTGGATTGTGCTTGTTGCCCAAGTTGTGGTATCATCGATGTGCATAGCTGTAGTGATGAATTCGGAGGCATTTGATCGTGGCTAACAGGTCTGAATCAACAACGAGACGCGCCTTTTAACTTCCTTAAATGAATAATCCCATTAGATATTGGTCGCATTCATGACTCGGTAAAATCAACGAAAATATAATTGCATGTTTTATTATTTATGTTACGAAGTATAATACGTCGTAATCATTTTACAATGACTGTATGCACTCCAGGAAGATCCGGAAATTAACCCCACGAATGGCGTATGACGTTGAACTTACGGTTCGGCGCGATCACAAAATTATTTCAAGGGATGCAAAATCCATCATCCAATTAGGAAAATGTTCAACTTCGAAAAATGTCTAAGTTGTCTAAGTTGTCTAAAAGATGTCTAAGTTGTCTAAAAGATGTCTAAGTTGTCTAATAGACAACTTAGACAACTTAGTCGTTTTTCAAAACGGGGAGATATTTCCCCCTTTATTTCCCTTCTATTGTACATCCTATTAACTGTTATGATACAAACAATATACCGTAGTACCTACATACTGTTGCAAGGCCCTCAAGGAAGTGTTTGACAAGGTGTGGATATCATCTCTGTACGTCGTACTCTTCATTTTGATCCACTCCATGCAGGGTATTCATGATGATAATGTGAACGATGAACTCGAGCGTCGTCGGAATGATGTTTTTGCACGCGCAAGCAGTCTACCGGTAGCATTGACAATGAGGGGGAAATGATTCTACATATTGCTACATACCTTTCGGAAGATCAAATAAAAAATAAAAAAAGCAGACGAAAGAGATTCAAGATCGTGACGAGCAAGAACCAAAATCTTACCACTCCTCCAAGTACTACGTACACGGCGTGGGGTCTTCTTACGATAGCGACACAAGCATCTTCTTGAGCTTCAATGTGGTGAATGCCCACGAGTCAATGTTTCTGACTGACAACAGAATTATGTTTTTGAAGCATGATCTCGAGTCAGCTGGAGGTGTCCGAGAAGGACGTTGATTATTTTCTGTCGCAATCCCCTGTAGTTGGCATTCGACTCGTGATCAAATGTCTGTCCTGCTCCACCTCGTGTTGACGTCATTAATGGATAACGTGAAGATGTTTCATCCAAAAACTAGTAATCGGCCACCATTTCGATTATTGGGGAAGACGCTATCAGTTAATTTGACGGGATTCCAAACGATGTAATGCTGACGAAAAATGATCCATACCATAGCAAGGCGAAAGCTATATAGTCCATAGTGACAAAAGAGATGGACTAGTATTTCTTTGGGATCCCTTTGGGCTGGTGGCCGGATACTACTTCCAGTTCTCGTAGAATGCATATAAAAAATTGGGTGGCACCCCAATTGCTTAGCTGGTGCTATCACTTGAACGTCATTCCACGTAGCCTCTTTCAGATCCACGAGCGCCCTTACTTCTTTCCGCCAGATGGAGTGTAGTGGGAAGACCCATTGCTTGACTTGTAGTAGGTACTGCCGTTGTCGTTGGCGTAGTAGTACGAGCCATTACTGTTAGAATCTACGAAAATGATGGCATCGATAGAGTTGTGAGAAAAGATACGATGAGAAAGGAAGGAAAGGCGCAAAGTTTTTGTTGTAAATACTCACAATGATAAGACGTTCCGCCGTTAGAGTTGGTGCCGCCTGGAGTCGACCAGGTGTTGCCTTGACTGTTGGTTCCGGTAGACTTTGGCATGTTGACAGTGCAAGAGCGACGCTACGAGTGCAAGTACCGTTGTTAATTCCTTATCACTTTTTATTATGAAGTCAATGAAGCGACAAAAGTAGTGTCAAGTGTCAAGGTAAAACACAATTTTCTGTTCTGGATCTTCTGTTTCCGAAAAACATGTAGAGATGGAAAAATCTCTACCGATTCCTCCGTTGGAGGGAGTTGTGAACAATGACGGAAGGATGTTTGTCTCTCGATCGGAAAGTTCGGAAGATACGATCGGGCATCTAGCTTTCCCGCCAGTATTGTCCCGCTCACTGAAGTACCAAGGTACTATGCTTTGAGAGATACTCGGAGTATTAGTACGCTGATACGTCATGAAATACGAGTAGGTATGATACCATACCTGCGACGTCGCTACTATGGTACCTCTCCCCGCTATCATACCGTAGAGACCTCGTGCTGTTTTGAGAGAATCTGGAGGGGACTATGATACGTCGTATCATAGTATCATACGTCGTGCACGGATGCGAGGCTGCTTCTACTACATACATACCCAGCTACGCCAAAAAAGCGTCTCACAAGTACTACTTCAGGCCTCACGACTTCACAGTTACGGTACTCCGAGTAGGTACCTTAGTATCATATGTACCAGGTACGTAATGTTAAACTACGGTACGGTACTCTCCAGTCTACAGTAGGTAGTACGGTACCTACCGGCAGTACTAACGTACTCGCAAACGAGTAGCACAGGCATGGAGTCAAAATCGCGTCATAACCTTGCGACTATCTACTAGCAAAAGAGTTCGTCCAAAACTGCGGAAGTCAATGTAGGTCAAAAACATGAGAAACTGAAATAAGTAGACTTCGACGCCAGCTTCTCTCGGCACATTGATGAGAAGTTTCAAAGCAAAACAAAAATCGTGATTGGACACTTCTATACAGCAAAGTCCCCAGCGGCAATTGACAGCAAGCAATGCCGTATATGTCGAAACTCCTTGGAGCACAGCATTTCTAGGGTCCATGATGAGTTTGAACGTTTGGGCCACTGTTTCCAAATTTCTTCCCATTCTTTCATTTGATTAAGAGGATGATCAAACTCCTCCCTCGATTCCTCCAGCAATGTGTAAAGTGTCTGGACAGCTCCATTGTCAATCAGCTCTTCCAGAGCTTTTCGTTCTGCCCTGGGGATAAAGTCGTCCCCGTCAACGGTAGGAATGACATCTTTAGGTGTTGACTGTGCTTCACATTTCGGTTGCAATAAGCCGAAAGAATAGACATCAACTACACCGCTTGGCCATGCATATAGAAGCACGGGTGTAGACCGTCCATGAATCACGAGATTTCCAGCCGTAAAGGCTTGAACGTAGATATCAGTCATATCCATCGAAAGATCGTGAGGGAACGGGACAGCCATCACTTCTTCTGTGACTGTATCTGTAGGGATGATGTAACATGTGCCGCTTCGCACGCAACACGCAGCAGCGGAAGTGTATTCATGGTCATTGGCGTTAGGGATTTTTAAGCAGCCATTCCCGATGACTGGGAATGACAGTAGCAGTTGGTGAAAGTCTTCTGCAATCCCCACTGCACCATTCATTCGTGGGTCATTACTGCAAGACAATAACGTGATGGTGCCGTCCGGAAGCGCAAGGCAAATTCTTGGATTCGTCGTTCCTTTTGACTTGTCATCACTGCAAAGCATCGTCACCACATCTGCACCGGGACTTGCCAACGCACGTGAGCGCTTTGGCAAATGTTCTGCCTGTGCTGGAACCGTCCTGCTGTCCACCAGTTCCATGCCCGGAGTCAACGGAATAGAGAATTCTTGTAGGGGAAGATTTTCGTGGTCGTCAATTTTGTCACCGGAATTCGTACGAGCAAAAATGCGCTGCAAGTCGAGAACTTCCAACATGAAAGAGGTGGGCTGCCTGTCATCGTCATCTTTGGACCCGGCAAGCATTTGCATCGCCACCACGAGGCAGTGCCTGTGCATCGCAATATCAGATTGTGTGGTTGCGCCAGCTCCGTTGGCTGTTGGTTTGATTGGATCCACGTCTACAGGTGATTCCTTGGTTGGTGTTTCTTCTGAGTCGGGTTGTTGTAGTTGTGCTCCCTGCCGACTCATGAATGCCAGTGTTCGGATAGACTGATGGAGATATCCTCTCCATCTAATAGTGGCATTTGCCGTCTTTGGTCTCCTCCTGATTGCGGGTGGCGACGTAGAAAGGCTCGGTAAAAGTTGCTGTGGTTGGTGATGGTGAACGTTACCGACGTCCCAAGCCTCGATAATACCGGAACTGTATCCTATGCAAATGATATCCACATTCTTTCCACTACCGTTAGGAATTGTTGCCATACACGCGACGCCGTATTCCTTCGTATGGAAGCGACTCATCAATTTGAACGTAGTATCCTCGGCTGGTGGTGTGGTTGTTGATGCGGATGTACTTTGAGTTGGCATGGCGTTGGATGGTGACAGTGACATTTGTGGCTCCGGTATAGATTCAGCGTCGATCTTGACCTGATAAACAAAACTGTCGACCGTCAGCACATACAGTATTTTTGAAGATTCATGAAAGACCATTTGAAGAACATCCCCCACTGTATCTTCATCTTTCTGAGCGAGTGATAGTTGAGCGATAGGATCGGTAGATTGTGGAACAAGTTGACACTGGTTGTCACTAGACTCAGTCTCTGATGACGAGTAGAAGTCATTGCTCGAGTACAGAAACAGGGTCGTCCCCAACGCCACAACCACGTGAAGATTGTCGTTCACAATGAGGGGAGCGCAAAATATGCCCCCGTATTCAAAGATTGCTGCAGTTGCATCGACTTCTCGATTTTGCTGCTGTATTGGTGTGTCTCCATCCTCATTGTGGTGACTTTTCGTTCCGTTACGTGGGTAAAGAGACGCCAAACGTTGAGGTGTCTTCCAGCGGAGCCGTCGCGGTAGAGCCCACCCGCCATTATCATTACTATTGTTTGAAGATGGGAATGCTATTGGCGGTGGGTGATCCCATCCAACGGCATGATCAGGAAAATTTCCAGAGGATTCCCTTTTTCGAGTTGTAGGAGCAGAGGGACCGGTCATGTTGGTGTTTTTTAATTACTACTCTAGTAGTACGGGAATAGTGATGCTGGGTACACCCGGGTAAAATAACCTGATTGTTCTTCAGAGTGAAGACGGGAGCGACACGGTTCCTTCTCAATACTCTACGTTGGTAGTCGTATTAGTTAGCGGGTTGTTGAGTGACAATCGGATAGAACAGAGGTATCAGTCACAGCGTTTGGAAGAAGCCAGCCACAACAACTTGGATTTGCAGAAATTTTATGTCAACGATCACTACTGGTACAGTGTACGACAGTACGACAGTATGAGAAATACCTGACTGTGAGTACCCGTATGATAGTACGTCGATTCTACGAAACCAAAAAAAAATGATGCGTGTTCCATCCTCCATCATCAGAAGATGCCAGACGATTGTCTCATGGTCTCATGGTCTCATGGTCTCATCAAGTACCTTTAATTAAGCCTATAAGTGGTGACGTGAACGTTTTCATACGGAGCACGAGGCAACAGGACAGGACGGTTGGGTAAATTTGATTCAGTACTGAATTAGTCCTTCGTTGTTCGTGCGCGATATGCGCAGACTGTTCATTTGGGTCATGGAAATTTACCAAACATCAGTGTTTAAGCTCATATTTTATTCCTTAAAAATCCCTCGCTTAAAACTGCGTTCCCCGAATAAATCAGGGGATGCTAAGCGCACCGAAACGCACGAAGTTTCTCCGAAGCGCACGAAGTTTTTGCTAAGCGCACCGAAGCGCACGAAGTTTTTGCTAAGCGCACCGAAGCGCACGAAGTTTTTGCTAAGCGCACCGAAGCGCACGAAGATTAAGCGCACCGAAGCTCACGAAGATTAAGCTCACCGAAGCTCACGGAAGGTCATGGAAACTCACGTAGAGATCTAACACTATCGTAGGTAGTGTTTTACAGTTGGTAATATCCATCCCAGTTCTTCGACAGTGATAAAGACTACGGCAACAAGAGTTTCACCATGACAAAGAAAAGCAAGAAGGCATTGAGCGACATCGAGGGCATCGGAAGCCTAAATGAAATCCAAACATAACAATAATAAAAGTACACAGAAGCCAGATCACGAAGTTTCTCCTACTAAGCGCACCGAAGCGCACCAAATTTGTCCGATAAGCGCACCGAATCGCACCAAGTTTCTCCGATAAGCGCACCAAATTTGTCCGTAACGCACCAAATTAGTCCGAAGCGCACCAAATTTGTCCGATAAGCGCACCGAAGCGCACCAAATTTGTCCGAAGCGCACCAAATTTGTCCGATAAGCGCACCAAATTTGTCCGAAGCGCACCAAATTTGTCCGAAGCGCACCGAAGCGCACCATATTTGTCCGAAGCGCACCGAAGCGCACCAAATTTGTCCGAAGCGCACCGAAGCGCACCAAGTTTCTCCGAAGCGCACCAAGTTTCTCCGAAGCGCACCGAAGCGCACGATTTCCCCCGATTAAAAAATCAGGGGGCAATTGATGAAACATTCCTAAATAACAGAGATTTGTTAGTTGATTTTTTGTCTTCGCTATCAACCATATATATGAATGTCTTCCACGAATGAATGAAAAGAACCAAACCATGAATGAAAGAAGAAAACCCGGATTTACCCAACCGTCCAGGAGTCCGCACACTGTTTACAGCTACGGTAGGCGTAGAATGTCGACTACTAATAGAGTGCGTAGTTCAACATAGAAATGTCATTTCGGATTAAGTCGAAATTGTCATTTTGTTGTTCAGAGAAAAAGAAGAAAAAAAACTACTCTACAGTGCTCTCTATTGAAAGTTGACTACACTTTTGCATCTTGTATCGCTTCTGTTTAATGTACTCTTAACTGCATTGATCTGTCTACTGGATTTTTCATCGGGTGAAAAACTAACTAACGGTAAATGGAAATAGAGCACTCGTATACCTCGAAGTATTATGTCTTAATAAACCGTTAAGTGTGAACTCTTCAGAACAGCAAGTTCGACGTCCATAATTCGTGTACTCCAGGAGTGCCATACTCGAAGTACGGTAAAAAGGTATGAGTACCGGGAATTGTTTTGTCGTCTATGACGCATGATGCTACCGGTAGACTACTACGAGTAACTGAAGTCTCACGTAGTGTTGTTATTTATGATACAGTCACAGTTTTAGGTATTATTAACTGTAAGTACGGTACTTCGAGGTAGGTACATACCGGTAGCAAAACTACCGTAGTCAATGATACTTGCAGCACAAATTTTATTTTCTTGTTGTTGTTGTTGTTGTTGTTGTTGTTGTTGTTGTTGTTGTTTTGTTCTTTGAGAGGAAACAAAACGCGAGACATCACGTCTTGTTTCTTTGGCTGCGATTAACAAGATATATAAATTGGGATGGAAGATCCCGTCCTTTACTGTTAGACTGAACGCGGTGCATGCCACGTATAAAAGATGATTGATTCCATGATGGAAGCGGAAGTATTGAATTTTCTGGTCGACCACATGCCGGCCCATGTCTACGTCAAGGATCTCCAGGGAAAGTTTCGATACATCAACAAGGCACTGGAAGCCTTCTTCCAAGTATCGCGGTCGGATCTTGCGGCTGTGGATTATTCCGACACTGACTTCTTTTCCAGCACCATAGATTTGGATCGTATGCTCACGGCGGATCGAAGGGTGTTTGAGACAGGAGAACCAATCGAAGTGACACATAAAGCCCGAAGGAGGACCAACAGCATCACTAGCGAATGCAGCCATGAGGCCAACGGTTGCATTGAAGAAGAGGAGCGCTGGTATTCGACGATCAAATATCCATTAAAAAACGCCGATGGAAAAATAGTTGGATTGTGTGGACTTTCACGTGATATTACAGAAATTGCCGAGAGGGAGGAAGCCAACAAGTTGACCGTGTCTGAGCGTGCACGCATCGAAGAAGCACTGCGGCGAAGTGAAGAGCGGCATCGAACTCTGTTCGAAACGACCACTCAAGGCGTGGTTTATCAAGATTCGAACGGGGGGATCATCTCCGTAAATCCATCTGCGGAACGCATCTTAGGCCTGACGCTGGATCAAATGATGGGTCGAACGTCGGTTGATCCCAGATGGAAGGCCGTCAAAGAAGATGGGTCCGACTATCCGGGGGAAACCCATCCGGCCATGATGGCGCTCTCGACCGGCAAAGCTATCACTAATGCCATTATGGGAGTGTATCATCCGGCAGAGGAAAAGCAGCACTGGATTTCAATTGACGCCATCCCACTCTTTAAACCGAACGAAACCCAGCCGTTTCAGGTGTATACGACGTTTACGGATATTACAGAACAGAAGAATGTGGAACGGGCCATTTTGCGTGCGAAAGAAAAGGCCGAAGAGGCCGACAAGCTCAAATCTGCCTTTCTAGCTAACATGAGCCACGAAATCCGAACGCCGCTGAATGGAATCATGGGTCACATCGATATTGCCTTATCCAACAAGTTGTCCGAAGAACATCGCAACGAAAATTTGGAAGGATTGGAAGTGGCGAGGGAGTCGGGGTACCTTCTGGTGTCCATCATAAACGACATTCTCGATCTCTCCAAAATTGAAGCCGGACAAATGCTCATCGGCGATCAACCCTTTTCAATACGGAATATGATTGATCAAACCATGAAAATCGGCCATGTCTTGATAAAATCGCGAAAGAAAGAAAACATCCGCCTCTCGCAGCGGGTCGGCGATAGCATTTCAAAATGCGTTTTTGGGGACAACTTTCGAACTCAGCAAATTATCAACAATCTTGTTTCAAACGCAGTGAAATTTACAGAAGCTGGATCCGTGCATTTGGAGGTGGAACTGTCCGAAGACCAAAAGATGCTACAGTTCAGCGTGCAAGACACCGGGAGAGGTATACCTGAAGACCAACTGGACGTCATTTTTGAATCGTTTCGACAAGTGGATTTCAGCGATACGAGAAAGTTCAGTGGCACGGGTCTTGGTTTGACCATCTCCAAAAAGTTGGTTGATATGATGGGAGGAACATTACAGGTAAAATCGAAAGTAGGCGAAGGGTCCACATTTTTCTTTACTCTCCCTTATAAACAAGCGCCGGATAGCAGCATCGATGATATACATCAAGAGATAGAAAAAGTGGCACAGTCGACGACCATAACCGGGGGGAAAATTTTGATTGCTGAAGATGATCCCGTTAGTCGAAAGGTCGCCACCAAGATGGTGGAGAATGCGGGCTACGATGTGGTGCTGGCCGAGAATGGCCTCGTCGCTGTGTCGAAGTTTGAAGCGGACCGAAATATTGACTTGATCTTAATGGATGTCAACATGGATATTATGGGTGGCCTAGAGGCCACATCGCTTATTCGAAATATGGAAGCGAAGTACCAATACGAACGACGAACACCTATCATTGGGCTATCGGCGGCCGCCATGAACGGAGATAGGGAACTAGGAGCTGCGAGCGGAATGACAGACTATCTTACCAAGCCCGTGAACCGAGGCGATCTGATTGCTACTATCGAGCATTATCTTGGAAAAGTTGACAGTAGTGCCACAGAGGACTTTTCGCAGTTGAAAAAGAGAAGAATGTCGGATTAAAACCCATTACTGTTCTACTGTTTTTACAAGCGCCTTGACTTTTTCGGGTACGTCCACCACTCGTTGTTCCTTATTCAGCAATAAAAATCGCGCCCCCATTTTTCGCAGTTGATTTTCGGTGTGTTGCATATAATTGATTTTGGTGTCACGAAAGGCCTTCCCATAGTCGTCGCCGTATTTAGCCAAACACTTGACGATGTACTTCTGATCTTCTTCCTTCAGGGGACACCGCCGTTGTCGTTTCTGTTCTCGCAATTCGTCCGAATCGGGAATATCAAAGAGTTCCACCACATTGACATTGGTTGCGGGTTGAATTCGCTGGGATGGTGCAATGTTTTTGGCATCGTCGTTTGGTCTCGCAACCAACCCGAGATTGGCCAAGTTGACCGAGGGCGACTTGGAGGGATCCCAGTGTTGGCGGACGACCGCGTCGGCAATTTGGGGTTTGGGATCCCATCGACGGAAGGAATGCTTGTTCTTCAGCTTAGTTCGTCCGATGCGGCCGGCCCGTCTTTTCTTGTTCCGCCCGTGCTTGACCATGTTGATGATGAGACCAGTTTGTTGGCGGAACGATTCCAATGTTTCTTTTTGGTGAAGGAAAACGAGAAAAGCGGAAAGGGGTAGAAAAGTGCTGTACTATCACACGTCCGGAGTAGAAACGATCACTGGTCGAAGCAAATGGATGTCTGTTCGTCTGTTCTACAATGTGTAGTCCTGCAAGCTTCAACTCGTGATTCAAAATAAAATCACTGCGATCGAAAAACATAAAATGCACGTATGATACGACTGGTATCATACATTACTACTACTGCATCCATTGACCAAAAATTAACGAGAAGCCACGACTTCACGCCGCGTGTGGGAACTTGCCGGTGGCATCTTCTGTCGCACAGAACACACATCATCATCATCTTCGAAAGCGACAGGAACATTTCGGACGAATGGCTTGTCAACGCCAAATTTGTTGAGGAGTTCGGCAACGTTACCATTGTTTGTTTACATCGACATTTACCTCCAAATCTTTCAACCATTGATTGAAGAACCTCATACCAACAGGAAATTATTCTTTGAGCCTTCACTTCGTGCTCGACCCTTTTCATTCTCTCATCATTCGTTTCACGGCATTCCACATACTATTGACGCAATGATGTCTACCAAGGAAAAGGACGTTCCAGCTGAGATGGCACCTGCGACGAAAACAGATGAGATACTAAAAATGGTAGACGATCAAGAGGAACCCGAAGTCTTAAAGGATCCTTCCGCACAAGAAGACACATATGACGAGGAAGAGAAGGACTGGAGAGACATCCTCCCTCCACCCGTTCCCATCGAGGCAGAAGATTTCAATGAAAAATACGAAATTGTTCCCGTTACTCCGGAAAGTCCCAGCACAGTCGCCATCACAAGCGGTGGTAACACCCCTGCTTCACATCAACACGGAGAAGTTGTCGTTCCTGACTTTTCGCGAAACAAAACTAATGTTAGCCGGCGCTTGTGGGAGGCCAAAGAATCGGCTGAAAAGGATGAACAGAAGTTGTCTCATGACCTGGTTCCCATGACGAAAGAATTCCAGCAATATCGTAAGAAAATGAGGACTTTGATTCGGTACCTGGACGAATATCAAGAGGCCATGCGAACTCTGAAAGCTAAACGAACGCAGGTGAGTGCTCTAACACTTCGAAATTTACCGCACGACGTATTCTTCCATTATTTGAATTGATACCTGATATGAAACTCCTCTATCCATTAATCCTTGACATCGCATATAGCTCTTTGATCACTATGCTATGATGACCAAGGGCACTCCCATTTGGGATCATGTCGGCAAACCATTGACACCAGAACAAGTGGCAGAAATTCAGTATCCCGGCGATGACGTTAGTGCGGAAAATATCGAATTGCAGTCTAAATCCATCATGAAAGTGGCAGATGAAATTGAAAGTGGCTCTTTAGTTGCCTTTCAACAACTGGCGGCCATGCAAGACAGATTGGACGAGTTAGACTATCAGACACATATCATTGATTATATTACTGAGTGGGATGACGTTGTTACCTCAATGGGCGACAAGGAGATCAAGCAGTCTTTGGAATTGTCCAAGCAGAGGGACCATTATGTTCGCAAGGTAGACCGGCTGCGTAAAAAGGTCAATCGCATTGAACGCCACGGAGCGCGGGATGCACCCGAAGGTTTGCAACAAAAGCTAGATCGAAACGAAGATAAACTTGATAAGGCGGACGATTTGTACGAAAGCAAGGCCAATGATCTTGCAGTCGTCCTGAGTGAATCTGTGCGAAAAGGTTGGATAGATTTGTATCCACTCATCAAGAATTCCATGAAATTTGAAGTAAACCGGTTGAGTCGAGAAAGTTTGACTTATGGACGATTAACTGGTACCTTGGCGGCACTCAAGGGCGACTACAAGGATGCTATAAAAGAAACCAACATGGCACCTGAAGTGTAGAAGTGCTTGAGGTGATGTCATGTCGGATTGTTGAATCGATCCACTGAAAATACATGTTGTAAACTAATGGAGAATGAGTTAATTTTGTAATGAACGTTGTACGAATGCAATACGAAGTCTAAACTTTGCTTACGTGCCATTCCTTCTTCAAGCCCACTTCTTAAGCAGTTCAAATAGCTTTTCTTCTGTTCCTTTAGGACTTTGGAAGACATGGTTGCCTGGTGTAACATTTGGTAGGTGAATGGCAAGTGCCAGTCTAGTTCCCATGTCAATGGCGCGCTTCGCATCGAGTTCTCCAGCCATAAAGGCGCCGCCAATTGTGTACACCTTATCTTTCAACCCGTCGACCTTTGCAGCCTTAAGTTCTAGAGTCTTTTCTTCCACTTGACCTGCACAAAATACAATGTTATCTACTTCCAAAACATATTGCTTTCCGTCTTTGGTGTAGTGCAAGTTGCCATCTGCGTCAATGGAATCATATGAGACACCATTTATCATGTCGGTTTTCCCCATCTTCAGCGAGGCTCTGTGAATCCATCCAGTGGTTCTCCCAAGACCTGCTCCTAGCTTGCCCTTTTTCCGCTGCATCAAGTGAACTCGCCGGCGTGGCGGATGTGGCAAGTGCGGTGTCTTCATTCCACCACGTGTTGAGAGTGTCTCATCTACGCCCCATTCTTCCCAAAAATCTTTGACATTCACATCATTCACGTTCTTGTCATGTCCGTGGTGGTACAGCAAATACTCGCTCACATCAAAGCCAATACCACCTGCTCCAATGACGGCTACGCTCTCTCCAACAGGAGCGTTGTGTTTCAGCACATCAATGTATGACAGCACGTGGGGGTGATCTTGTCCGGGAATTTTGGGGTCTCGTGGATTAACCCCTGTGGCAACGATCCATTTGTCAACGTGGCTTTGTTGCTGCATTTCCTTCAATGATATCTCTGTATTCATTTGAATGTTTACACCCTGCTTCTCTAGCTGTACCTGGAAGTAGCGCAGAGCTTCGTTGAACTCTTCCTTGCCAGGAATGCGTTTGGCCATGTGGAACTGACCCCCAACCTTGTCTCCTTTATCATAGAGAGTGACAGTATGTCCCATTTGAGCGGCGGCAATGGAAAAGGCACATCCTGCGGGTCCTGCGCCAATGACGCCAATATTCAATCGATCAGCTTCGGGGAGCAAAAATGGCGTCAACTCGTCTTCGTGACAGGCTGCAGGGTTGACCAAACAACTAGCAGTCTTGCCTACAAATGCATGATCCAAACACGCTTGATTACAAGCAATACATGTATTGATATGATCGGCTTGTTGATTGTATGCCTTTTGCAAAAAGTTGGGATCTGCCAACAAAGGTCTAGCCATGCTAACAAGGTCACTGACTCCTTCGGACAAGACCAGCTCTGCAGTATCAGGAGCGTTGATTCGGTTGGTGCTGACAATGGGAATGTCATCGGACAAGGTCTCTCGTAATTTTTTGGTGCAGAAGGTAAAGGCCCCACGTGGAACATTGGTGGCAATGGTCGGAACGCGAGACTCGTGCCAACCAATACCGGTATTCAGGATGGTCACACCGGCGTCCTGGAGACGTCGGGCCAAGGTGACAGATTCCTCCCAGGTCATTCCCCCATTGGACTGCTGCACCAAATCCAACAAAGAGATTCGAAAGATGATAACAAAATCTTCACCAGTGGCTTTGCGAACCGCTTGGACCAGTTCCAAAGGAAACCTAGAACGATTCTCAAAGGAATCTCCGCCGTAGTCGTCGGTTCGTAAGTTGGTGTGCGGCGACAAGAACTGACTAATGAGATATCCCTCACTACCCATGAGCTCGACTCCATCATATCCTGCTTGTTGTGCCAGAACGGCTGTATTGACAAAGTCATCAATGGTCTGCTGCAGTTGCGGTTTGGTCAGGGCTTTCGCCTTGAACGGGGATATTGGGGATTGGGTGGCACTGGCCGAAACAGCCCATGGATGATACGCGTATCTTCCGGCATGCAGGATTTGGAGGCAAATCAAAGGTGAAGTCGTCTCATTGGTACCATAAATGGGTACTTGGACATCATGCACGGCTTGTGTGACCACTTGATGTTTCACCATTTCATCGTGAGTCGTGAGTTGGGCGGCGTACGGACCAACCCATCCTTGGTAGTTGGGCGCAATACCTCCTGTTACCATAAGACCGACTCCTCCTTGGGCACGACGTTGAAAATAGGTGGCCATGCGATCCAACGAATGGTGTTCTTGATGGTGGGATGTATTATTTTCTCCCATCATCAAGAGCCGTTCCATCCATTGTGGCATGGAAGTACCTTCCAGCCCCGTGTGCATGGATCCCATCAAGACACGGTTGGCGACGACTTTTCCATTCGACAAGGTCAAGGGAGCGAACAAATTGGGGTACAAAGGATGCTTCGATGCTGCGGGGACAACAGAAGCATCATATCTGTCGTTCGAAAAGGCAGGTGACGACAAAGAACGTTGGGAGGAAGAAGTCGACGATACCTGTTTGTTGTATCCATTTCTCAGAATTCTTCCTCTTTGTTGCTTTGCGAGCGTAGAGAGTCTCATAGTATAAAAAATACGTGGTAACGAGAAAAATAGTGTTGTGGTGGTGGGAAGAAAACCAGAAAATGATGGCATCACCTACACAACATTATCATCACACTCTCTATCCGTTGTTTTGAGAGATGGAAGACATCAATAATATATTGATGTCGTTGATCGCGATGCGAAGTGTCATGATGGTGAGGCACGTTTTGCTCGATCGAGTCAACAAGTAGAGGTATTACTGATAGTATATAGGTACCCACAGTAGAGTCTGAAGTACCTACCGTACTCCGTTCTACAGAACCTCTAGTACTGAAGTACCTACCGTAGGAACCGTACCTGTACTCTATTCTATTAGCTAGGTAGAGTAGTTGTATTCCCAAGTACATACCAACGTAAAGTTCATACGGTACGTTCAATAGCACTGTATTCGTAGTAGTAGTAGATATCCCTACTCTTGGAAGTGGTGGGCAGGGACGAGCCGGTCCTTTGTTGTCTGGAAATCAAAACCAGGACAGCAGCATCTACTATCGAAGCCGCTGAAGCAGCACGTTCAAGACACGGAAAGACAGTGATTTGCGTTTTAGGTGATGACATCTTCAACGACTGCGTTCCAGCAGCTAACCGAAGCCAGGTGATGCATCAAGCTGTGGTCACGCAATTTGACTACGGCATGTTTGTGACTTCGAAGGTGGATGATGGCAGTGGAGTATTCTGCAGGTTATAATCATCGAGATACCAACTGCGAAGAGGGAGGAGCACGCATCAAAACTCTGCGCAATTGCGAATCCACTCCTCGGCTTTCTTCATCGGCAGAATATCGTTGAAAGGGGTTTTCTGACAGATGATGACTGGTAACAGCCACGCAGGGAACCATTCTGAAAACACGAGCAAAGTTGTATTATGCGCATTTGAAGCTAATCAGAGACACGGACGGACGGCTGCATCCAACGCCGCCCCTTCTATTGTACAAGCATTCAGCCCAGTACCGATACAACATAGCCAAACCCGGTCTGGATATGAATACGGAGATTAGTGCTAATGTTGGATGTGCGGCACGCTGTGGGTTCGAGGGGAAGTACGTCTTTCGAATGCTGGATGCCGTGATGATAAACACGTGGACAGCCTACCAAGCCGTCACAGACATTGCCCCGTGGCTTGCCACGCTAGATTCAACGCCATCGTTGAAGCAGTTAAGAAACCATCTGTACAGAAAGGGGTCCATAAGACAGTTTGTGTTTGACACACAGAGAGAGGAATGACAATGATGCACGAAAAAGGAGACAACACGCAGTCAACGCTTACAACAAGAGACGTTCACCAACAAAGGACGGTCCACAGTCGCAGTTGGACCAAGAAATGGAACCAACGAATCAGTCCCCTACTGAGATTTGACGACACAATCAGGGGTGAGAATAAAGAAGAGGATGCCCCAATGAGTTTGAATGAGTTTCTATAATAAATACTGCTAGTAATTGAGTGTTTTTGTTCGTAATCGATACGTAAACAGAGGATAGAGACAATTGATTCTTCGAAGTAATTAGATTGCTGGAGAACAGAGAGAGGAATGACAATGATGCACGAAAAAGGAGACAACACGCAGTCAACGCTTACAACAAGAGACGTTCACCAACAAAGGACGGTCCACAGTCGCAGTTGGACCAAGAAATGGAACCAACGAATCAGTCCCCTAATGAGATTGACGACACAATCAGGGGTGAGAATAAAGAAGAGGATGCCCCAATGAGTTTGAATGAGTTTCTATAATAAATACTGCTAGTAATTGAGTGTTTTTGTTCGTAATCGATACGTAAACAGAGGATAGCAGAGACAATTGATTCTTCGAAGTAATTAGTAAACCTTATCCCGTGCATGGGTACGTAAGCCCGGTACTGACTTGTGTAGAAGGCTACCCTTAAGGGTCTATAAGCGATTTGCGTATCTGCGGTACTCGAGTGAACGTTATAGACCCTTAAAAAGGGTCTATAAAAAACGAAGTAGGGATATACACAACACAACAACATATAGAGAATACCGTACATACGCATGTTTGACAACCTGACAACCCCTCAAACGTGCTTGGAATTGAGAATCTAGAATACTACGACGTACGTAAATTCAATTCCAAACACGTACTGCTGATCATTATGCAATTGCAAATTGCAAACACCTTCCCGATACAAACACAGGCAAGGCACCAACCAATCATATCTGGCAAAGACACCTTGAAGCTACTGATTACCGGTAGATCAGCTCTGTTATTCGGCCGTAGAGTTTTCAACGCGGTCAAACTCATTTCACCAAACCTTCTTGCCACAGTACACCGTACCCAGTTGAAAATACCTTCTCAGTTTGCAACCAAGTGCTGGTTGCGTGTTGCGTGTCAGACATTATTTTTTGTCCCATTCGAGGACGAGGAATTCGGCCGTCTGTATCCTCACCTGCCACCTGCCACCCTGTTTGTGTTTTACTGTTGATCCATTTTTTGTTGAACCAGCATTCACAATTCACGTTTTTACACAAAAGAATTGGTGAGAAGATTGTCGTACTGTATTATCACACAAGTGGGTAAATTAACTCATCTTGCATTCAGCTACCAGAATCGCAAGCAAAGGTA
Organism: Nitzschia inconspicua; assembly: GCA_019154785.2. Lineage (NCBI taxonomy): Eukaryota > Bacillariophyta > Bacillariophyceae > Bacillariales > Bacillariaceae > Nitzschia > Nitzschia inconspicua. The sequence goes on from JAGRRH010000020.1 coordinate 561,131, forward strand.
ACCAAAGAATAGGCCTCCTTTGAAGAAAACAAAAACAGTCTTATCGTGATGGTATCTTTCAACAAAGAATCATTCATTCGTATCGTCAGTCTCCTTGCCACATTGGGCACATCTCTGGCATTCAGCCTTGGCCCGATCGAGATTCAATCGACCTTTGAATCGCTGAATCATGCTCTTCCGCACATCAACTCAGCCGCACATGCTCTACCACATGCCAGGACGGCAGCATCGACACTCCATCATGGGGGCTTTGATCCGCTCTCAACCTACAAGGAGCTTTTGAAGATTCATCCACTGCCGACTAAAATGATCACTGGTGCTACTTTGGCCGTTTGCGGGGACGCCATTGCCCAATCGAAAGTCAAAGAGACAGACTATGACAAGCAACGAGCGTCATCTTTTGCCGTCTTTGACATGGCGTACCGAGCCTTGCAGCACAATGCCTTTCCCGTTATTGTGGCCGCTTGCCACGGACAATACCTCGGCTCGTTGCCGGGCCTGAGAGACTCGTTTGATGCCTCTCAGCTTGCCGCGATGGAACAGACTTTGGCGTCGCAACTGGGCATTGTCCCCTTCCTATACTATCCCGCCTTTTTTGCTCTCACCGGAGCTATTCAAGGTCTCACTCCGTCGGGCGCAATAACACGAGCCAAGGACAATTTTCTGCCGCTAATGAAACGAAACTTGCTCTTTTGGATTCCTGTCCAGTTTATCCAATTTGGATACATTCAAGAAGATCTGCAGATCCCGTTCTTGTCCGTCTGCGGACTTGCCTGGACCTTTATTCTGTCCATGTCGGCTGGCAATGCCAAGACTTACACAGCCGAGAAGGAGGTCGAAAAGGCCATGCTGGCCAATACACAAGTTTCCGTGGAGGAGACCACTGTAGTGCATTTGCCCGCCTTGGCCGCTCTGGAAGAGGAGGAAGAAATGTCTGTTGTGAGAGCATCTGCAAAACCCGTCCCCCCTAGCCCTGTTCTGGCTGAAGCTAGATAATTGGATACTCTGTCGTACAAGCCAGCCATACAACAACACACACTCGCAAACTGGCACTCGCTACTAATTTTGAAGACAACAGTATAGAATACTGCATATAGAATAACACTAACTGTAAACTTATTCTATGAGTTAAGAAAGGATACTATTCACAAGAACCATGCGCCTACAAAGCTTTCAGACGTAGTTGTGGGGCTGTTCAGTGTCATCAGTGTTCTTTTGCCATTTCAACTTACTTGTACTGTAGTACCATCCTCGCGAAACCATGGAAATCGTTTTCAAGTACAACTATAAAAACGACACAACACAGCTTTTCCTTCCCCAACATCTATGATAGCTACTACCGTAGCTAGCTACGGTAGTACATACCTAGAGGCTCTACCGGTAGGTAGGTAGTAGTAGTAGAGAAAATATCCACTCGGAGTAGTGGTTGCAAAAGTTGCGCCAGATTTCAAGATGGGGCAGTTGGAGTGTACAACCGTACAATTTCTTCTGTTCGTCGTGTGTTTCGGTGTTCTTCGGTGTATGTAATTCCGAGGCACCAGTGGTGAATCCAACGACCTCTTTTTCGATTTAACGAAACTTGACCACGAGGAAGTTCAATATGTCATCATGAAAAGAATTCTTCCTTTGAAAGTGACGGAAGTTTTGTAGAATCCCATCGAAAAAAAAGACGTAGGGAGATCGCACACCATGGTCATGCCTTATTCCGGCTGTTTGCATGATGCAGAGCATCGTTTTGTTATCGTGATAAATATTGGATTGATCGTCGTCATCATCATAAATAAAACGACTTACTGTTAGAATTCGTACTACCGTACTCTATCTGGGGTAGCTACCATAACGTAGAAGAAGAAGTATTCATCATCATCATTAATCACGATCCTCATCATCAACACTACAGTACTTCACACTCCACATACACTGTAGAGAAGGAGACTGGTCTATGCCATATACCGTCCAGTGGAAAGAAGCACGGCTGACGGCGTAGAGAAATCAACAGTCATCTGAAACTTCTATCAAGACCACAAATAGTAGCTGCTTGTTTGGTTCTGGTACAGAAGGGGGAGGTGTAGCAAAGCAAGCAGATCTTCCATCTCCGTTTATTCATATCGAAATCACTGTCGTCTCGTCTGCAACGACCAGTGTTTCTCATGTTTCTGACAATGAAGTACACCAATCACGTCACAAGCGATCGAGTGCGTCAAGATTCGGGAAGTAGCGCTGGTAGTGGAGGGGGGCGGCTCACAAACCTGTTGCACAGACCCAAACCAGGACACCGAGGATCCGATTCGACACAGCAATCGCCCGTATCGTTGCCTGCCTCGCCGCATGTTCAACAACAAACAGAATCGACAGTACCTTCTAACTCAAAGGGTGCGCTTTTAGAGGGGCACCACCGAAAAGCGCCAAATGAGTTTGACGAAAACCCACCGATACCATCCTCTCCAGGAAGCACTCCTCCGAAGAAGAGCTGGGAAGGAGCTTACAGCAAGTTCCTTCGTGGAAAGAGTAACAAGAGTAACAACAAGTCGACATCGCCGACACTGTCATCTTCATTCGACAGTACGGCGTCTCTTCCCAACGAGGTAGCAATGTCAAACAACAAAGCCGAAAATACCGGTGAAAAGAAGTCCACCTTTTCACTCATACCAGGGACAAGGCGGTTAGTGTCAAGAACACCGCTGACTCCTGGGAGGATACATGGATTGGTTCAAGTCGATGAGTCCAAGGTCCCACCATTTCCAAGTTTGAGGGTTTCTCCTAGAAGCACTGCTGCTGCAAGGAAGCAGGATATGGCAGCTTTGGACGAGCATTTGCACGGAGGATTGGCTAAAAAAGTCACAGGATCTCCTGGGAAGGAAGGGTCCGTTCGGGGCGGGAAATTTTTCAACTCTATTTTTGCAAGCTCAAGTAACTCCAACATTCCACACTCCTCTTCGAGCTGTGCGATTGATCCCCTTGACCAACGCCATCGAAGGTACCAGTCCATGGATGCGTTGGATATGCCTCTTAGGAAAGGAGTGGGAAAATCCAGCTCGGCGTCACTTTCGCCGGTCAACCTGTCAACAAAAAACAGTACTCCAGCTCATGCGTCTTTAGCAGTCGATAAATCAACATCCAGAGAGGAGCTACATGATCCAGAGTCCGACAATCTCGACCTCCTCCTGGCTTCTGCAGCGACCACGCCTTCGGGTCAAAATTTTGTTGTCTCGTTTCCTCGATTCCCTCAAAGAGCCTCTTCGACGGGAGGCATGCCGAACTCAGGAACCGCCGACAGCATCGGGTTGTCGCCAGCCATGCTTTCCAGGCCTGTCTCAGGGTACCTGTATCCAAGATCGTATTCAAACGAATACCATCATGAGGCCCAGAGCGCAACAGCGATTGCACCTCTCGTACCTCCTTTACCCAGCGGATTGAAATGGTCAACATCGGATGCGTCGCATAATGTTGGGTTGACCTTGGATGACTCTGACCGGAGTGAATCGGACGACCGACTCCGCAACGCTCCCGATTACGGCAGTCAAAGTGATATGCTGAGTTACCCGAATGTGACTGTCTCGACCTCTGGCTATTGCCCGTCGTCTCCCTCTCATTTACTCCAAACGAATGACGATATGAAGAAAATTTTCACCACCTTTCATAATGCTCCCAAATATGCCCGGGACGCGAGCAGTGCTTTTTTGGGTGGAGACAATTCCTCCAGTCTGAATCTTGCTGCAGCACACGACGCGTTTGTCTCTTATCATTCGTCTCTTTTGCGGTCTGGAGGCCACATGGCAATTTCTGGCGACATCATGTCGGAACGTCATATAATGTATTCCTCCCGACCTTTGGAGACTGTCGAAGAGCAAGACATTTCCATTCATACTGGAATGCGACTTCTGAAACCAGTTCAAGGAACGGAAACGTGGCAATCCGGACGACGCTACCTTATCGCTCCTGCTGTCATGTCGGCCTGTCCACTACCCGCAATCAAGAAGTTGTCTGGATCCTTGATTCAATCCGCATCCGAGGCGGCTACTTCTGGTCGCTCTCAAGCTTTCGGGACGGTTGATCTTGGAGAAGCGCTCATGACTTACGTCGGGGACAAGCATCATCTCAGTCTTGGAAAATGGTCTTCTTGTCGATTGGTCTTGCGGCAGAATTACTTGTTGGAGTTCGAGACATCAACGCCTATTAATGGCCTCCCTCGTGGTCACATGCATCTCCAGTATGCTGTTGCATATGCACATGCCGACTTTCAAGACGTGCTGGAGCTTCAGTTTTATGGAAGTCCCTGTGCCAAGTCTGACCACCGAACTCTTAGGATCCAAGTACAAAATCGTGAGGAAAGGGGGCATTGGATCTCTTGCCTGAATACAGCTGCGAACCTCCGAATGGAAGACATTTGGGATATTGCCAGGGACCGACCTATTGGTACAGGACGATATGCCTCTGTATTTCCTGCGACAAGAAGATCTGCTGACGACGACCTATCTTCACAACCAAGTATGTGTGCCCTCAAGGTGGTGGATAAGAACGAGTTTTGGAGAAGAGTGGTCAAGGGCCGAGAGCGATCGGACACCCTTGTCCGTGAAGTGGCTGTCCAAGCGACTCTCTCGGCCAAGGGCAGCAGCATCACTTCCTCCTTCGTGCATTTATGTGGGTTCTTTGAAACTTCGGATCATGCCGTCATTGAGCTGGAAATCCTCGATGGAGTAGATTTGTTCGAACACATCCAGTCCAAAGGGAGTCTCTCAGCAGATGAATCCAAAATTATCATTCGCGACGTGCTTTCTACGTTAGAAGGCATGAATCGGAATGGCTTGGCACATCGAGACGTGAAACCCGCCAACATCCTAATCGCCGATACATCAAAGCATGGTGTTTCTGTGAAACTGTGCGACTTCGGCATGTCGACATTTGTTGGAATGGACGGACTTGTGAGAGGCCGCTGTGGTACACCTGGATACGTGGCCCCTGAGATATTGACCGCTGGTACAAGAGCCGGGTATGGGAACAAGGTTGACGTGTTTTCTGCCGGAGTAACGCTGTATCTGATGCTGTCAGGAGTTGAGCCATTCTACGGAGAGTCTGAGCAAGAACTTGTTGAAGACAATACGAATGCAAAAGTTACATTCCCAAAGAAGTATTGGGGCAGCATATCTTCGGATGCAAAAGACCTGGTGCAACGAATGCTTCAGGCTGATCCGAAAGATCGCTTGTCTGCCAAAGAAGCGCTAGGACACCCCTGGCTTGCCAACGTGAAGAACAACCCAGCTATGTTCAGTTCAGTGAACCTACCTGAAGAAGGTGTGTGTTCGGTAATGTGATAACTGAAAACGACGTTTTGAGTTAAAGCAGCGTCGATGATAGACGTCTAAATTATAAGCACTGCAGCTACATTTTTGAACTAACAATGTCGTAGTTGCAGCTTGGAGGCTGTCAAATTCTACGTAGGTTTTGATTGATAGATACTCGGACTACGATGTAACGATTCCTTCCCTGCAAACGGATGAATGATGATTTCATCATCATCTTCAATCTCTCCCCCGTATCATACGTCGTGCTCCAAGCACTTCGTACATATGATACAATGTATCATCTACCGTACCTCCAGTACGACGTTTTTACAACGAGTACATCTACCGGTACTCGTTCTACGTACCTGTACGATTAGCTCGGAGTAGTAGAGCATTTTGGAGCATCATCTGTTTCGCGAAGGTACTTCCATAGCTCTTTCGTAGGTTAGAGTTCTCATTGTTTTTATGTTGTTTTTTGTGATGACACCCTATTTCGATGTTCTTCGCTCGCAGCGGTAGCCTTCAAGTTCAAGGAGAAACGAAACGAGTCGACGACAACAACATAAAATAATAACAACATTATTACTTTCCACAAAGTCCATTCCCAGACCACTGCACACACTAACCATGAAGCGATTTTCCGTATGGATTTCGTTGCTATTTGGTAGCGCGGCGGTCCTGCCATCAACAATGTCGTTTTCCATTGGATCGGGCGTAAGGAGGGTATTTGTGTCGACGCCGACCAAGGCAAACCATCGTCGGGTGAAAGACTGCATGACTGCCAAGCCGGTCACTCTAAAGACGACAGACACAGTGGATGAAGCCATTCATATTCTTCTTTCCAACAGTTTCAATGGAGCGCCAGTCATTGATCCAGGTGAGATCACATGAAAATATCTGCATGTAAAATGTAAATGGCTGATAAGTTGACATTTGAGATCATCCTCTTTCCTACGACGAGAAAAACAAAGGCACCAATGACAACACGTGTTGAAACAACTGATATTTTGGTTTTGATATCTGCTTCGGTCGATTCTCATGCGTTCTCTTTTTCTTTGTTGCACCGTCGTAGTGACTGGAAACTTGGTGGGTGTCATTAGTGCCTTTGATTTTCTATCCAAAGAAGAAGCCGGAGCGGTCTTGCCATTCGAAGCGGGCGACTTGGAGGAACAGCAAGAAATGGCCATGATGGCTCGAAGAATCGTAGCTACGACGGTCGGAGATTTGATGACCGAAGCAGCCTTGACTGTTTCTATGGAAATGGGAATGAAGGAAGCCGCAGAACTCATGATTAAGGATCGATGCCATCGTCTTTGTGTGGTGGACGACGACAACAATTTGGTGGGAGTCTTGTCAACGTCGGATGTCATGAAGAATATCAACACTGTACTTCGAGCTCTACCAGAGAGTGCCGTTGACACCAAAGCAGAGGAATCACCCTAGTTAGACATGTCAAAGTGGCTATCGTTGACCATGGTACAATGACAAATTTACCACCATAAAACATTTCAGATTAACATGGTTGCGAATTGTTGCGAGGATAAATTAGTAAGAGAAGTGTAATCGCCGATTCTTTTTGTCTTCAAATACCCATTCGCATTGTAGTCGACCTGGTCCCACCTCAAGGGAACGCAAGAAGGTCACGCCAGAGAGGAAGGGAAAGCATTGCAAAGTAAATAATATGATTCAATCTATTTAAAAAATGTGAATGACATATAGTCCAATCGCTCCTCTATCCCCAATGACGCCTAATTCCAAACCAAGGCGCCACCTACCAATAGGACAGGGACGGAAACCCTCACGACGAACGATGGCAAAGCGCCACCGCTTACAACGGACTTGTCAACGTCAATGAAGGCTCCGTTGAAGGTACATACTGGAAAGTCTTGAAAGTGGCATCCGCTTTGTGGACCCATTGGTAGCGCATCTAGTGGGACTTGGTCCACTCCTCGAATGTTGGTACAATCGTATCCCGTCATGCCCGGACCATTCTCTTCGCATGGGGTACACGAGTTGCATTCTTGATCATTGATGATCACACGACACCATGCCAAGGCTGGTTCCGTCGTTTCTTGTCGAGAGACGGCAGTTTGAGGCGCGTAGCCGTATTCACGACAGAGGCGGTGTGTTTTCCTCGGGTTTTCGACTCCTCCTTGGTAAATGTTAACGCACGACCGCCATGTGGCCAAGTCTACAATGCCATCGTAGAAACGGTCTGCGATGATGTGTTCCGATGCATCATCCGTGTCGTAGCAAACACCAGTGGCGGCACAGCAATAAAGTTCCTCTCCAAAGCAATTCATTTGAACACGATCCTCTGCCATTCCTTCCACCGTTGCTTGGCATTCGCAGGTGTGCTCTGCCCTAGTCCTTTCTTCGTACCTGTTTGAGGTGAAAGCAAAAGCGCGAATCGTTGAGGCGTGAATTCATCGCAGTTCACATTTCAGCAACAGCGCATGCGAACACAGTTGTAGGATCATACCATTCTTCCCAATCGTCGTCAATAATGTCGCACACATCCTGGTTATTGACCGATGGAGCAGGAGTTGGAAAGTTGGTCGGTTCTAGGGAAATCGTTGGCTCCTCACTTGGAACGCTAGTAGGAGCGTCGGTGGCAGTGATTGATGGAGTAGCACTCGGAACTTCCGTCGTGTTAGTACTTGGAGTAGCGGTGGGAACTTCTGTGGCGTTGGTACTCGGAGTAGCGGTGGGAATTTCCGTGGTGTTGGTATTTGGAGTAGCTGTGGGAATTTCCATGGTATTGATAGGAGTGAACACAGGTGGAGGAACCGTGGCTCCGACTGGCATCATTGGATCTTGGAAGCCGGTGTTGTTTCCGAGTTGACCGTTGACGCCAACAAAGGCGAAAGCAAGTGGAAAGACAAAAACGGAGGCGGTCGAGGATTTCATGTTGCTGCTAAAGTGGGGAAGCTATCTTGGTTCTACAATCAGCGGCCAGGGATATCATTGCTGGTGCCAGTAGCTTGTATCTCGGTAAAGTAGATAACCAAAGAACCGCATAAGAAGAAGAAGAGAAATTTGGAGGTACACTTCTTTGGGTTGATCGGAAATTGTGGAAATCACTTTGGCCACAAATTCATTGAAACATCCGACAATGCCCTAAACAAATCGGATCTTGTGAGACGCGATAAATGAAGCATCGCGTGCTTTCTTCGGATATGAAAGTGGTCGCGTAATGAGTATCTTTGTACGGTATGTACGTATGCACTATTAGTAGCTTCTCTAGCTAGTTAAGTACCACCGTCGGAGCACTTCGAAACGTTGAACACAACATTGGAGTGTCTTTCTTCCACTGACATTTTGTGGACGCGCGAACGGTCACTCAAAATGACCGAACTACTATGATATGATACGATAGCTGGTGTTGTCGCATACCGGTGAATGCACACTTCTCAGTCAAAACATCTTTTTCATGAATGAACATAAAATATCGGATTTAACTACGACAACTTGCTGGGAAACATCTTGGAGAACTCCGTCACCAGTACCATGACAGATTCGCTTTCAAAGAAGTTACAAGAGGAGTTTCCAGACTCACCCGAGGCGGAGTGTATCCGCTTCGCACAAGCCGCCGAGCGGGCGTTTGAATTCAGCAGGAAACGAAACAAGGAACAGCTGATACAACAATCGGCGCTGCAAAACTTGGAACATTACCATGATTGGAGAAGCTGCTACGGTATTGACTTTGACAAGGTCCCATTGGTCGAGGACGATGCTGTGGTGTGGAAATGGGCTGTTGAAAAGGCGATAGGTGCGGCGAGAGCCAAGGAAGAATCGCAGCGTCAGCTGGTTGAAGCTCAAACGGCCAAGTCAGCAGATGAAGAGCCTGCTCTAGTTGATTATGATTCGTTTATCGACGATGCCGTCAAAAAAGAAGAACAGGGAAAAGACAACGAGGACGAAGCTGTAAACTCAAGCGAGGCAGTCGAAAAGGACGAAACTGAAACAACAAATGTTCACAAACCTATCAATAGCCTCCCTCAAATCATTTTCAAACGTGTTGATCCAAAGACGGGAGATCTGGTACGCGACAAAGAGGGTAACGTTATGTTCCACGTATTAGCTGCTAGGATTGACCGCTTTGCGGCAAGCAACGAGACTTGGGCTTTGGCGATTTCTCTTTATCTGGAAATTCATTTTGATCGCCGTTCCAAAGACCTCTTTGCACTGTTCATTGATGCTCGAGCAGGCGAAGGCTGGGCTAACCCCCAATTTCTCATGGTAGTGTCATTGACGCGAGCCATCGTCCATTCTGTTGCTACAATTCATCCAGGACGTTGGCAATCGATCGTGATCTTTCCATTGCCCCGGGCGGTTCTTGGAATATGGAAGACAATCAAAGGATATTTCCATCCGGAGATTGCCAGCGTGATGAAACTGGTGTCTGGTCCAGCACGCCTCGGCTCTCGGTTACCGAAAGGCTTTCTCCTTCCATTTGTAGATGACGAAACTTTGGATTTTCTCGAGCAATGTCGAGTTGAATTGTACGACACCCACGTAGATGAGATTCTCTGAATTCTACTCATCCGTCCCAAACGCCACGCCAATCATCTCCCAACAGCCGCTCGAGATGTCGATTGAAGGGCCGGAAGATGTCCTCTAGTCGAGATCGTGTCGATTGCTCCATTCTTTTGGTACGATACGTCGTGGTGTGAATTTTTCCAAACTGTGGCAATGTATGATTTGGCAATTCAAGAAATTGAAGGACTTCATCAAATGTCTCTTTGGTATCGTTATTCATTCGTTCGCTTTGTAGTACAAGTAAGTCGGTGTTACTGTCTTTGCCGTATGCCTTCATTTGTTGCAACCAATGATAAAGTTGGATGGCGTACAATCCTCGTCCAACGGGTGAATTGAGTCCCAACTTGGTATAGGTAGACCAGGATGCCATCAACTGTTGCGATGAAAGGTATTCCTCGTCTAGGACGGTTGCATTGTTGAGAACTCCCACATCATTCAATACCTGAATATCCATATCAATATACTCTTCAAAGGTGGAAAATCCTCTACGATTCGTTGGATTGTGCACGTCCCGATGATACTGCATGTTATATTGTGAAAAGGCCCTGTCAACGGGATCGCGCAACAACACAAGCAGTTTGACCCACGGTGCAGCACACAAAACCCGTTGGGGCACTCGATCGCTCATCATGAGATAATTTGGTGTTCCATCCACAATCTTTAAATAGGATGACAGCTGCAATACTTCCAATGGGATGATCCCACCAATAACTTGTTCTTGATACACTTGAAGCACCTTGTCGGCGGGAATACCACCACCACCGTTGTCTTGCAACAGGATATTGTCGGGATTTCCATCTAAATATTCGTCGAAATACCGTAACTCTTTGATAGGCAAATGTTGAATGTGTGGATGTGTGGACAGGTACTTGACTAGTGCGGTAGTGCCCGCCTTTTGCGCTCCCAACACCATGACAAATGGGACCCGATGATGAAATTCCGTGTTGTCGCGAGATTGGGAACGATCGTTTGTATTATGGCCATGGTTGCTGTTGTTTTCTTTGATGCAAGTGGTGTTGGAAATAGTCTTCCATCTCGATAACGGTACGGGCGGTGTTTGTTGCCAAAATCCTTGTTGGTAGGATCGCGTTGCGGACGTAATATTCAGGGCTGTCAAGGGATATTTGACGGCAGTTGACGAAGAAGCTAACATTGCTGGACTTGAATCATCGTCACTTTCTGCATCTGATACTTTACCATTCTTGGGTTCTTGTTTGAATTGATAGTATTGGGTCAAGTCACGAAAATGGGACAAGTAGATACATACTATCAAGGTGAAGACAAGAGAGCGACAGATACACCTTTTATGGTGGTGGCTCGTGGTGCGGGTGAAAATTACGGATGGATGCATCGTGCCCTGTCCGCCTCATCTCATTCCCAAAAGGAGCTACTTTTATTATTCACGACGTGATCTGCATCTGTAATAGGTAGTTTATTACTGTCGTTCATACACGAACTCTAGCCGCCTCTCGCATCACCATCGTCATGGGCTTTGTTTACAATTTACAAACTTGAAACTACGAACTATCTATGATATCCGGTATGTACTCTGTAGTATATTTCATACTCCGTAGACGACTTTGATCTTGATACATGGTCGAACGGGGGAAAGATTTATGCGGTCATCACCCCCGTTTTAATTCTTTCTCCTCCCCCAAAAATGATCATTTTGTTTGTATGAATGTTGTTGTTGTACTGTTGTACTATTGTACAGTCAGTCATTACAAAACTCAGCAAGACAAGTCCGTTCGGTCCTCTGTGTCGCTCTCTCTCTCTCATCAAAAGGCACCGACATTTTAACATCTCAGCTCCCTCATCAGTCCTAGTAGCTTCAACTAGTCTACTAGTGACGAACATTTTTGAATCTGTTGTTGTGTCAAGACGATTTGTGGTTATTTTGTCATTTCCAGATTTCCAGTGAACAACATCATCGGATACCAAACCAAACCACTTTGACTATTACTATGTCTGCGACGAAACCACTATCGATGGTGGATCCTGCCGATGAAGCTGGTGGAGAAGTGATTTTCTCCAGCGACGGTTTGGCACCCGTACAGGTCACGAAGCCTCCTAGTGTCACTCAATTTGCTGCTGCTGCTGCTGCTGCCACAACGACAACGACAGGTGACGCCGACGATTATTTGGTGCTCGATTCCGAGTCTATTTCTCCACAAATGGCCTTTGAAGTATTCAAGGGGAAAGTCTATTCCGTTTCGACCGGAAAACGGACCACAACAACAATCCCAACACACGAATCGCCATTGGAAAAACTGGCACGACTTCAAGCGGAAGTGACCGCCCTGGAACAGGAGTTGCAAACCACAGCAGCGGACAGTGGACGGGCCTTTGATGAGCAAGTGGTGCAATTGGCGACAGATCTCAAGACTCGATTGGCAACGGCATCCTCTCAAAAAGTGGCCGAACAAGACGAGTTGACCCGTTTGATTCGCCAACAACGACAAAGCTTGCAGTCATCCGACAACAGCCAAAAGACATCCACAACCACTGACGTCCCCGGTACCGGTTTGGTGTACGAACTCTATGGCAATGCTGGTACTCCCACCACATCTCTGGAAGAGCGGATACTCAAGTTGGAACGACTGTTGGGGAGTCCACAATCGCAGGCGTTGCTCTCCTCCAAAGGTTACAGTGGCGGTCCGAACAAATCTCTCTTGAATCGCCTCGAGGACATGGAGGCATTGGTAGCAACGGTCGATGCCACTGCTTTGGAACAAACCGCCACTAAAGCAAAGGTCATCCGTGCCGACTTGGAGGCGGCTAGTAAGGCCCGAAATAAGTTGACAGCCACGTACAAGAAGGAAGACTCCAAAATGATTCAACAATTGTACCAACAAATGGTAGATTTGGAGGGACTGTCGGGATACTTGCCCAGTTTGGTGGATCGATTGCAACAACTGTCAGTGTTGCATCGGCAGTCAGCCACCTTTGGTACGCGATTGGAAGAGCTGGAACGTGGAGCTACCCAAGTGGAGGTGTCGGTAGGACAATTGGAAACGGGCATGACCAAATTGCAAGAGACCATGGTCCAAAACATTACAACCATTGAAGCCAATCTAGAGAAATTGGATTCGATGCTCAAGTAGGCAAAAAATTTAAGTTGCAAACGACCCAACAGGAATCTTTCCACAACTACACAGTCTGAATTGACTGGGATGACAACCAAACATAATATTATAATAATAATAATATCAGTAGGTCAAATATAGCGCCTGATGCAATTGATGTGACTGTGAACAATCCTTTCATTCATCATCATTCATCGGATCAATTTACGTGAAATAAAAGTCGTATGTATGATACCAATGCTGGTAGTAGACTACCGTAATCCAGAGCACGGTACGTATCGTACACGTATGATATCAAAATTCAACTTCTGGGGAAAGTAAGGATTACTTCGTATTATTTGTGTGTGAGACGTCCAAGTTCCCCCTCCCCCCCCAACGCACCTGTGTCTGTCTGCCTTCGCCATATATTTTTTTTTCTAACACTTTTTTTTCGATGGAAAACATTCACCACCGTCACAAGGACACACAACAAACCAACTCGAGGGACAAGCAGCAGGAGACAACAGCAGCAGCTTTCACACACACGAGGGATAGACAGAATCAATTGAGAGAAAATGAAACGATCCCACTTGTCATTCCTTTGGAATCGAAGGAGACGACGATGGATTGACCGTGTTGATGAAAAGTTCTTGTCGTCGTCGTCCGCCAATACTGATAATAATATGGTTGCTGTGGCAGTGTCGAGAGTGATGAAACGATCGTCGGCTGTGATTACTGGTGCACGGCGAACGGAAACCTTTCACTATGATGTCACCGATCGAGGAACACAACAACATCATCATCATCATCATCATCATCCCAGATTTTGGACCTTGTTACTACCAATGAGACATTTCAGTGGTGATGGTAAAGACTCCATTCTCTCCTCCAACAAACCCGATGATCATACAGTAAAGACTTCCTGGAATGACAGGGCAAACAGTTTTCTGAAATCGTTGTCATCACAAGAGACATCGCCTCTCCAACAAGATGCCGACCGTTCCACAATGCCCTGTGACAAGGTGGCACAAGAAATCGAAGACTTGTTAACAGACCTAATGCAACGTACAGCCATCAAATTCCAAAAGGATAGCAGCGTCAGTACCGATACAACGGATACAACATTGGATCCACATCACGATGAATATGAATTTTCTTGGGACTTTTTCCGTCTACATGAGCAGTCTCCAGTGAACGAATCGACAACAACCACTACGGAACTCATACCCGAAACTGAACAAATTGACATTCAATTAGTCTTTTCCCTACTGGATCTACTGGTCATGATGGAAAAATCAGAAGGCATGTCCTTCACCAAACATATATCTGACTGGACAACGCTCTCCAGCTGTCTTAATCCAATCCTCCAGTTTTGGAAACACGAGTACAGCAACTCGTTGCGATCATCCTCATCATTCACTACCAAATCCAGGTCTATTCCTCCCTCCTGCATCCCTCCACCCTCCCAACTTTTGGTCAAACTCGATCAATTTCGACAAGACTCGAATTTCTTGCTCCCAGATGTACGATCCTACAATATTCTCTTGGATGCTGTTGCAACAAAGCCTCTCAACAGGCGACATGGACCGTCTGGTATCGACATTTCCTTTTGCCAAAAGCTGTGGTCCTGGATGTGGCAAGAAGCCAAGCGTGATTCCTTGGTACGCCCCGACATTGTGACAATACGGACCATGTTCAAGGCTCACGTGGCGACGAGACACGAACTGGCACCGCAACGGTGTGAGCAACTGATGGGAGAATGGATTCGCAATCAGCAAAGCACAACTGATGACGGTGCCAATAATAATGATGAGCTACCCTTAAATCAAAGCTACAATCAGCAACAGCAAATAGCCAATGTGCTGTTATCGTTGGTTCACGTGTGGGCCACCTACAATCCACAAGTGGCCGAGGCGTACCTGAAACAACTCGCCGATAGCTTTGTTTCTGGAACAATCCACGTCCCGCCCGATACCATTGCCTGGAACCGTGTCATATCGGCCTATGCCATCACGCATAGTCAACCAGACCAAGGCCATAGAGTATTGGAAGACTTTTGGAAGTTCTACCAACACGTCCACGAACCTGCAGCTGATGAGAGCATCTCTGAGGCAAATCAATATAGTTTCGCGTCGTCTTCCAATGCGTGGAAGGTGGGACCTCCCAATTTAAGCAGCTACAACGCAGTACTGGAAGGATATGCGCTCCAAGGTAATGCATCGGAAGCACAAAAAATGTATGACAGGTTGGAAATGGCATCCTCGACCTCGCCAAGCATCGAAACGTACACTTCCTTGATCAAGGCGTACGGAAAGGACCTTGAGACGATCAACATGTTGGCAGAACAATACATAAGTAAATGGAAAGAGCAAAACCGCCAGCGTTCCAGAATACCGGAGAACGAAGCGACTAATTCACACACCATGACTCAAGCTGAGCTTAGGATTGATCTTCCCTTCTTTCATGCTTGGTTGAAGGCATGTGCAAAGGCTGGGGACATACCTGCAGCCAAGAAGGTATTGATGTCCCTCAAATCTTGTGATCTCAATCCAACTTCAACCACATATCTTGCATTTCTAGAAGTCTTTTTGGCGAGACGAGAACCTCAAGCGGCTATCGAGTGGCTGTTGGCGTATGCGAAATTGGAACGTTTGACAGAAAATGACATCGTAACTTGGACCATTCGTGTCCTAGACTGGTATGAACAAGAACGAAACGGAGGCGAAAATATACCGCACAACGTTGATTCGATGGTATTTCTCCAGGTCTTGTGCGAAAATGGGTTCATCACATCCGACGAGGCAGTCGAATGGCTCTTGTCTAATGTCACTGCAGAACAGGCACTTTCAATTTTGGAGTGGATTCCAGGATCAAATCAACCGACACTCAAATCCAGGGCAATTGTAATGAGAAAGTTGGCCAAAGATCCTAGTAAAAGTGAACTGGTCGAGAGAATGTTCATGGAGTGGGGTCATCTTTTACAAGATCAGGAATATCCTGATCTTTCTCTCAGGGATGCCAAAAAACAAGAAATAATTGGAGATATGTGTACAAGTTTGATCTCCGTATGGGCTTCAAGAAACAATATGAGGAAAGTCATGTCATGGCTACAGATCATTGAGGCAAGTCCTATTCTACCCCCTTTATCTCGTATTGCCCAGATGAACATCGTTCAGGCCTACTGTAGAATGCGAGAACCAATGAGAGCCGAGGAGTTTGTGCTGGGAATGGAACGTTCTAGAGATGTTAACGGTGTCGGCGAACTTCCAGACCTCATTATGAAGAATGTCGTCTTAAAAGCCTGGGCGAATGAAGGAAATGGTAGTCGGGCTGCATTATTCCTCCAAAACCACATCAAGGATGCAGATATCACATCACAAATTGCCGTAATCAATGCATATTGTCTCGGAGGCGAGATGGACCAGGCAGAGAAATTTGCAAATGAACTAGTGAAGAGCTATGTAGAGGACCCCGTCGAGTCGACGAGGCCAGAAAGGGGTATGTTCGCAGTACTTTTGGCGGGCTGGAGACGGTCTCAATACCCCAATGCTGCAGACCGAGCCGAAAAACTTCTGTTACGGATGGACGAGCTATTCCACAATGGAATTCTTCTCGAGAAACCTAACTACAAGTCCTATGAAGTGGTGTTGGATACATGGGAGAAGTCTAGTCATCCCGATGCTGGAGCAAGAGCTCTCAAGTTGGTGTCATCCTCGCCTTTTCCCAGGGACAAGAAGTTGATGGAGAGGGTACGAAGGATTCAGTCAAAGTGTCGACGGAATAACTCAGGGAGGCAAAACCATTCGCTAGTCACTGCGTAAACATACACAACAAAATTTTGGCATCGCCTCAACTAAATAATGGTAGTAGCTATACTACTAGTGTAGGAATCATGGCCAAACCTAACGATACATTCTATTTTACAAAAGCCATCAAGAACCTAGTGAACACTCAAGAGCTCAGCTGGTGTGATTGTTTTGCGAGCCTTTGCCGGTGGTCGTTTATGTGAATACTAGCGGCTCCTTCACATTCCAGCCAAAGGTCGGCTGGTAATTCGTCGCATTCTTGACTCGAATGAAATAGACCAATCCGTAGATAAACACTATTGCCGACACAAAGAGGAAAAAGTATGTCATTTTGTTGGAAAAAGATTCTCTTCTCCAGCTTTTCTTGCCCTCAAAACCTGCAAGGGGTGTTGACACCAAAGTCCCTTGGTATCTTCCCATGGACATATCTCGGAAGGTTGCGGTATTCATATTCGTTTTGGCCATGAATTTCATACACTGAAAAAATAATCAAGAAAGGAAAGTGCGTCAGTGAAATGGTCCCACAAAGGCCGAGATGAGAAAAATTCGTGCCCAAAGGTTGTACTCCATTAGCACATACCTGATTCACGTTTGTGTAGTCGGCGTCATCGTAACAGTCAAACATGTTTCCACCTCCACCACCGCCGCCGCCATCGTCGTTGGTGTATTTGGAGCCATCTGTATTTTCGAGATCATATGCGACGCAAGGTTGGCACTGGTGAAAAACTCCGAATGCGCTGTTCCACCGAGACAAGGAATCTTCGAGAGAATCCGAACTGAAATCGTAGTTGTTGTTGTCGTCTCTGCTTCCACCGTTGTTCAACAAGAAATTTCCCAAGACGTTCTCGACAGTTATGGATGAATCGCTGTTGTCATATTCTCTGATGCATTGCGTATCCGTGTACAATCCGATAGTGATGTCGCCTCCTTGTTTGGGTTTGACATCGTAGTAAATGGAGGTTCCTCCGCTTGTCGTGTAGGACGAATCGATGCATCCTTGCGGCCAGGCCTCTCGTGCTGGCTTCATGAAAGCGTACTCCTCATCGGTCCATACACAAATCCCTTCGTGTTTGAACAATTGCTCCATCCAGTCATCGTAGGATTTATGTTTGAAGAATCCCAGCAAGGAAAAGTGTGTATTTTCCAAGTGACAATCCATCTTGGCACATCTTGAACTCCCACTGTACTCACAGGGTGAAGTGTCCCACTGTTTGGTGAACCGGTTATAGTATTGATACTCTCCAATACCACCACCTTGGTACTCCAGATCGACGTACTGTGAGGACCAGATGCGATCGAAAGAGTGATGGAAGCAGAACAGCAGGTGAGCAATGTGAAAATGAATGTGGTAAATTGGTAGACACAATGATTTCCGTTCCGAACCTCTGCTGAATCCAGTTATACGTACCGCTGCCCACAAGACGTATCGAGCACATCCATCTTCCGTTCCCTTATCGCCACTGCCCCCGGCATAGTAATCGTCGTCCACCATGGGGTTGCAGTCAATGATAAATCCCAAAAGCCTCCACGCCTGTTGGTATTCATCGTATTCTTCTCCCCCATAGGCAAAGGATTCAATGTTGTATATGCTGGCCATTTGGGCTGTCATGCCTGTGTGACTGCTGTCAGTGGTTTCATCCGCATCACTGTTCGCATCCTCCAAGAAACGACGGAACAGTTTGGGGTCAATACCTTCGGCAGGAATGAATTCTACATCGGAATTGAGGGATTGCCATTTTTGATCATGGATGGGCAAATCTTCCATTCGAACTACTGGAGGTGGAAGAGGTGCATTGTTGTTGTTGATGCTATACCGTTGACGTTGGTTGTTGTATATACTTGCTTTGAGAGCCTCAGCGGTTGCCCCCCGAACGGTATACGTGTTTTTGGACGTTTGTGTTACAGTTGGTGCTGCCTCCGAGAGGACTACAAATTGTAATAGTATAAAGGATAGAGAGGCAATCCCCATCCACAGAAGGGACTGTTGCCGTGACGGCATTGTATCGTTTCTTCTCGGTACTGAAAGAGAGAGATGGAAGGAGAAAATTCTACTCACACCTCGATCGATCTGAATGGTAGTAGTCTACACGTCTGGGCTAGCTACTTGCCCGTTCTCTGATATCTCAATGGATCTACTTCTACGACTGCTGTTGCTGTCAATTACTCTAATGTTGGTCTTTTTGGCAAGTGAAGGAGATGGATGAATACCGGAGATAGTACGAGACTATGAGTAACAGTGTACTCTACTCTCTTAACTACGAGGCTACCAGAAAACGCTGTCCAACGTTCTCCCAAAGGCTTCCACTTTCTTGGCGCAAACACACTACAGTACCGTACTACCGGAACTGCGACGATGGGTGCTTCGGGACGACCGTCACAACAACAACATACCGTACCCTTCTTCTCTGCATCGATTCATCACCCAAGAACCATCCGACGAACGCCCGAGTGGGCCAAATTTTTGGTCGCATTCTAACTTTGTTGGACGATTGTCCATAGATTCAACGGAAAGGAATAATTAAGTTACTCTTGGCATTGGCGAACGTAATTATCCAGTGATGATTAGCGTCCTTCAAACGTCTCAAAAATTATTTCGTCCATGATTTGGAGGGAAAATTGGGTCCTTTCGTCGATGTAGACAACAGTTGATATCTGGTTCGTCTTCGTTTCACCCGGCGCGGATTATCCAATCTTGCGGTGCAGTAGACTCCGGTAGACTCTTATTAGAGAGTAGCGACAGTAGTACGTCGCACGTATCATAGGTACCTAGTCCGATTACCGGTAGGTGAAAGAAAACAAAAACAATGGCAAGCGACGCACATACATTCATACACATCCAAATCCATTGCACCTCTCTTGATCGGTAGTAGTCCATAGTGGTGCTGGACAACAATACTCTTGTTCTTGTTGTTGTGTTAACAAAAGGGTGTCATCTGGCTGTCCTCCTAGCAGCTGGATACACTTGTTTTTGTTCCATCGATCGTCACACCATAAAACATCGATGATGATGTTTCTTTGGACGGCACAACTCCTGTTACTGGCAGTGACTGTCGTACAAGCCGAACGAGATACACTGTCCGCTAACATCTTGTCCAAATACTGGATCGACGCTCGAGATGTCCTAGAAGAACTCGATGATTATCAAGCCTTATGGATCAAAGTACATGGTTGTGTGTAAGTGAAAAACTGAACGGTAGGATGTGATGTTTTGTTTAGTACTTTAAAAAAAGAAAAGAAAAACCAGAAACAATGAACGCTCACACGACATTCCCTCTCCAACCACATTTTTCAGCTGGTCCGAATGTGCTATTGACAACAACGACGACGATGGTGAAAACCGTGACGGGGACGAACAGTGGTATTTGGCCCGGACACAAGATTTTTGTGCCAACGTTGCCTTTTCTCTTTATGGAATTCCCAAAAATCACATAAGTCTCTTTTCCTGTTCTCGTGGCAACTACATCAATTCCTTTTTTACCTACGGTGGTGCTGATACCTTGTTGAAAGCATTGGGAAAGACACCCAAGATCTATTACGATGGAGAATACGTCGATGGGTATTACAATTCCAACTACGGATACAACTCGTCCAATTCCGATTGTGTCGTAGACGAAGATGCCTACATGTCGTCCACCATGGGATGTTCTGCAGGTGGAAAATTCGCCATTGCCGCGTTTGAGGGGGAGTACTGCCACGGAACCGACTTTTACGATATCATCGATCCCTTCCAAAACTACAACCGCCAAATGAACCGCATCGGATGTCACAAAATTTGGGGACGAGGGTTTGGAAACCGACAGGCGGCCACAATGTTATTGAGCAACTCGTGGAGTTGCGATTTGGATTTGTACCCCAATGGTTGTCCCGACCCCTACGGACAAAAGGCACGATACGACTACGCCTTGAGGGCGGTCGCCCATGGACAATCACCGTCGTGGGCCGTCACCAACATGAAGTTGAAACGTCCCTTGCGAATTTTGAGTTGGTTTATGTTGATTATGGGTGTCTTTTTGTTGATTTTTGGGTACAATGTTCAGAATAGGGAACGCATGTCGATGAATGGTGGTGGTCTCAAGGGATTCTTTAGAGTCCTCAGTGAAGATATTCACGCATATCGCAAAGAACTGGCCAGAAAGAGGAGGGAGGCCAAGCTGGCATCCAAGGAACGGCGATCGGAACGAAAGAAGCGAGACAAGAAAAAGAAGAAGAAAAAGAAGGAAAGTCGACGGTCGTCGTCACGAGGTCGTCGCAATCGAGATCGAGATCGAGACAATGGAATCGAGCTATCGCAAACGGCAAGCTCCGAATACGAGGCGTATGATGAGGGTCGTCTCAATAGCTCTCCCCGTCGATACAGCAATAGAGGATCAGAGCTACTGTAAAGTCGCAAGCAGTATCCACAGGGTATTAGTATGCTACCTGTCGTTAATTCAAATGTATTAGGTGTATTTTTTTATTCCCAATATGTTCATAGCTAATAGCCGTGTCTTGTCTTGCTCTGCTGGTGATACTGTGTGTAGCGGCACGGTGGACGATGATAGCCCGTCGTTGGGTTTTCCTTTTCTTCTTTTGGAGAGAATCTTCTTCTTTTCACCTCCATTCGAAAGACTTATTCCTATCATTGACATTGACAGATGCACTCTCGTAAAGTTTTTAAAAGGAAGCTTTGGAATCAAATACAATAAGGGCGGCCGAGATCGTGGCCCGTTCACCAATGTGCACGTAGAATTTGGACCGTCAATTCTCCTCTTTTGGATTGCGCGCTAGAGTAGTAGGCGGCAAAAACCCAATTTGTGTAGGTATTCTACCCTATGAGCCACACACGCATATGCGGCTCCTATTCAGCCATAGAAGGGGATGGTATGAGTGGCCCGTTCACCAATGTGCACGTAGAATTTGGACCGTCAATTCTCCTCTTTTGGATTGCGCGCTACTACCTAGAGTAGTAGGCGGCAAAAACCCAATTTGTGTAGGTATTCTACCCTATGAGCCACACACGCATATGCGGCTCCTATTCAGCCATAGAAGGGGATGGTATGAGACGGTTCTTCAATCGAGCATTGCGTCTCTGCAAGAAGTCTATATCGACGACTTCATTGCCCTGTGCCCCGGCGCACAACACCTAACCCACCTCCAACATCACAGTCGGGCGATGCTACACGCCATCCACGACCTCTTTCCACCACCAGACATCACAGGAAGCACAATGGAAGACCCCATCTCCATCAAAAAGCTAGCCAGCGAAGGAACCTGGAGTACAACAAAAGAGGTCCTCGGTTGGCTACTGAACGGCCAACAACGCACTGTTTCGATAACCGACCAAAAGTTCCAAAAAGTCACAAGCCAAATCTCTACGCTACGCCGCCGGCGTCGAGTCCCAATGAAAAACCTCGTCAAACTCCAAGGAAAACTGAACTGGTTATCCACTGTAGACATGATTATTAGGTAACAACTGTAAGCTCTCTCTGGCTTTCATTTGAACCTGTTCCCTAATGATGTTAGCAATTTGCATTCCACGTGGAAGACTTTTTTTTGTAGCTCTATTTCTAGTTGGCTTTTTTTGCCGTTGAGCGAGCGAGTCGGCCGCATCAAGGCATAAATGTATTCTCGAATTGAAATTTTTCGGGCGTTCTCGCTGTGTTTGCCAAAGCATTGTGGTGCTGCTGGGCGTGCTTTCGTCAAAAGAGCGTCTTCTTGCAGGTATGTCACTACTCTCGCACTTGTGTTTGCCAGCTTGTTTTCATTACGCAGTAAATGGCCTCGCTACTGTTGTGCCTGCCATCAACGAACGATACACTTGAACACTGCAATAGACTCCACTCTCCATCTTCTCTCTACGGGAAGAGTAGTCTTGAGTTCTTCGTTGTGTTACAATAAGGTCCACCAAACCTCACTGCATGGAAGATCAACGTTCCTGTGCTCGTCATTCCACCATTCCCAAAACAGAATACTCTCCCGTTCGGCGATCGCCTTGTGTTTTGCTTTCATTCCTCCTCACAGTCCATACAAGTGCAGTATTCTTTCAAATATTATTACATTTATAGTTTGTGTAGTTGCAACTGCAAGAAAACAGCACGATGTCCACTCCTTTGAATTTCAAACTGCAAAAGAGCGGTGGTGCATATGGCACTCATTCAGGCGGTGGTTCCGATAGTAGTGCCAGTGTACACAGTGACAAGCAGCACAGTCAGACATCCTCAACATCTGCAAGTACAACTACTCGCCGAAGGGCCAACAACCCTTCCGAGTACGGTCCCTTTAGCAGTCCACATACGAGTTTCGACGATCCCTTGTCTTTCCCACCGTATGCGGAACTGCCTTTTACAGCCCTCAAACGTAGAAAGCAACTACAATCTGGTAATTCGTTTGTCAAGTGGGCCATGAGAGGTGTTTTGCTTTCACCTGTCGTTGCCTTGGTCTTGTGGAGTATTGCAGTGACGGTGTTCATACATCCTCAACGTGGTGTAAGAAGCAGTACTAGTGCTACTACGAACAGTAGACCGCAGCAAACACGACGAGGGGTGAAACGAATGCTTCCAAATTTCATGGGAGGGACGGCATCGCAACAACAGCAGCAGCA
Source organism: Nitzschia inconspicua (assembly GCA_019154785.2). Classification (NCBI taxonomy): domain Eukaryota; phylum Bacillariophyta; class Bacillariophyceae; order Bacillariales; family Bacillariaceae; genus Nitzschia; species Nitzschia inconspicua. Next base: position 584,406 of record JAGRRH010000020.1, read on the forward strand.
AGGGGTTGTTTACGTGCAATCTGGACAGCAACTAATTCAAGATGAAAATGGCATGATGATGGTAGTCACTCCACAGAGACAGCAGCTGTCACAAACCCAGGAAACGAATGGAATGATGATGGTTGTGACTCCTCAAAGACAGCAGGCACAACTTCAAGATGGCAATGGCATGGGGATGGTAGTCACCCCTCAAAGACAACAGGCTCAACTTCAAGATGGCAGTGGCATGGGGATGGTAGTCACCCCTCAAAGACAACAGGCTCAACTTCAAGATGGCAGTGGCATGACCATGGCAGTCACCCCTCAAAGGCAAAAGGCTGAACCTCAAAATGGCAGTGGCATGACCATGGTAGTCACCCCTCAAAGACAACAGGCTCAATCTCAAAATGGTAGTGGCATGAGGATGGTAGTGACACCTCAAAGACAACAGGCTCAACCTCACAATGATAGTGGCATGAGGATGGTAGTGACACCTCAAAGACAACAAGCACAAGCCACTTCGATGGTATCCGATCAGCATTACGTGGTTGCAGTACAACAGCCACAACACCAAGGCAAACGTATCCCTGTTGTAGGGCCCTTAGGCAGTTCCCTGGACCAAGGAATCGCACAAAGTGTAACCAATGATCAGTCATACATGGTAGTTCCACAAGAAGATGCTGCCTTTCAAGCTACCATGACTGATTCTGACATGGCCCAAACTGACACAGAAGGACAGCCTCTCATGACTAGTGTGGGTGACATTCAACAACAGGAAGCCTTGGACTTGGACACAACTTCTGGTAATGTAATCCAAGCTACCGCAATGCAAGAACCACAGCAGCAACAGCTTACAGACTCTGATTCATCGTTATCCCAATTGGAAATGTCCCCTGTGAAGCAAGCCATATACTATTACGATCCAAATGATACAACTCTTTCTCAGAATGGTGATATTCTTCAACTCCCCAAGGTTGTTTATGATGCCAATGGCAAGGCCATTCCTCTTTCTGAACTTAAACAGGCACCTATCTATGTGCAGCCTCCCGTAATGGGCTCCACTGCCAGCAACGACCTAGAAAGCATAAATTCTGCAGTCGACGGTACTTTCAGTTTTGAATCCTCCAACACTCTGGATATACAGGCTGCGCCTGCTCGGGAAGCTATCAAGCTGACAAAGTGGGGCGCCTCAACATCTCAGGATCAGACTGTCATTGTTGCAACTGTTGCAGTCATGGCCCTATTAGTAGGTGCCTTGAGTGCACGGCGATTAAGGTCCAAGAGTTTTTTGGCATCGTGCATTGAAAATGAAACGCTAGAAGATGACATGGCTTACGATTCTGCATACACCACTACTGCAGGAATGGGTGGAGCAGACTCGTCATACAATACATTTGGAGGATGGAAAGGAGACCTGGAAAAGTTTGACGTTTAGGCATATGGAGTATTGTTTTCGAAACAATGCCTCGTTTTAGTCTCTGTATGCGCATTTTTCGAGTGGTAACACACATTCTGGCCCCCACTTTAGGTGCCATGCTGTACAATTCATGTTGTCACTTTGTCAAGAAGAAAGAATCATGCAGATATGTGGCTAAGAACGAACCACTGGTCAAGGGGGTGAGCTAAAGGTAGCTGTGAAGCATTACAAGATGCCTAAAAATTACTATTGGTCTCATAAATATCATGTTTTGGCTGCATATCAAAATTTTAACTACGTCGTACTCATCAGAAACAAGCACAAATCAGCTTCGAACTCTCATTAGATTATGCGTAACAAGTACCGCCTGTTCTGCTCCGAGAAGTTTTCACCCGTCCACCCTACAAAGGAGGCCAGGCCAAGTTATCCAATAGTTGAGTATGAGAAGATGATGCACTCCACCACCAAAATATTTCAGTCATTTTAGCCATATTCCCTGACTGGATCTCTGATGTACTAGCATGGTTGGTTGTATTGATGTATCCGAATATTCCGAAGCCCTCTACTCTAGCGAAACTTCCCAAGCATCCCGTAGGGATTCATGTCTGAAGTTCTTCCCGTAGGATTGGTGTTTCTGAGAAGATCCTGCAAACCTCCGCCAGTGTTGCCGTAAAGACCGCCAGTAGCAGAATGACTATTCAGTGAAGAAAGTATCAATGAAGGCGGCATGGAAGACCCCATGGCCCCAAGCCCAACGTCCGACATGCTTGCGATGGATGCCAATGTAGCATTGCGAAGCGCGGCTGCACCAGTTGCGGTCGCGGCTGCCATAGGAGCGCTAGAAATGCGGTCCTTTAGAACATGAGTCAGCAAGTCTTTATATGATGCTTCCAACAATGCAAATCGTCTCTGATAGTCCTGTTCCATGCTGGTCCTCATCTTTTGTAACTTTGATTCAAACTCATCGGCCATGTTGTCCATTTGTTCCCGCATGGCTTCTATTTGACACCGCAAGTTTTCGAGTTGCCCCGGAGGTGGAGGTTCCGAAGATTTTGTAGCTCGCTGGATGCGTTGCAACAGGTCGGGCCGATTGGCCTGAAAGAATTCGTGGTAGAACCGGCACATCATCGGTTTCTTCTGTTTCGATGCCGATTGTTGATGTTCCCCGTGGTCACTGTCATCTTCGTCATTGTCGTCATCCTGAACGATAGTGGTGGACCCAGTACTTCGGATCTTCCTGAAGCCTTCGTAGAATAACACTTTTAGTCAGCGATGATTGACACCGAGAGCATTGCCCCATCAACACACACTAAATAAATGCTCACTCACCATAGAAATTCAACTGACGTACGAACGACGTGAATTTGCTGTGCTTGAAGTACTTGGGTAGAATTGTCTGGGGCCAAATCCAAGAGAGTAGTCATCGGTGGAAACGTGGGAAAACAGGTAAGGCCAACGATGAACTGTAACGTTGACTGAGCAATACCTTTTTTCACTTCGTTCGTACCTTGGCAAACTTTTCGGCATCTGAAATCAAAAATGAGTCACCCCCCGGAGCCCAGCACACGAGAGAAGTGTCGTCCGAGTTGACCATGTGATAGGTTTCTATGAAAACGAATCACAAACACAAAATTTGGGTGGTGAGAGGAACTCGGTCGTCGCGGCACCTTCATTTTGGATTCACAGTCAGTGGGGCTGACAATAATCTTGAAAAATACTCACTGGAAAGGAAACGATTCAACTGTTGCTGCTTGGAGCTGTTGATCTCCGATCCGTCATCATCCATAGTATCTTCATTGTTGTTTGTGTTACTGGAAGTTGGTATATTGCCTTCAATCTTTCGTCCTTGCATCATCTTGGATTAAAACAACGTTGCGTCTTCGTAGTGTCGATTCTTTCGAAAGAGAGAAAAAAATATTGTAGACTCTACTAAAGTTATTATTTTATAATAGCTACCGTAGCTATTCTAAATAGAATAAAACGAAGTACTTCGTTTACAGTTAGGAACAAATGCTGTTTTCGAAGTTTTTGAGGGAATTCTGAAATGTAGTTACTACGATGTTTTTTATGAACTCTCGGCGACTTATTACTCATGGAATGGCAACAACACAACAACAGGCAGCGAGTCTTAATCAATGATGATATAATTAGTATTCGATAAATAATATTTTTATGATTGTTTCGACTGTATTATTGTCCCCTGTACGGCAATGATGACGAAAGAAAAAAGAGATGGCAATGAAAACGACAGATTTGTGTAAGCTGCAAAGTGCTGAGTAGTTTTCGATCGAACATATCATGTATTCTTTTCGAAAAATCGAGTGACTCGATTTACCCTCTTACTTATAAGACAAACGCCACTTACTCAAGACAGGATTTTTCTTTTTTATCTTTCCCTTTATTACCGGACACGTCGTAAGCTTTCGCGATAAAATTGACGTACTTCTTGTGAAACGAAGACTTTCGGAGAGTTATCAGTAGCGGATGGTGCGACTCAAGCATCCGAACTTTTGGTGCATTCGCCACATCCGAGACCAACATCCACGCGAAGGTTAAACTTCGTCGATTGACACGACTATTCATTCCACTCTCTGGAAAAATATCTGCCATCGGCGATTTACATTAAGATTGATACGTAGTACACTGCCAGCTCAAAGGACAATTTCTACTTCGTACCGGTTTTCGTATTGGTAATGTGAAATTGAGAACAGAGCATTCTCAATTCTTTAGGTGGTGTGAAGTACCAACATGATGTCGTCTTTTTCCACAAACGAGAAGAATACACTCGCAGAAGCGGCCAATCGTGCCACCTACGGCTCACACCCCTGTGGCCTCTCACGGACGTTCCCTACTGTTAGGTGATTGCGACTATCATACGTGGTTTGTCTTCTTCTGGTGGATTGTTTTTGACACACTCTTTGAAACGGCTGATCCGTCACCGTCGATTTATTGCTCTATGTACGCGCTAGTAGGAAAATGAAAGCACCACTGCATGATTAACTCTGGTGTGATGAAGGCAACAACCGATCTTCCTTTGGCAATTTTGGAAGACAAACCTTCCAAACGTTGAAAATGAAATAAAATCTTGTTATCGATCAGGACCCCGACCTCTTCTTGTCATTTCGTCACACTGATCCAAAAACGTGTCAAGACCAATGAAATTTATATAATCATATCGCCATTGGTGTGAGCATCCAACTTTGGGACTCAGATGTGCTGACACATGAGCAGGTCCTGATCAGATCGGGTGGTACAAGGGATGTGGTGGGTGAATGCAATTGTAATATGGGGAAAATGCGGTTTTAGCCACTCGCCAAAACTGGAGTTCCAATTCGATGGCTACTTAACCATTCGCCAAAAAAGATATTCCCGCTCAAAATTCGCATTTAGCCAGCACTACCAGTACCGGTAGTTGCCGCCATCTCCATGTATACGAAAAATACTCTCTGTCTCTCCCGCAGAAAAATAACTGTCGACCCCACGACACAGAATATGCCAGTGATATCCAAGACTTCGTCTCCAAATGAAACATCCAACAACAGTTGATAGCAAAACAAAAGTAAATTGAAATCCATCTTCAGTTAATCCATCTTCAGATAATTCATCGTAGATAATTCAAGATTTCCTTCCTGCTACAAAGACAACAACTTATGTCCCTTGTGTTTAATCTCCGTTGTTGTTGAACAGACTCAGCATTAATCCTATACCGTTTTCCGACGACCCCGTGCGCGAAAAAACCTTCTCCCTGATCACGGAGGATTTCCAAGGTCTCAACTCCGGCTAATGGTTGTCCACCTCTCTCGTGGACTATGCCCTGCAGACATCATTGGCTGGTAAGGTACCCAACCATGCACTCATTTGGATCTTCCAACTGTTCGACGTACTTCCATTCGTACAATTCGAAACTTGGCAAGGAAGATGATACCCATTGTGTGCGGCAAATGCGTGACGGACTGCAAATCTACGCCGAGAGCGGCTACAGGTTCATTTCCTCAGCTTGCTATCATTCGCACTTTTTTGTCGTCGACATCACTTTCGACATTCGTCAACCAAACGTTCTTCAAAGGGTGAACGTATTCGACTCCTGAAGCGCCTCAGCCAGGAGGAGGGCGACCGCTGTACTGCACGAGTTCCAAGGATTTCTTTCCGGCTTTTGCTTTCATGGGTTGGGCCACAATCAACTGCTCCTCCAGAATCCGGACTACATCATGCAGATGGCTGCATTCAGACACTGTCCGGAGCAGACAAACGGCGGATTGTGGCGCCAGTTCCTTCGAATTGCGTGGCAGCAATCTAGCCACTGAAACAAACACAAACGCGGGCCCCGGATGGAGTTTGGCCCGACCGAAGAACGGGGACCAGAACAAAATCTAATTTTGGATTACGAAGACAACTATTTCGAGGAGAAGTTTTCCTCCAAAGGTGTGGTGTTCGAAACCGTGAAAGACATCATGGTGGCTATCAATGATTACCAGGAATTGTCAGGAAACATTCTGTCTACCGTGAGAACGCTTGGAAATGCCAGGACGTTTGTATGCCTTTCGCATGCCAACTGTCCATTTAGCGTCAAATTTGGGCCCATTTCCAAACAGGAGGGTATCATTTATGAGCCGGAAAATTGTACTGCCCGACACTGCAGCACAAAAGTTATCTTTTCAAAGGGTGGACAGTGTCTCAAGAAAGGGTGCAAGGAATTAGTCAGAGCTATTGTTTCTGGGATGTCGCTGCTCACAAACACGGTCCACCGACGGCCATGGACGTCATGAAGGCCTGCGTTCACAAGAAGAAAACCCTCCTTAAGTACTGCCAATGCTTTCAAGGTGTCCGAGCATGGAATGACCGTGAGGAAATCAGTGATCCGGTGAGCTTCCACCTCCTGGGACCATACGTTAAACGCTTCCGGGAACAGAACCCGGGGTCAGAAGCTGTCATGGAGAAAGGCAACGACGATCGGGTAAAAAGATTATTCATCTGTCTTCCATTTTGAAACGAAGTGCTACTGTTTGTCCATCCGGTAATGTCAGTGGATGCTGCGCACATGAAGTTTGAATGGAAAGGTTCTCTCTACATAGCGTCCGTGAAATCTGCCCTGAAGGAGCTATATCCCATTGAGTTTGCAATCACAGCAGATAACGAAAACCTCCAAGGATGGAATTGGTTCCTAGAGAACCTAGACGCCTGTTTACCTAATCTCACCGTTGCACACTACAGAGTGGGATGCGCATACAAGTTGTTTCTCTTCTAGTCTGACCGAGCAAAAGGTCCCGACGATGCTTTTGGCAACCGTTTCCCTGCCAACCAACACAATACGTGGAAAAGTGTCACACGTACGATTATGAACTGAAACTTTATAGTCGAAGCTTCGTTCCCGTTTGAATGAACATGATAAAACGGGACAAAACGACATTGTCTCCTGATCATGTTGCGGGAATGAGAATGGCAGGTAGACCGAAAACAGTGAGGCTGCGATTGAGGTCCCGTTACTCCCATCAGCCAGAGAAATCACCTATTGTGTGCAGCCCTTTCCATCAGCGTGGCCGCGACGTAAGAACTTGCCAACAGAGAGAAGCATTTCCGAGAAATGCTGGAAATGCAGCCGCCGCGGTACGAACAAAGCAACAACAGTGTTTTGTGAACGGTAATCGATACTAAACTTAACACTTTTAGTGAAAAATTCCGTCTTAGTAGCCATTAGATAATTAGATATTGCCATCGGCTACTTTCGTTTTAAGAGTGGTCGGTAACGTGATCATGGCGGCTAATGCGAATTTTGAGCGGGAATATCTTTTTTGACGCATGATTCAGGAGCCATCGAATTGGAACTCCAGTTTTGGCGAGTGGCTAAAACCGCATTTTCCTCTTACAATATTATATTTATTGTATTTTATTTATTTATGATTGACTGATGTTCTTCTTCGTTCATAACGATGTGTGTTCAGAATATATACGATGAACAGTAGAGAGTGTATCATACTTCGAAGAGAATGGAATTGCATTAAAAACAGAGAGAATATCAATGCGATCGGTATTTCTCCGTACTTAGGCCTCACCCGCGAATACGCTCACTGGTACTAAAAAACAGTCATCAGAATAATATTTTCTTGCTCTATCTCATCGCAACTCTTCTTTACAGTTTCACTACGATTTTAGTAGTAGTGACGTGGATGTCCATATAATATCAAATACCATCATATTACCTTCTACTTACATACTTGTCTATGCAGTATTATGTACGAAGTAATCATTGTTGACGGAGGACTAAAGTTAACTGTAAGTATGAAGTCTTACAGTTCATAGTCATTGATGACTTCTAACTACAGTTAACAAGGCAGACGTTTTCGGCAAGGCCTATGAAACTACTCCGGAGTACGTCGTTCGGGACTCGGGACCAGGCCTCCCTATTTTCGGTGGCCACCGCAAATAACGAAAATAGCTATTTTCGGTGCATTTTCAAACCTCAAATTCGGTGCACATTCGGTGCACGCTATAAAATGCCTTAAACGTCAATGTTTTGTCTATCTTCTACTAGTAGTTTTATTCCATTAGGTCTCTGAGTTTCTTATACTGCTTGCAATGCAGTATTGATTCGAGGGAGAAGTCACTGAGGCTTTGCGAGTTGGGATCCTTCGTCCAATTGATCAAGGAGAAATCGGACTCAACACTGCTTGTACTTGGCATAATGCTTGCAATGGCCCCACAAAACATTCTCAATTGTTCAAACTCACTTCCAGGTTGACTTCAACACTTTTCAAACGATTGAACAGCACAAGATGCTTGGGCATCAAGCAGCATTTGTGAAAATCCAATTTGCTCCTTAAATGCTAGACGCAACTTACGAAACTGCTCATCAATGTTTTCCACCTCTGCCTCTGAAAATTTGTGCCCAAGTCGGATTCTTTGATCTTCCAAACAAGACACAAAGTCTCTCGAAAGTACTCCACACAATTCAAGGGGCAGCACAGGAGGTAAGTGATCTCCTGAGTTGTTACGACTGTCACGCTCAGCGCACACCTTAGATATTCCACTGACCAATTGCAGCTAGAAATTTGCAATTGTTGATATAATGCAGTCATGTGCCTCCTTATCTGCATCACTGCTGCTTGATCTTAACCCATCCATAGTTAACTGGACAAACCTTCCTACTTCATCAATGGAACTTGCAGCCTCCTGTCTCAGAACACAATAGTTGTTTAAGTGAAATCCATGTAATGGATCATTGTTAACAGCAGCCAAGAATGAAATGGATTCCTCATCTGTCATAGGGCCGTTGATGTAGCAGCGTTCCTTGATGTCAACTAGCCACCATTCCATCGAGGGTGTACAGGCTGGTTTCTTTTCAGAGAAGTGTTGAAACAGTCTGATACGGTTTGCTTTGAACCATTTCAAAACTTTACCCATTGATATCCAAGGAGTCGTCGCAAATGTAGGGCAGCTGCTCTTCATATGCTGAATGAGATTCTGCTGGCGCCGCAAATGTCCAGTCACTCCTGTCAATGTGATCAGGAATTTTTTGTTCATAAGCTGATTGAAGGCCTTTTTCACAACAAGGTCAAGTTGATGTGCACCACACCACACTCGAAAAATATTGCCATGACATTCATTTGACAATCTAGTACATGTTCCTTGTATGCATCCAGTCATGGTTGATGCACCATCAGTTGTTATACCAATGAGCTGATGTCTCCAGTCTGGTGCCAAGACATTCATCGTTTCAACAATAAGATCATACTGGTATTCTCCAGTGTGATGTTCACGCATTGGAATGGCAAGAATGTGCAAATATTCTAAGCTGCCCTTATAATAACATCGCATACGAAGGTCAAGGTAGGCTGTTCCAGCATTACTCCCAGCATCAATTGCTATTGCGAAAGCCCAGATGTCGTTGAATATCTCCTTCAGATATTGCAAATTGATGGCACATACAGTTCGGCAATGCTGTGCTACTTCAACATCCGAAACGGACCCCAAAACACCCATTCCAGTTTCTTCCTTGACAGATTGGTACAACTTGCTTGCCTTTTGTCGGATCGCCATGGGTAGCTGAAGTACTTGGCATTCATAGTCCTTTTCCGCTTTCGTTCGGCATGTTCATCTTCACGGCCGAAGGTTCGACAGAACGAGCAAGCCACGGTTGTCACCTCATTTGTAGATGGATCCCTTGTTGATACTTCAAGGCCGTATTTCACTATCCATTCCAAGTTGAATTTCTCCTTTGCGTTTTGTTTCCGCCATTGTTCAATGTGCTGTTAAGGGTAACAAGTAACAAGTACTGTCGTAAACAAGGTACCGGTAATTATCTCTTGTGTCAAGGAGTGGTTCTATGGTACGTTCTACAGTAGTGTTTCTGGCTACAAGACCCGGTAATTTGGTTGGTTTTGATACGGTTTCGTCTGGCATTTGTACGTGAGACTTCAATCAGCACCGAAAATAAGCGATTTTCCCAAAAACTTAAATTCGGTGTTTGCACCGAAAACAAGCTCGAACACCGAAAATAGGGAGGCCTGCTCGGGACCCGATACTCCAAAAATACTACTTCGAAGTACGCTGATGTGCAAGAACTTGGATGCCAAATGTGCAGCCTCACAGTCAGTTACGAACAGTAAATTTGTGTCAATTACTGCCAAAAGAGTAACAACAACAACAGCAGCATCCTCATCAATCGTTTTTCTTACTTGATTCTTCTACCATGAATGAACCTCAAAGCGGTGAGCTTACTCTGCCAGTGAAGGAGCTTGTTACTCCCTCCGTATCATCTGAACGGAACAATTCCATCAATCGAATGAGTGGAGATGCGTCCGTCCTGTCGGCGTTGACTATGGATGAGGACCTTAAGACGATGGGAGAACGTTCAGTGTATACTACTCGACAGGCCTTGTCGTATGCAGCCAACAAACCACTCATCACCCCACGAACATCCATGGAGGGGAGATTGTCCGATCGTTCGAAAGAGCTGCAGTTAAACAACCTCAAGATGCAAAACTTGCCTCTGTGTGGTCGTCAGAACGAGCTGGAGGCTTTGACAAACGCCTTCTCGACGATCCAAGACGGTGGGCGAGGGCTTTTCTTGGTGGGTGGGCTTTCGGGAACGGGAAAGACCTCACTGATTGAACACGACTCCTTTCAAAAGAAGGTCAGGGCACAAGGAGGAATTTTTGTCACTGCCAAATGTGATTTACGGGAGCAAAATGAACCCTTTGCTAGCGTGCAAGATGCCATGTCACTTCTAACCGAGAAGATTTTGTTGTTACCAAAGCGAAAAAAGCAAAAGCCGGTGCCTTCGCAACAGAATCTGGTGATGAATGTAATTCCGGAATCCCTAACGGGTGAGGAAAAGACATCGTCAAAATTTTCCGTTTCTTCGGTTCCAACTGATATTAGTGGAGTGTCTTCCCTTGAGGAAGTCCAAGAAAAGCTTGCAGTAGAATTGACGGACAATGAATGGGGGGTATTGATTCAAACTGTTCCAGCCATGGAAGCTCTTTTAATGGCTCGGGCCAGTGCCGAGGTTGGCGTACCAATGGCAGAATTGCGTTTGCAACAGTCGGATGAACATCATACCAAGGTAGATGGAACAGGTCTCGCTACCACGATCAACCCTCTCCGCCAATCAAATCAAAAGATGGATGGGTCTAGTATGAGAGAGAATTCCGATCAGATGAAGTACGCCTACCGTCACTTCATTCGATCGATTTCCACCCTCTGCCCACTTGTAATCGTATTCGACGATTGTCAGTGGCAAGATAAGGCCTCCATGGAATGGATGAAATCAATTCTTACTGACACTACCAAGGAGATATCCTCACGGGGTCACGATGTGAAAGACGGTGGATCGCCATCTTTATTGATTGTAGCGTCGTATAGAAGTGAGGAAGTCGATGACGATCATGGACTAATGCGAATGACGAAGGAGTTGAACACGCTGCAGTCAAAACAAGAAAAGGAAGTAAACGAATTCAACGAACTCAGTAATCCTACGAAGGAAATCGATCGTGGTGTTTCTTTGCATATCCAGAATATTCAGCTCGGTAATCTGGAGGTTGGAGACATCGTCGGCATACTAGAAGAGTTGCTGAATTGCAACGGAGCAAATGTAGAAGAATTGGCCGAGATCATTCATAAGAAAAGTAAGTGGTCCCATGCAATGTCAGCGACCTGTTGTGAAAAAGTTATCTTAACTATTGTTTTCGATCTCCCAAGCCGCCGGTAATGCTTTTTTCGTGGTTCAACTTCTGGTGCGTCTTAAAGAAGACAACCGGTTTACTTTCAATATTGGGCTCATGAAATGGACTTGGGATTGCTCCGAGATCAGAGAATCTTACACTGCAACTTCCAACGTAGCAGATTTTCTAACGGACCGGATGAAAAAAAGTGGCGCTGCGCTTGCGATTCTTCCTATCGCCGCAGCGCTGGGAAACGAATTTTCGCCTGGGGCACTTCAAATGGTCATCGATCGCGTAAAAATCTCGTTTCAGAAAAGCGACAACGCCCAGTTCGTTTCCCTTTATGACACAAAACTTGTTAATTCTCCGCTTCTGCAATGTGTGGACGAAGGTCTAGTTGAATCAACTTCCAATGGAATGTTCAAGTTTTGTCATGACAAAATTTTGGAAACTGCAATGTCGTTTTTAAGTGATGACGTGAAAGTATGCATTGGAGATTACTTTCTTGACCAGTTTGATGCTGAAGAAGAAAAATTTGGTGATGCTTTCTACCCACTTTTGAGTTTGGTAAACCAGCGTGTGGATGAGTTGGCTAGAAGCGAAGAGAAGAAGTTCCGGGTGGTCCAGTTAAATACTCTGGCTGGCGAAAAAGCGCTTAATTGCGCAGCATTTGAACCCGCCTCTGAATTTCTTAGCAACGCGATACGTTGCCTTCCAAGCGATCATTGGACAAAGCATCGAGATTTATCCCTACATATTTTCGTCATGGCTGGTGCGGCTGCATTCAATGCTGGTGCAGGTCATGTGGATCGTGTAAAAAGATACACAGATGAGGTGTTTGCACAGACAGACGTACCTTTACTGGACAAAGTTGACCTTTGCTACACCATGATGGATGCTTACGACTCGGCTTTTACTGCAGAGTCAAACCTTGCAAACTATGAATTTGGGAGGTCGTTGTTGAAAGATTTTGGATGCCGATTCCCCAAAAGCTCTGTTGGTGTTCTTTTGCGGACCCTATCTGGTCTTTTGGCCGCGAAAGTTACATTGAAGAAAAAGTTATCGCCACAAATTCTCGAAACTATGCCCATATCCACTGATCGCAAGCTAATGGCGGTGATGAAAATCCTCGACAAGTTCACAAATGCAGCATTTCACTCAAAGACTGACCTCTTGCCACTTGTCATGTTCCGTCAGGTACAGTATACCGATAAGTTTGGACTGAGTCCGTATGCTGCTCTTGCATATCCATTGCTAGGGATGATTTTTTGTTCCATGCAAGATTTTGAGGCGTAAGTTGTTTCATATCTTGCCTCCATGGATGTTTACTTATTTGTTTTAAACTGACGCCTGGAGTTCCGACATTTCTCATTGTGAAGCTCTCGAATATGTGCCCAAGCTGGCCTGACAATCCTTGGGCGTTGCAACGATCAGTCAATCGCGTCGCGTTGTTACCTGTTAGTCTATGTCTACAACATGCATTGGACGACTCCGTTGAACGATTTGCTAAAACCACTGCTAGAAGGGTACAGAGTAGGGATGACGACAGGTACCCTTTATGGGGCATTGTTCTGTGTTGGCTTTTATGTCGAGTTTTGCTTTTGGACTGGAGTGGAATTAACCTCTCTTTACACGGACTGTGCAACGTACCTTCAGCAAATGGAAGACTACGAAGCCATGAAACACGCTGGGTTCTTGAACTGCACGCGTCATATGATTTCGAGGCTCATTGGTTTCACCGACAATTCGGAAGAGGACGACATCGAGGCTCTGTATATGGAGGTTAACGACATGCCCATGATGTGCGCACTTCGGAGGGCACAAATCTACGTGGAATGTTTCCTTGGTAACCACCAGAGAGCAGCCGATCTTGGACTGGAATGGCAGCCAATCATTATGGAAAGATTGATTTCTCAGGTATCAATCGTCGAAATTACCTTTGCCACTTCACTCTCTTGCATGGCTCTGCTCCGTCAAAACAATGGCCGTGGGCCGCGAAAGTACATGAAAATGGGTGCAAAATGTAGAAAGCAGATCAAAACCTACGAAGCAAAGCTGTGCCCCAATTGCGTCGCTCGTAAGTTTTCAAGAGTTGGAATGTGACATTCATAATATGTACGACGTACATACAATAACAACACGTGTCTCTCACATCTCTTTTTCTTCTTCTTGTTGGGTCTGGAAAATCGACCACAGACGCAGCCTTGCTGGATGCGGAATGGGCCGTTTTGAAAAAGGAAAAGGGCGATTTGCGCGTCAAGTTCGAACAGGCTGTGTTGTTGGCGGGACGACGCGGTCTGACGCATCTTCAAGCTTTGGCGAACGAACGATTTGCGATCTACATGGAAGAGATCGGTGATGACGCGGAGACGTGCTACCGATACGAGAAAGCTGTGACACTCTATTCCGAGTGGGGGGCGAATTCCAAAGTCGACGAATTGCACACAAAGCTTGAAGCGCTGACACAACGAGGTATCACCAGCTCTTCGATCTCGTACCAAGGCTTTGTCAAGAGTCCATGATGGCGGGGGTTGGTAAAACTCTGGTTCACAAAGGTTGGACTAGCACGAACGGGAAAAACAAGAAATTGACTGTGAAGACCAATTGGCTGGATTCATTTTCGCCTACCGTAGTAATTCTTCACACTAATAATAAATATATTTTTAATAATAAATATATAATTCAACTCAAACAGACACGACAGGAATTTATGATAATAGTGTATTATAACAAAAGATTGGTTAAGTGTTTGCTGAAAAAAAAAGAGTCTTGTTTGGCTGCAACTGCTTCAGGAGTGGACGATAACGATCGCCGCACTTTCGTTAAAGTGAGTTTCTTGCTCTTTTGGATTTCGCGCCCTTTTTGTTCTCTCAAGTTGGGCAAATCTCGCTGCAATCATGATTGCATCCCAGATGGATCTTGCGGCCCATGGGGTGGCCCCATTCCATGTTGTTGTTGTTGTTGATCGATCTCGTCAAACGAACTAGGCATATCCGAGCTAGGTCCTCTATAAATATCCCTCCAGTTTTGAGCGTGTACTTCATCCAATACCAATGAGAAGCAGCTCACCAAAGCATCACGTTCGCGCGGGCTGTTGGCTTCCAAATCCAGCGATCCTTCCTTCGTGAGCAAGGAGAAGCAAAGTGCATCGCTCACGCTGGCATTCTCCACACGCCGTAGCGCTGTTGTTTGCTTCCCAACATCGACGTACATGATGTGGGTGAGAGGAACTTGGTGTAATTTTCCCATTTTAGGTTTGGCATCCTTGGCGCTTCCCTTCTTCCTTGTTTCCGTCCTCCATGTGACGGCACTTTCTGTAAGTTGTAGTCGAACAGTCTTTGGCTTGCCTCGGCTTCCGTGTGCAACAATGAGTACACCAGGATCTCGTAGCTGTTGCATGGCAGCGGATATGACGATTTCTTCGTTCTGTTGCATGTCGAGCAGTTGGTTTCCGCCGGCAGCTGTTCCACCAGCAAAGACGACTTGTTCTTCATCGAATCCTCGTCGACCCGTCATGTTAGAGTATGCTGTGTTTCCGCCGACTGTTGATCCCGCAACCGAATGACTAGCACCGAGTCCAACACCGTGCATTTGACGGTGAGATGGAGGATATCCTCCATGTGTACCAAATGTGGCACCGGTAGCGACGGACGATGTTCCCGCTATCGAACTTCCCTGTACGACGAAAATTGAAAGAGAGTGAAAGATAGTGATGACGATTCGAAACAAGATGGTTCAGCAACACAATACAATACAATACAAAAGAAAAGAACAGTTTTTTATACGGAGTCCCATAGGCTCTGGAGCGATATTTTGTCTTGTTGTTTGATTACACTTAATACTTACATCGCCGTATCCTCGACTTCTTCGGACTCTTGATCGGGCCGACCATGCATGTCTTCGTGGATAGGCCCCAAAATATTGCTTTCGCAAGGCACGTGGCAATAACAGATACAAAACAAAGAGTAAAAGGAGAGCGAACAATGATACACTGAACGTCAAAGGATCGATACCAAGGGGTCCTTTCGGCCTAGTCATGTTTGGTTGTTTTGTCGTTTGTTTGAGTAGAATAAAAGAGAAACGAATTGTTCAAGATACGATCAGACCAGCAGCAGATAAAGATGACGAGGCAAATCTCTGGTATGGCCGTCAGTAAATGATGGTCAGTACAGCTGCCTGCCTTGATCAGAACAATGCGTTACTGTACTAATGCCGTGACGGTCGGATGATTGCTAGTCTTGCTGCTGCGGTTTGGGTGTACTGTAATATTGGTACAGTAGTGTGTCACTCAATCGGGAACGTCACCATACAAGAGGAGTGAGACTACTACGACGTATGATACACACCCTGAACACTCAATCGTCCTGTGATGACTGTGAATACAAATACAGGACAGGCAGTTTGTTTGTTTGTTTCCTTTTATCGCATTTACTGTTTCACCGCTTTCTGTCGTGTACTACTACTACCGTACTACTACTACACGGAAAAAAACGGGATGGAAACTTATATTTATGAAATGGAACGTTGCTGTTGATGAGGAAATAGTGAAGATCAAATCCCGAGCAGGGCATGTCGGAAAGACGTTGATCTTTCAATGGAATACATGAATGGATACATTTTATATTCGGGATGGCAGACCGTAAAATGTGTCTCCGCGCGATCTCGCAGAAATCGCCTGCATTGCACGATACAAAGAGAAAAAAGCTCCGTAAACCAACTCGGTACTACACAAAAGTAATGAAAAACAGCTACTATAATACTACGTACAAAAAACAACTTCTGTGTTTTTTCCCCCTTCCTGGTGTGCTTGCTATTTTATTACCGCGACGGCTTCCACTTTTTCTCTTACTACCATATAATATCTTCAATCATATCCAATAATATTACACTACACTGCAACCATGGCGACCGATCAAATCCGACAAATGGTCAATTTCATCCTCCAAGAGGCTCATGAAAAGGCCAATGAAATTCGTGTTAAGGTGGGTACTGTACCAAACAAACAGATATATATGGACAAACGGATCGATCTGAGAGAGGTGGTGCTGTATCCAACATGATGACTGCGTGGATGATATGATAATGGCATCCATGCACACCAAGCACCGTTGTGGTATCTGTCTGGATGGATGGTATTGTTGAAAATTCTTACAGTGCCGTATCCGTATCCGTCACCATGGTCACCTCCTCTGTCATCGTATTGTCGCCAAATCGATCCGTTGATGATGGAAAAAGGCGAAGCTGTGTGCGCGTCGGTAAAAGAAGATACCGCGTTCGAAATTTCTCATGTTCCATTTTTTTTCTTCCTCTCTATCAAATGATAACATACTACATCATTATTTTGCTCGGCTCTTTCTCACTCGCCATTGGAATTTTGTCAAAACCTTTTTTTATCATTTCTTTCTTCACTGTTACTCTACAAGACGGAACACGATTTCAACTTGGAAAAGCAAACTCTCGTCCACGAGGCCAAGCTCAACATCCAAGATGAGTTTGCCAAGAAGGAAAAGGACCGTGAAATTCAAGAACGGATCGCTCGGTCCGCCGAAATTGGAGCCTGCCGCGTGAAAAAGATGAAACTTCGGGACGACCTGTTGAAGACACTCATCTCCGAGGCTGGAGCCAAGTGTGGAGTCGTCACACGCGGAGCAAACTACCCACAACTCTTGCAAAAGCTGATCGTCCAAGGATTGATCAAGATCGAAGAAAACGATGTTACCATTTTCTGCCGTGCTCAAGACACCATGACAGTCAAGAAAATCCTTCCTGCTGCCGTCCAGGAATACGTCGAAATCATGAAGAGAGAGTCGAGCGTAACCTTGAAACCAAAGGTCATCTTGAGTGAAGACGCGGCCAAGCACCTTCCGGATAGCAGTTACGGTGGAGTTTTGTTGACAGCATTGGACGGAAGAATTGTATGCGATAACACCATGAGTTCTCGTCTGAACTTGGTCTACGAAGAATTGCTACCTTCGATTCGTGCCATTTTGTTCCCGGATGAACAGTAATTTATTTACAGTTAGTTACATTTTGCGGTCGGACGACGACGACAACGATCGATCGATCGATCGACCCGTACCTTGCAATGTATAAACGCAGGGACCGCATGCGGCAAAAGTAGCTTACGTTACGCAACGTTCACGTGGTTTGATCCGTAAAATATCTTAATAGCAAGAAGGATAAAAAGGTGCAACTAGAGTTACATGCATGACAGTTGCTTTTAGTAAAATGCCTGCATGCCGTAATAACACTCTATCGTTTCGACGAAACATAATACTACGTATTTATTATGGCTGCACGAGGATTCATTCTTCCTCCATGTCATCATTTGACACATCATATCCCGTGATTGCCTTGATGATGCAGAATTCTTCCATGCCATACACTCCTCCTTCTCGTCCATAACCGCTTCCTTTCACTCCGCCGAATGGGGATCCAGCATTGCCGTAGGCGTCGTTCATTTCTACCATGCCCGAACGTAGACGAAGTGCCATCCGACGCCGTCGATCCAATCTTCGACTTTGCACGTAATTGGTCAATCCATATGGGGTATCATTGGCCATTTCCAGGACTTCTTCTTCGCTGTCGAATGGTGTGATGCACAGGACGGGCCCGAAGATCTCCTCTTGCATGATGGTCATGTTCGTGGTACAATCGGCAAAGACGGTCGGTTTGACGAAAAAACCTGCCGTGTCATAGAGGTTGTCGGGACGGCCCAGTCCACCAGCCACCAATGTAGCGCCTTCGTCGATGCCCGTTTGAATCAATTGTTGGATGCGATTGTATTGCCTTTCGTTGACTACCGGGCCAATGTGATTGTCACCTGGAAGATGTGCAGAACCGACCACCGTTTCTTCGGCGACCGATTTGGCCAGCCCGATCGCTTCGTCGTAGTAGGGACGTTCCACAAACATACGCGTCGGGGCATTACAGCTCTGTCCGCTGTTGAAAAAGACGCTTTCGACTCCCTCCACAACCGCCTCGGCCATCCACTCGTCTCCCACGTCGGCAAAGAGAATGTTGGCGCCCTTACCTCCGAGTTCCATGGACGTCTTTTTCAAGTTCATTGCCGCATTGGCAGCGACTTGCTTTCCAGCTCGAGTCGATCCGGTAAAGGAAATCATGTCTACATTGGGATTTCGGGTCACTGCGTCACCAGTTGTAGGACCGTCGCCACTGACCAGATTGAAGACTCCGGGTGGAAATCCAGCCTCATGCATCAGTTCGGCAAACAACAAAGCAGAAAGAGGCGACTCTTCCGACGGCTTCAAAACTGCCGTGCATCCTACCAATAGGGCGGGAATAACTTTCTGTATTGGCATGCGTGGCACGTTAATAAATCAGTGTCAAACAGCAGGCGTACTATAACATGCATCAACATGCTTTTCCTTGTCTGCCATTCTTTATTGAACTCACCAGTGTAATTTGATTCAAGGGCCAGTTCCACGGTGTGATCATTCCTACAACACCCACGGCCTCATATAATATGGTTGTCAGCTGCTCATCTCCCTCGTTGGGATAAATATTGGGCAGCGGCCGTTCAAATGCAAACTCGGTTTTTGCCATATTCAAGGCGCTCCAAATGTTCCCTCGGCCTCCACCCACATGGCTCGACAGTGCCGATTCAATGGGCGAGCCCATTTCGGTACTGACCAACATTGCCATGTCGTCCATTCGTGTAGTATACACCTCAAGCAGCCTTTTGACAAGGCTTTGTCGTTCTTTGGGTGATGTGTCATAATTCCAGGACGGCCATGCGTCCTTGGCGGCCAAGACGGCAGCATTAACGTCTTGTGGTGATCCCAGGGCCACTTTGGCTACTACTTTGGCCGTGGACGGATCAACCAATTCAAAAAATGCAGGTTGTTCAGAGATGGGATCGACCCATTTTCCATTGATGTAAAATTTGTTGAGGGGCAGCGATCCGATCAGTTTGGATTCCACATCCTCATCGACGTGGGATTGTATTGTACCGTCGGCTTGGACTGTCGCCGTCGCAACGTTGTCAGCCACTGCCAGGACGTTGATCGAGGAAATGATAGGAATTAAGTATAGCGAACGGAGCAGCATCTTGTTGATGTCGTACTATGTTCAATCTATCATGTTCAAAAACGAAGTGATGAGAAAAAAAATTATGATCAAAAGAAAGGAAAAAATGAAAATCCCGCATTGGATTCGGAGATGGCACAAACTATCGTTAATACGTACTACTAGTAATAAGATACTGGGAGTATTGTACTACGTAGTATTTTCGTAGTACCTCTTCCCCCCCGGGCTTTTTACCCAGGTTTGCAAGAGCCTGGGGAACTTGCAGTTAACTACCGGTATAAGAATCCATAGACAATTGTTCCAGCGGTGCTACAAAGCTACTGCAGTTTCATGCATGGCATCATGCAGAACCGGCGTACGACCGGAAAGATTGTGTTTCTTTTATTTACTGTTAGTCAGAAGGGGGCTAAGGAAGAGGAGGAAGAATGCTTATGGTGCATGATTTCTGATAGAGTTGTGGCAGGGGGGTGACAGAATTATTACTCTATTATACATACTACGTAATAGAACAGGCCTATCGGCTGAAGAAAGCCATTGGTGAATCACAGGTGCCAGCAGTCTCACCATAAATATTGCTTTTTCTAATCGGCTGATTTCCCCAGTGTTACATTAGTTGGCACCGAATGATCTTCTGCAACATGTTCTGCATAGCACTGATCGCAGTAATGTGTTCCAGGACTACATTGGCAATATGTTCGTACCCGGTGAGATCGGCCGTGGCACATTTTGTACGTCGGAAGCGCGAGCAGCTGGTGGTCGAGTTTCCGCTTCCGAGGGTTGAATCGTTGGCCGTTGGCCGTTGGAATGTTCTCTGGCGCTGGTTCGTTATCATCGTCGGTTTCAACAACACCTCTAATTGCTCCCGATTCCATTTCGTCAAGTTGCCCACCACCAACATCCATCACTTGTGCTGCCTCTTCAAGGATCAATTCCTGCTCCGACTGAGTTCCTGCTGCCTCGACTGTTGGTTCAGTATCATAAAAGCAGTCACTACTAGGCCCCTTTTTTGTTATATGACACCACCTCTTGACTGCATACAGTTCGATTGGGTTTCTATCGGAATCCTTGAAGTCTTCACAGTGGAAAAATGATGGAAAGTTGGTCTTTGCCCCGTACCCCGTATTTCCTTCATTTCCTGTCGAATTACCACACCTCGAAGTCTGTGGCCAGACTCAGGGTTAGGCCATTTACTTCTGATGTGTTCAAATGTACGAACATACTTCGAAAGAACGATAATTTCGGCCTCTCTACCGATCCTCATTGTCGAAGAAGGTTGGATCAACTTTGAACATGGCAGATTTGAATATGGCCAAAAAAACCAAAAAGCGATGGACAACACCTTGTTTTGAGCGGCAAGCGGCATGTAAAACCACTACTACGTACTACCGGTAGTGGTACTGTAGGTACCGTACCTACCGTAGGTAGTATGACGTACTGAAAGTGAATGAACTCGCATTTCCCCTCTGTTGAATCATACCTCCTCTTTACTACGGTAGCTACCGGTATCATACGGTAGCTATTGTAGAGCTACCGTACCGTAAAGACTGTTTGTCGTTATATTATGTAGTAATACTATTATTATATAATTCGTGTTATTATAACAGTCAAGTTTCTTATGTTAATTCACTGTCAGTTTTCACCGCAGTCTACTCCGAGAACGAAAGAAGACAACGGTAGCGGTATCGTACTACGGAAGGTACCGGTACACGGAGTACCGGTACCGTACCGTCTTACATTGTTTTATCCAATCATCTTCAATCTTTTTTCACGCATTTCATGATTACGTAAGCTACTACTCTAAATAATACTAAATACACAACATCATCATCATCATCAATCACTCTCTCATTCTTGTATTATTGGGAGTCGAATGAATCACGTACTCTAGTCGTATGTGCTACACGGAGTACAATTTTCTTTTCGACAAAGATTTTGCTTTTGGCCAACCATTGTGGCGGTATCTTTCGCATACAGAAAACGAAAAATGAGTCGGAGTGCCGACATTTCAACGGCAGTCAGAGCACCGCGCTTGCTGACACAGCGTGTTTATGTGCATAATATTTTCATGTGCATTCAACGCACTCAGTGTAGCGCGCTCGGATTAGGAACGGCCTTTCACCGAAGAATCCGATAGCCGTCTCTTCCGCCATTTCCCTCCACCAGACTCTCCTTCATCGATACTACTAGAGACGTATACTAGCAAGCTCAACTTACACACACACTCTGAATCGTTCAAAACTTGGCTCTGTCGGCACCGTTTACAGTTTACAAGAGCAATCAAATCAAAATAACAAGATCACATATTCGCTCTCGTCCTTGAGTGTGTAGAGATTCAACCTGTGGTACTACTACGACGGCAAGCAAGTACCTAACCAACCACAGCAAGTCCTTGCTTTCTGTCTTCTTCCTCCCACCTCGTAGTTGCCGCGACTGTCCGCCTTTCGCTTCTGGAACATCCTATCGACTTGTTTTATTTCCGAACGGCTACAGTTTTATATAACAGTGTCGTTGTTTCCACAAAAAAAACAAACTTAGAGGTGTATTATACTTTTGTTGCATCACCAACGGCAACAGGTACTAGCACTTCTTTAATTTATACGTGTTGTTGTTGTTGTGATGAGTCAACCAAAGTATCAGTTCGCTTCCTCCGCCCCGTACCATGGGGGTGGCAAAAAGAGCGGATCACGACACCGTCGGAGCTACAGCGAAGATACCGACACGGATGGAGCCTCCTTGACCTATTCGGCGACATCCTCGGTTCATTCGGGAGGATCTGCCGCAGGAGAATCTACTGACAGCAGCTTTGCTGATATTATGCGTGTCTTGGATTTGCAAGATTCGGAACAATTAAAGGAAATTATCAAGAAGGAGGGTGTCTCGTCGATCGATGAATTACAGAGAAAGCGAGGATATCATTCAGGCGCTGGTTCGGTGGCATCCTCCTTGGCCTATTCTACCGATGGAGATTCGCATTTGGAAGGAACCAAGCTGTTACAAACGATTGCTGGGTGAGTAAGAGTGGAATGCTACAGTATTGTGCCTCTGCCTGGACTTTTGCCGATACCTTGTCTTACCTATAATTGGTATTCTGTTACTACCGCAGCCAACCAAGCGACAGCTATGCCTTTGACGGAGGTGGTGCAGGCGATGAAAATTTGGACTTGCTGTTTGCACCCGCCGCCCCTGCCGTTGTCAAACGATCCAAGGGAAACAAGGTGGTACTCGGCAAAGATAAGAACGCCCAAGGTGTCAACACAACTCCCAAGTCCAAAACGGTTCGAAAGGCGTTTGAAGGTGAAGACGCCGAGTCCCCCTCTTCCAACAAATCCACTCCCACAAAAGCTCCACCATCATCTAGTCCCGGTACTCCCCCACTGCCACGAAAAAATAGAAACGCCGGTAGCATACAGGTCGAAGAAGAAGATGTTGATTACAAGGAGTGGTGGATGCAATGCTTTCCTGATGCTTTTAAGAATTTGATGCCAACACGCTAAACGGATGCAACAGGGCGGCGGAGGCCGTGAAGATTGGAAACGAGCACCCGGGGAAGCTTCTTACTTTTAATAGTGGTGATGATGCCGTCTTGTCAATGAACCTTTTGTGGCATGTGGATGCCCACGGTCATCTACTTTTTTACTTTCGATGAAATATTTATTTGTCAATTTTTTTTACACACCCGGCGAATATGGGAAGACGAAGAGTGTGAGAAAGGATCGCAACATGGGATTTCTATTCTCTTGAAACTAAATGCCTTCGAATCCTTCGACTTTCGATGTTGGCAGTAACAAAAACTTGGCACTTGTAGTTAACACACTTTCGCATCAAGTACCACTACTGTACAAGACCATACATCATAAGCTAGTATTACATGAAGTATATGAAATCGACAGATGGCTCCCACGGTTCGACCTACGACAGTATTTCCTGTTAGGAAGTCAACCTACATCTACCAAATGAAAAGTCTTCATTCAAGAGGCTTGTGTCGCTTGAGAATCGGGAAACCAATTTTCGTTTCAAATCCACGGGAGACTAACTACCCCTGCTCCCTCTACCTACCATACGGTAGTCCCGGTCTCTACTAGTTCCCCGTCTTCAAGTTGAATTTACCGGAACGATTCCCCCCCCCCCCATGACCATAGTTCGTGTTGGGGGGGGTCTTGCATCCTCTCCCCTCCCCTAACTTGAATTTCCTCCACCATCAAAAAATCATTCATCTTATTACAGTTAATGTCAACGACTTTCCAGAGTATCTCGTGTCTTTCCTCCTTCGACGACAAAAAAAATATCATCTCAAGTAGGATCGGTAGGCGACCGTCCATATCCTGTCCGGAAACGACTCTCGCCAATTCACACACCTGAAGTATGCATCTGCCGTTTTTCAAAGCAGCGCTCGTAGTTTCACTTCTTTTTGACATTCGAAAGAACGCATCTACGGCATATAGTATAATAATAATATCTTTGGAAGGGATTCCTCTGTCACAGCATTCGAAACACGGTTGTAGAACAAGTTGTCATCGACCGGACAAGCCAAAACACCAACGTCGCAGTTCTCTCGAAATGAACAAACCTGCGTTCCAAGCGGAAGATTTGCCCCAACAATCAACCCCTCGAAAGCGCAAGACGCCATCTTCATTGGAAAAAAACTCTTCTCGAACGCCTCAAAATCGACAAGCCATGACCAACGCCGCTCCACTTTATATTACTGTCGGCCCGCAATGTTGTGGCAAGTCCAGTCTATTGAAGACCTTGGATGGAGGCAAGGTCAAGGATATTTCCTTGGATGATCAACCGGATGTGTACGTTCCAGTACCAACCGATATCTTTTTAAGTTGCTTTGCGGACAAGACCGTCACCCAGGATGTACCCGAGTTGTTGCAACAAGTCTACCAAGGAAGAACATTACAGGAACGTATCCGAAACGACAACAGGGAAATTCATTTGATCCTACAACGATGGGCCGGGGATATCACACGAGAGGAATTTGAAAGCGCCGTGCGAGAATTCTACATTAGCCGAGGTTTTGGTTTGGAGGTCGCTCAGCAGCTGGTGACTGCTGTCGAACAATCCTTAAACAATAAAGTTGCCCCTAGCAGCAAGCCCCAATTGTTGTTGCCAAAAATGATTGATGTGTTCATTCTAGAATCGCTCTTCCAACCGCATCCAGACACGAAACAGAGCGGTATACAAAAGGCACACCAAGAGCTACGCACGACTCCCAAACATATTCCGATTGCATGGGGCAATACGAACGCGAAAAGCCGAGACTACAGTCAGGCATTGGAGATTGCCTGTCAAACGCGACGACCTGTTCGGTTTGTTATCTGCCATCCGGCTCTCACCAATGAAAAAGAACCATCTCAAGCGGCAATCGATGCCAAGCTGCTCACGTTGCCGTGGGTCAGCTTGTCGGACCTGTTGAAGCGAAACTTGAAGCGGCTCCAGGAAACGGGTCGATACATCCCAGCATTCGCCATTTCCGATTGTTGCAGCAGAGTTCAATCATTAGTCACCATTAACCGGGTAGAGGGAATTGACACTGTCGAGCAGCGATTGGTATCGTTAGCATCGCCTTCTTTTGTGAATGGGAATAATGGAAGACGCCCGCAACAGCAACGGCATACTCCTACGTTCGAGTACGTACTGACAGAACATCGTTTGATCCAAAAGATTTATCCTCAAATTCAACAGGGACGAGCAAATGGGAATCGCCGCAGTAATAGGTTTTAGGAGCATGACCTCGCTATCCACCTCCTCTTGTATGGTACTTCTGCAATTTTATAATGAAGTTAAATACTACTGGAATCAAAGTACTACTTCCGTACCATCTTGAAGTTGTATCGTTAGCGGAGCATATCCTGAACAAACACGATGAGGGACATAAGTACGAAGTCTTCCCGCCCCAAACAAGTGAACGGGTCCATCCGTCAAGCAGAACACCATTTTTCTTCATTTTGTAGCTATTTTGATCGCTAGATGCCAACTAGCTTTTCACTCAATTCCCAGAGTTTCTTTCCTTTGTTGTCATCTTGAGCTTCCTTACTGACAGCGTAAATGGAAAATTCTCTGCCAAACGCGGCCTCTCCGTATTTTGATGAGCCTGGTGGACTATTATAGTATTCACCTTGAGTATTGACAGTTGTCATGTATGCCAAGGCCGCCCCTCCCCATTCTGGTGACTCAGCAACCTTGAGGACATTGGTGGCCAAGACACCAAATATGGAGGAGAACAAGGGAGACTGGTAGCGAAATAGACCGGTGGAGGTGATAAGACCAGGACTGAAGGAATTTACTGTGATACCTTTCGTAGCATCCGACGCAGAAAGTCTCCGTTGTAATTCACGACAAAAGAAAACATTGCACAGTTTGCTGTCTTTGTATGCTTTGTCTCCATTATAACTTTGTCCGTCAACCATCTCAAAATTCTTGCCTTGACGAATAAATCCCTCCAAGTTTCCAAGTGTTGCTAATTTCCCTTGAGCTCCTCCGGGGCTATCAGGATCATGAACAGCCGATGCTGTGATGACGATCTTTCCAGTGTCTGGGCGAATCTTGGGCAAAAGCAAGCTCTGCAGGTAAAAGTGGCCCAGGTGGTTGGTCCCAACAGTCAACTCAAATCCTTCTTTGGTCCGTTGAATTTCCGGATCATCTGTATTCAATGCAACCCCTGCGTTGTAGCAGACCACATCCAAGTTTTCCAGTTTGATGTCTTTGACAAAGTCTCGAATGGAGGCTTGACTGGCCAAGTCGCATTCCGCTGGAATAAGATTTGCATCCAATGTCTCGGCCTTGATTTTGTCAGCAGCTTCCTGCGCCTTGGCCAATGTTCGGCATGCCATGATAATAGTGTTGCCTTGTCGAGCAAGAATACGCGCCGCTTCAAATCCGATACCAGAATTGCAACCCGTAACCAAAATTGTTTTGGGTGGAGAAACTTTGAATCCTCCCGTTTCTGCCCATGTGGGGAGAGCTTTTCCTGTTGAACCCGTCCACAAAGACAAAGCTGTAATACCGGTTGTTATCAAAGCCTTTCGCCGGTCCATACCATTTGATGGACTTTCTTCGTTGTCATTATCTTGGAGCTGGTCAGCCACCGGTGCTTGATGAGCCGAAAGGGCGGTTAAGACAGCGTCGATGTTTTGATTGAGTTGTCCTCCTTTCAGACGTTTGGAGACCCTTTGACTCGACAAAGCAACTGAATTGAGCAGGCAAATCAATAGTAGCAATGTCACCCGCATTGAAGAAATTAAGGCACGCATCGTGGCAATGGAGGTTGCAGATACCTATTTTGATGGGCGTCGCTTGCTGTGATGGACAACGGAGACAAAGATCTTGTGAGCCGATCAGAGCAAATGGATGATGACGCGTGATGAGACTGTCTGCTCTCTGCAGATTCTGAAGATGATGGAAAGATACTCCGTAATGAGGTGGAAAAGGAGGACTTGCTCGCGCGGGCACGTTTCACAAAAACTCTAGGGACAAACGATGCTAATCTAACAAGTTGTATTATATTTACAGTTAAAGGAGCAACAAATGCCTGCTTCATTAGAAATCTTCTTTATTGGTCTTTTAGTTCTAGGTTCACAGCGACACTGACTTGGAACTGATAGGATCCGTTCCCAAGCTCCAAATGGACGTGATCGTTTTCCCTTGCAGCTCCAAGAATTCCAGCCACTCCTGCTACAAAACCGGAGTCAGACCATATTATCCTGCCACTTTCCAATATTTCGATTTCCATCGGATGGCCCTCATGTGTCCTTCCAATATTTATGTCATCCATAGCAATTGGGACTATAAAGGTTCCAGTGGTACCTGGAGGAAGTGTAATATCATATCCAAACAAACCCGCCTCTCTTTTCGAGTAGAAAACCTTAATGTCACCATGAGGACTGGCAACTTTGGCGGAGATGCCATCCAACCTCAGAACATTTGGCTTGATTTGGACATGCGCAAATCCTGGCTTGAGTGGAGCAATACCAGCAACGTATTTGTACATCCAGCCTGCTACACTTCCGAACATGTGGTGGTTCCTTGAATTCATGCCAGGACCACTGGTGTCGCTGTTCCATAACTCCCAAACAGTTGTTGAAGGCTCGTATTGATTTTGCAGCATGTAACCCCAGCTAGGGTAGGTGGTTTGTAGTGCAAGATCAAGTGCCACATCACCCCGTCCCAGAATAGACAACGCCTCCATTTCGTATTTGATACCGATAATTCCGCTAGTAGTGTGACCCCCGTTCGTCACTTCAATGTCGCTGATGAGGTGATTTAAGACAGACTGCTCGACATCGTCAGGTACGACGCCTAGATACAGGGGAAGAGCTTGTTCTGTTTGCAATCCTGACATGTATACTCCCGTCGTGACATTATAGAACGAATCATGGAATTCTGGAGCCGTTTTGGTAAAGAGCTCGGTCAACCGTCGCAGCATGAACGGCGCGTCCGGATGTGGAGAGTTACGAAAAATGTCCATTCCGAGTTTCAAATCCCCCAGGAACGCAAATGCACCAGTGAGGTGTTCGTAAGCCTTGGGGTGGGGAGGTGGAGGACACCAGTCGCCATATTTCTCTCGAAACTTGGCAATTCCCGTTTGGTTGTAGCTTAATTCGAGAAAATAGTAATACCGCACTATGGATTCATGATGTCGTAGGAGGACTTCTTGATCACCGTAGTGGGTTGACAACACCCAAAGAATCATCACGTATGCCGTTTGCCAGTTGGGTGCTCCGTCTGGTTCCGAATTCAAGGGCGGAACAAAGTTCGGCATACCACCATTGTTGGGGTTCTGAGCATCCATCATTTGATCCAACCAGTGTGTGTAAAATGCACCCATCCCAAAGCTCAGTGCAGCTATCTCTGCCGTCAACGCGGCATCTCCCATCCAACCACGCCGTTCATCTCGTTGGGGACAATCCGTTTGGACGCTCATGAGGTTGGACATCAAGCTCGACAGCACCATATCTTGTATTTGTTCCAACAACGGATCCGTAAAGTGAAGATAGGATGTCCGCTGGACGTCTGTATGCAACTCTACTGCCTCCAAATCCGACAGTTCAAGAGTGTGGTCGAGACCTGAGATTTCGACATAGCGAAATCCATGCTGGGTGAACAATGGGGTGTAGGTTTCCCCTTTCGGGTCCCCACTGCAAATGTACCGATCTGTGGCTTGAGCCGTTCTCAAATTGTCCGTATAAATGGTCGTGCCGTCGAAATCCCCGTACGGGGGGTGCATAAGAACTTCGGCATGTCGCATAGTGATTTCCATGCCGCGAGAGCAGTGAATGCGCTTTAATCTCACCACGGCCGCTTGATTTTGACCAAAGTCCACCAATTGAGTAATGTTCTTTGTTGCGGCAGTACCAGTAGAAGGTTGAGACACTATAGTAATGGTGACGGGCGGTGTCGTCGAAATATGTCGAATTGGTGGAAATAGTTGAGATACCAATCTAGCCTTCGTGGCGACGGATGTCGAAAGCGTAGCTGCCGACCACGACGAAGTAGCAGTGATGTATCCTGGCGATTGCCAACCATGGATGCGTTCGGCAACTCTGGCATCAAATGTCTCGCCATTGTACAAGGAATTGTATTGGACCGGGCTGTCGTTCGAGACACTCCATGTTTCATCCGAAACAAGGACAGGCTTGCCGTCCACATGCAATTGAAGAATCAGTTGTGGTGGATCACTCGAGCACATCGGTTGATTGGTTCCGGGGGGTGGTCCACAACTCCACCATCCATTTCCGAGTATGACGGAAAGCACGTGTTTGTTGTCGGTTGTTGTTGCCTTTCGTTGTTGTAGCTCAGTAGTCATATCGTAGGTGGAATACCACACTCGTTTGGAAAAATCCGTCCATCCAGGATCCAATTGATGATCACCGACCTTTTTGCCATCGAGGTAGACGTGATGGTATCCAATCCCCGATACAAACAGGGTGGCGTAGTGTTTCACATCGGGCATGGTGAATTCTTTGCGCAACAAGGTTCCACCGGTAATCCACTTGGCATTCCAAGAGCCGACAATAGCCGTTCGGAAACGAGCTGCATCAGAAACAATGACTGGCGAAGTATTCTTGTTGTCTCCATTCTTCTCTGGTTCCAATCGAATTGACACTTTCCATTCAATGTCAATATCGGATTTCGTAAAGGGCGTCACAGAATTGCATTGCAAGGGTACCAAGTGTGTTTGATTTGATACTACCCAACCACAATCGATCCACCCACAACAATCCACGGTATCGTCGTCGTCATCGCCCAACGACATGGGCGTTGTTTTGACGTGTAATTGATAGGACTGTTGTGTGATGGATCGTTGGCTAGACGACCTGACATGCTCATCGTTGACTTGGATTTGCCAGGAGACACGGGGGATAGGTTTGTCCACACCCATGGGATCTTCCAGGTACTCCGTCGTCAACGATGTCACGGAAATATCATTGCCGTCTTGAACAGACGTAGTAGCAACACTGCCACGAATGGTACGGACGACCATCTCCTCGTCAAGATCAACGGTGAATCCGAACGATGCATCCATCATCAAAAGTGTCCCAAAGAGGACAATTTTCCAGCCGCGACAAAAAATCATTTTGTTCACCGCCTCGTCACTGGTTTTACCGTGATTACTGTGATGTGTGTTGGAGCGGTAGATTTTAGTTTTCTACTGGGTCAATCAACAATACTACAGTAGTTTGATACTGAAGTGTCGGGATGTTGGGAGATGGATGTTTGTTGTAAAAAGAACCGAACGACCTGTGATGCCCCAAAACGAAAGATCGGCACAACGGATAAAAGAGAAGGAGTAATGTGTCACATGTGAGATTTTTGGATCTTTTTCATCCAACAGGTGGATTTTCACAAGAAAAGTCAATCTTCAAGGAGCGACAGACAGACGCAAGCAACAAAAACCTTTTTGTTTGCGGCAATGCTATAAAACTTTCACACCAATACAACTTTGCGATTCTATTTCGATATTGCAGTGTGTATTACGAGAATTTTTTCTTTACAACAACCAATTGCGACATACAATACAAAATAATTTTGTAAGATAATAATAATATTCAGTAAATACTATTATGCGCACCTAAAGTCGTGCATTTCTAATGCATGAAATATAAAAACTGTAAATTCCTACCCTCAACTAGCTACCAGAGACTACGTAGTATGATACGACTGGGGCAGTCGAGCCGGGAAGAGCAAATAAACCATCATAAAATCGTATACTCTTCCGTTCCTTACTTCATCTTTATAATCATGTCTTCGTCGTCCGGTAGTAGCATCATCTCCTTGTCATTCGAAGAGTCCGAGAAGGCCATTTCCCTCTTTCAAGAATTTTTGCGGCTTGACACTGTCTCGGCGACCTCTCCCACCACCGGTGCCTACAAACGGTGTGCAGCATTTCTCCAAACTCTGTTGGAATCCCTTCCGGTTCTCCAAAATGTTCACTTGTTGAAGGAAGCACCCGACCATTCTCCAGTGGTCGTAGCTCATTGGCCAGGAAAGGATCCGTCACTCCCTGTGTTGTTGTTGAACAGCCATTACGATGTCGTTCCGGCCGACGTCTCCAAATGGACCGTACCACCGTTTGACGCCGTTCGCAAAGACGGCAGAATATACGGACGTGGAACTCAAGATATGAAATGTGTCTGTATGCAATACATCGAAGCCATTCGCAAGATCTCCAATCTGTATCCGGAATGGCAACCGGAACGATCCATCTATCTGACCTTTGTTCCCGACGAAGAGATTGGTGGGTCAGGAATGGCGGCATTTTTGGAGAGCGATCTGTACAAGACTGAACTTCCCGGTATTGCCCTGGCATTGGATGAAGGACTGGCATCTACCACCAATGTCTTTGACGTGTTCTATGGAGAACGTCTTCCCTGGTGGGTCGAAGTGGAAGCCACCGGTCCCACCGGACATGGTTCCAGGTTCATTGAGAACACTGCCGTGGAACAAATTGTGGAACTCTCCCGAAAGGCGTTGGCGTTTCGGACGGGACAACGCGACTTGCTCGAGATGAAACACGATGAAAATTGTACGCATGCCGTTGTGGCCAAGAACAAGACGTTGGGAGATGTGACCAGTCTCAACATTACCACACTCCAAGCAGGTATGGCGGTGGGCGATACCTTTGCCTTTAACGTAGTCCCAGACACGGCCAAGTGTACCCTGGACATTCGAATTTCACCGCATATGGAACCACAAGAAATGAAGGACATTCTCGACACCTGGTGTCGGGAATGCAGTAAGGCTCCCGAAAAGGGTAGCCAGGTGACGTGGAAACCGGTCGGAGACTGCAACAGCAATGCCATGGCTCATGCCACCACGGATACAGATCGAAAAGTCAATCCGTGGTATGCTGCTTTCTGTGATGCGTTACAAAGTATGGGATGTGAGATCTCCCCCCAAGTGTTTCCGGCTGCTACCGATAGTCGGTTTCTCCGTGCGCTCGGAATACGAGCATTGGGATTCTCACCCATGCGGAATACAGAAATTCTACTTCATGAACATGACGAGTACATTTTGGAATCCAACTTTATAGAGGGTATCGGAATCTTTGTCAATTTGATTCAATCGCTAGGGTCTCAGGGTCAGGAGATTGACCGCCTGACAGACAAGAAACGCAAAGTAGAGACGGAAGAAAAGAAAGACGACCCTTCCAATGATTAACCAGCTTTTGTCTACCATGGGGAAGGTCCACAGAATTTTTCTTACATAACTGCCTAAACTAGATCAAAGTGAGCTGCTAGCTAGATACTCCTCATATTGGTGATTTTGCGAATAATCTTTACGTCCTTCTCTAGAGGGAGTACTTGCGACAGTGGGCATCTGCTTTTTTCCGGCAGAAGTAGTAGTAGTAGTACGGCCTATTACTGAGTAGAGAAGAGACAGATGTTGCGACATTCACGTTGCCTACATTTCCTAAGCAACGTTGATAGATCCGGGACGTTGTACGATACTACTGAAGTAGGCTATCGTTCAGACTTGACTGACTACGTCGTACATGTGTCAATGCATTGCTTGTTTCACCATAACAACTCGACAAACAAGGCTAAGAACAACTAGCTAGGATGCCTGCCTTTGTCACCGCATCTCATCTTTCTAGCAGTTACCCCCAAGTAAGGTAGGTACATTTGGGAATTGGCCCCATGTATAAAGTGATTGGTTAAAAGGCTTTATACATCTATGAGTAATAAGTAACATTGGATTGATATTGTCGTGTTTTTTTTTGGGAGTATCGTATGAAAAAGAAGTTTGGGGAGTTTAGGAAGAAAGAGAGTATTCAGATTGTTGGAGAAAATATAAGGGGGTATCGAGAGAGAAGAGATTTTTGGGATGTTTGAGAAACTCGGTGGATGGAACGTCGTTGCTTGTACCCTACCCAAGAAGCAAGTGCATTCTTAAGAATGTCGTTGAAGGGAGGTAACATAGTTTTGAACTTGGTCGGAAGACGAGGCAACAGAGGAGAGAATCTTCTTGACGCTGGCAAGTCGATGGTACTTTTCCGTCTTGGTCGTCTTCATGGTGAGACTCATTCGGGTTTCTTGTGACTTTTGCATGGAATAAGCAAGCTTTTGAAGAGTGGCCTTGTATCGCTCATCAAAGGACAAGCTGAAAGTGTCGGTCTCTCCTTCCATCATGCTGCTATCATCATCTTCACTGTCACTCATGAAATCATCGGGAAGAAATGGTGTCAAGAACTGCCCGTGCTCGTCCTTGTCCAAGTGGAGAAGCTCTTCCATTGGCCCGATGGGGGACTCGCAGGGAGCTCCGCCAAAGAGCTCTACATCCAAGAATCTATACCCGATCTGGCGATCAATCTCCAAAATGTCACCCATACTCATGCGATCATCACCACCATCAGTATCATCACAGTTTTTCTCTTCCTCCAACGACCGTTTCCATTGTCCAACGACAAAATCTTCATCTTCGACAAACACTTGATGGCCAGGCATGATGATGGGAAAGGAAATATCTTCAGAAAAGAGCGTGTCCATGTTTATGCTGTATTTGAGAGAGAAGGATAGTTGTACTGTAGTAGTAATATCGATGAGGAGAAGTTCGAGAAAGCTGTGCACTGTTGGTGGACACGTTTTGTTGTTTTTTCCTTCTTGTGTTTTTTTTTGAGAAGTTTGCCAGTTAGGTTTGGTCGACGAAAATGTTTCATTATTTTTGTTTGTTGTTGTGTTAATACGTCGTATTCTACGTGAAGAGGGAGAATTGACTCCATGAATCTAACAGTAACCGGCAGCTGAACTGTGTGACGACTTCTGTACGACTTCGTAGGCGGTCATTTTTCTGGTGGGGTGAAAAAGGTTCTCATGGATCAGTGAGTATTTAGTATGTAATTTGTTGGGCCTAGTGGTAGAACATCAACAATTCGAAGAGACATAGTAAAACAATTAGGTAGGTAGGGCGTCACCGGTTGAGAAACCAGATGTCGATCTATGATACCGTACCTACGACGTACTCTAGCTCTAGTAGTAGAGGGTGAAATTACCTTGACAGAAGGTGAAAGCGCGTGTGAAATACGAATCCCGTATCTTGTATCGTTTACAGTTAGGGCCTCTTGAATTTTGGGCGAACTAACAGTAAAGCATTCCTAATACACGTCGACATCACCACAACCAACATCCTCCTTCCGTCACCGGGAAATGAACGGCTTCGCTGGCTCGACCAAAAGATTCCTTGGAAGGAGGAATTTTATTGACAGTGACTGTGAATTGACTGTGAATCGTCATCGAATGAATCAAAATTTTGATCAATCGTCTTGATCCCGATGAGTACGTCGTACGACAAAAGAAATAATGGTGATCGTTCACTGGTGACGCTCTACGACTAGTACATTCCATTCAAGCTGCTGCTGGAAAAAAATCTGTTGCAAGAGAACTCGATTCTCATCATGGTGGATGGCAAGTTTGAGGAAAGAAACGGTGACACCGATGATGCAGACAGCTTTTGGGACATCGCCCTCATGCAACACCCAGAGGAAAAGCTGGAAGACGAAGGTGACGAAGATCACACCATTAATGACAGCGAAAAACAGGGTGGAAAAGTTACTTTGTACCGTCTTCCAAACACATCCATAACCTTGGAACTGGCACAGCTCCCTCAGGAGGAGGGCGTGTGGTCTCCAGTAGGATGTGATGCATGGTATGCATCGGCGTTGCTAAGTTGTTTGGTACTCCAAGACGCAGAAAAAGCTATAATGGCTGATGAATTCCCTTCTGGTGGACTGTACGGAATCTTCCCACCGGTCCACGACACATCTAGGCCATTTCAAGTACTGGAATTGGGAAGTGGAGCCAAAGCCTTGTCAGGATTGGCGGCAACAGTGGCACTGTCAACAATGCTGTCGAATCGATTCCCATCTTGGACTGTGACACTCACAGACAACGAACAGGAAGTCCTTCACCAAATGAAACGCAATGTTGCGACTAACCAATCCAAAATCATATCCGCTGAAGCATCCAATATTGATCAGGTGATCAATGTCGAGTACCTTGATTGGGGTACGGATTTCGACGAGATCGATCACGAGAAGCAATTCATACTGGACGCGGATGTCGTCCTTGGAAGTGAGTTGGTGTATACCGAAGAGACAGCCACTGCCTTGGTAAAAATCTTGTTGACACTGCTGAAACGAAATTCAGGAGTATCGATATGGATTGTTCAAGTGACGGACCGTCATGGCTGGTCAGAAATAGTTCTTCCAACCTTGGAGTCGCATCCAGGAGTCATAGTTGATACCATACCGTTGACACGAGAATTACATGACACCGCCAGGACTTTGGTTCCAATGGGAGGGGCCTTGGATCAGTATGCCTTTGGCGCCGTGAAGGTTTCAAACGCCGCTTGAAATGAATGTGCGAACTCACTACACATAAAAGTTCCGCTAGTTCCATCGTGGTCCACAGATACAACTGTTTCCCTTGCTACCTCCCGTGTCACGTCTTCGGTTTAACCAACAGCAAGGACACACTTCTCTCCTCGCACTCTTCCAGGATCGAGTCCATTGAATGAGCGCAAATCTGTCTCCAGCAGTTATGGGAGTCACCTCATGCAGATGACGACCCGCATGGATGACAGCGCGTCCCACCTCTGGTTTATACTCTCCTAAGAGCTTATTTCCGCGGACGCTCTCGCCACGGAGGCCCCAAAAGTGAAGGTTTCCACCTTCAAACTTGTCTCCCAAACACACATTCAACGTTACCTGAGAATAAAAATGGATAATATTGTTAGATACGAGTCAAAGGTCCTTATCAAACTTGACCATTGTCACTTTTTATGATTACTTGCCTCTGCATCATCAGTGTGTGGAACTAAGCGTTGGCGTGGTTTGCTTTGTGTTGGATCCGCAGAATAGGACGCAATAAATCCCTGTCTCCAATCGAGATCTCCACCCTCAAGTTCTGTCTCTTTGTACAGCTGAGCAGATAAAGGACGAACGACAAGGTGAAAGAGCAAATTGTTGAGCCACCCCATCCCCATGTTGTCTAAATCCTTGTGAATTCCACGCGCCAGAGATTTCATGTTGGATGATGACTCCAAATACGTCAGGAATGCACTCACAAATCGATGCAACTTGTGACAAAACAATGGCGACAAGAGCGGGAACGAATAGACATCAAACATTTCTTCGTCCATCAACTCTTGTAGGTATGCTGCGTCGAGTTCTACCGGTATCGTTCCCGCTAGAACGTCATCCAGAGAAATGGTGTCATTGTTTCGATGGAACATCCTGGAACGAAATATAGCGTTGGTTGCTCTTGGATCTAGAATGGTTGATTGTATTTCCTCCCAGTTTGATGGTGCTCGTACGAATTCTTTCCATTCGGGATGTTTGTCCAAAAATTCTTGCAATAGCTCCTTCAATTGTAACCGCTGATTCCTCACTTTTGACTTTTGTAAATAGACTTGGCTCAATCGCTCCTGTAAAGCCTCCTCCAGTTGATCAATGTCGTTCTCTGTCCATCTCGACAAGTAATTTGGATACCGATCCAACCCCTCAATGGCATGAAACAAATGAGAGCGGTGTTGTAAGGGATTGTACGCGGACGAGAGTGATGGGTGCTGGTCGCTCTGAACCGTTTCCAGTGGTTCTGTAGATTGCTGTCCGTAGAGTCTTTTTTTCTCATTGACTGCTCCACCCCCGACGTTATTGATGATAAAGTCGTCGGTTGTAATACTCATGTCTGATGCCTTCAAAGATTTGTTCCGGAACCAGAATTTGGACTGAGCACTGCTGGCCGACACCAAAGATGGATGGATGAACCCAATGGGAACACGGGACCAATTTGGTGTGGTTGAAAGCAGCGAAATCCAAACAAAGGAGCGACGCAAGTTCGATTTTCTTTCTCTCAGGCGAGACTGGAATGAATACAGCATGGGAGTTGGCCGTAGAATGTTAGTTGAATAGAGATCCGATGAATCGTGGTACAATATTTTAAGGCAGTAAAGAGTAGAAGGAAATGCAGAAGTTCGTCCCAATACGTTATGGTACTGTCTCATGATGAGGGGGGTTGAGAATAAAAAAGGGACATCATCATAATAACAGTATAAAAGCTACAGGTATAATAGCAACAAACTTAAAGAAACAGCTCCCCTCCCCGTTTTCAAGCGAACGACAAAGGACAAGTCAGAAGTGGTAATAGCAGCAATCGTACCAAACATCATGTCATCACTACTACCAGGTATAACATACACGCTACTACGGAGGAAGTGATAATAACAATATTGACAACAGGGCTTGGGTAGCTAGTACGACGTATTTAGAAGCATCTCTATATCTTTGGACAGTTCCATTTCTTGTTCCATTCTTGCCGCCTCCAGCACCTCTTGCAACGTAGATTTTCGGAGCCTCACAAAATCCGAGCTGATGATTCCTTGAATATAGCTGATGCATTCGCGACTACATCCAAGGTTTTTGTAGGCTTGGACGACACTGTCAATAAAGTTTGGGTCGCAATGAATCGGAGAGTCTTGAATGGTGGTCAGAACATTCTCCAGCAGGGAGGTCCATTGGGGAACCGATTTTGGTACTCTTTCGTATCCATCAACTGATTCTAGGTGCAGAGCATCCAAAAGGCTGGCCCCCTTGACAATAGCTCGTAGCACATCGTTTTTCGGCCGCAGTTCGCTGGACACTTCCTTGTCAAATTCTTTGATAGCATGTATCAGCTCGTCGAGGGTGGCACGCTCTGGATCGTTCCACCACATCAACAGACGTGCGTAGTCGAATCCTAACTCTCGCTTGATATGCCAGTACCTGTTGGTGACCCAAGATTGTGGATCAACACCTACATCTGAGGCACACTCTGCAACAATTGCTCGAAGGATACGGAGGCGATTTTCAATCCGTGTGGAGGTGACGGCTCTCATTGCCATGAAACTGAGATCTTCAGAAGAAAACCCCCGAGCGGTAGCGTCTCTGTAAAGATTGATGACTTCCTTCCAGTCGGATTTTTCCGACAGATAGCGGCCAATGGTGGTGTAGCATTTGGTGCACAACGCATCTTCGTCTAAAGCCTCAAAGACTTTCACTGCGTCGTCACCTCTTCCACCGGCTACCATGGCCATAAGACCCGCGGAAACGGTCATTTTCCATTCCGATAAATCACTTTGATGTTTGGCAAGGCACTCCTCGAACATTGAAATTGCGCCGGGCACATCATTTGCCCATCGTAGTGCTATTATGTATTCAGCAGCCAGAGCATCTGTGAGTAGACCGGTGCCAAGAGAAAAATTAGAATTTGACATGGCATACTGGAAATGCTCTCCGTCGATCCACCGAATCAACTGCAACGCCAGTTCTGGCTGATGCGCATTGATACAAGAGTTCATACACGCGGCCAGCGTATGTATCACATGGAGTCTCTGCTCCTCGTGGAGATTCGTTTTTCCCTTGAGGGTGTCAACAAGTTGAGTCAGCGCCCAAATGTGTCTTTGTGCACTGGTCCAAGGATTGCCCAAGACGAGCGTCCCAAACCTAGTATCGTTGGCTTTTGCGTATTCGTAGATCCTATTCGCGGAGAGACTATCCAACGCATCACTATAGGACTGAAACAGTTCCATGGCATCCTTGTAACACCGTAGACCGCACAAGGATACCATCGAGGCAGCCAGCACCTCGTCGGGATCACGTATCTGCGCTAACAGAGCCGTAGTGCGACTATTTGAGGGATCGGCATCGCCACCATTTTCGGACGATAAGGACATCCGATTTTGCAGCAAGGACAACAAAAAGAGAGAGATACCAAAATTGGATGATACGTTGCAGCTTCGCATGACCGAAGCCAAGAGACCGCCCATATCCCGATATAATTGTTTCGCGTCATAGGGCGATGCTCTTGACATTCTGTCACGATCTTCAATCAGAAGATGATTACCAGACACAATCCAGAAATGTTGGGCTTCTTTTGTGTTATCCAGCACGTCCCAAACGATCGATACCGCCTCTTGCCACTCCCCATCTCGTTCACAGGCTTGGACCACACCAGTGAGCGCATCCAAACTAATGGAAGTTCCTTCCTGTTGGATCTGACGATACAAGTCCAACGCCACTTGAGATACCGAGGGAAAATTTGATGCGGCATCGTCTTCCTGGTTGTTATTTGGTGGTTGAAAGCTGTTGACGACTTTCATCGCCATATCACGAACCAATGGATCCATTAGATCACGTTCACCGCCGTATTGCCATTCGCCTCCAAACCCCGGTGTTGTAGTAGCCACTACCGAGGGAGATGACTGAGACTGTATCACCAACAAATTGGATTCCTCCAAAACGTTCCAAGCTTCATCGGGTTTCTGGCACAACCAGCATGCTTGCATGACGGCTGCAATCAGGGGTGTTCCCCATTGTTTTGACAGAAAGCTGCTCTTCCAGTACTCGACGTGATCTTGCCACCGTCCAGCGTATCCCAAGGCATTGCCCGCAGCCAGCACATAGGCAGTTTGATCGTGCGGTGAGACCATGATGAGTCGTTGTACTGCATCCATGACATGCTCGGCGGCTGTCGATGATGCTGATGGGTCAGACGGAGCATGCAACATAGCAATGGCGTAAAGTCCCTGTGGATTATCAATTGCCACGGGTACGGGTGTGCTGCCAGCGTTGGGATCGATTTGTCGTTCAAAGAGAGAACTGGCTAGTTTG
The DNA here is from genome assembly GCA_019154785.2 of Nitzschia inconspicua. NCBI lineage: Eukaryota > Bacillariophyta > Bacillariophyceae > Bacillariales > Bacillariaceae > Nitzschia > Nitzschia inconspicua. The sequence goes on from JAGRRH010000020.1 coordinate 624,160, forward strand.
TAGTTTCCTTCCTGGTTGGCTACGGAAATAGCATGTTGATAATGATTGTTTTGGATATCCAAGTTCCATTCCTTGTTCAATACATTCAAGACTTGTTGGCATTTGTTGGAGAGAGGAAAGGTCGCCTGTTTGACATTCTTCCTTGATTCGGATTGGCCACTACAGCAACAACTGTAATTGTACAAGACACATTCAACTAACCGTGATAGTTCCTCGGCATGTTTTCGGGAAGGTTTTAAATGGCCTTGTTTTACCGCTTGGCAGATGGCATCAAACAAATCGTGGGTTTGTTGCAACGTCGCTTGTCGTAGTTCTTGCTCTGTGAGAGACCACCTCGGACCTCCGTCTCTCAACATGAGTACGATAGGCGGCGACAGCGCTGGTAGCTCGTCCAATTGATCCAACAGGTGTTGCATGGCCGTTTGGGCTTGTTGTATGGAAGTAATGGGACCGGCCAATGATGGATGCTTGTTTTTCTTTTTCTTCTGGTTGTCGTTGTGGGTAGTGTTGTTGCTGCTGGCATTTTTTTGGACATGACTTTGTTTATCACTCGAGTCATTGGTATGAAAGTATCGCTCTTTGGACAGATGCAATTTCGAGAGAAGAGGAGCGTGACATATCGAAGAGGAATGTGTGGCACGGTGCAAAAGTCGTCGTTGCGTGAAGGCACTGCTGTTGTTGTTGCTGCTAATCAATCCATTGTCGGAGAGATTGGACGACAACAGTACATGGTATGGATGCAGATACCGTGCAGACAATGAAGACTCCGCTGCTGCGACCGACGGTGAGATCCCGAGATTGTTGCTGCGTTTGTTCAACTGTCGGAGGACCCGCATGATGGGATCGTTTGACTGATTGCGATTGACACGGTCTCGTTCGTATACGTCAAGCCACTCCTACGGTTCAAAAGGCATTCGCTGGTACAGTACTCTCGTCCTCACCACACACGGTGTTATGGTTGGGAGTCCAATGTGGGACAAGAGAGTAGAATCCAGTCCGAATGCCATATCCAGAAAGCTAAAAAAAATACTGCAGTACTACAACGGTATGATACGTATGTTGCTATTGCGTCGTTTCGTCGTCGTGTCGCCCTGTCGTCTGTCTGATGAGTCACCCGGCTTCCATTGATCTGTCCGTCTATCCAATTCACAGTCAATCAACCTGTCGTAGAGAACTACCAGTACGAACCTACCAATACCTTACAGGTAGGTAGGTACCGGTATCGTAGCTACCGGTATGCATACCGGTACGTACCGTATCATACCGAGAAAGAATGGATCCTTCTTCGTCTTCTCTTTCCCGTTCCATGGATTCATTTCGCTACGACCGTTTCCCGAAAAATTCGTCCGCAGGCAGGACTATGTTGATATCGTTTGAATATGCCCTATGACCAAATTGATAAAATCACTTAATGTCGTGGCGCCAAACACCAACTCGAAAATCTCAACGTTCCACAACAAACGCATGTGGAGCGTTTTCCCCGGCAGTAAGGTTTTGTACGATGTATACAGCCAATCGAAACCATCGAGGTTTCAACTGTTGGAGTTGGTGGATGTTGTATTATGATTATAAGTGATATGTGCAAGAGATGTGCCGTAGTTGGTTCTCGTCACACATACAACATCCGCACAACTTGGCAAGAACAGAATCTCGTGGATGCATCAACCAGAAACGCCACTCCGAGGTGTCTTTAAGAAGGAAGATCGTTGAATCCGCACAATATCATCCTCATACTTTTTTCAAACAGGTGATGTCCAGTAGGTTGCAGAAGAGGTGCTGCTTTGTTTCGAACAACTACTAGCTAGCTAGTACCTTTCCCGCCCTTCCAGTTACAGCAATATCATCTACGACATATACTACATGCTCATTTACAGTTAGTATTACAAGTGCTTGGTAAACGACTTTCGATTATTATGCTCACCATGGCAGATTCGACCACATTCTATCAGCCCTCCGAGGCCGAACTATACATTCAATCGATTGCAGTTACCGTCGGAATGGGAAAAGATTCGGATATTCTTCAAACAATTTGCCAAAACATGAAGCAAGAGTATCTCATCGCAACTTGGCAATTGGCCCTACTTGATTCTCATCAATGGCGCCAACTAGGCGCTCCCATGGGTTTGGCCGTTGCTGCAAAGTATTATTCTACAAACACAACTCCTACCACAACTCCTACCATCACTCCAAGGATACAGCAACGACCTACTGAAGTGGTTGCTTCGACACCGCCGCGCATGTCAGTGCCGCCACCGATGTTGGTACCCCTATCGCCTCTAGCGGCAGTGCGATTGGAATCCACTCTGCTGTCCAGTGACAAACAGGTTGCAGAAGTTGCCACTTTCGTTGCGCCGCCGCAACAGCAGGATACCGCCAGCACTTCGGATAGTGCTGCAAACATCCAGAATAAGGGTACGGAGAAGGTCCCGTCCAACAGTGACGGTTCGGAAAAACAGCTAGTGACGCCTCAATCACCCTCCGCCATCAACGACTCCACCGAACCTGCCCCCACGGAGACAGAGACAATGGAAGTCCAACGTGCAACCATGGTCACAGACCCGTCCGAGCAGGAAAATGATCTTAGAATGTCAGATGAAAAGTCAGATACAGAACCATCGAAGGTTGAGTTTGAAACAGAAGCATCGAATACGATGCATTCCGATTCCCCCAACGGTAGTGCCACCACAAAGGCGTGGAAGGATTGTCAGAATCTGGCAGACACTAGTTACGACACTCTAGAGTTGACCGATGAGGAAGACGACGGTACACACGACGACGACGACAGCAACAACAGCCTGTCGATACAAAAGGTGGACATTGATGGCGTGGTTGCAAGCAACAGCTGCCGTAGCCCGAGATCTTCAGTCGACGAGGATGATGGCATACCGGTTATCGCCCGAACAGGTTCGTCCGATGACGATGAAGAAGATGACCCAGAAGAAGTTGCCGAATTGGTAGGATCATTGGACACGAAAGAGAGTCATTTGTGGTTGGAACGCGAGCAGAAGCAAAACGATGATGATGTCACTGTTGTTGTGTCCAATGTCAGCCCGGAACGAAAGTCGGAAGTGAAGAAAGCGTTGGAGAAGAATAGAACCAGAGATAGTGAGTCCACTGTAGGCAATATCGTTTTTGTGAGATTCTCGCTTGCTTTGGAACTCACACCTTATCCTTCACACTTTTTCATTTGTAGACACTTCGGCGATCCCACTAACGTCGACCTTTGAATCCGAGGCGGTGGCATTGCAAGAAGTCCTGGAAAAACTCCCAGACAAAGATCACCGCAATATTCTCAGTCAATTAATGATCACGACTAATGCTCGAGGCCAGGTTTCGCGGATCAAGCTTGCATTGCAGGTCAAAGATGCCTTGCTGGCGAGCATGGAAGAGAATCAGATCGAGGCCGACACCGATGACGCCGTGCGGCTCATTTTCCATCTCGCAAGGTTGAAAAAACAATACCGCGTCATGTTTGGTCGAAGTTTATTCAAAGCCATGTCCAAACTATACAAGCATGAAGAAAAACAAAAAGATCACGATAGTAGAAGAAGGAAACTCGGTTCCAGTCGTAGATCTTCTATGCCATCCCTCATCAAGACTCCTGAAACGAGCCCACTTCCAACGTTGAGTGAGCATGACTCTATCAAGACTCATGAAACGAGCCCAGGAGCAGCCTCGAATGAACATTTCTCTATCCAGACTCCTGAAACGAGCCCAATTACAGCCTTGAATGAGAATGACTCTATCAGGACTCCCGAAACGAGCCCAATTGAAGCATTGAATGAGCTTGAAAATATAAAATCTCCTGCAACGAGCCCACTTGCAGCCTTGAACGAACTTGACTCTATCAAGACTCCTGAAACGAGCCCTCTTGCAGCCTCGAACGAATTTGACGACGATTCGACATCGTATGAAACCACGATCATAACAAGGGGGGCTGATCGTTACATTGAGTTACCATCCTTCTAGAGAATAAAGCCTACCTTCTCGATCGTCACCAACCCGCAGCTATTTATCATGTATTTATAAAGAACAAAAAGAAACCAAATCCTTTTATGTCGCTGTAATGTGGTTAAAATATCTATTTCGATGTCCATACTTCATCATCGTCTTCAAGAACAAAGTCGTCGCCATCCTCGAAGTCGTCATCCAAAAGCTCCCACTCGTCACTATCCATAAAGCCAACCAGCTCGTCACTATCCACATCCAAGAAGCCACCTTGTGAGAACGGACGCCATGCAATCTCGTCCTCATCTTCGTCTGATTTCCCATTAGCCTTTGCTTCCATCCTTTTTTCCTTCTCCAGCAGCTCCTGTGGGATGTAAAGATTCGTCATGCGAGAGTTGAACTCGAAATCGTACTCGTTGACCATCACCAAATCTCCGTCCATAGCCCCTCGGAGTTCCAATTCCTTGGCAATACCAAGGGCTTCCAATTGTCTGCCGAATCTGGCAACAGCCTCTGGGTATTCCCAGTGTGTCATTTTTGCAATGTTTTCAATATATTCTCCCGATATTCTCCACTGACCTGGATAGGATGGATCGCTGATGATTTCTGCATCATGAAAAAAAAAACAGCAATTTTGCGCGTGAGTACAACAGCATGGTAAATACCCAACATAAAATAGAATCAACGAAGCACCTACCGTAGTCATCGCTGTCAAAATCTAGACCCGCCTTGGCCAAATTGACTTCTGGGATGGGCGGCAAATCTGTATCCGGCTGGGACATGACGAACTTCTTGAGACGTCCCATTAGCTCCTTGACATTTTCCGTGGTTGCTGCAGAAATTGACAAGACACGCGAGTGGTTCGCTTTTTCCTTGAGTGCATTGATGAGATCCTCCTCCTTTTCTTTGACTTCTGGGATATCTACTTTGTTGAGTACAACAACCTGTGGTTTCTCTGCCAGGAACGGATCGTATTCCTTGAGTTCGCGATTGATGGTTTCGAAATCTCCGATAGGATCTTCAGAGCTGCCATCCACAAGGTGTAGAAGGACTTTGCATCGTTGCACATGTCTCAAAAAAGCAGGTCCAAGTCCAGCTCCCTCGGCAGCTCCTTCAATCAATCCTGGTATGTCGCACAAAATTAATCCAGCACCTTCATCGCTGATATCACAGACACCAAGGTTGGGTACGATGGTGGTGAACGGATAGTTGGCAATTTTTGGTCGTGCTGCCGATGCCGCCGCGAGCAAGGTACTCTTTCCGGCATTTGGTTTTCCTAAGAATCCAACATCTGCCACCAGTCGAAGCTCCACTGCTAGCCATCGCTTGGCTCCTGGTTCGCCACGTTCGGCAAGTTTGGGGGCAGTGTTGCGGGGTGTCAAAAATGCAGCATTTCCTCTTCCTCCTCGTCCACCCCGAGCAACTAATAGTTTGTCTCCGTGATTTCGTAATTCTCCGGCAACTTTTTGGGTATGCAATTCTCGCACGACGGTTCCAGGTGGTACTGAAATCATGATATGACTTCCCTTTTGACCATCCTTACCATGACCGAGACCATTTCTTCCTTTGTAGGCTCGAACATGCACTCTATTCCGCAACGGCGCCAACGTGTTTAATCCTTCGTCACACACCAAAAAAACCGATCCACCTCTTCCACCCCGACCACCATTGGGTCCACCACGTGGTTCTCCCTTTTCTCTCCGAAAACTGACGCAACCATTTCCACCATCACCTCCCGAAACATGGATCCGGGCCGTGTCAAAGAATTTCCACTCTTGATCGTCACGAATTTGTGGACGGTTACTCTTGGTGGCCATACCGCGCTGTTCGGCTAATAGTTGCTTCTTGGCTTGTATCGCTTCTTCTCGGTCAGCATCAAAGACATCTGGCATAGTGGATGTATCGTCCAATGAAACATGAAGCAAGGGTAACGATTGTCTGCTCGTTCGTATTGTCGTCGCCATTGCTGTTGGTGTAAAACAAACTTGTGGTACGAAACTCGACGACAAGCAGATGGCATGGAACCAACAACACAGTGCCGTTACTAGGGAGTGTGAAAGTAAGTGGCGTCGTATCCTTTGAGTCATTGTGAGGATGCTAAGAATATAGTAATCGTTCTGGGAGTGTGATTGTTATGTTCCGTCACGTCGGTTTCGATTCATTTATGATGTTGTTCTTGTTGTTGTCGCTGCTTCAATTGATCGATGATTCACATCACAAAGCGTAAAAAATTACGTAGTATAAAACTGCGCCCATCACCTTTTTCGAATGGTGGTGCACGGGTACGGGTATGATACGTTTAGTTTTAGGTACCGTACGTCGCACGTCAAACGTCGTACTACAACAAAAAAATGAGTAACGGTTGATATACAGACGAACATGTAATATTACCTCTCTAGGTACCTAGTAGTGGCATTATACTATGGTACTCCGGGTATTATACATAGTACGTATCGGTAGTTGTATTACACTACCGTAAGTACTACCTAGAGCACTTACCGTAATACGAAGTACAACGGTCGATCCTGTCTGTCTTCGTCCTTGCCTTCCTTCAGTAGGACCGATACGAACATTTTATTGACAGTGAAAATACTGAAGTAGACTTATTATATATAATATATATTATAAAATAAAATATAAAATATAATACTGTGAGAGTATGGTAGAATGATGGTAACACTGAATGTTACCGTGTAGGACATAGTACATACCCTACATGCATGCACACTCGTAGACTTACCTACTACGGTAGCTGTAAAGAAAATCAAAAATACTCTGTTGGAAGTCGAAAAAAAAGCCAAGACAATAATAATATAATATCGTCGGAAAAAATACTTTAAGACAATATCGGCAATGGCCTTGTCAACACTTTTCTTATCTAAAGTCGACTGCATAATTCTCCATTGTCTATCTACTCCGTATGATTCGGCCATAGCCGGCAGCAGACTGGTTGGAACTTGGAACGCTCATCTCCTCTGTCTAAGGCAGAAGGACCACTTTGGATGTGGCCTTGGGTCTGAAACTTTGAAGTTTACAGACATCGTCGATTCTTGTTATCAAGTGCCACTGATAAAGCGCCATTAGCGGGTTCTTGACTTTCATTTGCAATATCGGACCTGGTGTTGCTCTGAATGTCGATAGAATTGCTTTATATTCAATCATCTCGAATGGTCTCGTAGCGTATGTGTCTTTCCCTTCTCCTCTAGTCTCGGCGAGTCGGACTTTGGCAACCAAATTGTTCACCAACTTTGAACGTATTGTTTTCCATGGGCAGGAGTTCCAGGGGATGGCTGTTTGGTAGGAAAAAGGATATGGCTTTCTTATAGTATTCAGGCGAGGAAGCTCTTCCAGTTGGCTTGTCATTGTCTGTCGGATTAATCTTTCCGTAAGCTTTTAGACAAAGATAATTATAGACATGTTTGGGTTTGAGCTGCAGCAATTGCGCTTTGGTAAATTTCATCTCTTTGCACCGATAAATACAGCCATGGGCAAGGCCCATCAGCCCTCGTATGTGTGCATGGTACTCCTCCTTCATGGGCATATCCCACATGTCTTCCCCCCCTTCATCCTCCATCATCGTCGGCTCTTCATCGTCGGCCATTGTCGATATCGACAGCTTGTAGCTTGTGTTTTGTTCGTCATAGATTGTTGCTTGTGTGTCTTCCGTCAAGAGATGTTTTTTGGCAATCAACAAGACAAACGAGATGATTATTTGAGTTTTTCCACCGTTCCAATCGAATAACGAGCATTACGTAATAATACAGTAACATTAAATTTTATCAATCGTGTTGTGTACGACAATTCAGTGCATTTTAATAGGGGGAACAAAGTAACATCTTTACAAAAAAGAGGCATACTCAAGCAAGAGGTTACCAAATTGGCGATTGTACGGTTTCCCTGTAAGTGGAATTCTCGTACTCATACCCCTGAGTCTTGCGCACAGTACAGCTGTGGACTCACATTACCCGCCAATTATCCAGTGGATGGTGGGGTCATACCGTGAGAAATGTGACTTTGGTAACATATATATATACTATAATGTAGTAATATTATTTTATAATAACACGTCTTCGTTTCAATTTTCCTTTCTTGTCGTAGACGAACTTGTGTATGAATACGGAGACGTGCTTTCAACAACAAAAACAACATCATCAAAAAACATAAACTGTCGTCATTGGAATTATTACGACTATACAACCACACCAGTCCCCTCTACTTCCTGTTGCTTTCCTGTGCCAATATGCCCAAGATGTCCACCTCTGCTCCCAGTACTGCTGCCATCGAATTTGTTGGGAAAAGCACGCTCCACAAGGAACTTCAAAGGACAATTGCTGTGGTTTGTTGGGATGAAGTCAACACAGTTGTCAAGTCAAGTGGCCTATCCAAAGAGGACCAGCAGGACATGGCCTACAAGTTGTATCATGGTGATGTAGCTATGTCAGACTCTATGGGATATTCTGAGCAGTTGTTGAACGCCCTTGGCATGTGGAAATGTCTCTTCACGAAAGACATTCCTGATCCAAAGAGCAATTACCCAGGATTGATTATGAAGAGGCAATACCACCGCCAGGAGAAGGAAATCAAAGTCCACCCAGACGAAGATGAAGCGCAAATCAACTTGGCGCTTTTGCGTGCTACCTTCCTCAACAAGAGGCAGATGGTGAGCGGCAGGGCTATCATTGACGGTGGCAAAATGGTCATAGCAAACGCTAGAATCATGCTTGATATTCTGCAGCACTCAATCTACCAACCGTACTTAAAATCAGGCTCACTTCCCTCTGGGCTAGAGTGGGACGATTACTTGGAGTTCCTGTTGGATTCTTTTTGGAAACATCAACATACTGCTACAGCTACCTCTAAGAAAGAACAAGCTGAGAAGGATATGGATTCTGGCAACAAAACGAACGCAATTGTAGCTAAGAAGAAGAAGACCCCGCCTGCACAGAAGAAAGAAGTGCAACCACCCAAAAAGAGGAAGAAGACTAATACAGAGGAAGAAGAGTCTGATGAGCATCCGGATGATGATGACGAGGAGGAGGAGGAGGAGGATGTTTTCGTGGAAGAGGTAAAAAAACGTCCCAAGAACTGGTTGTGGACTGGCTACATTGCCTTTGCCATCTTCGGACCTATTGTTCCTCCAGATCAGGAAAAGAAGCACCAGTTAAAGATATTCTTTACTTCGGATGGACGCAAGGAAAATCAAAGCATAAATGGCGGCAGGTCTTTGCTGAGGAAAAAGAAACAAGAAGAGGATAAGAGGAAGAGTTCGGTCTCACCTACCTCCCAGCAAGTCCAAACGACAGTGCTGGGAACGGATATCATTTGCAAAGTGATGAAAGCCGGAATTGCCATACAGGCAGCTACCATGCACTACCAGAGGATTGCCGATCGTGCACGTCACGAGATGCAGCTTGCACAGATTATGTACACAAATACAATGGAGGAGTATCTTTTCTGGGGTGGGCAGCTTGACACTGATCAGCTGAAGCATCCGGAACTAAACACGGAGGATCATGCTGTTGGTATGTACTTGAAAGCAATGGGTGCGATGAATAAATGGCAAGAGAAACTTGATCGCCTTGAGACAAAGGTGGAAGCTGGTTACTCCGTTGACCCGATGTACCAAGCAATCGTTGACGACGTTTTTACGCAATCCTCAATGCACAACAACAACAACAACAACAACAGTCTACTTGATACAATGAACGAACTTCTGCCGGTAGACGGCACCAGAAAGAGGTTGGTTGCACCTATGTCCCAGCAAGTCCAAACGACAGTGCTGGGAACGGATATCATTTGCAAAGTGATGAAAGCCGGAATTGCCATACAGGCAGCTACCATGCACTACCAGAGGATTGCCGATCGTGCACGTCACGAGATGCAGCTTGCACAGATTATGTACAAAAATACAATGGAGGAGTGTCGTTTCTGGCGTGGGCAGCTTGACACTGATCAGCTGAAGCATCCGGAACTAAACACGGAGGACCATGCTGTTGGTATGTACTTGGAAGCACTGGATGAGATGGAAGAAAGGAAAGCGGAACTAAATCGCCTGGAGGCGAACCAGCAAGCGATGCTAGATGGTTATGCTGTTGATCACTATCCCAACTACCAAGCAATCATTGACGACGTTTTTACCCAATCCTCAATGCACAACAGCAACAACAACAACAGTCTACTTGGTACAACGAACGAACTACTACTGGTAGACGGCACCATCAAATTAATGCAGTGGCTAATGATACCACTAGAACACACTCCTTCTGCTGGGTCCCCCGAGGACATCTGGGAGTGCTACGGCTCTGATGGGCTTCTAGATCCTGTCAAGTACAATTTCTTCCTCAGTGAACGAGCAGAACATGAAGGACTCGAGCACCAGATGTTCCTTGACGCCATGATGTCTCTTTTGCTATCCCAATGCATGGCTGCAAATGAGGACAAGAAGGAACCCAACAACAAAGTTCCAAGGAAGCGTAGGAAGAAGGGCATTGTCCATTATATTGATAGGGATGGTAAGCGGCAGGTCCTCCCCCCCACAATGTCAATGTGGTACAATCTCTATTGTCGTCATGATGCCGACGACGAAACTGTGTACCTTTCCAAGTTCCACACCAAATTTAGGAGGCGCTTCCGTATGCCATTTGATTCTTACAAAGACTTGTGTATTATGGCAGCCGGTAGTCCACTGTTTGAAAGATGGAGGCCAGGACACAAAGATGCGGTTGGTAAGGAAAGTGCTCCGCTTAATCTGCTTATCCTAGGTGTCCTGCATTATCTTGGAAGAGGCAGGTCCTTTGACGACTTGCAGGAGGTAACGGCAATTTCAGAGGAGGTTCTGCGTGTGTTCTTCCATGTCTTTATTGAATTTGGTTCAACTGTACTTTACGACAAGTTCGTTACTTCCCATCTGATCAACCGTTCCAATCAGGCGACTCTGCATGATTTCGCAAAGTCTATGGAGGTTGAGTATGCCCAAGCCGGTTTCCCTGGTTGCATTGGATCGATTGACGCATCCCATATTGCATGCGAGAAGGTTCGCTTCTGTCTTGGGCAAAACCATCTCTCGTTCAAATTGCCTTACACTTCCCGCACATACAATATGACGTGTAACCATCGACGTCTTGCTATTTGCACTACCGATGGGCATCCGGCTGGATGGAACGACAAGTCTATTCAGCACTTTGACAAGCTCGCAACAGGATTGAATAATGGAACATTGCTTCCTGATCTTCCGTTTGAGCTGGATGAATACGACAATGAAGGTAATGTTGTCAAGAAGAAATATAGAGGTGCATGGTTGCTTGTCGATAATGGGTACCTCGCATCTGCTCAGATCGAGGCAATGCGCAAGGACGTAGCATGCGCATTTGGAATATTGAAAGGACGTTGGCGTGTGCTGAAGGCAGGTGTTCGTGTGCAAGGAGTCGAGAAAGCAGACAAGATATTCAAAACATGTGTTGCGCTCCACAACTGGTTGCTTGAAGTAGACGGACGTGCAGACGAATGGGGAGAGGGAATCCCTTCAGATTGGGAAGGCGAATTGGGTCGACAGGAACAAGATGACGAGGAACGAATCCCTGTGCCCGATCCGATCCGCAGATTGAACACCTCCGGTGCCGTTCGCAATTATGATACCAGTGGAATGGGGCCGGGTGAAGACGCTACTAATGATCGTGAAGATGAAGAAGAGATCATAGCCAATGTTCAAGAAGAAGAGGGTAGTGAGGACGGCGAGATTGTTGTACATCGTTTGTCTAGAGCCATCTTCCGTGAAAGACTCATTAGACACTTTGATATAGCGTTTACCAAACGGGAAATCAAGTGGCCGAACTGACGGCATGACGTATACACAACATATATAAAAATATACTACATAGTATTTACTAACTTACTCTTCACTAAATTAATTAACGACTACAATTAAACGTCTTGCCCTCTAAAAGTTCCTAGTGGAGAGTGAATTTCCCAGCAAATTCATTGGCAGCTGTAGCGGGAGCAGAGGTAGACATATTGGGCATATTGGCACAAGAAAGACACAGGAGGTAGAGGGGACTGTTGTAGTTGCAGGGGGGAAACGAAACGAAGACGTGTTATTTTTATGCTTCTTGCAAATGTGAGCTTTCCGCTGCTATCAACAGAAAGCTATTTAGCCAAAGTACTACGTACATAGTTGTAGAAAAAAACTGTAGTTGTCTACTAGACTAAATATGACCTTCACTGTTCTCCCTTTCGCGCCCTTTTGGCGGGAAGATTGTGTTTGGGGTCTTCGGACTGCATTTCTTCGTAGAGTAGAAGAGCAGCTTTGACCTGGTTGTATTCAAAGTCTTCCTCATCATCGTCATCGTATGTTACATGCCACAAGGGATCATTCTTGTCCTCACTTGCGATGTGATCAAGGGTTCCAAAATACAGCTCGCCATCAAAGTATTTGGCTACACGCCGACCAAGAAATTCCTCTGGTTCATTGTATTCTCGCCTACGCTTCCCTCCTCTCTTCTTCCCAGTCTTCTTTTCTAAGTTTTCGCCTTTGTCTTTAGCTGTGACATCGGCGATTCCCTCGGACTCTCCTTTGGCAAGAACACCGAGGACTGTTCCATCTCGGGTCTGAGCACCATCCAGCTCTACCTTTCTGTGGCGAACGGACTCACTGGCGTCTGCAAGAGTCTTTTCAACAGCGACCGTCTCGATTCGTTTGGTTTTCGCCCACTTTTTGGTATTGACATCAGGTCCATCCTCACCAACTTCCAAGTAAAGTCGAATCGAGTCTAGAGAGAAGGAAAAACAGACAAAAAAATGTCGTTTGAGCACACCAAAAGGAGAAGAATGTCAAATGGTCGTCCTCGGACAGCAGGAGCCATAAACGTACCATATAGCCCCGTAACATCTACGTAATCCTTTTCCCCATTGTCATCGTATAGGAATTCAAACATGTCATCATCAAACGAGTGTCCACGGCGGATCGCCACAAAGGTACCTCGACGAGACGACGCTTTTGTGGTTTTCACTTTGACCGAATCGGTGTGTATGCGTGCACCACGCAATCCAATGATTTCGGCACGAATCGTTTCATCAGGATCACACACGGACGCATGTCTCGACTGGACGACCAAAAGCCTCTGAATGCCATAAGCCGTGAGATTTTTGCGACAACAATATTCCACCTGAGGTTTCTTGGGTATGGTTACTCCTGGTTCCATGGGACAAATTTCCGAAGAGTTGTCACCCAACAAATCAAACAAAAATTCATTGTCGTGTCCTTCCAGCAGTACAATCGCTGGTGTACGAGGCGGTTCTACAGATGTATCTGCCTCTACCACTGGACTGACCAGATCGAGGAATTGTTTGACGATATTTCGAGCATGAACTGAAACTTCTGAAATGACACCTGCCACAACACTGTCTTCAATATCGACCGAGAACGTGTCTACGAAGGATCGTTTCTTGGGTTGTACTATATCTTTTCTGTGCACATACTCCTTGATTTTCGCTCGAAGATCCGACCAATGGACGAGAGGGAAATCTTCTTCCGCCGAATAATCAAACAAGGAACGAAATCGCATTCCTATTCCCGGACTGACCCCACCCCCCACAATTTTCCCTTGATGATCCATGGCACTGTATGACAAAACATCGCCTCCGTGTATGATAAGAATGCCACGAGATGAGGGGTGATTGCCCTTGGCCCCGTACAGGGCCGCCAATCGTTCGGTAGTCATGAACGGGTGAATGACACCCCCATGATGGTGCTGTTCGACAGCAAAGAAGTGTTCCGGCAATAACCGAAGGAGACGAACAGGAACGTCTTTGAATAGGGTCACCACATCTCGTTCTATATCACCCTGTCCTGCAGTTCTAGAGGAAGACGTTGAGGTCAATGGATCCACCGCTGCTGTTGCTGTTGCTACGGTTGGTTCTATCGATTTGGAAGCATTGGAGGCCAAGATGTACACTGTCAAGGCTGGTACCTGTCGTTTCTTGGCTTGCTCTGCCGCACTCCTTTTCAAGTTTGGATGGACTTTGGTCGTTCCAAAGAGATACTCCAACACTCGAGTGGTCAGAAACTGATGCAACGCCAGACATTGCTCGTTGTTTTCTCGGTCATCTTGGTTCGGCGCAGGGGTAGACCAAAACGTGCTCGGCGCAAAGGAAACTGACCTGCATTCATGCATAGCCCATTTCCAACCACCAGCATGGCCAAAGATGGAAAGGAATATTTTTTCGTCGTCCGAAGGAAGATCACGTGGGAATACTGCATCTTCAATGGTCACAACAGGTGGAGACGCTGCTGTTGTTGCAGCAGTCACCGCCATGACTTCTCCTTGTTGGGAAGACATGGTCAGTGTATGTATGTAGTATGTATATTTTCGATTGTGGACAACTCGGACACGATGACTTTTTTGGTGCTTTTCTATATATAATACACCGTAGTATTCAATATATATTGTTCGTAAACCGTCAAATCGACTCACCGCACAACAGCTCGACAGTAAAGGAAAAGAAAACCACCGGAGGACAGGACGCTTCTACTACTCGGAGTACGTCGTATAGACAAAATATTTTTAAAAAAAATGATTTCGTTTCCAACAACCCAATTCATACACAACTCTGTAAACCCCGAAATTCCCTCACTATCATACGTCGTAGTAGTCTACAATAGGGGAGTGACAGCATATTTTATATTTTCATGAGACGCGTGTTGGTATCATAAACTACAGTACTCCGAGTACGGTACTCACAGTCACGGTAGTACCGGTAGTCTACTACCGCAAACCTTTTTTTTCACGAAGTAGCAAACTTCGATGAGAATTCATGGATTCGGAGTATCGGTACGGTAGTCTACCGTAGCTACCAAGGGGTACCTACCGGTATCCCACGGTACCGGTAGTCTACTGGTAGTACCGGTAGAGTGTATCATACCGTAGTGCAATTTGTAAAAAATGAAGAACAGGTTTCGAATTCTTTATCGGAGAAAAAGGGAATTTCAAGAAGAGAGAATGATCTATGATGAGATGATGAGGATGACGATGATGATGATGTTTTTGTGTTAAGATTTCTGCGTTGTTGCTGTCATTTTCCCTCTGTCCCCTTCGGCCACCCTGACACCGACGACATTCATCAGGACCCAGTAGGAAAGACCAGATCCAACACCGAGTAGTAGTAGGAGCAGTTTTTGTAACAATCGTGTACCTGTCTGTACACTTATCTCCTGACAGCAACAACAACAATAAAGAGTGTTCTGTACTTTTCTTTTTCTTTTTCTGTTTTTCTTTTCACTTGCAACCATGAACCGAGGATTTTATTATCCGTTGCGACGTTTGCATTCATCTCTGGTGCATCCGTTCGCTCAAACGAGAATGGTCGGACTACCGTCGTTGACATTGTTTCCCAACAGTCGCTTACATGTCGATGAAAATTATGGAATGAACAATGGTATCCGGATCCGATATGACCATGGTGGATCTCCTGTTGTTGTTTTTGTTGTTGGAATACGTTCCTTTTCTTCCAGTATGAACAATAACAACAGCAGCAACAACAACAGTAACAGCAGGAACAGCAACAGCAGCAGTAACAACGGCCAGCAATCCAACAAGATACCATCACCGAATTCCTTGACGGCCGACGAACAATTGCAGCAGCAGCAACATCAGCAACAGTATTCTTCTTCCTCTTTTTCTCCTCCCACAAACGGCGGCATGAAGAGTATGGCGTACGTCCACCCCTTGTCGCAAATCATTTTGGAATATTTGCAAGATTGCCGTCATGAATGGGTCATACATCATGGATTGGATCAATCCCTGACCTTGCATCGAGATGGTAGTTTTGTATTGAAATTTGGAGCAACAACGTCCAAGAAAGATGGAACAACGGGAGAAACTGAACAAACAACATCATCATTGACAAAAGAGGATACAGATGACGGTAATAATAAATGTGCTCAACAGAACGACACGACAACAACAACAACATCAACAACAACTCCCAAAGACGAGGAACAACAGGATGACGATAAAATTTGGACCAGTTACGACGAAGAGGAAAAGAAACACTGGTTGACGGTTCAAAAACAGTCCGTCCATCAACGATTCTTGTTGCAAGACAACATGTTACCCGCGTGGCACGGCAATAAAAAGAGTCTACCCGAACGGATTCATTTGAGAGTCGATGCCATGATTCGGGCCGTCGACCGCCTGGATGGACATGCAACATCACCATCACCACCGAAACAACAACAACAACAACAACAACAACAACAGAGGCACGGAAAGTAAAAAAGAAAAGGAAAATGGTACACTACTTGTACCAATTCTTGGTGGAATTCGCCAGGCAGTCAAAAAAAAGTCCTTTGTTAGTTTTTGTTCTTGGTTTTCTAGAGAATTTATTCTACAAACTTTTGGTTTTTTTATTACAAACGGCATCAATCGTAGAGCCATGAATTGGAGGTCCGACTACGATCTCTAGGCATGGTAGGGTACAATGTGACATCCTATACATTACCAGCAAAAGAAGAAGAAGAAAAAAACAAAACAAAAATCAAGTCAGTGTGAGAAGATGGGAAAAAATACTTCCGTACACAACAATTCTTCAACATTCCACCGTTTTGAATGTACTAGTATTTACCTATGAGACCCCTTCCTGACCAGGGTCGAGGAGAAAGAGATACCGACAATTTCTGCCACTTGGTTGGATCATCGTACTCCGGAGTGGACCCTCCTGTGGTCACATTGGAAGCATCTTGGTTTGCATGTTCTTCGTATTCTGCCGGGCGACGCAACACTACAATCTCGACGTCACCTCCTTCACCTGCCACCATGGGAACTAGATCCGCAATGGCTCTTAAATTATTGTGGTTGTCTGCATCCACATTTCCAAATCGAACAATCAAGTCATCTTCTTTCAAGCCTGTAATCTCGGCAGGAGAATCTGCCGCCACAGCATTGACACGTGCAAAGGGACGCAACGGAGCAGCATCCACTTGGACCAAGCGCGCCTCCTCTCTGGGAGAAGAAGGGCCGTTTGCACCATCGGCTCCATACAACGATGACCGGTCCGAATCCATCGTCGGTTCGGTCAAACCAGACACTGCCCGACTCAGGTCTTTGAACTGGATCTGATTGCCACCTTCGATACCAGCTACGGACCCGTCCCAGTTCATGACGACCCATTTTCCCGTTTTGGCGTCGTATTTGGGTTTCGGCTTGGGTGCGAGGCGTTTTGCTCGTTCAGCCTCTTCGGCCAATTTCTTGGACGGATCCTAGTTTGAAGGGGAAGAACAGAGACATTTCAGTGCATCAAGATACAATAGGAAAAGCCGAGCTATTTTTGCAGAATACGACCGCACAATTGACTAACCTTCAATGCCGCCAACTGTACCAATAGCCCTTCAATCTTTTGTGTTATTTCTTTGTGATCCGTTTGTAATATTCGAAATCGATTCCGCAACGTCCTGGCGCGATACACATCAATATCACCCCTTGGATACCCGTCGGCATCCACCAGAGGAGTGTCGACGCCCATCGGCTCGATACCCTCTTCTGGCGGTGTGCTCAATTCCAAGTAAATTGCGTCAGCCTCATTCTCCATTGCTTTGCGCTGCACATCCAACGAGGCCAAGACCTTACGTAAGGCTGATTCTTCGTCGCGTTGATTGTTGCGTTGACTGCTATTGTTGTTCATTGTCCAGATTATTTTTACTATTCTTTCGAAGAATTCGTAGTTGACTATCGCGTACCACTTTGGCAGCAGGTGGAGCGACCGGTCGTGCAACTGAAAAGATCACTCCGTGGTGGATTCCTGTATACGTCGTATTCTGCTGCTGCTGTCTGTCGATAACGGACTTCAACTGCTTGAGTGATGAAACCAAGACGATGTTTGCAGAACGCGAGTCGTTTGTTGCTTGTTTTTTGTTATTATACCATGAATGTACGAGTAGTGGAGATCAGATCGGCCTCCATATTTATCACCAAGTTGTCGTCGAATGATGAGAGACGATTGATTGACTGTGAACTTCGATCTCGATCCGAAGTGTAGATTTTTACCACGATCTCTTTTTTCAATTAACTGCAATACGTATTAACTCCAGCCCTAATAGATGTCCGCCATAATGAATAATCACGAACGAAATTCCACGCACAGAAAATTCCATTCATTGGACGCAAACTGACTCCTTGGACTAAACAAAAGCTGCTCTCTCCACAGCCACACACACAGTCGATTGTTCGACAGTCATGATTGTACTCGGTTCGGTATCTTGTTTCCAAAAAAATTGGATCACAACAACATCTGCTCTCCTGTATCGCCATCATCTTGGTTTCTGACGTCTCGAATTATTGAAAGTAGTAGTAGCAGAGGAACCATCGCCTTATTGGTTGCACACTTACGGAATCTACAGAGGAAAAAAAGCAAAGAAATCAGCCTGCAACATCGCGTCTATTTGTTTACCCAAATCAAGCGAAACACCTCCTTCCAGCAATTTTTCTGAGGAGACCCATACCATTATCGGGTTGAAACTTTCTCTGGCATTGATTTATTTTATATTTTTAAATAGAACGCCATAGCATCATGAGCGCACGAGGTCGAGGACGTGGAGGAATGAGTCGAGGTGGTGGACGAGGATTTTCTGGCGGAGGTCGAGGTGGTGGACGCGGCGGCGGTGGTGGTGGACGAGGGTTTGGACGAGAAGAGGGTCCTCCCGCCGAAATCGTTGGTATGTTTCCAAAAAATTTTTAAAGATGTCTCTTTGCCATATCTATTCATGACGGAGGGAACGCTGATATTTTTACGTTTTGTCGTTGTCTTTCGTTTTCAGAGGTGGGCAAGGTCATGCACGATTGCGAGGCCGAGCTGGTATGTCGATGGACCCTAGATGACAAGGTCCCCTATTTCAATGCAGGAGTTTATCTGGAGAACAAGCGAAAGATTGGAAAGGTGGACGAAATTCTTGGCAAAGTAGCAGAAATATTTTTCACCGTCAAGATGGATCCTGGCGTTTTGAGCAAAAGTTTTCAACCGAACGACTTGTTGTACGTTGGAACTGATAAGCTGCTCCCAATAACGCGATTTACAAACCCCGGAGCTTCCGGAGGAGGCGGCAGAGGTGGCGGACGAGGAGCAGGCAGAGGAGGTGGACGAGGTCCAGGACGAGGGGGTGGCAGAGGTCCAGGACGAGGAGGTGGAAGAGGTAGCTTCGGCGGAAGGTCTCCTGGCCGTTCTGGTGGTAGGGGAGGTGGCCGTGGTTTCTCTCCGGGCCGAGGCAGGGGAAGAGGCCGACAATAGATCAATAGTTATGTCATTCATTCATTCATTCATTCTGCATGGTTATGTGTATGTTGTCACATTGTTGCTTTCTATACTAGTAGCCAAGACGACAGAAGAGACAACTCAAGTACCCTCCAACTACAATTTCAAGTCAATCCTTGATCATAACATCGTTTTATTCCTATTTCCGGACGAATTATTTGATTTTCCACATTTCTTGCAGTTCATTCATTACGGATTACTACGGATTACAAGAAATGTTACAAAAGCCTTGCAGTAATTCACAAAAGAGTGGATGCGCTGTCCGCCTATTGATTGGACCCTTGCATTCGTTTCCGCATCTCTTGGTTCATGCGGACTTCGGCAAACTGAAGCGCTTCTTTGATTTGCTTGTTTTTGGGTTCAATTTTGTGTGCCTCCGCCAAAACTGGGATGGCTGCTTCGTAATCCTTCATGGCATGTAAGGCCAAACCGTGACGGAACAATGCCTTCACATTTTGTGGGTTGATTTTGCGTGCTCGCTGAGCGTCGGCAGCCGCTTTTTCGTGTTGTCCCAATTTCAAGAAAGAAGCGGCGCGATTGGAAAGGACTACATCCCGAGGGAAGAGCTGCTTCTTCGCTGGGCATGGGTCGTTCGCGTCGGGCAGCTCGTCAGCCTTGTCCAATGCTAAACTGTACAACAAGATAGCTTGGGCATATTCTCCAGCTCCAAAGGCTTCATTTCCACGGGCCTTGTTTTGATCGCATTCCTTAACAACGGCATCGATTTCCTCCTTGCTCATGGAGGCATAAACTTCTTCAAGTTCGTCTTCCTCGTTCGCGGCTTCGTCGACAACAGTGGTGTTATCATCCGTTGATTTGACAACTTTCTTAGCCCCCTCCTTATTAACTTCCTTGAACTTTATCATGTTTTCGGCCATGTGCACCGCCATGTTGGCAGCTTTTTCACGCCGTTGCTTTTCAGCTTCCAAATCACGCTTGGTCATAGGACGGGCATTTTGCCCCGTTGTGCTCCCCTCTCGTACCACCGCTTCAGTCATCAATTCTCCGTCTTCACCGCAGCTGGTCACAAATTGAAATTCCTTTTCCGAGGCATTGCCAATGGCCTTGGCACCGTCCTTGACGTAATCGACTGTGCGTTCCGTCTCCAAATATCCGTCTCGATAAATTTGGACCTTCGTATTCTTAACACCAGCGTGGAAAATACGATCTTCCTTGTCTTGGCCCCAGTAGATACGTTTTTGTCCCGGCATATCCTGCATATTCTTACCGGAAGGAGCGTCATTGAAGGCAATCGTTAGATCTTCGCAAAGGTCTGCCTGAACAGTGGCAATAGTTGCCTCTTTTTCCACCTTGACGACGACGTTGGTACAATGGCTGAGTTCCAGAGTTCCCGAAATGACTTTGCATTTGATCAAGATTGTGCAGTTGTGCACATTGCTCAAGAAGCACTTGATAATACCGAAAATTTTGCGTTCTTTCTCTTCTTCTTGTTGCTTTTCTTCCACCGCATTTTCGGAGTCTTCGGGATAGGCCTTTGGGGTTTGTGTGGCGTTTGCCTTCATTTTGGATTCCAGCAAACTCAAATCTGCCGTCAAGACAATAGTATCATTTTGTGATGCTCCCGAGGTGTCAGAAATGCACACGACACGTTTTCCAGCGTCGATCATGTCGCGCGTGATGCGGACTGTCTTGGGGCCGTCGGACGACTTGGTCTCGTCGTCTAGATTCACAGGTCCTAAAAGTTCCCTGAGCTCTTCGCGGACAGACGACTCGCGTTTTTGAAACTGCTCCAACTTTTTTTTGACCATCTTTGCATTCTTGGCCTTTTGACGCTCTTCCTTTTCGGCAGCGGAGAGAGCGTACTTCCCATCCAACCCCAAAGCCTTTTTGCTTGCCTCTTGCTCTTCCTGGTCCTGCTGTTCTACATCTTGCACAAGGTCACGAGCTTTCTTATCCCACTTGTCGTAATCAATGTTTCCAGCTCGGCCAGGCCGTTTGGCTTGCGTTGTGGAGATGACGGCAGAGTCGTCAGTGACAGAGGACGACGACATGGAAGCTTCCGTTTCCAAAGCTTTGGCTGTGGCTGTTGGTGGACTTGATTCAGCGGCCATGTTGGAGATGATACTGAAAAACGTTTGAATGTGTGGAACTGAAAATAGATGGTTGGCGTTTGCGGGTCGGTATTGCAATGTCTACTGTTTGTGAGAGTGCAAAATAAACTAATGACGACAAAAATGTTGAAGCAACGTCGACAAGTTTGTTATGGTTGTTGGGAGAGGAGCAGAGAGTGGTTTGCTGTTTTGGTTTTTCTTCCGAGCTCGTTGGATGACTATTGGTTATCATCGTTTGGGTCATTGCATAGCCACGACTGAAGGACAATGACTGTGAAGAATCCTGAATCTTAATCAAGATAGACGGATGAGAGAAGGGTTGCGGGTCTGTAACTTTTTCAATTTGTCCATTCTTTTTATTTTTATTTTCGTAAGAAAATGACAGTGAGTTCAAGTTCTAACTACCGGAAATTACTACGTAGTATGATCGATGACGATGAATGTGTACGTACTACATATCAATGATTGCAGCTGCTCTTCGCTTCAAAGCTTCAGCCACAGATCGTTCGGCATTGAGCGTCAGCATAACCCGTCCCTTGCTGCGTTTGCTATGAAGAAGCATCAACACGTGGTTGACATCCTTGCCTGCGACTGCTACTCTGTCAATGTGCGTCAATACATCGCCTCTGACAGCTCCCTGTTTTCCGCTATGACCAGTGTGTGAGATTAGCACTCTAGCTTCTCCTGGCAACGCAATGTATACATCGTCCATATTGAATTGCTCGGCAATACACAAACCGACAACACAGCCCATGGTCGTTGACGTTGATTGGTCGGCAACATAGCTATTTCCGAGAATCTTGGCGACATTGGCATTGCTTGGTCGACTTTGAGATACCGAATTACGAAACCCAACGCTAATTTTTGAATATGCCTTGCGTTCAAAGGATAAGTCGAAAGTTAGTTCGAAGTTGAGGTACACCATCTCCATGTTAAACTTTTGCAAATAAACTTACATCCAATAGAGTGCCTTGAATCGCGACAAGAAAGAATTACAACTACGTCAGAATTTTCTACACAATGAGCAAACCTCTCTATAACAACAAACATAGCAATTCACCTCCCCAAGTAAAATCAACAAATTCCATATCAAAAGGTATTGTCAAATCAACCTCGACGGCTTTTGGCATTCGGACTGGAAGGGGAAAGCGTTTCTGAAAGTCCGCTTGCAAGCGAAGCTCGCGCTCAAGATTCCGATGTTGTGCCACTCGGGAACGATGGATGTTCCCACGCAGTGCCGCATCACAAGCCTCGTGTATCTTCTTCTCTTCGCTGTGTGCACCAACGTGCGCCTCTTCAGCTTCAGCAATCAACTGAAAGACCGATGACCTACGGGTGAGAGACTTGCGGAGAGTCCTGGCTTGTCCTTTGTTAGTGAGTGGTTTGGTGGATGCTGGCATCGAACTTCGTTTCGTTGGTGTTAGTAGCTGCTGCGCAACGGTGTGTAAAATTTCAGCAGCTTCAGAGAGTCGAGCAGGATCGCCACTGGTCATAAGCTCTGTGACTTCTAAACGTTGATCCTCTGAAAGGGCAAAATCCAAACCAGCAAAAAGCGTGGGATCAATACGAACTGCTTCTTCTCGTGGAAGTGGCTCGGGTGGCGGTGGAGCACGAAACGAATCATGAACTCCCCGGACACAATCGGCTTCAAATCCCCATTCCTCAACGAACAGTGCATCCTCTTTCATCATCAGCTCAGATCTCTCGAAATCGTCTCTGCCCAAGTATTCAGCTTCAAGTTTTCTTGCCTGTTTGATAGCTTGTTGAACCGATGGAGTATGCAAGGCTTTTTCTAACAGAATTTGACTAGGGCTCCATTCAGACGGTTGAGTTGTCGAGAGGATGATTTCGTCGGCCTTTCGCAGAAGCAACGTATCACGGATAGTCTGGGACAAGTCGCTACGACAATTCGGACAGTGCAAATAAACTTTGACATGCCGATTGCCATCTGAAGCTTCTTGAAAGTCGTCCTTCGACGAGGCCAGAAGCGACTCGATACAGTTTTTGCACATGTTGAAACCACAATGGTGTTCACATTGTAGCAAATGATCGTAGTCAGTCTGCTGCATTCCATTCAAACAAATGGGGCAATCGTCTAGTACCATAATGCTGGCTATAGACACCCTGCTCTCCAAGGAGTGCAATTGACGCGTCGAAGACCGAGACGATCGTGTGGAAGACGGTGGCGTTATCTTTGATGAATCGCGTTCCATGACAACACTTTTTTTGAGGAAGTCCACCGAGGGTTCGAGAAGATAGCGAAAGGTGTCCAAAGTCAAGCAGAAGACTTTCAACAATCAATATTGCAAGTTTAAGGGGCAGAGTGATGGCCCTGGTGATGATGTAGTTTCGATACATCGCACTCTCCGAGTACGAAAAATGGCTTCCGACACAACGGAGTTCACATTCACAGTCAACACCTCTACTCCGAGGGTGGGAAGCAGGCACGGATCCGATTTTCAATTTGGCGATGGGTGCCAAGTGCCAACTGCGAGTACGGTAGGTAGGTACTACAATAGCGTCGACAAGCCAAACAACAAACAACCTACGACAGTACCGGTACCGTACCTACTACCGTACCTAGCTACCGGTAGGGGGGTAGTCTAAATACTACGTAGTATCATACTCGGTGTATTAATCATTAGCTATGTACCTATAGTTGGTAGCTACATACCTACCGGTAGCTATCGGTAGTTCCGGTGGCTAACTTACATCTCGAATCTACCGTAGGTACATAGACACACAACTCTAGTAGGTAGCTAGCTCTACCACGTAGCTAGTGTAGCAAATTCGATAAGAAAAGTTGCTACAACAACTACTCAATGCACATAGAACAGTGGAAACCGATGGAAGCAAGGAGCGATAATGCTTGTTACAACGGAGATGTTGTGTTGACCTCCGTTATCCTGTTCAAAATGCCACAAGAAAGTCGACGCCAATCCCTGCCATGTAGTAAAGCAATAGGATGATTTTCGTATTCAAGCCCCGGAGCCTGCATTTGCTAACCGTTGTGTAATTCGATTCGACCAGCCAAGGATCTAGTACCAGGTCATTGGTGTCGTAGTAGTGCCTCCTTATTCCTACTGAGTACGTACGGTAGATTGCTGCTACGTAGTAGTATTTCCTCAAAATTTTGCTCCGTAGTGCAGAAGTGTGACGACTACATTACGTTACTCGAGCACGTTGTTCTACAGTTTTTGACTTGTTTACAGTTTGTGTGCAATTTACTTCTAAAGGCACTGTATTACGATGAGCTACGACTCGTATGTCGTACTCCAAGTACAATCAATGTGGATGGTAGTAGTGAAAATTGAGGTACGAAAGCGTTACACTTTTTGGCCCAGTCCTGTAATAAGATGTCTGTGTAAACATGATGAAATGAGGGCAATCTCGAAGCATTCATCCCATTGTTGAAGACCATTTTGGCTTGTGTAGAGAAAATGCAAATGACTAGAGCTCCTCTCTCCTCGAGTCCCTATTCGTATTATAATTTTCTTCTTCTTCTTCCAGAGCATCATCTCGAGCCATCAATACTTGTCGCATAGTTCCCAAATGCCCATTCATTACTTCATCAACGGCTTTTCGACGAATCTTTTCTGCAACCTCATACTGGATGGTGAGCTCGTCGACTTTGTTCTTATATTCCTTTTCCGCATCTTCTAGCTTTTTTTCTTCCTCTTTGATGAGTTCCTTCAACTCGGATTTATCCATTTCGGTTAACCTTTTCAGCAGCAGCTTGGTTTCGGAATCACAAATCTCAAAATTTTCAATCGAACACAGCGGTATCAAATTCTTCTTGGCGAAGTCGTTCATTTCTTGAAAGGATCTTCCACCGTTGTTGCTGGGATCGCCATATTTCAATGTTGGAAACGACTCAATACCCAGGTGGTCGCATAGTTTCTTTCCGCCGCCCTTCTGCGTGTCAGTGCAATCGACTTCGGCCACCAGTCCAACTTCGTGGCCTTGCCACTCGTCAGTGAGCTTGTCCCAGTCACGTGCCATTTTCTTGGAAAAGGAGCACCTAACAAAACAAATGCAATAAGAAGCCGTGAGATTGGAGAATCATCATCTAAATTATCATGCAAAGTCCCGACGTCTCTGTACCATGGGGCATAAAATTTGATGAAGACTGTCTTGTTGTGGGTCACATCGTAATAGTCGCGATGGTTGAGATGCAAATTCTTGGCATTGGTCGGGGGAAGAGCGCATATTGTCACCAGGATCATCAACATGGACACAGCCAGTGATGACGATCGTGGATATTTGGACCGTGCTCCCATGGTGTGTGTAATTGTCGTCATTTGTGTGTCGTACGTCGTAGTCGGAGTACTGCGTCTGATGATGAGCAGTATCGTACCGGAGTAGTAGTGAATGATATCGACTGCTAAAAACCGGTATCTCATACGATTACTGTATCATAGTCGTCGAACTCCATTTTGAATTTCCATACAACACGGATTTGAATTGACTGGCAACGGAAGACTTACGGACGTAAGAAAATAGGCGGGACTGACAGCAGTCGACTGATTCATGAATCAATCCCGAATCATGAACATTGCAACAACACAACAATTTTCACGGGTGTGATTTTGGGTCATTTGATTGTGCGTAGTAATTATTACTCCGAAGTTACTGTTAATAACATTTTTATTGGGCCTATTCTACAATGCTTAGGTGGCGGTCACTCTCAAAATCAGCGATGCCTTATTTTCATCACATCATCCTCTCTCCGGTACAGGACTTGATGACTGTGTGTTACCGGTACTTTCTTGTTCTCTCTGGTTTGGTCGGTCGTACATTCGTACTCATCGAGTACAGGTAGATCCCAACTCCCTTCTTTCTCAACGACGTCGACCACGAAACACCAATATCCCCCATTACACGGCATCCGTTCACATTTTCCATCGTTAGATGCCAAATTTTCTTTCTATCTTGAGGCTGCATTGATCCGGTAGATATCTTCCTTTTCCCTATGAATCCTCCGTGACGAGCGAGCAAGAACTGGCATTCATAACTTCCTGCTCGATCCGACAGCGGTTGCGGATTTTCTTGGCGAGATTCGAGTTTTTTTTTCGTTGTCATCAGTGACGTTCAATCAGCATGGCTAACCTAACAGCCATCGGGTTCACAGTGGTGGCAGGCATTGGTGTCTTCTCCGTTTCAATTGTCTCGTTTGGAGTCGCGGTCCGACATCAGAGTCCCTTTATTGCCGCACGATGTATCGCTCGACCACCAACCGTCATTTACAACCCCAACCCCATCTCACAGTCGCAAGATCGGGGCAATCCCATTTGGGGATGGATTCCGTGGGTGATGAAACTATCTTATGCGACCATGCTGAGTGGCGTACCTGGAACCGGAACGAGGGACGGAGGCATGTCAGGCTTAATGCTAAAAGTAAATCTGGATGGCATTATTTTGATGAGATTTCATCATCTGTGTCTGCGAGTGTGCTCGTTGGCGGCATTCTTGTACCTGGTGGTGGCGTTGCCAATTTATAAAACGGCCCAATGCTCCAAAATTGGAGGCGATTATGACTCCCAAGTTTGTTTGGAACAAAACTTGACGGACTATCAACGCGTAACATTGGACAATATCCCTCCGATGGACTTCAACAGCACAAAGTACGACACGTTTGGACAAATTGTAAAAGGATTCTTTGACCCAATCCATGATGGAATCCTCGCAAGACTGTATGCCATTGTTTTCATAACATGGGTGGTCAATTTGTACACTTTCACCGAGCT
The DNA here is from genome assembly GCA_019154785.2 of Nitzschia inconspicua. Lineage (NCBI taxonomy): Eukaryota > Bacillariophyta > Bacillariophyceae > Bacillariales > Bacillariaceae > Nitzschia > Nitzschia inconspicua. The sequence continues at coordinate 651,224 of JAGRRH010000020.1, forward strand.
CAGTGAAGAATGGAGAGATGTATTGGCTTTGCGTCGAGTATACTTTCTGGAAGCCGATCATTGGGCTGACCGTAACGCCGAGCTGACAGAAACACTGTTGAGAGAAGAAGAAAATGACAAGGAAGACGAAGAGCAAGATGGACTGACTGTAAGATCAGGAGCCCGCGGAAATTCTTACGCAAAAGAACGAGACCCGTGGATTCCGCATCCAGAAACACGAGATACAGTTCCCAACATTGAGCTATATAGCGTTCTAGTGGGAGGTTTACCAAGTCTTCCCACAGAGGCTATTGTCCAGGAAGAAGTTGAAGCAGTTTTTTCCAGAAAGCAGGCCATTGACTGGCAGCTTGCCGTCACTGCAGCATTTTTCGATCATTGTGTACCCAATCAGCCAGGATTTAGCTCGAGTGTTGCTGCTGTGACTATCCTACCTGCTGCTAGTCAGATTACGGAGGCTTGGAATCATTGGTACAAAGCAGCGGCAAAGTTGAGGCGGCTCAGATTCATTCGTCGACAGATTGCCAAACTTCGCAAAAAGGAAGAGATGAATACAGGAACCGAATCGTTGAAGGATGTGGAAAAACTTTCTCTAAAGGATAATCCCAAAGGGGGGCGAAAGAAAAGAAGAAGACTCGCAATCAAAAGAAGAAAAGAGAAGCGGAAGACCTCTACGGTCTATACAGATTCTGAAGAAAAGTCGAGGTACTACAAGGAGGTACTCGGAACTACCGATGACTTGGATGTAGAAAACAATCTTTTGCATGCCCTCAAACTGGGGCCCGAACAGACAGCTGTTTACAGTCGAGAATTTGCACAAGGAGCCGCCAATCTAGCACCCTACGGGTTTAACGAGCAAAAGGTGAGGCGGGCTTCTCTTCCTCAACTACTGCAAATGGAACGGCGAGCGCAGTTTGCCGTGGAAGAAGCAAATCGTGCACTTCGGGCAGTCCAGGACAAGATCGCAGACAAGACGACAGAGGTTGATGCTATGGGCGACACTGATATTCAGAATGTGACGAAGACGGCGTCAATGCACAGCACTGCAACTGATGGGTTGGACACCTCAGACCAGAATAGCATTACCAGAAAATCGAGGCAATCTGAGAGCTGGAATGTGACGGCAGGAAATATGCGTGCAGTGTCTGACAGAGGCGACAACAACGAGAAGCAGCGCCATGCTCAACAGCCAGCCAAATCGACGTTGCTGAGTTCATTGACGAAGAATTTAGACGAGGTCGCCTGCATTGTCGACAAATCCATCAATACCGTGAATCAATCAGTCAAAAATCTAGGCTCTCTGGCTCACAGACGACTTTCCAACGACACGGGCAAAGCTAATCCCAGAAGAATGAAGAGGGCAAGTCTCAGTTCGATACAGCTACCTGAAGATCTAGGGCTCGAGGCGGGGTTGTTCTTGAACCAAAAGAGAAATTCTTTGGGTCATTCGCAACATGAAGAAAGAGGGAATTCATCTAGGAGGACCAAAAGTTTTGAGCTGGGTCAAAACTCAGAAAATAGAGTACTTCCTCGTAGAACCAAAAGCTCAGACGACATTGACTTTCTAAAGGATTTGAGTGAAGGTGAGGAGACAGAGAATTCCGACACTTCACAATGCAACACGTCGACACCAGCTTCGTATCATCGAACAGAACGGGAACTCGCCCCCTTCGCCAATGCAGGCACGAAGACGTTGACCGGCGAAGAGGGAGATGTTCTCTCAACAAGTTCCAACAATAATAATGTAGACACCATCTGGGACAAGATCGCGCGAGAGAATAGTCGTCGCAATGCTCTGAGGGATCGCATTAGTGATTGGTCAAAGTCCAACGACGACGAAGAACAGATGGGTGAGCGCATATCAATGACAGCAAAAACCAATGATTCCATAACTGCGCCTTCCCATTCGGTCAAAGCAATCCCTCATTCCGAAAAGCAAGTGAATTTCGAGACCGATGAAGACTCTGATTATTATGATGTTGAGAGCCAAACACCGTCAAGTATTCGTCCAGTAACGAGTTTTGGCACAGCATCTATATTTGCAATTAAGGAAAAGGATGAGTCGGAGGTGTCCTCGTATAGGGATCTCTTTCACACAGACGACTGTATTGGACTGACTCATCCACATGACTTTATGGAGCAAAGCTACAACGAGGCGGATGAAAACTTGAGAATCGCATTTGATTTTGAAGAAAAGGCGGGTTTGCGTCAACGCCAATGTCAGGCGATGAAAAGACTCAGCAAAAGTACAAATGAGAAGTGGGCAAAAGTTGTGCGAATTGTGAAGGAGACGTCTCGAAAACGAAACAAAGAAGATGACAAAAATCCTATATCAAATGGATCATGGACAATGCCAACCTTTCGAAATGTGTGCGAATCATTTCTTTTCAGCTTGAAGCACATATTCAAACCTGTAACGACCGCTTTACAGACTTCTGACATTGTGGATGATTTGGCAAGCGAAAGTCACTATGCCGTCGTCACGTTCACGTCTCGGCAGGCCGCTGCTGCGGCCAGACACTGCCTTGCCGACTCCAGAGGAGCAGATAGGTGGGATGTTCTGCACGACATCCCATCTCCTCCATTAGCAGATGCCCCTGTTTTCAATGCGTCGGGCTTTAGGGGATGTGTTAGACCTGTTACCATCAGCATCAACGAAAAGCAAAAGATGCTCCGGCACTATTTGGCAATGTGTATGCTTGGTATAATTTACTTCTTCTACACCATTCCGTTGACTCGGGCTCAACAGTTGTTATCCCCCGAGACATTGGGGAGAGTTATAGAGGATCTTGATATCTGGCTGAAAAACAACTTTTTGAAGTATGTGTTCACAGGACTGATCCCGGCCCTCGTATGGACAGCCTTCTTTGCCATCTGCCCTCCTATGTTCAAGATGATAGCCAATTTTGGAAGTAACGCCACGAGCTCCGCCCTTGCCGAAGAATCTGCATTGAGATACTTTTGGTGGTTCATGGTCGTGTCCGCTTTCACCGGTACTTCACTTTCTTCTGCCATCATTGAAGGATTTCAAAGTGGTTTAAATCTAGGGTCAGAACTACAAACAGTGATTACCACTTCAGCTTCGGTCATACCAACACAAGTCAGCGGGACGTGGTTGAATTGGATGATAGTTCGACTCTCGATGGTTCTCCCAACTCAGTACTTGCTACAACTAAATTCTTTCCTCTTCACCTGGGCCGGGCTCAAATGTTGCGCCAGATCCGTGAGAGGAGGTGGCTCTGGAGGCCCTGTTCCATACCGTATTTACGTCGACTCGGGAGTTGTGATGCTGTGTCTGTTCGCACTTGCACCGGCTTCTCCTTTGATTTCCTTCGCTGCGTTTTTCTATTTTCTAGTTTGCGTTCCCATCTTGCGATGGACCGCAATCTTCCTTTACAAGCCAAAATTCGACATTGGCGGGAAGAGATTTCCGCTCTGTTTCGATATTCTCGTGAGCGGAATGCTGGTGGGAAACATACTGCTTGTGGCTATGATGGTGCTACGGAGAGCTTTCGGCCCTGCTTTTGCAGCATTCTTACCAATTATTCCTACCATCGCTTACCGATTAATCCTTCGCAGAAGGTACCTGAAGGCATTCGATGACGTTGCTTTGCTACAGACGTCTCTTTTAGACGGTTGGGACACTAACGAAGAGACAAATGTGACCAAACGGGAGGAATTCCGGCAATTTTTGGTCGATTGCCATAAGGCGGCGTACGTCCCTGTCTGTATCGCCAGCAGCGAGGGAACGATGATCACTTCTGAACCAGCCGTTGTCGTACCGCTTGAGACAGACGCTGACGAAGGTGATGATGATGATATGACTTCTATTCATGGTGGCGCTTCAGTGTCCATGTACAGTCATACTCAGGGAGAACACGGTGGTGCGACTTCAACCTTTGGTGGGGCCGGATCAGTCTCTGGAAAGGCTGTAAACTCGTTGTATTCATCCTACCATCCACAGCACCAACCAGGACGCATGATGAGGCGTACCAGTGGTATTATCTCAATGCCTCCAGCAGGAATGATCCCGGTCATGAATGAGCACAAGGAAAGAAATGCCCAAACTCAACAAGCATCAATCCCTTCGACCCCGGTACTCGAGGATGGTTCAATGCGAAGCTTTTTACCCTCCAATCTCCCACCGATGCTGCCGACAATTAGTAGTCCTACAACGACCAAAGGTCACGTACGGTCCACATCCTTTGATCGAAAGGCCCTTCAATACAACAAAAGCTCCCTTCATCACAAATTTGCCGAGGCCTCGCCTACACGGCACAAGAAGCTCTTCAAGGTGAAAGAGGATTCACAACCCACAGGACCACATCTGCACAGTGCGCAAGGATACTACTGAAACGTAAAATTTGGAATTGTCACGTTTCTAATCTCCCTCTAGCTAGCGATGATTAAATGGATGATAGCAAGTCGTACTCGAGTAGAGATGATGGTATCTATACTTTTATATAATATATATATTAGCATGGGATAGCAAGACCAAAAAACGACAATACATATTCAAATCCTGCGCGGTTTCCTTCCACGCACCTAGCTAGAAAGAATCATAATAACAATAATATATATTCAAAACTGACGGTTGCGTCAAAACTTTTTCTCCCCCTCACGTTGATCGCTGCCAAGAGATTTGATTCTCAGGGGTCCGTCAATGGACGAGGTTCCGCAGAATCATGTTCGGTCGTGTCCAAGAAAATGGAAAGAGCGCAAGCACCAACAATCAACCCAGCACCCACATAGTCCGAAATACCAAACGTTTCTCCGAGTGCGACGGCTCCAATGCCTGCGGCAAAGAGAGGTTCTGTAGTGAGAATGAGCGAGGCGTCGGTGGCCGGAACCTTGGCAAAGGCGATTGATTCTACCCACAATGCCAAGGCAGTGGTAACAAGACCCGTGTATAAAATCCCGCCCAGTGCCATGGGCGATGACAAAATGGGAGAAAAATCTGGTACCGAAAACGACCAATTGCCTCCGTGCAAAAGAGGTGTCACCTCAAACATGAGAAAGGATGCCACCGCAACCACGCTGAGCTTGATGGCCGACACAGCCACGGCTGCCTCTGGTTTTTTGGCCATGAGATTTTCTAGAATGAGGTATCCCATTCCAAATCCCACCGGTTGGGCAAAGCTCAGTGCGTCACCGATTGTGGGAGCTCCACCGGCACCCTTTAGTTCGACAATGGCAACTCCTGCTACCGCGATGGCAGCAGGTAGCAATCTCATGAAATCGAATTGATTTGTGGCAGTGACATTGTCTCCAGATGATTCGGTCGATACCATGTTCAAAGATTGTTCTGTGGCAGCTGCTTTTTGGACTCTCCAGAGTTCGGCAATGGCCGCCACAAAGACACAGTGCATACTGCAAATAACACACGACTTGGACGCGGTGGTCGTCATCAGTCCTAACGTTTGTCCTAAATACCCACAGGCCACCCACGATCCACACACCAATGCTTGTTTCAAGGTCTCTCCATCCATATTGGCACGTTTGAGACTTTTGACGGCAAAGGGTGCCAGAGCGCCGGCCGCGATGCCAAATCGACTGAGGGCATACAAGCTAGAGTCGACACCTGGTTCGGCCATAACCAGCTTGGCAGCCGCAAAATTGGAGGCCCATAAAGCGCATAATACAACAATCACAGCTCTCCACGTGGCCGACTCAAACCATGCCGGTGATGTGGGAGAAGAAGAAGAAGACGAAGAAGAATCGTCTGTACGGCTCTGATCGTATGGCTTGGTTGAGGATGGTGGATATTGCTCTATCAGTGAAAGGGACAGCGATTCCAGTGGAGAAGATGGCGGCGAAGGTGACAATGACGAAGAGAATGTCTGGTTGGACGTGATGGAGAAGATGGAGGACGGCCTGGCCGATGGTGGTGAAACCTCATCATCGGTGGAAACGGCATGAAAAAGGGGTGATCGTAATGAGGAATCCCAAACATTCCTTGAAGCTGTAGAAGTAATTGACTGTGAGAAAGATTTCGGTACTACAAAAGCTACCGTCGTGGTAGCGGCCAAGTAGTAACCACAAGCGATGGCAATAGCAAAGAGTTTCATGGTGAAATAGTAGCAGCGTTAGCGATGTTAGAAATAGAACGGAAGGCGTGTCTTTATTATGTTCCTTTGGATATTTCGGTAGTTTGCTCGAACGCAAATTTTGTTGTTGATAAAATGAACGACTCACTACCGGTAGCTACCGTATGATAGCTACCGGCTGGTAAGGTAGTCGTAGCAGCAGTAAATACCGGTAAAAGTCCGAGAAGCTATCATACCTGTACTCCGTTGTGTCCGAAGAAAAAATTAAATAAGAATACGACAATAAAGAAGACGCAATAATGCAATTCCATGCTGAAGATAATAAAAGCGATGTACAGTCATCACAAACGTGTGCGGTGGTTGAGGAATCTGCAAGCTGCTTTTCTCCATTTTTTGAGACGTTTGCGAACAGCTGAACTCCAAAACGTCGTCCTTCTAAGTACGACTGTAGTAGTGTAAATATTAGGTATACCCGTAGTATTATCATACCACTTTGAGCGTTGTGTTCAGTGTTCAGATTTTCTCGATACCCACTTGTCGTCGTACGCATTCAACGTCATCAGGTAGAATTACGTATCATAATATGTGAGGCCAGAGCCAGAGCGATCAATTTCAACTTTCACACCTTCTTCCAAATAAAAAATACTACGTACTACTCCGGAGTACGTAGTACAAAGCTCTATGATGACGTACGACATGCAACAAGACAAAAAGCAGTGTTTGCGCGCGCCTGTAATCCATCAGCGATTTTTCTGGCAGTGATCTCTCCCATCGGACATTGCATCCGACATCGTCCGACGATTCTTTTTTCTACCGCTCCGAAAGCGCCTGTCGGTGAGTGAGTGAGTCCCCATGTTGACAACTCTATTTTTGTCATTGTGTTAGAGTGACTCTCTTGTAGAAGCGATTGGCAATCTACTGGGGTAGTAGTCTAGTGTAACAGCTGCATCTCAAACGACTACATTTCTCGCCTGTCATCGTTGTCGCTGACTGTGAAGACGGCTTGTCGTCTGTCATTCATACGAAAAGTCCATCGACGGAATCCGAAAATACTACTGACTGTGAGTACGACGCCGTAAGCATAGAGAGTCGTATCCATACCGGTAGATAGCTGTGGTTGGTTGTAAAATAAACGCTCGTTATAGGTGAGTGGATAGCATATAGCATGACCAGGTCAAAAGCAGTCCTTGTAGGTTGTCACTTGGACATTTGGGATGAATATTGAAACTTGTTTTGTTTCGTCATTTTGAAAGAAGAAAAAAAACAGTCTTGAATTCTTACGAACTTTTTGTGTATATTGCATATTATCTTTTTTTTTGTGTAACAAGCAAGACGTTTCTTTTATTGTTGTTGTCGTTGTTGGAAAATGTCACTGAAACGAACCCTGGATGGTGCGGATGGCTCCAAGGAGGGTGCTACCGCCTCTCCATTCATTTGTTTACCCATGTTTGGGGAGCACAAACGGGCAGTATCGGCGGTACAATTGGCACCCTCCCGGTTGACCAAGGATAATTCGGCTTTGTGTGCTTCTGCCAGTGCCGATGGAAGTGTCAAAATTTGGGATTTGGGAGACCCACACTCCCCCATCGGAAAGGACATTCAAGAAAAGAGGGGTACACAAAATATCAATGACGATTATTTACTACATCCAGTAGCGACACTCTTGGGACATAGCCGTGGAATTAACGATGTTTGCTGGTCCAATGGACTGGACCCCTTCGTGGCAACAGCAAGTGACGACAAAACGGTTCGAATCTGGGACGCACAAACGTCGGATGCACTGGTCGAATTTCGAGGACACGACAACTTTGTTTTTTGCTGTTCCTTCAATCAAGCATCCAATCTTGTGGCCAGCGGAAGCTTTGACGAGACAGTCAAACTATGGGATGTCCGGTCTGGAACCTGTGTCAGTACCCTTCCAGCTCACTCCGATCCAGTCACCGCTGTCTCCTTTAACCGGGATGGAACTTGTGTGGTGTCAGCCAGTCATGACGGTTTAATTCGTGTATGGGATGTAGCGACGGGGGAATGCTTGAAGACCATCTTTGCGGCAGGAAATCCGCCTGTAAGTCATGTGACGTACAGTCCTAATGGCAAATTTGTCTTGGCTGGCACGTTGGACAGTGCCCTGCGGTTGTGGCCTATCTCTGTAAGCGGCAAATCCAAGTGTGCTAAGACCTACACCAGCGAATATCACACCAACACAAAATACTGCATCGCCAGTCGATTTCTGGTATCCAAACCGGAACGGAGGCAGTGCATTGTGACGGGCAGCGAGTCTGGCCATGTCATTCTATACGATGTGCAGTCCCGCAAGGTACATCAGCTGTTGGAACAAGTGCACAAGGATGCCGTCTTGGCCGTGGATGCCCATGATCAAATGGAACTTCTGGCCAGCGGAGGAATGAGTAAAGATCGCAGTGTCCGCTTTTGGATGCCAAAGGATGATGTGGAACTGGCCAAACGTCCAAGGAAGGATTGACACAACTCTTTTTGAGACTCTTTTTTTAAAGAATCAATCCTTTTTGCTGTCGTTGTTGTTGTCAATAATATTATAAAACCATTATTTCGCTAGTACGCCAAAGGATGATGTAGTATTGGCCTAATGATCAAAGAAAAATCAGCAAAGCCTCTACATTATTATTATTATTATTTGTTGTTGTTGTTGTTGTTGTTGTGTTCGTTACGAGTGGATTGAAGATTCAAGCTTGGTTATACGAAGCACTTGGTATGACCATAACCCAACTACGACTGTAACTGTAAGAGCCTGAGACGAACCTAAATGCTGCCTTCACAAACTTGGAGGGAACTTATTGTCTCTACTACTTGATGAGGACTGTTCTCACCTCTACCAAGAAAATATTGGCAAAACGAAGCACCGACGCTCTACTACGGTAGAGTTAGAATAATGAAAAGTGCATTTTTTGATGGAAACTGAAGCTAGCTACTAGTAGTCCCGTTATCTCTTTCTACGGTAGTACGTCGTAGTGATGAACATCCGTCCTTCAATCTCCCAACGCATCATCGCATCATCGTCCGAGGTCGTCGGGTCATTATTATTAACTGTGAAGTATAATAATAATAATGCCCTCAATTCCTTGTTTAGCGATCCAAGAAGATGAATCGCGATACAAAGCTGCTAATCGAATCGCAAAAAAAAAATTGCCCTCCTCACTTTTTGTGGATCATTGTTTACAATAGAGTACTTCTTTTGGCGGCGTAGTGCCGCTTCCTTTGTATTGATTGTACTACAGCAATTAATAGAGGGAGCAATGGTAGCTGTGCATCTCCGACGACGTCGCGTACACAGATACATTTTTTTCTGCTGAGAGGAAGTGGGAAGAAAGATCAAGAGAGGTGATTTTGGTAACCTTTTGAAACACTTGCGCTTTGTCGATCAGTCTCGTGTCAATTCACAGGAGGTTGGTGATGGCCGGCCGTCATTCGACAATATACGTCAGTCTCGCCGCAGCGATGATCTTCTTGGGAGTATTGCACTTGAGTCGGCAAGGAAAGGGGATCACAATGATGGCTCCAGGCAGCGAGAGGTATAAAGAAATAACTGCCGAGGATCAAACAATAATGCAAGAACCGGAACCATTGGATACAGCTTGGTGGACTCCCTTTGTCAACCAAATGGCTCGTCCATTTTCAATCCTACCGAAGGATCCATTTTGGTGCGTCCCACGACCAATCCTCGAAATGACAAATGGAGACAACATCACTACGGCCAGCAACAAGGGTCTGTACTTAGTCAAAATCCCCAAAACAGCAAGTTCCACCGCGGCAGGCGTCACAATACAAATTGCCAGAAACACCGCAGCAAGAATGGCAAGCCAAACAACAATATCCGATTCTCTCAACATGGAATGCATGTATCACATCGATCATGGAATGGCTCATGTCGACCGCCAAGATCCATTTTTCTTGTGGACTGTTGTACGGCACCCCGCTCAACGTGCTGTGAGTCACTATTTCTTTGGAGAGGTGTCGCGACGTGGCGCCCCATTCACATCTGACGGTATGATTGCCTCACTGAAACGGCACGTCAACTTTCAATTTCGTCAATTGGCCCGCAAGCGTGTCGACGATGGCAATGCCACTTTAGTGCAGACGCGCTACCACTTGGAGTCTCCTCGTACCACTCCCAAGAATGTTCTGGATATGATACAGACTGACATTTTGGAAAATTTTCACTTTATTGGTATTTCAGAACGTCTCGACGAATCATTAGTGGCACTGAAAATGATATTGAACCTGAACATGGAAGATGTCATAGGCCTGTCGAGCAAAATCAGCGGAAAAATGGACGACGGAGGCTTTGATGGGACCTGTCACAATATTCAAACTTCCCGTACCACGGCCGAGGTGGATCAATATCTGAGCCAAGAATTCCGCATTGACAATTATGATTTCTTCTTGTACGACGTTGCCAACCGATCCTTGGATCTGACAATTGATGCTTTTGGAAGAGAACCTTTTCGAAAGGAATTGGAAAAGTACCACGCCATGAAGCAGTATGCAGAAGAACAATGTCTGAGCAAAGTCTTATTTCCTTGTACTGAGGTAGGACAGCCGCCATGGCCAGAAGCGAAACATTCCTGTTTTAAAGGCGATATTGGCTGTGGACACGAATGTGTACAACAAGCGTTGCGAGAGTTCGCAACCACGCCACGATACCTAACTAACAGAAGAAAATAATTTGTTGCTTTCTGTCCAGCTGGTTATGTAAGGTAGTTTGTTTGTGTTATGGCACTCTTTCAGTCGCCATCGTCAGAGTTCCTTCGACCTTCACCGAACCAATTGGGCAATCCATCCCAACAAAAGCCATACTCTGTATCACGGCATTTGTGATTCAAAGCGTAGTAGGTCAAACGCAGCATACAAGTAGTCTCAAACATAAAGGCCAGGCCTTGGGAAAAGAACGTCGGTTGTTCACATGGGTCGGCGACGGCCTTGTCGTAGCTGGCCGCATCTGGACCATGTGGCGTCATGCACGAGTGAAGCGACGCTCCTCCCGGCAAAAAGCCCTTTTTGGCATCGTACCCGCCCCAAATGAGACCCATAAACTCGGTCATACAGTTACGGTGGAACCATGGCGGTCGAAACGTATCTGGATCGGTGCTCATCCATCGTGGAGGGAAAATGACAAAGTCGCAAAGAGCGGTACCCGTCTCATCGCCCACGCACGTCATCACTGTGTATATACTGGGATCAATATGATCGTAGGTGACCGAGTTAATGGCGCAGAACTTGGAAAGATCGTATTTGTAGGGAAGATAGTTTCCATGCCAAGCCACAACGTTAAAAGGAGACGTTTCGATGGATTTGGCCCACAACTTGGAACTAAACTTATTGTACAATGTCTTGTTGCAGGTAGGTTTTTCTTCATTTTCTGACCAAGCGGTGGGATATAAAAAGTCACGAGTATTGGCAAGTCCATTACTTCCAATCGGACCCAGCTCGGGAAGAGTCAAATGTCCTTTGAATACTTCCAGCATGTAGCCACGCGACAACTTTCCTTTGCCTTTGTTCAGTAGATTAATGGAAAATACAATTCCACGCGGGATGACGCAAAATTCTCCGGGATGCACGATAAGAATTCCCATTTCAGTTCGGACCTCCAAACCACCCTCTTGCGGAAGAAGCAAAAAATCTCCATCCGAGTTGTACATGTATGAGTCCGTTACAGATGTATCACTGTCCCGGGGCGACATGTCGGTTTTGCAAAGGTATACATAAATCGCGATTCCATTCTTGACGGCGGGATCTCCCGAGGCTCCCAGTAAGAACGTTCCGTGCATGAAATTCGTGTCGGATTGGCTGTCCCCATCTTGGTACTCTTCATTAGTTTCAAACGGCATCCACCTCATTGCATTCGGATCTAACGTCCCTTTGGCAGGATCAGCTTTGCCAAAGAATTTTCCTGTGTCAACAAATGTATGTTTATTGAAAGCGGCACTGGGCTGTTTGCGGTACAACCAAGTTCGTTGATTCAAGTGACGGGGTCGTGTAAACGCCGTCCCCGACAGTTGTTCGGCATACAAGCCAAACGGGACCTTCCGCGGTGAGTTTCTTCCTCGGGGCAAGGCTCCTTCCACGGTTTCGCTTTCAAACGTGTTGTCAAATCCAGAAAAGTAGAAAATGTCCGGACAGTGTTTATCTCGGTGGCAAACATGCCCCGCCGGTTGCTGTTTGTTGGTTTCGGAATCTCCCATGATTGGAAGAAAAGTCTGGGTCAGGGTAGGGAAAGCGAGATCCGAAAAAAAAACGAAAGAAAACCAGATAGGTATGTACTCGTTGGTATGAGAGCTGTCGGTTCAGAAGGAAGGATTGCGATAGAGAATGGAGAGATTGGTGCTGTTCCTTACAAAGATAACAGAGCCCAACACACTAGATGATAATGTTATTATGGTAGAGTGAATTGATAATTGATTTTCTTTCGTATCGTCGGGAGAATAGTAGTAGTATGAGAACGATGTTGGAGAATTGACAACAGTCGTGTCGATAATATTATTATGAATTTTATGTTGATGTCGATAGAAAGAATTTTCGATGATTGAGATGCCGACGTCGTCTCGTTTTCTTGGATGGATTCGTGTCATGGTGGGTACTGTATGCGCGCGCCCGGCTGCCGAGATGAAATTCCTTACTGGTAACATGTCAAGCGACGACAACTACTACTACGGAGGACATACTATTGTTTTCTGAAGCATAGTAGTCCTAACGACTTGGAAACGGTAGTAGCAAAAACTCTTACAAGAGAACACAACATCACGTGGCATCCTCCCTTTTTTGAAAAAATGGTGCATGTTCACAGTTATTGTCTGCGTTCAGGTACCTCTGGTCTTTCCCACCGTGTCTCCCCATTGGTATGGTAAAAATAGGTTTTGCCAGATGCCGCATCAATGGCCGTTTTCCAACCTTCCGGAAGATTATCATCGGCACTGCCATCATTCTTCTTTTCTTCCACCGCCGGTTGCAGGGTGGGCTTATCCCAAGATCGTTGTCCCGTGGATCGATGAAAATAGTAAAGTCTTCCAGAGGATGGATCGTGAGCTGATTCCCAACCAGGGGGGAGGTCACTGCCAGTAGTGGGTGTTGCCATGGTCGTCGTTAACAATGCTTGGTTTCTTTTCTGCCATATGGCTTGTGCTTGTTCCATAGGATTGTTCGGATCAGAAACAAACATCGGTGCTGATGTCGTTTTTATTTTTCGCTTTTTCTTTTTGGGTTTGTTGTCGGATGAAGTCGTGCCAGCATCGTCTGTTGTGGTTGTTTTCTTGTCTCGGCCATTGTCAGAAGTGGAACTGGTTGTTGCAGCCTCCGTGGGTCCCCCCTTGAGACTCTTGATACTGTCATGTCCGTCCCAGTAATACCCTGTCCCCCCTCGATCGATACGTGTCGTAAAGATATAATCGAATTTCCAACCCACAAAGGTGGGAGAGGGAATAAAATATTCCTTGTCATCGGGACGGATTCGTTTTTCAATCTGTGCCTTGCGTTTACGTTCCTTGGCTTCTTCGGCATCATTCTTCTTTTTGAACGCAGTGTATCCCGATCCGACCTGTTGATGACCAGAAACTTTTCGGACTTGGTCCTCATGACGACGCTCTTCTTCCCAACTGGTAAAGACCAATCGATCCGATTTCTTCAATGGCGCTTTCGGTGCGACCGATTGGGACTGTGGAATCTTGGAGGAATGTTCCTTGCGAAAATGTTGCCACGATGCCGCTCCATCCGAACCCAAAACGGGCTTGGAGACAAGTTCGTCCACTTTGGAAAATACCGCAAAGGAAGACGTGTCGTCGTCAACTCTTCCATTCATCGTTCTATCGTTAGTCGGCATAGAAAAAAAGCAATTTCTTCTTATGACAATATATTATGAATTGTTGTTGCTTTGCAGTTTGGAATGGCTCCTGTTTGTTTGTTGTTGTCGTCGATCGGAGGTGTACTATGCAGAGTGTTGTTATGTACCATGTACTACGTACTAACGTACCTAGTACCCAACTGTAAAAACAGTAAGTTGATTGGTTGTGCTCGCGCAAGCACAAAAAATAATGGACTACTCCGAATAGTAGCAAGTAGACACTATTAGAGTTGGTGTTTTCAGTTCACTTCTGGTCGAAATGGTTGCGAAACATCGTATCACATCATCATTTTATTGATTACACGTCGTTTTGTTTCCCGCCCTTTTTGTGAGTTTACAGATAGCAAGCATTCTGTCGTAATTTGTAGTGCACAAGAAGAACATTGTAGACAGTGAATGCACAACAAGAACATCGACACGACAACTTTTCACATCAACGAGTTCCCTTTATTAGTTTCTGCATGTTCCAAACCGAAGACGACGTTAACAGTCGGTTTCATAAAAAAGATCCCCCCCCCTAGCTAGTAGATTGGCAGGCACAACTACCGGTAGCTAGCACCTTGCTACGCACAGGAAATTGAAAATCGTCGTCTGTCAAAAAAAATACCGTCTGTTCTTGCGAACGGACAGACAGAACACAAGAGATCGCGTTTTTAATTTTACTATTGTTGTATTAGTAATTTCAGTTAGAAGATGCCTCGATCCGCTGCCAAGTATCGCATTGATCGCAGTCGATCGTCCAAGGGTGATCGAGAGTCTTTGACACTTTCCAGTGATTCGGACGACGATTATTTCCGATCTGTCGAAGACGGTGCTGGCAACGGCAAAGCGGATCATCATACAACCGCCACCATCAACGCATCATCTGCCTTGAAAACCTCAAATTCGATCCGAAACGACAAAGATACCCCAGACTACCAAGACGATAATCAAGAATTCACTCACAGTCAGGATAGTAACGACAACGACCAACACATTGACGACTCCGACTCCGAAGACGACATTCCGGCTAAAAATCCGAGACGTCGAACTGTTCCGAAACAGAAACGGCCAACACGATCGTCCCGTGGAACATTGAAATCCTCAACACCTTCTACCAAGAGCCGCCGACCCGCGATACAAGACGACGATGATGAGGAAGAAGAAGATGATGATGAATATGACGACGACAATCAGGCCAGTTCAAGTAGTGATGAAGAGTTTGTGGACGAAGACGTAGACCAGGATGACTTTCCTGTCAAACGACCAGTGCGGACTCGACGAACACCGCCCAATCGTCCACAACGCTCGTCTCGTCGAAAAATGGGATTATCGGAAAAAGAGGCCGCTTCCATGGACAGTGACAACAACGACAGTGATGATTATCCAAACGACACACCTCCAACAATACATGCAGCTGGTGCTTCTGGGCGAAGACGTCCAAAGCGACAGCCCAACAAGTCGAAAGGAGCTTCTTCTGTGACACGAAAAGCTCCGATCCGAAACGTTGCAACCAAGAAAAATCACAAATCAGCAGTACTGTATCCACAAGACACTCTGGCGGGGTTGCCTTCTCCCAAACGCTCCAGTGCTATCAAGGCAAGGAATAAGGTAAAGAGTGTTGCCAAAGTCGAAGAGAAGGGGAGTGACCAAGATGTCGACAGCGATGAGTATTCGGGGCATGAAAGTGAGTCGAAGGAGGAATACGTACAACCAAAGAAAACTTCCAGTCGAACACCAAGAAAGAAACAAGGGAATGAATCATCGGATGAAGAGTTTCACATCGATTCCGAGTCGTCCAATGGCAATTCCTCAGAGGAAGCATCGTTAAGCGACCCTCTGGATGAAGATGATGAAGAGATTGCTGCAAATCCAGATCAATCTCACATTAAAAAATATCTTCAAGAACAGTTGCAGGAAGAAGACAACGCAAAGGGTGTAAATATCGACAATGAACAGGTGGGAACAGCTGATGAATCTAGCGATGACGATGTCCCAGTCACTTCACGAAGAAACAAGTCCGCGAAGAGCGAAATTCGTCCTTCTCCTCGCAAGGGACGGTACCAAGGTCTGGACTCCTGTAGCAGCAGTGAAGACAATGATGAAGAGGACGAACAAAATCCAGCTCCTAACAAAGCAGCCTCGATTCTACCGCCGTGTCCATCAAGACTCGACGCCATTACTGCGGAAGAGTTACCACGTCGTCATGTTTGCTATATTTCCCCAGATGGACAGTCAAGGATCTGCTTCCAACTTGAAACACTTCGTCAGATCGCATTAAAGAGCAGTCAGCTGCAATTGCGCACTGACTTGGACGGCATGCAACGTCAAACCTTTTTGCAGCCTCCTCACTTTCGGACCGCTGCCTCCGACGACTTGCTGGATCAAATCGCCTCGCGCTTTGGCAGGGACGCGTTGGATCTTTTTGGGCCTTACTACAACCAGAAACATTCGTCTCTCCAGGTACACGAGCGTGAAGATTCTTCAGACGACGACGGCTTTGGCGTCTATGCTTTAGAAACATTCAGAGATCGCGTGCAAAAATACTTTCAGAACTCCATGGGGAGTCAAGACATCTACGTGTGTCCCTTGTGCTACGGTCAAAGTCATCGGCTTATTGTTAATCCCGAAGCTGATGATGACGACGAGACGGTCCCGCTGGAGGGTAATTATGACCCAATGCATGTATTGGGAAACTTAGACAAGGACGAATTCGTCGTGGCTTCTCAATTCTGCTTCACTCGAGCTTCCAACATTAAAAAGCACCTTCGGTCGGACCACAATATCGATACACGAGAGGTCCGAGGTAACGATTTGTACATGCGATGGAAGGTTCGAGCTCCAGATGGGCTCTTACAGAGGTGGCTGGCGTACTATTACAATCAGAAACCCAAGCAAGGCTACATGAAAATGTACTGGTACCAAGGCAACAGCCAGAGTTTCATTCTTCTTCTCGATTTGATGAAACGCGGCGAAATTTATTCGGGGATAGCGACGGATCCAGATTCAACAGAGGAAGAGAAGGAAATGGCCGAAGAATACCTCCAGCGGGCCGAAAACTACTACGAGTCATTTTCGTCGCTGGTCCCAGCGTTGTGGAAGTCCATTGCTTCTCCGTTCGCCGAGTCAGCCGTTAACATGAAAGAATTCATCGTGGAGGACGATGAGGTGGAGGATGAGTCGGAAGACGAGAACACGAATCACGCATCGCTGCATCGGCAACTGGCTGCCAGAGATGACGAGTCTGACGAAAACGACTTGGTCCACAAGCTCCAGCGAAAATATGTGGACGAGAATGAAGAGGAAGAAGACTACATTAATGATGAATCTAGTGAGGACGAGCTTGAAATCACAGAAGCAAAAGAACGAAACGCTGATGACGAAGAAGAGGAGGAGGAAGACGACGACGACGACGAGAAGATGAAGGGATATTACTCTCCTGTAGAAGAGGAGAAGGATGAATGGATACTATCTAGACTCGCTCGCAGAAAAAGAACTTCCTTATCTACTCCGTCACTGCAACAAGAAAACGTTTCTAAACGAACTGCCAGGTGAATTGTTGGATGTTATTTTAAGATCCATACGCCGGAAGTTCTGTTGGAAAAAAAACACTACTACATCGAGTGCAATAATATCGTAATAGAGAATCTATTTTAAGGCTATACCAACTACCAGCTACCATCGATTCCGCATCTGAGAAGTTGGCTCACCTGCCTGGCCCCCAAGGAACATGCAACAGTTTTCCCTCCACTCAGTACTCTGTTGGCCACCACTCAGTACTGAAAAGGCAAAAAACCTCACGAATGAGGAAAAGTCCAAACCAGTGAGTGTCAGATATGGCGTGGTCTTCCAAAAACAATGCTGGGAAGGCAGCAATTAACCAAATAAATTGTTTTGGGTGTATTATCTTTTACCTTCTGTGGTGTTAGGGTTAGGGTTACTGTCGGTCTTTCCTTACCGCTACTGTCTTTCTACCAATGCTACGTACCCAGTACTTCCGGCTTTCTACGTGGGTACCAATTGACATCTTTCTGCTCTCCGGTGTATTATTATTATTCTTATATTATTAATTAGGTATTCTCGAGAATTTCCTACTCTGTCATCGTGCTGAACTTTTGGTTCGTTTTGTTCCCGCTCCTTATTTGTTCTACGATCAATCTACGTAAAATGGACAACACGACGGGCAAGAATTTCAAGAATATAATATTACGGCCTTTCTTTCCAAAGACTGAGGTGGCGAAATGGAAAAAACCACTTTCCAACGAAGTAGATGGAGCGAATAATTGACGCCATAAGTTCTTCTGGTTTAAGGAGGAAGGACAATTTAACTTTAGTTTATCACTCCTCATTCTCAATTCTCGATTTACTCGGAGATTTTTAAATGTGATTCCTATTTCAGTTCTACTGACTTTGAAGCATATATTGTGTGTCATGATAAGGGCGAAACAAGGACCTTCCCAAATGCTTCGTTTCGCCGTCAAAGCGCCAATCAAGACACTCTCACGTGTCCGTTGCCCGACACTGAAATTACCTCCCTCAAGCACATAAATTGACTGTGAATACTGACAGTGAAGTACATTAGAACTTTTTCCTTTGCAACAGCAATAGATATAACTCACATGCAGACTGTGAGCAGTTGCCATCAGGTTCTTCTATCTAGAAACTGTTGCTGCACAGCAATCGAATCGCCTTCCAGGAACCAGAAAAGAAAAACAACAGACACAGTGGCGATCGAATGGAAACCAGACAACGCATACGAGATGCGTTCGATGGATGCTCTTTCGTTAGACTCGCTCTTCCGTGGCTCCGGTGCCGCGCCGATTACCAAGAAGGTTCATGACGAGACTCACCACAACGACCGTTCTACTACTGCTGCTTTCGCTCAAGCATCCGTTGCCGTCGACCCGACCACGTACCTGGCAATGGCATTAAAGAATCACAACATTAAAGAACGGATAGACACATTCAGCTTGGAGCAAGCCATGTACTTTGAGCCGTACAAAGAATCGGAGATCGCGCTACCTCTCCTCCAAGCGTTGCGGTCCAACGACCTAAAACAATTGCAATTAGTGATTTCCAGCAGAAACTACGATTTGGAAGATGCTCGCAATCAGTTCGGGGAAAACTTAGTGCACTTGGCTTGTCGCATGGGTTTATCCACGAAGATAGTACAATATCTTGTTTTGGAGACGAAGGTCCCGCTAAATGTCCGGGACAAGTTTGGTCGTTCCCCCCTCCACAACGCCTGCATGTCGCCGTTTCCCGACTTTGATACCATCGCTTTTGTATTAGAAGAAGCTCCCAAACTCTTCCTGTTTGAAGACAATTCGGGAAAAACGCCCCTGGACGGGGTTCTTCCTCGAAATTTTGATCGGTGGACTCGTTTCATGGCGGAGTCTGGCTTGTTGAAGCGTCTTACCTCTGTGCTGGAACATCCGGAAAATTCGTAGCAACATTTGCTATGACAGATGATGTTTCGAAATCAGGGTATTCGTAGTACGACCACGGTTGTGTCTTGTTCAAAAAATAATGCTGACGGTTGATCGCAATCCATATCCACTGTAATTGAACGTAAAACATTCACTTGTTGTCTCCCTTCATTGAGTTCTCTTCTCCATTAGCACTACTAGTAGCCGTAAATAATACGAATCAATGCTGCGACAGTGATAGAGTGTGAAGGTCGGGAGGGCAATGAAAAATAATGATCTTCATCGTAACATGCAGACCATGAGAAACGAAAGTGAAATGAACCATATCTTGGTCATTGTTTTTGTTTAAAGGACCATTGCTATCATGATGCAACACAACCATTTGAAAGACAGCGACGGCTTGCAAATGAACAACCTTGCACCAGATCCTTTTGGTCGAGTTTGGAGTTGAACCATTGCATGTTCAGACAGGCGTAGATTCCAACAGCTAGGGTCCCAATGGGAAGGCGAGGATCGGAATCCCACTCTCACTTGTATTTCTTCTTAATTAACAGTAAGAACAATCGGCGTGATCTACTCACAGCGATTGGTTCATTTTAAGATAGATAGTTTTACAATGTGACAGAAAATATTACTACGTAGTACTACGTACGGTAGTCTTTTTTCTGGGTTCGTAAGAACGTTGTACGTACCTATTGGAGTATGTATGATCATATCATCATACAGAATTAAAGTAGTGCTGACTGTGAATTACCTAATTAGGCACTCTCGTCGGATGTTGGACAACTAACGCAAGATACTACCGGTACTCGGGGAGTCGGGGATCGGGGAGTATCATACGGAGTACGGTACGTAGTAAAAATAGAGGAATGTGTGTGACCTGCAAAATCTCCGCAAGGCGCAACCTCACATTTTACATTGTTAGTAACGAGTTAGCATGTGTAGCGATCGTTTACCTATGTCCCTGCCAGCACCTCAACTGGTAGCAGTATACCCAAAGCTTTATAAAAGTTGATAGATTAACAGTCGCAGCCAGCTCCATAGAGCTGCAGCAACTCATTTCCCATTTCAGTAGCAACGACGGCCTCTTCTGCTCAGCCATTCCTACTATTGTTCCTGTCTCCGAGACACTTTTGCTACCTCTGTTTTTCCTACCCGAGTCCAACGAGGAACGGTTTATCAAACAACCACAAACACCCCGCTAACCATCCATTAGCACAACAACAAACGGATTGTATCCTTCGACAGATATATCATCAATCCCAATTTTCACTTCGTTGGTGACAAGTCACAATCGCAAGCGAAACACCACCATGTCCCCCCAGACAATAGGTCAGGGCTTAACGGTATCCGACAAGGATTGAAGCACGCCTGTCCCAGCATATCTCGACCGATACCGACGCGCAACTACTGGATAACTTCCTGAGGGATGCGATCGGAAGGAAGACCGCAGATGACCTCGTCACGTTGGCCCCAAGAAAGAAATGATCGAGTCCATCAACATGCTTCTCGGCCTCATTTACGAAGACATCGACCGTTTGATCTTTGACACGCACCTTGGTTTTGAAGATGACGGTATCACTCCCAAGTACGCGTCTGCAACTTTGCCCTTGGGGCACAAGTCGTTATTGGTCCACCTAAGGATTTTCGTCATTCACGAGTACGAGGTTAACGGTATCGATATCCAGGTCGACTGGACACAATTCGATACAGTTAAGCTCAACAGGTATCGTATCTCGCAGGAGGCAGTCACACGTTACCGGCAATTCAAGGGCGCCTCTGTCGTCACCAATACTCATTTCTCGCCTCAACCCGATCCCACCCTTCATTATTGGAAACAGGGAGTTAAGAGGGACCAAAGTATATTCCCCACTCTCAAGGCGGAACCATCCCATGACTCATGGCATAGAACTTGTGAGGATCAAGCACATGCTCAGGGTGTTGCCCACATTGTGGACGACAAATATTCGCCATCAAATCCAGATGAGGAAAGGGAATCCAAGATGCAGATCCCCAAAGGAAAGGAGATCATACGGAATTACGAAGCAACCAAGAATGCTCAAACGGCTTATGCTGATCTTATGGAACACCGCAGAGAATCAACTGCTACCAGCATTGAATTATCTACTCCGTCCCTGCAGCAAGAAAACGTTTCTAAACGAACTGCGAGGTGAACGTTACATGACAAAGCTCTCAGATCCATACACGGAACTGCTGGTTTGGGATGAAATACTATGCCAATTCTGGTCCTTACTAGTTTGAACTTTTCCTCAGTATTTCATCAGGTTTCTTGCATTTGCAGCACTGAGTGGTGGGCAGCAGAGTAGTGAGTGGACGGAAAAGCTGTTGCATGATTGTCTCACCCTCTAGGGGGCCAGGCGGGTGAGACAACTTGCGGGATGCGAAATCAATGGTAACTGGTAGTTTGTTAACTGTTGGGCGGTAGCTAGCTACTCCGTAGTTGTCCTAGCCATAAATAGAATTCATACTTGTCTACGTATTTCGTAAAAGTATGAGGTAGTGCCGATTGTAATATCAATAGTAACCGTAATAAAGGTCTAACCATACTCCACCTAAAATCATTCCAAACAACATCTCGACGAGTCAGTGCCATAGACTCCACTGTTCGACGCACTCCAACATACGTACATACGAAGCAGGTGCAAACGAAATGACATCATCATGATGTTTGTAGTTCAGGTTTGTGCGCCGGAAAATGATCGAACGAAAGTCCTGTTGCTCACCTTTGGTTCGTTTTGCTCCCGCTTCGTATGTGTTCTACAATCGATCTGCGTAGAAGAGACAGTTGGGAAGGCCAGGAAAAACAAATGAGGTGGCGAAATCGAAACCATCAGCAATGAGTCATGTCACAAATACCGGTACGAGTATCATGATACTACTACGTACTTCTTGGTTTGAGAATAAGGACAGTTACACTTATGTTGAATTCACTCTGAGATTCTGATGATTCCTATTCATAGAAAAAGTTAAGGCAGTAGTAGTCCATTAGCGCAACCCCGAGTGGAAAAAACCTAAAGTTTCTACGATAGAATCTCGCAGAACTGCCGTACCTAGTACTCCGAGTACGACGAAGAGAAGGAAACTCCCCTACTGCCTCAAGAAGCATTTGTAAATTTTTTTCCGGTAGACTACCGAACTCCGCTACCTACCGGTAGTTTGTGCCGTCGTATGATAGTGTGTACCAGGTACCGGTAAGCAAGATACGTAGTAGAAGAACGTTTTCGTTTGCAACCGCGAAGACATGACAAACATGCAGACTGTAAACGGTTGCGATTCGCTTTTTCAGTCTAGTGGGCACTGTTGCTGCACAGCAATCGAATCGCCATCCAGGAATCAGAAAAGAAAAACGATGGACACAATGGTGATCGAATGGAAACCAGACCAAGAATACGAGATGCGTTCGATGAATGCTCCATCGGTTGACTCGCTCTTCTGTGGCTCCGGTGCCGCGCCGATTACCAAGAATATTCAAGACGAGTCTCGCCACAACGACCGTTATACTTCTGGTATCGCTCAAGCATCCGTTGCTGTCAGCCCGACCTTGTACCTGGCAAGGGCACTAAAGAATCACAACATCAAAGAACGGATAGAATCGTTCAGCTTGGAGCAAGCCATGTACTTTGAGCCGTACAAAGAATCGGAGATCCCGTTACCTCTCCTCCAAGCGCTGCGATCCAACGACCTAAAACAATTGCAATTAGTGATTTCCAGCAGAAACTACGATTTGGAAGATGCTCGCAATCAGTTCGGGGAAAACTTTCTGCACCTGGCTTGTCGCATGGGTCTATCCACGAAGATAGTCGAGTATCTTGTCTTGGATACGAAGGTCCCACTTAACGTCCGGGACAAGTTTGGGCGTTCTCCCCTCCACAATGCCTGCATGTCGCCGTTTCCCGACTTTGATACCATTGCGTTTGTATTGGAAGAAGCTCCCCAACTCTTCCTGTTTGAAGACAATTCGGGGAAAACGCCCCTGGACGGGGTTCTTCCTCGAAATTTTGATCGGTGGACTCGTTTCATGGCGGAGTCTGGCTTGTTGAAGCGTCTTACCTCTGTGCTAGAGCATCCGGAAGATTCCTAGCAACATTTGCTATGATTTTGAAATCAGTGATCATGGTATTCGGAGTACGATAGTATGTTGTACGAATAATATTGCTAGCTGGCCGCTGAAGTGCAAATCGCAATCCATATTCACTGTAATTGATCGTCAAACATCTATCGATTTCGGAAGCGCACAAGTCAGCGTGTGAAACTGTCCGTCTTGTGTTTCTCGCACCATTCCTCTTGGCTCTTTATACGTCGTACCATGGCCTGTTCGATTTCCAGTTTTCGTCTCTTTGGTTCCATGTAACTATCAAAATCTTCTGCCCGCTCAACGGCCGCCCTCAATGCACCCTTTCGCTGATAAAAGAGACTTTGTGTTCGATAAACATCTTGAGTGAAAAAACGAATCATTTTCCTAGCGGCCATTTGTGCCTGTGCTTTTCTCGCTTGGGCTTTCACTTTGTTGAGATTGGTCAATGCGTCAAGAACGGTGGTAACAGTTTCATCTTCGAGGTACTGCACGATTCTATCGCAAATCATCCTTTTGTTCATGTTTCTATAGCTCTTACTATGAGAATCATTCACTTCATTGCGGTTACAGAAGGTTCTGAGAGTACCAACTGGAATAGAAGTGATGGAATGATCGGAAATAGATTTGAACTTTGTGTGGTGAACTACCACTCCAACTCTAATCTTTTGAACTAGTGAAACTTCTTCACCATCCCCAACAAGAGATATATCCTCCAAATGTGCGTCTTTCACTTGAACGAAAGATGGCGCTGTCACTTCTTTAATGTCATCAGCATTGTCATCATCGGGAAAATAGAATGACGATTAGGAAAAGCGTCGTCAAGCAGAACTCGCAGCTACAGCCGAGGATGCCGATCCAGCGGCTCTTTTACTGCTATTGGAAGGAAGCATACTGAGTATTGCTGAATATGGTTTAAGATCGATAGCAAAGAAGGGAGCGACGGATGTCAAATAGGAATCAAAGACTGACGAAAGCAAAGGCGAGGGAGGAGTGTGTGTGTCACAAGCTTTTCGTCATCATCATGCGGGAGGTTGTTCCAGGATTTCGTATCTTCAATCTAATCCTATTCCCTAACAGGGAATGTTGACTCGGAAAGTTTTGGTATTGCGCGCGCCTGCAGCAAAGTCATTATTTTGTCATAAATCAAGGTCACAAAGACTGGCCCATTCCATTTTCAACACGCAAGGCTGAAACCGATCTGGAAGTGACCGGTACCTCCTGTAGTAGAAAGTGGATAGAGGAGGGTGGCAAGAAAATTGCATCATTTGCAATCGACCGTAACCACGACACCGCTCGGTTACTGAAAGAAAACAGGAAAGGAAAACACGCTGTGGCGCAAGATACTGGCCTGGCATCTCGGACGATTCGATTGCAGAACGCGTATTCGTGACGCACACTCTCAACCAAGTACACTTTTGCCGCTTTTCTTTTGACACATCGCCGCCATGAATATTCCAGATGATCCTAATAAACACCAAATTCCGGAAAAGGCCAAAGGTAATCCCGTCTATGAGCAGACGCGACAGGATATGCCGCTGTGGTGCTGCGGCAGGAATTGCGGACGAAATTCCCGGTAAGGAAGGGAGAAGGAACATGTCGATTGAATATGCACACGGCGGGCTTCCATCTCATGTGAACTTTTCTTTGGTTCCTTCATGAAACAGAATTGTCGTGTTCGTCTTGGGAGTCCTCGGGATTGCCTGTTCCGTTGTTGTATGCTTCTCCGTCGACTACTTTTCCTTTGTGAGCTTGAGAAATGATACTTTTACCGACCCTACGAAACAAAAACAGCAACCCCATCCCTTTGAACATGCCACAGAAGCTAATGTGGGTATATTTCGTTACGAGATTCTAGACGTGTACGAGTACCCTTGGCCACCAAAGCAGCAGGAACGAGAATTGTTCGACGAACTTCACAACCGGGAACTTCAACGGCTGGCTGTCGCGGAGCAGCCTGCCAATAAAGTAGTGGGCAATGAAAGTGACCTCCGTATATTGTTTGATCGCATGAGAAAGCTTCAGAATGACACTGGCGATGAAGAAGAGCCTGTTGATGTTATAGAAGATTCCGTGGCCGATGATAACTCAACCATTCAAGGTAACGAGGACGATGTTGATCTCATTGGCAACGAAACGGATGCAACGGGGGGAAGCAATGAGACACAACCGGAATTTACCAAACCACCTGATGTTGAGCTTACTGCAGTTCCAACAGCCCTTCAACCTGTGCTCCCTCCATCCGAAATTCCGAATATTGGTCCGGGGAGTACCAAAGGGTCCGATATTCCCACAGAGGCTCCCACTTCCGCACCTACGATGACAAACCCGAATGATTTAATCGAGGCAGAAATTGGAGTGGTCAAACCGTACCCCGAAGGTATTGGTCAATTTGATCAAATGTTTACCAACGCACAACGAGGAGCCATGTTGGCGCCCATATTTGCAACTCTAGGATTGTTCTTTTCGTGCATTGAGGTTTGTTGCTGCACATACAAATGCAGTTGGCTCCCCACTGCTATATTCTTGTACGGTGCATTTATGTTCCAGCTCATGACGATGTTCTTGTTCATGTCGGAGGATTTCTGGTAAGTTGCTCGTACATGACCTTCTCCGTCAGAGTTTATGTTGTGCCACTAGCATCTCATGTTTTCTTGTCGGCGCTTTCATCTTTCAGCAAATACGATCAAGACTGCGCTTTGGGTCTTGCAGGCTTTTTGTCAGTAATAGCTGTTCTGGCTTATTTCATTTGTCAAAATCTCATTTGCTGTACTCCAAGACCACAGCCTATCTTCAATTTCTGTAAGAAGAAAACTCCTCGTCGAAAGAAGAAGAAAAAGAATAAGAATGCCAACAATCATGAAGATCGCGGTCTGGCTGGTGATGACGAAGGATTTCAAGATGAGCCAAATGGATACGTCGATCCGTACGATGAAAATTACGATCATCCAGAATCATATTATGAAGATGATGAGGGCTATGATCCTTCCTACGTAGATGATGGATACGGCGATGGAGAGAGTGCTTATGCCGAAGGTTATGGTGACAGTTCCTACGGTGAATCGATGTACACTGATGGGGACGCTCAAGGAGATGGCTACGGAGATTACAGCGAAGACAACTATGCGAACCGAAGGTAGGAGAAACGGTAGGCATTCCAAACATTTGAATGAACTTCGTCATTTTTCTTCAGTAATATATCGTTTCATGACGACGTGATTGATGACGATGTCACGAACAACAAACCCGCCAGTAAATGCCAAAATTGAAGTTGTGGGATGAGGCGATGACGATGATATAATTTCATCGTCATATCCTGATGTACCATTGTCAATTCGCCCGTCCAGAACAAAGGTCTGATCCATCAAGGACACCAATACCTTCAGAAGATTCGCCGAGACATTCGTACTTTTCCTCGATGAAGCCCTTGACCAATGGGAAGAGATCCGTTGCAGCTGCTGCGTCCGAAAGAGGAATTTGAACTGAATTAACTATAATGCCAACACCTTCATTGTCACAATCTTTCAACAGATGTAGAATCGCAGTCACAAATGAATAGGTTGCGCCCAAGATACGATCATCTTAAACGTCTTGAAGCAACAATGAATAGTAGAGCGTTCCTTGAATCATCGGTACCGAAATGAGAGATAGGATTCGATTTTTGGTCTCCTTTGCATCTTCGCAGAGCCCGTGCAGAAGTTGCGTTTGCCCCGAGTTATAATGTTCTATAATCTCCCGATTTACCGCAGAAATTGCCTCTGAATCGCATGTATTGAATCGTCGACATAGCTGGTCTGCAAGAGCAAGGATGAGCTGCTGTTGGTGCCCGTAGGAACCAACCGCCGCATCCCAAGTTGAAACTCCGTTGTTAGACGGTTCTTGTTTTTGAAAAGTGACAACACTATTATCCATCATCCCTATCACAACCATCCAGATGCCAAGGTTCAAGGTTACGCTCTGTATGACTTGGCTTCGCCCCTCCGATGACATTTCGGTGAAATTAATATTGGCATTATCCAATTTGGTAGCGGATTGTTGAAAGGCAGGCCATAATAATGCTATTAGCGTACGACAAATCCTCATCGTAGCTGACATACTTGAGACATGTTTGCAAGCCACATGTCTCACAAATCTTGAAGGCGTCTTCAAAGTCATTTGCAAGTCTCTGAATGTCCGAAGATTTTTCGTACTTTGCAAAGGAATGTTTGCGAGACCTGAAAGGTCCTGACCGGAAAGGATGATACGCTGGGATAATGTAAAGCCATTTCAAATAAATAAAGATATATGCACAAAAATCAGCAAAAAAAGAGCCACATTATTAACAAGTTGTGTGGATGTTGTTCAATGTTGGACAGCCCAACTTACACCCTTCTGTGAAAGGAGCCGTTTTCCCTCCTACAAAGCAATGCGTCCCATCCGTGTTGACAGGATAAGCAACTTCTAATTCTGCTACTTGAGCAGGGTATCCAGTGACGACATTCCATCTTATTTGCTCGCCTGTCTCACTCACACTAAGAACGATGGATCGATCTTGAATCGTTGCCGTAAGCGGATCGTTCAGTAGCATTGTGGCAACCGAGAAGGAATGCCCTCCTTCTTTATAGATTGCAAACGCGCTCTCAAGTCCATACCGTCCAGCTTTTCCACCATTTCTGCTGGTCCAGACCGATTCGTTTGGAAATCCAGGATGCGTGATTGCGGCTGATATAATCCATTTGCGACTGGGTCAAGCCCAGCTCCTGCACCCAACGACTCCCCAATCCCCAATCATCACCACTAGCCTTCAATCATTGTTATCGTTGATCATAGAATTTGCCGTATCATGCAAATTCTCACGAATGACAAATCCACCAGAAGGATGAACCAGCACAAAGGATACTGTGACGGCGACGGATTTCTTACGTCGTAACCTCATAACTTGTCGTTTCTTTTTCTTCAACGACGGATGTGCAAGAAGATTTCGAAATAAGAATATGGAAGAGTCTTACTTTCAGAAAGATTCAGTGAAAGCCCTCTATCCAAACTTGTCACGAAGGTAGGATGTTGCTTTAGTACCAAGTATTCGGTGGTGATGTTGGCAAAAGATCATAAAATGACAACAGCTGCAACGATGGTTCGATGTGACAGAGATGGTGATTTTTCCCCTTTGCCTTGTCATCGTCCCATCAAAAACAATGGAGGCGGTCATCGCGACCACCAAAGGCGATTGGCATGAACGATCGATTCTACTACGTAATAATACGTAGCATGAAGGTGTAGATTTGAGGGTGTCGACCGGCAACAGAACTACCGTAGTATCACTTAACGGGTAAAAAGGGAAAACAGTGAAAATTTACCTAGCCTACTTGCTAGCTACTTCTACGACAGACGGTCTTGGAAAGGCATTTCTACTAGCACTATGGTGGATGGCTATCCAGTTGAATTCGTGAAGGAGAAAATTAGGCACCAAAGCCGGTCATTGGAAGATATCTCGAGAAATGATATAATTGTCGTCGAGAGACAGCAACCGCATTGCTGGATATGCTGGTCGAATGATACAGTATATGTATATACTGGTTAGCCTACAAGTCCTGGACACCCCGTGGGAGTAAGCCCAAGACACTGGTTTCGCCAGAATCCGCACCGCCTTTCTTTTCTTTTCTTGTCAAGGCATGATACCTGGTACTAGTGGAGATGCTCGCATCCAAATGTTGAAGTCGCTCCGAAAGCTGCATCCATTGCGACAAGTCAGTCCAACACGTATCGGTATGTGGTTGGCTGATTGCCTCGGGTATCCCACCCTGGTTGGTTCCAATACCAGTAGACCCACCGATACCAAAAACCACCATTCCATCGTCTTCCAGTTGACAAGGGACCAGTGACCCAATCAAACGCTGTGGGACGTGATCGGGAGAAATCTTCCATCGTTGTGCTAGCTGCGTGACGGACACGACGGAAAACAGTTGAGATGCTTCCCAAACTAAATTCTGCTGGACTCGTTTCAAGCATTCCTGGGCCAGACCATAGTTCCCATCAGACTTCAATATGGTTGAGTGAGTCTCGATCAAGGTCTTGACGAGCTCCATGTTTCCTTTTTCTGTCGCGGGTCCAAGTTGCGAGTACAACAAGACGGCTTCGTCTCGATTCTCTCTTGCTGTTGTAAGCATCCGGCCCACAGCTTTCGACATACTTCGTGGGAATCGGGTGGCATCTGCACTCGTTGACGATTTTTTCTGAAACACGTTGGAGGCCCCTCGATACCGATCCAAAAGGGGCTGCACCAAAGACAACTTCTTCCATGCAGCCACCATGATGGCACTGCAGGCATCGGCAGGCACAGACAAACACGTCCACCAACACCGGTGTGCCATCGTGTAATCTCCGCATCCCAAATGCACGATTCCTCTCAAGTAATAATACCGCAAGACAGTCTTTATAGTGACACCACTCGTAGGGCGGGGCCAAGTTCCTTCCACAGACCTAGCCGCGTAGCGATACTGCTCCGACAAAATTGCACATTGGAGGAATTCCACACCAGCTTGTTGGAGAGGGGGGTAAAAGGAAGACGAAGAGGAAAAAGGACCGCCTTTGGAAGACAGGCCTGGTCTAGATGAAGCTACATCTAGTACAAACGGTGATGCGGCATCAGCATCGAACTGTCCTTGCACCATCATTTGCTCCAGTGTTGGAAGAATTCCAGAAGAAGAGATTGCAGTGCGATTGGTGCACAATGTAGCGGCAGCCCCCACCGCTTCCAGCACTTCAAATTGACATTTCTTCTTGAGTGTCTCTTGTTCCACGTTCCCGACAGTAGCTTGAGTACTGCTTTGAAGATGCACAGCGGCGGCTCGCAAATAGTGAGCTGCAAATTGTGCGGCGGGATGGGGTGCAGCATTTGCTGTTCCATCCCCATTGCTGCTGGGGGTCGTACCCATGACTGATTTTGGAGCTGCAGCCACAAACCACTTGGCAATGGCACCCGAAATCATGCCGATCCCTTGGCGGGAAGGTTGACGAGACGCAACGGAGGTCAAATATCCAGCCGGGTCTTCAACGAATGCCGGAGGCAACATCAAGCTGCTTGTGGCCGTTCCTCCAGCCTGGTCCATGATCGATGCTTTTCAATTTACAAGACTGATCTGTGCAAGGTCCGGATGACTTTTTTATTGTTGTTGTTGTTGTTGCTGCTGCTGCTGCTGCTGCTGTACAGACTGTTAGTCTCACTGTTATTACAGTTAAGTCTCACTGTGATGAAGTAGAGAAGAATCTGCTGCGAAGAGAAAGTAGTCGAGACGAGATCGCGATGATGTCGAAATGTGTGCGTCGCGACGGACAGACGCCGAAAGGACTTCAGGAGTTTTCAACGCAATGGCTACCACCGGTAGGTACCACGTAGAGGATAGAGTACCGGTAGCTAGTCTAGCTAGCTGGAAATTGAAACAAAACAGTAAAAATGAACCAAACCGCTAGCTAGAGACTGCGAAGTACCAAGTACAGTGGTTACTGTTAGTACTGGCTAGCAGCAGCCACCCGTTGAAAGACTTGAGTCCGTGTCACCAAAAACAAGTTTCTCTACATCTATTACCATGTTGTGTATTGTTATTCTTAGAAAATGTCGAGCTTTCGTTTTAACTGATTGATGATTTAGTTGTCGATACAAATAGACTAACCGAGAAATGAGAGGACATGCTTTCATCGCTTCGTCCGGTACTGCGGGTGACCGAACGAAAGGATGTACTCAAAACGACGCCCACCCATTTCTCAAGTTGAGAAAGAGAAGAGACATGTTCAGACTTGCGCATATTTTTTTCTTTTTGTGCTTCTTTTTGTTTTTGCGTGCAGAGTCAAGTAAGTGTGTGTATGGAAAAAAGATCCAACCCAAAAGAGATCGAGTCAAGTTGTGTTTTATGCAACTCCCAACTCGGCTTGAGCAAGATTGACCTTGGCACGGTGGATCTTGCGGTACAAGAAGAAGGCATAGGCACCCAAGATGAGGGAAGTGATGGCAAAGATTACGGCAAAGGCGGTAGCAGCAGAGGATCCTCCAGAACCACCTGCAACGGATGCAGATGACACCTTTCGTGTGGCCTTTTACAATCGTGGCAAGATGTTGTTGATGAAGTCACATCCAGTTTCGTCGGCGTAATAGTATTGGCTGACGTGCGAAGACAAGCCGCTCTCACATTTGGCGGCCATTTCGTAAGACTCCTTGCAGAGTTCATTGGTTTCCATGTTCTGGTTTTGGTTGTTGTTGTTGTTGTTGTTGTTATTGTTGGCGTTCTGGTCGACCTTCAGACAAGAGACGCAGTCACTGTGTGTCACAATAGACGTAGTCTCGAACGGAAGTGCGGCTCCGTAGTGGAAGGCTTCGTAGACTCCAGTGGGAGCTTGAGTAGTACATCCAGCATCATAAAAGACGCGCATGTGGATAGACTTGCCATCCTTTTCAGAGCATGTAGGCCCAACCCAGTATTGACGGTACATGTCAACACCTCCGTTGTTCTGGTTGTAGTAGCCGTTTTGGTTGTTGTTATTGTTGTTGCCGTTTCCACCTTCCATTTCTGTTGTGGGGATGAATTGTAGGAAAAGAGAGTCGGTTGGTTGGTTTGGTTTAGCGGTCAAACAGTTGTATTCTAAATTCGTTTGGTTTACGTACCGGCACACTCCAGGTATCTTTGGATCTCGAACTCATCGCCTCCCTCGTACTCGATACAAACATCCATGCCAGCATCAGTGTAACATTGGTTCTCGCACACTTGGTCGTCGTTGGCGTTCTCGCAGTAGCAGTACTCGCGAATCATTTCGCAAGCATATTCTTGTGCCTCCAACTTCATTTCAGTGTAAGCATCAACAAAATCATTCATGTTGACAACATAGGTGGCCGCTCCGCTTCCACATCCGGAGCATCCATCGCTGCTTCCTGGGCAGAGAGTGAACTTGACCATGTTTTGGGTGTAAAGGAGGCCCTCATCGTTGTTTCCTCCCTCCTCACGAATTTGAATGAGAGAAGCACACGAGTCGTACCTGATAGAGAATCCGTACAACCAGTCTTCGGCGTTTACTTGATTGTTTCCTTCCAAGAAACGGGCCTTTTCCATCAGCTTGCGGCCGATTTTGGAGTCTGCAGGGATGTTGAAATCATTCTGAGGAGTGATCATGGTGTCAGCGCCGAAGGAGGCTGTGACTGCAGCGGCAAGAGTGGCAAAAATGGCAGATCGGAACAACATCTTGAAAGGTCTTTGATACTACAGCAGTCGTTGAGAAAAAGATAAATATAACAACGGCAGGAAACACAATTTTATGGCAAAGGCGGTGGGGAATGTGACGGATGGAGACTCAAGAGGGAGGAGAGAAGCTCGATGGCAGTCGTTGAACCGAGACGTTGCGCGCGCTATCCGACAATTGGGTGCACGAGGCGGGAATTCCAATATCCCACATTGAAGAGACCACCAAGGAGGAGTTTTTAAGAAAGAACGTAGACATCACAATTTGGACTCCTGTATGTGGAGAGGATCTTCTCAACCACCAATCTAAGGAGTACTCGCCCACTCGGCATTCAGTTCATCGCCAGAACCAATGGATGATACGTTCGTTGGATATCTCTTGGAGCGTAACGGCACGTGTTGCGTGTCCTGTTCGAACGTTGTGCAACCCCAACCGCGGCTTGCTATCGCTCAAATTGGCTATTTTCGAGCCGTTGAGACTTTTGCAGTTACGACCGGACCTCATCGCATACTACCTACGTAATACTCCGTACGATTTGTACTGTGAAACTGACTGTGAGGAATGACACACTGCCTATCTACCATGCCTATCTACGATAGGTAGGTGGCTCCCGGTTGATATTATTACAATCTCCTAACGTAGACGTATCTGTACTACCGGTAGGTACTCGGAGTACCGTACTACCGTACCGTGAAGCCAATTTCGAATTATTTATTATTTTTTGTTCTGCACACGCCATCGAATCCAAAAAACAAAAACACTCCAGTCAACAGGAAAACATTCGGAGAAAAAGTCAAAAATCTTCCCATCGCCAGTAACGACGATTCTACTTCGCATTGTCGTAGTCGTAGTTCGCAAATGTCTTACAGTTAACAACAGCAGTGAAGAACAAAAAAGTGGATTGACTGTGATCTCAATTACTATGTGTCTCGGGACCAATCCCTGAGGGCTGTTGTCGAAGAAAGGTCTTTCGTTGAGAACAGTTGATGGAAAGAAAGCCAATCTGCCATTCGTCCTCCCTGTTGCCTTTCCCTCGACATTTCGGTTTTCGTCCGAAATTCCCATGCTCCCAACATCATCTGTGCAACTGCTACATACAACTGCTTCCCTATCTAGAGACCATAATTTGGTGATCGTACACAAGGTGCTGTATTGGCATACTTGCCCCAATTCAATCGTCCAAGCGCAATCGACGTGAGGGGTTTCTTGCAGCACTACACGTTCAAACTCTCTTTTGAAACAAATTTCCGTGCACCTGCAGTAGTTACTTTGATTGATCTATCATCAAGATGAAGGAATGTAACCATCGTCATCTTGGCATGACTACCCTACAGCTCGTCGTCCTCTTCCTGGTTTCCAGTGTCACTGGACGACATGCCGAACAAGAGGATGCTAAAGAAGAGAAAGAAAGGGAAAAGATGAAAACTACATCAATATTCACTTTCGAAGCGCAACAAGCCGTATCAAAGGCCTCAACCTCTTAACGTGCATGGATTTACTCCTTCTCTAAACAAAATACAATGTCTGAGAATATTGAAATTCAAGGCACCAAATCATTCAGCATAGTTTACAAGAAGCCAAATGAGAATGATGTTGGAGTCGAAGAAGAAATTATTGCCGCGAAGTACTCCGCTGTCGAATCCACGGTGGTTGACAATGGAGGAACCATTACACAAGAATTCCACGGTGTTTTGAATGGAGTGGCGGGTGACTTGAGTGCAGAAGCCATGGGGGCATTGATGGAACAGGATGGAATCGCTTACATTGAAGAAGATATCCCTGCGTATATTTCCATACAAAACAACTCAACCTGGGGCCAGGATCGCATTGATCAGCATGATTCACGAAATGGCTACTACAGTTGGAAGGGTAACAAAGCTGCAGGTCAAGGGATCGATGTCGCTGTAAGTTGTTCTTGACAGCTTTTTTTGTATGGAAACAAAACTGCCTGCACACTCACATCATGTGCGATGATATCGACCATTCTTTTCTCCAATACATTATCTTGCGTCTCTGTGACAGTCACACTGAAGATTATTGACACTGGAGTCCTCTCTTCGTACTTACAAACAGGTGTTGACCCTCAGAATTAGCACATGAATCTTGTGGGAGGCTGTAATGTCTTGTCAACCGATAGTAGTGCCTGGAATGATTGTAATGGCCATTTAACACATGTTACTGGTACTGTTATGTGGCAAATATGATTGGAATTTAACATTGTGTGCAAAGACATCAGCACAATAGAATTTGCTCATTTCACCATTTATCCCCTTTCGCAGTTGACAGTAGAGAGTATGGAGTTGCTCCAGGTGCTGACATTTGGGCTGTAAGAGTGTTGGACTGCAGTGGGGGTGGAACTGCATCTGGGGTTGTCACAGGAATCAACTGAGTTTTAGAACAGGCAAAGAAAATAGGTGGAAAATGGGTGATCAATATGTCTCTTAGTGGAAGATTTAATTAAACGCTGACTGAAGCTGTGAAAAAGGCAAGAGATGCAGGAATTCTACCTAGTGGTGGTTGCCTCAGGAAACAATGGAGATACAGCCAACCCTTCTGCATGCAATTCTTCCCCATCAAGTTCCACGTCTGCTATAACAGTTGGATCAACATATATTGGTGATAGGCGTTCTTATTTTTTCAAACTACGGATTGTGTGTCAACATTTTTGCACCTGGGAGAGATGTGGTGTCTCTCTCACTCGTAGGAACTCCAACAAACCCTGGGACAATTATAAAATCAGGAACATCAATGGCTTCCCCTCATGTAGCAGGAGCAGCGGCATTATTCTACCAGAACTCTAACACTGCAACAGGTGCAGCAAATGTTCTTTTTGGAACTGCAGCTTTAGAGAAACTCAGTGATGTTAAGTCAGGGTCTCCCAACTTGTTGATACAAGTACCTTTGACATTGCAGAGAAGCCCAACCAGAGCTCCCTCCAGAGCTCCTGTTCCACCCACCAGAGCTCCAACTCCACGTCCCACTCGACGACCAACCAGAGCTCCTACGCGTGCTCCTGTTACACCCACCAGAGCACCTACTCCAGCTCCCACTCGAATTCCAACTGGAGCTCCTCAGCTCCAGCTCCAACTCGAATTCCAGCTGGAGCTCCTACTCAAACCCCTACTCATATTCCAACTCACGATCCCACTCCTTTCCCCACCACACCTCCTACTCAAACTCCTACTGAAATTCCAACTCAAGCCCCCACTCTTATCCCCACTGGTGCTCCTACTCTAGTTCCAGCCACCAGCACTCCCGCTAGAGCTCTTACTCTTTTGCGGCATAAACAAGAAATATAAATTGTATCAACTACTGACTGTGCGTCGTATAATAATAGAAAATCTATTTTAAGGCTATACCATCGCCCTTCGGGGCCCGGCTGGTGAGTCAACTTCTTAGATACGGAACTGCTGGTAGCTAGTAGTTGGCATAGCCATAAAATAGATTTTATTATCGATATTTTAAGGCTATACCAACTACTCCGTAGCAGCTACGATCGATGCCGCATCTGAGAAGTTGGCTCACCCACCTGGCCCCCAAGGGGGCGGAGCAAATTATGCAACAGCTTTCCCTCCACTCAGTACTCCATTTCCCACCACTCAATACTGGAAAGGCAAAAACCTCACGAATGAGGAAAAGTCCAAACCAGTGAGTGTCAGATATGGCGTGGTCTTCCAAAAACAATGCTGGGAAGGCAGCAACACATTAATATGTTGGGTGTGTTGATATCTTTTACCTGTTGCAACCCAATGGGGCGGATTGTACGTGTAAAAAAAGCCTTCCGTGCCAAGCACCAGACTATTTCCAATGAAATGGTACCGTCCCTCTGCACTTGACACTCGGCTGGGTTATGACGCCATTTCTTACACAGAAATGTTAGTGCCCATCACAACTCTATCAGGAATCATGCATTAAGCATGCTTCCTCCTCTCCCATAGCCCCCTTCCAACTAAATAAAAGAAACACAATATTTCCGGTCAGCCACCGGTTCTGCATGATGCCATGCACAAGAGAGCAGTAGTTTGTACTACTAGTCATTAAGAGAAACACAATCTTACCTGTCAAATAGCCTTTATACAAAAGCAGCAGTACCTTCCACCATGGCTATGATCTCTTTTCTGTTGCGCTGATAGATCATGTATGCACAAATTATTCCCCCCAGGATATGATACCACCACAAGGTGATCCACTCACAGGTCAAGAGCCTTGTGAAATTGATTTTGAAATCAGTTATGTTTTGCATTATTGATAACGGCTAACAATGAGGAACGGAAGCACTGGTGCAGCTGTTACAAAGACCAGACATGCATTATAGCTGGAACTGTGAAGATGCACTGCTGTGCCATTGTATGTATGAGTTTGCTAGTGCAAAGCTCAAGGGCACATACCCACTCTCAACTGCTGGCTCTCTCCCTACTGTTGCAAAGCTCTCAAGAAAGTGTTTGACATGTGAAGATCTTAATTTCAATCTTGGTAGGTTAGCAACAAGTTTATTTACATTGAAGTCGATCCCAGCAATGCAATAGCAACGGAACCCATTTTTCAGAGACAATTCAAAGATTTTTTCATAAGAGTAACAATAAGAAGCTCCCATTATTTGATCAGTACTTGAACAATGGCCAGCGTCACATATGCAACATAAAGGAGGAGAAAGACGACACCATGCCACTTATGAATGACAAAGTCACTGAAGAACATGAACACAACAAAAACGGCAAGGACCACAGCAAGGATGATGATACTTTCCAAGATCTGGTCATCCTTCAATCCATTATATGGTTCAAAATGAGTCCCAAAACTTGTATACAGCATCCAAGGTAAGCCAAGACCGACCATGATGTTGAACGTGTTGGATCCAAAAGCATTGGACACTGCCTGGTTTCCGAACCCATTTTCAGCTGCGACTTTGGATGCAACGTAGTTGGGTAGAGAGGTACCTGGGGAGAAAAGGAGCAAAGGAAAAAGTTTGAACGACTGAGAATTTTGATTTTGGGCTCACACAAGAGTCGCAGAACAAAATGTTTATGTATTTCCCACCTGCTGCAGACACTGTAAAGCCAATGACCGCATCGGGAATGTCCATGAGAGCGGCAAGCGCCTCGAGAGATGCAACCATGGCATAACTTCCAGCGACCAACCAAACCAAGCACATGAATGTAGAAAAGAACGCTTTGCCAATGGAAGATGTTGGCTCGCCATTTTCGTCCAGTGATCGAACGTCGGGTAACGTGAAATGCATCATCAATCGCAAAGGAAAAAGCAGAACCCAAAAGATGACTTCAATGTTGGACCCGTCAACTGGGAATCGGATGAGCTCTTCGTAGTCATCAGCTCCATCGAAATCAATGTCGACAAAAGCTTCGTCATCGTCCTCTGGTTTCAAGGGAGGACCTCTTACAGTTGCATTTTGCTTCATGTATGTCTTCCATATCAATGTTTGGGAATGATGAGATGAAAGGCAGTAGCGTAAAAAACTCCTCAGAAACTCAAATTGCACGTACCTCAAATGCTTCAACTACCTTGTCAAAGATGGGTTTCGATGGTGCCATCAAGGTATGGTCGTGCTTTCCCTCTATTGGGTTCACAATATTGATAATCAATCGGTTCTCATCGACCTCAATGGCCTTGAAGTGAGGATATCTCATTCGATGTTCGTCTGGATTTCCTCTATCTGGGACAGAAATGATTCTGTCAGGTGAAATAGTGAACCATCGCAAATGCCAAGCATTGGATCCAAAGTAGCTCATAGTGTAGAATAACGATTTTTGGAATCTGTCAAAAAGTAAACAGTGGTGTTAAGCAAGAGGAATTGAAGAGCTCACAACATTCAACAGAACCTGACCATTTTACTCACAGAAAACAAGAAAGCTCATTTTTGAAGTCATTCATTTGGACATCATATAGATTGTGGATCTCTGTTGGCCGTTCTTCTGTGGCAATGAAATTTCTCAAAATGTTGTGCGTGTGTGAAAACGTCGATGTTCGAATCGAGGTGGCGATGGATCCTCTACGTAGACTGGCAGCGCCCGATACTTGGCTCAACGCGGCATCCGTCGAGAGGCGAGGCACATAATAGTCTACTGCCTTCCAATTTCCTTCTGGCTGCGAGATTGGGAAGACGGTTTGAGCGACAAAGATGAACAACGTAATTGAATTACAGTCGTTGTGATCGTAAATCACTCACCTCTTCTGAGAGGTTTCTCTTCGCAGTCACATACTCCATCGGCCCCAGATCAATATCCTGGCTCAAGAGGAGTTCGCAGCAAGCATAAGTTCATGTGAGAGGCTTTGACCAACATAACTTGTTTTCGCTTTATTCGTACCTTTTTTGAGGTCATGGACCCGTAGCTCGACGTCCCAGATGTGGCTATAGTTTTTTGCACAGCCTTTCGAGCGTTACTAACACAATTGACGATGGCATCCATGTTGGCGCAAACAATCACGTAGAGAATGTATCCACTGAAAACCAAGGTTGCCTCCCAAAAGGAAATGAAAATGTGCTTGACCCCATCAGGATCTTCCGGCAGTGGTTTGGCATCTTGAAGGGCAAAATACAGCAACACGATTCCTAATGCATAGAAGCCTACTTCACGTGTCACGATGGCCTTGTCCAATATTAATTTTCCTGTCTTTGAGGCGAAAACGGATCCTGCGCATATAATGAGTTGATTGAAAATTTCAGAACCGACAATAGTTCCCAAACCAAGGGACGAATGGGTGATAAAGAGGGCCACCAAGGAGCTGAAGAGCTCGGGGGAGCTGGCCCCAGCAGCCATCAGTGTTGCTCCCGCAATATCGCTGGGAATTTTGTAGCAATCGGCAATCACATTCAGCGCGGGGACAAGACGTTCTTCCGTGACGGTCGCTTGACACCAAAATGATGCAGCGGAGATAGTACACAAGATAGTCCAGATCCACCATGGTGCTGTCGGCACTGTTTCTTCTGCGGTGTCGTCCATGTTACTTGTGTTTGTCGGTTTCTACTGCTGCTGAGACGGGTTGGAGCTTCGATGAATCAGTCAGAGGTTGTGATTTGAACAATAACGGGGTGGTAGAAAGATTCGAAGATTAGGCACCCAATGGTTTTTAGGAAGGCGTCGAAGAGAAGCAATCGAAAAAATAACTGTGAAGATTCGTGAGAATTATGTATCATAGCGAACCCTCTGAAAATGAAATACCGGTAGGTAGAGTTACCTATGTACCGGTACCTCTTCGTAGTAGGATTCGATGTGTAGAGAACTGTTCCAGTCACGAGATATGCATATTATGTGTGTGTGTGGGCGGGGGATCGATCCAGACGACTGTATGATACACCGAACTGTTCCAGTCACGAGAGAGTTGACTAACAAGAGTGATCTATGTATGAACGACGTCGTACTCTACTACGGTAGAGGGACTACGGTACGTACCGTATCATACCAGAGTAATAAGTCGTATGATACCTGGTACCGGAGTAGTTGTTCCGGAGTCCGGAGTCCGGAGTACCGTAGATCCGGACGGAAGCGCACGACTCCGTCAACTCGTAAAAGTGAACCAAACTTTCCTTTGATCGAAGGTTGTAAAGAAATCTTTGGTTGTCGCATTCCCAAGCACCAAATTTTTCCACAGTCTGTGTCATCTTGAACGACCAAAATTAACAATATTATGTCCTCCTTACCCCAGAGCTACCAAATGGCTCATACTTTTCTCAAACGAGCCGTGCAGTTGGTTGCGGTGTATGGCCTCGGGATGGTGGCAGCCGGTGAACAATTGGCGATACCAATTTTCGATGTTTTTGGCTTTGGTCCAAGTTCCAGAGGATTAAATCGAAACGGCTCCGATTATGCAGTCTTCGCCTTTGGTGTTCTAGGTTCCGTCCTGGTAGGATGGATGTCCTTAATTGGATCCATGGTCGAATTGGCAGCTGCCGAAAATGATGCGTCAATCCGAGCAAAAGCACGTCGTAGTCTCATGATGTCTACTGGCATTTGGTTTTTGTTTGATACTATATTTAGTTTGGGAATGGGAGAGGTGGCACACGCAATGTTCAATATTCCCTTTGCCACTCTTTTGGGAGGACCGCTGTATGTCATGCATAAGAACGACACAGTCGACAAGAACAAATCGATATAACTTCTGGATTTGTGTGATGATTCACGTTTACGAGAGTAGCTTTGCACGCCTAATTCTATAAAATTTTATTTCTTGACGGTAGAATGTCGAGTGAGGGCTCGCCGGGTCTTTCTTTCTTCTCGTTTCAGCAATAGGTTTGCAACTTTCGTT
This sequence comes from Nitzschia inconspicua, assembly GCA_019154785.2. NCBI lineage: Eukaryota > Bacillariophyta > Bacillariophyceae > Bacillariales > Bacillariaceae > Nitzschia > Nitzschia inconspicua. The sequence continues at coordinate 692,105 of JAGRRH010000020.1, forward strand.
CGCAGCGGCGAAGGAAGCCTTCTCCCAAGACCACTTGCTCTCCCCTTTGCCCATTGTTTCAACGTGCCGACGACTGCATGAAAACGTACCCGCTTATCAGCCGATGACACAGCACTCGGTGCCTTGCCTGCCTTGGATTCAAGAACTTCTCGCGCGATCGGGGCCCACTCTCTGGCAAGACTCCATGGGATTCCCAGACGTGCGGAAATGCCTTTGATGAGGATGGACGATCGACCGACCAGCACCAAGTCCTGGGGGAAGGATTTCAGTTCCTTTACTGGTGAATTTGGACTCAGTTCTCCTAAGTCGTATCCTCCAGGGAGAACTTCTGTCGAACCATCAAACAGCCACATTGCTACGGCCGCAGGTGCCTCGTCTTTGGCATCTTCGTTCAACTCTACCCCGAGTTCCAACGCCAAGTTGCCAATCTTTTCCAAATCTTCCGGTCGCTCACCTCCTTCTCGATCGGCCAAGGCGACCATGACCTTGCAAAGGGTCTCGCGATTGCGTCCTGAAATTTGCTTGACCTGACCAAAATCAATTAATCCGATATCTCCATTCTCAAGAACGAAGACGTTTCCAGGATGCGGATCTGCATGGCAAAGAGAAATCAACGTGTGAGCGATAGAGCCGTTTACGACAGCTTGGTACTGAGACAACCACTCAAAAATGTGTACCTGCGTGGAAGAATCCAGTTTCTAGAATCGTTCTGATACGCGATGAAGAAGAACATAATATATTGTGAGAAAGATCCAGTTCACTTGGTTCACAACGTGGCTACCGTCTCTTACCTTCCGAAACCATATGTTAACGCTTTGAGAAGCTTTCTTCCAAACAACTTTGATTCCGGACTGTCAGGGTCGATACCTCTCTTTGCCATTTCCTCTCTTGCTCTGGATAATGGCACACCCTTGAGGTAATCCATGACCAAAACTCGCTTTGAAACCAACCCCGGGATCGGTCGAGGCAAGACAAGGGGCGGTTCGGTTGATTCGCTGCCGTCCATGCTTCGGGTGAGGGCATTGTAGATGCGGTCCATTGCCACTGCTTCCGCCACAAAATCAAATTCATCGGCCAACTGCTTTTCTAGCTCGCAAAAGACAGTGTAATAATCCAATGGCAAGGCATCGACGTTTTGAAATGTTTTGGAAACGGCCTTTAGGTTGGCAATGTCTCCAAGCAACTTGGATTCGATGGAAGGCCGTTGGATTTTGACGGCCACTTCCCGACCACCATACTCTTCCGTGAGGACGGCGCGATGAACTTGCGCTACCGAGGCAGCTCCAAGTGGTTCATCGTCGAATTCAGCAAAAACATCCGAAAATGTCTCGTCGCGATTTAACAATTCGGCCTTGACAATGGCTTTTGCCATGGAAGCCGGCATGGGATCCAAGTTGTCTGTAAATCCACCGAGTGCATCTGTATATTGGACAGGGAACAAATCCTGTCGCGTAGAAATGATTTGAGCTGTAAAGGGGTTGTATGTGTGTGTGTGTGTTTGTGTGTGTGTGCATGGGTGTATATTGTCGAATGATTTATTTCAAGTATTCAGCAGAAGAGAAATGATTCTAATGAGACAACGGTGGCCAGAGGAATTCAACCATCCGTCCACACGTACCTGTCTTGACGTAAAATCCCTTTAGTTCTGTAATGATATCAGCCAACTTTTTGGCTCCATCCGCATGTTTTTCATCCCAGAGTTTCTATATTATAGAAATGATAGACGATACAGAGAGAAGAAACAGAGAGAAGGCATCATGAGGGACGAAATTGTTTCTGCCAACTGATTGTTGGTTCCAACAACAGTTCATATTTTGTGTGCTCACTTCGACGTCTGCCTCTGTCATTTTCGTGCCTAGCAATTCTTGCAACTTGATGTTTCCAATCAATCCATAATAGTTGGCAACAATGGGAATCGCAGTTGACCAGAAGGTTGCGGCTCGTTTCATTCGATCCAAGGTGGAAAGGGGAGGAGGAAAATCGATAGTTTCCAGTTCATCGTCATTGACGATAATATTGTTGTTATATTTGGTACTGTCAGCAGAAGATGCTGCTGCCGCATTAGAGGCAATGGAGCTGACAATGACCGTGGCAGCATCATCTTGCTGTTCAAATTCGTCGTCCATTTCGGTCGACACAGATGGTGGAGTTGCAGTTGTTGCCACATTGTGTTTTGTAAAGGAAGAGTGCGTCGACGAAGAAGCGGATCGAAGAGGAGACATTGATAATAATCCATGTGTTTCCAGCAGTGTCAGTGATGACAGGATCAGAATCCAAACGGTGGTGGCACTGTTCTTGCTCGGAATGAAAAATTTCGATTTCATTTTTGTTTCTGTTGTGTATGTTCTGCGATAGCCTTGTGCTTCGAAATGAGAAATAGGCAGGGGACGATTGTCGAATAGAATTTGACTTTTGAATCTGAGGAATAGTCTCCAATGATGAAAAATCCACTGATGATATCTCTTACTTCTGTTTGTACGGTTACAATGGAAATATGACACAAAGCAAAGTAGTCAAGTAACACGAGGTTGCTTGAAAGATGTAACTGTGAACAACGTTACAGAGTCAAGTGTTTTGAGACAGCAGTGTAGCACCCGAATTGTGGAGTCAAGTCGTCGACAGAGGCTAAAACGACGACGTGGACGAATACATAATAAAATATTAGATATTACAGTTAGTAGTATTTTACATCAGGACAAAAGGCAATCGTCGGGTGACGTCTGACTTGCGCGACCACTATTGTTGCAATTGCCCTAACAAAGGTGACGTGACGTGTTTTGTAGCGCTTCGAATGAACACAACAACATCAATCGTTCGTTCGTTCCTCCATGGATATCATTTTTCACCATCATTCACAAAAAAAGAGTCAGCGAAAAAGTTTCCACCTCTTTTTTTCTTTCACAAAATTCTGGTACAACTTTCATCTTTTCAAAACTACTACTACCACCACATGATGGCCAAGTTCACCGCTGTAATCTTTGCTCTCTATATTTCATTGGTTGCTGGATTCGTCCCTCGTCAACCAGCCCATATTACATACACAGCTCTTTCTACCGAGCTACAAGCTGCTCCCACCATGGTCGTGTACTGAACCATCAAGGTACGAAAATATTGTTGTTGTGCCGACCGAACATGGTGAACGACGTTGCTGCTGTTTAATATCATAGCATCTCTCACGTCACTGTTTTTTCACTCTAGTCTACGATTGACTACGTGGGCTATGCTACGGGACAAACCGATGAATGGAGAGGCACAGGCGTCTGGTCCGGTCTGTCGTTGAAACGTGAATCGAACGATGGCGATGAAGACGACGACGAAATGAAGAAGAAGAAGAAGAATGACAAGACTGACGCCAAAAAGCCATCCCCACAGACGGCTGGATCTTCCAGATAGGAAGATAACACAAATCAATGCGACAATAACCGACGATGGAATCTGGCGATAACACGGTGTAGCACAAGAATGACGACTGGAACTTGGACGAAACGGGTCATCGGCCCTTGCCGTTAAGTCCCAGTCTGAAAAATTGGTTGCAGCCACACACACACACCAAAAGATCTATGCGTTCGTTGGATCTTGTCATTTGTCCCGTGACATTTTTCAACGTTTACAAATAGAAATGCCTGCTGGCTAGATCGACAATCTGCCACAGTTTTAGTCGACGATGTTGTTGCTATTCATTATCCCTACAGTAACACGTAGTACATACTTTGTTTGCGTTAGAGCACTACTGTTTCCCTCATGCTTACAGCTTTTCGTGCACAAAAATAGCTCCCACAATAGCCGGATCGCCATCGGCGATGGTAGATATTCGCAACGAGCCCTTGCCGTTTCGTTCCAAATAGAGCTGTTGATAGCGATTCTTGGGAGCCGCTTGTGCCTCGGCAGTTCTTGCATTTAACTTTCGAAATTCCGCGTCTGAGCCGGCTGTACAAAATGAAACAAGATACGGCAGTACATGGATGAGAGAATGATGGAAAAGCACATGTATATTGACGCCCCCCCTTGTCTGGGAGCAATGTTGTCATGAATAGAGTGTCCTCACCTTCGACAAGCAACTTTTTTGATGTACCAGATTGGTACCTACCACCAAGCTCCAACCGAAACGGTGGAAAGATTTCCAGTATCGACGGATCATCAGGTGCCACTTTCGATCCACTGGAAAGCCACAGCTGAGACATACACAAAACACCACCGGTCAGTCCCTGGGCGATTCGACCGGAGCCGACTTCTCCTGCAGCCGTCTTTCCCAAATATTGATACGAGATTGGTTTGAGGGGTGGCGGCAACTTGAGCAGAGGCGAGAAGGCTTCGGCCTTGGCCGACCATAGAAGTTTCCATTCTCCGTCCAACTCGTCCTCCAACGTTGCGGCGGCCTTCTTGGACGGGTCGTACGGAACCAACTTTTCTATTGCCGTCAAGATGTCACCCTCCGTTGCCTTGTTGGAATCTATTAGATTGAGAAGCTGGGATCGATAGATATCATCAATTGGGTTGGAGTCGTCGTCCACGGCAAATACAGCTCTGTTTTGTTCGTCACCGAGTGTCAACGCAACGGTACCAGTCAGGAACCCTCCCAAAGCTGCCGTCAAACATGATCGTCGTGAAAGGTGCGTACCGGTAGTTGAGCAAGGTGACGACGAGTGCGTGTCGTATTGAAACTGTTGCTGTGCCTTGTGCTGCTGCGGATGCTCCCGATGGGATGATGACGACAAGCCCAGCGCACCCCGAGCAATCAATGCTGCAAGAACCACAAGCCTTGAAAGATTCCGCATCGTTAAGTTGACCTGCTAAGTTCCATCACGTTGAGGTTGTGAGATAGGAGAAGCAGTAGTAATTGTAAAGGACGGAACTACTGATTGTGCCGATGTTGTACCGTTGATCAACAATGCATCCAGCATCCAAAAGATATCATACAGTAGTAGTAAATAGCTAGCTGACGTCACTACAAGAAAAGCTACATACGACCTACAGTTAATATTAGTGCAGTTTAACTGAAACGTGGGGCGTTAACGGATATGACTACTGTGATTACTATGATACATCCCTAGCTAGAGTGACCTCTCTAGCTACTTAGTCACTCCCTGCAGTGCCTCGCCCTTCGGGGCCCGGCTGGTGAGTCAACTTCTTAGATACGGAACTACCAGTAGCTAGTAGTTGGCAAAGCCATAAAATAGATTTCATTATCCTGATAGACTGACTGTGAGTAGTTTCGTTTGGTCGAGAGATTGAAAGATCTGGCGGTCCTTTTCCATTAATACTACTCGGAGTACGAAGTCACTCTTTCCTCGTACTACTGCGTATTTGGGCTCTCACCTATGCGAGACGATGCCGTTGTCAGCGGCCAATGGCAGAAGAAATCGATTCCTATTCTGGATATCACGAAATACTTTAGCAGCCCAGCAACGTTTGTCGAAGAACTGCGTAGCGCTTGCCACAATGTTGGATTCTTCCTTGTCCGAATCCCGGATTTTGACGATTTGGCAGAACGCATCCTTCAAGAGTCCAGAACATTTTTCGAACGACCTCTTCACAAAAAAGCTATCAATTTCCTACGAACACAGCCCATCGTCTCGCGGATACATGCAGTCGGTTTGGAAAATACGGGAGGGAGGTTAGACTATCGAGAACAAGTGGAATATGCCGTCGAAAATGAATCCAGCTCGGACACAACAACAACAACAAAAACAACATCTCGAGCTTGGCCGGTATACGAACGACTGAAGGGGAAAAATCCGTGGTCAAACGACTTTCAACCTACCCTTCGTCCTGCTACGCTGACTTACTCGGAAGAAGTCTGCCAAGTGGCTGACATTATTCGAGATTCCCTTTGCTTGGCACTACATCTGGATCCGAAAGAGACATTACGGAACAAGTTTGTACATCCGACAGACGTGCCACATTGGGTATTGAAACCTATTTCCTATCCTACGGTAAAAATTGATCATCCAGAGCAGAAGCAACAACAAACAGGGTTTGGGGGCTCACACAGACATCAACTCTTTAAAACTGGTGTCACAAGATCCTCATGATCCAAATTCTACCGGCGTTTTACAAGCCTTTTCCCAAGGAGAATGGATAATGGATCGATGTTGTACCTTCAACCTCGGACGTCTTGATTTGTAATCTAGAGGGGAGCAAGCCGAGGTGTGGAGTAGGGGATATTTCTTGGCGACTCCTCATCGCGTCATCATGCGTAGTACGGGCCATCCATCCAAGGCCCGAATTTCCGTTCCACTGTTTTACAATCCCATCTTGTCAGCAACAATGGAGCCTCTTGCTTCGGAATTCGTTGCAGGTAATAATTATATAGTGTGGGAACGTCCACCTGACTGCCAACATTGGAAACGAGCCAACATAATGATTCCATCCGTGGGGGAAAACACTTTCAAGTCGTTGGCTCGATCTCATCCCAAAGATTTTGCTCACTATCATCCCGATTTGCATGTTTTGGAAGATGGCAGAATCGTTATTCGAAACGACCTTGGAATCCTGTAATAAAAAATTAACAATGTAGCTGTAGCATGTTAGTTGTAAATTATCTTTTGTACGTATTTCATAGTTGTACTCAGTAGGTAGTGTTTTGTTACTACGATAGCAAGATTACGAACCTACGGTACTTCGAAGACTCATACCGTAGATACCGGTAGTACTACCCCTAACGGTAGCTGCCGGAACAAGTATGATACGGTACCGGGGTACCGGTAGTCTGCTACGGTAGCTACCGTAGTATGTACCTGGTACCAGGTACGGTCGTACGGTATGATGAAGATCTTGTGTTACTACCGCTACAATTGTACTAACAGTAAATAAGATGTATTACGAATGCGGCTTGGTTCGCGGTCTTTCGAGTACACATAAAAACGTAGGAATAATAGTAATCTCACTGTCAACAACTTTTGCTGTGTACGACAGTAAATACAATGGGAAAGCTGTTGGAAAAGATCTCCGAGAAGGAGGAAAACTTCATCGGCAAGCAAAAGGTGTTTTTCGTCGCTACTGCACCGTCATCAGGAGATCATCATGTCAACGTTTCCCCAAAGGCGCCGGGGACATCGGTTGTTGTCATCGACCCTCACACAGTGGCATACGCAGATCTTACGGGATCAGGGTCCGAGACGGCCAGCCATGTTATGGAAAACGGAAGGATGACTCTCATGTTTTGCAATATTGAAGCCGGTCCGCCCCAAATTCTTCGTCTCCATGGCACGGCGCGGGTGGTGATCAAGGAAGAAGTTCCACCGTCGTTGTTGAATCGATTTCCCGAAGAAATCACCACCAGTTTTGGTTTCCGTTGCGTTTATGTTCTCAATGTACATCGAGTGTCATCTAGTTGCGGGTACAGTCTTCCAGTGATGCAATTCGAAAAGTATCGAAAGGTGTTGGCAGAATATACCGAAAACAAAGGAGAGGAGGGAATGAAAGAGTACAGCATAACAAAGAACTCTTTTTCAATTGATGGACTTCCATCGCTAGCACTGCTGAGGAACAGAGACAAGACTATTGAACCTGATCCTCAAGACGGATACATTTTTGGAAAAGAAATCCTCGGAGTTGATCCGAGCTCTTCCCGTCAGTCAATCGCAACTGTGCGTCCCTATTCAAAGCGGTTGAGAGAGAAGGAAATGATCATGCTGGCCGTAGGAGCGCTGATCGGTACCACTATTTCGAGTTTGTACTTTCAGTTTGCACCCAAGCAAGAATAAACCGAATCTACTCGACGATCACCCTACCATTCAATCAACACCTTGATGCTGAATACAAGATTTTGAAGTAATCACATCAACATTTCCGACAAACAATTGTGTGTATTGCTTGTCCAGGGAAATGACGCATGGTTCTGTTACAGTGCCAGCGTAGTCACAAAAGAGAGGCTATGAAGGCTGAGAGGCTATCAATGTTGTACAAATTGTGCCTATCCATAGCTACTGAGTCAACGAGCAATGACACCATGCAATCATGAGGCATTATAGACCGGAGCTGCCCAGTCACAACTGTTTTGCTGAGCATGTGGATGCGTGCCATTGCCTTTAATAGTAGTACTTATTAGCATCCACAACCGGTAGTACATGTCTCCAACTTTGAAGTCTTCTTATTGCTACACAGGTATGTATCATAGCTCTTGTGGATGGATTTTCATTCGTTCCGTCCAACCGTAAGAAATGAAGTGACTCGGCTGCTTTTTGGGACTCACAGTCAGTTGAGTCATTTTCCCAGTAGAATACCTACACTCTCTACTAACTGTAAGACACGAGCTCTACTCTCTATGAATATGATAGTGTGTCATATAGAGAATACCTATGTACCTATCATACTCTCTGATAAAATAAAAGCTTTCTCGCATCACACAAACACCCAACGTTTCTCATCATAGTCAATCGTGCAGATTCAGCTGTCATACGACGTACGCTACTCCATTGGATTTTGCCAAAGATAGATAGATAGAATTGAAGAACAAATTGACCATGAGAGAGGCATCATCGCGTCTTAAAGAGGCGTTGGTACTATTTTTCTGGCTGCAGAATGCTTTTTGGATAGCTGATTCCTTTGTTACAACAACGATACAACAACAACAACAAAACAGTCCACGACGACAAAGTGCACAATATTATTATGGAGTGGAGCAACAACCAAAATTCTGTGGTGACAATACTATCAAGGGAAACTTACAAGGCACCGAAGTTTTCGTTCCATCCTCTTCCTGGCCAAACGAAGGTGATGCTTGTTGTGAGTTGAGTTCGTTTCACATTTACAATCCCATAAGTGACATAGATCAATCGGCTGCTGCTTGGAGAAAACTCTGTCCATCCGCTTCAAACGAGAACAACGGCAACTTTTTCTTGTCCATCCCCTTTACTGTTCAACGCAGTCGACCAAATCGGATACAGTCATTAGATGTCACACGATTGTGGACACTAGACGATGATCCTCTTCACGTGGCGGCAGACATGGTACGAGAATGCGTCCATTTTCAATGTGATGGTGATTGTGCGACACCTTCCACGGATGACGCTGCAAAGGAACAGATACTTTTATCATCCCTCTCCGAGTCACTAATTACGTACCGTGACTTTTGTAAAACCTACTTGATACCATTCATTCCGAAGCGTGACAACAACAACATACGCTTCAAATGTCGACTGGTGGCGACCATTGGTACGTCTGGAGCCAAATGCCCACAATACCACATTGATCAAGTACCAGTTCGGTGGATACAGACCTTTGTAGGTCCTGGAGTGGAACTGGTCGTGGGCAACAAAGGCGTACAATGGGATGCTTTCCAAACGGCGAATGGTGAAGATGATGATGATTCACCAATAGAAATGGAGAAAGTTTCCTGGACACCAGAAGAACGCAACAGACAATTGCTAGATCCCAATCTTGCAAATGTATACCGGGTTCAAGAGGGTACAGCAGTACTCATGCTTGGAAATGAATGGAATAATTACGTAACATCAGTCCATTCATCCAAAGGAGCGCAAATACAGCCTGTCGTTCACAAGTCACCAATAATCTCTTCGACGACGCAACCACGTGTTCTTCTCACACAGGATATCCTTTTCGACTAATCAGCAATGAACAATGAGGTCTCTGGTGACGAAGAATTATGCCAAGCATTGGGCAGCGCAGAGATTTTGCTCAAGTGGATTTTCAGTGATTGATAGCGGCTGGATTTATTCATTCCTGCCGAAAACCACAGCTGCTATTGCTAAGAGGAAAAGATCTCACGACAATTACGTGAAAACTGGATGGTTTTGATGGAAACATGTTGTATAGTTCCACTCTTGTGTGACCAAAATGTCATGTCCATAACAGTAAATAATACTAAGGCCGACGACAATGAATTTATCACACACTCGATCCAGCTTTAATAAATCACTACAACAAACAGTTTCGACCCAATCTTAGTCAAAGACAGCCTCATCGTTTCGTCTCTCCCGGTAGACGTCCTCAAGAGGTGTTCCAGCAAAAACAGACAAAGCCTTGTCATATAATCGGAGAAGACGCTTTTTATCTACCTCGGGTGCACCTTTCTCCAAATCCAAACAGGTATTGACAAACTTTTCGACGGCGTCTACGTTCCGCTCTGATAGCTCGGTTGTGGAACGGAACAAGACAGCTGAGTAAACCTTTCGAGCTGCAGTTAAGCCCGATTTTTCGTACGACTGAACGAGAAACGCCAAGAAGGCCTCGTGAATAGTAGATAACTCGAACGAAAGCCCAGTGTCTTCGACAATGACGTCATCGGTGGTCTTGGGTGCGAGCAGTAGGATGCGCTGTAACGTATCGTGAAGCTTTGCATCGATTTCCTTCGATTCCAGCTGGGATCCAAACAACTGGAGGAGGATCTTTATGTGGTCTGGACTATCCATAGTAGTCTTCTTCAAAGCAGTCTCCAATATTCCTCTTTGACTTTGTGTTGGAGCTAAACTTGCCCATCGAAACCAAGCCGTGGAGGGTACAGATGTCTGTGTCGTACAAAACGATTTGATCCTTTCCAATGCTTTTTGCTGTTGCTCTGCGTTCACAAGATACTCAGTATGCGCAATGGCGAGATCACAAGACTTGCAATCTTTTGCTCTTTCCCACAGATCCTCAATAAAGTCAAGTACCATTTTGATGCGCCCCCCGTCCATGCCGAGATGGTGTAGTTCCTTCAAATAGGTTTCTGCAAAGCGGTATGCTTGTAACAGCATCTCGTCTGTCTTGATTTCTTCTATAGCATCTCTTAGTACTGATATCACAGCATCGCTGTCTTCCGTCTTCTGCTTTTTTCTCTGTCGTTTTGGGGTGTCGTCATTACTAACTTGGTTCATCAACCCATTATTTTGTCGTTCCGCCTCAAAAAGTGCACGTGCGATCCATGATTCAGGTTCAGACGAAAAGTCGTTTGTGATACTTTCTTGAATAAAATTCATGAGCAAGTCCACCTGTGGAAATTGCTTGCAGGCATCCATAAATTTCAGACGAAATTGCACTGACGACGAGATGGCTTGAAAGGCGTTCTTCAATACAATGGACGGGATCTTGTACTCTTCCTCGGCAGACGACTCTTCTTTCGTTTCTGTGGAATTTTTCTGTTGTGTCACCAGAATTTGTCGCCGTCCCTTGAGAGTTTGAGCGTAGTGCATTTCCAACATGAAATATTGCAGCCAAAGCTCCTCGCTCTTGCCGTTGATTCGCAAACCTCGCTGCAAAAGGACCCGTGCATTCCGTATGTTCCGTGCCGGACCAAAGAACTCATGAGACGCCGCTTCGATCCACAAACCAGACTGCCTTGGAAAAATCTGCAAAGCTTCCGAATACACTCGACCCAGTCTGGTCCAGGAACGTTGTTGCTTGCAAAATTCAGCGTGCTCTAAATGCAGGCCTAAATCACTGCGAAATTTTCGGATGGCCCGGACAAACAAAAGATGTATATGTTGTACAATGTGAACATCTCCGATGTGCTCCTTTTCTTTGGATCTCTTTTTGGTTTTGTCGTCGTCGTTGTCGTCGTCATTCTCATCCTCGTTCCACTTTTGTTGGCTTTTGCGATGATCGCGTTTCCGCTGCAAGGTCCGCAACTCTCTGAGTCGCTCCAATGCCATTTCTTGTTCGATGTACCGCAAAAAGTCCGCCTTGCGGGCTGCCACACGCCTCAACAAGTATTCGGATTCTCTTCTTCGTGCCACGATGGCCTTGATTTCTGATGACGAAAATATGTTGCGGTCCATCAAATCCTTCAACGGCGCGACCATCTGGTCGAGCGCCGCTTGAACGTGTTCCGCCATGGCTGTTGTTGATCGGTGAGAATAACTTGTATCAAAATGGAGGGCTGCAACGAAGGAGATTTCCGTATAATATATTAATACAGTAGTGTCGCTGAAACTGTATGGCTTCCATCCGAAAACGCATGGATCAGGGAGATGAATGACGTGATGGACGATAGAGAAATTCGAGAGAAAAAAAAAATCGACAGTGAAATGATGGATGTGAGATATTCGTTGGTGTGAAAGAGTGACACGTGGAATACAACCAAGCACTTATTACCAAAACCAACGTCTGTCAGGACTTTCGCACATCTTCACAGTCAATGTACACTCACTTCGTATCACTTCTACGGTAGACTATGATACCCGACGTATTTCATACGGGGGGGAGCACATTTTCAATTTGAACATGAAAGAAGAATTTCAAAAATCCCTTCTTGATTGAAAAAAACGATTGCCGGAAATATCTGTCTTTCAATCCACTAGTAGATTAACAGTCTCTCCAGTTAACTACAGCAAATCACTTGACTGTAAAATGATGATGATGTTGTGATTTGCTGTTGTGGTAAAAATGACAACCATCACTACAAGTAGGAGACTGTCGTTGTTGCCATCCGCTTCAATGGTCGGCCTTTCGTCGTTGCGGGAAGACTTTCAACATCAAAATCACTCGTTGTCCATAAATGCTTCCGAAGTCGCCGTCTGTGCAGGATGCCACGAGTACAAGAGTGTCCCCGAACTGCTGTTGTCTCATGTGTATCAGGGACGTGGGGGGCAGGCATTGTTACAACACGATGTTCACTTGTTGGGACTGAACCTCGTGTCGGAAGAAGAACAGCTTTTGGAACTGGCAGCACAAGCGGGTCCTGCCACCACGGAAGCGTTGACGAAAGCGTTGCAAGTCAAGCACGGGGAGACAAGGGTGGAATCGATCGAAATGGCACAACAGATGCGACAAGAAGTCATGAAACGGGCTGCCAAATCGAAAAAATTGACGAAACAACAACTAACAAGCTTAGAAGAACAAACGAGGCATTCCATTGATACGGGATGTGGTCATAGCTGGGAAGACGAAGCGTTGGATCAATACCAGAAACAATGTGGCTGGGATGTGAGGAGACGGAATGAAGAGTGTCGGATATGGCATTTCGAAAAGTCCGAACTGGGGAACGACAAGAAGATCAATGCTACGGAACCTGGCGAATTGCATCACCGACAAGTAACACCGTCGTTGTGTCCTGTAGGACCTGCTGTCCCGTTTTCCCGAAAGAGGACACGACCAGTGTCCGAAGAATCCAGCAATAGCACATTATTGTCGGGGAGAGAAAATGTACCGATTGACCTAACAACCGAAACTATGGAAAATTCTAAAACAGTTGCCCAAAGCTCCTCTGGTGCACCTGCCGTGGAAGAATCACCAGCTTACTTTTTGTCAATCAAGGGTATGGTGGACGGGATTCGGGATGAGTTGATGGTAGTGGAAAGAGTCGACAACAAGGATGATGATGATTGGATCCTACGGACGGTAGTTGTCGAGTGTAAACATCGCATGAGATCCCTCTTGCCCTATCCTCGATTTTACGAATGCATCCAAGCCGTAGTATATTGTCAAATGTACGATGCCGACGAGGCAGATATCGTTCAAGTACTACGAAAAAGTAAAACATCTAACGCTGACACCCGTACCCTGGATTTGGAGATGGAGAAAGCAGGGGAGGAGGAGACAACATCTTTATTATCGGAACAAGAAACACAACGTGAACCATGGCCAACGGCAGACGAATCGCCTCCACAGAAGAAACGGTTACTTACAGAACATTTTCCACGGCTACCTTCTAACTCATTGGAGCACGTGAAACTCAAGCAGATGGTTGATGGTGGTGATGATGATGATATCAAAGGGAACATTGAGGAATATCCCGACAAGCCCGATGATTGGGAGGAGAAAACGGACGAGGATGGCGCTGTGATCTCTGAAAAAGTTAAACCCTCCACTGTCGATATGGAAATCGCAGTGAGCAGGATTTCTTTGCATGACCAATTCAATCACTTGGACAGTTGGAATACGATTGTCTTGCCACGATTGCGGGAATGGACAGAGTGCGTGTATCGAATTCGCAAGTCCGATGATCTTCGCTACCGTTTGCTGTCTTCCATGGCCATTATGGAATCAACTGACGATCCAAGGGAACGCCAGCGGCATATTCAAGTGGCATGGGAACTGGCTTTTGAACAGTGTCCATTTTTGAAGGTTGGGTACTCCTTTGAGTGCTATCGAAGAGAGTTGTCCACCGTTCCTACGTAGTTACGAAAGTTATGGACACAAAATAAGCTGCAACTACAAAAACGGTAAAAAGATACCAAATGAACAATGTAATATTACGGATATGAAAGAGTATCATCCTCTTTAGTTTTCCAAAGTTAGTTGAGTGATCGATGAACCCTCTCCCGTTGTTTTGTTTCGGCAGTCTCTCGTCGGTACTCAATTTCTTCGTGCCCTTCACAAAAGTTCACCCATCGGGCGGCCACAAAGAAAAAGTCGGACAGTCGATTTAGATACCGCAAGGCATTCGGATCACAGGTCGCTTCATCCACGACCAGGGGAACGAGACGCCGTTCCGCTCGCCGACAGACGGTACGTGCCACGTGAAGTTGTGCAGCTCCCATTGCTCCAGTGGGGAGAATAAAAGAAGTCAACTCGGGCAGTTCCTCTGTCATTTCGTTAATCCAAGACTCTAGGTCGTCAATGTGATCGGCATCAAATCCATCTCCAATACCATTGGGTTTAAAAGTCACAGAACCATCACTATCATCATTGTCATTTCTAGCAACTTGTTGTATTCTTGGTTTGGCCACGTGACTGCCAAGGTCAAAAAGCCTTGACATGACATCCAACAAGCGTTCCGGCAATGGCCCATACTCGTATTGTTTGGGTGAAAGACTGGCATGGGCGACCCCAACGATGCTACAGAGCTCATCGACTGTACCGAGAGCCTCAAAATTGCAATCGCACTTGGGGCGACGTTCTCCAGTTCCAAGTTGAGACGTTCCGGTATCTCCCTTGCGCGTGTAGGGGACATTTTTAGATGTGGTTGGTGTCGTGGCCATTATAATGGCAGTTTTTACTGTCTTTGATGATGTGCTGTTTGGATTGGTCGTTGCACTGTTTCCATCTGAAAGATTGGCAATGGAAGAGTTCAAGAAGAGATCAAAATTGCCATCTTGTATGGCGCGGACCAGTTCTTGTGTCCTGGCCTTGTCACCCGACCGACATTTTGCCACTGGCAGTGGCACCGAAGAATTCAGCATGGAATTTTTAACCTTTTGTGGTACATTTTCAAATCCATAGGGACAGTGTCGGCATTGGTTGCCACAGCACGTCCCTCTTTTCAAATGCAGAAGCTCGGTAAAGACAGTGAATCCTGTGGTAGGGTCAACGTACGAAGTTTGTTGTTGTTGCAGAGCTTGAATGTGCAAATCTTCCACGTCGGGAACGGTTGGTGGCACCGGAGTTGCCGTTGTTTGGATGGGAATTTGTGGCGTGGCATTTGATCGTTTGGTTTCCTGAAGATCACGTCCGTGGTCGAAGAAACGCTCGTCGTACAATGTCGACATATCGATGGCCAATGATGAAAATCGACAACTCTTCGTGCTTGGACTGGACTTGAGTAGTGCTAGACCTCTAACAGAAGTGAGAGACCGAAACAGGGAAGCGGATAGCAGCATTCGTAGATTTGATAAATGCCTCGATCGGCGATCGAGATGTGGAAGGATTATCTGGTGTGAAAGCTGTGCAAGAGCACTTTGCCAGATGCCAAAATAGCAGAAAATCCTTTGCGATGGATAGAGAAAAGGCTTTCTAATGAAATGCAAAAGTATAAGACCAATGAAGCAGGGCCGACAGTTGATCCTATTGTAAAGCGTTGTGGCAACCAGGTACGTTTTGTCGAGAGTGTGATAGTGATGGGGTGCGAACGAATACTTCAAGTGATGGCGTCTAAAATTTAATGACGGCCAAAATCCGAAAACCAAGCTTCGACAGTTTCAATTTGCACGTTCTTCATGCCAACATTAAAGTTAGAGATTCGTCTTTCCGTCGCAAGAAAAAATTGACAACAATGATCCGATCGACTGAACCCGAAAAAAGAGAACCATCAGAAGTAAGAAACTACTTGCTAGGTAGTAGATAGCGTAGATAGCTACCGGTAGTCTACTGTGCCAAGAGATTCGAAGATATAGGAACTGTTTCATTTTACTTGTAGAACGCCATGAAATGTGTAGTAGTAGGCAAAAACTCATGACGTCTACTAGGCGATGAGAAAGGATCATTAGAGGCAACTCGTGCAGCACTTGCATTCAAAACTACCATTGCAATCGGGGACAAGAAACTGCAGATGACCGGCATCCTTTCGAAGAGCACAAACTTCGTCTGGCATTGTACCAGTAAACTTGTTTCCAAAAAGGTTGAATATCTGCAGACTGGTCAAACCGCCCAACGATGTGGGAATGGGAGCCGAAAGCTCGTTGCCCGCGACATCGACTCGGAGGAGGCCTGCACAGCCTCCCAACGATGAAGGAATACCTCCAGTCAGGTGATTCTCTTGCACTTCAAAGAGCTCCAGATTGGACAGTGAACCAAACACATCGGGAAGCGTAGAAGAAAATGCGTTCTTTTGAATGTAGAGATATTTCAACGCTCTCAAGTTTCCAAGGGTATCGGGGATTTTCCCACTGAACATGTTGCCCTCCAAAAAGAGTTTCTCCAATTTTGGGAGAGCGGTGAGAGACGATGGCAACGTGCCTTCGAATTGATTCAGCACTACATCAAACACTACTAGATGTTTTAGGTGTCCAAATATATCTGGAAGTTCTCCCGTGAAGGAATTTTCAGACAATTGCAGGAATCCTTTGAGTGAAGAAAACAACGAAAGCACAAGCTTGGTTAGAACTGGAAGAGTGGTTCCAACAAGTGGCAGTTCCATGATTTGACGAACTTACTCAAATTGCTCAGATTGGCGAGATTGGGCGAGACTTTTCCCGAAAGGGCATTTCTTTGAAATCGCAACTGCCTGAGGTTGGTTAGAAAATATAACCAGTCTGGAATGGTCCCATCAAAGGCATTGTGCTTGAAAGACAGAACTTCTAGATCGGTCAAGCCTGGTAACGGAGGAATTTGACCCGTGATCCGAGGATTCATGTCGGTTACAAACAATCTCAGAGACGAGCATTGGCCAACTTCAGATGGAATCTGACCATTTAGATCGTTCCAAGAAAGGTCCAAGTATTGCAACGACGTAATTTTTCCAATTTCGGATGGGACGGATCCTGTCAGTTTATTCTCTCGTACAAATAAGGTTCGAAGCCACATCATATTACCTAATTCCTTTGGTATTGTTCCACTCATCTCATTTTGCGACAGGTCCAAATGGTTGAGGCGACTCAAAAACTGAATTTCTGCAGGAAGTTGACCTTCCAGACCATTCGCTGTTAGATTGAGAGAAATGACATGAGAATTGTCGGATGAATCTTCGCCAGTGATACACTTAACCCCATACCACGAGCAGTATCCAGCACCAGTCATCCAACCAGTCTGGTCCTTCCAATTTGATTGAGTCTGCCATCCCGAGAGCACCAGATCTGCTCCCGACAATGCAAAAAAGACTGTCGCGAGGGCATACCGCTGGAGAACAAACGTATCGGTCGAGGGTGCCATTCGCGCCGGGTCAACCTTTGCTATCCAATGCAACGCCTTATATTGCGCTGAGTTTGCATCTTTGAAGAGATCTTCGTCGTATAACCCTTCTTCCTTTAGCAAGTCTTCGAAACCCGAAACGTCAGTATCAATGAAAACTTCTCCATCGGAAATTCCAACAACATGATGCCCGGTAGGTGTCTTGGGAATCTCTTTTGGAGCCGTTGTCGCTTGCAACTGAGGGTTGGGCAAAATTACAAAAGGCTCTGGTTCGGTAATGGGCCAACCAGTTGGCGCAACAGTGGAAGGTGGTTCCAATTGGTATGTCGCATTGTCATCGTTTTTGTTGACAGCAAAAAAAATCCCACAAGTCAACGAAACCAGAACCAAAAAGATACCAACATTTCTCTTGGTGTTTCGAGCGCCAAACAAGCGTGCAGAAAGGAATGTGAAAGTGCCTTTAATACAAAGACAAATGTCTTGGCTGCTACCGTTTTTTCTCATCACGGTCCTTTTGCTATAAGCTGGATGTAATCCCAGGCGGTCCGCCTTTCTTCGAGACGCAGAGAATCGACCCAAGACACCCGCTCGACTTTCGGTCTCGATGACGTCATAACAACGTTTCGCTCCCAAATGCCCTTCCAAATCGATCTCCTCTTGAGAGGTCCAGACAAACGAAGAACCATTCAAAGACGGCGAAACGAACCTGGAGCTTGATCCATGGTTGTTGAGGTTACCACCTCCCACGCTATATGGAGGGACGGCGTCGTCCTCGTCGTCGCTGTTTTCGTCCCACAAGAACTTGCGAGCGGATTGGACTTGAAGTTGATGGAGAATTTCTGTGCGCAGTTCGTCATTCAGCTCGTAGGATGAATCGCTATCATTTTCATTATCGTAATCCGACAGGGACAATCGCGAAGACGATCGTCGACTGACTGGCCGACGGTGATCCTCTTCACTCATCTTGATGTGACTATCCAGAACAGCGAACGCTTCGAATGAAAGGAGGACGAAGGTAGCTGCAACAACGCAACAACACATCTCTATCGTGAAAAGTCGAACTCTCATTTACACAATATACATATATATATAAAATATTTTGGCTTTTATGGTCATTCGAAGTACAAAGATCAAATATGACTTGCAATGTTAAATGAATGAAATATCAAACGGGGGCCATTTATACCACAAGAGAAACTGGTGTTCTTGCTTGTTCTCTCGGTTGTCCAATTCAGTCCAGGCTGAATCATACTGTCGTACGTAATAAGCAGGCCTCCCTATTTTCGGTGCACGAGCTTGTTTTCGGTGCAAACACCGAATTTAAGTTTTTGGGAAAATCGCTTATTTTCGGTGCTGATTGAAGTCTCACGTACAAAGGCCAGACGAAACCGTAACAAATTACCGTGTTTTGTAGCGCAGAAACACCACCGTAGAACGTATCATAGAACCACTCCTTACTGCTAACGCCGAACACAAGAGATAATTACCGGTACCTTGTTTACGACAGTACTTGTTACTTGTTACCCTTTACAGCACATCGAACAATGGCGGAATCAAAACGCAAAGGTAAAGCCAAGAAATTCAACTTGGAATGGATAGTGAAAAACGGCCTTGAAGTATCAACAAGGGATCCATCTACAAGTGAGGTGACTAACCCTAAGCAAACCGTATCAGACTGTTTCAACACTTCTTTGAAAAGAAACCAGCCTGTACACCCTCGATGGAATGGTGGCTAGTTGTCATCATAATTCAAGGCTTAGTGGAGCGCATAGAAAAAACCTTTTCAGCAATGCAAGGGACAAGAACTCTTGTATGCGAGCAGAGACAGTTACTGGCTGCTCTCAAACAGGACATCAAGGAACGCTGCTACATCAAAGGCCCTATGACAGATGAGGAATCCATTTCATTCTTGGCTGCTGTTAACAATGATCCATTACATGGATTTCACTTAAACAACTATTGTGTTCTGAGACAGGAGGTTACGAGTTTCATTGATGATGTAGGAAGTTTTGTCCAGTTAACTATGGATGGGTTAAGATCAAGCAGCAGTGATGCAGATAAGGAGGCACATGACTGCATTATATCAACAATTGCAAATTTCTTGCTGCAATTGGTCAGTGGAATATCTAAGGTGTGCGCTGAGCGTGACACTCACTCAGGAGATCACTGACCTCCTGTGCTGCCCCTTGAATTGTGTGGAGTACTTTCGAGAGACTTTGTGTCTTGTTTGGAAGATCAAAGAATTCGACTTGGCACAAATTTTCAGAGGCAGAGGTGGAAAACATTCAGTTTTGTAAGTTGCGTCCAGCATTTAAGGAGCAAAGTGGATTTTCACAATGCTGCTTGATGCCCAAGCATCTTGTGCTGTTCAATCATTTGAAAAGTGTTGGAGTCAACTTGGAAGTGAGTTTGAACAATTGAGAATGTTTTGTGGGGCCATTGCATGATTATGCTCAAGTACAAGCAGTGTTGAGTCCGACTTCTCCTTGATCAATTGGAGGAAGGATCCCAACTCGCAAAGCCTAAGTGACTTCTCCCTTGAATCAATACTGCATTGCAAGCAGTATAAGAAGCTCAGAGACATAATGGAATAAAACTACTAGTAGAAGATAGACAAAACATTGACATTTAAGGCATTTTATAGCGTGCACCGAATGTGCACCGAATTTGAGGTTTGAAAATGCACCGAAAATAGCTATTTGAGGTATTTTCGGTGCCCACCGAAAATAGGGAGGCCTGGTAATAAGTCGTAGAATGTGCTACACGCAAGTCACAAAGAGTTACCGTGAGAATGTTGTGGCCATCGTCTGTCTCGGATGTCCTCCTGCTGACGATAGATAGCGTCCGTATTATATCTGTAACGTCGTATTTTTGAAAAGATTTTTTTCGCTCTTGCAATTTCGCAA
This sequence comes from Nitzschia inconspicua, assembly GCA_019154785.2. Classification (NCBI taxonomy): domain Eukaryota; phylum Bacillariophyta; class Bacillariophyceae; order Bacillariales; family Bacillariaceae; genus Nitzschia; species Nitzschia inconspicua. The sequence goes on from JAGRRH010000020.1 coordinate 712,456, forward strand.
TCATTGCGCCTTGTTCTCACTTTGTTATTATTATTATTATTTGTTCGATACTCATGCGCAATCCATACCCAAAGATGACTTTCAAGCAGCTGCGTGTGTGGAGAAGAAAGTTGTTAAAAACGATTCCCGCCGGATTCAGAAAAGAAGATAGTTGAAAATGCCGAATGAAGCCCGTTGTGAAGGTATACAACGTCTTTCGTATGTGAACCATGACGACCACCAAATTGAATGCTCCAATTGGCGATTTGACAAGGGCAGCAACAGCAACATCGGGATGTTTGTCCGAATCTCCTACGCAAGAAGTCCATCTTAATCATTCTGTTGACACAGAAAGGAATGAAGCTTTTCAAGAAAATGAAACAAAAATTACGAGCGTCATATATTTTTCCCAATCGCAGACGGGTGATGACGACGCTGATGATGACCTTAGCTCTCAATCATCCGGTCGATACAAGTGGCGCAAATATGCCCCCAGTTGCTCGAACCCCATCAAATTTGTGAGATGGCTGGTAGTGGGAGGTGCCCGGTTTGCTCCACAGGCAACTCAGACGGAGAGAATGGCTGGACTGGGAGGTTTGGCACAGTGTATCATGCTTCTACGAACTTACATGAACACCTACGGAATGGCAGAAGACAATGAAGATGACGAAAGTCATGTTTTACGAGAGCTCGTTCGAAATTTGTACAAGGGAGGAGTGCCATTATGGGCCCTCGAACCGTGCATGCAAAAGGTGGCGGAGGGTTTAACGGGCGAGACCAATGTAGAATGGTTCTTTTTGCCTCGTAAAACTGGAGTATTTTGCAGTGGACGGACACGTATCTTCGGAATCACCCGGGGGTACGACGTTAGCTTACTGGATGCCACAGAAAAAATTGCTACACGTTGCGCAAGCTATGCTAGCAACGCCAACAGCATGTCAGCGACTCCCGCAACGTTCCCAAATCCTAAGGAATTGAATGATCTCGTCCCAAGAGGGTCGTTCAATAGTTCATTTCGAATGGACAGCTGGGGTCAAGTTGACGAAAGGAAGAAAAGTGCCGATGAATTGGGTCGGGAGATACTCGATTTGGCGTCCCGTTCGAATGGATTGGTGTACTTCATCAATTCCAGAGGATACTTACAGTCCACTTCCGACAAGGACGTTGACGATTTCTGGGTAGTCTCCGGTGAAGAACGTGAGCTGTTCAGTCGACTGGCTTGTAGCGATGCCAAGAAAATGATTCAAGACATGAACAAGACACGCAAAGAGCTATATCCGTCGTGGCTACTGCTTTTGTGCAGGATGATGTCTGGAGCTGGAGCATCAGCCATTTGGTTCAATGGGTCGTGGATTGACATAGTCTTTGCTGGTCTACTTGCCGGAGTCATTGCCAAGATTGCACAATCCACCATTCTATCCAAACAAGAAAAGATCATTTTTGAAGTTGTGGCTAGCGTGGTGGTTGGATTGGGCAGCGGAATCATTGCCGCTGTATGGCCTGAGCAAGCATGTTTTGAAGCCATGGCCTTAGCTGCTGTTGTGGATATATTGCAAGGCTTTCGAATTGTGTTTGCGGTGATTGAGGTCATGTCCAAGCATACGGTCGCAGGCAGCGCCGATTTGATTGAGGGTGTCGTTTTTACAGGTCTCATCGCCATGTCGCTAAGGTTTGGCTTAGAGGCTGCACTGAAAATAAACATCAGGGATGACATAACCGACAATATATATGGTTCGTGTGATCAAGGAATCGACCAACTCTGGTACTTTTTATTTGTGCCGTTGGCAAGCATTGCTTGGGCTACCTTGTTCAATCCGAACTATCGTGATTTGCTTCCTATGGCCTTCCACGGGACTCTAGGTTTCATAATCAATTTTTTGCTGGCTGAAACAAACACTTCCGGAAATATGAATCTTTTCATTGCCGCAAGTGTCCTTTCGTTTAGTGCTGGAGTTGTTTCTCGTTTCACCGGTCGACAAAGCGTGGGAAACACAGTATGTGGCATTTACGTATTGGTGCCGGGAGCATATCTCACGAAACGCTTCTTTGACGGAGGTGATCCGTCAGCCTTCATGGAAGTGGCCGTTCGTGGAATAATCATCGGGCTAGGTACTTGGACGGGTTCCATCTTTTGTTCTCCGACGATTCTAGGTAGCACACGGACATTACTGTTCCAATCCCAACAACGCTTCTACAAGTCGAACCATGGTTCCGTCTCTGACCGTGCTGAAAAGGACGACCAGCCTACCAACGAACCTTTCACGCTGCTCTTTTTTTAAGGTGTGAAAAATGTGTACACGTCAAACTTAGAAAAGAAGAATGAAATAACATTATGATAAATAGACGCTATACACGGAACGCCGAAAATGACTAGGTAGTACGACAGCAGTCGCCTTGATTATTTGGAGTGATAATCGTCGAAGTCTGCCTCTCGTTTCTGTGCCACCGCCTGTAGACCTCGTCCCCAATCTTCGCGGGCGTAGCACATTGCTTGGGCGTACGCATCGCGATGTAAGGCATCCATCAACCCTCGGTCTTGTTCCAAGCGACAGTTTCGTATCATTGATCGCACTGCCACGGGGTGCTTGGCGGCTATTTCTTTGGCTAAGGTCGTTGCTTCTTTTTTCACCTCATCTTTGGGGACCGTGCGGTTGACGAGACCAAGTCGAAATGCCTCAGGGCCGGTCAAACTCTTGCCCAGCATCAAAATTTCGTTGGCCTGGACTGTTGTCAGTCCGGAATGTTGCAACAAATATAACCCACCCATTCCAGAAGGTATGCCGAGTTTTGAAAAGGGAAAGCCCAAGACTGGCCGATCGGCATCGTCGCAGGCCACTCTCAGGTCGCAGGCCATGGCCAAACAGGCTCCGGCTCCCATGGCGGGACCGGTCAGGGCGGCAATCACCGGAACGGGAATCTTTTGTCGCAGGCACAAGAAGGAGGTGTAAAATTGTAACATGCAATCGACATTTGCGTGAACGCTGTTGTTGTGTAAAGACTGCAACCACTCCAAATTGCCGCCTGCGGAAAAGGCTTGATCCCCTTCTCCACAAAGCACCACGGCTTGAATATTGGACGACTCGTGAAACTGTGGTTCTAGTTGATGAATGAGAGAGCGAAATTCCTTTCCCATTTCGACCGTCAGTGCATTGAATGTCCTTTGGGAATGTAACTCTATCGTTCCGACTTTGTCCTGAACCGACCATGATACCAAACTGGATGACGACGGTGTGGAAGCAAAGGTACGTCGTTTCGTATTGGGATCACCACAAGCTTTTTGCCAACAGTTTTGTATCCCACCGAAGGGTCGACGTATCTTTGAGACGCGCAGATGTCTCTTTGGTATCATAATGTTGGTTACAGTTAATGGGTGTTGTTACAAAGACTACAACAACAACTTGTCAGAGAATGTATGCTAGTAGAATTGGAAGGGATGCGAGACCGAGGTGAGGGTGACGAAGTGATGATGAGGATAGTGTTGAAGTAGTAGGCGCTTGTTTTATGATACCTGAAATCCGAACTACTCCGTACTACTCAGCGTAGTGTGTTTCATGTTTCGGAGGCGAAGTAGTATTAGGCCATACCGGTACTACATATTACGACTTACACTCACAGTCAGTACAGGTACTGTTACCATATAATACAGAGATCTACTTTTCTCGTCGTACTGTCGTTTCGCATATTTCACGCCATGTTTCGTTGTCGTCAAAGAAAGTTTCCCGTACATTGATCTCTGATGAAAGGTTGATCTCTGATGAAAGGTTGAGGCTATCGTCTCTTTGCATTGTATCATATCATACAGTGTAGAGAATAATTTATCTAACTGTGTATAAGGACGGTCCTGTGCAACTAATACGATGAAGTACCGGAACATGTTATCATGTCCCCACAATCTTCTGCAGAAAACACACCAAGAAAACTACAGCATCTCATTACTGCCCTATACACTGGTAATTCTCACGATGCCTACAGTCATGACAAGGAAAAGAGGCCTGCAGTTGTCGCTCATTAGAACAGAACTGGTAAAAAAAAAAAAGTTGGAAATAGAAAGATTGTACCCATTCATCTTCATCATCAGGTACCATATGTAAACTATACAGTGTAAGTTGAGCAGTAGTTGCTTGCTACCGCAATCAAAGGCATTCACAATGATGTCTCATTCTGCTGGGCAGGAGAATCGTCCATTGGCATGACCACCGCCTCGACTGCTGCACAGGCCCATTAAATGAAGCCATTGGTCCATCTCGACCTCAGTTTATGAATCTTTTTTTCAACAACAGTGATGGTGAAGCTACAGGAGACATCACCATTATTGCTTAAATCTTCAGACTTGAAGGTTTGCATTGTAGATCCATGGTCAAATGTGGATCCACTCTCCTTGCCACTAGTCAGCATTGCAACAGGAGCATCATCACAATTGTCTGACACTGTGACCACATATTCCACCATAGAATAGCGTGATCTAGCACTCGCTGGAATGACAATGTCTGCAGGACAAGTGATTGTTGGTGGAGTGGTATCAACAACGGTGACAGTGGAAGTACATGTGGTATGTAAACCATGCTCATCTTCTACAGTGAGTGTAACAGTGTGGGTCCCCACTCCAAAAAGGGCAGTTTGATCAACAGACAATGTCAACGTGTCACCATCAGTGCCAATGGATCCTCCATCAACATCATTTGGTCTGACAAAGACTGCACAGTTGTCGTCTGCAGTGGCTTGAAAGTCTTTGCAGATGGCTAGAGGTGGACCATTGACAGATTGAAGGTCAACAGATGAGCAGTTTGTATCAAAGCTAACATCAGGGATCATCATTGGGGTCTGTGTGTTGCCGTTTATATCATCGTAGGTGACTTCACCAGAACTTTTCTGGATGGGAAGATTGTCACCACAGCCAGTAATTTTGGCATTGTAAGTTAGAGTGACAGACTCTGAGGCATCCATTGCACCACTTCCAATGTCTTCCCAGACAATGGCAGTTGTCGAGCAAGCAGTAGCTACAGGACTCGTTGAATTACAATCCACCACAATGTTGTTTGGCAATGCTTCAGAGACAGAAACATTGTGAGGGAAAGTACTCTGTTGGATCTTTGAAAAGATTGTGTCAAAAATTGCTGGTAGATTCTCAGCTGTTGGAGACAGAAAGAATTCCCCACCTGTTTGATCAGCCATGTCAAGAAGATTGTCTCGGGTATGATCGTCCAAATATCCTCGATTCCCCAACCCTATGGAATAGATCTTGTAACCCTTCAACGCTGCTTCAGCTGTTGGTCCAGTAGTATTATACTCCCTGGAGAAGAGATTACTGTCTGTCATGAAGAGAATGGCCCTGAGCCCATTTCCAGGGGGGCTACTGTCCAACATTGTAATTGCTTCGTTTAATGCTTTGTCAATGTAACCTGGTGGCCCTCCCTGTCTGACGGCATCAATATGACTTTTGAGTTCTCCAAAGTGACTCTTTTCAAAAAGCCCATAAGCAAATTGAAATTGTGATTGAAATTCTGGCCCATCCCAGTAATTCCAGCTCACCACACCAGCTTGGTGGTCGCCTGGAGCAGCTTGCAACTTGTCAACAAACGACTTTGAAGCCGACTTCCGAAGTTCTTCTGGATCCCCAAAATACATATTCACATAGCTAGGCAAGGTGAATACTAGGTACATTGGTATGGTATTTGTTGAATTGGTTGTACTTCCTTCGCCTCCTTCGACTTTGATAGTGACTTGAAAGACATCATTCATACTGGAGCCATCAGTGTCTACCAACAACTTGTCCACTTTTTTTGTTACAATGGGAAGAGCTACTTTGGACTGTCCAGAGACATCTGAAACACAAATGGTACAATTTAGCATCACGTTGGTAACATGTTAGGAGATGAAATAGGCGGACTTACATGCAGCAAACAGGGTTGCTACCCCAAGGGAAGAGAGGTTGAATTTCATTTCGCTTTGCTTTCCGTTTCTTTGCTTTGCTTTGTTTCGTTTTGTTCCGATCAGTTTTTTGTTTACAGTTAACAGTAAATGAGCTGGACGAATTCCTGTCAAATCGATCACATTTTTCTCGGTTGCGAAATTTCGTTTCGCTCTTCTCAAACGTCGCTTCTCGTACGCAAAACCGACGTTCGCATTGGCGTTTTGCACACGTCTAAAATTATTAGTCAATGAACATTCTTTCAGAACCTCACAGTTAAGAGCTGGCATCAATTTTAAGGGGGGAAGCTCGTGTTGTGGTCATCTGCACGTCTGAACTTGACCGTGTTCGAGTTCCATTCGTCTCAAATGTTTCCTATCAAAAAAAATCTATTTTATGGCTATGCCAACTACTAGCTACCGCCTACTTCCGTATCTAAGAAGTTGACTCACCAGCCGGGCCCCTAGGGGCGAGGCAATGCAGGGAATAAACGGAGGTCACTCCAGGAATGTGGTAATGGTAGTAAAAACTCCTACATGAGGAGGAAAAGTTCATCAGGTTGAGGGGATTGTCATGTGTGGAAGGAATGAGCATATTTGTGTGTTTGTTTGTGTGTTTGTTTGTTGTTATGGTGGTAATGTCACTGTGGTGGCTGGAATGTGTGGGGTGGAGGCTGTTTGCGCGATTGTGGCTGTGGTCTCCAATGTTGTATTGGTATCCAATGTTAAAGTGGGGGATGTGATTCTGTGGGGATGGAAATATGTAGTGATGGGGCGTGTTGTCAGTGTTGGTGTACGTTGTCGTGGTGCCATCATTGTTATCGGGTTGCGTGGAGGTGCGGTCCTTATGAGACAAAAGACTTTGTGAATTGGGCGAAGGCGAACATCTGATGTGTTCTTGCGATGTCTGGCATTTTGTATGATCATCGGCTCGTAAGTTTCGAGCCAGTTTTCAAGGCTGCTTGCACCAGTATCTCTGCGAAAATGGTCCTCCACTGTGGGGTAGAAATAATGTTGCTGGGCTTGGAGGGAACACTTGGGCTTGAGGTCGTAAAGTTCTCGAATGCTCCGGTGAGCCTTTTCTAGCCTTCGCTGGGCCTTGTCGTCAGCATCTTTACCGTGTCTGTCTTTGTTTCGTATTATCCATTCCTCGTAGCAGTGGTCCCACATGAGGTGAAGAATGTTACTGGACCATGATAGACCGTGGTTCTTGTTCTTGACCTCTATGTGATTCCGTTGCAGGTACTGCAACTGGAGGGTAGTCCAGTGCTTGGACCACCTGAATGGGAGAAGTTGTCCCACCCTATCGTAGTCTGACTGTGAAGTAGGTGGGCAATCTGCTCGGGTGCTGTGTGGACTGGGATCGGTGTACCTTGGAGCTAGTGGTTTAGGCCCCACAGGAGGAGGTCCAGGAGGGCTGGATCGGTATGCAATGACTCACATCTGTGCCGAAGGGATGTCTTAAGGATCGCATGCCATTTGCGACGCTCTAGGTTGGGGCATGTGAGAAAGTGTTTAAAATCTTCAATGGGCTCGTTGCAGGATGGGCAAACACCAGGGTACTTGACAGGGATACTAACTTTCCCACTGGGAGCCATCTGTGTAGAAACTTGACAAGGAATATGTTTGGGCCGTCTTTGAACGTGTGTAACGGAGCGTTTGTGGCTCTGCCAATCTATGTCTGCAAATGCTGCTTCCGACAGTTGAGTCTTCTGCATAATGAACATCTTGAGTTCCTTGGTGCAGCGATGATCTCGGATGTGCTTGCGGTGTTTGGAGGCGACTATTTGTCCATTATATACGAGGTGGTAGTGGGTGCCTTCGATCATTGGAGCTGGGGTTTTCTTGTGCGAGGAAAGACGCTGGTAGTTTCTAGCCAGTTTATCAGCCTAGACATTGAGTTTCGCGGGACGGCTCAATTTATCCAGGGCAACCTGTCCGTTCTGATGGCCCTTGATGTGGTGGAATGTTATCTGAGGGAGGAGTTTGGCAAGTCGTACAACCGCCTGCAGAACATCCAAGCTGCTTTTCAGGGCTTCGTTGGGATATTGGGGGCGGGATTGTTCACGGGCTTCGTTAACATGGTCTACTAAGGCTTGATTATCGCAGTATACATGCGTAGGTGCCAGGGTCAAGTCACAGTATTCTCTGAGCAGGAACAGAAACCGAAGAATTGAGCATTTTCCATATGCTTCAGCGCGATAAGAGTCCATTGGCGATCCGTACGCGGGGCCACTTCCCTCTGTGATAGTGGTACCATTATTCAGGTTCATGGACCATCCGAAGTTGCCCTGGTTGTTAGCTACAGAGCCATCGCACGCCGATGAAGGGTGGTGCTGGCTCTGCCGGAGTTTGGATGCAATTTCTTCGTAAAAGAACTTAGATTCTAGCGCGCCGAGCATTTCGCGGCTCCAGTCCGGTTGTGAATCTAGGAATTCTTTGAAGCATGCGGGAGTGAGAGGTCTAGGTTCCTCTAGAACATTGTTTTGGCCCCTTGGAACGTAAAACCCGTAGTGGCCTTCGAAACACTCGACCGGGTAGCATGACTGGGGCAGAGTATTTATTACCCTTTGGACCGTGGGCTTGAATCCTTTGCAGTGACGGTTGTACCTATGCTGGCTAAAGCCCATTGGCGTACGGAAGAATAGTCGTTTCTTGGTTGGATCAAAATTGTAGGGCCATACTCTCTGCAATTTCTCGTGAGGGTGCAGCCAAAGTGCTGTTAAGAGAGCCAGTAGGAAATGAAGACGGCAAGTTAGTGGCATGCATGCAAGTGTACCGCGCAACCCTCTCTACCGGTAGCTAGCTAGGTATTATACCGCCGAAATTACGGTAGTACCGGTAGAGTGGAAAATCAGAAACTCGACTGCTCACAGTCAATGTTAATCCAAAAATCAGAGGCACGACTGGATCAATCAAAGAACCGGTAGTAGTCTACTTCGTACTACTTTTACGACATACTACGTATGTACCAGGTACTACGCAGTACGTAGAAAATTTAGAATTGGTTGAACTCGCCATAGCCTGACTCAAAGCGAAGCACACGACTGACGACTGGGAGAAATCCATGACGTGTTTGGGGTTCGGAGTGCGTTGGTGTTTGGTGTCGCACGTAAACTACAAGAACAGAAACATCAGTAAAAAAACAACGCGGATGATGCTGCGCTATTGTCGATGCGACTGAGCAACACTTTCGCAGGCTACCGGTAGTCTCTATTAGTCTACTGTCTACTAACAGGAAACTCTTTGGAGGGGGTGGCAAATATCAGAGAGCGCAGCTGCCTACCGTAATTTTATTACCGCTTTCACGCTCATCATCAGTGGTTTGAATGTCAAGGGCGTCACAAGTGGAGACTGAAGGGTGCCTTCGGAGGTCTGCCTCTCATCGAGGATGACAACGTCGATTTGTCGATGGCAGCTTCTGGTGGCTGCGCTTTTGTCGTCACCTGGTTCTCTGTTTTCAGAAGCGCTGGTTACAGCCGGGCGATGTGCTCCAAAAAGTTGTGATAATTTTCAATTGAGCATGGCTTGGTCAGGTTCTAACAACTACCTAGAGCAACTGGAGACGATTGCAGAATGGAACGTTACAGCAGCGTCGAATCCATTGTCTACCCATCAACAAGAAATCGCTTCGCATCCACAAACAGAGCCGCATGTTGAAAAATTTCTTCGGACGGAATCGACCAACAAAGCAGAACAGGATGACCAAGAGATGCAACAGTATTTACATATGTTGTCGACGGAAGTAGACTACAAAAAGCTCCTGAATCAAAATCCCTATGCGTTGACGGATATCGATTTCCCCGTTATAGTTGGACGAGTACTAGATACCTTGGAAGACAGCACACAAAAGAGCAATGGCAAGCTCAAAGGCCAAGCCAAACTCAAAGGCAAAAAAGAACCGCGGGATAATCGACCTACAGTCGTTGTATTGGGGACTGGCTGGGCTGCACATGCATTTGTCAAAGCTGCCAGTACTTACGATCTAAGGGTCGTTGTTGTTTCACCAGTCAATCATTTTGTGTTTACACCGATGCTGGCGTCGGCAGCAGTGGGAACCATCGAATATCGCAGCATGACCGAGCCCATCCGCGTCACCAATCCATTCATTGATAATTTCGTAGAAGGGCGCGCTATTGGTGTGGATGTACGCAACAAAGTCGTGACGGTGCAATTGACGTCATTATCGACTGTCACCGGAATCTTCAAGGGAGTCGCTGCCAATGCACCTTGTCGCCTCGAGCCAGAGGAAGTCTCAACCGAAGGTGGGGCTAGCAAACTAATCGAGCTCAATTATGACTACTTGGTTTGCGCTGTGGGAACGAGCGTACGCAGCAGCATTGTTCCCGGAGCCAAAGAATTTTGTTTCAACCTCAAGACAAGTCAGGACTCGAAAAGGCTGCGGACGGCCATTTTGGAGGCCTTGGAATATGCTAGTCGCCCGACGTGTCAAGAAGAGTACTATCCCGATGATTTGCAACAGCAGCAACGTGCTACCATTGAACGCCGGCGACGAGTTCGTTTTGCCATTGTGGGAGGCGGGCCGACTGGGGTGGAATTGGCAGGGGAGATGTGTGACTTCTTCTCACAAGTCTGCTCTAAACCAAACGGAGCTTACCAACATTTGGCAAACGACGTTGAAGTCCTTCTTATACATGGCGGGAATGATTTACTGCCTGCCATGGATCGGGATCTGCGCGAGAGAGCATTGACGGCATTGCGGATACAAGGCGTCAAAGTCATCTTGAACACGCGGTTGGAGGAAGTGGGACGAGATTTCATTACCATCAAAGAGAAAGGTGCCCACCAAATAGAGACCATTCCTGTCGGTTTGACGGTTTGGGCAGCAGGTAATGCGCCTGTACCATTCGTTAGTGACTTACTCTCGCAATTGCCAGAATCTGCTGCTGGATCGGCCGGACGAATCAATGTTGACCGTTGGTTACGATGTCCAACACCCACCCCAGACACTTTTGGTTCCATCCTCGTTTTGGGTGATGTGGCTTGCTTAGAAGCCAAAGGAAAATACGAGCAAGAGAAAGTCCCTCTTCCTCAAACGGCACAAGTCGCCGGACAACAAGGTGCTTTTGCCGCTCGTATGCTTAATCGCCGTTACGATTTGAAGCAGACACCACCTCGATTGGGTGATCTGCAGGACGAAAATTCTCTTTTGCGATCATGGCTTATGTCTCGTGGCTTAGAGACAGCTCCGGAATTCACCTTTTTGAATTTGGGTTACTTGGCTTACGTCGGGGGTGGAGAAGCGTTGAATCAAGTCAAGTTGGGTGACGTACCATTGTTCAACTACTCAGGCAAGGTTGCCTTTGCCTTGTGGCGCACAGTCTATCTGGCCAAGCAGGCCGCGACTCGGAACCAAGCGCTAATTGCCTTTGACTGGCTGCGTACGGAACTCTTTGGACGCGACATTACGAGGCTGTAAAATAGCAACTGTGATTAACCATAATTCTTAGCTTCATTTGCGCATTGCTAACTGTGAATGCCGATTTCTTTGCTTTGCAACTTCGTCGATGAATTGAATTCACAGTCAGTAGTAGATTCTACTTGGTCGGACTCGGTGTACTACGGTAGTCGTATGATGCATACGACAGTACCATACGGTAGTGCGTCGCGCTGTATGTAGAGTATGAACGAGCATTTGGCTCGACGTAGCGGTAGTACGGTAGTCTACCTACCGTACCGGTAGGTACGGCACCTACCGTACCAGGTAGGTACTACCGGTAGTACGTCGTAGTACCGCTTGACTGATACGGTACGACGTACCGTACTACGGACTACCGGTACTATGATACGTATTTCGAATTACGGAGTATTTTGTTCGTGTATCTTCAATCTCAAACCCTACTGTTGTTCTTGATTGTTCGCAGTGACAGAAGTATCCACAATCCACGATTCAACAATTTTTGACACGGCAAGTGAATGTCAGGGAGAAAGGCGAAACGACCCCCATTCGACGCCTGCTACTCTACTACATACCTGTACGACAATACCCCTCATAGAGGCAAGAAACAAGGCATCAATCAAAACACTTGCTTCATCATCGTCAATCAACGTGCATTCACAAAAAGCACCGATCGTAGAAAGCGATCAATTGGATATCAAAACGATCCCAATTTCTTGCCTTGAAAATAATAAGTTTGTATTTTCGTTCCTTTAAACAAACAACAATATCATGACCGTTGATCCATCATTCTTGACCGGCTTGGGTGCCGCTCTTTCTATTTTCTTGGCTGCGTTGGGTTCCGCCATCGCTTCAGCAGAAGCCGGTGTGTATGCCTTGCGCTCCAAGTCGGGTTTGATCTATGCCTTTGTTCCCATTATCATTTCAGGTGTTTTGGCCATTTACGGCATTATCATCAGCGTCTTGTTGGCGGGAAAGCTCCATGGTGCCGAAGGCGAGGACGGCAGTACCATTTCCGCGGCACAGGGTTACCGATACTTGTGCGCAGGGCTGTCGGTTGGTTTGGCGTGTGCTGCTTCTGGATTGGGAATGGCAAGTTTCATCAAGCAATCGAATGCTGGATTCCGTCACTCTACCAGTGCCTCCACTGTTGCATCGGAATCTGCTCCGTTGCTTGGAAATGGAAATGACCACACCACTGTCTCGGTCCCACATTGCGACCATAAATACATGTTGGTGATGGTGTTTCTCGAAGCGATTGCTCTTTACGGGTTGATCGTTGCCTTGTTTTTGGTCAGCAAGTAGAAACGTGAAGACCAGCCATTGAAGCGACGCAATCGCCTATTTCCCCCAAACAAGAGATGCCAGTATTTCATCATCATATCTCCGTAACAATGATTGTTCTCGAGAAGTTCCAATTTTGAGTAGCGAACTATTATGGTAAAGCGAGCTATGTAACAATTTATATTATTACTGTGTTCACATCTTGTATGTTGGTTTCGATGGTATCAGTAACCCTCTATTTGCATGGCTTCCAGTGCAAACTTCAACACCGTAGAGCCACGTAACAGTCATTTCCAACAAGCAAGGTTGCTGAGAGAGTTGCATCTTTTTAGGTCGACACAAATATTATTCGTTATGAATGGCTGAAGCGGATCCCCTTCAAGGTGGCAAGATGCAAGCTGTTGGAAATGAAATTCGGAAGGCATTCTATAATAATGAAATTAAAAGTAAGTTGCGGTTGTTACCGTTACAGAAGGATGTTCATTTCTTCCACTCGGTCGCTCAATCTTGCATCCTCGCTTGTCAGTTTTCTGACTCCCTCTACTAGATACTCCAGCTGCGCAGCATCTACGTTTGCAGGACCTGTCCAACCTGAGGTCTGCATATAGTTTCGTCTTCTCGAATGTAATAAATCAACTTCATAGCTCTCCAGCCATACTTCGTAGACATTGTCATCTTCCTGTGCATGCATAATTACTCTGGTCTCAACATATACCGAATCACCGAACTCCTTCTTCATTCGAGTTGTTATAGTTTCGGCGGTATCAAGGTCATCTTTGAATGGGCCGCATGCAATCACCAAGTGGCCACGGAAATCCTCAATCAAACCACCGTTGTCATTGCCAGGTTTAAGTTCAACTCGCTTGGCATAAAAGTCACGGTATTCTTCATCTAGATCCTCTCCCATTTCTTCATTGTATGCGGCCATATCGGACTCGGCATCTTCCCATGTCGGCAAATCTGGATGATTGGGCATTTCGAAATTATCTGAAAAAACATTATCCTCGTCGCGTATCTCTTCGTCGTCGAAATCCTTGCGATCCCATTCCGAATTGTACACCTCCAACATCCATGCCTCGAAGGCTGCCATTTTGATTTCTTCTTCATCGGCCTCCTCCACTCCTATTATACCAGTTTCTGCAGGTGCTTTAAAAGGGATTTCGTCGTAACCAAATCCCAAGTAGTACCGTTCCAGTTCACTGATATCTGCATTTTCAACATCTTCGTGGGTGAAATCAAAGTTTCGGTCGCGGGCGTGCTGGTAGCGGCTGTACGTCATCAGTTGAGGGTACCAATGCATCAAGAGAAGAGGTGCATCAGGATTGTGCTTGATGGCTGCCAAGATAAGATTGGTGACATTGAAATCCAAATCGTACAGCAGCCACTTCGGGTAAAAGTACCCAGCGCTTTCTATGTTTCTGATGACGGTCCCCATTTCAACAATCGTTTCGTTGTCGAGAAGCTCAAACTGTAGTTTTTCCAATTTTAAGTCCACCTTGTTCCAATTTTCCTGGTCGAAAGTTTCGTGAATATACTTCCAGGCTTCATCTAAAGCCATGATATCGTCGCTATTGATTCCGGTACCGAGATAGTTGGTGACGTTGGTGGACACAGGCGGATCGTCCGTAAACATATCAGTGACTTTGCTTAGCTCTTCCGAAAGATTCAGATTCTCCACATCTTGCGGACCCAAAGCCATGAATGGTGCAGTTTGACGTATTGTCTCTTTCTCCAATTCTGTGTTGTCGAGGGCCTCGATTTCTTCGGGAGTTATTCCGTCCGCCATGTATTTTAGTGGGTCGAAATCTTCGTAGCCTCCCAACTTTTCTCGACGAGTCGCAGTCTCCACGACCAACTTTTTTTGTGCGTTATACACCGGATCGTCCGGATCGTCTCGAAGTGGCACTTTGGCAATGGCATCATCAAAGAACTCTTCGTCAAGGCCACCATCTGGATCCCATTCAAATTCTGGGTCCTCGTACACGTATTCGTACTCCCATTCACCATCCTCATTCTCTTCCTCCTCTTCAAATTCGGCTTCAATGTCATCATCGTCTTCTGTTTCTTCATCATCTTCCTCGTCGTCCTCTTCCTCCTCCCACATGTCATCGTCCTCTTCCTCCTCATCTTCTAGATCCTCTACATCAAATTCATCGTCATCTTCATCGTCTGGATCAAAATCGTCATCTTCGTCGTCATCATCACTGTATCGGATTCTGTCTTCGTCATCATCGTCATCCACAACAGCGTTGGTCGATTGAAAGCCTTCCACATCTTCGTCATCATCCTCCACAGAGTCCTCCAGATCGTCCAGTTCTTCCAAATCATTCAAAATGTCGTCTTCGTCTGGTTCCCAAGTATCGTCAATGTCGTCTTCATCGTCGCCTCCGCCGGCAGCGGCAGCAAAGAGCGCTGGAGAAGAGACAATTGGGTACGTCACTGAAGGCTTTCTCCATTTTGTGGTGGATGGACGAATGCCAAACGGCTGCGGCGTTAAGGATGGTCGTGTAACTATTTCCCTATGGGTGTGCTGTTGACTTGGTCTCGTGGTGAATGAAACGTGAACGGAACCCGAAAAGGTCCATGTCGCCACCGGTAGATAGATGCATATCAGTAGAAATAGCTTTGGAGCAATCATGGCCATGATAATATTGCAGTTGGATGTCGTTTGCAATTATGTAATAAATATATGCTGATGATTGTTCTCCAACGACGTACTTTTGGTGTCCTCCCAACAAAAGTCGTTACAATCCTTGGAAGATTCAGAATCTGAATTAATGCAGTCGTCCTATTGCGATGACTGTACAGTACTGTTTCAAAATAAGATTCCAGTAATGTTGTTGCTTTTGCGGTGTTGACACGTTATTTCCGTACAGCGGCAGTGTTGCCGTGTACGTAGTAGTATCTTCTTCGACCGATCAACTCTTGTGCTGCTGCATCAACCACCATCACATTCCAAAAAATTCACCAAAAGCCATCACCTTGATGATGATGAATGATGATGAATGATACCCATCACCATCAATCGTCAATCGAACATTGTATCAGAAGAGACGGACTGACATCACCCGGACAAAGGAAAGACGTTAGTGATCGAGAGAGTCGACTGAAATTCTTCAAAGTCAACTTTTCCCTGTTTTTCTTTGTCGACGGACAACTCATCACACTACCACCACAACGTCACCTGTGTTCAAGACAACATCAGGTGCAGGTGTCTTCCTGTAATCCACCGATCATTCATCATGCATAAAAGTAGTAGTACAGACGAATCTGACATTGAAACTATAGGGAAGGTGGTGTATTGCGCAACGGAGCAAGAATACTACCAAGCCTTGAATGACGCCGGATCAAAGTTGGTAGTCATTGATGTCTTTGCAGAATGGTGTGTGTATTGGCTTTGTTGGTACATCCCATATATTCTTTTCTGTCGTGTCTTCTCTGATCATCGTCACTTTCCTTTTTTGTATAGGTGTCCGCCCTGTCGGCAGATTGCTCCCGTCTTTGAAGCTTTGGCACGACAACATCCCAACGTAGTCTTTGTCAAGGTCGATGTTGACAAAGTCCCTACCATCAAGACAATTCTGGGAGTTTGGGCCATGCCATCCTTTTTCTTTTTCAAAAATGGTAAAAAACTATCAAGCTTTATGGGGGCCAATGAGAATGCTCTCCGAAGGGGGATTGCCAACGACGGAAATGTTGGAATTTGTTCGTCGTGCAGCATTCAATAATTCCACAAGTTAATTGTCTTGTGCTGTGCGTGTGTGTGTGTGTGTGTGTGCCGGAGCAGAAAGACATTCGATGATAGAAAGAAAGATGTATTATGCGTTTACGCTGAAAATCTCACAGTCAATCATGAATTCGTATAATACATCATCGTATAGATTTGGAATTCGGATCGGCACAAGACATTGTGTATACATACTGCAAGTCACTAGGTAGGCCATTTTTTCGTCACACTTTCGAACTTCGATTGTCAAGTAATGTAGAATCACGATTATCTCACACGGTATATACTCTGAACGAAACAACTACCGGTAGCACACAACGGTTCTTTCATTGGCTGGCTTGACGAACTCCAAATTTGCTAACTTGTGCTTTTTTTTGAATAGAGCGGTGAATATTCATGTATCAAGTAGATTTTACAAATTCTGCGTACACAACATATTTTATTCCTACTATTTCCTGTTCATGTTACACTTCCCTCATCTCGTCTCGTTTCGTTCTATCTTCGCACCACAAAAGACGGTGACATGCATTTTAAATGTGCGACTTTGGATGATCTGCAGTATTGTTCATTGTTTACAAAGCAATCAGTTGTCATTGCTTTCCTACTCCTAACGGAATAGTCATTGCTTACGATGGCTGTATTATTACGAGCCACCAGAGACCTGACGAGACAAGTCGTCGGGTTTCGGAGCGGCGCGGGCCGGTGGGAGGACACCGCGTTCTTCGAGGATGGCAGTGAAGGCAGCCCTGAGTTCTTCTTTCAATGCCGCCAACTTGACGTCAATGTGTACCTTGAGTTCCTCGACACAATGATCGACCTTCTTATCAAGCTTCTGAACTTGCTCCAACACAACATGCTGGTTCATATCCGAATGCTGCAAGGCAGCGGCGTGATTGTCTTCTATCTTTTGGTACAGCATGGCGTCATTCTTCATCGCCTCGGCATGGTTCTTGTCCATTCTCTGTTGGATCATCTTCACGTCTCCTTTGAGTTCGTGAAAATCATGGTAGGCAATCAAATAGGCAGCGGTCCACATGGCGGTAGCAAGGAACTCGGCTTGGTTGGCAATGCTTGTGGATGATCCAACAAGAAAGATTATTTGAAGAAGACCAGCAAAGAGGATCAACACCGGTGCGAGCCAGTACGGATAGAGCGACGGAGTGACAATGCCCGGAGCACGGCGGTTATGGTAGGGGTTGTAATCTTCAACACCGTCCACAAGAGAAGTTCTTTCGTTGGTTTGAGTGACGAGAACCATTGTTTATTTTGACTATCGAGAAGAATCAATGAAAAAAAAAACCGACTGCGAATGCATGTTGAGCGATGGAGATGATCGATTCTCAGCACGATGATTTTCAATGCTCGACTGGAGGCAATCACGCAATCACTATTCTCACACCGACGTAGTACTACCGTAGTTTGTCCGCGGGATGTAGCCTCCCTCTAGTAGTAGAGCTAGGTAAATACAAAACTGACGGGACGGAGAAGATTCTTTCTACTACCGGTAGAGCTCTACTCTCTCTCTAGCTAGTAGTAGTAGATGTTTTCTCTCGCTTGTGTATCAATGCTTCTCAAGAAAGCGACGTGAGAAGGATTGGACGTCAAAAGAGTTATTAGAGGTGAGGATAAAAGTTATTAATACCGTCGTATGTTCACAGTCAATGTTGTCTCGATCAGAAAAGAAGATCAAAACAATTCCAAAGGGTCAACTCCCTATTTTGCTCCTTGGGTCGTGTCTGCCGACTACGGTATGCATACCGAGTGGCATGTCTTCTTCACTTGGAGCAACTTTTCCTACACAATACAATACAAAATATACCAAAGTCACTCTTTCCATATATCCAACCGAACGCTGTGCCAAGAGCCCTGCTTCCTGAAATGCTTCTTCTCTATCCATTTGAGAAATGTAAGTGTTCTTGTGGAAAGCGAATGTAACTGCTATTCGACGTTGTCTACTACGGTACGATCGCTGTGTACCATTACTACCGGTAGAGTAAGTGAAGGATCTTTTTTGTGTCTCACCACAACCTTTCTCTTTTTACATCATGGAATTTCGATTATCACAGGAGTTTTCTATCCGCTATAAGAAACCCTTTATCCAGAGACAGAGATGATCCTGGTAATATCGAGAGCATCGAAAAGGGGGCGGCAGCAACAAAGGCACAAAAGAATCGTCCACCGACGTTGCGAGATATCCCTCGCTTGACGAAGGAAATGTTACAAACCGATGCCGACAAAAAGGAAGAAGCGACCGAAGCTGCCAAAAAGTTATACGAGCTTTGCGATGTCGGACACAAATCGAATCGTGAGCCCATGGTGGCGAGTGGAAAGTACGATGTACTCAATCCGCTCATCCAATGTTTGACACACCAAAACAATGATGAAAAACTACACTTTGTGTGTCTCGCACTCAACAATCTATCAATTCCTCATGATAACAAACGAGTCATGGTACTAGAACGTGGATCACGAAGGCTCATTGGAAATTTATGCAAGATCATCGCATCTGGCAAGAAGGACAGCTACCTTGGTTGTATCATCTTGATGAATTTGTCCTATTTTGAGCCTGCCGACGCCATCATTGGACAGTTCTCACCCAAGACGACATTGCGAGGACCGAAACTGACACCACTAGAAAATCCAGATTCGTTATTACGGATCTTGCAAGAACTCACAGCCCATGCGGCAAGAGGAACGGCGGACTTTCGATGGGCGTTTGGACTACTAGCGAATCTATCGAGAAATATTGAAAATGCCCTCTTGATTGGCATCACAGGGATCCCACGAATGGCAATCGAAAACATTTCACTATCAAAAGAGGATGCTTCCGAATGGAAAACAAATTCCCTGGAAGACTTCTCTTTGTATTTGCTGCTGCATCTAGCGGAAGCATCCAAGAATGGCTTGCACGCAACGTTGGATGTCGTGGAACCCATAATGAACAGGGACAGCGGTATCCAAGGCCTGAAAGCAACAATGATTTGTGCGTTTTTAGAGCTCCCATGGGAGAGGTTTCCCGACTATGGAGTCATTGCAGCTGGAGCAGTATCAGAGCTCATGGGAAACACTTTTGAACGCACAGGAAAGAAGCGGGTGTACAATGACAACGACTTTCAACTACGGACCGCTGTCAGTGCATTTGCATCATTGGCAAATGCGGCTTACAAGGCAGATCAGGGGAACAAGAGTGTAGCGCATACAAAAGTTGTCGCATTACCAACATCCGTAGCTATGTTATTTCAAATCATCAATTCAATTGCGCTTCATTGGGGCGAAGATGACGGCGACGAGACATTTGAGACCTATCATTGGGATATCAAGGCTGGTGATTTAGCGGTTGGAGCAGTCATGTCACTTTTACCAGCCTTATTGGAAGCAGAGAAGCCGCCAAGAGAGTCAATGGCGACCCAAGTTGCCTGCGCGGAACTAAGTAAAGTATTCGTCTTCTTTTCCAAGAAGACGAGCTCCATTGCCATCAAAGCGAGAGCTGCAGAAGTCGCTGAAAAATTGACAGAGAGCGCATCCGGCAGTGCGTTGCCATTGTTGGAAGCGTCCTACGATCTTTGGAGGGTGAGCTCGAAGAGATAGAGAAAGTAGCATATATGGTAGATCAATCGCAAAGATACGTTGTATGCTTTTTACCCAGTATTGTCAAATATGAAGCGATATGGCTAGAAACATTTCGTACAGCAATCACAGATCTTGCAATCTGCGCCCAAAAATTCGAGTTCTTCTTCTGTCGTCAGACTGCAAACTTCTTGTGGCATGGACCCGGTCAAGTTGTTGTGAAACAACCGTAATTCGGTTAAGGATTTGAGAAGTCCCATCTCCGTGGGGACAGGTCCACTGAGTTGGTTATCCTCCAAATGTATTAGCTGCAGGTGTCGCAAGTCTCCAATATCAGGCGGAATATTACCTGGACGAAAACATTGTAAAGCACTGATGAGAATGGCGTCATTCTATTCGTCATCGCTCTTCTCAATCTTTCTCGTATCACGTACCTGTCACTGCATTGCGGCCCAGTCCAAGCTCTTTCAAATCTTTCAAAGCAATTATCAATTCAGGGATCGTGCCGCCAATGCTATTTCCAGAGACGTGAAATGAATGCAGGTCTGCCATCAGTCCAATCTGTTTTGGCAACGTACCACCAAACTTGTTATTTCCAAGTAAGAACATCTGCACATCCTTCAAGAATCCTATTGTGGTTGGAATCTGGCCAGTAAATTCGTTGTTGTACATCACAATTTCCGTTAAACGCGTAACTTTCTCAAACATCTTTTCAGGGATGGTGCCGCGCATATTCATGTCATGAAGTATCATCTTCTCTACGGACACAAGAGAGAAACATTGGTGTTAGGAAGCCGCAACATTACATTCTCAAATATAAATTTTGTCATGAACGCACCGAGCCGAGTCAATTGCTCCATCTCTTCAGGTAAAACACCCGTAATGTGATTTTCACTCAGATTTAATTCTACTAGGGATGTCAATTGCGTGACGCTCGATGGAAAGGGACCATCGAGTTTGTTGGCTTCCAAGTACAACCTCGTCAGCTTCTGAAGGTCTCGCAAATCAGGAATATGACCTTCAAATTCATTGCTTTCCAGGCCCAAAGCCAACAAGTTTGTCATGTGTTCAATTTCCTTAGGAATAGGTCCTCTTAGGTTGTTCTCTCCCAAACTGAGTTGACGCAACGAGCCGAATCCGACCCCATACTCTGAAGGTAGAATGCCCGAGAGCTCGTTCCGTCGCAAAAATAGATTTAGAAGCTTATCAAGACTTGCCAAAGACTTTGGAAGTGTTCCAGTCAAAGAGTTTTGGGACAAGTCGAGTCTCAATAATCCGTCCAATCCTGCCAACTCAGACGGTAGACTACCAGCCAACCCATTTTGGGTCAAGTTCAGGGCTGTCACGACTCCGTTTCCATTGAAAGTTGGCCCTGCTGGATCAAGCTCGCATTTTACTCCAAACCAGCTGCAGAAGCCGGAAGAAGTCATCCACAAGGTTTGATCATTCCAGTTTCCAACGGGCGAAACATGCTCTTCGGTGCCAGCTGTCGAGTAGAATAGGACGGCCAAAATGTATCGTTGCATCAAGAAAGGATCACCAGCGCGAAGCTTGGCTCCGTCAACATTCGCAAGCCATTGTACGGCGTTATACTGAGGTGTTCCGGGCGTATCAAGAGTTTCCTGAGAAGTGAGCCCTAGCTCCGAAATTTGGTTGTAAATATCTTGAATGCGACGTGGATTTGCAGATTCGTTGGATTGCTTTCCGCTCACAGCAGCGGAGATCCCCCAGATTGATCCTATGAGTAAGCCTATCCCACAAACCAAGAGCCCAAGGCGCTTTGCACCATATCCACGACATGTACTGAATGTGGATATGCAGGCTGCCGAAACAGGATTGACTCGTTTGCTCCTGCTGAGGTTCGTGTGTCCTTTTGGCGCAATAGGAAATGGCGGGAACGCTGAGCTACCGCTGATGGGGATATTAGCAGGTGCGAGCGGTGGTTCCTCGTCTTCGTCGTACAAAAAACGTCGGGCGCTTTCAATCGCAGATGTGCTTGCTGCAATCCCGGAATCGTTGGATCGCCTTGTAAGGCCGTCGCCGTCCAGTCCAATTTTTGAGCTCATTCTGAATAGCTACTTTGTCTACTTTGTAGTAGATGTAAATTTTCTTCTGGTTTCTTCTCTTTTGCTGTTCTTGTACAGACGAAATGAGAGGCGTGTGTTGCGAGTGTTAAGATGCAGAAATCCATTCAGAACACTTCTCCTGCTTCTTCGTTGTGGTAGTTTGACAGACTGATGTGAGTGCTGCAAGAAAAGAATTGATATCCGGCATGAATCTTGTGTAGTGTGTATGAGGTGATGATGACTTGTGGAGTCATTTGCGCGACCACTATTTTGAGATGATGACTGTTGGAGAGGTATGATCGTTCATTCGTTGGCTATTATTTCATGCCGCTAAGATTTTTATGGAGATAAAATGAAAAAGGTAAGGGAGAAAGAAAAAAGAAAAAAAAAGAGAAAAGAAAGAAGAAGAAAAGGGAAGGGAAAAGGAAAGGAAGAGGAAGGAGTAAAAAAAGGGAAAGAAGAGAGAAGAAAAAGATATTACTGTTAATACCGCCATTCTCTAAATGTAATGCATAATAATCTAAGCTGGCAATGAATGTATGTTGGGACAGTATGCAGGACGACTTCTCCCTGGACATTGCAACGCTGTGCTATTTCCTTTCTCAAGTGTCAAGCATGTACCACAACGCCTTTTTTTTCTTGACTTTTTATCTTTCAAACGCTCTCCACGCCGTTTTGCTGCTCCTCCCATCACTGTTGGCGCTAATGCAACCAACATAGGAATATTCCCCACAGTTGGTCTGGGTTCATGTGGCTGCAAACGGAAGTAATATGGCAGAACAACCGGAAATTGATTTGGCAATCGTGCTTCAGGCAATGTGATTCGACCGATTTCTTGAGAATATAGGTTCTGTTGATATTCATTTTCTGAAATAGCCAAACTTCTCCTCTCCTCTATTTCGATTGGTACTTTGCTCTCCAGGAATGATTTCAACATTTCACTGTCCGTCTTCATCCTTTCCTCTGCCCTTTTAATGCGCTTGTTGCGTTCCCATGCTTTATGGTATTCACGTAATTGCGAAGGCAACTTCGGATATACAGTATATCCATTCACATACTCCATCCATAGATGTGCCATCTGTTCGCTGTCGAATCTGGCAAAATCAGCTCGAAACATGATCCTGCTGAAGACTCTGAACTCATCCTTGCCATTTACTGGCAGGAATGGCAGTTTCACTCCCCATGCTTCACACAGAAACTTCATGTCTGCTGTCAACTTTGGTGTCCAACGTACATCAGCAGCTTTCATTGCTGCGACTGTCTCATCCAGTTTGTTCTGCAGCCCTTGACTATGCAAGGGGACAGTCACAAAACTCTCTTCCGTGTCTTGAAAGTCAGTCACATTTTGCCAATTTGGAAACAGCAGTCTCCCAGTATTCTGCTCAATCAATTTCTGCAACAAGTCAATCAACCATGTGTCATAGTGACCAAATTCAAGAACGTTGAGGTATCGTCTCCTGGCCACATCAATGTTGTTCCGATGACGTCTCTCACGGAATAGTGCATCTCCCATCTCAAGTCCAGACATATGACGAAACATTGTATTGTACTGGCGATGCACACTTTCAACATGACTTGTTCCCCTACAGGACAACAGAAGTGCAGCCAATCTGGGAAGCAAGCTTAGGAATAGACTCACTTCTAATCCAATAGTTATTATGCGTCAGGTGCTTCTTCACAACCTTCTCCAAAAACTCGGTGACTCCGCCTTGTTTCAATTCTTTATTGATTCGATCTTGCAGCTTGTCTAGAAAGAGCTTCATATAGCCAGAACCTGCTCCTGCAGGTCTTCCATCATCAAAATCTTCCTCAATACCTTGTGGATCAATGGTGCCTTTAGCTTCAATACCAGTGATAAGCTGAACACTATCATCGTCTTCCTCAGCTCTGCTAGCATCTTCCTCAGCATTGCTAGGCACATTAGCTCTTGACATAGGGGATACTTCATTGACCACTTGTACTGGCGGTGGTTTGGGAAAGTTTGCACCTGAGGGAGGTCGCACCCCCAGAAAGTCTGCCAACGCATTAGCTTCTGCCCTAAAGCTTGGCTGATTACGACGAGACTTTCTCTTTTCCTTGTCTTTTGCTCCACGGGGTCTTGGCATGACTAGCTACTATTTAGTTGCAAAAAATAGATACTTTAGGTCTTTCAAAGTACAAAGTAGTACAATCGGAGCATTTGACATCGTCGTCGTAAATACAATGGGAGCATTCGACAACCGTCGTAGTCGTTGTCATCGCGATGCGATTTTTCTTCTTTCTTTTTTTTCTTCTAACTAATATAGATTCGGATGAGTCGAAGTCGTAAAAATACTGAAGACATTAAGTAAAATACTTAACATTGTGACACGATTTTTACGACCTGATAAGTAATTATTTAACACTGTGACATGATTTTTACGACAACGACTTATTCGACTACCGTCGTAAAAATCTAGCGGCATGGATTGATAGCCCATTCGTTCATGATGATTACGTCGTAAAAGGGTTGGGGACACCTCAACCTCAACATCTCAAATGCGGGATTGATTGCAACTTGTACTAGCTAGCAGTTGGTATTTAGCCTTGAAATAGAATTTCTTTACATTTACAGTTAAAACTTCGAAATATGTTTTGCAGTTTGTTGCTCGTTTTATTCTACCGTTTGTACCAGCATTCCGATTACAGCATGTCGTCATTATTGCTTCGAGTAGCAGTAATCGAAGTCATTCGCACAGCCAGCAGAATCTACCTTAGAAAGGTGCTTATATTCGACCCTATCTAGATGGACTGTTCGTGACACATTAGAAAAATTCATACAGAGAGTTGTTTCCAAGTCGAGGAAGTGGGCTGCTGATCCTAAACGGTCTGTTTGGGCTCCTAACGTCCAGCATACTTGTTTGCTGAATGGAGCGTTCTGTGGCAGCAAGTCTGCATGCCTAACACACACACACACACACATTTCAGGCTGGCAAGAACAGCTAAAACGTCGCCTTCAAATCTACGAAGTCGAAGTCCATGTGAATTATAGTTATACTTGAAATACATCACCGAAAAAGCTGGCAATACTAATCACTGCGCAAGAAAACTAGTTCATGTTACGTTTGGATGTCTTAAGCCTCTCCCAACCAAATTTTGTACTCTAATCGCGTCATCACAGTTGTCATTGAAAAATTATACCACGTTGTCATTGTTGGTTGCAGCAGAGTCTGAAAGAAGACCAGCTGTAGGTGCTTGGTACTTCATTGCCAACTCGGGATGGAAGAAAATGACAAAAAAGTGCAACAAGCCTCCTGCCAAAAAGGCTGCACCCGTCGCGTAATTCATTTCCTTGATGCTGGCATCCTTCCCAAGTCCAAAACAAAGAAAGGCCACAAAAATAATGTAAAGTCCCTTTCCACGTAGTCCGTACATGAAGCCGAAATTTTTGCGCATGGATTTGTTCATGGCGGGAAATGGCGACCACCACATGATTTCATAGAGGAACAACAGCAACGCAAATAGAATCATGTAGCTTGCCAAGAAAGGTTCGCTAAGGTCCCTGAATCCCGTTCGATGGACTTCGATCAACGTCAAGACACCAAGGGCGGACATCAAAGCAGCCAAGCCCATGTTCATCAAAGACAACATACAAAGGGCGCATCCTCCTTTTCCGACACCTGATTCTTTTGAGCTACAATTTATAATTATAAGAGAATAGGAAGTAAACGACAGGGTCAGAACAAGCTATTCCCTTCGTAGACTTCAATGCTGTCTAGTGTAAGAACTACGGCATTTGTAAAAGTGCCTTTCCATTATCATCCTTACCTTGAAGATGGAGCCTGTGCCGCCGTGACGCCTTCACTGATATTGGCTTCATCAATTGTAGCGCTGTTCTGCTGGGAATTGACCCAATCGGGTTCACCGTAGCCGGACATGATCAAGATAGATTGTAAATGATGCCGGAACGGCTTGAATATATGAATCTCAATGATGCGATGTGTTGCGGTTGTGGGTGCTTGTAATACTCCTTGGTGTTTTTGATCGTGGTAATCTTTGCAGCGCGAAGACATCCGTTGGAGACCAAATGACATGGTCGCAACGAATAGGTGACTCGCGCAAGCCTATTTTACTTCAGAGTCTTTTTAATTTCTACAGACACTACTAGGAAGGCCCAAGAGAAAAACCCTAAAAATGCCTTTCATCTCTCTCTGCCCTTTGACATGGGATCCCGTACCTTTTTCCTTCATCACTTCTCATCTACTACTAGAGTCCTTCATCCTGTTTCATTAGGAAGACAGTAGTTCTTGTATTTTGATTACCAACACAAACATTTACAAACGATTCTTTCATGTCTGGCAACAACAAGAAGAACATTGAGGACGCCCGCCGCTTCCTGTGGGAAGATGACGAGGCGGCCTCTCGATCTTCGTCTCGAATTCCGGCGTCTTCGGGACAGCGCGGTTTTTCCACTCGTGATTTTGCCGTCGATCAATCCAACAATCTCATGGATATGGGTCGTGAGGATGATATCATGGCAGACAATCGAAGATCGGCTGGTTCTGGGGGGACCGGTCGGATGAGCGATACGATTGCCGGGCTCTTTCGACCGTCCGGAACGCAACCCGTTGGAAGAATTGACGAATACATGGATGCTGCCCCCAGTGCTGATTCGGACGAGTACATTAGCGACAAGCGACGTCGATTGAATCCGCTGTGGACTGCTATGGTCTACTACACGAACCAGATCGTCATGGCTCTTGGGAGACTCGGACTTCGAGGATCCAAGTTATCCGTTTGTTTGTTGGTTGGGTTCGGTATGATTGGGGGAGGATTGTACATGATATTATCCTCAGGAAATGATGAATCAACGGCAGCGGCGTCTGGTAGCGGCAGCATCGATACTGGTAGTACTCGATACAACAACATCAGAAACCGAATCATCGAAGCCAACGTCACGCCTGAAGATCTTTTTGATCCAAAAGGAAAATCACCACAGCACTCGGCCCTTGCTTGGATCGTACAAGAGGACCCTGCAAACTTGAATTTTGATCATCCTGCACTACTGGACCGATACAGCTTGGCCGTATTCTTCTTTGCGAGTCCCAATGCAAGAAGCGGTGGCTGGAAGAATTCGGACGCATGGCTCACCGAAAAGGGTATTTGTGCTTGGCATGGGATTGAATGTTTACCACGAGAACAAGAGGCTACCGCGGAAAACGATTTCAAGCCCTTCACTAATACATACAATGACAATGATAGAGTCACTGGGATCTCCCTCAAAGACAATGAAATAGAGGGAGAAATACCGCCCGAGTGGGGTATCGCGCTCGATCAATTAATTACGTTGGATCTACAGGACAATCGTTTGAGCCATGTCCTCCCCAAAACGCTGGGAAATTTGGTCAATTTGCGAAATATACTCCTTCGCAACAACAGGTTCTCTGGTTCTCTTCCTGCTGAGTTTGGAGCGTTGACAAATATCCACCAGCTCAACCTTGCAAAGAACGATTTTGATGGTCCTATTCCAACATCGTGGAGCAATCTGAAGGAGCTTCGAAACTTCGCCGTGTCAAACAATTTGTTGACAGGCGGCTTTCCAGATTTTTCCAAAATGAGCAAATTGATTGGGTTGTACTTGGACGACAATGGATTTGAAGGTCCCATTCCTGCACACTTCGACCATTTCCCAGAACTAAGTGAGTGAGATGGTGCGACAAGAGCAAACTGAGATTTTTGTGTCATGCCATGACTAACACATTCCTCTCCTCTATCATTTTGGATATTTGTAGTGGACCTGTGGCTCAGCAAGAACAAATTTACGGGAGTCGTTACCTCGTTAGCCGATCTACCGAATATCGAGACCATCCACATCGACGAGAATGAATTCGAAGGCACTCTTCCAGACATGTTCGATTATATCTTCCAAATTCGGGAGTTCCACGCACAACATAGCAAATTTTCTGGACCGATTCCAAATACAATTACTCACATGCAATCTATGAGTAAGTTAACACCTGGCGTTCGTCGATGGAAAGAAACGCATATGTGCGCTCACTCTATTGTCTCTCTTTGCAGAAACATTGAATCTCTCGAACAACAATTTCGATGGCACTATCCCTCCTGGATTGGGGATGTTAACCGATATTATCTCCATCATGATTGATGATAACGAGTTGACAGGACCCATCCCAACGCTGCTCGGTAAATTAGATGACATTTCACGCTTGAGCCTAAGCAATAACAAGCTTACTGGAACAATTCCATCCGAACTGTCAAGATGCTTCCGACTCGCGGAACTTTTCGTCAACTCGAACAAGCTCGAGGGTGAGATCCCATCTGAACTCGGCCAACTTGAGCAGTTGGAGAAGTTTCATCTGGAAAATAATTCAATAACTGGCGTCTCCATGCCCTCTCAGATCTGCGCACTTCGGGGAAACGAGTTAAAAACGTTGGTAGCAGATTGTGCCCAAGAAGGGAAGGTTGCATGCGAGTGCTGTTCGCAATGCCAGTGATAGAATAGGATTGCATTTTATTATATACGAAGTAATTGATAGCATGTACGTCTCCATCGCACACGAATATTTTGGCGTATTTCACGAACTTGGTTCTATCAATAGCCTTGGGCTTCCTCCATAATATATCATCGTAAAATGAAGAAGTCTATTTATGGCTAAGGCAGTTACTACGTACTATTTACCGCCTACCGTGGTTCCGTAATAAAGGAGTTGACTCCCCCGTTGGGCCCCTCTCTAGTAGGGCGAGGCAATGCAGGGAGTGACCAGAGGTCCCGGGTAATACGCACTCATCAGAGTAGCATATCATTCTTATTCCTGTTTTATATTTTTTCACGTACAATTCGCCCTATTGAGTTGCCAAAGGTACTGTAGTACAAGATACCAACACAACACACCCAACATGTTAATGGGTTGTTGCTGCTTTCCCAGCATTTTTTTGGAAGACCACTCCATATCTGAAACCTCATTGGTTTGGGCTTTCCTCTCTTTCATAAGGTTTTATAACTTTCCAGTTCTGAGTGGTGGGCAACAAAGTACTGACTGTGAATGCTGGATGGAATGCTGTTGCATGATTTGCTTCGCCCCCTTGAGGCGCAGCTGGGTGAGCTACCTTCTCGGACGATAGCTGGTAGTTGATCCGTAGATTTTCCCTGTGAATTGGGGGTTACTGTTTGTGACTTTTTATAACAGTAAAAAAATATATAGTAGTATAAAATATAATATATATGATGTGGTAAGAATAGTAGACTACCCGTAGCGGTAGCTATGGAGTACAGTAGTAGACTACCGTACCTGTACGTCGCAGGCTAGCTACGGTAGTAGTACAAATACTTCTTCAAGAAGTGACACGTCGTATTATACGTCGTAGTGGAAGAATTGAGTGCTCATGATCGATTTTCGTTTCACG
The DNA here is from genome assembly GCA_019154785.2 of Nitzschia inconspicua. Classification (NCBI taxonomy): domain Eukaryota; phylum Bacillariophyta; class Bacillariophyceae; order Bacillariales; family Bacillariaceae; genus Nitzschia; species Nitzschia inconspicua. The sequence continues at coordinate 741,788 of JAGRRH010000020.1, forward strand.
TCAATGATTAGACTACTATCCTACGTTGTCGTCGGATATATTCAATGCAGCAATAACGCTTGGATTAAGAGGAAAATCGATGGCACGAAGGCGGTTGACACCAACTCTGGAAGACAAAGAGGAGACTGATGAGCATGATTTGGTAGAGGAGGTTCTGCGGGAGTTTCCGCCCGAAGAAAGAGGAGAACGGGAAGAATGGAATCAGCAAGTGGGATGGCACCGCAAAGAAAACATTCGCAAGTCTGCTGGGCATCCTGATCTACGAGGGAGCGCGAAAAAGAATATCGATACACTCCAAGTCAATGGCACCGTTCATAGTTCACCACCATTGCAACGATGGGTACTTGTTTCGATAGGATTGCTAATTGCAGCCGCATTCGCGGCGAAGTTTCTGCGGAAGAAGAGTAAAGGAAGGATGCAATGAGATTGGATATCTCTCACAAATAATTATGGAGGGAACTACCAATGCTCGTTTGTCATCATTTGTCGATCCATCAACCATCAATTGATTATCTAATCACGAACTGCAGCCATCAGGATCGGTTCTAGAGACAATCTTTCAAAAATCAAATCACGCTCCAGGAGTGCGGTCAGTTGATCTGGCAAATATGATCCTCAGCTAACTGTTCTCGTGGAAAAGAGGGCAATAGGAAGTAACAACAACTCGTGCTCAACCCAAACAGATGCAATTATAGCAGATGCTCCTTGGCCTTAGTTTTGGGATTAGCTTAGGATAAAAGGTACTGAAGCTAGCTCTCTAGCTAGCTAGCATTCTACAGTTCATATTCTACGACAAGTAAGGTTTTAGCAAGCATTCTACAATCCACATTCTACGTACTTACAGCTACCTAGTTGTAGTAGCAATTTGCCTTGGCCAGAGGTATGATACCTATTCATAAAATACTAGCTCTCTAGTAGTGCTCCACTGTTCAATATCACAGAAGAGGGAATGGTGGATCTGTCCAACTCGACAATACACTTTTTCTAGGTCTAATTAAATAGATCAATGAGATGCCATTGGCAATTGAACTGAACGATTACCGAAAGATCATCGTTGCAATTGGCTGTTGGGCCAGTCATCGCACGCCAAAATGACTTCCTTTGAGCAATCGACAGGTGCGTATCTTTGGAATGAATGTGAATTAGAGGATGATTAATAAATGAACGAATCTTCTCTGCAAGTAGAAATTTTTTGTGCCGAGGTGGACCACTACCTATCTTGTGAAAGGTGTCCCACACGTGGGTTGCTGTCAATTCGGATAAACATGGGAGATCTTCTTTTTCGTTGTCGTCAACGTACTCTGCTAGAATTTTTGACTCCGTTCCTCCTTCTCCCACTATTTTCCGCTCCTCCTCTTTGTTCCAGTGGGAAAAGGTATTTTTGAAGGTGTTGTAAGGTGGTACTATCATCGTTGATCAAGATGTTGCTGGCTCGTGTTGTGAGATTGTCTCTCGGGCTGTGTGCTGTATTTTTGCCGATGGCAGTAGCGGATGTGCTCACGGCAGGCTTCATCAAGGAGTTTGTCGCGAATACCCCTGCAGTGTCTGGTACATGGGCACCAAATCCAAGGCGTGACGGAAAGCCCATGATTTTGCTGTCCTCCAAATCAGGGACCATCTATGTGTTGGAGGATCCTGATGAATCTTCTGCGACTGTAACGATATTGAATTTGGGCGATGCCGACATCTGCACCAACGGAGAACGCGGCCTACAAACTGCAATTCCTCACCCAAACTTTCAAGACAACCGTTTGTTGTATGTCTTCTACACCAAGTTTCAAGAGGGTTGCTCGGAGGATCCCACTAGTGGAGCATACAATGTAGTAGCTAGATACCGAATGGATCCAGTTACATTGAAGCTGGGCAATCGAGAAGAGGTCTGGAGAGGAGCCCCTACAACAAAAAGGGTCCACAATGGTGGAGCCATGCTCTTTGGTGTAGATGGCAAGCTTTACATATCCACTGGAGATGGGGGAGAATCAAGAAACTCGCAAATGCTCCATAATACCCACGGAAGTATTATTCGATTGAACGATGATGGCAGTGTTCCTGACGACAATCCCTTTTCTACTCAAAATGGATTCAACTCCGTTCGATGTGCTGACACGAATGGAGTAACAGCAGAAGGAAGTGTTTGCAGTGAAGTTTATGCAAATGGTTTTCGGAACCCCTTCCGCTTGGCGCCGGATGTAAACGAACGGGGAAAAGTCAAATTTACTGTTTCCGATGTCGGTAAGATGGCTCTGTCGCTTATCTGAAATCTGAATGAGTCCTGCTCTTCATTCTGACTACGATGCCACGTTTGTTTTTAGGCGGAAATCATTGGGAGGAATTGAATACTGTTGGAACTGACTTTGCGGGACGAAATTATGGTTTTCCAATTCATGAAGGGGTATGCTCTCATGGCTCCGAAACCAGGTGTGCACCCCCCACTGATAGCAACATTGTAGAACCATTCCACTGGTATGCGCACAAAAGCACGGATGATGGTGGTTGTGTTTCGGGATCGGTAAGAGGACAAAAATGACACACCAATGCTTGGAGGAAGCTTCACAGCTCTTCTTCTTACAACTTGAGACACCTGCACTTTTCTACATCACAGGTTCATGTCCCAAATGATCTGAAATGGCCCTCCAAGTACAAGTTTTTTTTTGCAGAATTTGTGTTCAGAGAAATCTACAACTTGGTGGAAGATCCGGAAGGGGGGTGTCGTAGCTGCCAACCTCCAACGTCGGCCTACCGCAATGAAACCTTTTTCCGCATTGAAAACAGCGACCCGAATCAAGAGCGCATGACCGACATCTTCTTTGCTCCATACAAAAATACTCAAGCACTGTACATTATTACTCGGGGAGGTGCACAAGCTGTGTCACGAATTCGCTACACTGAACTTGTCGACAATGCCCCCCCGGTCCCTGTAATCGTCATGCCAGAACAAACTGGTTTCTTTTCCATCAACGATGAACTTCAGTTTGTTGGAACTGAGTCAATCGACCCCGACGGAGATGACTTGACTTATTTTTGGGAATTTGGAGACGGCGAAACCTCAAAGGAGCCAAATCCTACCCATTCGTTTGCTGCTGCGGGTGAGTATACTATTACCCTAACGGTAACCGACACAAAGGATCAAGAACAACAGATATCAGAAACCATTACTATTGGAGAGCCTCCCAAAGTTAGCATTCTATCCCCAGCTGAGGATGAGGAATTTTTCGTTGGACAAGTCTTCAAATTGCGGGGGGTGGCGTTTGATCACCGCGGCAATGCATTGCCTGATGAGCAGCTGACATGGGAAGTGCGACAACATCACGCGAATCACTTCCACCCCTTTTTGGATCCCACCACTGGTAACAATATCGAACTCTTCGGGGCTCCTGCACCAGAAGACTTCTATGCTTCGACCAACAGCTATCTTCGAATCATTCTGACTGCTTCTGACCTGGATGGCCTGACGACAGAGGTTGAGTTGTTGGTGCAACCCCAGAAGATAAATGTTACCATCGACAGTGATCCATCAGGCGTCGAAATTTTGGTTGAAAATTATGCCGTCATGACCCCAAGAGAGATCGTGTCGTGGCAGAGCCACCAATTGAATGTCTTGGCGAGCGATGTCCCACCTTACCAGTTTCGAGCTTGGTCCGATGGCGAAACAAGCCGCGAACGAACAGTTAATATTACGCAAAACAACCAACAAATCCTAGCGCTCTACTGTGCACAAGATCGCTGGTTTTGCTCATCTGCCGATGAATGTTGCGGTGGTTACTGTGTCGCGAATTCGTGTCAAGCGGATCCGAATTCACAGAATCACGGATGGCCAGTCAAACCAACCGCTGGTGTTGCCGGCACCGAGAACTCGGAGGATGCAGATACTCCAGCTTCTTCGAGCTCCCAGCCTGAGAATGTGGAGCAACAAATCGACGGCCAATCTAATTCTTCTCCACTAGGTACACAAGCACCACTTGGTAAACAAGGAATCATCATTGTTGTTGTTCTTGCCTTGATCGTGGTTGCCTCAATCTTCTTGGGAATTTTCATCCAAAAAAGGAGGCGGCGACTGGAAGTAGAGAAGAACAGATACGTTGTTGGCGGGAAATCATTCAACAGACACGGACAATCTGTGGGCAAGAAAACGGAGTTGCCGCTCGATACTCCTGCACTATCTATGGCAGCTATCGCCATCGATTCTTCGCCATCGAAGCCATCCAACTCTAGAACCGTCGACACCGCCATTGACACAGGTTCGTCATCCTCATCTGCTACTAGTACCAATGGCGAGGATGATGCACAAGAAAGGGTGTCATTGGAAGTAGATAGCAAGACCTCAGACTCCGACAACGACCTATTGGATCTCGAATCGGGGTCTCCCAAAACGGAAATTATACTTGAAGAAGCAGTAAGCTCTGAGGAAGAAACATACGTTGGAGGTATGGTGCACGACACCAAAGCCATTTTGATTCCCGCTCCACCCAGCCCTCCTAGTTCCATCAGCAACATTGAAAACTGACGGCTGGAACTCACGGCAGCGCAAAATCTCAACGTGGACCTTCGGACCTCCATTTCCAGCAGCAAATTTCGTATTGCCACAACACAGGCTGAGCCTATAGAGGACGAGGATGTGAACTAGAACAGGAACCCTAGCTAAAGGATCCGAAATCGGCCGAGAGCTTGATTAACAGTAAGGAAGTATCCATTGAAAGTAGATGTCTCCCAAATCCCCATCAGTAGTTAAAAATCCGATTTCTGATTTGAAGATGAAGTCTGATAGTAATAAAAGTATATCATTCACAGTCAGTCGGTTACTGGAATACGCGATAGTCAGCACTACGACAAGGAAAGTCGCACCACTGTAGTAGGTACGGTAGCTACCTACCGTAGAGAAAGTACAAAGTGATACGGTATCATAATTTCCCGGTGCTTGCGACAGTTTATCATAGCCCTAACAGCTACGGTAGGTATGATACCTCTACGGTAGACGTACTCGGAGTATTTCGGAAGAGGTATGATAGGGATAGGTGATAGGTGCGTATCAGGTATCATACAGGGGTATCATACAGGTACGGTATTTCACTCCTCTCTGGGTACTGCCGGTACGGTAGTAGAGTACGGTGACTTTTGAGCACAGCAGACTTGCACCATTTATTAGGCCTGATATTTCAAATAACATGTGCGCGACCTACCATTTTATCCAGTGTATCACTTTTGAATTTCTTCCAAAAAATCATACTCCAGAAACAAATGATGATGTATTGGGAATTCATTACGTCGTTAAGGGTACACGGTCAATCGTCATCTATAGAGCGACACCATCATTATCTTTCTATACCACCGCCGCCAATGACACAAACCAAAACAGCGTAGCAATGGAAAGAAGCTGGAATTGCAATCGTTCTTGCAAGCAACGGACCGCGACAAATCAAGGAGCACATGTTTTCCTTTCAATCCTTTTCAGTTTTTTCCTTGTTCAGTGCCTCAGCACGGTTGATGCAGCTGGATCTGTCGCAGAAGGCTTCATTGATGAAGTCGTGACAGATACCAACGCGATGTCGGGAACCTTTGCCCCCAATCCTCGGCTCAATAACAAACCCATGATGGTCTTGAATGAGAAGATTGGGCGTGTTCACATCCTTGAAAATCCTGACGACTCGCCAGAATCGATGTTGGTTCTAGATTTACAAGACAATGTTTGTACGAATGGAGAACGTGGTCTTCATTCCATTATACCCCATCCCGATTTCAAGAGCAATCGGTGGATGTATGCCTTCTACACCAAGTATCGTCAAGACTGTTTGGAGGATCCCGTGTTGGGCGCGTGGAATGTCGTGGTGCGGTTCACAATGGATGTAACAACCCTGAAAATGAATGGTGACGAAGGCGTGGAGATTTGGAGAGGTATGTTGTGAATCATTGTGTGGCGCGATGTGCCATGAGATTGTTGGATATAAACGACGAACGGCATTAGACTTGCAACGATTTTCACCTTCGCCCGTTCCTCCGACTCACTTGCCTTCACAACTCGCTCTTTTGTTGCATGTTTCAGGACCGCCAATGGACAAAAGAACGCATAATGGGGGCGCACTGGCTTTCGGTAACGACGGCAAACTTTACATTACCACAGGCGACGGAGGAGTGCGGACGAATTCTGCCTTACTTAGCAATGTCCATGGAAGCATCCTCAGATTGAATGACGACGGAACTGTACCTGACGATAATCCCTTTACAAAAGCGTCGGGGTTCCCCAACTCATATCGGTGTTCCGATTCTGAAGGTCGAGTACCTCCTACGGCTCCAGTTGACGCAGTATGCGCCGAAATTTTCGCCTACGGACTCAGAAACCCTTTTCGAATTGCCATGGATCCCAATATCAGCGATAAAGTACGCTTTTCTGTAGGTGATGTGGGAGCGCAACATATCGAGGCCTTGTTTTACGGAGGAAGTGATTACAAGGGAGCCAATTATGGGTGGCCAATCTATGAAGGTGGAGTCTGCAAACCTGCGGATATGAGTAACTGTGGTGGGTTGAGCGACTCCAATACTGTCACTCCGTTTCATTGGTACGTCTGATTTCGATGACGAAAGAAGAATCGATTGCTTCTTACAATGGTTCTCAATGGCACCTTTCTCTTTGTACATGTAGGTATGAACACATTAGCGTCCAGGACGGAGGATGCGTTGCTGGTTCGATTTTTGTTCCAGAAGGTCTTTGGCCCGACAACTACAAATTTCTTTTTATCGATTTTGTTTTTTTAAAGGTCTACAATTTGGAGCTAGGGAAACCCGAACGAGGCTGCACGTCATGCAGCCCTCCATTGCCGCCAACTCGAAACCAAACCTTCTATCGTCCTTTTCGCAAAGAAGAAGAGAATGTTAACGAGGCCCGCATGACTTCCATGTGGTTTGGTCCGTACAAAGACGGGATGGCTTTGTACCTTTCGAAATATGGCAACAAAGAAACTGTTGTTAGGATACGTTACACGGGTAGTACGAATAAGCCACCACATCCGCTCTTTGATTTCAGGTTCGAAACAGATGCTCAAGTGCAGTTCGACGCCGGTCGCAGCTTTGATCCCGAGAATGATACCATGACCTTTGAATGGGACTTCGGCGACGGCTCATCCAAGGTCTCAGGCAAGCAGACTTCGCACGAATATTCCAAGTCAGGTGAATATGTCGTGACATTGGTGGTAACTGATTCGCAGGGGCAATCACAGCAAGACTTCAAGAAGGTTAAAATCGGAGAAGCACCGTCTGTAAACATCATTTCCCCATCCAAGACGCATCTTTTCTCAGTTGGCGAAAGGCTTATGTTGAAAGGGGAAGCGGTGGATGCATCTGGGAATCTCATTCCAGAGGACCAGTTGGAGTGGGAAGTTCGCCAACATCATGCAGGTAAGCAGGGACGAAATAAATGATAACGAACTGTTCGTCAAGATACTAACTTCTTCGTTCCATGTTCCCAAGATCACTTCCATCCTTTTTTGGACTCAAAAAGTGGAAACAATTTCGAGTTGTTTCCCGCTCCGGGGCCAGAAGATTTTCTGGCTGCTACAAACAGCTTTTTGAGGGTTTTGCTGACGGCTACTGATACAAATGGACTATCAAACACAGTTTCAGTTGATGTGCAGCCACAAATGGTCAACATCCATGTTCACACAGAACCAGAAGGTATGATTGTGCTGGTGGATGAGTATGTCATAAAAGCCCCGGAAAACATTTCATCTTGGGTTGACTTTGACCTGCCTTTGCAGGTCGAAGATCAACCTCCGTTCCTATTCAAAACATGGTCAGATGGAAACCAAAACCGAACCAGGACCTTCAGGCTCATTTCAAACGCCGTTCCGCAGAGCGTTACAGCAATGTTTTGCTTAGACTTGGAAAATATGTGCACCACGAACTACGATTGCTGTAGTAGTAATTGCGACAATAATCTCTGCAAGCCAGCTCCGATCACTGAAGCACCATCCGAGTCACCCCCCCTTCCTCAAACCCTGAATTCGTCTTCCTTTGATCCTTTCAATGAATATGCCAGCATAACTTCGTCGCCTTCAATGGAGCCACCAGTACCACCAACTGTTTCTCCACCTGGTATCTTCGTTTTGCAGCCAACAATGCCCACAACAACAAGCGAAATTCCTCCGTTTGAAATAGACATTGGGCAGCCGCGCGATTCTTTTGAAGAGGATCCAATGAAACACGACGGTGGCGCAGACGAGCTCGTTTCCAACGACGCCAACTTTATGTCCAATGAAAGTCATGAAAAGACTAATTCATCGAGAAATGTTTGGTTTGCTTTTGTTGCAATGATCTTCGTTGCTGCTCTTGTTGCTTGTTGCTGGTTTTGCTATGTTCGAAAAAGACGGAAGGACGCTGAAGCTACGATTGCTGTCTTTGATTCTTTCAACATAGGAAAATGTGCTGGAAAGATTGCAGAACATGACGAGGAAGATGACGACGATATTGAAGAGGGCGACGCGATGATAAAAATTACCAAAACTGGATCCACTCATGGAAGCGAACGAAGTCGCAGTGAATCAAGCTCAAGTGCCACTGAACGCTGGAATAATACTGGTACACAGCTCAAAGATTCGTCATGTCCTGCAGCTGTCGATCTGCCTTTTACGCCCAATGAAAACGGAATTCTGCGTCTCTCTAATAATTCTGCACTTACATCTGATGATGGCAATAACCCAGATTGTCGAAACGAAATCAAAAAGATTTTTACTCTCACCCCGCATGAAGGTTCTGTCAGTGACGGTGAGGAATCCACATTGAGTGAGATGTCTTCTGTAATGCATTACCCGGTCCCGTACGATATCTTGGGAGATAGAGACAGAAGCGCAAGATTGAGTGAATCTTCGATTCTGTTAGATCCAAGTTCCGTCAGCATGACAGGTAGTCATTGGGAAGATTTGGAGCTTATAGCTTCCGTTGAGAAGTCCACGGAAAGCTTACTGTCGTTCCTGGATAATGCGCCTTCAGAATTGGCACAACTTGCAGAAGAAGAGGTTCACATTTCCTCCTGTTTCAATTCATTTACCATGGTAGATCCTGTTTCACGCGAGTTGGAAGGCGAAAACTCGATCGATTCTTTGCAACCCCTAAACATCAGTCTTCAGCCTTACACATTTACTGGTGCGGAAAAAGAAATTCTCTCCTGTGTGAATGCTGAGGATGATTCTGACAGCAATCTTGTGCAATGCACTGGCTCGAGTGAAGCACAGCTGGTCCACGCAACCCTGAATCGCAACTTGATATGCGTTCCAAAACAGAAAATCGATGGGTCCGTCCTCTCGCCAACAAGATCCCAGTCGACGAAGGGAGACAGGGAAACTGAATCTGACTTGACGAGGGACATCTCCGTCGAAGGAACAGCTTGTTTCCCATCGGCTGCTCATCTATCTGTGGCGTCAAAAAAAGAAGACAACTTACAGTTAGGGGCGCAACCTAAGAACGCCTCGAACAAATATATGCCAATCGTCGTGGTCGCGAATGATGTTGCAAAACCTAGTGAATCGAGGGAGAATGAATTGCCGGATTTTCCATTGCAACGGCATCCGTTCACTCCCAAACTTGCTTTGCTACCATCCCAGCCTGCCATCGCCAAGACCTTCACTGGAGCAACGGCATCGCCGACCCCAGAAAAGAGTGTGAGTAGCAGCAATGACGGTGTCAGAGAGAATGACGATGAAAGTAGTATAGGATGTTGTTTGTCGCCCGAGATTGTGGCTTTGCGCCTTCAGTACAACAATGTCGACAACTCGCTCTACTCGTTATGAGAACCAAAATTGCGACTTTGTTTGGTGTCCTGAGTCCTGAGATTGTTTTTGTAAAATACATACACTGCTGCTGCATAACAACATTAGAAAATGCGGTTTGCATTCTCACTGTCAGTTTTTCTCTGTCTACGACGTACATACTACGTAGGACGGATTTTCCTTGGATCATTTTTTTCTGTTTTTAGGCCATTTTTATGAGGAGGCACGGAAAAATCAAACCGAAATGTGTTATGTGGTGACTGTAAACGATTGAATTTGAAGGTCCTACTCGGAGTAAAAAACCATTTCGCCCGCCGTCCGCCGGCGCGGTTAGAACCTTCATTTTGAAAGTCCCGCCATTTTGAAATAGCGACTGCTGCCGATCCAGGCCACAACTCGATTGTCACATATGAGATTTCTGTCATCTTCCAATCATCATGAAATATAAAGTAGCTGCTTGTTGTTGTAAATCTATCAATCATCCTTGATCAAGGTCAACATACACCACTTCAGCAACGCTATTAGAGCACCGCAAGATTTCCTTTTACAGTAGCACCCAACAACAATAGAAGAACCAAAGGGTTCCCGGTCTCGAGTCTGTTGTTCCAGAACTTATTCCCATCGGCCATTTTGGCAATATAACGTTATCCACCGTTCTCTCCCGATTCCCAAGTATGGCGCGCCCCCAGGAGAGAGGTGCGATAAATATGGCCAGATCCTTTTTCATCTCCTCTTGCACTCTATCCACCCTGTGTCTCTTATCCCTTTTGACCGCAGCACCGTTGCATGTGGCAACGGCACTCCCCACTGGCTTTGTTTCGGAGGTCGTCTCTCAAGTCAAGGCGATCACAGGTCGTTTCGCTCCTCATCCCCGAACTGGACAGCCCATGCTCTTGGTAGTCAACAAGAATGGAGAAGTGCACGTAGTACAAGACGTGGAAAGTGGCACAGACAATGGACGTAAAATCTTGGATTTGCGAGGCGACGATCGCATGTGTACCAACGGGGAACGGGGATTGCAAAGCATCGAAGTACATCCCCAATTCAACGAAAATAGATGGGTCTACCTTTATTACAACAAGTTCCGAACGGGGTGTTTGGAGGATGAGGATCTGGGGCCGTACAATGTATTGGCACGATACACCATGAACGAGGATACACTGGCATTGGAAAACGAAGAAATACTACTAGAGGGAGCTCCACTGGGAAAACGAGTGCACAATGGAGGGGCCATGTTGTTCTCCGGGACCAAATTGTTTTTGTCCACGGGAGATGGGGGAACACGACAGAATGCTCAAAATAAGAAGAATTTACACGGATCGTTGTTGCGATTGAATGATGATGGAAGCGTGCCGAATGATAATCCCTTTGTGGAAGATGGAACCGGTGTTCCTTGTGGGAGATCCAAAGGGCGTTTGCCCAATGGTGCACCGGACGGAGCCGTTTGTGGTGAAATTTGGGCATGGGGATTTCGAAACGCTTTCCGCATGGCTCCAGATGATGTTGCGACTGGAAAATTTGTCATTAGTGACGTAGGGGCACAACATTGGGAAGAACTCTCCTGGGCAGGGTCCGACTACAAGGGTGTTAATTATGGATGGCCGACTTATGAAGGACCCTGCAGAGCAAGTACTACAGACCAATGCGAACCCCCTTCAGAAGGTAGTGGTTACGTCGAACCTTTTCACTTTTATGAACACGTGTCCAATGAAAACGGAGGATGTGTTGCAGGATCCACCTCCGTACCGGAAAACGTTTGGCCAGAAGAGTACAAGTTCCTGTTTATCGACTTCATCTTTCTCAAAATCTATAATCTGGTGGAAGATTCTAGTGTCGGGTGTCGTACATGCACCCCTCCAACATCTGGCTATCGCAATGAAACATTCTATGAGTCGATTCAAAAGGATGACGACAACGTTAACGAAGCACGAATGGTCGACATGTTTTTTGGACCTTATAATGACACTATGGCGCTGTACGTCATCAAGTTCGGTAACAATGATTCCGTCATTCGCATACGATACACTGGATCGATCAATGCGCCGCCGTTACCGCAGATTGTGATTCAAAATCCTTCCGATCAATCAGAACAAGATTCAGAAAACGTTAAAGTAGGGAATGTCGTGCAATTTGACGGCAGTCAATCTTCCGATCCGGACGGAGAAGCCCTCACGTATCAGTGGAGTTTTGGAGATGGAGACACTTCCACCAACATGAGCCCGAGCCATGTATACAACGCGCCAGGGGAGTACCGAGTGACACTGATTGTGACAGATGCAGACAACCAGGCGCAACAAACATCTGTCACACTGGTGGTAGGACAAACTCCAAGTGCTACCATCATCTCACCAGCAGAGGGGGACACCTTTGATGTAGGACAAGTGTTAACGTTGCAGGGGCTTGCTTTTGACTCGGATGGACAGGTCATTCCAGATGATAAAATCATTTGGGAAGTGCGACAGCATCATGCTGGTGAGTGACGAGATACACGTCTTCAACTTCAAATGTCATTTTGAAAACCAATCTTTTCACAGCTAACTCCTTTTTCCCAGACCACTTCCATCCGTTCTTGGATGAGACCATGGGTAACTCTATCGATCTTTATCCTGCGCCAGAGCCAGAGGATTTCCTTGCAGCTACAAACTCGTTTCTCGAAGTGATTTTGAAGGTCACTGACAGCAATGGCCTAACTACGGAAGTTGTCAGAGAGGTTCAGCCTAGGAAAGTCACATTTGATATTCAAACAGAGCCTGACGGTTTTGAAGTAGTAGTTCAGGATTTTGCCGTGGTTGCTCCCCAGGAAATTGTCTCCTGGGTCAACTTTGACCTTCCTCTCAGAGTCCAAGATCAGCCTCCTTTTGTCTTTCAAGGATGGGAGGATGGCAGTACGTCTAAAAGCAGGATTATCACCCTATCATCCAAAGATGATAAACGCGTTCTCATTGCGAGTTTCTGTTTGGATAGAAACGCGTTCTGTGGAAAGGCGTCTAGTTGTTGCTCTGGGGTGTGCGGCGTGAGAGGATTGTGCGAAGGCCCTCCGCAAACGCGGCCACCAGTCAGCAGCGAACTATCAGACGACTTCATTCTCGGCTTGCCTAACGAGAACGATGTTGGGACAAATTTCGATGACCCGCTGTACTTGCCTGGAGTGGGTGATCCTATTGTTGATGATGCTGTCGACAACCAAAGCAATAGCACTATGCCGGATCAAAGTGGGAAAGATGGTCTTGGAAAATCTGAGAAATGGCTGTTATCCTTGTTGACTATCTTGGTTGTCATGTTCCCCATATGTTTGGGACTGATCTATTGCCGCCCGAGACGTACCAGCAGGAGAGAGGGAGCAAAACGTGCCTTGGACAATTGTGACGACATCGACGAGGAACGAAATGCCATCAAGTCTTTTTTTGCCACACCTAGGAAAGATTCGCTCACTGCAATCGGATCGACGCTGTCAGAGGGTGCTTCTACTTTCACTAGCGCTATCTGGGAGAAACTAGCAGAAGAGAATGAGCGTCGCGCCAAATTACGAGCAAAGTTGGAAAACGGGAACTTTACATCAGAAGCAGTAGGGGTCAAAGGCACGCCAGAGACAGTGACAGACACACCAACAAGCACAAAGAGTAATGCGAGTGCATTGAGCTCCAGTATAGACGAGACTTTGGTACGCCTTGATGACATCTTGTCGCGAACATTCCAGTTTTCGCGGAGTAAAAGAAGTCAGCAATCAACTCCAGAGAAGCAAGACGACCATGCTGCGCCCGAAAGTGCCCACGTCGCCTCTCCGGACTCAGACATGGAAGATATTTATTTAGACACTTCCTCCCAACTTCTGCTACCCCTCGGGGATTCCGCCGTTCCGGACTCCCCCCTCCGAGAAGATCCGACCATATCTTTTGCCGTTGACACTGTCGGATACTCCTTTATGTCGAGTGGTCTCGAAGACGGGCTCAATGATTCTGCAGTGCACCTTTCGGACAATAACTCAGTCCACTCTGGATCTGGAGCGTTACTATGTCAAGATTCAACCGTTCCAATATCGCTTCTCAAGGCCTCCGATAATGGTGATGCTGATGGGAGTGAAACCGATTCAGAATTCTTTCATGATACCACGGGTGAGGAGGAAATAATATTGCGACAGCTTCTCGACGGACGAGAAACTGGAGGTGATGACGTGTCGTTGGAAGAAGGGAGTAGCAACGGCGATGAGGAAGGAATCCCCAAAAGTGCTGTTTCTTCTAGTCCACAGCCGAGTCGAGAGGAACGTGTTGTTGCGCCTATGGATGTCACGGCTGTCGGGGAGAGTACATTAGAACCTCCATCCTTCTTAGATGCCTTAAATGGGGAGGCCGGTGATGACGCATCTAGTGTCGGTAACCGAACCGATGACTCTTCTGAAGGCGGCGACAGTAAATCTCCAGGCGTCGAGTACACATCGTTTTTCTCGGCTGATTCCGTGTCGGGACATTCACTAGTTTAAGTTTGAAAAGTTAACTTGCCGTTAAAAAAGTAAAATGTTCAAGAACTGTAAATAATTTCGGTGCTTGTCACACAGGAATTACGTCTTTCTGCCCCGACTTAAAGCAGAAACACTTCCCCGTTAAATATCTAACAGTAAGACGCAATTAAGAAAAGTCTCTATCTGGGAACAGTCGTGGTGCAATCAGAGTCCAGGCATACAGCCCAATGGCTAGCCACTGCGATAGACCCAAGATAGCCATATTCCATCGTCCGATGGTGGGATTGGCGGCATTGTGGTTCTCGTCTAATCCATCGACGGTCCCCCAAGACGTCAAGATCATGGCGACGTAGCAAGAAATCAAGGCCATGATAATGTTGAGCTTCCAAACATGTGCCAAGGAAGCACTTTCTGCGCCTTCTCCAGCAGAAGACGATACAAGACCGCTGGTGCCCGCTTCTTCGCCATCCAGTAGAGGAACATCCAAGTTAATACCCGCGCTTTCCGACGAAGTCCCTCCTGTGGGTTGTACTGATTTTGCCGATTGTACTGCGTCCACATTCAACCGAGCCTCGGCTGACCAACTCCATCCCGTCCAGGCTAGGGAGATGGTTGTCAGCAATAATCCAATAGTGATACCCCACACATCATTCTTACCAAGCCGAGGATTGCATTCTCCTCGTGGGTTCTTGGAAACGATTGAAAAGCACAAGTAGACAGCATAGAGGGAAATGACACTGGAGGTCAAAAGAGATCCTTCTGTTCCTGCCAGTTGCAACACTGTCAGTCCGATGATAGCCAAGAGCGTCAAGGTAATGACCCAAGTATTTCCAGGACAATCCGCAAAGTGCGTGTACAACAGGCCAATCCATACCGCACAACTGCAATACAAGCCAACACAAACGCCCACAATTGCATGCAACCATCCAGTGCCGCTGCCATAGGATAAACGATCAGCTTCATTGGCTTTTTCGACCCAGGAATCGTTCCAGTTATAAGCCACATCAATCAAAATGATTTGTTGCATGACTACAAAGACTCCAGCACCCAAGCGCGCCAACCACAAATAAAATCCACTAAAGAGAGGATTGTTGGGAATGAACATGGTGATGGCCAGTCCAAAAAAAAAGAGAGCGTACTTGGCAGGCCACGCCTCTCGGTTCAAAGCTGGTACTGTGTAGGTAGCTGCCGCATTAGCCAAGAAGTAGAGTGTGGTCAGGAAGGTGGGACGGAAGACACCGGCATTTCCCGCACACTGTTCCATGAGGGCTTGACCGTTGTTCTCTTCGCTATCTTGGTCGTACTTGGCACAGGATTCGTGCCAGGCATTGTACACCAACTTGCCAGAGCCTGGTATCATACGATAGGTCTTCCAGATCCATCCTTCTTGACTCACAATGGATGGTCCCACGGAATATTGAAACCACAAGGCGACGGCAATGGCCATGCTTAGCAACAAGACAGATCGCTTGCGCCCGGTGGTACCCACCGCTGTGGTACCAAAACAAGAGTTGCACAAGGACGATGCCGAAGTGCAGCAGCAATGAATGACGGCAAGAGATACAATCTGGCCCATCTTTTGATCTTGTTGATAATGATGTTGCCTGCTTTAGTACTGTATTAGTTGATACTGCTACTACAATTGAGGTGATGACAGTTGATTGATGATGATGTTGCGTTCGAATTGTTTGTTGTGTGCAACGGAGAATTCGCGACGTTCGACACAGGAGGAGCAGTTGGGTCGTGAATGTCGTGAAGAATGAAACGAAGCGATGTGACCTTTGAACTCATTATTGGCTTGCGCGCGACTGTCGCACTAAATTAACAAAAAAATAACTGCTGAACTATTGGGGCATCGTGCGGAAGGAGCGTTTGTCATCATCATGGAACTATTTTTCACAGTCAATGATTGTTTCAAAAAAAATCTAGATATATTGCTTTCGCATGTTTAAATAAGATGGAAAACGCCACTTGAAGCGGAAATGAAAACAAGCAACATAGGAAGGGAGGCGATTTCTTTGTTTCTGATCGTACCAGCAGCAGAACGGTCTGTCTCATCACTGATTCCCCCGTCGGTTGCGACATCGCATGTCGACATTACATGCCCCGCCACATCATAATGGATGGCTTTGCACCCATTGCATGGATCACTGCGACAAAATACGGAACCAGGGCATTGCGTACTAGAATCACATAGAGGCAGTTCACACGCCTCTTCAATAGTGGCTTCATTTGGACAAGGCGGACCGCAAACACGTTCGCACCATCCCCTGTTGCAACGATTGTATCCCGCACAATAAACGCTGTCGTGTTCGTTTCTTGGATTGTCGCAATCTGCATCCGTACCGCAAGTTCCTCGTTCCAAACAAATCCCGTGGCCGCAATAGAACTGTGAAGTTACGGACCGTTCGGCAGAGGCAGCCAAGCAATCCTCAGGTCGGTTGCAGGGCTGAAGTTGAATGGAATTATTGGGAACGGGTCTTGTTGTCGAGTTCTGTGGGATCTCTCCCTCGGAGTGTGTCATGCAAACTTGGTTCCCGGCAGCATCGAAGAAAATAGGTCGGCATTCCCCACAATTGTCATTGTGACAGCTGACTGCATCGGGGCAATCTTCCACATCGCAAGGCAACGGATCGCATTGGACTGGTTGTTTTCCATCGGGACAAAGACTGTCACCACATTCCATTTGACACCGCCCCTCTCGACACTCCACATATCCCACGCAGGTGAACACGGCGTACGGAAAGTTGGAGGGATTGTTGCAGTCCAGTCGTTGTTGGCAAGCAGAAACTTCCATGCAAGTTCCACTGGCACAGTATTCCGTTGTTACGTGGCAATCGCTGTCTGAAGTGCATGGGACCATTGTTGTAGCGGAAGTTTCGTTGTTGTTCTTGTAACCGTATTGTTCACTCTTTTCCTTACACACTTGATTGCCAGCTGGGTCGAAAAAGACGGCATGGCATCCTCCAAAGTTGTCGTTGAAACACTGGATGGCATCATTACAGGTTTCCACATCGCAAGGCAACGTCTCCATCTGACTGCAAGACACAGTTGTATTTTGGTCGTTGACTCCAACACCAACGTCGCTGTCGCATTCCATCCCGCAAGTACCATCCAAAGCACAAGTAGCGTATCCTTCACATAGTATGGAAGATCCGAAATTGTTGTATTGGTTGAGGCAATCTTCACGGACGGTGCAATGAAACGCCTCCAGACAAATACCAGATGCACAGTACGAGTTGCCTATACAATCGATGCTTGACTCGCACAATGTTGATGCGAAGCTATCGTTTGCCCCAAGCACCGATAGAAGGAACAATAGGACAACCCAATTCGAACGAGATGATGGCATGTTAGTAAAGATTACGCATGGCAGCGCTGACCGATGAAAAGAGTCATCATACACTTGATGAACTTTCCGAGAACAACATGTGATGGCCTATTTTTCCCTCCCTTGTGAGGTGCTCGAAGATTCTGATAATCATCACAGTTTTGTGAAGATTGTCGAATATTTTTTATTTATGCTGAATCTACTTGCTCGTTGTAGTGGTAGTGGTAGTATTCATGCTGATTGATGACAGTGAATAAGAAATGGCTTCGAATTTGCTGGCTGGCGCGAGACGCCCATCCGAATTTCAGGGATGATTCCGACAGTATTCCCAATCAGACTCTACCCAAGATTCTACACATTGTCATGAGCTATCATGGCTACGGTAGTGGTGTTCGTAATAACTATGCCGCTGAAGATTTTTTTCTACAAGTTTCTAACAAAAATGGTAGAGCCTTCTGGACGCAGAGTCACCATATACGCCGAAGCTCCCTCGTTGTCTACCTCCAACCGATAGTTGCTTACTATACGGGAAATAATGGAGTGCAATTCCAAATACGCCAGGGCCATTCCTTGACAATTGCGTTTCCCCGCGGAAAACGGGAGGTACGCTTTCAACATTTCCTCCGTTGGAGACTCCCAACGACTTGGAACAAACTCGTCGACGTTGTCACCAAAAACATGGTGGTTTCGAAGAATAATGTATGACAAGATATTGCAGGAGCTACCTTTGGGAAGAATCCAAGTTTCATTCTTGTTGTCAGGGTTCTGGACGAAAAAATCTTTCGAGATGAGGCGAGTCGAGCCCAGAGCTCCCGCGGGATGTAAACGCAGAACTTCTCGAGCTACCAGTTTGACCTCGGGACAAACTGCCATGTCAACAGTTTGGCCATTTCCTCCGACTTTGTTGAAATCTTCCAGCGATTTTCGTAAATGCAACTGCTCCTTAGGACTCTTCGCTAATTCTAACATTGCCCAGGCAATTGTATGGGCCGTCGTCTGAATGAAAAAGAATGGAAAAAGCACAATCAGTGGACGAACAACTACAAGAAACACGTCTCTTTTGTCTCAAACTCACCTCGAAACCTGCGAAGAAGTAAAGAAGAACGTCTCTGGCCCTTTGATCGTCATTGTCATAATCGTCATCCTTGAGCATGAGATGGGCAATATTTCCAGGCCCTGGGTTTGGGTTGTCACGGCAGGCTTGTAAAAGCTTTTTCCCGAACGTTTCTTTCAACTCCAAGGCCAGGCGCCGTGCTTCACGAATGTCAGCGTACATGAAACCAAAGAACCTCTTTCCCAGGTTGAGATTCTGATGAAAGAATACATTCATGACGGTGCGCATTTTGAGAGTGAAGTCTGTTCGCTCCTTGGGGGGCAGTTGATAATCGAATGCAGCGCGAGCGATCACATCAGTCGTCACGATCATCATCTCCTCATCAAAATCCACCGACTTGCCTGTTTTCACATAAAAAGGCTCTAATCGCTCTTCAATCCATCGATCAACTACTTCTTCCACTGTGATGGCAATTTTCTTCATGTTTTGTCCTGAAAAAGCGGCTGCAGTGGATTTCCTTACGTGGTTCGCGCGTTTGCCATTCGATGTGAAGAAATTATCACCACTGGTGGCCTTATCAAAAAACTGGTAGACTTCCCATGGTTTTTCGGATGTTGGATCTTCCAGAATCATTCGTCCCAGGTTCGGTTCTCCCACACATATCCAGGCCAAATCTCTCATCACAGATGGCATCCCCGGACATCGGTAAATATAGCCGATCTTTCGTGCCTCTCGCAATGCAAATTGCGGGCCTTGTGATCCCAGCAATTGCGTGAGATATTCGACAAACCCATATTTGGGGGCTGGAGGCAGATGTTTTAAAGTCTCTCGTACTCTCTGGTACTTCCAAAAGAAGGAAAAGATCAAATACGCTAAAATGGCAGAAACGACATACGAAAGACAGTCCTGGACGTCGCCGCTAACAAATCCGCGAAACAGTCCACCCGTGGAGTTACTCATGCTACAGGAAGAATGTGCTGAAACGCGATGGTGGGGCAGAAGCTTGTTCTTCACCAATTCTTTTTTCTTGCTGTAGTAACAGAGAGAATCTGAAGCGAAACAAAGTGATATTCAATAGGACAATAGGACAATAGGACAGTTACCGGTATACTACCATACCTACCGGTATTACCGTAGCAGTACTGTCGCATAGTTCGAACCCACTACGGTAACTTCGAAACTACCGTACTCTATGTACACTCGAAGTACGAACTCTTATCTGATCCGAGTATGGTCTTCGTCCGTGGGCACAATCGGCTGTTCGAAACCTGAAAATGAGAACAGGAGATTGGAATTCTCATTAACCGGAGAATTTCCGCTGTTTGACATTAAAATTTGACATTTAAATGTCAGACTATAAATTTGCTACGACGTACTACAACGCGAACTACTATGATACACGCGCCGGAACAGGAAATCGGGAGGAGATCGTTGTTGCCTGGGAGGATGGGAACTGCAAAAACCGGATCAAGTTTTTCGCTCGACACTCGACACAACTCCGAAACATTCACAATAATTCGACAAAACAAAAAACTGGCTGCAAACATCATTATCAACATGATGATATCAAGCATTACTCCTATAGTTGCAACACTACCTTGGTGGCTGTTGTTTCTCATCTCTCTTTTCACTCTTTTCGCCCTTTGGTTGTCTTATTGGCCTGGACGACAAGCCACAATCAAAACGATCCGAGCCTCTCCGTTTTCTCCAGATCTTGTTCCGAAAGAGATCGATACAATTGTCATTGGATCTGGAGCGGGAGGATGTGCTTGCAGTAACCTGCTGGCCCAAGCGGGTCGAAAAGTCCTTGTGTTGGAACAACATGAAGAACGAACGGGAGGGTGCACTCACACGTTTCGAATTGAAGATTGCGAATGGGATACCGGGCTCCACTATACCTCAGAAGGTATGGGTCTACCCACCCATCGATCGGGAGGACTCTTGCGCTTCATGACACGCGGTAAGCAAGAATGGAAGCGATTGGATGATCCATACGATCAAGTCTTCTTTCCAAAGGATGACGACGTCGCGGAGGTAAGACCACACTTTGTTGCAAATGGCTGGATTCTGTTCTTTTTCAGCTGCGCTTCACAATTTCGCTTGGTCCTCTTCTATCGGCTACAATGTCCTTAGGGTCGTCCAAACTTCAATAACTACGAATTCAACACTGGTTCCGAAAGCGTCATCAAGTCGACGATTATGCGCATAGATCCAGGCAACAAGGATTTGGAGAAAAAGTGCAGAGTGTGGATGAACCTTTGCGACGTGGTCAATGATGGCTTCACAGCTCTTGGGATTTCACGTGTCGTTCCTTCCATGTTCCACTTTTTTCTGCAAAAGCGCATCAATAAGTTGTACAAGCTCGCTTCGTATACTGTGAGGGACGTACAATACGCTGTCTTCAACTTAGGATACTCAATCGATCAACTACTTCAAAGTTGTCCCACCGCTCCTGAGGGTCCAGAGTCTGATCCAGTCTTACGAAGAGTCAAAGGCGTATTGAATCATCCGATTGGCGACTATGCGGTACAACCACGAGTGGCTACCTTTGCCGCACAAGCCATTACCATGGCTCATTACATGGAGGGCGCCTCCTACACGGTGGGGCCGACGCAAAACATATCCATTCGATCTACAGCCATGGTACATGCGATGGGAGGCGAAGTGCTATGTGATGCCACGGTGACGGACATTATTATTGAAAATGGTCGTGCAGTTGGAGTGAAAGTGCGCAATACTTCCGCTGGAAATGATGGCCCGGTCACTGAAGTTCGAGCGAAAAATGTGGTATGCGCCACATCCGTGTTCAATCTCTATAACAATCTCCTACCAAAGGATCTTCCAGCCGTACAAGACTTTTTGGATCCGACCAAACGGACCATCAAAGAGAGTAACGGCCATGTATTTTTGTTTTGCAAGATCAAAGGAGATGCGGCTGAGTTGGATCTTCCCAAGCACAATCTCGTAAGTTCTGTGGCGTTTGATCGGGTATCGCTGATTTATCAAATCGATTCTTTTCATTGTCCCATTGTTTCGTCTTGCTGTTATTGTTGTTCTTCGGATAGTGGTATTTCAACGGATACGACATTGATGAGGCGTTTGACCGGTACGCACATGATCCAGTGAATCAGCGTCCTCCGACAGTCTACATTGGTTTTCCGTGCACGAAAGATCCTAGCTGGCCGAAACGCATGCCAGGAACAAGCAACTGCATTTTGATTTCCGATGGTCTTTGGGAATGGTTCTCCAAATGGGAGAACACTTCCGTGCATCACCGAGGAAAGGAATACGAAGACTTCAAATACCAGCTCACCAAGCATCTAGAGAGTATCCTGTATGAGATTGTTCCCCAAGTTCAAGGCAAGGTCGAGTACATGACTCTGGGAACGCCCTTGACGGAAGTGACGTATTTGTCGTCCTTTCATGCTGGCTCGTATGGTACCAGGATGGACACCAACGTCTTTGATCGCTTGAACGACAAGTGGACGACGACACCTCGCACACCCATTCCAGGCTTGTACGTTGCTGGATCCGATGCCTTTCTTCCCGCAGTTTGCGGTGCCATGTATGGAGGTGTCCTCACTGCTGCGACGATGCTAGGATATATGGGCAGCCTTCGTTTGGTTTGCGCCTTTTTGGGCGAGTTTGCGTCGGCGTTTCAAGAGGACAACCCGAAAATGAGTCGACCGGAAGCCTACTATCAGGCTATCAAAGTCTTTTTGACCGAGAAGGTCGCCAATTAGAAGAAAATGTTACTGTCGTAGTTATTTGGCTCTGTCAGATGTATTCCATTTGATCATTTCGCTTTGTAAAGAAGAACAAAAGCTATTTATACAGATATAGATCGGAACCCATAAAATTCTACCGGTAGACGGCAAACCTTGTTTCACATTGTGTATTGTAATATTTGTCTCTAAATACGTACGACTAGTAGTAGTACCTACCGTAGCTCTACATAGAGAGAGCTACCGGGTATCATACGGTACTTCAGGTTCGTACCCTGCATGGTATCACGTACTGTAGTACCCGGAGTAGCTCTTAGGCCTTATTGCAGTTGATGGGTTGATGGATAGTATCGCAAAAAAAAACGAATAAAAGATGGGCTGTCTCGCGTATACTCTTTCGTTTGAATTTGAATCTTTCAACATCCGGGTATTGAATGAAAATGATGACGTCGAGCTGACGTCAACTTTAATGGAATCGAGTTCTTCACGAGGCACGATCTGATTGGACAATCGACGTCATAAACTTCGCCTTGCCACCTGGAAGAGTCGTGGTGGAATTTTTTGGCAGTGTGTTCTTTTCTTCTCTCTCTCGAAACTTCCAAATGACGGAGGAACAAGAAAAATGAATCGGGAAACAAGGATAGAGTCAGAGATCGGAGGGTTGAAGTGTCTTTCTTCCTTCTCACCACCTGGGTTGTTGTCATCAGCACACCAATTTTTTTCTCAGTAGCACTACATATAGTGTTGATAGAAGTATTTTTGATGGGCGTCTTTCTTGGTAGTCTCTGAAGCTTTCCCCCAAAAAAATGGGCGAGAGGACTGAATTGTGACAACAAACCATTCATTTTTTTCTATTATCGAAGTATCCATCTTGACTCATCAAACCATAATTCTCCAGACAAGTGTCGTTTCGTTTCGTTTGTCTTTCACGACCTCACTGCTGGCATCACCAGCGCAACAACAACAACAAAAGTGTGACACCCAACAAGTGGAGTGTCAAGCGTATTCTTTTCTAACAATACCCAAAATTGCTTCCCGAGATCAAACCCATCGTTCCTATTGTTCGCCTGTTACAATTCATTGATTTTCCCAAATCATCATGTTACGACAGTGTTCCTTTCCTCCTGCAGCGGCCGTGGTGGTCGTTTTGGTCATCCTATGCTCTTCTACTTCTGTGACGACAGGATACATTACCAGCAAGTCAGCCCTACCGACACCTCGACAGTTGCAATATCTCAAACAAATCACTGTCGAAATATGCGATTCGCCACCAGGAGAACTCACCGATGGTATGATCGCTGACTCGCATCAAGTCATGAAAGGATGGACTCGTCTCAGCAAGACAGCATCGACACTTCAACAACAACAGCAACAACAAACGTCTGTCATTAACAACAAGAGTAAGAAGAACAAAAACACGCCCGTTGTCATTGCATCCAAAGAAAATGCTGTAGCGGTCGAGAATCTTGTCAAGCGATTGATTGATGAGACCAAAGCTGGAAATATCAAGGCCAATCCAACCACTGAAGACTATAACTGTATGCTCGAGTCATGGGCACGCAGCGGGGAAGGCGTCTTTGCTGCCGAACGATGTGAGCAAATCTTGACACAGATGCAGCAACAATACGAAAAGGGAGACCCTCAAGTGCAACCCGATTTGTCCTCCTTCAAGATCTCTCTCATGGCATGGAAACATGCGGGGGGTGATACCCTCAGCTCCTTTCGGGCACAACGCATCTTGGAATGGATGATTTCCTTGTATCAATCCGGACGCAATGGCAAGGCCTGTCCCGATCAAATGTGTTTTGACAGTGTCTTGCAAAGCTGGTCTCGCAATAACCATAAACGCGCCCCGGTCTATGCCGAAACCTTGCTGGGGACCATGGAAAAGCTTAGTCACGACAACAGTCGGTTGCGACCAAGAACCTTGAGTTTCAATGCCGTACTAGCTGCATGGGCGCGAGCTGCACCCAACCACAGCAGTACCAGCAGTGGCAAGCATGACAATCATGGTACGGACAATCCAAAAGCATGGCAACGTGCCGTGGATATCCTGTCCTTCATGGAGAACTTGTACTTTATTGAAGGCAACTCGGATGTAGAGCCAGATCTGGTATCGTACCACATTGTAATGGGAGCATTGGCCCGCAGTGCTGATCCACGTGCAGCACCCGCGGCAGACAAAATTCTCAAGTTCGTCGAAGCAAAACACAAGGAAGGATCCCTGTCGTGGAAACCAGACAAGTTTCTGTTCAACAGCGCCATGGGATGCTGGGCTCACGCCAACACCAAGGATGCCTACCGAAAGGCTTGCAGTATTCTAGACCGGCAAATTCATTACTTTGAACAGGGCATCGAGGAATGTCGCCCGGATGTGTACGGATTCACTTCGGTCCTATCCACCTGCGCATCCGAACCTGGTGACAAGGCAAACAAGGCCAAGGCTTTCAACGTGGCCCTATCCACATTTCAGCAACTCGTTCAAAACCAAGAGGAATATGGTTCTCCCAACCATGTAACGTATGGAACAATGCTCAAATGTGTGGCGCATTTGCTCCCACGAGACAGTCCCGAACGGAAAAAGTGGACTCGAAAGATCTTTCGGGAATGTACCGCCAACGGAATGGTCGGAGGCATGGTCCTAGCAAGAGTACGAGAAGCATCAAGCTCCTCTGCCGAATACAAAGAGCTCATGCAGGGACATTCCAAGGGACAATTGCCCAAAACGTGGACGCGCAATGTACACGAAAAGAGCGAGCATCGTCGCAAGGCTTTCATTGGAAAACGAGGCGAGGTATAAGGACAGTTTTGATTTTTACAAGAACGAAAATAGATCTTGAAAGGAAAAAGTCTCGAGGCAATTCTGTTTTTCTTGATCCCAACGAGGCATCTGCACTCACAGTCAATGCTTGGCTTACTTGCTTACCATTCTACCCACCGCTCATGTATACTCTTACCCAGAGCCCTCTCGAGAACCATCCAATCACTCTCGTGACACATGAATTACACAACAACCAAATTCGTGTCTCTTTTCTTACTACTCTTGTGGAAAATCAACGGACAATGTACATAATATTATCATGGTTGCACACTATTTCTCAATCATGCACCAAACTGCTCCGTACTCTTCTCGGTATTGTATATCTATTGAAAGTACCGATTCCAGCATAGAACATCATAAATTCGCACGTCCACTCTACTACCGTAGACTACCGGTAGGACAAAAATGTAAATATTTCGAATACCACTTCATCTGAAACACTTTACGCATTTGGTATAACTGCACGACTAGTACTAGGTAGGTAATTTACTCGAGGTGTTACACCCGCGGGCACCTTCCGAAGTCTTCTCCAAGCTTGGCAAACATCTGTGCTAAAGAGTTGTAGGCGTTGGAGTAGTCTTCCCCAAACATGAATCCATCATGGAACTGGTGATAATTTTCAGCGACAATGGCAGGATACACATCAGAATCCATGATCCAAACGAGACGGGGGATGTCGCTGTCTGCGCCTCCCTTCGCTGTGGTATCACCGCCCCTTCCGACGGCAAAATCGAGTTGATCGCCGGTCACTTTAGAGGCTTCGATTAGTTGCATCGCAAGATCAGACCCGGCACCGCCCGTGAAGCCTACCAAGTTGCGATACTCCGGTCCTCGGTCACCCAATTGATCAGGACGCATGCCATTCCGAAACAGCTTGCAATATTCGACAGCAAAGTCCGGAAAATTCTCTTTGGGAATCTTCACAGAGACGACTTCAGCATGACCCAAACTCCCGTAATCACTGATTTGTGCGACATTGTGATAGCAACTATTTTTTATACGGTGGAATGCAAAAAGAAAATGAGATTGGAAGGAACGAGGAACCCATCCGCACAAACCTCACTTACACTTTGGAATCCTTCATCCCCAGTCGGCCGCCAGCGTATGCTGCTCGGCTGGTAAGTTGTTCGTCGTTTCTTCCTAAGATCTTTCGTTCCGCTTCGACGAATTCATGCTGTACATGCCAGAACTAGCTGGTGCCGTTGAAAGGACAACGACGGTGAGACTCCCACCTAAAAGTAATGGAGATGTAGGGGAATATGACACCGACAGACACTCACGCAACCACAACCAAAATAGACATCAATGAGGTTTTGGTTGTCACTGGCACTAGCAACAACTGAATCTACTGGAAGGACGGCACTTGTCAGCATGGCAGTTGCCGAGGATAGGAAGGATCGCCTTTGTAGAGCCACTTTCTGCCATTCCGGCTGGAGAAACGGGAATGGTCTAGAGTTCCAAGCCTCAAGGCGGTCAATAAGAAGGAATACCGACAGTAATAATATGGATAACATGGTCGACGACTATGACTAACATAGTAGTACAATTTACAGTTACTGCAGAAACTTCGAGACTTGCACAAATAAATATAAAATAATGTTGTGTTGTGATGCCTGATGTGACGATGTAGGGGAGAGGAAAGATCATACTACTGGTACGTAGTAACATAACATCAACATCAATCAACATCATGATAGGTTGGTTCTGTGAATGAACAGAAACACCGAAAAAGAATCTACGTTGTCGTAACATGATTCACAGTCACCTCATTGTTCAGTACCACCACACTGTTACGACCTGCGGTTGACGTGTTTCGTGAGATTCGATTACTAACTGGAACAAGTTATGATTTTTTTGTTAATATGAGCTTCTACGAAGAAGCAGTATTTACGTCTGTTTTACCCAGCTACCCAAGCAATCCCATCCCTCCTTCAAATTGATCATCGTCGTCGTCGTCCATCATGAATCCTCCACCGCCGTCTGCCCCCGACATTCTCTTGCTTGGGATCGTAAACTTAGGTATCAATCTCTTGCTACCCATTCCCATCAGACTAAACATGGACGACCGTCTGCCCTTTCCTTTTTCTTCGTCCTGCATATCTGGAACTGGAAGAGGCTCCTGGAAACCTCCTGGAGAAGCCAAAGGAGGTCCTACATTGACGAGATCTCCGATGACGGAGTTGGAGGATCCAGCACCAAAACTACCCCTAAAGCCTGCCGTTTTCTTCTTTGATGATTTGGAGGGAGTCTTCGAGGACGCCGCTCCGCTGAAGAAATTAAAATTGGAGAGACCAGCACCGCGGAACCCAAACCCCCCGGACGCTTTCGAGTCGTTGAAGCCACCCATGTCATCGTCAAAGTCACCGCTTGTGTTCCTTCCTCCGGTCAAGAAGGCTTCTTCTTCATCATCATCTTCTAAAATTGTTTCGGGGTGGGTGCCAAAAACTTCTGCCTTGCCCCCGACAACAAACCTAATTCCGATGCAGCAGTGGTGAACGATTGTAACTTGTTGCCAAGACCTGGACGTTGAATTGGCATACCACCCGAACTTGCAATATTCGCAGAGCTCTTTGGCTTCTTTGGAGTCTTCAATTTTTTTACGTTTTGTGCCGTATCTGCCGGAGGCGGACCAAAGTTTACCTGTTTCAATTCTTCCATCTCTTTCCGGAGATCTGCCACAGTGAAAGTTTTCTTCTCCTTTTGCTTCTCGAGCTCTTTTGCGTATACATCTGCGGGGTCAATGTCCTCGCCTACAAGTTCTCCGTTACGATTCTTCTTCGCTCGCTTCTTCTTCGGCTGCTTCTTCTCGTTATTTTTCGGCTTGTCACCGCTTTTCTCGCGATGACTAATGTCGGAGTTCTGGCTAATATCATCGTCAGAACTCAAGTGGCTGTGATTACTGGCAGCCATAAGCTGTCGTCGGCTCTCGTAGAGAACTTTCCTCACTTCTTGCTGCATGGATCGATCACGAAGTCTTGCCATATAACCCCCATGATCAAAATCATCGCTCTGGTCTGATCCCGCTGATCCGCTTTCGTTCAAGCTGTTGTCTGACAAGTCCGTATGAAGTCTGCCCATCGCTTTTCGGCGATCTGGAGTGCCTTCGACTTCCCCGTCCTCATGTTCGCCGAATGTCTTGTCGTATTCATCTTCGGAATCAGACTCAAACACTTCTCGCATGGCCTTCCTAAATTCCTTGGAGAGAGTCCTGTCGAGCTTCTTCTGTAGCTTTCTATCCTTCCTCTTCTTGTTTCGTTTCGTCTTTTTACTTTTGGTCTTCTCGCCTTCGAATAGAAACAGCCGAGGAACATTGTAGTAGCCATTTAATTCTACATCCTTGTCGTCTTTCTTAACGTCGCTGCGGGTTGTTCGCTGGCGTTCTCGAAGACGTTGGCTTATCTGTGCCGCCACATTTTCATCAGCAACAATGGTCTCCCATGCAGCATCGAATTCGGCTTCCTTCGTCCTTAGTTTTTCTGCCAACCTTGTTTCAATTGTCTCGTAATCAGGCGTTTCAAAAATGTATTTCTGTTCACTCAGGGAGACGAACGACGACAGCGATTCCACCAAAGATATGACATCTTCCGGATCGTTCGGTTCCTTGATGCTGCCGATTTCTCCCTCCTGAACAAGCTTTCCACTAGCAACTGATTCAGACTCTGAAAGGGATTCTCTAGATCTAGAACCATTGTCTTCATTCACCACAGACATTTTTGAACCGAAAGATTGATTGAAGTTGAAGACGGAACGGTCGAAGACATGCTGGTTGGATATATTGAAGAATTTTTCCACGTATGGTTTGTTGACTTCTTTGCGAGGAGGTTCAATGGTAGAAAAATGATCAACCTGGTTCATATCGCTCTCGGCTATCCAGGGGCGGTCACTTTTGTCCAACATCCTATCCACTTCTTGTTTAAGGAAGTTGTTGTCGCTTTCGACGACATCAATTTCAGTTTTTGTCGCTTTGGCAATTTTCGAAAGCTGCGTTGTCCCTAGGCTAAGTTCATCTCCGTACCTAGCTTTGTGCTTTCTCGAAGTACGCTTTTTGTTCTTTTTGCGCAGATGGGCGGAAAGGGTAATAGTTCTAGACTTTCCCTTTGTTGGACGATCTACCACTTCTGTGAGAGATTTTCCTGCCAATTGAGCCGGGGGCTCGATCGATGCTGAAGATGCATCATCTGGGTGTTCCATTAACAACACGGGTTCCGACTCAGGGTGGCCATCGCTAACTTTCTTTGTTGCGGTGGCGTCCACTGTCATCCCTCTTAATTCCTGCCTATGCAATATCGACATTCTTAATCGCAAATTCATTTCTCGGCGTTTGGCTACACGCATGGGTCGTCGTTCAGACACAACCACGTTCTCTGGGAACTTCTCATCTGTTTCCTCGCCGAAGCTCTCTGTTGATTCGAGAGAGCCATCACTCTCACTATCGCTTTCGCTTTCCTCGGATGAACTGGTGACAGACGACTCATCGTCACTTTCTTGTCCTTCCGCAGCAGAATCAGTTTCCCATGAGGAAGACCCAGCTGAACCGGTAGATTTTCGATCGACAGTCTCTCGAACAAGTTCTTTTTGCAATTCTTTTTCTTTCTCGAGCTCCCTCAATTCATTTTCTAGTGCTAGGGCTTTCATTTGCTCTTTGATCAGCTCCTCCTGACGCCGCCTTGCTTCTTCTAGCTCTAACTCTTTTTTGCTTTTCTTGTTTCTTCCAAACACCCCACCGAAAAGTCCGATTTTTGCTTCCTCGCTTTTGGTGGCCAAAAAAGGCACTGGTGGCATGTTGACGATTTCAACTGCTGTGTTTGCTTGTGTTCTCACGCTTAATTCTTCCTTTGAAGTTTCGAGATCTTTCGTGACAGATTCTCCTTTCTTTCGTCCTCCTTCTTTGTCACGATGTTTATCTCGCTTCTTTCTCATTTTTTTTACTTTTGCCCTGCGCTCTCGCAGCATCTTCTCGTGCTCCTTCTCTTTCCGTTTTTGTTCTCTCTTTTCCTCCTTTTCTAGCCGCCGTTGGATTTTTTTTTCAGCACGCTCTTTCCTACGCTGTTCCTTCAAATCTCGTCTCGTTCTCTTTTCCATCTCTTTCTCAAGGAGTTTTCTAGTTTGTTCGACCTCAACATCACTGGTGGCCTCCTTTCGTTGTTTTCGCATGACGTCAAGCTCATCGAGCTCTTCTTCCAGTAAACTATCTCCTCTCTTTGCTTTCTGAAGAAGCTCAAGCCAGACAAATTCCTGTTTGTCCAACCGTTGACCTTTCATCTGCCGATCAAGCAGTGTGCGCCTGTAAACGGAATCATCATCGATGTCTGATCCGGCAAGCTTTCTGGCTGCCGTTGTTCCAGGATTGTTTGCCTTGCCAATCCTTTTGTTCCTAAGTATTTCCAATTTGATTGCATCATCTTCTTGCAGCTCTTCCTCGTCTCGTCGCCGTTGAAAAAGTGCAAGTTCTAATTCTTCATCTTTTGTCAACGAATCACCGTTTCTTTTTCGCTGGAAGAGCTCGAGCTCGTACAAAAAGTCTTCATCCACGGGTTCTCCGCGAGCCTTCGTTTCTCGCATGATGCGCAGGTCTTCTTCGTCTAGGGCTGCTTCCATTCTTTCGCCTTTTAGAATCTCAAGCTCGTGAATTTGCTCCTCCGATAGGGCCACTCCATCCCTTATCAGTTGAAATATATCTAGTTCGAAAAGTTCGTCTTCTGTGAGGGGATCACCAAATCTCATTTTTTCAAAAAGTTCAAGCTCATAAAGAAGGTCTTCGTCTACTTCTTCTCCATGACAAAGACGCTCCCGAAGCGCCTGTAACTCGTCTTCGTCGAGCTTCCTGTCGATCGTACGCTTTTTCAGAAGCTCAAGTTCATCGAGCTCCATAACATTCAAAACCGTCCCCATTGACCTTTTTTCAAACATGTCCACCTTAAAGAGTTCGTCGTCGTCCATCATCTCCCCACTTTCTCCTTTCGCTAGCAACTCAAGCTCATAAAGAAGATCTTCATCATAATCCAACCCTCTATCTCGCATCTCACGAATGCTTGTCAACTCTTTGAGAAAACTCAAGGTGACTTTGTCTTGCTCCTTGTCCACCCCTTGGAGCTCTTTGTCTTTGTTGAAAGGTGCTGTTAGATCCTCGTGCGTCACAATTTCCTTTTGATCATTAAAAAACTCCAGGTTTTCATCTCTATTGTCGGCTTGGCAAGCATCAGAAGGAATTCTCTCAATCGACGGGTCGTCAACAGGATCATTTTCATTCCCCTGAAACACTGTGTTTTGAAGGTCACTAACAGGTGGTTCACTGGATTCGGTAGTTGGTTCTAGGCGGTCAACTTCAGCAGAAGATGCGGGTCGTAACAAAATAGTGAGATCGTCATTTTCGACGTCTGTTAGTTCTTCGCCAGAATTGATCTTGTCAAAAAGCTCCAAGGCGTACATTTCTTCATCATTCAGCTCCACGCCTTGTCGAACTTTGGCTTTGATTTCAAGCTCAAAAAGTCTGGCCTCATCCACTGCCTCGCCGCCATCATACTTTAAACGAAGATTTTCGAGTTCTTTTAAGTCAACTTTGGCAGCTGCCCTCTCATCGCGTAGAGCCATCAAATCATCTAGGTCCTCGACAGAAAGTTCCTCACCAGACCGGATGCGATCATAGGCATCCAGTTCAAACAGCTCGACCTCATTCATAATTTTTCCATCCCGAAATTTTTGGAATAATTCCAATACGTAAATTCGCTCCTCATCAACTGGTTGGCCTTGTAGGGATCTGTGTTTCAGGTCTTTCAGCTCCTTGGAATCCTGTTGGCGTCCTCTTTCTTGATTCTTTAGAAGGTGCAACTGGTCCAACTCCTCTTGACATATGATTTTCCCTTCTTTTCTCTTAATGAAGATGTCCAAAACAAACAGCTCATCGTCGTTCAGCTCTTCTCCATTTCTTTCCAGTTCCAAGAGTCTTTCCTCGTAAGTGTAAACTGAATCGTCGTCCTTCCTTTTGCTTTGGTCATTGGTACTATCCTGGTCCCAGACTTCTTTCACTGGAAAAACACCTGTTAAATCATCCGTAGTGGATTGCGAGGATACAAAACTGTTTCCTGTCACGTTATGGTCAAGTGGAGAATCCGGATGCTGCAAGCCATCATTTAAAGAGAATTCTGAGGATTTGAAATTGTTTCCCTCCACGTCAAAGTCAAGATGAGATTCTGAATGGGCAGTTTGGACAAATGGCCCACTTTCCCTACAGACATCAATGGAGCGATGTAAGATCACGTCTGCTGTGACATTTACTGCATTCCCTACCCCTACATGCACGCTATTTGTATCCACCCTAGATGGTGATTGAATTGGTTTGCTTCCTTCAGGATCACAGTCCTGCATCAGTGGTGATGAATGGCCACTTTCTTCCAGCTGCATGTCTTTTCCAGATATTGGGGTCTCTTCTCCCTCTGCTCCTATCTCCTGCCCAACAATTCCATGCTGATTTGAGTCATCTAAAATGCCAGTTTCTACAGAAACAAGGGCGACTGCTTCATTTAGACTTGTGTGTGAAACCTTGGATACCAATGCACACTTCTCCTTTGTTTCTTGGAAAGATTCCTTTGTTTTGTTGCCAAGTAAAGCCTCATTAGCCCTAGGACTGTTGTCTGGAGAGCGCTGGAAATCACAATGTTTATCCTCTCCAGAAGAAAGGCCCTTGCTGGGGGGATCTTGCTCGCTGTTCCTGTCATCTCCTTCATGGTGATTTGAGTCATCTAAAATGCCAGTTTCTACAGGAACAAGGGCGACTGTTTCATTTAGACTTGTGTGTGAAACCTTTGATACAGACGCACACTTCTCTTCTGTTTCTTGAAAATATTCCTTTGGTTCATCGCCAAGTACAGCTTCATTAGCCCTAGGACTGATGACTGGAAAGCCCTGGAGATCACAATGTTTATCCTCTCCACAAGAAAGGCCCTTGTTGGGAGGATCTTGCTCGCTGTTCCTATCTTGTCCATGCTGATTTGAGTTATCTAAAATGCTGGTTTCTACAGAAACAAGGTCGACTGCTTCATTAAGACCTGTGTGTGATACCTTGGATACAGATGCCCACTTCTCCTCTGTTTCTTGAAAAAATTCCTTTGGTTCATTGCCAAGTACAGCTTCATTACCCCTAGGACTGTTGTCTGGACAGTGCTTGAGATCACACTGTTTATCCTCTGCACAACAAAGGCCCTTGTTGGGGGGATCTTGATCGCTGATCCTGTCTTCTCCGTCAGAGAGATCCTCTGTTTCTTCACTTATTACTAAAGAAGTACCTGCTGTGACAACCATTGTGTCAACCCCCTGGGTTGGGATTTTTTTGGCATTGACATCTTTGATAGCTTTTACTTTGTCTTTAGTTGATGATTTGCTACCAAGCCCGAATAGTCCTTTGATTCCCCAGCCTTTGATTGCCTTAAAATTGGATGAAATGCCTGTATCACACAGGACATTTTCGCATGATGGGCTCAACTGTGTTATATCAGAGACTCCTTCGCCACAACTTTCTTTCTCCATTTTCTTCATTTGGTCAGTATCTACATTCTGCACAAATGCTTCCTTAAGAGGTGAACTTTCTCCTTTTGTTTCTTCCACGGAATTACCCAATGATTCTGTGCCACCAACTTGTTCTTCCTCTTGTGCTTGATGGACAACAAATGAAATGTCCTGGATTGCATGTTGATTTCCATTTTGTAACACATTTTCAGCAATGTCAGTTCCAACTGATGATTCAGTGCTTTCAATTGGGTAAGTAGCAGTATCGAGAAGGGCTAGGGCTTGGTTCCTTGCTTCGTCTGCGGCACTCAACTTCGGTTGGATCAGTGATTTAACATGATTTAATGCTTCAGAGTCTGATTTCTCTGATCCCTCCTTTGACGACATGTCATTCTCTCCTGCTTCAAAGTCGACAATATCTAACAGCTCCTCTTCATTCAAAGAATGCCCAAGTCTTTTTTTCTCGATGAGCCCAAGGAAATAGTATCGTTTTTGGTCGATTTCCTCTCCAGCTTTGATCATAGCTCTTGCCGTCTCAATCTCTTTCCTATAGACCTCTTGCCGCTTTCTACGTTCTCTGATATACTCAATATCTTCTAGCTCTTCTGATTGAAGTTTTTCTCCAGCGAAGAATCTCCCCCGTAATTGCAGTTCATAAATCTCCTCCTCATCAACATCATCACCACTTTCTTGCCTTTCAATCAGTTCTTCTAGTTTCTTTTTTTCTTCCTGACTCAAACACAGATCTGGTTCGCTAGCTTTTGAAATTAGAGGACAGAAGGTAGATTTAGGAGGATCTGATGTAAGCTCATCCTCCTTCGTATCATCAGACATTTCCAGTACAACTTCTGCTTCTTGCAAAGGATTGCTTTGTTGAACTAGTGTTGAAGATGCAACACCATTTCTCGATGCTTCATTATCTCTGGGTGAGCTTCCTTCTGAATCCTGGGTATGTTTGACACTGTGTTCATCCAAGACACTTTCTATAGTATCTTCGTAGTGCTTGTGTTGAAGATCGTTCTGCTCTGACAGGTCAATTCTATGGATGAAGCTTTCCTTCTTCTCCTCATCTTTGCCATCCCATAATCCTACGCTCTTTGTTACTGAATCAAAACTTCCCATCGTGAAGTCATTTTGTTTCCCTGGTGTAGCGCCTTTTCTGAAATCCATCCGAAAATTTTTTTCATAAAAAATTTTGTCCGATATTCCAACCATACTACTTTGGAAAGAAGTGCCTTCAAGTTTTTTATGCCTCCAACCTTCAATACTGTCATCATCACCAGGCCCAGAAGCATCATGTTGCATCTCTTCAGCCTCACCACTCAGTCTTTCTCTGTTGTCAAAATTGATCTCTTCAGATTTGCTGTCATGTTGATCGCAACTTGCAGCAGTGTTGTGGTCCTCAGTGGAACCTTGCATGTTTATAAGTCTTTCTTGAACCTGAACAGAACTCTCTTCACAAAATTTATCCAAACAAGGATTCTGTGAGTTTGTGTGGCAGTGTTGAGATTTTTCAATTGTGGAAAAGGATATGTCATCCGCAGTGCAAAAATCCTTTCCATTCTTCTCTGCCATTTCAAATGCCTTGAGATCATCAAGTTCGTCTTCAGTTAGTGATTCTTCAAGTTGATTCCTTGGAACTTGTTCCAAGCAGCAGAGGTGATGCATGTCAATGCCTGATCCCTTGTCTTTTTTTTCTGTTACAGCATTGTATTCTTTGGCACATTTTTCATATATCTGGGTTCTTCCCTGCAACATTATCAAATCACTCGCTTCTGCCTTAACATGTAATCTCTGCTTTTCGAAACAATCTCCATTTTCCTTGAGCTGTTGAAGATGCCTTGACTCATCTACTTCCAAATCAATCAACTCTTCCCCGTTAGCAGAGCTGTGCTTTGCAACAGACCAACATGGATCAGCTAATGGAGAATCATGGTCAGCCTCCATACTTTTATTCTCATCTTCAGCTTCTTCCAAAAAAGGGAAAGGCTCTTTGCTCAGCAATGTTTCTGTTGAAGGACCAATAGATTGATATTTTGCATCATCTGCAAAAAAATCTTTTTGTTCCTCAATGGCCTCAAAATGAGCAAGTTCTTTCAGCTCGACTCTTGTCAGAGACTCTCCCAAACGCTGCCTCACAACCAACTCCAATAGATACAGCCTATTTGTATCAATACATTGGCCAGCTTCATGCTGGTCTAGCAGCTCATTGTATTCTTTTGTGTGCTTCTGAAAACGATTGCGACGCTTCAAGATGATACCCAAATCCTCAAGTTCTGCTGAAGTGAGATTATCATCCAGGGTGTATCTGTCCATGAGCTCCAATTCATACAATCTTTCTTCATCTACTGCCATCCCTTGCTCTTGAGCATCAAGCAACATATTCAATTCATCAATTTCGCTGTCAGTAAGGGCAATAGTGCTTACTGCATCCTCAAAATTGAATTCATTGTTATCAATTTCGTCTTGACCCGGAGTGCTCAAACAGTTTAGAATGGAATTCTTTGCATCATTGCTTGGTAGTGATCCTAGACTTTCTCCAGGGTCAACATGCTCATAAAAATTCAAAGACTTGCCTATAATTCCACAAGCTACCTGCGGTTTGGGGACCAGAGCTTCTTTATCAAACCTTTCATTGGCTTCTTCCCTGCCATCGTTGAGCATGCCTTTCATGCCTTTCTCTGCAGCCATGTGGCATTCTACTTCTGAAGGCACATTTTCTCCTCTTGCTTTCTCAATGCCTACCATAAATTCTTCCTTGGCAACACTCTTGGAGACAGCTTCTGCAATTCCTATTATCTCTTCCTCTTCCTTTTTGTCTCCTGCTTCAAATAGCATGGCGTCATCTCCTGTAGCTGCTATTACTTCTTCTTTCTTTCCGCTTCTGAGCACCATGGCCTCAGCTTCTATAGCTATTCTCTCCTCCTCCTCCTCCTCCTCAGCAAACCATTTGGCTTCACCTCCAGTAGCTACATCCTGAGCTCTAGCTTCAAGCGCCATAGGTTCAGCTTCTGCAGCTGCTCCAGCTTTCCCATTGCTTCCTGTTTTAAGCATCATACCCTCATCTTCTGCAGTTATTCTTACCTCTTTCTCCGGAAGCCTTGTGAACTCAACATCAGCAGCTGCTATCACTTCTACTTTCGTTGCTTGCGCTTCCAGCCTCCTGGCCTTCGCTTCTCTAGCAACTCTTACCTCTTCCTTAGCAAACCTCTTGGAATCTTTGTCAGTAACTTCTATTGCCTTTTTGTTGGCTTTGGCTTCGACACTAATGGCCTCAGATTCTGTCGCTTCTCCTACTTCTTCCCAGGTGAGCTTCTTGGCCTGAGCTTCAGGAGCTTCTATTACGTTCTCTCTGGCTCTTGTTTCAACTTTCATTGCCTCACCTTCTGCAGCTGGTTTTATGTCTTCTTCAGCAAGCCTCTTAGCCTCAGATCCAGCGGCTGCTATTGTGTCTTTGTCCTCTGCTCTGGCTTCACGCCCGATGTCTTCAGTTTCTGCAGTTGCATGAGCCTCTTTGCCAGAAAGCCTCTTGGTCTCAGTGCCAGTAACCACTCTTGCTTCAATCCCCAGAGCCTCAGCATCTAAAGCTGCTTTTGCCTCTTCCTGAGCCAACATCTTGGCGTCAGTCTGTGGAGATGGTATTCTATCTTCTTCATTGGTCATGGCTTCAAGATTTCTGGCCTCTTCCTCGAGAATCTGTTTCGCCATTTTTTGGGCCTCAGCAGGAAGCCTGTTGCTTTCTTCAGCTTCAAGAACTTGAGTTTCTCCATCAGCAGCAAACCTTTTGCCTTCTTCCTCTGTAACATTCATAGTCTCTGCATCACTACCAAGTTTCAGGATATCTTCCTTGTTAAGCTTGTTGCCAGCAACCTCATTGGTACACCTCTTGGCTTCAGGATCCTGAATTATTACAACTTCTTCAGAGAGGTCAACATCTTCCATCCCTTTATATTCTGGAATAGGTCCAAGGTCCTTGGATACTTCCAAATCCGAGGAAACAATTTGATACTTGTCCTCTTCAGCCTCAAGAAATACCAAAGAGCCCATACATGGCTCACTGTCTAAGCCATCATGCTCACTGCTTGATAATTTTGCCTTGCGAGTTTTGCATTCTTTAATTTCCTGCCTGAGAAGACTGTCAAGCTTCTCATCTTCAGCAGTCCAATCTTCCATCTTCTCCCGCTTCAATTCTTCCACAATTGAAAAGAAAAGCTGTTCACTTTCTGGAAGGTTTCTCTTCGTGACAGCAACTTGGTACAGCTCCAGCGCCTCTTCCAGACATTCTTCGTGCCGTGCAGCGTCTCGGTTCTCTTGCTGATGCATCAAGTCTAGCAAATAGCTGTTATCACCATGACTGACAAAGCTCATTTCAAGCTTGTCTTTCTTATTCAGAGGAGACGACCAAGTAATTGTGATTGGAAGACCCTGATCTTCCAAATGATCCTTGATATTCCTTGCAGCTCTCCTCTCTGATTCGGTTAGGTTTGCATCCTTGAAACTTGAAAGGCTGTCGTCATCGTACTTCCCTCGTTCCCCAGCAAAATCTGTACTTCCCTCTTTCAAAATCTCTTTTTGGTGGCCTTGCATCTCCAATAATTCCAAGTCCATCTTTTCCTCATCAGTCAAATCCTCTCCCTGTCGCTGTCTCTTGCGCAAATCCAATTCATAAAGACGAGCTTCGTTAACCTCCTCCCCATTCTCCTTGGATTCAAGTAACGACTGAAGCTCATTAAGTTCCGATTCAATATGTTTGTGCACGCGTTCCTCGGCTTCCTGCTGTTCCTTGATTCGTTTCTCTGTAAGTATTGCGAGATCTTCTTGCTCGGATGCGGTAAGTTCCTCGCCCTGCCGCAATCTTATCATAAGTTCCAGTTCGTATAGACGGTCTTCATTAAAATCTTCGCCGTTTTCTTTGAGAGCGACCAACTCGTTCAGCTCTTCTACCTGGCGCATGTCCGTTTCTCGACGCTCTCGGAGTACTGCCAGGTCTTTTTCTTCCTCCAGTGTCAGGTCTTCACCGGCCCGTTGTCGCACTTGAAGTTCAAGTTCATAGATTCGCTCTTCATCAACTCTCTCTCCCGCTTCCTGTTTCTCAAGCAGCATTGACAACTCAATAGAATCCAGGTGCTCCTCATCTCTTAGATCAAAATATTCGTTTAGTTGGTCAGCTTCTTCGTTCGTTAAGTTGTCACCGCGACGTTGACGATCCAGAAGACTCAAAAGATGGAGACGATCTTCATCAACATGCTCTCCTTGCTCTTTGGATCGTAAAAGCTCTCTGTAGTCTCTTTGATCGACTCTAGCATCCTCCCGTCGCCGGATTAAAAGCTCGGCGTCTCGAATATCTTCATCGGTCATTGTATCATCCGCGTTTCGTTTGCGAACTAGCAACTCTAGTTCAAAAAGCCGTGTTTCATCTACGTCTTTCCCTTCTTCTTTCTGCTGTATGAGCTTGGCTAAATCTTGTTCATCTTGCTGGTCAAGTTCCAAATAGTATAGTATGGCTTGTTCATCGTCATCAAGCGTTTCTCCCATTCGTTGTCGCGCCAGTAATTCGAGTTG
Organism: Nitzschia inconspicua; assembly: GCA_019154785.2. Classification (NCBI taxonomy): domain Eukaryota; phylum Bacillariophyta; class Bacillariophyceae; order Bacillariales; family Bacillariaceae; genus Nitzschia; species Nitzschia inconspicua. The sequence continues at coordinate 780,991 of JAGRRH010000020.1, forward strand.
GTACAAGCGATCTTCGTCCACATCTTCCCCCATCTCTTGACGCTCCAATAAAATTTCTAGTTCCGCTTCATCCCTTTGGACCCGTTTCCGAACTTCTGTCAATCTCACTAGATCATCCAGCTCTTCCTCACCAAGGGGTAACGGATCGTCGTTGTTGCCCTGTTTTCGATGTAGACGATCAAACAACTCCAGGGCGCGCTGATCGTCGGAACTCAAAACGACGCCTGGAACGGACAGTCGTTCCATGAGCTCTTCTTCGTACCAGGCGCTCTGTCGTTGCACAGATTCTCGTTTTTCTCTCAAGTGTATATCAGCAGCATCTTCTTGTTCCGATGGCGTAGTGTTCTGGTTCGAATTATTTCGATTGATCGTCATGCGAAAAAAATTGTTGAATCGACTGGCAACTGGTGCAGAAGTTGTTTCTGTAGGAGGTTCAGTGGGTTTGTCGTCTTTTTTCTTGACTTCTCCATCGGTTGGCTTTTTGGCAGGTTTCTTGGATTTTGGATTGCCAGAAGATAACTTTTTCGTCTTTTTCTTTTTTCCCTTGGTCGTCTTTTTTAGCGTCTTTGACGAATTGTTGGTCATCTTTGGGGATTGCGCCTTGGGGCTCGGAGGGTGTTGAGGAGCTGGTGGCTTGGATATTGTCGGCTGTGACGCAGTCGTGATCGCCGTCTCGTTTGCGTGGACAGTTGTCAGTGATGGCTTTTCTGTCTTGTTGGTGTCACGTTTGAGCCACGCTGCTGCTGCTCCTCCCCATCCCCACCCTGAAGCCTTGGGTTGGTCGTGTGAAGGTGAAGTAGTCATGTTCATAGCAGCCGGATCGGATAGAGTAGTTTTCCGTTGCATTCACAAAAATCTTTTCTTTCCGACCAAAGGAGAGCTGAAGTGCTTTCCGTTGACAAAGTACAAGATGAGACCCGTGATGCGATAAAGAGTGCAAGTGGTGTTCGTATTGCCGTGAATTTGAAGTGGCACAACACTTGCAGGGTTCAGTAAATCGAAGTGTTCGTTTGTATTCAAGAAAGCTCGCCGCTTTGCCTTGCTGCTTTCTATTATTATTACTTCAGTATTATCCAAGCAGCGGTGTCCTACAGGTTGTCATCTAAAGCCAAACCAGAAGAAAGTTTCACACTAAAAATTCATCCTCCTTCGTTACTCGTACGGACAAAAGAACAACAAAACATTCTGATCAACATGATGTCGTACTTTTCACCAACGACTTTCAACAGCAACGTACGACGTCCAGAGGATCTGTGGGCCTATTTCTAGCTAGAACAGTCACTCTCCCGCCTAAATGAAGATCGACAAAGTGACTTTTACTTATTGGATGTCATAGAAAATGTTGTTCGAAAGAGGCATCATGACCCTTCGATTCGACTACCACGAATAGTTCTGGGGCAAATCACCTCTGAGAGTTTGTTCGATCGATTAGCTCATGAAAATCAGCCATAATAATAAGTGACTGTGAGTAGAAGTATGATACCCAATATAGCTACCGATAGGTACTCCAGCATCACCGTATGCCGTATGGTACACACTACCGGCAAGCAGTAGAGATTTATGGCAAATCATGCCAAGAAGTGGCTACGAAATTGGCAGTGATTGGTCGATTTATTAGAACCTCCCAAGCAACACATCTACAGAAAATCAAAATTGAGTTCTGCGCTGCATGTATCCCCATCGCACTGCGACATCTTCCCTCCTTGCGACCACCGCTGTTCTCTGGAAAGTTGCTCATGGAGTTCATAGGGGGCAAAGCGGACACTCCCATCTTTTCCATACAACCAAATCACCAGATTATGACGCTGACCACTGCTTATTGGCATGGCACCATGACGTAGGAATCCACGGTGCAATAGCGCCATACCAGGCTCAAACTGAAGTTCGTGACGGTGCCTTTTCATCCGTTTGGAAAGAGCATCGTTGTCACCATCTACCTTCGTTTGTACGTCGTCTGTTACAAAATAGATGGACGATTCCCCGTAGTTTTCCTTCGCAAGATTGAGATTGAGGTTCAGTGTGATCACCGAGGCATCGGAGTGTTCCTTCAATTGCAAATCTTCGGAAGAACTGTAGCGAATTGTAAATGCATAATAGTTGGCATCATCGTCCAGGTGGACATGAGACGGAAAGAAGAGTCGTCCTAACGGCCTCACAAAGTCATTGATCAACATGTCCAGGAAAAGATGTAGTGGAGAATGGGCAATGCCCCCGGGAATGGACGGATCCAGTAGCAATCCGTATCGATTCATGCCATTCGGTCGACGCCTTGGAATGTTTGAGTTGGCAATGGCTTCCAAGTGTATCCGAACAGCTTCAACACCCTCTTCCGTCAGAAGATTCTTATATGAGAATACAAGACGAGAAGCAATGGTTTCATTCCATATACGTCGAAGCTGTTCTTCACTGTCTGCCGTCGGATTCCTCCAACACTCGTAAACTTTATGTCTCAACTCGGGATGGATCAAACTGGCATTCAACAATGGCAGTGATCCTTCTTCTATCATCGCAACCTCCCACTCTTTCCATGCTTGTTTCAGTAAGGATTCATGTCCCAGCCACCACTCGGAACCCTCGGCTTCTCCCCCGACCGTAACGGATGTTTCCGGCGGTTGGAGCTGGGCAGCAGCTGCCCAAGCATTGGTCGAAACTCTGCGCCTTGTCGTCGTTTCAGTCTCGTCAGCCAGATTTTCCTTGATTTGTAGAGACAAAACGAAAGATGGCATGCATAAAAGAACAGAGATGACCTGAAATGAGACAGAGAAAATGGATCCTCTCATGGTCGAAGATTCGAAAGAAGATTACTATTATGCACAGAAAGATGAAATCGACGGATGTCGACTGGGATACGTCGTAGAAGAGAGTGAAGAGTGAAGAGGAAGATTACTGTAAAACAGTAAAACTGGAGCTATCGGTATCTTCGACCTGTATCATATCATACGAACCGCTACCGTAGCTACTACCGGTAGGTAGGTAGATACCTATTGCCATATCTACGTATCCACGGTAGTACGGTAGAGCTAAGAATAGTGTAAGGTAATGATGTTGTTGTTCGTACTACGTACTACTCCGAGTACGGTACTACGTACCAGGTAGCTACCGGTAGGTAGGTACGGTAGTAGGCTACGACGTACTGTCGTACAACTCATGTTCAATTTCCTTGCTTCATTAGATTTCTCCGTTCTCACCATGGGCATATTCTAAACCTCCTCCTAAACGTAGCTTCAAAGTTGGGCGTAAGCTAGTCGCAATGTTCAGCACAGTAAAGATTGTACCAAGACGACATGGTAGGAGGTATCGGCTTGAGTTGGACATCGACTTCATCCCTACAAGAAGAAGAACAACTCCTCCCCCCCTTGGATCTTCTAGGGGAAATCTGAGATCTCTCTTTCTTTTGGTGGCAGCCGCTTTTTCTGTTTCCAAAGCAGGCCAAAGGTTTCCATTGATTGGAACACAGCAGTACAATGGCCGTTTCTTCCGTGCCGCATCGCTTTCATCTTGTTTCTTACTCATCCTCCTGCCTTATCGGCTCCTCTCTACTATCATGTAGGCTTGGAAGGACATGATTACAACTGCGGCGGTTGCAAATAAACTTTCGTGAGAGATTCCATGTTTTCTCTGTTACTGTTGTTGCTGCTGTTGTTGTCGTTGTTTCATGGGGAATATTAAAAAGGAGATTAGGACATGAGTCGAACCAAACGCTGGTAAAAATACGGACGAAAACAGACGAAAAATAGACTTGTACCGTTTACGTAACAAAAAAACAGTAACTCAGGTTATCCAAGGCGCAAAAAGGGAAAAAAATTGACTTCGAAGTCGAGTTGCATCTAATAAGTCGTGCTGATACCATAGAGGCATAAGGATTGGCCAAATCCTAACCAAACTACCAGTAGCAACTACCGGTAGACTACCGGTACTCCTTACTCGTAATACGACGTACTGCGTAACACCCAGTGCTAGTTAAATTACCAAAAGTGAACTACTCCGGGGTGTTCAGTTCCGTTCGATACATCTTCTACTACACCGTTCCATCAAAACCACGTACTCTGAGTAGCTATGTAGGAATAGTAGATAGCCCGTTCTTCGCCAAGAAGGTCAAATGTATATTCAAGTGTTGATGTACGGAGATTTTTTAAAAGATGTCCATCGCTTAAAGAAGCGTTCGTTGAAAGTGTCAATGGGGCTGGAAGTTTAAATGTGATATTCGTAGATAATTTGATCGTTGGTGGCTCTAGTAATAGCCGCAAAAGGAAATGTACAAGTTGGTCCACAGCTAGCTAATCATCTCGATGTCGGAAAAGAACAGCACGTATTCGACGGTGCATCGCGTGCAGCAGAGACGTGCTGGCTGTTGTTGGTGTACCTGATGGTTTCATGTGAGTTATAGACTCCATGTCCTCCGATAGGATGCCCACTACTTCTTTGACCGAACTTCTTTTCACTTCCGGCGCCCATTTTTGCACGAATTCAACCATTTGTTGCTTGATTTTAGTCCAAGAACATCCCGTTTCCGGATCACAGCCTACGGTATTCACCAGATGATTGCCAGCAGAATAGAATTGCAGAGAGGGAATTTGGCGAACGTTTAACTGTTTGGTGACGTACTCTCGAAAAGAATCTTTGAAATTCTTGTTGTTCGAAATGACGATATCCGCGAATACTACGGGCTGTCCAACAAAGTGGGGAGCGTCATTCAAATGGCGGAACTTTTGCTTTAATGCCCTACAGGCCTTGCACACAGGGGACGAGAACTTGAGAATCACCAACTTGTCGGCATGAGCCGATCGAAAGTTATGTAGCTGTTCTTCGTTCAATATATTGTATACCCCATCGCTCCCAAGCAATGGCATACCGGGGTTTTGGCTCGACAATTTGGTAATGTCCTCGCGTTCTTTCGCTTCTTTTGCGATTTCCTTGTGTGCCTCCAACATGCCGTTGACAAGACCTGACAGCGATGATTCTGGCTGTTCTGCTGAAATAGCTGAATACAGCATAAGTGCCCTCCTCGAGTCGATAGCACCATGGCGGAACCTCGAAGTTTGGATCCGAATGGCGACATCTCCTACTTCCTGCGTTCGGAAAGCGACTACCGTGGCATTGCTCAACAGGGAAATCGTCAGCACCAATGCGCTTTGAAGTCGGAGGGACATCATCTCGTATCCTGCAACTCTTAACACTAGGAAGGTGGTCGATCTTTCCCCGCTCTTTTGTCCTGACAGTTATAACGTGTTCATATGATCATTTCTGCCTGAAACCATGGATGGAAGTGCCAGACTTTTTTACGGCCGTGGCTTCGTTGTTGATGTTCGGTTTGCAGTGTACAAGCTTTCTTGGCGACAACTCGCGACCTCAAGATACCTTTTTTCCCGCTCACGTGGCAACTTCGAGGTTCTCGTTTGTGATATTTGGTCGATAGAGTCGACAGTGCTCGTGCCTAACTAACTGTAACAATAACTTCAAAAGTGAAGGAACTGCGAACAATTATGATAGTTGTTACGCCTGTTCCGGTGTATGACTGCTCGCCTACCGTAGAATGGTGTACGAGAAGAATAGGTACGGTATCTATCGTACTACGTTGACTTCGGAGTAGTTGCAAAGTCAGGTTGAAAAAGCTTGCACCGAATGTCAATCACAGATCACAGACTATCTTATCTTATACCTCACTTCAACATTTTGCTTCGCATGCCACTGTCCTGCTTTGCTATTCAGAAGTCTTCTACTTTGGCATACACACTGCCATTGACGATATCTCCTGCTGAGGGGGAATATGCGAGTCTCTCGTATTTTTGCAAGCTGCGACGCCAATCATGCAGAGTCAACGCTCTCCATAATCGATTTTCAAGTCGGTTCTTTTTGTTTTCAACTGCCACCCCGTAGGTCTGTTCTCGCAGCGCTGCCATGGAATCATCCCAGCTCCAGTTGAGCATCTCTTCTCGAGCCGTCTTTCCCATGCGTTTGCGGAGCATGGGGTTGTCTTGAAGTATTTTCAGGTGCTTGATGTAACCATCAATGTTGCCAGTCTCCACAAGAAATGATCCTGTGTTCTCAACAGGACGAATAGTGTGAGGAATGCCACCTGCATTGCAGCCCACAACAGGGACTTCCGAGGCCATACTTTCCAAAACAACAAAACCCAGTGTTTCGCTGTCTGAGGGCATGCAAAACGCGTCTGCCGAAGCAAAGGCGGCACTCAATTCTTCTCCGTGCAACAATCCTGTAAAGACGGTACGGTCGCTATCGGCAAAATGATTGCGAAGATCCTTTTCATGGGGTCCATGTCCAACGATACAAAGCCGAGTGTTGGACGGCATGCCATCCAGAATCTCCTTCAGCTCCTTCAGTCGCTTCTCTCGTCCTAACCGTCCCACATATAAAATCAAAAAATCGTCCGGATGACCATTGGTCATGCGATCTCTCATTTTCTCAGAGTAGTGTTTTGGATGGAACCGTTCCGTGTCGATACCTTTTTCCCACAAGAAACACTTGGGAATACCATGATCAATGAACTCTTGCTGAATTTGGGGGGATGTTACCACCGTGGCGTCCATGAAGGAATGAAAGTATGCAATAATCATCCACACCAATTTTTCACACAGCCAACGTAAGCCGAGGAATTTCGGGACATAAGATCGGACGTAGACGGGAATGTGTGTATGATAGCTGGACACAATGGGAATTTGAAAGAGTCGCGAATAGAACAAACCAGCAAATACAATGGCGCCAGGACTGGAAACGTGTAAGATATCCGGGCTCATGCGACGAATGACGCGGGCGATTTTCAGCTTCCAATCAAAGCTCACTCCCAACTGATCATAGAATGGGAGAGCGACAGCTTTGGTATGATGAACACTTGCACCCAAGTGGGAGGTGGGACGAGCTGGGGTCCCTTCTTTGTTGACAACATCGACAGTGATAACTTCAAACTGGTTACGTCTGGAGTGTAAGTGTTGGAAAAGAGCCTGAAAGCGATTGGCATATCCGCTGACTGCAGACAACCAAAAAGGCGACGAGAGAGCATGCAAAGAATAAGGGAAATGAAACCACAAAATCCATCACTGGCAACAAAACTACTTTTGTCGGAATTTTGCATAAACGCACCATAGGTTAACGGGCTCGGCTCGACCAGAACAAGGATTTTGTTGTTGGGCGTCGGAGCGATTGCCGATAACGACGTCACCGCAACCGGCAATCCAAAGAGAGCCAGAATCGAAACTTTCATGGTGAAGGACGCCGTCGTTCGTTGGTAAACACGAAAGACTGTGTCGTTTACAATATTTGTAATGAAGGAGGCTCGAGCCTTTTTCGCCGTTTGTTGACAGAGATTCGATTTGTCGCTAATAATGACAAAATTATTTAGGGGTGGTGAATGGCGTAAGAAATCCGGACTTGTTGACATCTTGTGGTGTCAAGAGTGGGACTGAGGAGGCTCCCCTCGCGCGCCGTAATGTATTGCGCGCGCAAGCCAGTTTTGCACTTGGAAGTTTCTCGTCCCTTGATTTCCGATTGACGTCCAAACCCATTGCCACGACGAAAGCGATCAAGCAACCTTCATTTCGGTGACTATAAAAAGGTTTGCTCTATTCGTTACCTCCACCAGACGTTGACACTGGCAGACGTGTCAATGGATCTCACGTGATGCCACCACTTGGCTGGAATATAAAGAAGATCTCCCGGATTCAATATACATTCCTTGCGAGGTGGCGCTTCTTCCAAAAACAGCGGATACTGAGTTTTCACTTGTTGTAGTTGATCGCTATTTGTGTCATTTCCATCCATCACCTCTGGATTGATGGGGCTGGTGTTGGTTTGTTGTCCATCACATCCAGCATAATGCCATCCACTAGTTGACGACGTAGGTTCGTACAAGAGCACTCTCTTTCTCCCGACGTGCTGCATGAGACAGTTGTCGAGCGGATCAAAATGTAGAGGCGAGACGCATCCTCTGGGTCCCATCCACAACATGATCGAGTACAAGCGTCCGAGTCCCAAGGAAGAGGACGAATCACCTCTGCCATCAGCTTCAAAGCTGTTGTCGATTTGACAAAAGTTAGGAATAAAAATATCATTGTGTAATTGCTGGGGTAAATCGTTCTGAGCCATATACACAAGTTCGCTGGAAGGGATTGACCAGGATGATAGCGTTTTCCGATCCGAAGGAACGTCGAAGTCGTTCCAGGATGCTTTCCCGATGCGACCATGCCTCTCCTCGAACATCTCCAAGTATTGCAAATATCCCAAGATCGGTATTTCCGCTCGTTCCGACTGCTCGCTACCGTACGATCCGCCCATTTCCACCGCAACCATGGTATTTGATTCTGCGAATGCTTGCTGCCAATACTCCCACGACGTCCAACGTTTCGTTGCAGGTGCCATTTGTACCGCACCACGGATGACCACGGGACGTTGGTCTCTGTAATACGGTTGAAGGAACGCAGCCAAGTTGATATGTACATCTGAAAAACCAGTGCCGTCCGGAGTCATAAAATGCTCGTCAACCGACATGTTTGTGCTAGCGGAGCACTTACGCATCGCACATCGATGAAATCCTACATTTGCACTCCTTTCTACATTGCAATAATCATATCTCTTCAATTTTACGAATCGATGAAGAAGATCACGAGACGACATCTTGACTTGGGCTAGATCTCAGCCTCTGCCCTAGCAAGCAACAGTACTACTGAAGGAAGTAGCTGAAAGAGGGAGATCTGCAAGCTGCACATCTGCAAAACCAACAAGAAGAAGATTTTTTCATTTTACTTCATGTTTTGTTTACTTCAATGGTAGTTGATACGAAGGTACGGTAATATAGTACTCCGAGTACCTACCGGTATTTCATAGAACCGTTTACATACCCGGTAGGTTACTCGCGTACAGCGTTGCTTCGAACGACCACGTACAGGAAGGAGCACACGACTCATTACTGGTACGACAGGAGGTACGGTAAGTATTGTCGTACGTCGTACTCCGTAGTAATATTAATGATCAAACTATTGACTGTGACTGTGTATGGAGGTAGATGTCCATTATTTCGCTTTTGATTCCACGCATCACACACCTCCATCATCCACGGCATCCAAAGTGAACACAACCTCAAAGCTCTAGCTAGCCAATCAATATTTTATCTTGTAAAGTAAAAAGTATTTTAACGTGGCTTGGTCCATGCTATATCATCTTGAGCGTATGGTATGACATTCCCATCGTTTCAACACCCTCCAAAAGCTGACAGACAGATTGACAACAAACCATCATCATTGTTCGCTTTCTCAATCCATCACAACGCATCAACGGGAACGTAAGCAAGCATCATGGACTGTATCATTCCGGGGCATTCCATCAAACCCTTCTGTGCCTCGATCGGATGTTTATCCCGTATTGGGAAGGACTTGTACATTGATTTTGATCCGATTGGTGGATTGCGCATCCGTGCTTTGAATGATTCCAAGTCCGTCTTTGGCAATTTTCATTACGAACCAGCCTTTTTCACCCGATGTGCCTCGATATCTAAACCACCGACCAGTAGAAAAAGAAAGAAAAAGAAGAATGCTAGCCAGGAGGAGGAAGAGGAAGAAGAAGACGATGATGATGAATATAGTGAACAATGGACGGTCTGCATTGCCATGAAATCACTGGCGGCAGTCGTTCGAGCGCGCAAGGATGTCTTGCAGTTACACATGTTGACAGTGGGGGATCACTTGGCGTTTGAATTTCAAGTGGAACGAATGGATTCCAACGGTACCGTGAAGGTGACGCATAAAGTGGGGTATTCTCCTGCTGGTGCCATGGCCGCAGTCGCCCACACGGACGGTGCATCCGAGCTGATGGTCCAGCCCAATGTCCTGTCGACCATGTTGGAACCATTGAAACGATCTTCAGAGATTGCCATTCTCATCAATGACCATCGACGTATGATATCCAGCGTTACATTCCAACATGATGATCTGCCAGAGGAAGGCCCCACTAGTTTGAGCATGAGAACCAAGCAGGCGTCGCTCAAGACGGAAACAAGCGTATCGTATGACGAACTTGTCGATGTGCACTATGTTGGACACGCGGATGATGTGTCAGCATCCATGACACAAGGAATCCCCCCTCCAAGCGACATGAAGGAGCAGATGGTTTTGGTGTTCAGTCTGAAGGAATTCAAGGCCTTTTTGCAGTATTGCTCCCATGCTTTCGTCGACCAAGAACTTCAAGCGTCCATTCAGTTCTTTTGGGGCGGGAAACCCATGGTAGTGAAAACAATGGGAGAAAATTTCAATGCCGAACTCATAATGGCAACACTGGACCACCAGCTCCTGAGGAGCGATATTATGAAGGTATCGCCGTCTTCCGCGCCACCCACCGAGACCAACAGCAGTGTCATCGCACTGGGACCAGCAACGGCAGTGCGAACATCATCCTGACACTGCTGTAGATCAATGGACGATCGATTACATCATCTTCCCTCTAATAGATTAACTGTAATGAACGACTTTGTGAACTAGCTAGCTGGCCTTTGCTAGATCTATCTACTAGAAGTCGAAACGAATGTTTTTTGCGTTCACTGTACTAACCAGAAGGCAAGTCGTATGATATGTACCGGTATTCGTTCTCACAGTCAGTTTGTGTCGTCATGTCGAATTTTATAAAGGGTTCGCGTTACAATAATATTTGACAGGGAGGGTGAAAACCGATTTTCGACTACCGGTACTGTTATTTGTATTAACTCTAAATGAGAGAAACTGTAAATTCATGCACCAATGCACTCCGTCGAAATTTTAAATGTGATCTTTTTGTCGGTGGTCACACTCTTTCACTCACACCACTACAACCATAGTGACAAACCCAGTTGAAGCAACCATTTTCGTTCATCAATCATCAATCCTATCATCGTCATCAAGCAGGTGAGTGTACTTCTCGGAGTAGTAGTAGAGAGGAGCAAGGTGCGGGAGAAAGCAAGAAGCCGAGATTGGACGAACTGTGAGACCGACCCAGTCCCACAAAAAATGAATCGTCGCATATCGTCTGCTATGTTGATACTGTGATCGCTTCTTCTTTACCCAAAATCTTGTATTCCGTTGGAAGTAGAAATACTCATCACTATCTATCCTATCGGGTCGTCTCCCATCATACACAGCACATCATGTTGACCACCAAGTCTTCCAATTTCAATTCGTCCATGGCTCACCAAGGAGGTGCGAAAGGCGGCGCCGCCAATGCTCCCCCCAGTTTGGCAAAACGCCGTACAGCTTCTGGCGACGACTTGGCCGTTTCCGACATCAACAATAGTATCGTCAATATCAAGCTTCAAGAGCCGAACAATCCTCATAAAATGGGCCAAGCAACCTACAACGAGAAAGTGCCAACAGGAAGGGGCAACATTACCGACGAGACGAAAATCGCCAACAAAGAAAACAACAAGAACAACACAAGCCAGGGTGGCGGCTTCTACAAAAACATCAACCGTGTTGGAGCAGGGAAGAAGAACAAGAAGAACCAAAATGGCAAAGGATGGAAGCACCAAGAGCAATCCAACCGTCGCTTTGAGAAGGATGGACATTTCGTATCATACGAAGAATCCAAGGGTCGATTCAATGACGGTGCTTCGGTTCGTACTTGCGGCTTTGATTGGTTGGATCGTATCAATCAAAACATGACTGGCATTCAGGGTGTCGTCTTGCTCAACGAGTTTGGACAACCTGTTGTGGAATACCTTCCTCAAGATGGATTTGAGTACAAAGTCATCGTCAAGGCCAACAACAACAACAACAACAATAACAACAACAACAACAACAACAACAACAACAAACAAGAAGGTAACAAGAAGCAATGGGATCAACCGTCTCAACGCCCTCTCCCGACCCAACAAGTGCACCATCATTTTATGGGCCAGCCAGGTTTGGGAACGCACGTCTTTCCAGGCTATCCGCTTGTCGAGGGGAGCGCTGGTCTCCAAAGTTGCCAAGGCGTGGTCATGGGCAACTATGCTCCACAAGGATACCCAACGTACATGTACAGTCCCTCATCTCAACAAACAGTGTATCCCATGATGATGATGATGACACCTCAACCACCTTCCTCTCCATCTCGCTTTGGTGTACCACCTCATGGAATATACGCTGGCTGCGAACACTACCAGACTCAGCCGCAGTACTTTCAGCCAGCTCAAGCCGAATATGGAGGTGGCAACAACGGATACGAGGATGGATACCATCGTTTCCGTCAACTTCCGCCTCTCCCCAACCTTGACGAAACCCCGATGGCCGAGGAACGTACTGTAAACGATGGTATTCGTCGTGTGTCTGTCGAGCCTAGTTCAATCGAGGAGGAATGCAACGTCAATGGGATTCCAAGTGTGTCTCCGATCCCTCATTGAGTATTCATGGGCATGGGATGTACACTTGGCAATAGACATCTACGATTGCAAAGACATTCATTGGAGTTGTCCACTGAATGATAAGATAACGTATGATCTAAAAAAATGTTTTGATTTATGTCTAGAACAACGTAAGAACACCTTCGTTTCATTCTCCGTAGATCCTTCACAAAGCAACCCCCAGTGCCAGGAACTTTTTATAGATATTCCCATTGATTGAGATCCGAGACCGATGGCGAAGTGCTAGTCGTAGAAAATCTAGCTTCTATAACCCAAACAGTCCCCTACATTTGAATGCAGTGACATTCCAACTTCCTGTCAGTTGCACCCAATTGAAATGGCTTTCTGATAGTCGTACAAGTGAATCCCTATGAGCAACAGTACGTAAAGGAGTAAAGAATAGACGGGAATCTGTTAGTACAAAGAGACCAAGGAGCGGCAACGTATTTTCAATTGCAACGTACAGGCATTGGCGGCATATTTCGTCCCTTCTATGACAGGCAAAGCCGCATGCCTCGTTCGGAAATCAGCTTCGGTGGGGTCTGAAGAGCAATGCAACAATTGAGAGATCGAGTCATTTCAATAGAATGACATTCTCCGTCGAGCAGAGGAAGCAAGCACTCACTACTGTCAATGACGTTCGGAAAAAGGAGAGCCGTGCCCTTCTTTGGCTTGATAGTCACATTCATGTCGCGGAAACGAAGATTGAAAGGAAATTGAGTCTCTCCACCCGCAGCAACGTCCGACAAATACATGAACATCGTCAAAATACGCGGGCCGCAGAGTCGAGTTCGCTGGTGTGGGATGTAATCGTGATGAAGCTACATGACGAGGAACAGCGACATGTGAGTCATGAAAACATCAGACATCAGTCATTGCAAATTTCATAACTTCCTGGCAACGAATCACAGACCTTGTAAACTACATAGGGTCAGAAAGGGGAACAGAACGGAGGCAGTGAGAAAACGCGTCGAAACAGGTCGAAGCGCATTGCAAGATCTTCTATATGACATACACTGCCCGACATTATACCGCAAAATTTGCAAGTCCTCGCTATTCTCATTGGGAATGGCCAGTAGATCAGAAATACGCTGGTGCACGTGACTAGGAACATCACCATTTCGACATCCACTCTTAGAAGTGCACCAGGCGGAAGCGGATGTTCGTCGTTCAGTGATCTTGCCGAGGGACTCGTTGTCGGCTTTGAACGGTTGCCCAACATCCATACTTCGCTGAAAGCCTTGGTCGTTACCAAGTTTGATAAGTGCATCGCATTCATCGTCTGACAGGAAGTTCTCGAGTGTCAGAATCCATGGGAGACTTCCAGACGTGTGATTGGGGCTTGAGTGAACGGTCGCAGTATACCTCGATCTGTGTTGTGACGTGTTGCTGTAGTTTGCTGCAATCCCCTCAAATAGTTTGTTCAAATCACCAGGGAGCAGCGCTGGAATGGCACTTTCATCAATCCAACAGTCTCTGAGAAGCGACCAACTATTAGAAGCTGCTGTGTATCCAAGCCACTGACCCAAGTCCAACCAAGAGAGTGTCTTGCTCCAGGTCGATAAATGTTGCATCTCGTCGATATTCGAAACTTTAGTTGGTGCTGGCTTTGTCGTGACCCCAACATCACGGTCCATATGTAACCAAACCACAAAAGACAGCCCTAGCAACATTGTTGAAGCCGCAAGCGCCGCATAAGACCACCCGAAGATGGCAAGCCGCTCCCACCACCATTTCAAATTCGATTTGCTTGCAGTAATGTGGTTCCGTCGCCATTCTCTTGCGTTTGTCGCGTTCTTTCGCACCGTCAAACTTCTTCCCCGTTCCCGCTTTCCTTTGCGTCGGCTATTTGTCATCACGGTTGATAGGAGGCTCTTCCCAGACTGTTGATAGGAGAATATCGCGGATTTAAAAATGAAACGAGCGATTGGTCCAACTAAAATGTGTTGAAAAAGAAGAGTAAAAGTGAATGCGAAGGGGAAAAATACGAAGTATCTATCATAATGCACGACTATGATAGTAATAATTATTTGAAAATCTCCAAACAATGGTGTGGCATTGGATGCATGATAGTATGCTTCATACATAAAAGGAGTATACACATGAAAATTTTGAAAGCAATCTTCTAAGTACATCAATTTACTTAGATGGCGCCACCACGTAGCCGTTTATGACGAAAATCAGAAATTTTGAGGCCACTTTTTTGCGATAATCCCTCTGATCTCTCTTTCATTTTTCGTCTCTTTATCACATTGCAGCATCAAGGTCCACGACGTTTGTCATGCTTCGTTCATTAGTTTGAGAAGACAGACTCCATAGTTCTCGCAAGAACAACTACAAAATAACAGCAACTTAGATTTCTACCCAACACTAAAGAAAAAACAACCGATCAAACTTCAAGAAGTTGCATTGTGCCAAACATCGACAATGCCGAAGAAAAAGACAAACTACGAGTCAAAAGGATTTGTACGTCGGATCGCTGGAAGTATCTTCTCTTCTCGCGGTGGAGAAGATGTTTCATCAGGTAATATCACCAACTATTCGTCCGTTGGAGATACCAAGTGGAGACCACGAAAAAAATTATTCGAGCGACTAGATGGAGACGACGATGACGACCTTGGCAGCCTCAGCGAAGAACAGTATCAAAACTGGACGATTAAAAATGTTTACTCTACAGAAAGCGATGCTGGAGAATACAAACGAGAGATTCTATACGAGCGAAAACAAGCAGCCATGAAACATCGAGTAAAGAGTAGCAACAAAAAGCGGGACTTGACAGCCTTTAGAGTGAAGCCACCAACCAAGGATACTCAGGCCATTCGCCCAGAGATTACACACAGCGCCTCCAAGAAGAAGCTCAAGACTGACGTAGGTAGTCCCTTTATGGGAGAGCAACATCTTGGTGAGTCGCAGGAAACTCCGTTTGATGCGTTTGGCTTTCAAACCCAAAACAGTTTTGCATCTTTTCAGCATGACGACGAGTCAACTTCTCGCCACACCATGTCATCTCGACACACAGCTTCCACAAAACACTCCAATCCATCGCACCATACAGTCAGCAGTGATCCAACCGATTTCTTCTCCAAGGAGGCAGTAAAATTAACAGAAAATAATTTGGCACGAATGGCCGCCATGTCAGCTGCTTCGGCGACGTCAGCCCACGGTAGTGGAAATGCCGCTCGGGTTCCTGGAAAGGGGAAATTCTACCAGTTTGCTATTGATGAAGATAAGGAGTCGACTGTAGTGGAATCCAATGTTGGTATTCCCTTTGGATATAGAATCCCAGAGGAGGAGGAACAAGAATCGGTAGAATCTTATGACGACGAAGAATATACGGATGAAGAGAAGGATGACTCCGAATGTAGTCCTGGCGTTGGAAGCCAGAAAACGAAAGTGCAAGAGCGGAATCTATTCTCTGTGAAGAAAAATGACTTTTTCTTTCGTGATTCAGAGCGCTCGCATCGCCAAGTAGATGGGTACACCAAAGACTTTGATACCTTTGCGCTGAAAAAGGAAGACCCTATCGAAGAAAATTTCGCATTTCCACAAAACGCCGATACTAACTGTAACGTAGAAGACAATCTGTCTGATGATCCATTCTTTGAACCACCACTACAAGTACCTGTTCCAACTTCTATCCGCCAAGCCAGCGCTCATTCCTTGTCTTACAGTCCAAGCCCGACCAATCAAAAGAAGACACTTTCATTCAAGTCCAAAGAGCAATTTGTCCGCAACGAACGTCTACCGTTGAGCCCCCTCAGTAATACGAAGAGATCCAATAGTAATCGTACATTGGGCTTGCCTCCAGCTCGACAATCCTCAGCGAATCAAAACCAAAAGAGACCAGACCCAGATTCGGAATGGAAACCATTTCGACATCAAACAAGCTTTTCTAAGCCTGACCCTGATGCCAAATTCGACGATTTTGCTCTCTCCCACAAGCAAACTACTGTGCCAAGAAGCAATAAAAAAAAGCGCGACCCGTCGTTTTCAAGCACCTTCCCGGCTTTTGATCGTGATTTTGCCGAAGATAGCAGCACCAAAGAAAATCCAACATTTCCCAAGCCCGATCACAGGCGACAACACGAATGGGGACATTCCAAACAGAGTATGAGAAGCCAAAAGGGGATGGCATTCAGTAGTGAAAGCGAGAACGAATGTGAAGACGACCAAGACAGCTTTGGCTCGGATGGTCTATGGGAACGATCCGGGGGACGTGTTGGTCTGAACAAGTTCTCTTCGACAGCTTCAATTGGAGGTAGTGTCGCCTCCTACGGATCAAAGCGTATTGAAATTGACGATAACAAATCTGTCACATCGTTCGGAAACGCGTCAACAGCTGGACAGTCTTTCACCAAACCGTTGGGTCTTCCAAGCAATGCTATCATGGCATCTATGCTCTTTCGAACGCATTACAATATCGACCAGCAAGATGTTGAAGAGAAAATCAAAGCGAAAGAAGAGGAAAACAGCAAAAACAAGAAAGCTCGACGCGGCGATATCCCGGATGCCGTTCATGCAGACCACGACTACATGACCAATGTTTCAAGTTTTTCGGAAGAAACATCCCACTTTCAGGAAACTTGGAGAAAACCATCTCGAGATTTGTTGGACTATTTTTCCCACGCCCGCACCATGCACATGGATACCAGAGAACGCTTGGAACGTCAAAAAGCCAAGGCCAAGGCTGCGCTTTTTGAGGCATAGATTCACGAGACTCCTGGTAGTATCGTCATTCTTGCACAAGCAATTGATAACGGAAATAAATAACACCAAAATACAACTCCAATTAACAAGACGTACACATTTGAAGCAGTTGCATCTACGACTAGTACTTCAATCATCACCCCAGCATCACTTTTAACTCTACAACTATGGGAAAAACGCACTATCTACGTTATAAGTAGGAATTATTGTTGTGTCTCTTCACATTGTGAGACGAGCGAATAAGAAATACGAGGTCGACCGATGACAGAAATCAACTGGCACCACATACTATCTCTTGATGGACGACAAAGCTGTGGCGGCTGTTCCTGGACTTGAATTCCCACCGAAAACGTTCTGCAGATGATTATGCTACGGCTAACATTTTAGTAGCAAAATGGAGGAGTATTTGAATTCCAAAGCCACCAACCCCTTCGCCAAAAGACGAAAAGAATAGACTACGAATCAATTTAAATGCTTCGGAATTCCAATTGTTGGCGATAATAAGAACAACAAGGGAGCGAAACGATTATGTGTGCCCCTGCTATCAATACGTGGAATTTTGCCACACCAATACTAACACTACAATCGAAAAGGTTTGAGACTGTACCGAAACCATCACAACCAGGTGCAAATCAATTCTCTGCAAGACAAAATTTCTTTTCAAAACTGGAACATACCAGTAGTGGTTCTATCTAGTAGAGCCATTTTTCCACTTTCTAATTTTCAGGAGCGAAGTCCGCGTGAGTCTCTTCGTACTTCGACACAAGGTGCTGTCCAGCTGTTGTAGGAAAATACTTCGGAGGATTTCTTTCGTCCGTACATGTGGGAAGGCATTCCACCACAGTTTCAAAGACCGGGTCGAAGAAGAAGGGGATGGAGTATCGCTCGTAATCTGACGTGGTCAAAACTCGATGCAGAGTAGACTTGTACTTTCCATTCGTCCAGACTTGAAGCATGTCTCCCAAATTCACGACAAAGGAATGTGGACGAGGAGGGACGTCGATCCACTCTTCGTTGTGAAGTATTTGCAATCCCGGACACTCGTCAGTCAACAACAGTGTTGCAATCCCGTAGTCAGAATGAGCGCCACAGGCGTACACCCCCTTTTCCGGTTCGGATTGTCGTTTGTCGTAATGTAGCAGACGTAGTGTCGCTACTGGCTCTTCAAAGTCCTTGTCAAAATAAGTTTCCTCCAAACCCAATGACATGGCCAACAGCTGAACCAGTCGAAAGGCAATTTTTGTAGCCCTGTTGTGATAGCCTTCCATGACGGCCCTAAAGTTAGGGAGAATATCAGAATCTGGCCATTGATTTGGTCCTCTCAGCTTCTTGGGGTCGTATTTAGGATCAGTGATGGGGATTTCTTTCCCTATGTAATATCCCTCCTTAGTATCTCCCTCTGTTTGCACAGCAGGATCCAAGGTCTCCTCTTGCATGTTGGTGTATCCTCGACTCATGATCTTGTCACTCAGAGCCTCTTTTTCAGCCTGAGAAAGTGCGAATAATTGTCTGGACTGCTCGAATACATCGTCAATCTCGTCGGGTTCCAGGCCATGGCCTTCCACTACCGAAAGAAACCATGGTTTCGAATGGAGACATCAGAAAAATTTAAATGGCACATTTTTTCGCAATGGGTATCTACAAAACTTACAGTAGAAAAATCCGATATTCTCACACACATCCTTCAGCTTGGTAGGAGCCTCAGGATCGTCCATTCGAATGGTCGGAATCGTCACCCATCGTGTACTCACAGCCGAAATCGTCATTTTCTGTTTTCTGCAGAAAATTACGTGCGACTATGACATTGGTATGTATGTTCCGTCAAGTGTTTCAGTAACTTGAACTGTCAGACCATTAACACGCAGAGAAAACTGGGCTTGAGAGGCTAAGGTATCTACTCGGAGTAGAATAGAGAAGTGGACAGTTATTTTCGAACCGGAGAGACAAAACTTCATACGACAGTACTTGTCGAAAGCGAATCCAGAATACACTGCTGTCGTTGGAGTACGAGTACCGTAGTTGTCGTGGTGCGAGATTGAAGATGGAACGCGATCAAAGAGAATTTGGCGCATTTTTCATAGCTTGCGTGAGCTCGTCAGCTACGATAGCTCTACTGTGGCTACCGGTACCGGCAGAGTACTGGTAGCAGTGAAGAAAGTCTTTTCATCATGGCTATGCCAACTGCTACGACTAGTCTAGACTACCGGTATTAGCTCCCGCCTACCGTAGTTCCGTATCTGTTGTATTCGTGAGAAGTTGACTCACTTTTAGTACCGGAGCACGTTTTTGCCGAGGCTACAAAGCTTAAAATGCTAAAGAACGCAATCCTGTTGAATAAATTGAAGTTGAGACCGTCGACATCAAAATGATGCAAAAGCACCAATCGTGAATCGATCGTAGAATATTTAACTAACTTAGTAGGAGTTTGGTTCCATAAAATACATATTTCGTAGAACGATGTGTACTAGCTGTAAACGAGTTCTGGCAAAAACGATGGAACGTTTAAGAATCGTCAAATTGACGATCGTCTGCAGAGGGAAGCAAGACCTCTACGCTATCCAGCGAGTCTACGGAATCCAGAATTTCAGTAAAATCGTTGGGCGATCGAGCTTGTAAAATTCGGTCCAACTCCAATTTGGAGTAGTGCGAAGCTGTGTAGACGCCGCCCCCTCCGAACACAAGTCCCGAGACGATCGTGATGATTTTGACTGTCGTGTTGCCAGAGGTGGTAGAATCAGCAAGACTAGAGGCACTTGCGCCGACAAAGGACAGCATGAGGGCCCCAGGAAGTAGCGCAACCAATGCGATCGTGTAATCCCGCAACGGAATCGAAGTGATGCCACTCATGTAATCCAAGGCATTGTAGGGAATCAGTGGACTTAGTCGCAGTAGAACCATGATTTTCAATCCATTTCTCTTCAACGCCCTGTCAATGGCTTGGAAGAGTGGATAAGACTCTGCTAATCGATAAACACAGTCCCGAAAGAGATATCTCCCCAACAAGAAGGAGCCGATAGAACCCAGCGATGCCCCAACAAAGACGGCGCAGGTCGCTATCAATACCCCCATGGCTGCATTATCAAACGCTGAACCAAGGGCAAACCCAGCACCCAATGTTAATAAGGACCCAGGAACAAAGAAGATGGTCGCTACAATGTAGCAAGTGGTCACTGCCAGGGCACCTTTGTACGGATGTTGTTGGACCCATCCCAGAAACTGGAGCAATGCAGTTTCGACATGTCGCTGCCCCAATGAATCCACCACCACATACAAGAAACAGGAAAGCAGCAGAATCCCTACGCCTATCCGAAGTAGGTTGTTGTGAGACGCGAGATCTGTTCCAAGACTGCGGCCGTTCGGTGTTGTGGAAGATACCGAGGACCGAACGATACCATCAAAGTGTTGTTCCTCGTCACTGTCAAGCGACTGCTGAATTTCGAACGACCGCGAGGAATCGTTCTCCATTGATGCTGACGATGATTCGTCCTCCAAAAAATCCCTCATGTTTGCAGTAAGGCTGCCACAGCTATGCCATCTTTTCTTTGTACGACATACGACTTGAGCAATAACAGTAGTAGTGAAAGACTTCGGCATGCATACAAAAGAAAAAGACGTCGCGCGAAGACAATCCTGTCGTGAATGGTTCAGTCATGCAATCAGAGTGTCTTGCTGCAGATTCGAAGATTCACGGTCAGATCCAATTTTCAGGATAAACTCTCTACTGGTAGCTACCGTAGGGCCGTAGGGGTAGTCTACGTACCCGTACGACGTATGATACTACCTACGGTACTCGGAGTCTACTTACTTTTAGTAGAGAAGTTATCGGTTGTCGTTGCACTTGACTCCGTCCTCCATCGTAAACTACTTTAGGTACTTAGTAGTATTAATAATACTGCAGTATTGTTCTTCATTTTACTCTATATTGGATCATGTGAACATGACCTGTATCGTTGAGCATGTCTGTACATGGTCCACTCGGAATACCAATCGAAGACAACATTAATCAGATGAAAAGGCAATTACGTTGAGCAGAAACAGTACCACTAGCTAGCAGTTGATGCGAGACAACGAATACGTAGTAGAACGGATACACCAGCTGGACAACGGTAACCGCTTTGGAGTCCCATTAATCAGTCCCCACCACCAACAAATTACGAGAAAAGCAACCGTTTTGTTGTGAACATGCATCACCAAAGATCCCGTATTACGGTCGGGAAGACGAGGAATGGACCATGGCTCGCTTTCTGGCTCTTCATGATCCTTTTGGTGGAGACACTTGTCGTAGAAGGATTTGTATTTGGGTCATTGCCGCATTCTACGTGCACCTATCAAATCAAAGACTTGTACGCCTCCGCGTCTCGCACAGAAGAGCCGGCTAAAACCGACACTGTCCCCGGGAAAATTTCAGCAAGCTCTATTTACATGGATATTGAAGTGGCCAATCAACCGATCGGTCGTTTAGTGTTCCATCTCACCAATCCATCGCCACTTCCCATTCATGCCGAAAATTTTGTCCAGCTGATCAAAGGGTCGCGACGAGGCATTGATCCCAAAGCGCACTATGTGGGATGTGAATTCGACTACTCTCCAGCTTCAGTAGAAGATGGTATGGGACGGTATCGATGGGGACACCAACTGCGAGGACGAGGACGCAATGCTTTGGGAAGAGCCGATCAGCCCATTTCGGACCCTAGGAATCAGCTGCAATGCACGCATTCCTGCTTTGGTGGACAATACTACGGAAATTTGTATACAGAGATAGAAGGAGATCCGGGAGTGTTCTTGACGGTTCCCGTAGTAGGACCCGGATTCGGAAGCTCCAAGTTTTCAATTGTCAGAGTAGGCGAGTCGCCAAAGGAATGGAAAGAGCGATTACTCATCAACAGCGGAATCATTGGAAGAATGGACCCATCTTCGTTGGAAACACTGCATGCCATGGCGAGACAGCGGATAGGGCCTCCCAAACTTGTCGCATGTGGGGTGCTGGAAATTGATTGATTACAATTCGAATCCAATTTCCATGGAAATGCAAGAACAAAGTACCTCGCCAAATGGCAACAGAAGAGTGTCTGTCAATATACTTTGTATCATTGCGGCTCTAATAAGATGTGTTGGAATAGCTAGAAGGCGGAGAGTGAAATATTTCCGCTCCTTTTTAAAGTCATTGGAGGTAGGAGGGTAAACCAAACGAGGAATATTGCTCTGGCGAGCGAACCCCACGCAGTTCATGGAAGTACGGAGCAGTAGGGCTTGTTATCTCCTTGTCGGAACGAAAGCGTAGCTTATACTCCGTGCGTAATGGTTTACTTTATTATAACGTAGTGTACTATTTCGGTTTTGATTCTTTCGTCTTGTGTTGAATATTAAGCAAAATGTTTGGTGCAAGTGACAAAAACAATTCAAAAGTGGTTTCGGCACAACAACTCATTCAGGTTCAAAAGAAAGAAAAGAAATATATTTTACAAGTGTATTACAGTCAGGGGAACTAAGAATCCACAGATAATCTATCAATTCAGCATGAGAAGATGTTGTTCAGTACCCAAAATCTGACCAGAAAGTTGTGTTGTTCCCCAAGGAATGGGTGCATCATGGAGGGAGGCGAGGAAGAAATGCCCTTGCGTGATTCTTGGGGGATGAATTGTAGCAACCAACATTCCTGCGGTGGAAACTGCATTGAAAGGGTCATGGGCAGTATCATTTTTATTTCTACTACTACAGTATTTCATTGGAGGTAAAAATTCCCTTGATTGATATGGAAGGTTTGCTTTTTTTAGACCTCGAAGTACAATTTGCCGCCTTGTTGGAGTGCAACAGGAGGTTACACTTATCAGCAAACCCAACCCATCAACGATAATTTTTCTGTCTTATCATCTCATTGTTTTTGGAAGACCACACCGCATCTGAAATTTCAATTGTTCAGATTTTTACTCCGTGGGTGTGATGAATTTCACCTTTCCAGCTCTAAGTTGTTGGAAGCAGAATTGCTTCACACGAAGAAGCTCTCAAATATATCTAATTTCAGGATTTAGTTTGAAAACAGATAGTAGATCTAATTTCAGGATTTTGTTTGAATGATTGTTCCAAATCTAACTGCTGCCTAGCGGTAACTATTTATTACTTCGTACTACGAATTTGCATGGTAGCTAGTAGTCGTCTCGAGCCCCAATCAAGTCTGTGAAGCAGCACAAAAGTCGACCGGAAAACAGTACGTGGTACTATCGTACTCCGGTACTCCGAGTAGACTACCGGTACAGGTACTCACAGTTATTACCGGTAGGTAATAGCACGTACCTGGTACTCAATCTACCGGTAGAGCTGTATCTACTACCGTACTCCGGTACTACCTAAACTGTAAGTCGTACTTTCGTACCATAGACTACGGTGGTACCAGACTTACTGTTAGTACGTCATCATTACCGTGTATGTTTTGCTTACGTCGTACTGAGATGATGATGAAACAATTGTTCCAACAAGAGAGCGATAGTTGCAGTAGACTACCGTACTACCGGTAGGTAATTCTACCAGTAGAGTAAAATAAAATAATAATACTTGTCTGTTGGAAATCTTATATTTTGTATTATCTTGAATATTATTAGTGCAGCGCGTAAGTAAAAAATCAAACGAAAAAATGATTTTAAGTATTCTTATATTTTATATAATCCGACGTATATTTTTATATTAGTTTTTGAATAAAATGTACCACGAGCAATGTGCCTATTTCAAGTATTTTCATGGTTTAAAAATGACTACGAGAATGCTGTCTGTGTTTGTTGGTCATTCTCGCTCGTCTTCAACACAATCTCACAACTCATCACCACGTTGTCGCCCCTCCGTAGCTTCATTCACCCTGGCCAAGTAGAAACATGGATTATGCGACGTCTTTCGCAGCATCTGAGGCAGCCGTAGCTGCTTCAGAAGGTCACATGAACAATGCTGATGATGACCATTCTGAAGATGCATCAGATAACAACATCGCCAGTTCCCGTACTGCTGCCGTTGAGGCAATGATATCATTTCTTTGCACTGAAGCAAATGTAGCGGAAGAGCGAGCCGAAAGACTGAGGAATGAAGGAAAGGCACTGGCAGAACAGTTTGGCCTCGACTTCAACCGCTACAACAAGTACAAGCATCATGGACCGAATTCCAACGAAATGGCCCCACTTGACGAATACGGCAACCCAAAATACAAGGGCAAAAAACGTGGCCGAAAACCAAAGCCACGTAAACGTAAGCACAATCCGGACAGAGAAAAGCGCAAACATACAGGTTATACCTTGTTCGTGCATGAAACACATCCTCTGATCAAGACTGAAAACATTGGTGCGACCAATACACAAATTGTCAGCATTGTCGCTAAGCGATGGAGGGAACTACCAGACTCGGAACGGGATCAATGGAAAGAGAGGGCACTTGCCACACACGAGGAAGAAACGACGCATGGTGACCAAGAGGAAGAGGGATATCCAAACGTAAAAACTGTTGGAGGAGGTGATGACTCTTCCTTGCCGCCGGCAAGAAAACGAACGAAACGGAAGTGAGAAGAGGAGAGTTGTACTGTACCAGAAACCAGGGAGGTCCACAGAAAGTTGCAGTCCTAGATGTTGAACAAGGTGTATCGTGTTTTGGAGGAATCTCTTGTTGCTTTAAAGACTTAGTGAGTAGCGAAGGCAAATTAATCTTTCCAGCACACTCTTTTCCTTCCTTCTGTACTAGTCGCATGTGATTCATAGAAAATTCTGGATTTTGAGGGGGCATAGCGTCGTCAAGAATCAAGAAACGTCCCTCAAAACTCCAGAATCACAAGGCCACCATCTTCTTGTGTGCTTTCTAACTTCCACGAAAGTAATGAACCGGACAATATTTCTTTGTATAAAACTATCTACCGTAGTCTGCTTCAGAAAGATTTTGAAGCGACATGATTCTACGACGAACTTCTTTGAAGGGAAAAGGACGCAATCAATTACGAGGATAACATACCGGAGTATTTTCCCCGCTCTTGCCGGCCCTGAAAGAGTCCGAACGGTAGGTAAAGGTAGGAAAGCGTCCATTTTCCGTTAGGATAAAATATTCTCAGTTCGTTTTGTCAGACTACAAGGGCTATCTAACTGTCCTGCGACGTAGCGGTCGAAAGTAGGCTGAAACATGGTTTTCAGCGATGAAGCGGGTGTACCATAGCCCGAATTAGAAATGTGTGAAGTGCCTTCTTCTCGACTGCGACATTTTCGATGCATGCCCCAATGGTTGGACTTGTGGGGGAGGGGGGGGGGCTTTCATTCAGAAAGGAAGGTGTCGAGATTTTTTTCGATCCAAATATTTTATATATAACGCCTTCTCTTTTCATTGGAAAGAGTCCGTTTGCTTTACATTCTTCGCTCAACCAGTGCCTACCACTACAGTAAAAATTCTTCAAAATTGCTAGACATCCTAATCCAACAGCATCTCAACCTTGCTTGTTGGGATCTGTGAGTTCATTGATGCAATGCAGCCACCATTTTCTCTACCTCAGTTGCTGTGAATTGACTGTGAGCTTGTTTGCTGCTACTACTCCGAGTACGAACCATTTACCATGGCTTGGTCCTACTATCATACTAATACACATTCAAAAAATAATAATAATATTATTCTTATTAAATATTATTAATTGACATTATAATACATATATTATATATATATTTTACTATTAATACGTACAGAGGATCTATTCAGGTTGTTTTGGATCTTTGTTTCTCCGATTGGGGATCATTATAATAATCTATCCCCAATGGTATCAATGACGCGCTCGCCAACTGGCTCAACTTCAAGTAGCAGATGGCGAAAGACATCCTGATTGGTATAAAAAAAGGATTCCAGTTCACACCTCGATTTGATACAACCAATCGATGACGAGAGAGGAGGAAAAAAGGATGTTCATGAAATCGATTATGTCCTCGTATATGAATGAGTGGGATGCGAATCTGAATCTTCGTTGTTGTCAACTACCTGTACTAAAAAAGTCGTGATAGTAGAACAAAGACCATCCTAGCTGCTCTTTATTAGGTAGTTAGGATGGGATGATCAAGTAAAACACAGCTTGAGATGTGAGACGAGATAGTTTCATGTTTTGTAGTGCCAAAATGAAGGCTTTGAAATAACAATACGAGTATTTTGATCGATTTTTCTTCTTTCTTTCCCATGAGAATATTGTGTGAAGTTGGAATCGTTGGATTGTTTGGTTTTTTTCAGGGCGTGGTATTTTAAGCGGGAAAGTGTGCTGTCGATAGTAATAATAGTGTCATGGGTGTGGGTGTAGAAATTAATGGTAGTGTACAATCAAAAACCGGAGGAAAACTGTTCCGTCCTAAGCAGCGTGAACGGGTAAGCAATTCTCCCCTGGCCCTAAAATATCAAAGCTTGTTTTGGGTGTTCCAAAGGTCCCTTGTTCCAACTCCTGCAAAAGTATCTGCACATTTGAAGGCTCTTCTTCAGGTAGCATCGATGTCTGATGTTGCGCGTGTAAGTTGTTGCTGCTCTCTTGGAACTTGAATTCGAGATTGAGCTCCTCGTATCGTTCTTGCTCCAGCAAGTGAAAGGTGAAGCCTTCAAACTCTGCCAAGTCCAACGTAGTATCGATGCTGGTGGCAGCCGTATCGAACTCCCGCAGAAGCTCTCCAAACGATTCCAGCGAAGATTCGGATACTTGCCGAGGCATTATTGCCGAAGCTCCGTCTGCACTTCCTTGTAGTGGAACGACAACAGGACGCCGCATCGTGGGTCGTGATGTAGCCGACGCTCTGGAAGTCTTGACGGCAGACTGTGCAGCAGCCGTGGATGGAGGAGCGGTTGCCAACGAAGAAGACGGAGAATTCCCACCGTCCCTCGAAACCTTTTTGGCGCGTTGTCTCGTCAAGAGTTTGCACCAGTCGGGACGATCCTTGACAAATTGTGGATGAAAGTAGGCCCCCTTATGTGGACCACTTGTCAATCTCTCAAAGTTCCACAAGTTTAACTGTCGCTGAAAGGACTTGTACTTAGTCTGCTTGAAGTACATAGGTAAGATATCACGAACAAATTCGGGGACATTATGGACCTTGAAGGCTTTGCCTTCGGGCAACCAGCTTACGATGCTCTCTTTGTGTTCAGTAATAGCATTCAAAAGCATTTCATGCAACTTCCATGGGAAAAGCACGGCCGGGTTGCCTGGTTGTTGTTCCTGGTGTTCCGATTCCGAGGTCGTGTCCGATACAGACGACCCAGATGACCCGTCAGTAGAACGGTCGATATCGGATACGACACTTCGCGGACTAGCGGCACTTTCAGGATTTCTAACTTCCATGGTGGTAATATTGTTGTACCTAATGCAGATGAGAATATGTACAATAAAACAAACAAATTCGTGTTTTTCTCTTTAGTCTTGATAGATGGTAAGATTCATGATAAAGATCGGCCGAGAACGCCTCGAAATTTGTGAGCAGGTGGAGTGATAGCGGATACCGCTTGCGTGAAAATTCGTTGTTTTACCGTAGCTTGTTCCACACCGTGCGCTCGCACGGGCGATTTTATCGCTCGACCAAAAGAAGCAGCTTGGAGTTCTCAAACTGCGCATTCCCGTCAGTACGGATGGATTTTTTACGAGTGGATACAGATTCAAAACTCTCACGATCCTAACGGAAGCAGGAATGGTAACTGTAAATAAAAAGAAGGCGGAAAAACAGGGTTATTACTTTCGCATTATTATGTTTGTTTATCTCCCAACCCTTGGTGTTCGTCATGTGTTCCACGAATTCTCTCGAGCGACAAACGTTCGACCTACATCGACGTCACTTGGGCCATTCAAGGTGAGACAAATGTATTGATATATATATATGAGTTCGTCATTGACATCTGCCAGTACTACTTTCTTTTAGTCAAAAGAGTCGAGATAAAACTGGCACAATAAAACATTTCTGGAACATGCGGGCATTCATCTTAAATAAAAAACCTAACCTCAACCCTAACTGACTACAATATTTTTTGACTATCCCTAATGGTTCACTCGTTTAGAATCGAATGAAAAAAAAATCCCACGATCGAAAATTCAGACGATGACGAAAAAAATTCAGCAGATGACGAAAAAAATTCGTCATCGTCTGAATGTGTTTCGTCATCATCTGAATTTTTTTCGTCATCGTCTGAATTTTTTTCGTCACTATATTTGGGGATCCACTTCAGAAGGGGGATCAGCCCAGCTTACGTAAAATTCGGAGCAACTGCGTTTTTCACATGATGTTGTGTACGACGTGTACAACTACCAAGGAAATGTACATCCTAATCGAAGTCCAACGTTTGATCGAAGCAATGGTCTTTGAATAGGAAGCAACTACCAACGGAGTCAACTTTTCCCTCCAGCGTGAGCAGTTTGAGTCATCTTCGGTTCGAAGAATGTTCTTGTTGTTATTTGTTTCGGTTTCGAATAGCGATTTCCCCCAATCCACTGCTCATTTGCAAGGTTCGAAGTCGAGACAGCACATCTTCCTCGCCGCTAATGGCCCATGATCGTCTTCTGTTAGCCATTGTGAAAGTCTTTGTGTGGTTTCATAGAACTCTCAACACGACGGTCAACGAGTAACCAGTACTACGACGATCAAAATATTGTATTACGCGTGGTTAATGCTTGTAGTACTAGTGTGACTTTGATAAAAGGGGAACAAAAGAGGGGGTAAAATCGTGTCCCAAAAATTTTTCGTCATCGTCTGATTTTTTTTCGTCATCGTCTGATTTTTTTTCGTCATCGTCTGAATTTTCTTCGTCATCATCTGAATTTTTTTCGTCAAAATGACGAAAAAAATTTCGTCATCGTCATCTGAAAAAAAATCGAAAATTAGAAATCTATTAGGGTTTTAAAAAGCCTAATTCTGTCCGGTGAAGCGGTACTGAAATATTCATTTCTAATATTTTTTTCAGACGAATCCCCGCATGTTCCTGGAGTATTGACGAAAAAATTAGGTAGTTCCAACGGTTGTAAAGTTGGATCATCACCGTTTTCTCGTCCGGATGATTTTCAAACCTCGTTATTCTTTTTGTCTCTGGCAGAAACTTCAACTTGTTTTACAATCATCACCAATCACATAGTTCACTGTCAGTACTTACAGTTAGTACGTGTTAATTATTTTACAGTTTGTAATAATAGTCTCACTTTTGCATGCCGTCATCTTCCTCGTCTCCCGAAGAAAAGATCGGCGGACTGGATGGTCTGTTGACACTGATTGGCATCGTCCCGGCTCGAGCTCGTTTCATTGGTGGAGCAGTGGCATCTTCTCTGCTGTCATCACTTTCACTTGGACTCAGCTTTGGGATGATGGGTGCCGCTTTTCTTCCCACGGGACCACTGATTCCTTTCTTGATGGGATCTTGGGTTGGACACACCTTTGGATTGTATCATCATTATCGACAGTCTCGAAACGACTCCCTGACGGTAGCCAGAAACTTTCCATCCATCTTGGCTCATGCCATGTGGACTGAATTCGGTGTCATTGTTCCTTCCGACGTGGTATCGGCAACGGAAGAACGATGTCGTCAACACAACGGCAAAGTCGACAAACAAATAGCCCAAGATATCGCCAAGAAGAATGCAGCGATGATGGATCAATGGATTCAACTACAAGGATACAAAATGGTGGGGTTTGCCATCTTGTCAGTGCCACAATGTGCCGAAAATATTGAAGAAATACAGCGACAAGAGCGAAATAATCTCATGCAGGACCATCAAGAAAAGTTTTGCCCAACGTAGCAGTTAACAAGATCAAGGCCAAAAGTGTAAATCGGCACAGCTGAAGAACTGAGACATCCCAACTTAAGTTTTATGTTTGACGACGGCAGAATTCGACTTAATACGACTTGCGAATGCAGCAACGCCATGTCGGACAACATGCAAAATCCAAAATAAAACACAGAATCGAATCAATTTCCACGTCATTTGGGGGCTGCTGAAAGTCGCATGTCATAAATCCGAGATCGCTTCTCCAGTTCCTGCGTTCCTGCACATGCGCTTCCTCACGTCTCGGAAGCCGCAATCGTCTTATTGTCATTCTTATGTGTCGGGACCATGATGGAGAAACATTCTCCAACAACAATTTACTCGGTACCAACTGAGAGACAATACCAAGAGGCGTTTGGACTTACGTTGAGATTGAATGATTCAGAGGTACTTTTCATCCTTGTATTGGCTTGTCAAAAATGATTGCAAGTCGTTTGTGACAACATTTGGCTGATGTTTATTGTGATTGCTTCATCATGATAGAGATGCATAGACCAAAAATACTCTCACTGGAGAGCGAGGGTAGCCTGCATCAATGCGTCCTAGTACCATATTAAAAAAAGAAACACTTGCTTTTGCGGTTTGGTCTCACGAAGTCTCTAGAGGGAAGATCGTGGTTTGACCAACCTGAAAATAAACTTCAAGTTGTGCCTATTTCATGCTACTATTATTATTTGCATTCCCAACCACCGACCCTTCAAATCATTCTTCGCGACCGAGGTGGAAACGAATCTTCTGGCTTGACTTCAGCATTTTCTAAGATAGATCCCTGTGTTCCCGGCGCCTTCCCCAACAAGTCCGATTGGCGAGCCATGGCCACCAATTGCTCCTGGAAGTATTCATTCTGGAGAGCGTCATCACCACGTTGCCAGCGGATGTGTCGCACAGTTTCCAAGACAGGCTTTTGATTTGTCAACATGTAGTCCACCGCCACAACTAATACTGATCGATTCAAGCCAGCGACACAATGAACGACGACATTTCCTTCTTGGTCCGGATCATGGATGTAATCATGAGCTTCTTTCCAATCATTCGCTAGCAAGGGATAAAAGTCTTCATCAAGAGCGTTGATTCGCTTGTAGTCAAAGCCCTCATTTTTGTAAGCCAGAATGGTCGACTTTTTCAGAGCCATGGGCCCGGCCATATTCAAGACTCGGCGGATACCCAATTTCTTGAGCTTTGACAAATCTTGGACACTGCAGGCGCTGCCCAGATAGACCTTGCCGTAAATGTGCACCGGTAAGTTGTGTTGGAGATTTTGGCGCTCGAAAATGTCTTCTTTAGAGAGTCCCGTACGCCAACCCAAAACATCGGGATCCCGGACGGCCCAAACCCATGGCCAGTCTTCGGGTTGATATTCGTAGCTTCGGGAGGTGGTATCATCATAATCACTTGCTGTTTCTTTCCTCGATTGCAACTGCCCCATGTTGAATGTTGATGATTTTTCTTCTGACTTTTACCTTTCTGTGATCATTATGAATTTGATGGTATAGATCGCAAAGATTGGTAGAAGAGATGAAAGCTGAGTCTCATGTCGATGCTACGCCTCATTTTATGATAGTCGAGAGAGGGATGGTTGTCGAATTTTCGAACAAAAAAGTCAAAGAGGCAAACCCTTCAAATTGTTCATTCACGGACAATTTCAATCATGGAAAGTTATCTGCAACCCTGAAGAAGTACTTCTATATATATTTTTTATACTTCGTAGAACGTAGATGAGACAAGTTGCTTTCGTAAATGAAAAATCAACGGTCTAGCTAACTAAATGAGGGACTATTGGGAAGTAGTGGGCAGCTATGGAACAATGCTTTGATTGAACCCTCTCTAAAATGCGACGGATGAATCATTCATCCTTTGCCCCCATTGTGATGAAGTTCAGACAAATTCTTATTCCTTCAATTATCAGGTGCTAACGGATCTGGATCAAACTATTCCTCTGAAGAGAACTCCTTTTCGGTAAATCTGGATAGAAAACGGAGATGTTTGGGATTATTCGTACAAGATGAGAACAATGCGAACCCTGACATGAGGTTGCCTCCACGACCTTTCCCCACACGGCACCGCCATCAGCACTGTCGGATCTCATCAACGTGCTCACGTACCGTAAGATTTCGTCGCCGTCACGTCATTTGTCTCTTTCTCGCATTTTTCCGGACCAGATTCTTCAGCACCTTCCACAGATTTGATCGAAGATTCCTTGACATGTCTTGCATCAGGTTCGGAAAAGGACGTGTTAAATAGTTCGGGCCAGTGTTCCTTGCAAAAGTCGTTCCATACTCCACACACCACCGTCATTTCATCTTCATGATACCGTTCCTTACTGGCAAAGTATTCTTTCCGCCGTCCGTGAGAAAGTGTTTCGTTCTCACCAGCCTCATCGTCCCCTGGTTTGGTGGCTTCTTCCTTACTTCCGTACGAAGCACAGCGTCCAAAAGCATCCACTCGTTTAGATGGATCTTGTCGTTGTTTCGGTACCACATGATCGGAGTCCCACAAGCAAAAGGGTCTTGACAAGACATTGTGTCGATCGTCGTTGGCTTGTTGCCACAATTGTTCCAACGCATAAATGACTCGACCACACGCCGCTCCCATGCGGCCAGTGTCGCGTTGGAGAGGCCACGAGACGACCACAGCGCATACTTTGTATTCGTCAATAATGTTGGAGAATCGTTCCAGGCAGTCCGCATCAATAGCAGCTTGATATTTGGAAAAGGAAAGAGGCTCCAGCTCCATCACGGGCTGCCCAGTGGAAGGGTGGGATGCTACAGCAATCCCAACACGATTGCTATGAAAGTTAAGGGCCAATACAGTAGACCCATTGAGTTTCTTCCAATCCAAAGTGGACGCTACCTGGGATGGTTTACTAAGTTTGGTGATGAGTTGATTCATTGACATGATATTGACAGATTGTGACGGAATCAATCAAGCGAATTCAAACTTGGAGAAGTCAACTAGCAATCGTGAAAACATCTACTCTAATCTATATCTGCAGCTCCTTCCCCATCACTCTACTTGCTAGAAGAAGAGGCCTGATTTTGCTGCTTTCCCGGAGCGGCTTTTGTTGTTGTTGCTGCTGCTGTTGTGATGGTACAGTACCGAGGTTGTCAAACTTCGGAAGGGAGAAGACGAAAAAAAGGTTGAGACGAAAAAGGACGGTTTCGGGTTTGGTACGAAGTGATGAGACGATGATGACCAGCCATGACAGCCGACCAATCACAAATACTACACAGTATCATACGTACTACGGAGTACCTACCTACGGTACCTAGGTAATCGTATTCCATACTGCGGCAGTGAAATACCGGTACGGTACCGGTATCCATAGTGCTACCGTAGTCTACGATTACCTAGGTATGATACCCCTATCGGTAGGTAGTACGGTACAGGTACGGTAGTAAGAAGTAGAACCGGTAAATCCGTAGAAAAATGCGACGGAGTTAATTAATTACTCCGAGTAGTCTACCGTCTACCGGTACTTACTACGGTAGCTACCTATCGTAAATACAACGAACAAAGCATCCCTCTACGATAGACGTCGTACTCGGAGTAGTCTTTATGGTCTCTACGACTTTAGTGGTATTATAGTAAACGTAGTAAAAAAATACCGGTAGGTTGCACTAACAGCTACCGGTACCTAACACTTAGTAAATGTATATTATGATAAAAGTCTACCGGTAGCCTAACCTAGCTACTTGTACCGTAGTCTACTAGAGGAACTAGGTACGGTAGTAGAGTCAACTCTCTACTAGCTAGAGCTAGGTATCGGTACTACCGTAGTAGTGGTCGGTAGACAACTACGACGTAGTATAGTTGGCATGGCCACGAGTACTCTAGCTAGCTAGTCTAAGTTTTCATTATTATTTTGTTTCCCATTTTTATTGATTGGGTTTTGGGTTTTGTGTTGTTGTTATTACGTCAAGATTGGAGGATCGATTCTCGATTTGCTAGCTACTACGGAGGGAGTAATGATACACAATACTGGCCTCGCAGCATCGGGTATCGTAGGTCTACGGTAGTCTAGTCTTCGAGGATGTTTTACTTTTTTTATTTTACTACTATTGAACTGTATCATGCTTCTTTCTTGTTGTCTGGAGGAATGATCGTGATGTTGTTTTTGGGATTTCAGCACTGATTTGATTGCTGCAGACCTCCCGTGACAGCACGTAAACTACAACGGGAGGAAGAACGCTTGCAAAATTTTAGATTTGGTGTCGATCTATTTTATACTCTAGCGATCAAAGGGCAATCAATCGAGGGGGTTGAGGACATCCCACGGTTTTCATGACACCCTCGACGTGCTGTATACCGAGCAGCGTTTCAGCCGTCTCTCAAGGAATAGATAGAAGAACGTTCAACATTGTAGTAGTACGGTATTTAGCCACGATCCTTTATGGTGTATGAGATACCTTTGCTACTTGAGATTCCATGACTAAGTTTCCGGAACTACATTGATACTTGTAGAGAGCGTTGAGTTGCTATCGAACAGTCTCATCAGAAAGGACAGTTTCAGTTTGTCGCTACAAATCGTCTTCATCGCTGTTTTCATCCTTGGAGTTTTTGTTTGCCTTCTTTGCTCCCCGATTCATAGGAAAGCTGTCCTCGGTTTCGGTCTCGGACACATCCCCTCCATCTCCGTTCGATGGATGATTCGTTTGGGACGAGGGCTTTTGGTCTTCGTCGTTGCTGTCGCTTGGACAATCCTCCTGTTCCAGCTCATCACCGACTTCCTCCTCTTCATCGACGTCATCACAGCCTTCTTCCTCTTCACTGCTGGTGTCATCGCCCCGTTGTCTTTGCATTAACTTTTCTTGCTCCTTTTGAAACAATTTGAGGCGTTCCGTGAAACTCAGCCTTCGAGGTTGGTTGGGCAGAGTCGCATTGTGGGCAGCCTTCGGAAGACTCGATTTTGCGGTTTTAATGGGCCGTGCGACTATTGTTGAAAGTCCTGCCTTGGACTTGACAGCGGTCGTTGTTTCGCTAATGGACGACAAAGCTTTGGCTGCTTCACTCCGACTCCCCTCCTTAGAAACTTTCAAGTCGCGAAACCCTTGAGCTACCTTGGCAATGGCACGGTCTTCTTCTAATTCGATGTAAATGGAGGAAGCCGAGGATAACGCTTTTTCCAAAAACCGCCCGCCGTGTTCGGCCACGATGGAAATGATCTTTTTACAAATGTCGATCTTGGTTCCTTTGGGAGCTTCTTTGTATTCCTCATAGCAGTCCTTGAGCAACTGGGTGTAGAACAAATTACCAGGATGGAGTCGAGTATTTTTGCCACGGCCCCCAACAACATCGTTGGGAGAAGGTGACAAGATAGTTGAAGAGGACGCTGCCGCACTACTGCTGTTTCGCGAAGCGACACTGGATGCCGCCGATGATTCACCGGATGCCATGTTGACTTCTTGAAGCTCTGGTAGCTTGAATTGGGAGAAGTGAGGGAGACGGCAAAGAGGAAGAACAGGCTGGCTGTTGTTGATGGTTTCCTGTTTATAGATAAAAAAGTGACTGCAAAGATGATGATGATGATGAAGAAGAATGAATACGACAGTACAAGTATGAGCAGTGAGCAGCCAAGATAGTCTGCATGAACAACAGCCGGCCGCCAAAACTTTCGAGGTTGGGATTGACAACGTCCAAGAGAGGTGTTGTAGTATTCTCGATTATTCGGGTGATGGCAAAATAAAGACTATCACTGCGATCGTCTTCTCTACCAAGACAGCCTTTAACAACCAAGTGCAAGGGGACTTCCAATGTGCTAAAATCAATGAGTTGTTGAAACGAATCGTGAAAAATACTACGATTCAACAGATGCAGACTTTTTCTCTGTGTGTGTGTGTGTTTGTAGGTGGCGCTTAGATTGAAGCATAAAAGTGCGAAAGAATGTAGACGTTCCTCTATGGCAGTGCAAGGCCGTAGTATCAAGATGATGAGAGGAGATGTCTCATGACTGTTATTTCCGGCGAAAACGATCCAATATAATAAAATACTCCGGTAGTATAATACTACTGGGAGTACGTAGTACAGGTAATAACAATGGTCATGCGTGCATGCTTGCCCGTGATATGCGCTTCAGTCTTTTTCTTGCTTGGTTGAACATCATGTTGTTGTTATTTATACATTCTCTTTTTTATAAAAAGTGTGTATTGTGAACACACGCAAGAACAAGCGAGCGAACGTTATGATACTTCTTCGTAGTAAAAAAATATTTACGTCGTGTTCGTCGCCTGAAGAGATGAAGAGATGCGATCGTTCATGACTTTTAGTTCTTCTCGGTGGAATAGGAGTCGAGTCTTGACACCACCCGCAAAGGTTTGTGGTGTGGCGTAAAAAACCACAAACGGACAAACAAGACCAAGACCGCTGGCGCGATGACATCATCCGAACAGAAATACAGAAACTCGCTTCAACAAATTCTGTAATAAAAAAATAAAACATTATTACATAGTAGTATACCTTTTACAACATACCGGGTATGATACCCATACATACCTTTCTTTGCCTACTTGCGATTCTGTAATAAGTACTGGTACTAGAACCGCCACAGAAAACAACACCGCGAAGATGTACCGTACCTGGTATGATACCAGGTACTATCATAATCTCTACGACAGTAGACTACCGTACCGTAGTCGTACCTGTAAAGGTGAACTACGGTAACAGTACAGGTACGGTAGGTACGACTACAGGTAATGCATAGTATCTACCGGTACTCCGTACAACCACAGTAACCAATGTAACCAATGTTGCCGCAGCTGGAAACAGAAAATAAGCTGTATTATATATACAATCATAGCCTCTATATAAATAAAATTGAGGGGTCAACTGTTATCCTTTCAGACAATGGTGAAATCGTATGTGACCATGTCAAATGGAGTGGATGGAATAGAAGAGGGGGCACCAGTCCAAGATTGAGAAACCCCTGTTTGCAAAACATCACCTATGAAGAATTGGAAGTAGCCTTGACCACCTCCACAACATAGCCCATCTGACAGTCCGGAGGAATAGGGATCATCATAAAACATCAGGCGATAGTTTCCACTTGGAAGACATGTCTTGTCTTCATAAAGAGTTCCAGCAGGAGAATTGTATCCCCCCTTGGACCTGCTCAATACAATTGCACCAGTGCTCTTGCTACTTATGGTGTAGTGGTTATCAATGCTGCTGAATGAATCTGATTTCAAAATCAATTTCACAAGGGTTCCACTGCTACCAGAAGGGCAGTTTGTGATTGCAGGAGTTTCAGCGACTGCTGAAGATATTGTAAACACATGGGCAACGGATTCCCCAAAACCAATTTGAATGTTGGTATCAGTACTGGTTTGTGAAGAATACAATGTCTGCTTCACACCATTGAACCTGACCTCGTAGGAACCAATTCCATACCTACAACAAAGACCGTCGCTGTATTTGTCTGAAACATTCAATGTGTATGTACCCGGTCCAAGGCAACTCCTTTCTGTGTACCTTACATTTCTGCTTTTTGCAGCAAAACCTATGGGTTGTTGAAATAATGCAGTAGATTGACCTTGCTTTTCAAGTTTGTATGAGTTGTCTTCCCATGAATAGTCATCTGTCACGAAAATGAATTGAAACTCTGTTTCACCATTGGTGCAAGGGAGCGTTGTTGTTGGAGGTGGTGTCGGAGCTCTGGTAGGGACCCGAGTGGGAGCTCGAGTGGGAGCTCTGGTTGGTGGAACAGGAGCTCGAGTGGGAGCTCTGGTAGGGACTCGAGTAGGAGCTCAAGTGGGAGCTCTGGTTGGTGGAACAGGAGCTCGAGTGGGAGCTCTGGTAGGGACTCTAGTGGGAGCTGGAGTGGGAGCTCTGGTGGGTGGTACAGGAGCTGGAGTGGGGGCTCTGGTAGGGACTCTAGTGGGAGCTGGAGTGGGAGCTCTGGTGGGTGGTACAGGAGCTCTGGTAGGAACTTGAGTAGGAGCATTGGAAGGAACTCTAGTGGGACCTTGGGTAGGGCTTTGAGTAGGGGCCCTGGTAGGTATTGCGGTGGGACCTTGAGTAGGAGCTCTGGTGGGGATTGGGGTTGCAAACCCTGTCAATCCTTGTAATGCCAGTGGAACTTGCACCAACAAGTTGGGAGACCCTGATGTGACATCATAGAGTTTTCCAGATACTGCATCTGAAAACAGAGCATTTTCTGCATCTGTTGCAGTATTAAAGTTCTGATAGTACAAGGCAGCTGCTCCTGCTACATGAGGGGTGGCCATCGAGGTTCCTGATTTTGTACTTGCAACCGGGTTTGATGGAGATCCACTAAGTGAGAGGGACAGCACATCTCTCCCAGGTGCAAAAATGTCTGTACATTCTCCATAGTTTGAAAAAGAGGAACGTTTATCATCACTATCTGTTGACCCAACTGTTATAGCAGATTTGGCACTTGCTGGGGAATAGTTGCATGCAAATGGGTTGCTTGTACTTCCATTATTTCCTGCTGCAACAACCACTATAATTCCTGCATCTCTTGCCTTTTCAACAGCATCGTTCTGTGTTTGACTAAATCCTCCACCAAGAGACATATTCATCACCCATTTTCCACCCTTGTCCTTTGCCTGTTGTACAACCCAGTTGATTCCTGAGACAACCCCAGAGGAAGTTCCACCCCCAGTGCAGGACAAAACTTTCACCGCCCAAATGGTAGCACCTGGAGCAACTCCGTAGTCTCTACTTCCAACTGCGAAAGGGGGAAATGCCCAGATACAAGTGAGTTTGATTATTTGTCATCATCAAATTCTGTGTTCAATTCTAATTGGATGTGCCACTTACCAGTACCAGCAACATGTGTGCCATGGCTGTGACAATCATTCCAGTCATCAGGATCTGTAGACAAGACATTGTAGCCTCCCACAAGGTTCATGTGCTTATTTTGAGGCTCAATACCTGGTTGTAAGTAGGAGGAGAGGATTCCAGTGTCAATGATCTGCAGTATGTCAGTCATAGAGAGGTATGAAAATCGATTTGAGTCAGAAAAATTGCTGGTATCATCGCACACTTGAGCCATCAACATTGCTTCAGTAGAAAAAATGGCAAGAACTACTCACAGCGACATTGATCCCTTGACCTGCACTTTTGTTGCCCTGCCATTTGTAGGTGCCATCTCGTGAGCCTGGCTGATCGACGCGATCCTGGCCCCATGTAGGGTTTTGCTGTGATATATACACAGGGATATCTTCTTCAATGTATGCGATTCCATCCTGCACCATCAATGCCTCTATGGCTTCTGTGGTCAAGTCGGCTGCGACTCCATTCAAAACAGCTCTGAATTCTTGAGTTACGGTTCCTCCATTGTCGATCACAGCTGACTTGACAGCATCATCTGTTGCAGCTATGATGTCTTCCTCGATTCCGACATCATTTTCGTCTGGCTCCTTGTAAACAATGATGAAGGATTTGGTGCCTTGAATTTCGACAACTTCAGATATTGCACTGTCTTCTGAGAAGGAGTAAATCCAAGCCTTTTCGAATATTGGGGTTACCGATGCTTCTTCTTGTGCTTCGAAAGTGACTGTTGGAGTAGTTTTCTCTCTTCCTTGAATATTGACATGGCCAGTTTCATCTTGTTCTGCAATCTGAGCATTGACGTATGAAACCAGAAAGACAAGGAGAAACAGAAGACTAGGCAAGCCATGATACTGATGGTTGTAGACCATCATCTTTACAGGTCAGTCGACGAAGTCTCGATAGGTGCACGGATATTCGTTTCAAAAGAACTTGTCGTGTGTAGACATAAATCCGTTCATCGATGGTTGGAGAATATGTGCTTTGCAAAACAGAGACATGCTTGAATTTTGCAGGCAGGGGGGAGTCGAAGAAGACATTTGGTAGCTCAACAGTTTTCGGTGCTGAAAGGGGACATTAGGCAGTGTGCCACCTTCCGTACAAACGCTCCTGTCAAGTAGAGATGGCGGAAGTATGTTTTTTTGTCGGCGTACCCCCCGACCCCTGACGCTCTCACAGCCAATGCCAATCAAAAGTGTATTGTATCTTTTTGTCGACTAAAATTTCGGAGAAAAATGATGCTCAAGGACTGGGATGAGTTGTGTTCGCGCACGCGGTGTGGGCACTACACTGTCGTTAACGCAGTTGTGGGGAAGTTCAGTATATCACGATGTTTAGTAAATTACCACACCACCATTGTTGAAGAAGTCTTAATAATTATTCTGTTCGCTGATGAGCGGTTATTTCAACCCCTAATTTTTTGCCACTGGATCCTTTCTGTTCGGTCATTTAAGTTTACGAGTTGCGCGATGCCACATATGCCTGTGTAGCGAGAAATATCGAGTTTGAACGGCCGTGAGATAAATGCGAGTGATGCCCTACTACGAAGGGATGTTGGTGACTGTGAGTGAATTGGGCAAATTGTGTGTTAAAGTAATTTATCTGATTTTGTATGATGTGTGCGTTGGACTACTTGGGACTATTTCAGTCTTTCAGTCATGCTAGTCGATTTCCTTTGATTCTCCCTCTCGAACGCGTGGTTACCAACCACAAGAGAGCTTTCTATTTTCTTCAAAAACGGCAGTAGGCAAGGCCTTAGTAAACATATCAGCTTTCTGTCGCTTTGATTCAATATATTGGATTTCAATTTCATTGGGTTTGAGCCAAGAACGAAACCAATGCATTTTAATGGCATAAAACTTAGAGCGAGGAGTTTGACGTCCAGGTTCAAGCTGAGCCAAAGTCAGTGCACCTTTGTTATCTTCATGAACAGTGGTCTTGAAAGAAACGAGGGCATTTTGTGTGATTCCGAAAGCGGCATTCACAAATTTGATAACATGTATTAGAGGAATAGCAGCACGAAGTGCAATGCTTAACGCAGTGTACTCGGCTTCCATAGTGCTGGTGGCAATATTAGGTTGTAGCTTAGAAAGCCACTGTATAGGGCAGCCCATGATCTCAATGACAAAGCCAGTTCTTGACTTGACACAAGCAGGGTCCGAGGGATCTTCATATCCCCAGCCACCGGCAAAATCAGCATCAACATAAATGTCGGTGTTGAAAGTATTGACCAAAGGGGTTGGCTTTAGAATCAAACCTTTGTTGGAGGTTGACTTCAGATACTGTCCAATCCGTTCCAAAGCTTCTTCGTGACTACGTTTCGGGGAATGTGTGAATCGAGCACATTGAGCAACGGCAAAGGAAAGATCAGGTCTTGAGTTTGCTTGAAGATAACCAAGCATTCCAACAACGGAGGCATAATTGAATGTCCCGTTTGGAGGGTCGCCATCTAAATCGGCAGTTAGCACTCCTTGACGATATGGAGTTCGTTTAGGGTGCAAGTGTGTAATTTGCAACGCTTCAATGATACGTGCAATAAGTCCTTCTTGTAAAAGGACAATGGAACCATCAGGACGACGATCGACTAAAACTCCAAGGAATCCAGCGACGTCACTTTCTTCTTCGAGGTCCATATTGAGGTCACGTAGACCTTTCACGACATCGTCTAGATCTTTCTGAGAACGAGCGTAGAGTAAAGTGTCGTCAACATAGACAAGGCAGATGCACTTGTCAGAGACAAACAGACATGGGTCGGCATCAGAAGCAGTGAAACCGAGTTGGTTCAGCTTCGATGAAAGGTGATTGAAATAATTTCTTGGACTTTGTTTCAGGCCATATAGGGATTTCTTCAACTTCAGGACTTTGCCTTTCTGTGAGAAACCACGAGGCATTTCAACATAAACATCCATGTCAATATCAGCTTGGACAAAGGCAGCGACATAATCAACTTGTCTTGTCTCCAGGCCAAGAAGGATCGACATCATGAGAAGAAAGCGGACAGTAGTCCAGTTGACAACGGGAGCAAAAGTCTCATCGTAGTCAACTCCCTCTGTTTGTTCGAATCCTCTGGCACAAAATCTTGCTTTCAATTTCCGCATGGAGCCATCGGGAAATCGTTTAATATGAAATGCCCAGGTTCCAGAGATGACAGGATGGTTCTTAGGACGAGGGACAACTTCCCAAACATCCTTAGATACAAGAGTATCATACTCGGTCTGACACGCTTTCCAGAAACCAGCAGCATGCGGTCCATTCATAGCAGTGTCCCAGTCCGGATGATCTTCCGCATTCGCCTTGGTTGCAAGCAAAGCGGGATTCCATTCTTCCACATATCCGTCGACAGTGTTTCTTTGAAGTTCAGTAAGGAAAGCTCCATAAGATCCAGTGCGACATGTTTGAAGAAGGTTGTTCCAGTTCAAGGTGGCCAATCGTTGATTGTTGAGCACTTCTCCCTGAACTCTTGGAAGTGTGTGTCCATACTCAAACTTAGTCTGTTTAGACAAGCCGGAGGACAAGTTCACGCAAGAATAGGTAACATAATCTTCAGTATAACGACGATTCGGTTTTCTATCTCGATTGGAACGTCTTGGTTGTGTATCATTCGAAGGCAGATCAAAGGTAACAGTAGTATCTCGATCATCGTCTTCAGGATCAGTGTTGGAGGAAGCATCAACAGTTGGAGCTTCAGTTTTTGTTGTTTTCTCAGTAATAGGTGTGGTTGGCCTGAATAAAGAATGATCAATATCAGGAGGTAATTCCCATTTGGGAGAGTCGTCAATGGACGGTTCAGGAAGTTCCACAGTATAATTTCGGTCATAGCCATTGTCAAGGAGAGTATCCCAGGCAGCCAGATTGTCATCGTGGACCAGATCACACGAGACAGTTGAGAACTTCTCATCAAAAATGATGTGATACTGAGGTGTAATGCTACCGGTCTCAGGATTAAGAACCAGAGCAACAGTTTCATGATGATCAGGTGAGAAACCAAGAAAGATTCCTTGCCATGATCTCTTTTGCCACTTTGGCAATTGATTGGCGTCTTGTAGCTTAGGGTCAAGCACATAGACAGGACATCCGAATACACGAGTTCTTTGTAGGTGATCATGATCGGGAAACGTTGTTGATGTGAAGACTTCTATTGGAGAAAGTCTTGTCTGTATGTCAGGAAGATGATTCCATTACCACACAGCATAATTAACGGCAAACGGCCATAAATCCAATTGAGCTTGTTGAGGCCAATGGAGAATGTAATGGAGCATGAGTGCACGAGACCAGTTAAATATTGTTTGGTTGGCTCTCTCGACGCGGTTTTGATGATGTGCGCCTACTCCAGAAAACTTTTGTTTTTGTTTTTGGTTGAGGCAATCTTGTACAAACTCATGGGAGCGGAAGGGATGATTGTCCGACAGATATTCTTTAATCTTGATGCCAAATTCAGATGCAAAGTTTTCGAGAGAATGCTTTGACTGAACTGCCATAGCTCCTGTGAGATTTGACTGATGCCTAAGGAAGACAAACTGGGATGCAATGTCATAGAAGATGGTGCCTCCACAGAGCTTCATATCATCAGACTCATGACCTTTAGTATGTTGTAATCGGCCACGAACTGTTGATTGATAAAGATCACACGAAACGAGTTGTCCGGGATCAAGAACGTCACGGCTAATCCCTCCCTCTCGTTCAGATATCGGACGAGAGATTTGTGTGGAAGGTAGACGACGCTTCTGTTTTGCGTATTGACAGGCTTCACAACGGGGAGGCTCACAAGTTGTCACGCGGGGTCTTATAGCTTGTAAAATAGGTTAACTCTTGTCATGAGGACAGGCCAGGAGAGATTGTATTGTCTTCATTGCTACATGGCCAAGGCGATGATGCCATAAGAGTAGTTCTTTTTGGGAACCAGTGAGGTTCAAATTGGTGTCATGAAGGACACTTTTCTTGGGTTCAGCATTGACATTGAATATCAAGTCAGATCTATGGAGAGATAGCTGAGTCGGAGACGGTTGCTGGCATAATTCGGGAGTCAACATAACGGGAAGATTGCTTCCATCATTCCAAGGGAATCGCAAAGTGAATCCATCAGCCAGAGTAAAGGAGAGATGGTGTCGACAACAAGTGAGACTTCCACTCTCGTGCTCCTGAAAGTATGTTTGGGGTGAAAATAGACGTATGTTACCAGACGGGACATAAAGGGCAGTTGTTCGAATGATTCGTACATTCCCATCCATGTCTTGAACAGTCCATTCCACAGTGCCCTGACCATGAACTTGGATTGAACTATCAAGGGAGTTCAGTTCAGTAAACTTGGCAGGAACAATGTCAGAAACGAAGTCTGAAAGGTGTGGAGTAACAGAGCAGGAGGCGCCTGTATCCAAAATAACAGCCGTTTCTTCAGGTCTTGGTGCTTTATTTGCAGTAAATTGAAAGAGGTAAGAACCGGAAGGCGGCTTTGCAGGTGGTTTGTTTGTGTATGAAGCGAGAAGATGTACATGAGCACGGATCCGCTTAAAAGTTGGCATATGAGATGCAGAGGAGTCACAGGTCAAATGTTTGACGACTCGGTAGTGGTGGAGAACATCAATGTTTGTAAGAAAGGCATCAATTTCGGATGCAGCCGGCACATATGGTCGCAAAGAAGGCTTAGCCTCTCGCAGAAAGGCACGGGTAGATTTACTTGGGCGATGTCTCCTCACACTTGGTATTGTTTTGGTTTTCTTGTGTTTGTTCTTCTTGTTGTTGTTGGTCTTCTTCTTGTTCTTCTTCTTATTGTTTCTTCTTGGTGACATGAAAGTCGGTCGATTCGTAGATTTCTCCCTCTGTCGAGTACGTTTCCTTCGAAGGGAAGGACGACTGCAAGACAAGCGGCGAACATGAACGACATAGGCCACACGAGTGTATCGTTTATGACGGGACAATCGAGGGCGTGTTAGGATGCAAAAAGTAATTGCAATAAATAGGACTGGTAAGAACTGCAGGAGAGAGACAACGTAAAAATGGATGTCTCCTCCGGGGTCAAAATAAAAGAAAGGGAGGGCAGCAGCAACAAATAGCATGAAGGCATAATATAGTTGCGGCCCAAGCAGTCAGATCTTGTCCATAAGTTTCATCAAAGTGGACTGCAGTTGTGCAAAGTCAGCACGAAGAGCTGCAGTGTCTGCATTAGAAGTAGCAGGAGTTGTAGTCGTAGTGGTATGGGCGCCACCAGAAGTTGGGGCACCACCAGAACTTGGATTTTCTTGTAAGTCCCAGCGGTTCTTGGTAGGATTCCACTGATAGGGTTGGTTACCGCGGGCTTTAGTCCAAATGAAAC
Organism: Nitzschia inconspicua; assembly: GCA_019154785.2. Taxonomy (NCBI): domain Eukaryota; phylum Bacillariophyta; class Bacillariophyceae; order Bacillariales; family Bacillariaceae; genus Nitzschia; species Nitzschia inconspicua. The sequence continues at coordinate 825,922 of JAGRRH010000020.1, forward strand.
GATGGGTTTCCTTATCGTTCACTGGAGGACGGAATCGAGAATCAGGAGCTCGAGCCGTCGATGGACCACTAGTGTTTGTATTTTGGGTAGAGCGGCCATCATTCTTGGTACTGTTGTTACTGTTTTTCTTGTTGGTGCCATTACCTTTCGTGGAATGGCGTTTGCGTCGATTGTTTCGGTACTTTTGTTTTTTGACGCTCGACCTTGGCTTGGTCGATTGGTTCGGGACAGGAATCAACATGATGTTGACCGCCACAATTAAAACAGGTTGGAGGGGTGGATGTCGTCATGACACCACCAGGAGGCTTGGTGCTTTTAACATGGGCAGACCAAACTTCTTTCCGAGTGTATTCGTCATAAAAACGAGTGGCCATGGCAATAAGTTATTCGACACTGGCCAAATTATTGTCAAAGGACAAGGGGGGATGGTAGTATGTCCACCAAGGGAAGCAACGGAGGCTTCGGTCTCTTCACGAGTGCGCTGAGCGGCAATCAAAGAGAACTGATTATTGAAAAATAATCAGGGATGCTAAGGGTATGATGCACTGACAGCAACATGTCCACAAAGCAAACCAAATGCGGGGAGAAATGTACTGAATTAAATGAGGAGAAGGATGGATGTAGCCACCTTGACATTCTCACTTGCATTGGAAGAAATCTTGTACTTTAAAGCTTGGTGATAGGCCATCCAGCGGTATCCATTTTTGACATCAATAACGGTCTTTGGGATCAGAAGGAAAAATGATGTATGAAGACATCGGCCATATCAGATGTTGGAAGGGTAGTATAATTTGTCAGACATTGGCGTAACGAAGACGCGTCTGGAGATAACATGAAAGTTACATGTGCTCAGGTGTAACGGAGACAGGAGCACTTGCTCAGTTGTAACGGAGACAGGAGCAATCGTCAAGCCACGAGGCGACGAGATCAGCAATGGAAGCGATCAGAGTTAGCGACAGGATCATGAAGGATCAATTGTCCATGAGGCGACATACGCGGATTGTGGCGTAGTACGCGGACAGAGTGGAATGCAGTCGGAATGCCAGACCACTATAGGGATTGGAGTCCATAAAGGCGCATGGAAGCGCGGACTGTGGAGGTCAGTCGAAATGACCTTCCACTTAGGAACATAGTCCGTGGGGCACTGATGAAGGATGCCCGGCCAGAGCGCAAAGGCGACGCGGCATAAGAAGAAGAAGATGTATTCGTTGTATTTTCAGTTGTTCGTTTGTTTGTTTTGTCAGTTAGGTCGCTGCCAGATATCCCTAAATATCGGCGATGGGAGCGAAGTCCCGTGGCAACATAATAATGTGCCGGCCATTAGCGCGAACTTACATATGGAGGTCTTCCTATGTAAGCCGTCAGGCAGAAGAAGATGGGCCATAGAAGGCGAGGGAAACGGAGTCCAGGGCCATATGCGCGGGCATATTGATTGAAGCTGCGCGGCCATAATAAACGGGCCATGTGAGGCAAGGGAAACGGAGTCCAGGGCCATGTGCGCGGGCATATTGATTGAAGCTGCGCGGCCATAATAAAATAGTCCGGGGCCATGGAAGCGGGCTTATGTATTGGAGCTGCTCGGCCAGTTGTTGTTCGTTGAGGTGCCATAGGGCGCAAGCAGAAGGAGCTGCGCGACACGGTTAGCGATTGGGTCCTATGAAGAGGACAATGTATTGAGCGCTAGTTAGCGATGATGTCCCAAATGGGGACAAGGTACATAACGCTAGTTGGTGAGGCTGCGTTAATATACGGACAACGGTCGAATTTCGACATTGTGAGAAAGGAGTTGGAAACGACGAAGTGAATGTAAATTGATGTTTTGTTTTGTTTCTCGACGATGAAACGTCGTGTTGTAATGTTTTTGACTCGGAAAAATGAGATTTTCCTTTTAATTTTCGTATATTGAACGGCCAGGACGCATGGCCAGAGCCACGATCCCAGCCAGGGGCGGCGCAGAGGAGTGAAACAGCAGCAAACGGTGTGTTTCAGTGTGATTGGGCTATCATAACCTACGAAGGGATGTTGGTGAGTGAATTGGGCAAATTGTGTGTTAAAGTAATTTATCTGATTTTGTATGATGTGTGCGTTGGACTACTTGGGACTATTTCAGTCTTTCAGTCATGCTAGTCGATTTCCTTTGATTCCTACCCGTAAAATCTACCGTAGAGACATAAAACACAAGCAAGGATAAAAAGAGAACTCTTTCCAGAAACACAACAGGGTCCTTCGTCGTGTACATACGGACATAATAATGGCTGGTACTACTACGTCGTATGGCACTCGTATGATATGATACCGGTATCATAGCTGTATTCGGTTATTGCCCAGGTGTAACCGAATTCGGTTGATTCCGACCAATCCGGTTACACTTTAAAACGCCCCACTACTACCACAAATCATCACCTCCAATGAAATACCGATAAGGAACCGCTTCTTCACGATAGATTTAATTCATTAAAAGTTGTTAACAATAGAAGAATCACACGAGATTTCTTTCAGAAAGGCCAAGGAAGATTCAGGAGCCGTTGAATTTTTTGATCAAAGAGCACAATTCCGCACGATCCGAAATTTTTGCGCGTACAATTCTACGCGATTTTTGTACTCGAAAATTACTCCCTCATCAATACAACGTAATCCAACGAAACATCACAATGGTGAAGAAAGTAGAGATTTAGCGCTATCTACCGTGCTCTCCTGAACTATATTGAGCCTTCGAACGTTATCAAGACCAAGAATCTGAGCACTATAGAGAGGAAAGGGGTTGAAGCTGTCTTGATGATGAGAAAAGAAGGGAAAACCTACAACAACGTGATTCAAATTTCGATCGTTTATCGTTCGACGTATTCGTATCATGATTATCCAAGTAGAGATGTGCAATCTGCAACCACTAGATGGTAAAAGAAGAGTTCTCGAGCTGGAGAGGCTGTTGGTGTTGAGGGAATGATGAAGAAAATACATCAACGGAGGCTCCATCAACGTAGGTTCCAGCGGTCCAAGGGCAAAACAAGGAAGCTCGACGAGATGCCGTTATTCGACGGAACGAACGTTTTGATGATGGACAAAAACACATCTCTTCGAAACTTGTATGGGTATTCAATCAATATAACGCGTTCGGTTCTGGTTTGTCGACAACATTGGGTCAGATCGAATTGATGGAAGAAAATGCTTCACCACATTCGGAAGCGTTCCACAAATTTTGTCGGAAAACTTGTTTGTTGGAGAATAGAAAAAATCAAATACAACACGGAACCGTTTGAAACTCACCACCTTTTATCAACACGCGGACAATCAAAACAACCTCCGCCATGCAAACATATCGTTGGAAGTAATATGAGTCACTCATCGATGGGAGGAACGAGTCTTTTCGTTTGTGGATTTTTCGGTGTGCTTCGTCGTAGGGCAGTGTGAATGTGGAGACAAGGCACCGTTGGAATTCCTTCAATCCATTCGATAACAGCTAGCCATGGCCCTCATGTACAATGATCACATGACACATTAATAGAGATCACGATAGTACTCTCTGACAAGGCAAAGGATGCAAGACAACAATCCACGACAAATCGACCGCGCGCTCGTACGAAGTATTGAAAAATGGATTTTTGGCGGAGGAAATCGCTATCAGAAGTACATTTGCCAGGCCTCTGTGTCCAAGAAAGCTGTTGGAATATGTCGTTCTTGCACTGAAGGGTTCTTGATGTGTGAAGCTTGATAGCTAGATCATCATATTCCAGCAGCTACTGACGAAAATGTAGAGTAACCGTGACCGGCTACTACTGAAAAAAAAAAGAAAAATCTGTTTCACTCGGAGGCGTTTTTTAGGCCAACTAACTTATGTACCTCAAAATGCTACATATAAACTTACAGATTGAGAGTAGAGCTACTTATGTGTGAAAACACAAACGTACTCCGAGTAGGAGACAATATATGGGGAAGATATGCCTCTATTCAAAAACTAACCTAATTCGGTTGATTTCAATGTTGGATGACCGGTATGGCATAGAGCAACAGCTTTTGATTTATTACCGTGTACTACGGTAGTCGTTCTATTACTACCGTAGCTCTACCGTACAGGTACGTAGTAGAGTACGACTAACTCTAGCTAGTAGAATAATCTTATTACGGTAGCCGTAAACCAAGTGTTGACGATTTCCGTCCCATTTGCACTGATAGTTTCAAGCATTCACTGTCAGTGATATGTCATGGCGCCAGAATCGGTTGTTGAGAGCACTGCTAGCGACAAGAGGAAAGCTGGTGATGGTGGCAACGTACAGCATCCACCACAACTGCAATATGAAATTCCATCACCTCCCTACATGGCAGAAACTCCTTGGACCGATGCCCAAATTCGTTGGAGCGAAGACGAAGGAGTTCCAGAAAAAGAAGAAAGCCCTTTCTTTGATCCCTTTGCTGATCCAGACCCTACTCAAGTATTTACGTTTGCCTTTTCTATTCCTCGTCATTCACAACTTGATGCCAACAGCAACAGCATCATCAACCCGAAGGTTGACGCTGATGACAATCAACTTTCAAAGAAGTCTTCTGGTGATGCCATTGAATTGAAAATACAAGGATACAAAACTCACTCGGATCAAGTATGGCAATCTACTGGATTGACCTTGTGGAAGGCTTCTAAGTACTTGTGTGACTACATGGTGAAGCAGTCGCAATTTTTGCAGCACAAACGGATTTTGGAGGTATGTGAATACTTTTTTTGAATATGTTGTTACTATCTATAGATGATGACCCTTTATTAGTGGAGAACTCATCTCAGGTGTATGTCTCTGTCGTTCCACCACAGCTGGGAGCGGGGTTGGGTTTAAATGGAATATTGGCACACCGCATCGCCCCTCATTGCAGTACTGTTCTCGTCACGGATGGAGATACCGATGCATTGGTCCAGTTGCGCAAGAATATTCAAACCAATCGAGTCAGCTATAATGTCTCTGCAGAGCAACTGATTTGGGGTCAAGATACAGCACAAGCCTTTTTAAAAGCCCAAAAGCAACACCAACTTGAGAACGACGGTCGATTCGACGTCGTCTTGGCATCTGACATCATTTATTCCAAAGTGGTCATTGATCCGCTGTGGGAGACAATACGTTCTTTGCTGAGTCGAGCCGGCGGATCCTTTTGGATGGCATTTGCTCGAAGAAAAGTGCCAGTCTCCATCGATTTTGTTTTGGAAAAGGGAACGGAGTATGGATTCCGACACAAGTTAGTTGCAGAGAGTGCATTTGTAGATGACGAGAATAATTCTACTGACGACGGGATCGAAAATTCGAAAATCGAGGACGCCGCCGGTGGTGATAAAGTCTTTATATATGTCTTCGAGTGGGAAGACGAGTCAAAGGCCGAGGTATGCCGAGACGGACAGACCCGGACAGCCTCTTCTAATCCAATCAACGGAATAACAACTCAATCCGCTTCTTTCCCTACCAGCAGGAAACAGGATGCTAAACCATCCATTCATAATGGTTTCAAACGCGGGTTTCTGCTGGGTGGACAGAAATATTCAAAGGGCAAGAAATCCAGCAATGTGGCTGTACAAGATGACGTAACACACGAAACCAAGTTGCTCGTGTCTTCCGATGCTCAAGAATCACTTCATCAAACAAAGATTGTACAGAAGAATCGAAAGCCCCCTTCTTCTGGTTGGACCAAGGGATTTCTTACATCAAAATCTAAACCAAGGAAAAAGTCACAACGACAAGCCAACCAAGCGCCATTTGTGGCCCATGATTTACTTCAATTGGAGAATCCAAGTTCCATGGTCGGGTCTGGAAGTTCTGACGTTACGGGAAACGACCAGGGAATACATCTCCGTCGTAGCAACAAACAGCCTCTAATTCATATTCTAGATGACGATCCAGATTTCCACGCAACTGACATTGGTTCCAGACAGAATCGAAGTGAAACAACGAACGAAAAATCTTTGAAACATACTGTTGCCTCGGAGAGTAGCCACGAGGCGCATGGAGAAAGGGGCGAAGCATCACTACGGAAAGAAGCATCTACTACCCGATTAGAGCACAAGCGATTCCCTCTCCTACTAGATAGATGTAGAAACCTCGCTGACTCCGAGTTCGAAGACGCAGATAAGATGGTGTCCCGTCAAAGTAATTTCCTTATGAAGGAAGCACACAAGCCTTTGAACGTTTCTTCGCACTGTCATTCAGAGTCAGCCTCTGCCGAGAACTTTCGGTCGATCTTGGAGTTTCAGCGTGAGTTAGAAAATGCCATCCAAAAATCGGTGGAATTTCTGAGTATCGACAAGAGGGAAGACTATTTCCTTCAACTTTCGTCAGCATGGACTGGTCGTGAAGTAGTCTGTGCTTGGGAACTTGTGTTGACTCAGGTAGAGGGAATTAACGACTGTGGGATCAAGACTCTGGGTTCTGTCCTTTTTAGAAACCACCCAACTGGTGTTTCGGCCATTTTAGATAGAGTCTTCTCTGAAGATGATCGTAAAATGTGCTTGCTTGCTGTAAGTTTTCTCAGAGACCTCTCATCTGATGATCTGGATAATTTTTCAGTGAAAAGAGACTTCCAAACAGTATTGGATGCTTTAGTGCGGTTGAGTCATGGCGAACGACGTACCGTGCTCGCCCAGACGGCGTGGGAAACTTCCTTACTTTTTCTTGCACATGCAATCCGGGCTGATAAAAACGAGAGAAAAAATTCATCTATTGGGTCTAAAACACTTCTGGCAACGATCCAAAGTCTGCTTCGACAGCAGCTGCACTGGCAGCTTTCCAAGAAAACATGCAACTCGCAAAAGGTCAAAAAGCTGCAAAGTATAGATTTAAAGCTCAACCCCGCCCTGGCCTCTCAAAATAGCGAGAATGTGTCGCTCCAAGAGATTGCCTCCGACTTGATGGCTCTCTTAGGGCCATGAATCTGGGCTCAAAACAAAAATAAAAGGTTTGACAGGTATTTTTGGAAGCGAATTTTCGTCACATGTGCGAAGCGCAGTAGCACATGAATAAAGTAGTTCTCCAAATGTCTGACCACTTTGATAGCCATCGCATAAACATAGAGCAAGCATATTGTCATGCTCACTTGGCGGAAACATCGTTTTCAAGAGTACTTTACGCAGTTTTTGATGGCGATCTCCAAGACAGGGTAACCTGTGCGTTTCTAACCAGTCTGCAACTTAGATTCCAGAAACATATTGGTACGCCGCCTGTCCACTGCTGAAAGTCATGATATGGAAGGCACGTAACATTATATTTATAAGTTTGAGTTATTGCTCTTTTGTTGCCTCCAGAGTTTGGCGCAGTTCTTCATGACGTCTACTTGGGATACTGTTGGACTGCGAATCCCATCCTTTCTTTGGGCGTTCAAGAGAGACTCTCGCACAAGTTTGGAATGCTCCTTGACAAAAGTGTTATATGCAGATGGTTGAGATTGACTTTTCGAGAATGCGTGTGCTTCTACGAAATCTCCTTTGCATTTTCCGCAGCGATAGCGCGAAGGATCGAAACTTTTGCTGTGTCTCTTGACTGTACTCGCACACTTGGGATTTGAACATTTCCAGATATACTTATAATCGATCTCATAGGAATGTGTGGTTGTCACTTTCATGTTTGGAATCCGACTCATCGCAATTCTGGCCCATTTCTTAAAGTTTGGACCGTGCGGCGGTTTCTCGACACCATCGACAATCCAGACCGCTGCATGAACCAGCTCGTGGAGCAATGTTGATCGTAATCGTTCTTCACTATCCACAACCTTTGTACTCAATTCAATACATGCAAGGCGTTTTAATGGTTCTCCAGGCTTCGCATTCGCCTTGCATCTACGGAGCCTCGTTAGCCCAGCGGTGGTCTTTAACTTCTTGCTCCAGTTAACTTCTACCGCACTCAAAGCGCCACCAAACGCCGTTCGATTGAACTCGTTGAATGTTGTTTTTGTTAGCTGATCCCGGTACCTTTGGAAAACGAGTTGGGTGTTTATCGTCTTTTTTGACGGCTTCTTTAAATAGTTTTCTGTTGATCTGTTTTCCATCTCGAAATCACTCTCGTCTGCGTCGCTGCTGACAATTTCAATCGTCCCAGGCTCAGAATCTGACTCCGTGTCACCGACAGTGTCGACTTCGTTATCGTTTTCATTTTCGTCAGTCAACTCCACCGAGTCTTTCACTTCTTTTTCGTCCGCGTATCCCTGCTTTGTCTGTCGCTTTCCCTTTGCGTTGCTCTTGCTGTTTGTTTCTCCCCCTTCGCTGTTGTCCCCTGTGCTTGTGTAGGGCAAATGTTTTCGAAATTGGTCGAAATTGAAGACACTATGGTATGTTTGATTGCTATCATCCGAAGCCTTGGAGTTATCACTGCTAATCTCTTCATACTTCCCTATCTCCGACGAATCGTCATCTGTGGTCTCTTCTTGAAGGAACGTACCAGTCCAATGTTGACTGCTTAGTTCGAGTTGCCCAGAAGAGTCGTCATCGTCAAGTACGTTCGACGATTGATCATTGGGATGGATTATTTCGTCCAATACAGGAAGTTCACAACCACACCGACAATCTTCATCATGCAACAGTGACCCCACACTAATTGTAACGGGTCGTTTGCGAGCAATGGCATCCAAAAAGTCGGCGGAACCTTGTGACACTTTGGGAGCCATGTCGTAATCAGTGCAGAGGTTTTCATCCATATTACTGTCGACATTTTCTTTCTCTTGCAAAAGCATGCTGCGCCATAGGGGACCAAACCGAGGCAGAAAATAACGTTCAAAACGTTGTCGGACTTGTTCAACGAAAACGTCATTATCATCCGAAAGGAAATTCACACTCTCGTTACCGGAAAATCCTTGCATTTTGGTGATATCTTGATGTCGGCTCATTGTCGTCTTGGCAAGGATGAGGCACTCTTCTCCAGTGCAACCGATAATGTTCTCATTGCAGTTCACACAGTCTGTACGTGCGTTTGTGCGTGTTACAAAAGTCGTTACGATGTCGAAGTGAAACCGAGAGAAGAAGCGAAACCGTTTGCTGTTTGCTGATCTCGGGAAGGACCAGCGCGATTCAAAATTCAAAAAATGGGGACAACAGACGCCGGTACTCTACCCTATGATACTACCGGTAGGTACGGTAGTAGACAACTCCGAGTAAAATGCGACTTGTTACGACGTGGTATGATATATTGGTACCGGTACCGGTAGGTGCTACAGTACGTACCTCCCCCCTGACAGTGAGTGGATCATCATCGTCTGCTCGGAGCGCAACTACCGTAGGTACATAGGTACGTATTGACGTACCACTTACGACGTAGGTACCTCGTACTCCGAGTACGACGTACATACCTACCCTACTCAGCACGACAATCATACCGGTACGGTACTACGGTACCGGTATTGACAGTGACTACCGGTAGGTATCATAGTCTACACAAGATCGTCGTACCTAATTCATTCACGGTCCAAACAAACAATTGTACTACCGGTAGTCTACTAACTTACTGTTAGGAATTTTGGGTGACTGAACTCCTTAGATACGGAACTACGTAGGCGGTAGCTAGTACGTAGTTGTTGCCATAGCCATCAAGAGAATTCACGTAAGACAGACCCCCCTGCTGAGTGGATCACCTTGGCGTGGCTTTTGGTGGTGGGGGGCTGAACGAATGTTTCTCAGAGCCTGGCTGGAACTATGAATCAATAGACAATCTGCCTACCAGTGCAACGGAAGAGATCGTCTCAGTGGTGGTACAAGCTACTGTTGTCTTATGCATGGCATCATGAAGAACCGGTGTCCGACAGGAAATTTTGTGTGTCTCTTATTGTTAGAAAGGGGCCTAAAGGGAAAGGAGGAAGAATGGTGTGGTGGAAAACAGAGTACTGAGTGGATGGAAAGCTGTTGCATGATTTGCCCCGCTTGGGAGGCAGTCAGGTGAGCCAACATCTCAGATAACAGCTGGTTTAGCCTGAAAAGTAGTAGAATTTTCTTCTAGGTATTCCGTAGCAGTAGTATTCGGAGTACTTATTAATACTACTCCGGAGTACGACGTATTCATGGAATCATCAAAGGCTACAAGTGCTAGAATTCGTACTCGTAATCGGTTTTCTCTAGATAGGAAGGAGATGGAGATCAATGCCATCCCGCCAATTCCTCCATGATATGAAAGGGACTGATGCCGTGACGAGTTTGCAAATATTCAGACCTACCGGGCTCTCCGAAGACGACGGATTCAATGTGGATTTCGTTCTTTTTCAGAGTCACAGAAAAGGTTAATCCACCAAAGTTTTGAATACCCTCTGGCCATCCATGGTGGAACCATTGAGCGATCCAGCGATCGCCTTGATCGGTATTGCGTAAGGCTCGCTGGATGGGGAACTTAACTTGGTTGGGCTCGGCGTGAGTACGTTGCAATTCGAATCGAGGCAAATTACTGTCGTAAAATGTGCAGGTTTGGTTGGTATCCAAACGAATGCCATGTATTTTGGCCACCACCAAACATGCACTTGAGTCACGGCTGTTATTGTTGTTGTTGGAACTAGTATTGATGTTCTTTTGACGGATTTCTTGCAGTTTTTGTGGAAACGTCTTATTCTTCTCGAAGCAAAGGTTGATGATCTGGAACAAAGATTCTTGAGAGGTCAAGTCGCAGTGACCTGTTTTGGTGAGGCTCTGGATTTCGTCTAGCGTTAGTTGATGAGAATAGATCTTTTGTGATAGGATCCAGAAGGACAGGATCACAACCGTATTTTTAGGATGCAGAACTGGTTTTGGATTTGGTAGAGAGGGAAAGGCCACAATCTTAGTTTTGACGTCCGGAGGTGATTCCATGGACTTGAGGATGGATTCGTATCCTCTTGCTTGCAAAACACTGTTTGGAACCCATTCGTTCTTTCCGCGGGTTGGACTTGCCCAGCGATCCTTTAACCTAGTCTCGTAGAGCAAGTTGTACACAAAGTCTGACGTCAGAGTCGTCACTATGGACTTGCTTGACAACAACAGCAGCTTGCCAAGATCTTGCGAGCGCAGAAATCCACTCCTAGCAATTAACCGTAAGACTTCAGGTGGAATGGGAATTCCCGGCTGTCGATAGGAGGCAGCATCCTTCGGACTATCCATGCACGTTTCAGGCTTCAGTCTCTTGCACATGCTATGTTTTTCCAGTTCTGTCCTTTCCCTTTTTCGACGTTGCACGATTGAGTGAAACTGTTCTTGCATCATCTCCAGCTGCTCTAATGACATTTCCTCCACATTCACGATAAGGATACCCTGTAATTGCGGTGAATCAGCATCGGTTGTTGCTTGTTCCTCCGCCACATTGCGTGATCCGCCAACGTTCTTACTGCTATCAACAGGACGATTATTGCACATTATCGGCTGATACCTGCATAAGCTGTGTATAGGTTGGGGTGTTTCAAGTGGAGTGGAGCAGTTAGTTGATTTGTGGAGTAGAAGTGTTTTCTTCAGGAATAAAGAGTGTTGATATTCAAACAAATTTGTGTCTGTGTTGTGATGGAGAGAAGTTTACTGGTAGCTGTTAGCGAGAAAGGAGAAACAAAAGGAATAGGTAGAAAAGAAGTGTGCAGATGTCTTCGTGAAAACTTTGAACTTACCGAAAAATAGAGCTCGCGAAGATTGTCTTAGAAGATACGAAAAACTCAATAAGCTCCCTTTCTACGAACTCGTTTTTGGTATTTACTTATTTATTATACTCTGTTAGTTACGTATTTTTTTTTCTCTTCTTCGAAGATCAAAGGACAAGCCCGAAGGTACCGGACTTCTCTTTCACTGCGCACTTCAAAACAAACGCTCCGACGAGTAGGTATCATATGACGTACCTATGTTGATTAGGTACACAGTTTTGCTGTCCACGGAAGTTCTTGAACGAATGATACTCGCAAGAAGTTATTTACACAGTTATGAGGACCGACATTCGAACATCTACTCCGTATGATACTCCGTATGATACATCCCCTCATACTACTACTACTATGTACGAGTACCTGTACGTCCTACCACTATTCGCTCGTACTACCGTAATACCGGTAGTGGGGGAGTGGAAAGATCTCTCACATTACCAAGGCAACGTTCCGAAACTTATTGGCTGGTAAAGATTTGCAACTTTTTCTTAGCATTCAAAGAAACAGACCAGACGGAAAGAATTGGTCGACGACGATGGGTTGCAGCTCTGACTCTCTTCCAGTTTTATTTATCCTGGTCGCTGTTTTTGCAACTCGGCTGTTGTTGGTAGCAAGTTTGGTCTTGGAGTCGTCGTTGGCGACGAGGTCGATTCGACGTACCCTATGTTGGCACATGCTCTCAACCACCGACGAGATTCCGCCATCCCAATCGCTGACATCATTGTCATCATCAACACTTCCACAGACGGAACAAGATCAATACCTCGAAAGATGGTTTCAAGAACATGGTATCCTGCTCGGCAATGAACGAGGACTCCGTCGAGTCCAAATATCCACATCCGATCGGTCCGTCGGTGGACGGGGCCTTTTCTTGACATCCCGCTTGTTTCCATACCTACAAGGCGATCTTTCGTCGCCGCCATCCTCGGTTATCGCTCACCAAGGAGATATCTTGGCTTACATTCCAGGAAACTTGGTGTTGTTGCCGTCCAATATGCAAGCGTCTTTTCCATGTCTGTTTCACGACAACAACACAGATAAGAACAAAAGCGGTTATTCATGGCAGAGCATTCTGACGACGTACGTATGGAAGGCATTGTATGAGGATCCGCGTCAACAATCATCGTCGTCTCCCGACTGGCGTCCCTGGATCAAAACCTGGATGACGGATCGAGAAACGAGGCGCGATGACGTCATCAGTGGACCTGAATTGCCCAAAGCCAGCAACCAGTACACCCAGGAATCGATGGAAACCATGGCCCGACTCTCGCACGCGACATTATCCCAAGTTAAAGAACTCCTTGATGCCAAATTTCAAACTTTCCAAGAGGACTGGAAGAATGTTCAAGATTTCATAAAAAAGAAGGATAACGGGTCGACAGCACTTCAAAAAGACTTCGCCGAGCTGTACAGCTTAGTTTTGAGTCGCACAGCCAACTTGGGGCCAGAGTGGGGCAATCAAATGGGTGAGTGAGTTGGCTTGAAATGCAACATCTTTCCGTCCATATTCAGCGAATTCCGCCCATCACATTCCCTCACCATGAATGGAATTACTGCATCGTAAATTCTTTATTACAGGTATAATTCCATTGCATGATATGTGCAATCATCCACCGTATGGACACGAACCCAACGTGGAACTTTTCTCCTTGGGCAATATTCGATCAATGATTGGCAATGAACAATTGAAACAATTGTTGCGACCATTGTTACCAATCCGCAGCAAAGATGCGGATCCTTCGACAACAACATCGAATATTCCCATATTTTTGGATCGAGATTTCGTATTGGCCGCACGGCGACCCATCCGTTCCGACGAGGAACTGTGGTTGTCCTACAAGAGCAATGACAGAGAGATGTCCGCCTCCGACCAGTTATGGTTATTGCTGCAGTATGGGTTTCCGTTTCAACCGCCCTAGCTAGCTACTAGGAGAAATTGATACTGTGTGTAATGGATAGTCGTCTCGCTGGTAAATCCAAAACATACTATGTACTCCAAATTAGTTGTAGTTCTTCATCAGGGTAGATTCGTAGATTCCAGTACTATAATACGTAGTACTTTTTTTTAAATGTTTTTGGTTCCTTCAACTTACAGTTACTACGACGTATAACTGTAAGTTTCAGTCACGATTAAGACGTCAAAGTCATTATGTCTCTTTTGACGCGAGTCACGACAAAATCCACCACAACAACATCATCAGTGGGATTTTTCATACATTGCGACGAATGTGGCAAAGAGAGAGTTCTCACCAACTACAAAAACTGAAAACCTATTTATCTCTTCAACCAGTCAATCCTTATAAGATTCGCAGTAGCCGACCCAAGGACAGCTTATTTGGTTTTCCTTCAATTAGGATTCTGAACGACGACCATGACGACAAAAACTTCCAAAGCGCCCATTGACCCACTTCGAGAGTTCCTCGATGCCGTTGTGACGAGAATCGAAGCCTTGGAGACACATTGCGGAATTTCATCGGCGGCTGTATCAAGTGGTGGCGCATTGACCAGTTCTTCAACCCATACATTGGAAAAGACACCCTCGACGCGACATATTTCCGGTGCTGGTAGGTAGAAAAAAGGCACATACAGGATCTACGATCTACTACAGTAGTAAGTAGTAACCTCTTCCCTTCTCATATATCTTGCTTTCTTCTCCCTTTCCAGGCGATACCCCTGCAACCAAAGCATTCGATAAGTACTTGAACACGACGGTGTACAACTTTTCGGATATATGCGATGACCTTGAAATGGGTGATATGGGACAACTTCTTGTCCAAACCTTTTCTGGTATGAAATATGTTGTTGTCTTGGCATCGAAATCCAAGCTACCGGACGACATGACCGACTTTACACAGCAATTGTCCCCTCTTACTGGACCGGTGGGAGAAATTCGTAAACTGCGTTTGAGTCGAGACTTTGACAACCATCAAAAGGCCATTATGGAGATGTTGACTTCTGTCTCTTGGGTCACCTGTCGAGCTCCCGCACAGTTACCGGCTCCGTTCGTCAAGGATTGCATCGGTTCGAGCGACTTTTGGTCCAACCGTATTCGAAAGGATTTCAAAGGCAAGGAAGATGACATTGCCAAGAAACAGTTGGAGTTCTGTGACAGTCTCAAGAAGACATTGCAAGATTTGGCTTCGTACATTGAGGAGTTTCACAAGACCGGTCTAGAGTTCAACCCCAAGGGAGTGAGTGTGGCCGAGGCTGCCATTCGCATGTCCGACAACCCCTTACAGGATGCCGCCATTGAAGCCAATCGCAAAAAGGATAGAATGGCTAACCGCAAGAATGAAAGTATCGGAAACACTGTCAAGGGTGGAAATATGGCTGGTTTGGTCTCTGAGCTTGCTAACCGCCGATCTACCGATGGATCCTCTGCTGCGACTGGATTGCGAAAGGTACGTAAACTACTGTATTTCAAACTTCAGCTCTATAACCAAGAGCATTTCTGACATCGAAATTGCCATTTTGTTGTGAACAGGTCACAAAGGACCAACAAACGTGGCGAAAGGAGTTCAAGGGTGAAAAGCCAAAGCCCCAGCCTGTTGTCATAGCCCCAGTGTCACCCAAGAAGCCCGTCAAAAAGAAGAAGGTTGGACTCCCCATTTTGGAGTATCAAGAGCGCGGAACCAAATGGGTGATTGAGAATCACGACAAGGAAACAGTCAAAGTCGCTTCCGCGAGCGGTGTATTGGAGGTGGAGATCACGGATCCAAAACAGCAAGTGTACATCTTCAATTGCGAGGAAGTAACCATTAAAATCACCGGAATCAAACTCAAATCGATCATTGTGGATTCCTGCACCAAAGTCAATGTCATTTTTCCAACTATTATCAGTGGATGCGAGATTGTCAACAGCAAAAAGATTGCTGTACAAACCGATGGTGTCTGCCCCGTGTTCACTATTGACAAGACAGTTGGTGTGACCATCTATTTGTTGAGCGAAGAAACGATTGCTGTCACATCATTTACCACCAGTATGAGCTCGGAGATGAACGTATCCATTCCAGATGGAGACGATCAAAAAGAAATCCCGATTCCAGAACAATTTGTCCACAAAATCATGAATGGTAGCCTGTCATCTGAGGTATCTGATTTGTACCACTAAATGCTTTGGACATTGTTCGTGGAGACACTGTTAGTACCTACTACGGTTTGATTTGCGGGCAATCAGTTGTGTGACAGATTCATTTAATCTTTACCTGCTGTATAGGACAATTAGACAACAGAAATACATTTGATCATACCAATTGTTTGAATAGATTTCCCAACATAATTAAAATACGCTTCTTCTACAATGTCATGAAGAAATTGCTTGCACAGTCTGATATTTGTCCTCTTTTTCTGAAAGCTTTCGGTAATTCTTGAGCCTGTTGCTTTCACTAAAGCAAGAACTCACAGTCAGTCAGCATCGAGTGGAGGTTGGAGATTTGTCGTGGTGATATCTCACTCTTTTTTTCATTACTGTGGACTGTGGTCTACTTCCAGAGTCACTACCATAGTAGCTAGAGCAATTCCCAATTCGGTAGTCTTACTGCATTCCGGTATGATGCCTACCATAGTTTGCACACGGCTAGCTACATAGGTGGCTGATTGTGTGTCTGACTGAATTCTGAATTCCTATGATACAAATATGATATTGGAATATGATACTACGTAGTATACCTAACCCTCGGGCAGTAGATTTTAACAGATGACGTCAGTCTCAAGTCTCAAGTGGTGGATCTTCGGATCCATCGTACATATGTACATACACCATGGGTCAGAAGTCAGAAGTCAGTACTACGGTAGTCTACCGGTACCGGTAGTAGCTAGTCGTAACTGTAACTGCAACTGCAACTGATTCACTCCAGAAGAAGATGGATGGCAGCAGATTCCACTTTGAACGTTGTCGTGTGAGTACCGATCGTTGTATTTGACATCAATGGTCGCATTGGAAACAGTAACGTTTCAGATCCAACCTATCTTACTACGGTGCCCGAGAACGCAACTTTTGGCCATCGAAAGAGAAGAGAGAAAACGAGACGCTAGTATGACGAATTGTTCAGGCATGACAGCTCTGATTGCGCTCCAACGCAGCGGGGATCCTGAGCAACATCGTCCCCTTGCCGCTGCAAATTGCTGCCGCTCCGTGTCTCCACAACGGATGATACCCATCTTTGGCATGCTCTGTCTTGTAACGTTCACGTTCACACCATGGCTACCTACGGTCACATCTTTTTCGACTGCTTGTTCCATCTTTATCAGTCGCCATTACGCAGAGAAAGATATCACGGTGACGAGAAGTCCTTTCCGATTGTCCATGTCTCCTGTGGATGGTGGCACCAATAACGACGGCACTGATGATTTTTCAACGATGATGGCATCTCTTCAATCCAGAGTTCAGGAAATTCAAGATAAGGAAACGAAAATTCCACTGGTAGTGCTCGACAGTATGCTGCCTCGGCAGGTCCTTCGGGTACAGGTCAGAAATGCATTAATGATGGACCTCGTCCGTGATTGTTTGCAACGGGAACATCCCTTTTTTGGAATGCTGGGCATGGCGCGGCTACGATCGGGGCAGCAAATTCATCTGACACAGGGTGTAGAAGTCGAGATACTGAAAGACGAGCTCGAGTTCCTACAGAATGACGGTGGTCAAGGTGAGAAAGAAGGTGGTGTGAAACTGGCGTTGCGTGCCGGTCGTCGATTTCAGATTGAGGGAGAAATCGAAAACGCCGGCGGAGGCTGGACCGAAGCTCGCGTCACATTCCTTGATTCGGAACAAGAGGAGAGAACGGAAATTGAGAACGGAAAAGATCCCACAGTCGTTGCGAGAGCCATTTCCAGAGCACGGGAACTAACCAGTCCTAACATGAACATGCCCAACAATTTAAGTTTGGTCGACCGATGGATTGAACTGGCCAAGGAAAATGAGAGACAAGAAGGTCAGATTGACAAACTCTTGAAAGATCTCGGAACGATTCCGCCTCCAGAACAACCATCAGAGAGAGCGTTTTGGGTAGGGGCTTTGATCAATCCGCTGCCCGCTATGGGAGTGGCGATGGAAGTTCGACCTGCCTTATTGACAGCTGAAACGGCAGAACAACGAGTGGAAGCTGCATTGGAAGGTATTTTCCGATCCATTAAGCACATGGACGGTTCGGCTAGACTGTGGTGAACAGTGCTACGTTAATTCAAAGCAAGACAACCAGCCCAGTTATTTTGTATAGTAAAGATTGAGAGAAATTCCCATTGAATAATGGCCGGTCGGTTTCAAACTCACGTATTATCGATTTCAGCGATATCGATTGACTGCGAGTTCGTCTCATGGATTCATTCTACAACGTCTGATTCCTCGGACACAAAATGCCGCTGCTACTTTCCGGGACCGCGCAAAACCTGGGATTTTCTTTCAACATTCCTCTTTGACTGTTGTGAGACTATTCAGTTTCTTCCTCACGTTTAGAAAAAAAATGGATGCAGAGCACACCTGCAAGGCTCGAGATGCAAAAAAATGTCGCGAATTGCCATACCAAAAAATGTTGCGGTTGTGGTGGAGGGAGAGAAATGGCGACAAATAATGACGATTGAAGATGTCGACATGTCTAATCAAAGATTCTTTTTTTGTGACTTTCTTTTTAGGTTGAAAGTCGTGTTAAATTAAATCTGGAAACGAGATGATATAGGATCACCTTCAACACTGAAACATCCACCTTTATAGGCAACTACTGATGCTCACTGGGGTTTGAATCCTTTCTTGCGTTTAGCCAATCTCTCTAGATGCAGCAGTTGGTATACATCGTACCGAAAGAAGGTTCCGCAGCTGGAAAACAACAAAAATAGAAAATACTCACGGTACTCCACCGGGTAGCTAGCTAGCTAGAGGTAGTATCTACCGGTATTCTAATTTCTGTTTACTACTACTACAAAAACGGGTACACGGTATTCGGGGTAGACTACCGGCAGTAAATTTGTTTGATTCCTCCGACTGCGAGTCATTGGATGACGACGATCGCATGCGAATATGTGAATACAAACGCGGTGGCCTGTTTCATGTTTTGCTTTCCGAATGCACGTTCACACAGCCATCAGCATTGCGCTCTACTTGCTCGGAGTACCGTATGATATCATACATACCCGGTACTACGGTACTACCGTAGAGAGACGCAGTACGACAACCGCCAACCCCACAACAACAACAACAACCAATCCTTTGCGCAACAGACATCTCAATCATTATAACTACTTCGTATTAATTATCCATCTTGAGAGAACTAACTAAGTTAGCACCATGACAACTACTTCCAAACTATGGGATGGCAACGCCATGTCCCAAGAAGACATGATGATAAAGGACACAGTCCTTGTGTTGGATGACAATGACAACGTCATTGGATCCGCCTCCAAGCGGTCGTCGCATGAATTCACCACGGATCAGCCACGAGCCATTTTGCATCGTGCCTTCTCTGTCTTTTTGTTTGACGAGTCGACTGGCGAGCTTTTGTTGCAACAACGAGCCTCCACCAAGATTACCTTTCCCAATGTACGTATTGTCATTTATTTTTTTGCACGATGGAGGATGCATGATGCACCAACACAATTGACTGTGAATTGGCTTCATGTCATCATTTTTATTGTTCGAATCAATCGGAAGTGAATTGAATACATACAATTCCTCTCAACGTAGCATTCATTTGTTTTCCCGTTCACACAGGTATGGACCAACACGTGCTGTTCTCATCCTCTTCATGGTATGGAACCGTCTGAGGTCGATTCGCCTGAAGATGTCGCCAACGGATCCGTTTTGGGCGCAAAAAATGCGGCTATCCGCAAGCTAGATCATGAATTGGGAATCCCCGCCAAACAGCTACCCATTGAAAAGTTCAAATTCTTGACTCGGCTTCATTACTGGGCCGCCGATACCGTCACCCATGGCAATGACAGGTGAGAAATGAACGAGTTGTACGAATCGAATGGTTGTTTCGTCTCCGTCTGCACCCCTCTCACAAACAATTACGATGTCTTGATGTTTTTTACAGTCCTTGGGGAGAACATGAAATCGACTATGTACTCTTCTTTTGTGTCAAATCCAAGGACGAGCTCACCATCAAACCTCACCCAGATGAAGTCGACGCTTGCAAGTGGGTCACCCGACAACAACTCATTGACATGATGGACGATCCCGAATTGTTGTTTTCCCCATGGTTCCGTCTCATTTGCAAAAAGTGGTTGTTGGATTTGTGGTGGAAGGATTTGGATACCACCATGACCACCGACAAGTATTGCGACTTTGTCCAGATCCATTGCTTTGATCCACCCAAAGGTAAATAATCGATTTGTGATACAGCCATAATTCAACATCTGCAGCCGTTACGCCGAGTCGTTGATGCTTACTCAAAGGATCATTTCTCTTTCTTCTTTTTTCTTGCAGAGCATCTTGGAGGTGGTGGCAACGCTGGTCTGCTCTTCGAAGACGAAGCAGCAGGCGACAAGAGGTAAATTCATAGTAGCAAAAAAATGTTGGAAAGAGTTATAGTTAGGAAGGAAGGAGCTCATGAACGCATCTCTGTTGTACTTTTTTTCCGCCACAGCAAAAAGCAAGGCGCTTACGGGAAAATTAAGACCCACAAGGAATCGTTGTTCAAACAGTTGTTGCACATTGACGAGGTGTTTGCGGCGTTGTACTTTTTGTACGTCAAGCCGTTAAAGTCAAATTTGGAGACACCGTATATTCGTGATACATTTGACGCAAATGACTTGGCATTTTGTGATGATATCTTGGTCAAAGTATCGCGTAGCTTTGCTGCAGTCATTCAACAATTACCTTCGACCATGCTGGTGGATATTTTGGTTTTCTACTTGGTTTTGCGGGCGCTTGACACTATCGAAGACGACACATCATCGTTTCCTTCACAAGAAGTGAAGATCAAATATTTGTTAAACTTTCACAAGACGGCCTTGGCAGATCCAACGTGGACCATGGACGGAGTAGGAGAGGCTGATGAGAAGCGCCTTCTTCAAAATTTCGACAAGTGCCACCGAGTGTATGCCAAGCTCAACGAGAAATCACGGCGCGTCATCTCAGATATCGCCCAACGAATGGCAACAGGCATGGCAGAGTTCGTGGGAAAAGATCTCGGACAAGGAACAACGGATATTGACCAATACAATCGATACTGCCATTTTGTCGCAGGGCTCGTTGGCGAGGGGCTGAGTCGCCTGTTTGCAGCGTCAGGATTGGAAAAGCCATCGCTTGCAAGTGAACTATTCTTGAGCGATCAAATGGGATTATTTTTACAGAAGACGAACATCATTCGAGACTATCTAGAAGATTATGTAGATCATCGAGCATTTTGGCCACAGACGATCTGGATGAAGTACGCCAAGAGTGGTGAACTGGGATACTTTACAAATCAACAGGATCCAGAAGTGCGAGAATGTTCGCTGGCATGTTTAAATGAGCTCGTCACTGATGCCCTGGAGCTTGCACCAGACTGTTTGAACTACATGTCAAAGCTCCAATGCACGGAGATATTTCGGTTCTGTGCGATCCCCCAAGTCATGGCAATCTCAACATTGGATTACTGCTACGCTAACTCCAATGTCTTCACTGGAGTCGTCAAGATCCGAAAGGGGACATCGTGCAAACTCATTTTGAGGACAAACAATCTTGATGAAGTCCATGACACGTTTTACCAATTTGCTCAAAGCATCTTGAATAAGGCCAACGTGAATCGAGCACTAGGAGTGAATGATCCGTCGTATGCAAGGACTGTCAAAATTTGCAAAACGGTGATGGAAACCACCGCCCAGGCCCACAACAAACAAAAGACGATTCGTCGAATGAAAATGTTGGCTACAGTTGGAGTGTTAGTTGGATGTACCGCTACTTTCTTCAAAGATGATACATCTCTGAAAATCCCTTCTGGTGTTCTTCCCAGCCTCATTCCTATTGCCCTGGGAGTTCATGCCTACGTTCAATATAAATACACCCAACTATCTGGATTGACAGACGCCAAAGTACTAGAGCAGAAATAGGAAACTTTCTTGGCACTATCCTGTTAACTTATTTTCATGCAACTATAACACACCAGGAAGACACTCCATTAAAAAAGAGCAAGTAATTAATCCTTCCGTCGTTGTTGGTTCCGTCACAATTGCCTTGATTTTTGTTCGTTGCAACTTCTGTAGTACTTCTTCGAAGATGCTGACTGAAAAAGGGAGAGATGTGTTGTGGGACTGCGCGATCGGCTGAAACCGTTTCTCTTGATCTATGACGTAGAAACAGCTCGTTATCGGAACGCTGTACCCAGTAGATGCAGCCTTGGCGATGCTTGATAATTCTACCTCTCTAGCTAGTAGAGTAGCTACCGGTAGTACGGAGTAGTAGCTACCGTTCTACCAAGTAGAGGTACGAGTGTAAAACTGGGTTGCAACATCGCGCGTGGGTTGACAGGCGTAGTTGTGTAAAACAGGATTTACTACTGAACAAAGCGTTCCATCAGCATTTCTGTAATAGGAGATACTTGCGTTTACCCTCCCAGCTAGCTGTTTAGAGCATAATATATAAATTCGTAGCTGTATAAAGAACAATCTCATGCCTCTTTTTAGGTCGGCATCACATTTTCTGTTCGAACAGGTTTTACACTCATGCGACACGTGCGCGACATGCGTAGACTTCACGTAGCATTGTACTAAAAACTTGGCGCCCCTTTTTCTGCTCACATTTTGGTGTTTCGTTCAAAATACGACGATCGTCTTTTTAAACACTGTAAACAGTAAACACCCACTAAGCCATCCATGTTGCTGTTGTTTTTATCCAACACTAGTAGATGACAACGAACCAAGAAGAATCATGTCACGTAGCAGTCGCAAGAAGCCAGAGAACTTTGCGCAACAAATGGCAAAGGGGGCAAAGGAGGCAATTCTAGACTTACATGTCAAGCAACTCAATAGCGAGGCAAAATAATAACGGTTCTCTTCCATGTGGTTTCATTGACGAGGCCGTTGCATCTCTTACGTCGCAGGGCATCGAAGCCACACGGCACACAATCTATAACCATGAGAAGAAATTAAGAAGGAAGAGCATTCCCAGTGAGCATCCCGCCCCATCAACAGTCCGGTTACAGGTCCGTCTCGCAAATCCTAACAATACACCCGCGAAAGTTACTTCTCCCTCTGCAACAACCAACCAAGGAGGTAGACCAAGGGGCACCGTTTTAAGCCGCGTACATCGTGGCAACCCAAAAGGCTGTGCAGGACACCCGAAAACATCAACAACATACAAGCCGGAATATTATCTGCCGTCAACGATAACTGATGAACTGCAACCACTGCCACTTCCTCCTCCTCCTCCTCCTGCCGCTGCTGCCATTTTCGATAACGACAACGGCAACGACAGCGCAGAATGAAATTTGGATCGTTGTATTGCGTTAGCAGCATCGTCAAAACAAGAATTGTGAAAACGATGTACTGGTAAAACGACAAAATGCTTCGCGTTCTTTTCAAAATTTTCTGTGTAAAACCGAGTGGTAGGAATTTGTGTACATTTTTACGTACCTGGCTTGAAATAAATGATGGCTCTTCGTCCAGTAGCCAAAATGACCAATTTCCTGAAGTCGTACTAGTAATTCTTATGTTTGTATTACCTTCTTCATGCAGTTAGCTACGAGTTACTTATACGTGATTTGAGCGTAAAAGCAAAAGATTAGTGGCTACGGAGCGTTTTACACAGCTAGTGAAAAAGGCGTACTTCAACCCAGTTTTACACTCGTAGTGTATCCTTGGTCATGAAACTGAAGATAATACGACGGTACTGACGTACTGCCATACAATAAAATAAGTAAGGACTTACACTTACTGTTATTACCGGTAGTTATTAGCATTATTATTTACAAGTCGTGTTGGTTATTACGCAGGACTGCGATTTATGCTCACCATCCGCGAATATCCCCAACATCCAGAAAAATGAGAGGGATAGCGTTTTCCAAGATCGAAGGTGCGCCTCGCGAACGGAATATACTCTCTCGTCACTCCATGACGATCAAAATGAGGGAATTGCTCGATCAACAAACGTCAAACGCAGTTCCCTTCATCCCAAGTCGTTGGAAGTTACGGCAATCCTGTCCAGAATACGATTGTTACTTCGACAGGTTTCCTACCTTTCCTCACAAAATGAAGCCGAGATTTTGGGAGATACAGAGAGGCAGATCTGAAGGGTTTGGTGTAAAAAATCATACATCGATGATGTTCTTTGTACTTCTATGCTGTTTGGGCTTTGTTTCTCTTCAGCATCGTCAGTTTGAGGAGGGTGTTGTGCAATCCACGAATCGCATCCGCGGACTGATGTCAGGCAATGGCACATCGGTCAACAGCACGCCCCCCGTCATTGATATTACAACTGAGTCTCTTTCAGTTGACGTGAGCTTTGAGGACATTTTCCGAACTGTCGTTTTCTTGATGGCTAGTTGGATGATGGCGTTGCTGAGCCAACTGATTGGTTTGCCATCATTGGTAGGGGAAATTGTCACTGGATTCGTTCTTGGACCACCTCTACTAGACTTTGTACCATACCCACAGGCAATGGTGTTGATTGGAAGTTTTGGATTGATTGGTCTCTTGCTTGATAGTGGAATCAATCTGGATATTGCGCAGCTCCGTGAGACTGGAACAAGAGCTGTATCTATGGCTGTCACTGGTACTCTATTGGCTTTGGGTGTGGGTCTCAGCATGGGATATTTGGCGAATGATGGAGATTTTAGATCAAGTTTTGCTATAGGAGCTGCCTTTGCACCCTCTTCCTTTGGGGTAGCTTCTCAAGTCTTGTCCAAAGGAGAAGTGCTGAATACCCCCATGGGCCAAGTAATTGTCGCAACCAGTGTCATTGATGACATTTTGGGATTGATATTGCTATCCATAATGGAGGTCCTTGTCATGGATACTCCAAGAGTCTTTGATTACATAATACCATTCTTGTCATCCTTTGGATACCTGCTACTTCTTGGATTTGTGGGCATCAAAATCATTCCACCGCTTTTTGAACAAAAAATTCTACCAAAGGTCCCTGAAGATGCAAGAGGAATTGTTGCATTTTCCCTCTTGTTTATCATTCTTACTTTATATCTTCCCCTCATGTACTATTCTGGAGCAAGTTATCTGACTGGCGCCTTTTTGGCAGGGCTCAGTTTTTCACAGATCAATAGTGTGCACTCAAGATATTTGAGCAGTGGACACCACCTGAAAATTTGGTTGATGAGGCTGTTCTTTGCTTCAACAATTGGTTTCCAAGTTCCTGTCCAGTACTTCACAGATGGAAATGTGCTTAACTGGGGGTTTCTTTATAGTAAGTGAAATGTTTGGCTTATCCCATTACATACTTTTCTCAAACACTCACAAACTTCACTTTTCTACTTTTCTGCAGTGATTCCAGTGCTTGCAAAAGTTCCTCTCGGTCTTCAAGTTCCAAGATTTTCGAAAGACATCCCAGAGGATTTTCCCTACAATCCCTACAGAAGAGATGTTCTCATTACAACACTTGCGATGCTGTGTAGAGGGGAATTTAATTTCATCGTGGCTTCCTTTGCCTTGAGTGCTGGAGTCCTGGATCCAGAGCAGTATGCTGCAGTAGTCTTTGCTATTTTGTGTAGTGCCATCGTCGCTCCACTGGCATTGTTCAAAATCATCAGATATTACAACAACAAGTTCATGTCCTTCTTGGAAGGGAAGCACAAACTTGACCGTATTGACAACACCAATGACGGTACTAGACCATTGTTCCTTGCAATTCAGGCCAGGACACCAGTCCAATGGGGCATGCAAGAGAAATTTCTTCAAGTCCTTGACAACGTCGGCTTGATTGTGATTGATCATAGGTCCTTCCATACTCTGGGATTGAATGCCGTGGATGTGACTGAAATTTTTTGTCAAGACAAGCTAGCACGAATCCGTGTCCGTGAAGCCTTCACTGATGGCAAAGATTCTAGTTCCACACAACTCACCAAAACAAGCACATTTGACGAAAGCCCAAAGTCTCCTTCCTTGAACAATATGAGTGTGTCAACTGCGACTAGTAGTCGGGACGATCGGGAGCAAACGAAACTCATGTTAAATGTTGAAGAGAAGGAGAAAAAGAATGAACGACGAGAAATTGATCTTCGAAAGCAAATTGTCCGAGATGCATTAGTTGATTGTTTGGGACAAGACGTTGACGAGTCGTCTTATGTAATTTTGGTCTCGCAATGGGAGATGCACGTGATTGATGATGGCAAGTCAGGGAGGTCAAGACATGCAGGATATTGCTACGTCACTCCATCAACAACGGTTAAAGGTCCACTAGATACGTTGGAAGGAAACGCTGCGAGTTCCTTTGATGATTGCGAAGACCATCTTCCTATCCTGCCGTCTTTGGATGTGGAAGCGCAGCAGACCAAAACCTCCGCACAACAAAAGAAACGAAATAAGATTCCCGAAGGTTCAATCATTGCCCCAGCACCAAGACTATATAGGAGGTCCGTCTCCCTAGGAACGCATACGGAATGCACACTGACGGGCGAGCCGAAACTGGATTTGGATCTTTGGACTGTGGACAAAGCAACGCATAAAGTTGTCAATGAAGGGGCTTTCATGGCCCCAGTTGACGATCTCGGTAGTCAAGCTATCACCGTAGGATGCGGCGACGGATCCAGTGGAGGCTTCCATCATCGTTGCACTACTGAGGGTAATTCTGCACTTATGATCCCTTCGCATCGAAGGACGAGCCGACAGGATGCCCTGTTCCTAAACACTTCAGTGCTAGAAGAGCTGGAAGGAGACATTGAAGCTCTAACGATCAAAGATCGGCTTCATGGATTCATACGCAACTAAATCCCATGCATTGTAATTTGTAAGCTATAGTCAACATTAGCTTGGATTCAACAGTGAAGCTCTCTAGCTAGAGTAGAGAGCACGAGTACTTCGGAACCTCGAACCTTCGATGTGAAGTCCGCCGTTCGACATGACTCGATGGATCCTTCCTGTAGCCTGGATACACACGAGAAGCGAACCAGAGCGTCATTCACTGTCAAGTCATCAAAAACATTGATTGATGATGATGATTTCTGTCTCCCAAACACCGTAAAAAATAAGCATATCAATATTTCATTTCGTCACACTTCCTCCAAGACCGTCGACTATGATGTATAGGCATCTTCCGAGAAGACTACGGCTGGGCGGGGTGACGATAGCCGACGGTGGTATTTGGCGCAGTCGAGCCGCACTTTCACAACGAACATTGAGATATCTCGTTCCGCGGCATCCTCCGCAACCAAATCGGCACCACCATGCAAATGCATCAAGTCTGGTCTTGTCGTCATCGGCGTCGTCATCATCGTCATTATTTGGTGCTTGGAAGAGGAATGCAACGCAACAACAACAAGAGCGTTTCATTTCTTTCACACAGCCAATGTTGTCCCAGGAAATGGAGTACGAAGGTGTTCCCCCGGATGTCGCCAAACTCATCAATACGCATGCCAAAAAGGTTCAAACACCCGTCAGTTTACAAGCCTTAATGAGGACTGGAAGAGGAGAATTTCTAGACAAGCACTTTGAAGATGCAGCAGTGGAAAAGCACACGGCGACCGAGCTGGTCTTGATGCAGGTACGTCTACTAGTTGATTGCATTACTGAAATGAAAACTCGCGCCTCTCTATTGGCTTTCAAACTGACAGCATTCTCCTGCCTTGACTAGGTAGCATCCTTTTTGCGACGTGAATTGCCTATTCGACTAGCCCATCGTATTCAGGATTTAGAAAAGGTCCCGTTGATGAAAGACATGCAAAGCGTCAAGGAAGTCAAACAACTTTACATTCAATCCTTTCTGGAATTGTTGGAATTCGACAAGAAAATCGTCAACGCGGATCAAGAGGCCGCCTTTTCGAGATTAGTAGAGGGAATTTACGAACGACACTCTCGCGTGCTGGTACAAATGGCAAAAGGTGCCTACGAATTCCGAAATCACATTGCTGCTGAAAAGGGGATGAATGCAAAGGATGTATTTGCCAAGATGGAAGAAACGCACGACTTTTTGGATCGCTTTTATCTATGTCGTATCGGAATCCGTGTGCTCATTGGACAGTATTTGGCATTGCGACAACCTCCCGTGGACCATTACGTTGGCATCATTTGTTCTGTGACATCGCCTTATGAGATCGTTAAACGTGCTATCGACGATGCTGCCTTTATGTGCACCCGAAAGTACGGAGATGCTCCGGAAGTGATCATGAGTGGACGTCTAGATTTGACCTTTCCATATGTTCCGACGCACCTGCACTACATCATGCTGGAGCTTTTGAAGAATAGTATGCGCGCCACAGTGGAATGGCACGGTCCAGACGCTGACTTTCCACCCATCAAGGTTATTATCGCGGACGGAAGTGACAACGAAGATGTTGTGATCAAAGTCAGCGACGAAGGTGGAGGTATTCCACGCAGCAATGTAAAAAAGATTTGGTCATATTTGTTTACAACGGCAGATCCTTCAATCCAAGAAGGTGAGTTTGTGTAGTAGATTCTGCTGTGTTGCATCGTTTTCTTACAGTGCTGCTAATTTTTTGAATCTTTGAGTGTAGGCATGGTCGGTGTAAACAATAACGAAGCCGTGGACCACGGGATCGATTCGCCACTTGCTGGATTAGGATACGGGCTGCCAATTTCACGTAGTTACTGTCGATACTTTGGCGGTGATTTGAGCATCATGAGTATGGAGGGATACGGAACGGATGCATTTGTATATCTTGCGAGACTGGGTAATTCCAAGGAGCCGGTTCCGATCTAATGACGAAATAACAACTACCGACTCAACTTCCTTGGAAGAAAGAAATGATTCAGATTTAGAAACCAAATGGTTGACTATATTTTATCATTGCCACAAATGGCGCTGCAATTCCAATTACGTTAGATTGGTTGGAGAATATGAACATCGTTCTTTGAGCCCTGCGACCGCCAAACCAGTGTTGGGACATCGAATGAAGTATTCTGATCAAAAAAAGATCCACAGGGTCTTATCTGTGTCGTCGACGTCGTCTTCCAGGACACTCGTCCTTATGATCATACCACCCGAGCTGACTGCAAGCTGTACTGCAGTAGCGTCGATGGTTGCATCCCGCGCATACAAGACAGCACGGAGCACCTGTTGAAAAAGCGGATGACTCTGCTTGAGAAAGCTTGTTACCGCACTCCAAGACTTTGGTCCGAAGCTGTTCCCATTCTGCGGTGAACGGCTTGTTGAATTTAGGGGCTGTTCGGAAACAGAACGGATTGTAGCATCGGCGTTTGGATTTGTAGACTTTGTGTGACAGGATGTTAAGCGAAACGACAGATCTCATTTCCGCCATACACTCAAAAATTTGCATCGTAAGATCACCCCTCTCTTCGGATTTCATGAAAGACTCCAATCGAGCCTGGCAGCTACCTTCAACTGCATCTTGGAAAAATTGATGTTGCATTTCTTCACCCGTCAAGTTTGAGCCCTCCAGCACAATTGCCAGCTCGTGCATGGCATGGTAGTTTCCTTCCCGAGCTGCCTTCATCAACAGCGATGCCCCCACCATCATATCGTTCTCCACGTAAATGGCGATCCGTGCCAAATATAGGAGTGCCTCCGCATTCCCGGCCTGTGCTAGGGTTAGGAGGCGTTCGACCAGAAGAGTGACCGTGGAATCTTTTTGTACGAGCCCGTCGTCTTGCTCGACACTCTTCAACGAGACAAGCTTGAGCACGTGAGGTCTGAAAGAAAATTCATAGAATTTCTTGCAAGTACCAGCAATGGCAGCACGGTCAGGAAGTGTTTGGGTAAACCCAAGAATCGTCTCTAAAACCCCGTGGGGCAGGTCTTCAAGACGATATGTTAAATCGATTTCGATCGGCAATTCTGTTTTCGTTTCCCAGTCATACTCATTTTCGACAGGAAAAGGACAATTGCCTGGTCCACCATTGTTGATTTTGTGATCATTTGTATTTACAGAGATGAGTTTTGGGTACTCCTTGGACAAAGTACAAGAAGCCTTTTCTCCCTGGAAAAGCTCACATGTCGTGAGAACAGGGGAACAAATGACATCACCACATCGGCCGTCATTGAAACCTTCTTGCGACACCAATTGTACGTAACCATGTCCCATTTTATTGTCGTTTCCGAATCGTCTCGTCATTGTTTGTTATTGTTCTCAACTGATGGCTCGAACGAATTGATATGAAACTTCGATTTTTGTGCTGCAAATCGAGAGCTTTCGGTATTATTCAGCCAAAAGTGAACTTTGTGATAATGGTGAGAAAAAAGGAGCGAGAGATCAGGCTGCTGAAGGCTCAAGACTTAAAACGGTGTTCACTGTGGTGGTTTCCGTTTCGCCGTGTGAGAAGTTGATGATCCTTCGCACTTGGTTGAATCGTGACGTGACGTCATGGTTGCAACTATCGGCACTACGGCGAGTATCATACCAAATACTACGTACGTAAACTACGGTAGAGTTGCAGGTACCGTAGTGCCGTTGTATCATACGGCACGGTATCATATCATATCATAGACGACAGAAACGGTCACGTCTCTTCAGACCTGCTCATCTGAACGGTATCTTTGTACTACTCGGAGTACTATGCCGTGCGGAGTATGCAATACGTAGTAAAATTCCTATCATACCTCGTTCGTAACAGTTTGAAGTTAACAGTAAGTTACACTGTTACTCCGAGTACGTAATAAAGTCATCTCGTTGAAGCGATCATCTTCGACAAGAGTGTTATTTCTTTCCTCAACTACCTGTAACTTCGCAATTGACAGTGAAGTAACTACCTTGCGTCAAAAGTGACAGCATAGGTCCGTCCTGTAACATTCCTACTCAACATTTCTTCGAACATTGCGTAAGACCGGTCCTATGCTTCAAGTTACACCGCCCAAACGTGAGCTGGACTATTGATTCAAAATGGTGACAAGAGTAGATTTGATTAGTACAGCGGCGGCTTAGATTTTCGATTCCTTGAAAGGAGTGAAAACGACGCCAACCGAAACCTGTCATGTCATCGAATTGATCATATTCTACCGAACAGGACAGAAAATCTTGTTCTAGATAGGTCCCCATTTCTTGTGCGGTACGAGGATGACTTTCACAGTCAATTCGATGCAGCCGTCATTTGCCCCCTGACGCTGATGGTACCCTAGCTTTATGGTTTGCCATTGTTGCGCTCGGGAAACGTGCAGTATCAAGGCAAATCAAAAAAAGGAGAAACTGAAATGCAGAAATTTTTATGTATGATGAGACGGTGATACTTAGACCTTGCTCAGCGCTGATCAGTTGATCAGGCGCCAAATTGCATGATTTTGTCGCTAGTTCGAAAAGCAAATTGTGGGGTCATTAATGCTGAAGCAAGTAAAGGAGACCCTGAACCAAAGCATGGACGAGATAGCAGTACAAAGAACATCAAGGCTGAATCTCGTGTCTTTTCCTCAGGAAGATTATTTTGCCACCGAGGCGAATCAAACGAACAAAGGAACGATTTCAGTTCCAGACGTGCCTGGATCGTCACCATGGCTGGATCAAAGGACAGTGCGAAGTGTTCCAATGACTGCCAATGAAGATGATGCGGTCAAGCATGTTAAGGCAACGCCACCCGGTTTCCCCGAGAGGAACGCCAAAAACAACAGGAAGCACAACAGTGGAAAAGAGGACTCACAAATCAGTCTTGGCAAATATATACATCGACGAGCATGCAATGAACTATGTTTGAGCACAATAATGGACGGTAGTGAATTGGAATCTTGCCCTGCTGTCAATTTGAGACCCGGGAATCGACAATAAGCCAAACCCTTTCATTGCAGGTGGCCAATGATACGCAGGGCAGGAATGAGGAATGGAATCTTTATGGCCCTTATTAGGTTCCCTCGACATCCATCAAATGTGGCATCCAGGAGGGAGAGCCTGTGAAAAAGGAACTTTCGCGCTTGTTTTTGCGAGTGTCCCAAACATTCCTATGAGCTTAATTTTCATGAATGTATGTGGGCGTGTATCGAGTCCCAGAAAAAGACGACGGCATTGGAGGGATCACAATGAACGATGAAGGGTAGATTTGAACGCTCTCTGTCTGTCAATGCTTTCGGCACAATATCGCAGTTCAATTCATCATATGCATGTTTAACTTTTGCCCTGGTGTGTCGAATGCAAAACTCATGATGTTAGGTATCGTTTGCATTCTTGTTTCTTCACTTTTGTCTTGTTTGTTTTTCAGTTAGTAAATAATAGGTATGTACGTCGTAGTTGCAGTCCTGAAGTATCGACTAACCAGCTATCAGCATCCCCCCAACAAGTACTTCCGCGTATTGTCGATACTGTTACCCAAAACGACGAGCGCAAAGGAGAGCTGCCTATCGGAGCAAACTGCAACTAAAACGGTACGGTATTTCACTCGCAGCATCACTGCTTTGATTTTGAAAAGGGGGATTGTTAGAAGTTTAATTAAGTAGGGAGAAAGGAGTTTTTCTATCGCACAATGGCCAAGGAAGATAACGTTCTGTGTGATGAGGGATCCAAGTAAAAATATCCTCAGATACAGTTGGATCCTTCTCAATTGACACCCGTCCACAACGCAGCTGTCGATCATTCTTTCACATGAGTTTGTCTCGCTTGATCGCCAGCATAGAGACGCAAAGAGTAACCACTGTGCAGAAAGTAAAATTAGTTTTGGACTTCAGGAATTTAGTATTTGGTCGGACTTCAAGAGATTTTCGTCGTTCGGTTCGTAGAAGGTTGATGTTGAAGATCGTTGTTTGAAGAGGAGTTAGATGGCGATGAAGAAGGGAAAAACATACAGTGTGAAGGATGGATGGAAAGGGAGAGAGAGGAAGGTCTGAAGATAAGGGGAAACATACAAGATGATCCTATGCCATTGCCTTTTGGACGCTCTGAAGGTACTTTTCCAGTTGACGGGACGACTTTTCAATGGATGAGATCACACCTTTCACTGTCTTGGATCGGCTGTACTTTTCAGTCTTTGGATTCTTCATGGTTAGGCATTTTCTTGTTTCTTGTGTCTTCTTCATGCATTCGGCAAGTTTCTCGTGTACCTGTTGGTAACGTTTTTCGTCAAAGGGGGCGTTTGGATCAAAGTTAATGTTTTGGGTTGTGATGACTTCGACCAAAACACTGTCCAGCGCCATGACGATGGCGTCGTGATCGTCTTCATCCAAGAGAGGAGCCAGGAATCTATCATCGTTCTCATCAATAATGGGAGCCGCGGAGCACCCATAGCTACAATAGTATCCGTCGAACTCTTCCAATGGTCCTGTGGGAGATGAACAGTAGAAGGACGCTGGAATCGGAGGAGACTCTATTGCTGCTACTGCTGCAGCAGCACCGCCAAAGACTTCTTCGTCCAAAAAGTTGGATCCGATTTCTTCATCGACTTCCATCAGAGTTTGAATATCTTCCGGCAAATCCTCGTCATCCTCGTCATTGTCACTCACGGCGGCTGCACTATGGCTTGGAGAGTTCATTGCGAAAACAGTTGTACTTGGAGACACAACCACTACTACCGGTGCCGCTGCTGATTCAACCACCGAGTTGTCCGATTGCCACTCTTCCAGGACTTTACTGGCTTCTTGGTGAGACGTGGCAGAGAGAGTCTCACCTCCATCAACCACCACCATCATGATCATATCTTCATCATCATCCTCGTCCATGGTCGTCCAATCGGAACTGGTCCACAGGTCATTGCTGCTGCAACTATCCTTGGGAGAGGGAGTGACAATTATAGTGGCAGAAGCCATGGTTTCAGTGGTATTATAAAGGACGACTGGAGGAGAAGGGTGGATTAAAGAGATGATTAGATATATGTATGATGATGAGAATGTTGAATACTGTAAATCACTATTGGTAGTAGTAATAGGCTGTGCACTATCACGACCAAAAAGGGAGCAAGAGTGAAAAGATGATGATGATGATGATGATGCGGGCTGTGCACAACAAACGCGATCGCGTGCAGCGTTGAAAGATTGAAAAATATCAACGCGGAGAAGCGGGGTGGGCGTGTGCCGGGGTTCGTCATAGGCCGAATGCTTTGTGGAGAGGGCGTGCGCGTGTTCGCAGTTCCGAGTTCAAATTTTAGGGAAATTCCCCCCAGTGGATGAGTCAGCACCCCACATATCACTGTACCCTGCTTGCGTTTCTGTTTCATTAACTACCGTAATCATGTGTTGTGTACAACATGGACATCATTGGAGGGAAATCGAATTTTTGGTGAAAACTACATCGTTCATGTTTAACTGCAAACATTAGTATTTAGATTCCCTTATTTCCTGAATCCCCATCCCGCGCTAAATTGCTTATGTAGGAAGAAATAAGATTTTCTTTCGTTTGCTGGTCTTCGGGACGAACCCTCTTTGGTCCTATTCCGCTTTATCGTATATTTTATTGCTTCTGACGACGATACACTCCATAGACGAAACAGGGCGGGACCATGTCATTATGAAAGAAGCCTAAATTGACACTTTTCCAACAGTCATTTCGACATGCAACAACCGGTCAATAAAAATTCCTTCGCAGTAGTAATAATAATACACTTAACAGTTACCTAGCTAATATCCATAGACTTACCTAGTAGGTAGGTACAACAGTACAGTGATGAGTGCGTATGTAATGTTTTTGCTTTTCCGCACAGCGAACAACGAACGGTTGACGAGCGAGATGGCATGACTCAAATGAGAATTCAAAAAATAGTATCTTTGCCACGATCTGCTACTACCGGTAGGTGTGATTCGAATCAATTACTATCAGGGAATTGACTGTGATTTCAACGGATATAATTAAATCACGATAAAACGGGACTCGAAAAGATGCCCACTCTGCAACTCCGCAGCTCCGAGTACTAACGTACTCCAGGGTACCATTCGGGGCACTACCGCTCTACCATACCGCATACGTACTACCTGTAACTATCGTATGATACGGAGTAGAAGTTCCTAACTGGATAATTTCTCGCAGTGACTGCGAAGTTTATGTTTTGGAATTTGAAATTCCTCTATGAAACAAGGGAAATCTCTGGTTCAATTTTAGAACTCCTTCTGATTTGGTTATTTACAGTTACGTTAATTAACTGTAAGGAGTATTGCATTCCTAACCACCTATGATGGTCGCTCTCTAGCTAAAGTAGAGCCATCAGCATCACTCCTGACGAAAATTCTGTCTATCATCATTGCAGCTGTGCTTCTACTCGTGATGGCGGGCTTGATGCTGAATGTTCATCTGTAACCTCAGTAGTATCCGACTCCTCTTGACAGAAGGTGGTTTCGGCTCTCATCTTCTCAGAAAGGCCATGGACATCCTTTGGTACTGTAGTGGCTCGGCGGTTAAATAGCTGGAACAGGATCTGTCTCTTGGGCCCTTTTCCAGTAGCCCTTTCCAATGCTTGTCGGTATTGTATGAAGTCATCCACAATTTCTGCCGTGTCCGCCTTGCCCTCTATGAACTCATCCGGAAGATACTTTTCGAAGCCTTGTTTGAAGAAGAACGGGAGTTCATCTTCGGGAATCATGTGGACTTTGCGTTGGAACTTCGTAGAAAGCATACTCTTCATGATGTTCCAAATCTTGTCGAACCACGAAGGAGGATTTACAATCAAGAACAGATTGACCTTAGCGGGGAAGGACCTTCCTTGTAAAACTTGCATGAACTTGAAGCAGTAGTCGGTGGAAAAATTGTCAAAGGTCCAGTTGTTCATGTTGGCAATGAAAGCAATGCCTTTTTCGTGTTCTACATCTCGGGATGCGTACGTTTCCATTACATAGATAAGGTTATCAATAATGACGTTGGTAGGAGTTTTTCGAGGATCGTACCGGCTGGGACGCATATAGAAACAGGGGCTTTCCTCCAAGGTCCTGAGATTTGGAACTGGGAAAAGTGTCTTTGTTTTCAACTGGGCTTGTTGATCGAACGCATTCAAGTGGAAGCGGCGAGGGTCGGCTCGCTTCATCAAGCCCAAGGCACGCCTTTCATCAAACTTGGTGAAACGAAGGATGCGAAAGATCTGTGCATCGGTGTAACTCTTCTTTCGGCAGTTACTGCACCGATTCCAGTGAACGGAAAGACTTGCGAATACATTGAGTCCTGCTACCCCTTGTGGATTCTCCAAGAGCAGTTCACGCAAGGGACGCTCGACATGGACAGGACCGAATCGCAACGGTCCTTCGCCTAGTTCCATGTGTAGGTCCCTGTCAATCTGCTTGGCAGTTCGCGATTGTTTTAGTTTCAACATGTTATGCTTACTATAGTGTTTGACAGTTGAAAAGAGGAGAGACAAGAGAGTGGTCAACACTTGGTGGTTGCTCTCTAGTGCATGAGAAGCAGTTACAACTCTCGCAATCTCAAATTTGCTTTACAACAAAACTACGGAGTATGTGATTATTATGAGATCAACAGCCAAAACTTTGCATCCTCGAAACTTCACATCATCGAAATCTACACACTCTTGCTCTAGCTACTAGAGGTCTAGCTAGAACCCAACGGCTCTACCAATTCCTTCTACTAGTAGAGACGGGAAGTCGTAGGTAGCTTTTAGCTCTCGATCATGAACAAAATAGACTACTACGTGGTATCTTTGATAAATTGGTGGGTTAAACATCATGATCATAATGGCCCGCAGCAAAGAGTATTACACGACTCCGCAATAAAAATTACAGCTCTCTTTTCACTGGCATATGTTTGAAAGCTAGAAATGCCTTCATTATCGATCAATTTCGTTCCACGCCTTGAGATGTGAATTGAATTTCGGATGATTTTTCGTAAATCGTTAAAGGTTGTAGAGCAAAGTGATGCAAAATACTCCGAGTACTATTATTTACTGTTATTGCCCTTTGTACCGACTGATAAATGCTCACTGTCACTGAAAACAACTTTTTTCCATAGTGCATGTGGAGTAGTAGTTTGATAGTGTAACTACCGTACGTCATGTTATTATCCTTTGCCAGAACATTAAATGTAAAATTACACCGGGAATCGTAATACAATCATCATCATTATTTAGTAATTAAGAAGTATAAATACCTGGAAATACTGGTTCTTCTTGTTTTTTATCACAGTCAATCCGATCTTTTTTCCTTCACTTCGAGCTATTTCACTGTCAATTTGTGGTACACAATAAGAAAATCTACGATTCTACTACCGGCAGCAGCATTTTCTTTCACAGATTGACATTCGTCGATATTTTCATTCTTGCTTCCTCTGCGCTATCTAGCTAGAGAAGAGCTAGCATTTCAGCACCCCTCCCTCGACATGGTGTGCCGTGAACGGTTGAGAAGGAAATGAACCATTCCTCCCTTTCAGTTCTCAATCCAAACGTTCACTTGCTGCTCTGCAATTTTCTGATAGTGGCTTCGAATCCCATAGATCGTGAATGATGTCGCATTTCCCGAAGGTCTCGGCATTCATCTTACCAACCACGAATGCTTGAAATCCTGAAGATCGAGCTCAAACTTTTGGGATTCTGATTGATCGAAGTTGTGTTTCACTCTAGTGAAGATCCAGGAGGGCAATATCAATCAAATTTCATCTGGTGTCGTTTGCAGTGGTACGGTGAACGGTCTCTAGGGGCTTATAACCTATCATGGAATCACTATAGGTCATCTTCTGGAATGCAGACTCGGTGGGAGCCAACAGTTGATGTAGCCTTAATTTCTAAGGTAATGCAATGACAATTTGGAATACATAGTTCTTTGTTCTGGTGCACTTCACTAATTCATCTGTTTCATTTGGACGGGCAATTTTTTTATATTAGTGTTGTTGCATTTTGGTATGTCAAGAGTTCAGGTGGGTCCCAAATTTATGCCATCTGTACGCAAAATATTCAAACTATCAGCCAAGGATTGATTCTGCGAAATCTTGGGAGGGAATTTAAACTCTGATGTGGTACTACTACCACGAGGAGGTAGCAAGGCCTATGTTTGATCAAGTCAATTTTCCATCATCTGTATGCTATCAGCCATCCAACAAAGTACGTGTTGATGCAAGAGGAGAGTGGTTTTGAGGAGAGCAATTGATCAATCGTCTCTATTGATATTACTACATCCTGACCTTACAGTTATTTATCCGTACATGATGATATGATGATGACTGATTTGGTGGGTTCTCACAGTTAATCACGTCTGGAGGAAAGAATGCCCGGAAATGTAATGCAACAATAGCTTTGCTAACGCGCGTACGGAAGCTCCCATACACATGATGTGGCGGCAAATTTTTTTTTATTATCAAGTGGCCAAGGTGAGAGGCCTACGACGTAATAAAGAGGTTGATGTCATTTTAATTTGGGAGTAGACTACGACGTATTATTAGAGTAGTCATACGAGTAATATTTTACTCATTCTGATGGTTTAGTGTGTACTAGTCGTAGTTGTAACTTGAGAGTCTCCCGCCCCTTATTATACACGCTACTGCATTACAGCAGCTGCAGTTACTTCAACAACAAGAACCAAAGCCTTTTGTCGGAAAGAACGATAGCACATCGCTCCGTCAGAAATTCTTGGTTTCTGTTACCACCTTGCACGCAAACAACTTCACATTCAATTGCGCGCCAAAAACTTCATGAAAAATATGTCGGACTTTGAAAATGACGACGATTACCAGGTACTAGAAGATCAGTCCAACAATAACAACTTTCAAGTCTGTAGAGGTCAAACAGATGAAGAGCGTCGTGAAATTCGTAGACAGCAACGGCTTTTGCATAGGGATATTGAAGAACGAGGAGATGACTTGGAAGTCTCGGAAGTAAGACATCGCAATAACAAGATTTTTTCCAAGGTCCGGTTCGTTCGCGAAGCCGTGTTGGACGGAGAAAATGTCAATTTGATTGCCACCAAGGCAGCGCAAAAAGTCGACCAGCTGGTTCAGGTATGTACTGTGTGCTGATGAATGATCGAACATTTTATGCGGTCGCCGGAAGTATTGTCGTTAAACCGCACTTTGCACCCAAATTTGCCCCTGTCGTTTTGGTAGGTCCCCCGCTACGATGCGGATCGTGTCGTATCACGATTGATTCAGCAATGCCGATATATTGCGGGTGGAACAGCAATTTTTTACTGGAAGAAGCTGGGGATCGAGGCTGGGGTTTGTTTCAATGCCATTCCATCCAATGTAACCTTTCTGAATGGTCCATTGCAAAATGGCCAGGATGAGTTTCAAGTCAAGCAACGCGCCGCTCGGGTCCCTCGCGAAAGAGTGGAAGAGGAGGTAAAGGAGGAGCGGCCAGAAAATGTCGAAGGCCACACAGCACGTGGAGCGGATCAACTGAGTGCGGTTCAAAAGAATATTACCGACGTTGCTGAAGCGTTGACTCGAAAGGTGAACAAAGGCTATCGAAAGAACAAGGCCAAACTCATTGAAATATATGGAAGTGAGAGCGAAGTACCTGGCAAGGTTCGAAAGAAGCTCAAAAGAAACCCTGGTGTGTGTGGAGTGGAACTCCTGTTCAACCCCAAGTCTTTCACACAAACTGTGGAGAATATTTTCCATTATTCCTTTTTGGTCAAGAAAGGCGAAGCTGGACTGTCCATCAAGGACGAGCAACACATTGCGGATGGAATGACACTCCCGGCGGGTCCGTCCGTGGTGTACTACAACTCTGAACATGGTCAGAAGGCGCTGCCTCCTCCTACCCAAGCGATTGTTAGTTTGACAATGAAGGATTGGAGAGAGATGATTCGCGCCTATAATGTGAAAAAGAGCGATGTTCCTCATCGTACAGGAAGCAAGTTCCAACACGAGACGTCTGCCACGGGTCCAGCACAGCATGATTATCAGCACTCGGACGAGGGTTCAGTCGATGAGGTCGAAGAAGAGGAAAACTGAGCTTGGCCTTCGAACTTTCAGCGGTAAACTGTGTTTTGGTGCTTTTGCATCCGTTCATCGGTAGAAATCTTGTAGCTTTAAGTGTGGCAGTAGCACCATCATAATATGAAAGAAAGCGACAGAGCGACAGCAACAGTATTAGTAAGAGTTGTTATAAGACTTGCGACAAGTATTGTACTATCATACATGTTCTACTACGGTAACTCTAAGGTACTTCTGCCATGGCGATATACCGGTATCTTGGAGCAGTACGTCGCACACTTGGAAAATCTCATTTTGAAGCACAGGCTGGCGTGCGCACGTCTCGCCTCGAACCACGAGGACTATCACATGATGGAAGTGATGCCTGCCAACAAGATGTCAACTACTAAAACTGTAAGTCGTACAGGTATTACCGGTACTATGGAGGACACCCCGAGTAATAATTCTACACAATGTCCCGTCTAATGGTTCAAGCCTTTTTCCCTGCCAATTTGGCAGCGGCAGAATCTTACTGGCTCGGCGATTTCTTGCTGAGCCAAGTCCTCTTTCCTCCCTACATCGCTGATTTGTGTCCAGAAGTGTTGATCGTCGTTGGTGTGAATGGCGTGGCCGTTCGACAACCCGCTTTGGCTACCAGCGCCACGGTTGGCGCGCTCATTGGCTTGAAAGGTGGATATGATCTTTGGAAGATTACAAAAACTTACAACGGGAAAACTGTAGAAGCACCCAAGATAAAGTCACGATTGCAAATACGCGTCACACCATCAACCCAGTCGTGGACCTTGGCATTTGTTGCATTCGGCTTGATGAATGTGTCTGCTCTGCCACTCCATTGCCTGCTACCGGCGCCCAAATCTTCGTATCCCAATGAGGTAAATCAGACCCAGAGAAAGTGCAACACATTGCAAACAATCCCTTAACTTTCACTTGCATGCTTGCATGGATCTATCCTACAAATGTTCAGAACCCGATATGGTGGTCCATTGATGCGTACATGACAGGAGCTTCATCTATCTTTCTATGGATGGCAGCATTGGAAGAAAGTCTACCGATTATGTTGGAACTACTGTCGAAACAACACTTAGAAGAGATAATCCAATTCACATGTCGACGACTGGGGCAAGTCTTTCATGTAATTGGCATGGGATGTTTGATATTGTTCTGGGCTGCGCCGACCGCTTGGCAAGAGTTGGCTCCATTTGGATTGGAAGATTGGTACCTGTTTCCTCCTTTACTTGCTGGAACATCAGTTCTGGTCTTCCTGTATGAACAGAAGTGTGTCTCTAAAAAATGTGGAGGATATTTGGGTCATATCCTGTTTGGTATGGGATCCATCATAGCGTTAGGAAGTGTTCTGATGGATCGACCATTGTGCCATTGGCTTGGAACAATGTTTCTGGATACGTTCACGGCGTCCAATGGAATGTTTTTGGCTTGTGACTTGTGCTTTCTGGGGTTGTATGCTGTTCTGTCGCATACTGCGAAGCAATGCAATGCTGAAATAGCAGCAAAGAAAATTAGGTAAAAATTCGAATTTATCCCTTCAGAATACCGTACTACCGTAGTCGTACAGGTCGAAGAATCCAAACTCCAAAGAAATACTCCGGAGTACATTTTATTACTCCAAGTATTGCTTCGCATTATGTTCGGAGACTCGGAAAATAGAAATCTACCCATGCACTGTGTACGGGTTTCCTTATTACTAGTACCGTACCAGCAAAAAATGCGAAAGGTAGTATGATACTACCGAAGGTATTGCTGTATTGCTGTCTGTAACATGATGTACTCGTAACAGTAAACAACACTACCCCGTAAAAGAGGAAGTCGAATTGACTGTGAACGTCATCTTCACTACCGGTAATAGACCAACCTTCAATAACTACCAGTCTATGAGTGCCGGTAGGTATCGGTAGTCTACTACCGTGGCAGTCACCAACATGCAGTTCTATGATCAATCTTTCGTAGTCCACTAACTGTAAATAACAGCAAGTACTCTACAAATTGCATAGGATAAGATCGAAGATCGTCTACCAACACCGCGCCCTTGGAATCATCCACAAACATGGTCTCGAACGCTTGTGGCCATACCGACGAAAGACTCGACTCCTCTTTGGATCGTAGCCATAATCGGCTGTCCAGAATCAAGTCAAAGAATTTGGAAGAATTTTCTCAAAGTCTCCTGCAGTTGGTGAGGAGAGGTTTCAGGTTGTATTCGATTCCATCCACTTGTTCGACCGACATGTCCACCACGATCAGTGCCCGAATCGGACGAGGGGACGACGAAGATGTCATTTTTCCGAGCCTCTGCTGGTACGTTCCACAGAAATATACACGTTGTTGGCTCTTTATGCATGGCAGGGTTGCAACAAAGTAAGCAAGGTAGAACAGAGTCACGAAAAGATAAATTAGGCTTTTGTCAACAACACGATCAATCACGGAAAAGATCTCTAGTAGCTAGATATTAATATTGATACGGTGTGGGTTCACTGTCAATTATGAAACAATGAAGAAGTGTATCATACGACGTACTACAGTACTACATACGGAGTCCCTGAGCACGTCGTATGATAGTACCCAAAACACAACAATGATGTATCCGTGATGTTGTCTGAGGCCCGAGTCTCCGTGAGAACCGGTAGTACTAGTAAAGAGATCTTTCCATCGTACGGCTTCTCGTCTATCTATCAATCATATGAGAGTGAACAATACGACTCGTTCACTATGAAAATACTCCGGATTACGTCTTGAAGTTCTTCTGAAACGGAAACCTCGACAAGTTCCAACGCAAAATCGGAACTTCAAACCATGGGGCTTAAGCGTTGCTTCCCCTATCGTTCCAAAACTCCATCAACAGATTTCGAACTTTGTATGCTTTGGAGGGACCCCCTTAAGCCAAGCCCCTTCTCGGTTTTACAGTTTAAACGCTGTTTTAAGAGGAGCGTGCCATCTCGCGGTAGACCTCGCAAGAAACATTCCGTAAACACAGTAGAATTAAGTACTGACATTCGAGATGTTTTCATAATTTGAAAAGTGTAGTTATATCAAACCATGGGAAGCAAAAACATCAGTGTCATTTGGACGCCTATACACTCCTCTCATTTTCCTGACGTCAAATTTCGGTTCCTTTCCAAAGATGGGAAGTTGGTCAATTGCAATCTTTCGAAATTCGACAACCCGTCGTGACGCCTCGACAAAACGAAAAATCCAAGTCAACAACGACAAC
Organism: Nitzschia inconspicua; assembly: GCA_019154785.2. Lineage (NCBI taxonomy): Eukaryota > Bacillariophyta > Bacillariophyceae > Bacillariales > Bacillariaceae > Nitzschia > Nitzschia inconspicua. The sequence continues at coordinate 868,552 of JAGRRH010000020.1, forward strand.
ACACCTCAGTCAATACCATTTGTCATCACACATTTTTTGTTTCGGTATTTCTATACTCGTCACACAATTCAACTTCTTGTGGTAAGTCGGGAGTGATTGTGTTTGGAGATGTTACTCTTATCGCGTCAAGATGGGAAACAAAACATTGAAGAGACGATGATGTCGCGACTTGTCGTTGAAGTGACACCAAATGTTCGAGGACCAAACAAAGGTCAACTCAATCCTCCGAACATTGTTACGAAATGTAGCAGCGATATGGTCGATTGCATTTCTAACAAGAGACACTTCATTCTCTTTGTTCTGAACATAACAGGTCTTCCACAAGTATTTTCTCACCTCGATTTGTCGATCATCTGTCACCAGATTTGTAAAGGCTATTCATTTTAATAATATAGAAAGCAATCATGGCTTCTGTTGCTGAATTTTGTGACGCTGTGGACAATTCCACCATCACTGTTGATGTCGTCGGATGTAGTGCGTACTTGGCTGCCACCGAAACCGATGAAGTCCTTGCCGGAGTGATGGAAGGGTTGAATGTCTTCTTCCTTTTGTTTGCTGGAGCTGCTGTCTTTTTGATGCAAGCCGGATTCGCCATGCTTTGTGCTGGATCGGTTCGTCAAAAGAATGTCAAGAATATTATGTTGAAGAACTTGTTGGATGCATGTGGTGGTGCCATCGGATTCTACACAGTCGGTTATGCATTTGCGTACGGAACTAACGATGAGGGCGGCAAGAACTTTATTGGAACGTCCAATTTTTTCATCCGCAACTTCACTTCCGGAGAAGACTTGATCGGGTGGTTCTTCCAGTTTGCTTTCGCTGCGACTGCTGCCACCATTGTTGCCGGTACCGTCGCCGAACGTTGCAAGATGGCTGCTTACTTGTGCTACTCGGTCTTCCTCACAGGATTCGTGAGTCAAAAAAACTAACGTTGGAGAATCTTCTTTTTCATTTTCGGATGACCTAACATTTCTTTTAACATGCTCGTTCAGGTCTACCCTGTCGTTGTCCACTCGATCTGGTCCGGTGACGGTTTTTTGACTGCCTTCCGTGACGATCCTTTCCGTGACGTTGGTAATGTCGATTTCGCCGGATCCGGTGTAGTCCACATGACTGGAGGAGCAACCGCCTTGGTCGCTGCGATTGTCCTTGGACCTCGTAAGGGAAGATTCTACGACGAAGATGGCAACCCTCTTGAGACCCCTGCCACCTTCCAAGCCCACTCTGTCGCCCTGCAAATCCTCGGAACTTTCATCCTTTGGTTCGGATGGTTCGGATTCAACCCTGGCTCTGCCTTGGCCATTGACAACTCTGAGTCTGCAGCAACAGCCGCCCTCTGTGCTGTGACCACGACTCTTGCTGCTGCATGCGGATGTGCCACTGCGATGTTTTTTGACTCCATCATGGATGCTCGTGCTACCGGTGAAGTGTCCTACGATTTGACCATGGCCATGAACGGTTGTTTGGGAGGACTTGTTGGTATCACTGCCGGATGCTCGGTTGTCCAACCTTGGGCTGCTTGCATCATCGGTGTTATTGCTGGGTTGGTCTACTACGGATTCTCCAAGCTCCTAATTGCCCTAAAGATTGATGATGCTGTCGACGCTGTCCCTGTCCACTTTGCCAACGGAATGTGGGGTGTCATTGCCGTTGGATTCTTTGCCGATCCTACCCTCATGGCGATCGCTGGATACAATGAAGAGAAAGGAGGTGTCTTCTACGGAGTTGGGGGTGACCTCTTGATTGTTCAAATTGTTGCCGTATTGTGGATTGTTGGTTGGGTTGCTGCCATCATGACTCCCTTCTTCTTGGTGTTGAACGCACTCGGCATGTTCCGTGTTGATGCTTTAGAAGAAGAAGTTGGCCTTGATATCTCTCACCACCGTGGTTCTGCTTACGACTTGACCGCCCCTAAGAAGGAGGATGTCGAAGAACTCATGGAGGTTCGCGCCTCTCGTCACGGAAAGGTTGAGGTCCCTAAGGAAGTTGCCCAAGCTGCCGAGACGGAAGCATAAATGGTTTCAACTGTCTCCTCTAAAACCGGGAATACCTCTTCGTTATTGATTTTCATGCTGTCTTTTGTTCAGAAGTCCTGGCGGCTGCCTTTGTAGCATGCACCTTGGGACAGTCTGAAGTGGCTAAGAGTTTCGAAGATGTCAACAGAACTACATGTCTACCAAAAAATCTTCTCTACTTAGAGTTGATTATTAAATTAGTGTGCATCATTGTTATACATAATAAAATAGCGTTTGATTACTACGTAGGAGCTTGCGTTGTTCCACTTTCATCGACAATCATCTTTCATTCCAGTCGTACAGACAAAATTCATGTTGACTGTGAGTGGACCGGTTCTGTGATCCTACGTAGTAACCTCTGAAGACGATCTCTAGTAGCAACTGAATCCTACTACCGTAGTAGGAAGTCAAGGAACCGTTTACCGTAGTTGTAATGCATCCTCAAACGTCTCGATTCCTCATCCTCCCTGCCCTTTTCTGTAGCACGTTGTTGCAGCAACGACAATTTCGGTTCGCACCTAGACCTCTGAAACAGCCATTAATACTCTGGCATAAAGGAGAAGCTTGGTCCGAAATTCTTTAGCGAAATATTACAGTGCAAGGATTTAGATCCGAAGTAATCATTAGCTGATATGGTGTCGCCCAGGAAAATGGCAACGAAGAGTATGCCGAGAAGGGCTACGACCTAGTAGACTGCTATAGCGATAATGAGGTGCTTAAGGTGAACAATGTTGTCCAAAAGCGCTTGGGATCGGTATGCAAGTGATGTTTGGGATCGAAGGTTGCCAAAACACAAGTCCATACATCTCGTCCTGATTTCCAGATATTGGCATTACGGTCTTTGTCGGTCAAATTCGGTCATATTCCCATTGAATTTCGATCCAAGTACATTGGTGTGTGAGATGTGCAGATTTTTAGGTTTCCAATTGGACTTGATCTTCTGATATGCCAAGTTCGAGCGTACTACGTAGTATTTTTATAAAGCTGTGGTGAGATTGTACAAAGGCGTTGGAGCCATTTTGGATGGTGAGTAAGTTGTTTGAGGAATGGCATAATTTTGAGCTGGGCTGGAGTGAATCAGAGTGAATGGGAACGACAGGATTCCCATCAACATGATCGAAAGATGATCCTGAACAAGATAGAGATTCAACATTCAACTAGGTACTGGTACGATTACCGACGAGTATGATAGTCTTTTTTGTTTTCAGCTTTCACAGTCATTTCATATTTGTGTTGCTTCTTGGGGCCGATTCCCCTTCACTTTTGTCCAGTGATTTGTCCCCCAATTGAACATTGATTGTGGATACGGCAGTTCTAATAAAAGGAATGAATAAAATGGAAGATACGACGAAAACACCGATCGGCGATGAAAAATTGTGTTTTTGCTACTACTACCTACCGGTACTACCGGTAGCAACGGTAGTCGTACGGTAGAATAGAACGAAGATCATCTCGTCAAGACGCTATTCAGCTCTAGCACTCATTATAATGTAGTTTATCTGAGCCAGAGCTGCTGCCATTGTCGATCCCATGAACAACACCAGCAACAACAAAATGAAAGTCGCTAGCAATAATGTCGTCAAAGTCCTTGGAATATGTGGAAGTCTTCGCAAGGATTCCAAAAATATGCAAGCGCTCAAATACATGGCGTCAGCCGCTCCTGGGGTTGGGATAGACATGGAAATTGCTGACTTGACGGAAGTTCCCTTCTTCAACGCTGATATCGAACACGAGAAACCTCCTGCCGTGGAAAAGTTACTGCAACAAATGATAGATGCCGATGCCTTTGTCTTGGCGACTCCTGAATACAATTACAGTTATACGCCGGCGTTGAAGAATGCTCTCGATTGGGGATCCCGAATCAAGGACAATCGTGGATTTAAGCAAAAGGCGGCCTCCATGATCTCGGTCGGTGGTGGTCACAAGGGCGGTCGTTCCCAGTATCATTTGCGACAAGTGTCCGTGTTTTTGGACTTGTTTGTTCTCAACAAGCCGGAAGTCATGTTAAGTGGATTTGATGGGACAACCTTTAATGAAAAGGGGCACTTAGTGGATAAGGCGAGTATGGATCGCATGGTGCAGCAGCTGGAAGCTTTGAAAGAATTGTCCATTAAGCTCAATCCGAAACAATTTACAGATGATGGCCATCCATAAGACTAGCAGATTCCCCGTTAACTTCGCTACGTAATTAAGTTTCAAAACATCCAAAGCCATCCCTGCAGCATGTTGTACAGCACACGCATTGCATTTCTTCACAATCGCTCCAAAACTCTTCCAGATTCAGGAGACAGACGTCCGTCGGAAGAGGACCCCGCAAGTCGTTTGAATCAATATACAAGAGCTGTAAGCTCCTGCTATTGGCAAGTTCTTGTGGTAATGTACCAGTAAAAGAATTACCAAACACTGACAGGCCTGCCAATCTTGTCAGCAATCCCAATGTGGATGGCAACGTCCCAGTCAGTTGATTCGCTCCTACATCCAACAGCTCGAGTCTCGTCAATTTTCCAACATCCAACGGGAGTGTGGAGATCAGTGTGTTTTCAAAGAGCGACAATTGCCTCAAGTTGGTAGCATCAAACAGTTCTGATGGAATGGCACCTTCAAGGTTGTTTGTGGACAGGTCAAGCGCCTCGACGTCGGTTAGATCTTGCAGAGAGGGTGGGATCTCGCCGGATATCTGGTTGGCCCTCAGATTGATAGTTTTCAAACTGTTTGACAAGATTGCAATCTCCTCAGGTATTTTTCCTCTGAGATTATTTTCTTGCAAATCAATGGAAAGATACCGCCCGAAGTTGTCGCAGACATCCAAAGTTGTCGCAGTTGAAAACCAGCTACATTCGTTGGTGCTGGACAGCCATGCAGTGTTATCATTCCATCTCTCACCGTTGGTAGCATAGTAGAGCGTTGCCAACGCGTATCGTTGCAAAAATACTTCCTCGGTGGACACATCATCATTCGAAGATGATTCCAGCCACACTAACGCTTTACTTTGTGGACTATCCGGATCTTGTAAAGCTGATTGGCTCCGTGGAAAAGCTCCGACAACAAGACTTTCCAGGTCGTTACCGTCTGTGGGGTTGCTCACTGGTGGCGAGGGATCAGATGGGGTTGGAACTGGTGCAGAGGAAGATGCTGGAGGAAGTGACTGTATGGGTGGAGAAGTTGTTCCAGATCCACAAGTGCAACATTCACAGACAACAAGACTGCAATCGACAACTAGGTTTTCTAGCTCTCGAGCGCAAAGCTCCGATGGGACAGTTCCTGTGATATCGTTGCCGTCCTATAGCAATGGCGTTATTCGTCACTTGTCAGAGAAATGGACGGTACATTTGAATCTAGATGAAACGTCGTTTCACTTACCAAAAAGATATTGCGGAGAGTACTCATGCTGCCTAGAACATCCGGGATTGTTCCTTTTAATCTGTTGCCACTCAAATTTAGAGACTCGAGATCAGTCATTCCAGCAATTTCAGTCGGGATCGAGCCGGAGAAATTATTTTCTGCTAGGATGAGATGCCTCATGGATTTCAGATATTCGATGTCTCTGGGAAGTGTTCCTACAAATCCATTTCTTTGCAAATCGAGAACGATTAACGATGTCAACTTTCCAATACTTGGATCCAGGGGCCCGGAAACTTGATTTGAATATGCGTCCAAAATAATTAGCTGGGACTTCAGGATGGCCAATTCGTTCCATGGCAAGGTACCTACGAGCCCATTTTCATTCAGATCTATCTCATCTAATTGTCCATTTCCGTTGCAAACATCTGTTTGAGTCTCTGATGTATACCACCCACACTCGTCAGTGTCGCTCAACCACAAATCACTTCTCCGCCAGGATTCTCCTGTAGTAGAATAGTACACTGTCGCCATCGTAAACCTCTGAAGTATTTTTTCAAGGCTATAGGTTTCAAGAAACTGATTCTCACTGAGCCAGGTCAGGGCCAAGCTCTGTGGCGTATCAGGGTCGTCAAAAGAAGCTTCTGTCTCTGGAGAGACTGCAGATATAAGATTTCGCAGTCCTTGCATCGACGAATCGATTGACGGTGAAGGTGTGGGAGAAGAACCAAGTTCTGTTCGCTCCTGAAAAAGAGGTACAACGAAAAAGTAGATGACAACGCCGACTCCAGCCAAAATGACGAAAATGGCTACAACGATTGCGCTGATCATAGTGCTGGACATGAACGGAGCGACGCGCTTTCCATCTATATTTGACTGTTTGAGAGAAGCATCGCTCTGTGGCACTATAGATTGTTCTGGCGGCTCGTTTGTCCCTGATCTAGACTGCGTTGGTTGTGAAGCTGTCATTGACGCGTCATCCACAGCGTCACTGTGGTCCGAGTCGCCTCGCTGAATGTGGAGCTCTGGTTTTTTCCAAAGGGTGCCGCCTGCCCTCTCACTAGAGCGCGATGTCTTAGACTCGTCCGATCCAAGAATTGGTGCTTGAATGATGATGTGTTGCCGCTTCGACGGAAGTGTCTTAGATGGCCTGGGTGTATTTGTGGAAGTTTGCGAGCCGTCGGATCTTGATGCGGAAGAAGAGTTGCATGTACTCGACGATGGCACGCCTGACTTTGAAGTTGCCGAACGTGTAGATGGTGAGATAAATGAAACTGATCGAGGGGAGAAAGATTTGGAAGGAGAAGACGAACTGATTGTACCAGTGTAGTCCACACGAGCAGATCCACCAATGAATGTGGAGGATGATACCGCATCAGGTCTTTTTTTGGACAGGATGGAGTCGATGTAATGGCGTCGAGCTTCCTTATCAACGTCATCTTTGCCTCGCCGCTTCTGAATGCCCGGGGCACCCCATTCTGAATTCGTGGATCTTTCTGACTTGTAGTAATACAAAGGGAGGGACGGGATGTTATCGCTCTTACATACTTCTTGCTTTTTCTGTTGTGGCACCCACGTTGAGCTATGAATTGCCTCTCGGTTCACCCCCGAGTTAAAAGGAGTTGATGATAGTATCGAACTGGATTGGTCATTTTCGATTTTGACGATTGGATTTTTAGGATTAAGCGGGAACAAGTCTGTGTTGCCCGGTGGATCCAGTCGATCTGGTAGATCTTTTTCTTCTGAACGAGTGTGTATCCAGGATCGGTAGTAATCATCGGCTGCTTTTTTTTGCTGCGAAGAGGGGCGAACATGTTGATGAGCCCAGGCCGATTCTTGCATAGCATCTCCCCACACAAATTTTGGAACAGATCCTTCGTTATCCGTTATCGTTTTGTTTTTCTCCTTTACTTCATGGACACTAGCGAAGGAAACTCCCTGAGAGGAATGCAATACAGCTCCTGATGATTGTGCTACTATCTCGTTTTTGCCTTTCACCTCATACCCGCCTGCAAGAGAGTCTTCTTGTGCAAACCTAGGAACAATCTTTTTTACTTCGTGTCCACCACTCACCGAGTCTTCTTGTACAAATGATGGAACCAATGAAGCTGTGTTCTCAACCTCTTGACCACCTGCCACCGAATCCCCTTGAGCAAACCTCGGTACAGCAGCGGGAGTGAGACCTGCCTTCATTTCTTTCTTCTTAATTATCTTTGGGAATCTGTCAAGATATGTCCCGTACGTGCCGAGACTCGAGTCGTCGTCAAGAGGAGATATCAGCGTAATCTCAGGAGGAGGAGCCACAGGGGGCCTCTTTTTGTTCTCCTTGAAATTATTTTCTTTCCTAACTTGCTCGGGGGGAAAGCCTGGTGATGATCTTCCACTCCCAGACGAAGTCCAGTGTCCGATTGCAATTCGGGACGCAAAGGAAGTATGGGCGTGGGAGCGCTATCCTTGTCCAATATTTTGAATGTTGTCACAGCATTTCTTGCATCGGGATCTTTCCGTCCTTCATTTTGGACCCGAGAAGCTGGTATGAACTTTTGTTCGCCATAAGTTGTCAACGCAGGAGGCTTCCAATCATCTGTGTCATGCGATCCTATTTTATGCAGGGTGTAGGGGACATTTTTCTTCTCTCTTACCGGAGACCATGTCTTGATTTCTTCCTCCTGATCAACCTTCGCCTCGACTTTGGTGGCCTCTGTCTCCGTTTCGTTCTCCCTGCTTGATTCTTTTTTACTGTTCAAAGCCTCAATTGGTGGTTCCGACCTCTGTGTTGTGGGTGATGTTTCGACTTCATCTACAGGTATGCTTCTCGTTGCGTCGATCTTTTCTCCCTCCGATAGATCATTTTCCTCGCGCTCGTTCCCAAAATCATCCTCACTTCCAGTTTCATATTCCCCTGTGAAACTCTTGAGGTCCCCGCTTGGATCCCTGGCCAACTCTTTGTGTGGTGGTGAAAGAGAGACTTCATCATTTGCAGTTAATGGTGGTTCTAGTTCTTTGTTTTCTGCATCATTTGGTGTTCGGCGTTCCTTAAGTGGTTGAAAAATACTCTCTCTGCTCCGGACAGCATCATTTAAATCCCTCTGACTACTGTCGAAGCCAAGGCCTTGCTGATCTGCCTTGTTATGTTGGAGTTCGCTGTTACGACTAGATCCCCGCGATTCCGGCGGATCAGGCACGGAGGATTGCTTGGACTTGCTCCCCTCCGTGGCCGCTTCGTTCTCCTTCGTACCAATGGATGTCGACTCTGCGACAGAATGGTTCGAGGCAGTATTATGTTGCGACTGTGTTCCAGAATGAGTTGATCTGGACCTACTGGCAGAATTCGTCCTGGTATGATTGGATTCCCAAGGATGCGAGCGGGAAGAGGAGGAGTTTGATCGTTGAGACTTTGACGTAAAAGTGCGAGAGCTCTGGGAGGCAGATTGTTGTGGTGAGATAGGAGTGTGAGTGCTGGGATGAGACGATTGCGACAAGTTTCTGGAATCAGCCGATTTGGATCGCTGAGAAGAGGATGTCGTCGATCCGGAACGAGAGTGCATTGGAGAACCAGAAGGTGTTCTTGAGGAATAGGAATTCGACGCGCTACCACTTCGAATGCTACCTTTGCTTTGGCTGGGACTTTGGTTGGTAGAACCAGATCTTGACGATGTAGCAAGGGACCGAGTGGCACTACCAGACACACTTTGGCTTTGATTGGAAGACTTTGATTTTTGTGGAGGTGCAACATCGCCATCGTCCGTCTTCTCCTCATCCGTTTCATTCACGGTATCAGGAACAACAGCTCGTCGCGCTGTACCCGTCCCAGGCCCTCCGATGGAGGAAATGGACTCGTTGTTGGTAAAATGCTCACCCGACATCTCCAACTTGCTGTTAGTATTTGAATTTGTGCTGCCGTATAGTATTCTTCTCATTTTCATTGACTCGGTTTCCGATTCTGTTCCGTCATTGGCACTGCCAGTACTTTCATATTCGTGGGAGGATCCATGAAGAATTTCCTTCACGACCTTAGAATCCGTATCGGATTCGCTGCTTTCCGAGTCGCCGCCGTTTCGTACTACATCAGCAACCTCGTATTCCTTCCCCGATGATCCGGCTGAAGACGACACATCGGTGGACGCCTTTGATGGTTGGTCTGATGATTCTTCCTCTCCAGGAATTGGTTTCTTTCGTCGTCGCAGAGAAGAATTCTGGGTTGTGTCCACCGATTTCCATTCGCTATCTGTCGTTCCCGACGTCACTGTCTTGTTGGGCCCAGCGCCTACCCAATGTTGTCCATGATTTGAGTTGTTGTTCTTGTCGTTCTGTTGCTCTACATTCGAAGATGAAGACGTCGTCGTGGATCCCGAAGAAGAGGAGGAGGAAGACGACGACGACGATTGAGAGCCATACTTGCCCATGGTCGATGTACAGCTTTGCAACTTTGGTCGCTGCTTAAGTGTCATTCATTACAAAGAGAAGGGCTTCGCTTGCTAGCTAGCTACCCAATAAACTTCGCTCCACCTGTCTCTTCGAGATGCTTTATTAGACGATAAAAGGTGCGGGATCGTAGTCATCACATCATCAACATCACGCATCGAAGGTTCTTGTCTCCATTACTACTACTACTACTACTGTCGTACTACTACTACTCGTAGTTTAATTCTTCTGAATGCCCGCGTCCCGCGTCTTACAGTTATTAAGTATGATCAATCCCCTGGTTTACCAGTCGTGTGAGACACATAACTTTTGGCGACCAAATTTTTCCTGACGATTACACAGAGAGCAGAGAGTGAAAATTCTCCGTAGTAGTTTGGGTTTTGGTGGTGCCAACTTCGAAGTACGGTGGTATCATACATAGGGAAAGTACCGTAAAAATCATCTACGGTAGACTACGGTACCTACCTGGCGGTACCGTAGGTGCCGTACCTACCGTAGGTACCGGGGGTACCTAGTCTTCTGTCGTAGTCTACTCGCAAGAAATGTTGTACGAAGTATAATAATAATATATTTCTCGCAAGTAGGACTACCTATCCTCCCTCCATTACGATGAACGTAGAAACGAACTGTGTAGCGCCCGGCGTAATGCGTTTGAGGTGTGGGCCTCGAATCCAACAGGACGCTCGAACAACAAGTGCACTACTTTAAAAAGCGGGTATGTTTGTTCGTTGTATAAGTGTTATAATACCACAGATAATAATAAAATTATCTACGGAAGGATGGGTGTATATAAGTCGTGGAAGAATCGCTCCAACGGGTTCAAGCAAAGTGTACTCGCTTTTCACCCGTAAATTCAAACCTCATGTTGATAACCATCCCTTTCCCTTTCGTCTTCCACTGATCACGATTGTCCATAGCTCGAGTCATTAATTCTGCGCCAATTGCTTTACACGGTCCAGCATCTCGGAGGGTATCCAACAACGGAAGAACGATGTTGTCAAATAGCATCATCTCTCTATTGAACCACGAGTCTGCAGGATCGCTGGGAATTTTTCCCTCAATGAAGGATGAAACCATCTCCTGGTAAAGTCGGATGCTCCAATCAGTGTAGAAATTCCATGAACGCATGGTATACGACAAGTGAGCCACTATCATGAGGTGCTCCAACACTACCTTTGTTTTCTTTCTTTCGGCCTTTCCAGGATTCTCCAAATCCTCGTTTTGGATGGGACAAGCAAACGTTTGCTCCCATCTCCTCTTTCGAGCAGAGCTCACTATTGGATTCATCACATCCGTGGCAATCACACAGCTCTGGATCAGTTGTGAAAAATACGAAAAATCCTCAGCTGTAGGGCAAAGGAAGGAGCGAAGCTTATCATACTTCTCGTCCGAAAGGATAGTCAAAGCTAGTTCGAAAGCTCGAAGCTGGATGATGCTCTTTCCTGAAGGGTGAGCATCGCCTCTTTTGGACAGATGGTCGTTCTCGATGCCTGGGTGGTCCACTTCGCGGATCATGGCTGCGAGCATTACGGAAAAGCGATCCACTGGAGGAATATCTATAGTCACTTGGCCAAGCATCTTTGACAAGGTCGTAGCACCGTGGAAGGCATTTTCAAAATTGTGAAAAGGAAGATCCGAATACAAACTCCCAATCGCCTCGACGAAAGAACGGATCTGACGCTGGAGTTGCAACATCGTCTCGTCGATTGGAAGTGCTCGTTCTGTTCCGCTGTCTTGTCGTGACATCTGGAGTTCAGTCAGAATGTCACGGAGCGTATCCGAAAACCAAATCACTATTCGTTCTTTCGGAACCGGCAACGAGAATGTCTTCGAAGCGGATGTTTCGACAGAGAGGGTACTGATGCTGTCGCAACTCTTTGCCTGCACCCAGAATGTGTCGAGTGGCGTGTCATCACCGCCAACGACAGCATCAGGTCTCTTATTCACCCACGTTTCTTTTCCTGCATCGCACAGCAAATTAGCTGTGGTTTCCGTGGCTTGGATTCGTCCCAACTCTCCCGTTCTAGAAAGACGAAGATAGAATGAACAAGAGCGTCGTTAGGCTAACAAACATCCAGATACCACTGTGATTCCAGTTCAGTGTCGGATCGGTCTCACCTTTCCATCAATTCTGCATTTAAAGTCGTTAGACCGAACAATTGGAAGCGTGCACGTTGACCTCGTAAAATACCCCCCGCAACTGGCCCGCTTGCCAAACCAAAGCGGACAAATAATTTCGATGCTCTGATGTCAGAGACGTAGTTAACGTTATGCAGAATCTCTACACTTCTGTCTCGGCAATCAGTAGCGAACCTTGCCATTTTCACGGCGTGGTTAACATTTTCTCTTGGAACACCGCAAGCAGCGACGTAAGTGTCGCCGGTGTTCTCTATCTTGTAAATTTTTTGACGATTTGCAATCTCATCGAAAGCACCAAACAGAGCCTCCAATAGATCGAATACTTCTTTCGGATCCCGATTCGTGCTCCAGCGGGCAAAACCGTAGATGCCCGCATACATGACCGTAGTAGCTGCAAAAAAGGAAGGTTAGACAGAAGGCGCGAAAGACTTGTCGTGTTTTAATTGCGAGTTCGTACTTACATGGATATACATCAGCAATCGATAGGTCGCCATTTCTCTCATCCGATACCACAGAGTCTATCGAGCTTGATCCTTTTTCTGGGGTCGGAGATGCTGCCCATGTTATGTTCTTGTGCTTTTTGCCTTTTTCTTTACCAAGGCCATCCCGAGCTTCGTAAAGTCTCGTCTGGACTTCTTTTGGAAATAAGTCCGCAACAATGGCCGAGGATCTGGCTGCTATATACGCAACTTTCCTCTGCCTCTTCTTTACAAGTAAGTCATACAAAGCGAACAGAATTCCCGCAAAAAGAAACACAAGGACAGAGCTGATTGTGAAGGCCACAGATTGAGAACTGTAACTCGAGCTTGCGGTTTTCGAGGATGGATAAATTCTCATTCGAATAGAACAATCTGTCTCCATCAAAGGTATTCCAGTATATCGATAGCCAGGCGACAACGTTGTTGCTTCCATGAGCTCCACCATGGAAAAGGACGATTCAAGGTAGTTATATGCCACATCACTCAGATCTCCCAGACCAAGATACGTTGTAGTTGCGCCATTGATTTCGTATGTAAAGATCGCCGGCTCCTTGGTTGCGCAAATTTCTTCTGTGACCACTTGGATACCTTCCGATGTTTCCGGCAGAATGTCGCGCAACAGTTCTCTCCAGAACATGCCTATGGCAATTGTTCCAACAAGATCTAATGAATCAACAGACTCCTCATCCAAGCTCAAGTCCAGAAGATCTTGGGATAGAATGGGATAGACTAGGTTCGTCACTGGCTCTGAAGCACTCTCACTTTCGGCAACAAAGTTCTCTAAATACGCAACTGATACCTTCCCGATGTCACTCTCAGGGTCCACCAAATTGAATCCTGACAAAACCGGTCGCTTTGTAGTAAGGGTCGTATTGTAGAGTTTTTGGAATGTGGGGAAAGACAAAAGATGAAAGTTGTACGCTGCGCTGATGGGATTGTAAACAATCGGATAATTTTGCCACCACACTAGGTAAGGCCCACTACCGTCTGGTACAGTTGATAGGTCGGGAAAATTGGTAAAGAGTTCTTCTCGGATGATCGGATATTGATCCAGAGAACCTTGGAATGTATCATCTTGGGATTGAAGCTTCCAGGCTTCTTCCACAAAGGACGGGCCTTCTTGTGCAGTGAACCGTTCCCAGTCCCTCCTCTGTGCATCGGACACAATGAAGCTGACACCAATGGCATAAGCTCTAGCCATCATTTTGAACTTGGCAGCTTGTATCGCAAAATTAGGAAGCGCTACAAACGGGAAGGAAGTATTTCCTGCCTTTTGCACGGCAATGTAGTTGATGGCCCAAGAATCTGCCGATGAGAGAGTGGATCGTAGCGCCAGCCCGATCGACTCTTTGAGCTTATCTGCATCGCTTAGGTACTTATTTTCAAATTCTCGAACTTCTGCTGCTTCAATGAAAAAGTACACCGCACATGCTATACCGACTGTACTCGAAATCAACAACAAGCTGAAGAGGATTCGTACAATGAGGATCCTTCGAGCTTCTTTGGTTTCTTCCGGATCCAACGTGTCCGTATCAATAGATTTCTGTTTCCCTTCCCCACAGTAGATGTTGCCGCTACCGACGTCATCACCAACTCCGTCCGATTCATCTGTATGGTCACTAGCATCGTACCTCGAGTTTTCGTCGCCATCCCTATGAGATTGACGGCCATGCGTGCTAGCAGAACTAACACTGACTCTGGTCTGTAAGACGACATTCTCCCCCACAAGATTACTTGATGCAGCGGGAGGTGATGGTGGACGAGGAACAGCAGCAGAGTTGGAACTAATTTTAAGACATGGAATCATTATAGAAGAGGTCACTTTCGCCGCTTGTTGTTCACGCGGCATATCTCTGCTTTTTTGCACAATCATGAAACTGCGTTCGAGCGGACAACGACTACCGTTACTGTCCATGGTCCATCATCCTTCTTCGTGTAAAAGATGACTCTCTATTGCAGCGAAGGTGTATCTGATCTTTTCTATCTCCCTTTCCGTATACGTTCAGCAGCTGGTGGAACGGGGGGTACCGAAGTCGTCGTCATGAACAAGAACAGTGGGACTTCTTGCACTATTAACCGAGATCCGAGCACTCCCCCCATCGCCCACATGGGTCATGGTTTTTCCCTTTGAAACTTTAATTCCGATTCGCCTTCGCCGTAGAACCCTGGTACTTGTTTACACGAAAACAAAAAAAAAAGAATCACAATGGAGCCCCTCTACCGTAAAACACTTTCAGTTTCACAACTACTGGACACATACCACACAGTGTAGTAAAAGCTGAGAGCTATTAACATCTAGTTTACGGTTCTATCATCTTTTCTTCAACAAGTCCTTTCTCGTATTCGTCTGTTGCGTCCGATAATGCCGGATGCAAGTTTCGCGAATTTCTTCCTTTTCATGGGCGGAGGCAAAACAGTCTTTGTCTGTCTTGCCCGATCCAATGCAGTAGTACGGAACTCCAAGGTCTTTGCACATGTATCGGGTTCTGGCTACTTTCCCCCTCAAACTGCAGGATGTGCATCGTTGTCGCTCCGCACATGATATTTTTGTCATCGCATGTGCGACAGATTGCTCACTTGTGGTGTCCTCCCTCATCTGAGGTCCGACTAGCGTCTCAATTGCTTTGTTCTTGAGATCGACAATATTGTATGGTTTCTGCTTCCCATTTCATTGCTTCGTTGTAAAGAACAAGTGCATTGGAAGTGCCTACGTCCAGCAAACAGAAGAACAGTTTCAGTCACCAACGATTTTGTCCTATTATCGTTGAGTGGAAATTGAGTGATAATGAAGTCGTCGCATGTCGGCAATATCAACGCCACCCATGTAATGGTTGTACTTGGTGACAACCTGTGGACGTTTGATTGTCACAATACCTCCCTGTCCTCTCCTTTTGCATTCGTCCATGGGTGGGTGGGGTCAAACTGCAGGATGTGCATCGTTGTCGCTCCGCACATGATATTTTTGTCATCGCATGTGCGACAGATTGCTCACTTGTGGTGTCCTCCCTCATCTGAGGTCCGACTAGCGTCTCAATTGCTTTGTTCTTGAGATCGACAATATTGTATGGTTTCTGCTTCCCATTTCATTGCTTCGTTGTAAAGAACAAGTGCATTGGAAGTGCCTACGTCCAGCAAACAGAAGAACAGTTTCAGTCACCAACGATTTTGTCCTATTATCGTTGAGTGGAAATTGAGTGATAATGAAGTCGTCGCATGTCGGCAACATCAACGCCACCCATGTAATGGTTGTACTTGGTGATAACCTGTGGACGTTTGATTGTCACAATACCTCCCTGTCCTCTCCTTTTGCATTCGTCCATGGGTGGGTGGGTGTATCATTCATGATGCAGAAGACGATGTTACGGCGACGAGACCGGCCTGTTTTCTCTCACCTTTCATCGTTGTGTAGGTGAGGACATAGTTGATTGAATCACCAAAGTCAAGCGCTTTGAACTCTCTTGAGTTTTTGGCAATGGTCATGCTCCTGACCTTGTATCATAGTACGTGTATTTGTCGGTATAGCCAAGAACACCCATGACGAAAGCAGTAGCCGAGTCAGTTACACATAAAGCTTGATTCCATATCTGGCGGCCTTCGAGATATCCGCACTTTTTAAACTGCGTTCTTCCAATGCCCGCAGGAGAGTCTCATCAAGTCTGTGTTCCTGGTGTGGAACAAACAATGCAGCCCACCTCTTCTCCAATTCAAGGTTCTTGTAGGAGGGATCATAGTCGCCGTCGTCCGAGGTCGCTTTTTGGCCTGGTTTGTATGTATGGTTGACTATCCTTTTCAAGATATAGGTAGTGAAGATAAGTCCCCATGCCTTGACTGGCGAGTTTGCCATTCCCGCCGACACCTGCAGTCCAGTTCGACATTCACCTGGACTGCGTGGGGAAGTAAAACGTTCGCTGAATTTTTGGAACATCTCTTCCGGTAGTCCGGAGAGGATGACCTTCCCTCTCTGCCAGTAATGACCAAGAATGTCGTGGACTTCTTCATTTGTAGGATCACATTCCTCGATATTTTGTTCTGCCAAGACCCTCTCCCTGCCTACGACCGAACCCGAATCCGTGAGATTGGACAATGCCATCTACAAAGCGGAAGAAGGAATTCATCACCTCGGAAAATCAGGGAGCGGTTTTGACCATGTCATTTGTTATCATTGTAATGAGGGTTGTAATGAAGGGCGAAACTCTCTTCTGCGGACGGATTAAGCAGTCAAACGAGCCATCTTCGATCGCGATGCCATCAGGACCCAAAACCTTTGGCGCGAGCTCGATGATATTGTCACCTGTTCTGGACCCACCAGTTGTCTCCAAGTCAAATAAAACATAGCATACCTGATCCCAGTTGATGTTAGGAGAAATCTCTTGCATTGTAGCTCCAATTGGTAGGCTTGATGGTCCTCCATCAACACCATTTCGGTTCTCAACGGCCGGAATCGCCAAATTAATGGCCTGTGTAGCGCGAAGGGCAGGACAGTTGCGTCGATCATGTCCTTCACCCTTTCAAGCGCCACATTTGCGTCGCTTGGGTGGTTGTTAAGACATGTTCCAAGTTGTAGGTTGTCTGATGTAAGGTTGGCCGAGAAATGAACAGTCGAACAATGGCGACCGTTGGCGATCCGCGCAAACCGGCACGAAAATTGTGAGCACAGAACAACTACCTGTATCTCCCTCGGGACTCAAGATCCTATGCCCCTACCTGTTTGGGCCTGTTCCTAAGACTCAGGACTTTCACCAAAAAATTGCGATTGTGATGAAAACGATTGGCTGTGGAGATATCGTCCTCAGAAGGTCGAAATTCGTCTAACGATGACCCACGTGGGTCATGGTGCGCGGATCTCGGTTAACTGTAAGTCGCCTTACTACGTACTGTAGTATTTACAGTTAAGTAGCGACGTAGCGTCACATTAGGTCGACGCCCATGCAACTGGATCTGTTCTTCGTGCAAAGAATATACCTATCAGCTTAATTCTTAATATTACTGGACGGTAGCTACCGTAGCTAGCTACCTAGTAGCGGCATCTGAATCTATCTGTGCAGTCTTCGCCTCGCGGACCACTCATTGAAGAACGTCGCTGTGTTTTACAATTCCAACCAATTCTCTCAATCAGGCATGTATGAAATATCATTTACGAAGTCCTCACTACCGGTACTGTTCGTTATTACTGTTGTAACTTTAATAAGTACCGGTATTTAACAGTAAGTTACGTCGTATGAAACGTGCTCCTATCTTGACAGCAGTTTCAGTCGGTTGTCGGTTGTGACGTTGTGACTACGGTACTACCGGTAGTCGTATTCTACGAGTACCGGTATCTGTTTTTCACACTTCAAAGTCATCAGTCCCAGTAGTCCTTCGTAAAATAGAAGTACCAGTAGTACCGGTAGTACCTATCTGGTACCAGGTACCTGTTTCATCTACCGCACGAAGTACCAGGTACGTCGTACTCTGTGTCATCTCATGAATACCACTACGGTACCTTAAATAAGTACGAGAGTAAAATACTTCTACGACGAACGAGTACCGAAGTACACTACGTACCGAAATACGGTGGACGTAGTACAGTAGTCTACCCCGAGTAGATACCAATGGACAATGGAAGGGCTTTAAAAGGATCGACTCGCTAGAATAAACGGAGTTGTTGGATCTGTTCCAAGCCATTCAATTCCCATCAACCCTCCACACCTTTCATTTATTGTATGATACTCCGGAGTCCGGAGTCCGGAGTAGTACGATATATAGAGTGTTATTTGATTCCGTAGTAGTATTATTAACTGTAACGAAAGTCGTGCATGTCTTATTTTAGACGCATACTTACAGTTAAATTAGTTAGTAGTAGTGTGATGTTGGTTGTTGTCTCTCTCGTTCGCCCGATCTCGTTTCAGAACTGCAACAACAACGGGTGGATGTCCATTCATGGTAACATAACACCGTAACGTCGAGTTTTGTCGTGCTCAGCTAAAAGTAGGTGACAGACAGTTACTTAATTACCTTCATCTAGCTACACTAGAAAGGAAAACATCAAGAATACAGTCGAGTGATCCACAAGATCAAAGAAACAACAAAAGATACAGAATGAGTGTCAATGAAGTAAAATTGACTAAGGCCGTGCCATTTACCATCCGAGGCACCGGGCCGCCGTCCAGCCGCACCTTTGCCATTGGTAATGAAGATCACACAATTGGCAATGCCTTACGACATATTCTGCTCCAAAATTCAAAGGTAGAATTTGCGGGATATTCGGTACCGCATCCTGCAGAGCCAGTCGTTCATCTTCGAGTGCAAACTCATGAACCAACGACTGCGCTTCAAGCACTTCAAGAATCTTGCGAGACTTTGTTTAATCAATGCGAAATCGTTCTATCTAAAATAGAAGAAAAGTTGCCGGAAATCAAAGACGATCGAGAACAGCTTGAAGCAAAATTGCAAGAGTTGCAAGAAGATGGCGGAGAATTTGGGGATGAGGATGATGCAATGGAGGAAGACTAAAAGGGTCGTGAAACTGTGTATGAATCACATACTATCGTCTCAAGATGTTATGGTCGTTTATAGCATGCTCGTTCTTCTGAAAGATTTGATAATGTGCAATTCCGAACGATAGAACGAATGAGAAAAGGACTGAGATCTTTTTCGATCTCACAGTAAACAAGTCATTGTTGGAGTAGTGCGCACCGTCCTGTACAGCGAAAGGTTACGTATCAAAGTCATACTCGTATCAGACAATGTCATTGTTTTGGAGTTGAGGATTCAAAAATTCTCCGATACTACTACGGCTTGAAGGAAACGCGTTTTCATGGGTATTTTTCGGGGTGGCGAAAGTGTTCAGTAAACCGT
Organism: Nitzschia inconspicua; assembly: GCA_019154785.2. Taxonomy (NCBI): domain Eukaryota; phylum Bacillariophyta; class Bacillariophyceae; order Bacillariales; family Bacillariaceae; genus Nitzschia; species Nitzschia inconspicua. The sequence goes on from JAGRRH010000020.1 coordinate 887,786, forward strand.
CAGCTCCTCTTCTAACCTACTCCGTACTATTTTCTTTGGTACCTATTTTAATAGCAGTCGAATGCAAAGCTACCTCTCGGCTTTTACGCTGAAACTTCTTGTTCTATTTTACGCCATTGCGTGAAGCTACAATTTGATCTTTTCACAACTTGATCTTTTCGCAACTTGATCTTTTCTCCCCCCCCTCGCGAGTGTGTGTTCAAATACTTCAGCTCTATTCTCGTACAGAAGGACTACGAGAAAGACGCTTTGAAATTGTGTTCTCTACAGAGGATTGACTGGTGACGTTCCCCAAACAATTCTAGTCTCTTGTTAATTGATCACTGACGCACAGAAATGAAACAAATAAGAAAGCTTCCCCTACGTACCACAAAACATTCACCCCTTTTATTTGATCACAAGTTCGACATTGTTCTTCAAAACTATCATACTTAGTAGCATGAAGGACACGTCGCCTGTTTGATCTGCTTTTGTCACTTCGATCTTGTGTAAAGAACCTCTCTCCTGGCAATGCCTTTGATATCTTCACAAAAAACAACACCGAAACTCTGCAATATAGTACTACGTATAAAATACACAATGATTGCACCAACCTTGTTCTTTTCTGACCACGAGACGACCATGAAGTCCTTTTCACCATCAGCGCCCAAGGCAGTAGAAGAGAACAAAATGAGTTTTGATGGCGGCGATGAGTCTTTTCGATGTTTCGATGGATATGATGCCGATTCTGAAAGCGAAAACTCACCATCGAAAGAGACTCGAAGGACAAAAAGAAAAATCAAAGAATTTCAAGCGGATAGTCTTTCTTGTTCTCTATTTTGTCAACCGTATCGTCGACGCCGCAAGCTTGCTGCCGACTGCAGTTGGATCGAACGAATTTACTCATCCACACCGTTTGCCACACCCGAGGAATCTGATACCATTCCAATTTTCTGCAATCCGAACGATATGTCCCTCAGCAGAGATTCTCGATCAAGTGAAAAGTCACAGAAAGCTTCTGCTCTCGATCTAATTGGAACTGAGTGCATCATGAATGTGTCAGAACGCCATGATGTACAGGATTCGTTGCCGTCCTTCAGCAATGTGACCAAAGGTACTCCAAGCCCTCCTTTTGTTGTACTAGGAAAGGCGGGTGCTCTTATGGACACGTTAAATCTTCAAACTCTTGATGACGAGCTTCTCATTATTGCACTTTTAACCGTTGTCAATGCACTCCTCCGAGATTCTTACAAAATTCAAGCGACATACCGTTCTTACTTTCTCAATGGCGCGTCCAAAGGGAACTTGTTTATTTCCGAGCCAAGATGAGAGCAACATCTGCTTCCGTTTGTCCCTAAGAGTTCCAACTTTTCGCCGTATCAATAGAATGCATATTTTCGTGTTGAAAGTGAATTTGCTAGATGCAGTCGAAGGATCGAATACTAAAATATTAAGAATCCAATTCAAAGAGAAAACAACTGCCGTAATACATTTTAACATTTTGGGCATGAGACAGATCTTCCTTTTAACAGCTGCTTGAGCGACAGAAGATTCATCATCATTACACGGCTCCTTGAAGCATCATATTGTTGGCTACTCGCAAGAATCCAGCAATGTTAGCTCCTGCATACAAGTCACCTCTGGCATTGAACTCGGCTGCAGTGGATTTGACTTCGGTATAGATGCGGTCAACTTCTGCTTTCAGGTCATCGTCAGTAGCGTTCTTGCCAAGAACATGGCTGATAGCAGGTCCCGTCATGGTCATGGTGTGGGGTCCATACATCATTCCACGCTTCTTCAAAAGTTTACGCGCCGACGGTGTCACGCAAGACTGACCGCCCTCAATGACGAACTTGCATCCATTGTCGCCCAGGGCATTAACCTCTTCTTCACCGATATCGTTCATGGCACCACATGGAATGCAAATATCACAAGGAATATCAAACAAGTTCTCTGGGTGGTTGAATTCGGCACTGGTAGAGCTAATAATGTACCGTCCAAGTAATGCTCCACGATCCGACTTGATTTGGTTGATGGTGGCCAATTTGCCTTCTGTGATTCCGTTGGGCTCGTAAACATGCCCACTTGGGTCTGTCATCGTGATGGGGATGGCTCCGTAATGCAACAATTTTTCGGCGACAGCTCGTGCTCTTTGTCCTGCGCCAATCAACATGACACGTTTCCCTTTCAACGAGTCGCCTCGGTCCTCTAACATGCGGTTGGCGAAGTGAACCACCGCAAAACCAGGGGTCTGAGTGAATTCAAACATGTGTGAGATACAGCAGTCTCATGTCACAACATCAACTAGACACTCCGAGATTTTTTTGATCCAGACTGCATTCATTTCACACTTACCAAATCAATATCGTAGTGAGCCATGAAGTTGCCAATAGGTTTGATACGCTTGTATTGTCCATAAATGTATCCCATCTCTTCACGTCCACATCCAAAGCCGACGAAAGGAATGTCTTGATCGGGACCAATATACTTGGCCAACTCAGTGGCATACGATTGGCAGAATCGTTGCAACTCCGCTTCCGACTTGTCCAAGGGATTAAAATCCGATCCGCCGACAGCGGCACCCAAACTATGTCCAGTGACGGCGTTAGAAAAGACGGTATCAAATGCATTAGCATGGACAATATTGTGTGTCACATGAGGTCCCAAATGCAAACTTCCTGCATAAGGACCCAAGGCGGAACTGTACTGTACTCGAAATCCTCTATTCAGTCTGTTCACTCCGACGTCATCGATCCAAGCAACACGAAATTGAATGAATCGTTCTGGTTCAATCAATGTTTTGGCTACAAAAGCGTATTTGGGATTTCGATCAAAGATGGGAGACAAACACTGCATAACCGATGTGACAGAATCAATGTAGTCTTGCTCGTGACTGTCACGTCGGAGTGATTCGCGAATCAAGAGGTTGGAAGCTTCCATGCCCGTTTTGAAGCGGACATCCCCCTGACGACGAAACAATGGTTTGTTTCTCCATGACTTGGAGATTTTCATTGTCTGATGGACACCATCTTCATGAGTCAACAAATTCTTCCCCGACGAACCCGCATCGGAAGAGAATCGGGAGCGGAGACCATCTCGTTGGTAGAGGAGAGTTTGTGACACTCCAGCACCACCAGCAGTTCGATTGATACTGCCAACCGACCGAAGTTGAGTTGACGTCACAGTGGAGAGTTTGGAAAGCATCTTGATATTCAGCAGTGAGACTAGGTAGTTTTCGCAAGGTCTCTTGATGGTTGTTCACTCCAGAGGTGAGTTTGAGGTCTCTGAAGCTTTAATCCTGCAGCGCGTAGCGTCATCGAGCGGAGGGGATGTCCCTTTCCTTTTTTTGCATGGAGCTTCGCCTCGATACCGGAGAGCGCCGGATTATTCTTCTGTCCATGCGCAGGAAGTTCTCAAAAGATACCGTCTGTCCGACGCTTCGAAGAATGAAAATTCAAAGTCCAAAGACGATGCTTGCGCGCGCATAAAGCTATTTTTATCAATGTCGTTCATTTATACGTACTGCAGTAGGTACCACGACTTTTAGCACAGAAAAAAATCCGACTTACGCAGTTATTACAGTTTAGTACGGCAGTAACTTCCTCATATGCAACGTCCCTTCCAGTAGTTAGAATAGTGCAACAATTTACAGTTAAAAATGGCATTTGACTTGTCCTGTCGTACGTTTAGATCAATATATATAAATAATGTTACTACTATTATGAAATTTAAAAGAAGGAAGATAAGCGATATATGAATAGGAGCTGCTTTGATGATGCATGATGTACAAAATCAGCAGCGTCTTCTCAGACAGATGGTATGGGAGGTCGCTTTCAAAAATTCAGGATTGATGGAATCTCAAAAGAAAACATCCTTCATGAAGGAAGTTTCGTCCTCACCCAACACCATTATTCTATGGGACGGAAGTTCTTTCGTCATTCTTGTTGTTTCGATCTCGTTGAAGCCGCCCTGCAGCTCCTCCTGCGTTGGTACCGATCCTAACTCGTTCTGGCTGTCTGGAATCCCGACATTGACCCTGAACACAACGACGTTGTGTCGGACTGCAACAACGTTGGCCGTCCACATCGCTATTGCAAATGCCAAATTTGGGAACACATCTTTGACCAGCTCCCTCATTACAAGATAGCTGTACGGTATTACCAATGATTTGGCAGTTGCATTGCACACCCATAGTCGCGCCAATAGATTCTTCCATGTACTTTTCAAACTCACACGATTCTGCATCTTTAGGATCAATCTCGACGGGTGGTTGGTTCGAAAGGACGCCATCCACGATATGAACCACACCATTGTTGGCCAACAAGTCAGAAGCAATCACCAGATGACCGTTGACACTGGTTATCTGCAGAGCCGGATCCGAGGTTACCACTAGCGTTTCACCTGACATAGTTATCAATGGTTGAACACCAAGCATGGTCAAATCTTCTGCCGAGTAAATGCCAGGTACCAGATGGTATCCCAACACATCATCAATAAAAGAGGGATCTAAATTGTTGACAAAGTCCAGATCACTATTGGAAAATGCAGAGTTTGTGGGAGCAAATAAAGTATAAGGTGCCGAAGATGTTGCCAGGTTAGACATTGTGTCCACCCGAGTAATCATCGACGACAGAGTCGACAGTCTCGAAGATTCTGCTTCCAAAACACCTCGAAGGTTTCTGTTCAACCAACCGGGATCCAAAAGACTATCAATCGCATAGACAGCACCATCCTTAGTCTCAGCACTGTTGAGAATCTTAGCGTATCCATTTATCATGACAGAACTGTCCGAGCTGGAAATAGTTAGGGTAAGTTCTTTTCCGAAAATGTTCTCGGCTGTTTCATCCAGGTCCAAGACCACTTGGTCAGCTACAATATGGTATCCCAGCAAGCTCATTAGATGCGTGTTCCATTGATCATCGGTCAATAGGTAGGTCAGCAGCTCTTCGCTGACCGATCGAAAGGCATTGTTTATGGGTCCAAAGATGGTCAATTGAGTCTCTGAAACGTCACCGTTGACAATGGCATCGTCAAGCTCAGCTATTTCCAAAAGAACACTTATAAAGGCCAACTCGGGGTCGTTTTGGATGAGATTCATCACGTTTCCTGGATTTTGTAACAGACGAGCGGTGGAACATGGAATGGAAGATAGAATTATTGACAGAAATAGAAACAGCATAGCCGATAGGCTTAAAGTAACTTCAATGTGTAATAGGCTCATGGTTGTCGGGATGGTTGATGAGAGTGCAAGTGGAAAAAGTGGGTGTTGTATGTCGTTGCCTCGAATATGGTCGACGTAAAAATGTGAGCACTGCATTGATCCAACAACTCTACTACGACGACTACAACGGTAGTCGTACTCGCCGGAGTTTGCAGAAAAGAGGTAATGAAAGAAAGAGTTGGGATGGAGGAAGTCGGTAGAGGTAGGGAAAAGATACCTTCCACATGGTTTTTTGCGAAGCAACGGCGAGTGGAAGGAGGGTTCTGCTGTAAATAATGTACCGGACGCGTTAAATAAACAAAATGAAGCCATCGGTTTTGAGTACACTCTCTCTGTTTGAATGGCAGCACATCAAGCACGACTGCTACAGCGCCAGGAAGATCGAATAGCAGATCTACAACGACATTTTTCACCTCACAGTCAGCTACGGTAGCTAGCTGGGTGGAGTTCTAAGCATCGTTCATGGAGCAAAGAGGTACTATTCGCAGCTAACTACTACCGGTGCACCGTACATACTTAACAACACACCCTATCATACACGTTCGCAGAATTGAGTTCTCTAGCTTACGGTAGTAGAGTAGCTAGCTAGAGAGAGAGGCTCGCTCAATTTTTTTGAAGAGTGCGTGATATCCAAACCACGTCTCTAACAGTATCCAACTGCTTTTATCTTAAAGTTTTTGTTAGAGGTAGTAGTCAATACAATTTATTGTCTTCCCCGCAATAGATTGCCCTCTCTTTGTCGTCCAGCTGCTCCTCCACTGACGAAGATTCCACCTAATCTGTTGTCATTGCGATCCGTGTCCGCGCCTTGGGAGCGGCAAATGCCTCCTCGACACGTACGTCCTCCACAGCAATCTGCTGTTAATGTACATGCTTGATTTTTGCGCTGGCAGACACGACCCGCGCCATTGCGACAAGTAATCCCCCCGGAATCACTACACTGACAAAACGTTCCTACCAACCTGCCGGCGATTTCTTCTTCGCTCTTTTCGAAAAGACACGTCTCCAGTGCGACGTTCAGAGGAGGACTTTCGTTCAACGGCGACCCGACCACTGTAAAGTCAGTGTATTGTACTTGTCCAAAATCAGCGCCTCCTTCGGCAACTCGAGTTTCTGTAGATCCGTCGTACAAAGCGGTAAGATACCAGCTACCATCGCGGCCACGCCCTTTGCTGAGTAATCCACTTCCATCAGTATCCCATACTTCAAAGGTGTATTCACCAGACGGTAAGAAAAAATCCTCCACTTCATCCGCACCTCGTTTCGGTGTATATTGCGGACCGGCATGAAGAATACTCCGTGTCGATCGTTCTCGCACGGCAAAAGTGGTTTCATCGGACCAAAAGTCGTGTTGGAAGTGCAGGCGCATTTTAACGTCAACTCCATTTCGTGCTTGGGAGGGACAATTGGCCGGTGGAAATTCAGAGAGTTCACAAATTTGTTGCTGGATCCAGTCGGACATTGCAGAGGTGCGCGCGTAGCCATCCGGAATTTGATTGGCACGACACCCGGATCCAAAGGAAACTATACCGAGCAGTCGTGTTCCGTCAATATTGGTTAGAGGGCCACCACTGTCACCCAAACAAGTGGAAGAGCCCTCGACAGGATCGGTACACATAATTTCGTCACTGTTGAGGACGTTATTGAATTGTATTGTCCGTCCAAAACACTTTTCATTGGTAATGTATTCAAATTCGGCTTCTTTCAAGTACGCAGGAAGTGAATTTGATTCTGTTACTCCAAATCCCAATGCCATGACCAGTTGTCCATCCACGGGGTAATTTGGATCAGTATTGAAGGGGATTGGCTGTGCGACGTCGTCGACGGCCAGTGGCGTTTGGAGCTTTAGCACCAAAACATCGTAGTTCAAGTTGTTGCGATCTTGGTCCCATCCAGGATGCCGAATTTGTCGCGACACTGGTACCGGTAGGTCATAATTACCAGAATCGGGATTCAAAACGAGAAGTCCGTAGTTGAACGCGCCTTGACAATGAGCCGCCGATAGAGCAATGTCGCGAGTTATCAAAGTTGCACCGCATACAATTTCAGATGTTTCGGGATAGTTGTCGTTTCCTGCTTTTGCAAAGAACCGACGTTGATAGGGATCGGAACGATATCCTTGAACGATACGATTTTGAGGTACATTGACACCACTTTGAAGCGATGGAGGTGTGTCCGACATCGACCGATGGAACGATTCGTCGTTTTCAACGGATAGTGCCGATGAATTTGATGGTAGGGCAGTCGCGATATATTTCGGTAACCATAACAGGCTGACTAGACGAACAATTGAAGACTTCATCTTGAAACCTACTTGTCGTCGCTGTTACGTTATGAAGAGTGCAGAATTCGACATTCACGGTCAGTGTTTTGGCGGCCGACATCGTTATACGATAGAGCGATCGTCTTGTCAGAAATGAACGACGACTGATTTTCTACTTCGAGACTCCAATGTACTACGTAGTACTTGTTGTTAGTAGTACCGTCTGTAAATAAAATGTGTACTCCGAGTACTTTTTTTGAAGCCGTCATTGGATGCCAGCCCACTGGGAAAGCGATGTGTTAGTTAATTGTCCAAAATCCACTGTAAGTGAAAAGATGGTGGATCTGTGACATCTCATTCTATTTCCAATTCTCTGGATTTTGGATAGGATCTTTTTGAAACAATTGCACGGTGTAGAGTGTGAAGCATGTTCATGTGCATTGTTCCAAGCATCACGTGTCCTTGTCGGAATCTGTTTTTGCGACCACTACGACATAGCTATGACGTACTCAGGACTTCGGAGTCCGAGTGGGAATAAGGTACTACTCGGAGTACTAAAAACATCGTTTCTGGACGAAACACTACTCCGTTATCACTACTATGGCCCACGAATGTGAAAAATTGTGACACAAATTATTAGTAGTATTTGGATCAACTCCGAGGCCGCATCAACCTTGTAACTTGTAACAAGACGAATCTCTACCGTAGCTAGAAGGCATGGGAAAAGTCAGAAAGAAAGGTCTGTGGTGTTTTGCGCTTCATAGAATATACATGGTGGATATCCATGGCGTCGACTTCTTTCTCTCTCAAATTGGGTACCGTTTTCGTGATAGATTCAAATAGTCAAACCTATCATGAACTGCCATTGAACCAACAGAAGGTTTTTTACTCTTCTATGACTAAATGCAGTATCAAAGTTCATCAATAAAATAGTTTGCCTCTATTTCTACATGATTAGTCCTCAGACGGTCACAATCCGAAGAGTTCCAATTCAATCACTCCAGTTTTCCGTTTCAAAAACTTCAGCACTTCTTCCATTCACTTCCATGTATATCCACCCACCTAATCCTCATTCAATTGTTAGCTTTCTCTACACTTTTTCTTCATAATTTTTGTTGTTGTTAGGTAATTGTTGCTGTTTTGTCGTCATAAAATGAATTGACAGGTCTTGTCTTAGACATCAACGTTGTGATCGTACTGGCTGTCATCAAATCCTCTTATACGACGACGGCCTCGTGATGCTCCAGGTGACGGTTGGACACCGGGGCGACGATTGTTACGACCCACGGCACCACCTATGGAAGCTCCAATGCGCAGACTACTCTTAAAAGCGGCACGGGCTGCGGTGCGACACTGACCACCACGACAAAGTCGGACTCCAGCACTGCAACAATCACTAGTAGTGCTGCATGTCCCAAACTGAATGGCACATGTTTGGGTTTGAGCGGGACCTCTGTAGCACACTGGAATGGCCGAATTCTGGGCCTCGCTACAATCGCAAACGACATTTTCACCAGTTCGCCGGGACAAGCTGGTTTCAATGTCAGCGGACTGTTGGCAGAGTTGTACATTAAGTGACACGATGGTAGGCGGGGTGGGTGCTGGTGTAGGATTGCGTGTCGGAGGAGGTGTAGGTGCTGGTGTAGGATTGCGTGTCGGAGGAGGTGTGGGTGCTGGCGTAGGATTGCGTGTCGGAGGAGGTGTGGGTGCTGGCGTAGGATTGCGTGTCGGAGGAGATGTGGGTGCTGGTGTAGGATTTGGTGTAGGAGATGGGATGGGCGGTAGTGACGTTGGTGTATTGGTGATCACTGGCGCTAGTGTATTTGGGAAACCGCCGACAAATTTCGCCTCCTGGCACACATCTCCTTGACTAACCACATCCAAGGAAGCAATGTCCTCGCATCGGGATGCCGACCAAGAAGGATATCCCGAGTTTGTCGTACGCCTTCCTGCTACGATGCTGTATCGCTCTTCAATGAGGTCGACGCAGGAAGAACACACATTGCTTTGAGCACAAGCTGGCGCGTCTTGTCCTTGTCCCAACGCAAAGGCAGCGCAAAAGGAAGGACACCCCCGTAGGTTGATTCGGTTTTGGAAACTTGCCAAAATTCGTGCACAGTTTGTTGTGAATCCAAGATTTTCGAAACACGTTCGCGCCGCTCCAATGTCACCCAGTCCTCCCGACTGCCAGTAACAGTCGTTACCTCGCATTGGCAATTGGGTGGTAGTGATCATAGTTGCCAAGTCTTGCAGAGAACTACAAGCTCCACAAGGTCCAAGATGTGTCACATAATCTCCAGCAGCCAAGGCCTCCTCCAATGACTCGACCGTTTTGAGTCTGAGATATATTTCAACAAGTGAAAATAAGTAAGAAAGTTAGCAACTTGTCAACGAAAAATGATTCCCAATTTTCTCTTGTCCTTGAATCGTTGTAACTCACTCATACGAAAAATTATCAGGGCAGATACCTCCTCCACTGGCAGGAGGAATCAGTTCCACGACACAAGCCTCTCCTGATGTTAGACCCTGAACGCAAGTGGTGGAAGCAAACGGGTCACATTGAATGGTCAATGGGTTGGCATGATCCAGGGCTCGGAAATTGTTAACGACACTGTCTACGATGGTGGGAAGAGCAGGACATTCGGCGGAACCAGTACAATGACATTGATTCTCCCCGCATTCTGGAAGGCGAGTAAGAATACTCGCCAACATGGATCTCGGTTGTATGAAAAGCAGAAAACTGATCGTCCGAAGGACTGCCGTTGTAAAGTACGATGGGATCTTCATTGTTGCGTGTCGATGCACCTCGGTCGCTTAACAATAGTATTTTAGAGAAGTGAATGAAAAAGTTGCAAGAGGATTTTTCTTTGGTGCCCCTTCCTTTTCACACTCCGAAGTAGAGATATATTATTGTCGTTTGAAAATTTGAAGATGAAGATTTTTCTTTCCTTTCACTACTATGAATGTACGATACTTTCCATTTGTGCGCAAGTTTTCAAGAGGAGATGTATGTGACAGGATCTAACTGATGATAAAAAATGTCTTTCAAGAACCGTCCTTCGATTTCTTTTCCTCCACAGTACGACAAATAAAGCCAAAGACGATAAACGACGGAGTCGAGTCGCGTCTCACGTAGACAGGCAAGAATTTCGTCGAATGCTGGTTTTGAGCATTTTTCGGTTTTCTCGCCTTTTCATACGACTGACTTGTATGGTTCCCTCCATGCTCCATGATGCCATGTGTAATGAAGTGCTCAATGAAGCACTCGTGAATACTGTGCAGCAATAAGTGTGTTTTTGGAAGAAATCGCCAAGATTTGAATTTACTGTTAAGAATCCTCATTTTTCTTGCGAAACGTAACCATCCAAATCACAATTACTTTTCCTCCAAGGACAACTTGTTATAGACACACACGAAGAAACATGACTTGAGCATGAGTCAACGGAAAATGACATTTGTGATATTACTGCGCACTTGTTGTAGGCAGTACCGGTACCGTAATCCAGTACGGTAGTTCAATTTTTCTACTATCTTCAATCTACCCCGTAGTACCTACCGTAGTCGTACCAGGTATGCCGGTAAATACCGTACAACATAGCTCTACCGTACTCGGTAGCTCCACCAGCAGCATAGGACTTGCCGATAAATTCCGATACACAGAGATTCGTACAAGGGAAATCGCGCCGGCACCCCAGGGACGGTTACGCCGGCACCACGAATTTCAAATATTATTGTCGTCATTGATCGCGTTACAACTAACTGTATAACTAAACAAAAGACATAGTGAGCGCGAAGCAGCATTTTTCCATCATGCGTTACTTTACTACTTATTATGATATGAAATATATATATTATCATTAATATAAATAGTTCTGCTATTACCGGTACCACTATTTACGTAGCACATCATATGCCCCTCACAGTCTGTCAATTGTAATCACTACTTTTTTATCGTCCCTTCATCCCCTATCTATCAAAAAAAATAATCTTCTACTACAGTACCACCCGCGGCGATGACATCTGAATCGACGATCAGTGTGCCGAATCCATCGGCCTCTCGTCTGTACAGCCACGTTCACAAGCTTCACCACGAGTCCTTGAATTGGTAGTGCAATCTGTTCTTCGATGCCGAGATCGACGAGCAAAGAGCAAACTGGAAAACCTAACATGAAGCACCATCTCTGTGAAGTCCTTGCCGAAGGATGGCCTTTTTTAAGTTTCTTGCCAAGTACCGTGGCCTTGCATCTCGAACGCAGCTCGTTGTTGATCTCAAGTTATCCGCCATTCAGTGTGGATTCTGCCTGTTCACACGAAGTTCATCTGGCTGTTCACTCGACGTTCATTTGGCAATTCCATCGATGGAGAAGTGCCAGAAACCAAATCTATGCAACAAGCATGTCAGCCTCTACTGCAAGCAGGGCCAGTTGCACAGATGTACGAAAGAGTAGGAAGAGAATGACATGGTTGATTCAGTTGAGTGTGAGGAGTCTCCAGTGCAAGTGGTAATCAGAAGTACAAAACTTCTACCAACAAGCCAACCTCACCCCATGATGTGTGGCCCTTTTCGCTTGAGTTAGGGAGATGAATCGTATCCCAATGTTAATAAAGATACCTGTGGCTGCCACAAAGGCCACATAAATCTCCGTCCACATGAGTTGCACAACTACCCTACCAACATGTCCGGAGAAGAGAAAGAACTTGCAAAGCAGTGTGTGAAGCTGCTGTTCTCCACGTCTTCAACCGCAGCCCTCCTTGGTTCCAGGAGTGCTACTCGTCTTACCTACCAAGCCGATCAGATATCGCACTTGTCCCGAGTTCTTGTTGACCTTGGTAAACCCATCCAATCAACGACGGACCGACTTGTTTCAACTTTCTCGAAATGAAAAGATGTCTGCTGGTTGATTGTCGCGTTCAATCCAGAAGAGGGTTTGCTATTGCAAGCGACTGCCAAGGACCGGCAGAAACTACTAAAATTGAATCGGGATGACGTTGACTCGGCCGCCAAGACCGCCACGGGCATCGATTATCCTCCCAAGCACAGAGGGTTGGTCTTGCTTCAATTCAACATGCCCACGCCAGCCTCGATGATAAAAGCAACCAACTAAACGTAGTAGAGTATCAACAATTCAGTCTTTACAAGCATTGCTTGTCTTCTTCTACGGAACACGCCGCGGGTTCGACAACCACCGGAATCCCTCGATTCCTTTTGGTGATGTGAGTGGTGTCACTCAAGTACGATCGTGCAGGATATCCAAATGCCCACACTGTGCGCGTTTTGTCTATTTACTCTGGGTGTCATCAGTCTACTGGCAGCTTGTTTTGCTTAGATTGTAGCTTTACACGAGGACATGTGAAGGAGTTAAGATGACGCAATCCTTGGGGTCATCGTATTGGCTTCAAGATCAATAGCAACAAGCTTTTCGGCTCCTGTTGCCTCGTCAACGACAAACACCATATTACCGTTCTCCGCATCGTCGTGAATGAAGCCGTATTGTGCCTCTAAAGTCGACAAGACGTTCCTCCACTGTGAAATATCATCACTAGGCCCAGGATCCCGTCCCAACTGTAAGCCAATGAACTTGACCCAACCTGACCAGGACTCTGACACAAAAAAAGGTGTTGCAACTAGCTTTCCCCAAGCATCCTTGAGGGCTACGTATGCCGCAATTTCCTTATCATAGTACTCATACCCATCTTTCCCGACATCGAACTGTTTCAGAGCGACCTTCTTCCCACCCCACTTGGCAGCATATACAACCCCGTTGTGTCCATATCCCAGAGTACCGATGATTTCCACATCATCAATCGATATCTCTTTCAAGAAAATCATATCCTTAGGGGCAGAGGATTTTGTATGCATGTCTGCCGAATCTGTTTCCTGCCACTCGTTTCCTTCGTAGATGCGATCATTAGCGCGTAGCGATCCTTTATGTTTGTTTTTTGCTGGAGGGGTGGGTTGATCTTTGCTGGTCAATTTCCACGTAAGTTTGTTGGCAACAAGGGGTTCTGACTGTTCACATGACAGCGAGTGTGCATAGGCCCAAGCTCGCAAGAAGTTTTTTTGACCAACTAAAAAGGCATTGCTGATGTAGACGCGAGCATCGTGGCCGTTGCCTTGGATAGTGAGGAAATAGGACCTTGTGGCCGATGATAAAACTCCATATCGACGTCCATTTTCAGCCATGTAACCAAGAATTTGTCCGATTGGATGGCACACACGAGCCCACGTGCTAGACTGCCCCCCTCTCTCAGTTGTCACTGTATGGTAGGCTTTGTTGTATGCTGCGGCTACGGCGTCGGCGGACACCGGCATCGAGAGATTGTGGGTAGATTTGAATTCGGCAACAAGCCCAATGTCATTGGGAGAAGGAAGTCCAGTATCGACATTTGTCTTCAACGTGAGAGCATCGGGTTTTCCAATCCCACCTCGTGTTGTGATTGACCCCACGAGATCGGCCATCATCAGCGATTTCTTCAGCACCATAAGCATGTAATTTTCCTCTTCTTTCTCATCTGAAAGAGACATTTTATTGTTGGTGAGAGAGCTTGAGAACCGAAATATGTCAGATTGTCGAGGTTTGAGGGCTCTGTGGGCTGGATGAAAAGCTTCCACGAGCGGCTGAAACTCCCGCCATGCAAGTAGCGTGTCAGGATATCGCCGACCTCGTCGACTTTCTTTGAATTGCGACCGCGAGCTAACAGAAGTGGAGGCTAAATTTGGCACCATTACACGCTGCTGCAACAGACATTCCGTCGTTGACACCCTTGGTGGATCAATGTCTTCGTAGTGGGCGTATACACCCAGCATTTTAGTGCGCCAAGCATCACGCTCAGCGATTTCGGTTTCAGTTAGATGGTGTGCAGGAAGATCCTGCAACAAGCTCAGATCGGAATCGAAGACTCTTCCTTGATTTGTCGCCTCGTCGAAGTGATTGTAGTAGCTCATGATTGCTAGTCGTAGGATAATCAATTGTTGCCGTTGGTAGTGAGGTGGGTGAACCACCAGCAGCCGGTTATTTTGAAACATGACTTGTTAATATTTACAGTTAATACACTGTTAAAATTCTTCACTCGCCCTACAATAATGAGAGGCGTTATTACAACTTTGTCCGAAGAGCATACGACTCGTATGATAGAGGCACGATGATTCATCCTTTGTACTGTATGATACTTGTGTAGTACGCCCAAAGTGTCCAGGGGCGCCAGATCCGGTCTCTTTTAGTAAGAGAGCGAGTCGACACCGTGTATTTCATCCCTCACATTTCTCTGCAAGCCGCCCCTGCTGGGCCTTGCAAAACGGATCTATCGCCTCTGTTCTCTCTAGGTAGTCGCCGTATCACTCCTGAGGAGAAGTATCAATAGAGATACATGGAGCTTCGTAGCCACGAGCATTCGCAGTGGGGGGGGGGGGGGGGGGGGGGGGAATGGAGATGACAACCATAAATATATTGGATGTTGCGAAAAACTACCTCTGTTAAGACTTCGTCTATCTCTATAAGCAGAAGAGAGCATTAAAAGCAGCTTGTCTCAGCTCTTGCCACCCTGGAGGTCAAAACAGCCAGGAACAATCGTCAGGACGTGGTTCTCGGAGATATCCTTGCAAGGCCAGGCAACGAACCACGTGGCTTCAGTGAGTTCAAACGATAAACAAATCATCACTTGAGTTGTATACCAATGATTTCGTGCGAATCGAGAACTGTTTATCCGTCCTAGCTCACAAGTAACTACAGCCCATTACTTGCAGCGAATATCTGAGCCAAAAGAATCAATGAATCTGATGATGTGAGATTAGTAGCTATCAATTGTGACTAGTCGTAGGGCCTGCCCTCGATTTAAGTCATGATGTCGCATTGAGTGTGGACATGTGCGGACAAACTGGGTTTACAACCTCGTCACGTTTCTTTATTGCCAAGGAACTACGGAAACAGTAGTCACCTTACATTTCTCATGTAACCCCTGCCTTTTCCGCGTTGTGAGGATGGGAAAATCTTGGAGAGATCCTTGGTGGACATGATGCCATTACTCTTGCCATCCTTGTTAATGCTCATTGACATGTCCACACCAGAATTCACCAAGCGGGACGATTTTTCCCATGTTTCTTTCGATCTCTTTTTATTTTTCTCGTCATCACCGGAATGATCACCTTTTCGTTTTCTATTAGAGAATTCTATTGGTTTGTTCCCATCTCTCTTGGTTTTCTTGGTCTTGCTGGTGGCTTCTACGTCGTGGATTCCCTCTTTGGCGAATTTTGCTACCAAAAAGGTCAAATACGCACTAGGGTTGTCCATGTCTCGACCTCCCTTTTCGACGTACTCTGTAATTGCCGCCTTGACGACGGGGCCAGCATGCCTTCGACACAATGTCAGAACACCCTCATCCAATTCATCCTTTCGAATTTCACCTGTCGTTTGAAATTCCTGCAAAATGTTGTCCACGACCTTGGCAAAGTATTCCTCCTGTTCCTTTTTGAAATGATCCAGTTTGGATTTGCGACTTTCCGAATTCTTGCGTCCTCCAGCGGATCGCTCCACATTAATTCGACGGCCCTTCAAATAGGTTTGATGCAATTTGAGCAGTGCGTACAAAAACTCGGGATCGTCATGGACTTCGATAAAGGCCATGCCACGAAACGTCTTGGTTTTTGGATCGGTCAGCATGCGGATTTTGATTGTTTGATCCGACACCTTGTGCCGTGTATCTTTGAGTTGCGTGCGAATGTGATCCATCAAGTCGTCCCGCGTGGTATCAAAGGATAACTGCCCTATAAAGGCAATCAAAGGATTCTTCTTGGAGGAAGATGTTGTCGTCAAACTCGCAGGTTCAACAGAGTCAGCGTTCTGTTCCTTGGCGATTCGACGGGACTTGCCACCACCTGGTTTTCTTCCCGTCTTGTTCTTTCCACCGCGGCGTGCCATTGTGAAGATAGTTTCTTGATTGAAGGAGGTGCTGCGGTAGCACTTGGAGTCGCAGATAAAAATTCTGGTACCGTGATGTGTTTCTTATAGTATTTTCATGAAAGGGATTTGCTGCAATACTACTGGGATGAGTTCATCACGGCATTTCATTTTTCGATTTTATCGAATTGACTGCTGTGAGAATACGTCGTATTTTTTATCGTGTCGTAAACAATTGTTTCGTGATCATTTCGATTTTCTACTCGGAGTATATTATTGGTCACGACTGCATAATACCGACGGACAGACCTAATTTTTTGGGATCATCATCATACTGTGCGACGGTAATACTAATATACGGAGTACGACACTAATAAGAACATATCAACCATATCACATTTTATTATTTTTGAATCTCTCACATCGCACCACTTTGTTCAAACTTTCTTGGCGCAAACCATCAACTTTCAACCTTGGTACGGTACTGCTTTGTATTGTCCCTGTGCCAGCTGTGTCGGTCATTTTATTGCTTTACTGTTACCCCTGAACTACTGTACGGGCAATGGTATCCACATCGACATCGGAATCTTTCTCTGCTCCCAAAAATGAAGCCACCGCCACCACCAAGGAAGAGTTGGCGTCTTTCCGGGCAAAACGCGATCGATGGATGTCCAGCCCACGAAAGAAACTCATCCCACTGCCTCCGCCCTCGCCCAAAATTGTCCCCCCTGCATCATTTGGATCTCCATTGATGTTGAAATTGACTTCTCCTCCATCCGACGTCGTGTCGAATTCACTTGCATCCACTTCAAACGTCCAGCCGAGCACTGCAGAAGCTGCTGATATCAATTCCGCGTCGGGGTTGTTCGGAAATATATCATTGTCAGCCGGATCGTCCGTCAATTCCAGTTTTGGAACGCCGCCTCCTTCTTCGACGTCACTCTTTGGGCTCCCTTCCGCGACTTTCTCGAAGATTTCTACTCCAGTTGCAACAAACGCGAGCGGATACAAATCGTCCAACGCCACAGGACCATCGAAACAGAGTACATCTGCGTCTGCAGTCTTTCCTCCATCATCCACCAAAGAACCTACCCCGTTTGGTCAGATGAACTCTCCAACACCAGCTGAGTCTGCAGTCTTTCCTCCATCATCCACCAAAGCACCTACCCCGTTTGGTCAGATGAACTCTCCAACACCAGCTGCTGCTGCTGCTTTTCAATCGAAAGATCCCACATCTTTTGGCGCAACCTTCAAGACCACGAATGAAATGGACTACAAAACTCGCCTCATTAAGTTCTACCAAAAATACAACCCTTCTAAGTTGAACACTGTGGAAGCAACACTTATAAAGTACAAAGGAAATGAAGAAGAATTGTTTCAAAAGCTTCAAGCCAAATACGAAGGAACCAGCTCCAAGGCATCATCGAGTGCTTTTCCAGAACCGTGTGGACAAGGTCCGCTTTGTTTCTTGAAATTCTTGGTTGATGGTCAACCTGTCGGGCGAGTCATCGTCAAGGTCTACTTAGACAAGACCCCGCTAGCTGCTGAAAATTTTAAGTGCCTATGCACTGGCGAAAAGGGAATGGGACGTCTTGGCAAGCCATTGTGCTACAAGAGCTCCAAAGTTCACCGGATTGTTCCTGGTTTTTGCGTTCAAATGGGGGATTTCACAAAAGGTAATGGAACGGGTGGAGAGTCGATTTATCCACCCAATAGTGAGCACGGAGATGCCTGGGGGAAATTCAAAGATGAGCTTTTTATGCAGCATTCGAAAGCAGGGTTATTGAGTATGGCAAATTCGGGCAAGAATACGAATTCCTCGCAAGTATTTTTTACTTTGAAACCCGTCCCCTACTTGGATGGCAAACACGTAGTGTTCGGGGAGGTTGTAGAAGGAATGGATGTCATTGAGAAAATCGCAAATCTGAAAACTGACGCTAAGCAGAACCCAACACAACCCGTGGTCATTTCGGAATGCGGAGAGGTGAAAGATGGCGAAGAAATACCTAGTAAACAAGCAATGCAAAGCAGTCCATTCGGTGTTATTGGTGCTAGCGGTTCGCCAGCTGGGACTACTACACTGAATGGATATGCTGAGTCATCAATATTTGGTGCTTCTAACACAAGTGCAGCGTCGACAAGGCCCTCTTTTTCTTTCGGGAGTGCTCCTTCATCCGTATGTGGGAGTCAGACGAGCTCTGGAGCGTCTCCTTTTTCCTTTTCTGACAATATTACAAAACAGACTCCGTTTTCATTTGGTAGTGTCTCTGGGACACAAGCCTTCGGATCACAATCAGACATCAAACAATTCAAATTTGGGCAAACCTGACGGTCAACTTAACTGTAACAACTATAGGACTAAAAGTTGAATAGTGTGGAGATTTAACGCTACTTTGACGACAATGCCTCAATGACCTTCTTGGAGTCGCTCACTGCTCCAAATACACCACCTTGCTTTTGAATCATACTGATGGCAGCTTCATGGTTCTTGGGATCAGTTGCAGCTGTACAATCTTCAAGAAGAAGGCATTCGTATCCCATATCATTTGCGTTCCGCATGGTTGTGTGGACACAAACGTCGGTGGTCACCCCAGCAAGGATGATGTTGCAGATGCCTTTGGTTCTCAGAATGAGGTCAAGATTTGTTCCCACAAACGATCCTTTTCCAGGCTTGTCAATGACGACTTCCGTTGGTAGTGGAGCTAGCTCGGGAATGATTTCCCATCCTGGCTCGCCCCGTGTCAAAATACGTCCGCATGGACCAAGGGATCCGATTTCTGCACCAATCTGGGCAGAACGCCATCGTTTGTTTGGAGGACAATCAGATAGATCTGGAGGGTGACCCTCTCGTGTATGCATCACGTGATACCCTTCTTTGCGAAAACATTCCAAGACCGCCTGGGAAAAGGGAACGCAGGATGAGTCGAATCAGTCATCATTGACTCATTGTGTGCTTGAACATTCCTTTGGCTTCGTCGACGTACCTGAATGGGTTTGATTGGAGCTCTCGTTAATTCAATGTCATATCCCATAGAATCAACGTATCCTCCCCTAGAATCAAGCATACAAAGACAATGACGTTAGACAGCAAAGCGCGGCAACGCGGCCAACTGCTATTTAGCGTCACTTACTTCGCACAAAAGTCAACCTGCATGTCAATTACGATAATACATGTATTTTGCGGTGTCATATTTCCATTGTAAGGCCATTTGTAGGGCTTGGCATCAATGAACAAGTCTGACTTTGGTTGAGATGGTGCCACTGGAACAGAGGTCACTGCTGGGGCTTCAACCACTTCGAATGTGTTGTCGCTGTTACCATTGGCTTTAAGTTTGACGGTAGTGCCGGCTTGCAATCCATTTACGAAAGTTTGCGAGTCAGTGACAGATCCAAAGATTCCACCCTGCGCCGTAATCATCCGAACAGCAACATCGTGAAACTCAGGTGTGTACGAAGCACAACAATCCTCCAACATGATGCAGTGATAGCCGCGGTCGTTTGCTTTCCAGAGACGAAACCGACAATGTGAGCCTTCAAAACGAAGAATATCGTTTTTTTTTTACGCAAAAACCGTCCTCGAAAAATTCCTTACCTTCTCGAATAGTAGTGTGAACACAAACTTCTGTCGTGACACCGCACACAAACAGAGTTTCAATGCCCTTTGCCTTGAGGATACAATCCAAATCGGTTGCATAAAAGCTGCCTTTGCCAGGCTTGTCGATGATGGGTTCTCCCTCCCGGGGATACAATTCCGGAATGATATCGTGACCGGGTTCTCCTTGTACCAAGATTCGTCCCTTAGGCCCTTCCTTTCCAATCACTCGGGTGCATGCAGGTGCGCCCGGTCGTTGCAACTTGAAGGGATGCAGATTGGAAAGCTCCTTGCGATGTCCTTCGCGGGTGTGAACGACCAACAAATTGTTGCCACGAGCTGCTTCGAGCACCCTCTTACAAGGTGGGACGGCGCGTTGCAGCAAGGATACGTCGTTTCCGAGGCTTGCTCCAAATCCGCCAGGCTACAAGAGGAACGATGACGGTGGGAAATTGTCAAAAAAGTAATCCAACGACATGTACCAAAGAATGATCAAAACACTGGATCAGATCCATCCATTTACCTTACCTCTAGAAAGTCAATTTGCATGTCAATGATGATGACGGCCGTCTTTCCAAGGTCGATGGATGCTTCGAAAGGAGTCGTGGGAATGGTTATGATGCGATGGTCCGTCATGTTTTTTTGTCCCTGTCGTTGACTTTGAAAATTGTGGTATCACAAAAGGGATTACTTCCTCTCAAACGCTACTTTCTCTCCTGATTGTTGTCGGGCCTTTGAACTTGACGACTGCTTTTTTTGTGAGGTTTGATGTAGAACAAAACTACCTGTAAATAAGTACTATCTCTTTCAATTGATATAGAGTGCCATGAGGGTGTTCTAAGTTGATGCAAAGGCTGATAGCATGAAAGTCGGGAGTACGCGAGAGAAGATTAGACAGAAAAACTTGCAAGGGGAAAGTGCCGACGATCTTTGGGAAGGCAGAATCTCTCCTATAAAATACGTAGTAAATAGTACTCCGTACTACGTATACGTACTTCGTACTACAGTAGTAAAATAGGTATGTACCTGAAACGCTATGACAAGCCAAGGCGTGCAGGCAATAGAAGTGCACCCTATTGTTGTTGCCTGCATGCTCGAGTTTGTCCGCCGTTGGACTAGTGTTTGAGATCGGGATTCGAGCGGTAGACGGACGGAGGACAGACACAAGACCAGAGTTGCAGGCATCACACACACACCCAAGCACACAATTCCTGCAACACTGCAATCCCCATCGCTACAACGTAGCAATGGAGATTCGAAGTTTTCAAAAAAGCTGGCCTTGTGCTCGTGTGTGAACTGTAGCTCTGGCGACACATGTTACTTCGCCATAGCTACATTTCGTTCCCCTTTCTCTAGATGCTACGTTTACGCCACTACACTTGTAGCGATGTACCACATGTAGTGACACACGTACGTATCTAGAGCTATAGAGCACATGACGTCACTGGGGATTGCAGAGAAGCTGAGGCGGCGTCAGGGAATATACACAGTATATTCTCTCGTACTGGAGGACATACGACGTACCTTGTACCTGGTACGCTACTGTCGTACCGTAGTCGTAGTTACGTAAAGTCTACGACGTACTACCAGAAAAGATGTGATGATCTTTTCGGGATCTTGAAAGATCTTTCCATCTCCTGTTCTGTCGTCTGTCGTAGACTTGATGCCGATGGCAAGGAAGGAAGAAGGAGATGCTTGATACAACCACGATGCTCAGCTTCAAGAGCGACGGTCGGGACAGTGAATGCATGCATGAGAAAAAGGTACGACTGGATATACTTCGTTCTACAGAGTAGAACATCTTCTTACTACTGTAGTATAACTCAAAACCTCAACAAAATATCCAACGTAGTAACGTCCTCCAACACAATTCGAACGACACCTCTTTGGGAGCAACGATGAACTTCATTTACAATTCATCCTTCTGCAGTATCGTACTGTTTCTCCTTATCCTTACCTGTAGCCTAGTTCATGCCATCGAATACGTCATGGTGGGCGTGTCGGGAGGTCTCCAAGAAGGATTTCCCGAGCACGATCGCATGGACTATCATTCGGGACTGGACGATGAAGTTCCGGCCGTCTTTTTGGGACGAGCATTGGTGAGAGGATACAAGAGCTATCTGGATGTCATGCAACCGACCCATCGACAGTACTCCACCGAACCCGAACTATCACTCATCAACCCCAACGTCATTGCGACCGGATGCTATCACCATGCCAACGAATATTGGATCTACTTGGTTGATACGCGGCAATTTGCAACCATTTTGTTGAATGAACCGCGCTTTTTGAGTATTGCGGCCGATTTGGGATTGGTAGACTTGCAAGCTGAAGAAACTGGACCGCTCGTTAAGTTCATTGCTCAGCATGAGATTAGGAAACAGAAAAAGAGTGACTTGGATTACATCGCCTTTCCAATTGTCACTGGCGCTTGGTACAACCCATCGAGCCATGTACCAGCCCCCGTGCTATATACCAAAGAAGATGGAACGCAAGTCACCAATTTTCCGCAGAGCTTGGCAACCTGGGCCGGCGTCATTGATGGTACCGAATGTTCGGCGCGGACAGATGACGAGTGCTTCGACTTTTTAGCTGCTGGTGAGGCATCCAAGTTCTTTTTTGACTCGATAAACAAGGCCATTCGACATGCCGAAGTGCATCGTCCGTCGTTGGCACAGGCCATGGCAGATGGCCCTCCCTTTTCATGTGAGAAAAAGGCTCGCTTTGGCGTGTCCAAGGAGACGGCTCGAATCAATTATCCTTTCACGCCACAAGAATTCCGGAGTATGCTTCAAAACGGGGGCTACGAGATTGATTTCCAAGCATCACAAGTCACCAAGGTAGCTTAAATGTTATGGTAGTAAAAGTATGTGAATCTATTTTTAGGTCTTCCTCAACATTTGTTGAAGACCTTTGGCCACTCCAGATGCTACAGGTCTACCGTAAGGATACAACATCGTTCCATCAAGCTCGATACTGAATTCTTTCTCGACCGTCAGTTGGAGGTAAAGTAGCCTTCCGATCGTGTATTCACCAATTGCACCCGTCATTCCATTTCATTAACACCTTCCACTCGATACGAAATCGTGGTTATTGGCACCACAGTAAAGAACATGGTTGGAAAGGGCAAAATTGATTTTAGGGTGAGGCAAATGTAGTGGCGCGGAAGAAGCTAATCCGACCGTAAACATCTTTGAAAGATGACCCATTTACAAACTCTGCCGTCAGAGAATCGTCCAACTCTGGAGCATTGGTATTGACCAACTATGCTGCCACTGACAATGAACATGACACCAGGCTACATTGTCCAGAAGAACCTTGCACACGTTCACACACACCTACAACACTCTCTTTCCAACTACGGTATGCGTTTCGTCATATAATACGCCTTATATAAAGTTTCTTGAGGGCGGAGCTTGGCTAAGAATATTTTCCCACTACCCCGACAATGATGCCAATGAAGATGGCGCCATAAGCGTAAAAACAGCGGCCTAGTTGAAAACGCGGTACAAAGGGCTCGTCTTGAGGCCCATAGCCCAACAAAATCAAAACAGGGCTGAATTGGATTTTTTCGTGACTGATTCTCCATTCGCGGGCATTGAGAAGAGCCATTTCTGAATCTCGCTTCTCAGAGTGTTTTGATTCATTTCAACGGCATTGGTACTGTTATCGCCGCTTTGATTTCCATTGCCAAATCCGAGACGCCGGTGTCTTAAAATATCGTTTGATCCGTCACTAACAAAATTCTTTTCTCACTTTGACATTTTTTGTATGTTAGTGGACCATTTTTGTGTGTTGCATGTACTAGGTAGTTGCGGGGATGGCCTTCTTCGAGACTGACTTTTGTGCTTTTCCTCGCTATCACAGACTTTTTCAGCCTGCTCTGCGAAAGAACCAGTAATAATAGAATTCACTTCCGGTAGGTAGAACGTTCAGCTTACAGAAGATCTACGGCACCGGAAGCCATAACGTCGTTGATTCATTGCTTCAAGGTATTCACAGTCAAGGTACACGAAAACCTAAGCCTTATACGCGTATCTTTCCCATACGTCGTAGTCGTCGCTACCCTCGTCTTCCTGATTCCCAAGACAACATTATTATTATTACATTTTATCAGCCACTCTAACAACAGCACATTTCACCATCCAGTACCGCCAGTACTGTATTGTTTCAGGCCGAGACAAGAGATGTCAGATAAAGGGTACGCCGCGGAAGGAGGAGCAACGAAAGCACCAACACCGAACCGATGTTTCTTTCAAATTTCCATAGGAGGTGAAATCCAAAATGAAAAGATCATCATGGAACTTGATACCCGGAACTGTCCAAAGACCAGCCAATCATTTTTGGCTATGTGTACATCAGCAAGGAGAACGGCGCCAAAGTCACCGCAACCGACGTACCGAGGATGTGAATTCCATCGCGTCGTGCCACGATTTGTCGTCCAAGGGGGTGATTTTGAACGATTCGATGGCACGGGCGGATACAGTCCGTTGTTTGGAAAACATTTTGCCGATGAGTATTTGCAGGGCAAACACGATAAAGCAGGGTTATTATCCATGGCCAATTCTGGCAAGAATACCAATGGATCGCAATTCTTTATCACCTTGCAATCGACGCCCCATTTGGATGGTAAACACGTGATGTTTGGCCAGGTCAGTCGAGGAATGAATGTAGTCCACAAAATGGTGGATGTAGAACGAGATGCCAGAGATCGCCCGATCACGCTTCAAAAAATCACAATTGAGGATTGTGGTGTCGTTAAAGAAAGCAACTGTGAAGACCGGAGGGACGCTTGTCGGCCGGAAACGGCGAAGAAGCAGAAGAAACATTCTCGGTCAACTTCCAAAAAGCGTAAACGATCACAAAGTGACGATGAGACTTCTGGCTCTAGTACCGGTGAAGACTCGTCTGGCGAGATGTCTCGTGACAGGCCTAGGAAGAAGAGTCACTATCAAACGAGGAAGAATAAAAGGAAACGCCGGAGTCATTCGAGTGACGAGAGCAACAGCAGTGTCTGTTCGAATACCCATGCACGCGACAGGAAGAAGAAAAAGGACAAGAAACGCAGAAAGACACACAAAGAGAAAAAACGCAAGCGAAAACGAAGCTCTTCGTAGTGCTTGTATGTGTGTAGCTAGCGTGCAATTATTTTTGTGCGTTGTTGAATATTCAAGTAGCTGCTTGCTAGTAGTCGTCAAGTCCGTAGGGATCAAATGCATCAAGATCCTCATCACCAAATACAATACCTAACTTCGAGAGAGTGGATTCTTCAGAGATTCCCCCCATATCTTCTTGGTTGATATCATCAACCAACAGAGAGTCGTCGTCGCCATACAACAGATCGAAAAGATCCCGGCGTTCCTCCCTCAGACGCGAAACGCTGCCATCCTTTTCATTCGAGCTCTTGCGTTTTCTTTTTGCTTTTGCATTCTTTTTTGGAAGGTCAGCTAGCTGGTCGTCCTCCAGTTGTTCATGATATGACATTCTTGTAGCTCCTTTTAACTTGCTTCTTGACGAAGAGGCTTTTCGTGGTTCCATGGGTGTGACTGCCACATTGCTGACACTTCTCTTTTTCTTCGCAACCAATTTCTTTTTTCGCCTAACCAAGTCCGTTGCAGACAATGGGGTGATCAACTGCATGTCGACACTCTTCGTCACACTTTTCTTCTTTTTCGTCCGATGAGGGGAGGTCTCGCCGGTACGACTTTGAGCCGCTTGTTGGATGGAAGTCAAAGTTTTCTCTCGGTATGCTGGATCTTGCCATTTCTTTTTCATGGCCTCAGAAATCTTTTTTCGATAGCTTGAATCGTAATTTATAGCCTCTCGACCATTCCGACTTTCGGCCATTTTCTTCGTCATGTCTTCTCGAAATCCAGGATCTGCCCACCGCCTTTTGAGAGACTCTGAAATTTTCCTTCGTGTTTCTTCCCTAGAATTCGCTTTACTGTAGGATTCTTTCATATGCTCACGATATTCATCATCATTGTTCCATCGTTTCTTGAGCGATTCTGATATTTTCCGTCGTGTCTCTTCAGAATGGGTAAATCCCCTGCGTACTTTGGAAGGATCTAGTTGCCGTTTCTTGACTTGTCCTGAAGCATGTTTTTCTTTGAGTGCCTTGGATATTTTCGCTTTAGTTTCTTCCGTTGGAGTATATCCACCGTTGGCTGTCTTTCGGGCTCTCCGTTCTGCTTCCCGTTTCCGTTTTTCTTCCTTCTTTTGTTCCTCGTACTCTTCCTCTGTTAGACCCATATCTTCCAGTTTCTTCAAGAGTCGTTCTCGATTCCTTGCTCGGACACCTGCGGCAATTCGAGCACGCACTTCCTCTGACCGGTTTTTCCCCTTGTTCCAGGGTGTCTTTCCTTTGTTTGCAGCCGAAATTTTAGCGCGGCTGGCGTTTGTATGTGTAAAACCACCATTGGCGGTCGGGCGAGGAATATCCATCTTATCTGGCGAGTCAATCTGTGGCGGGACAGATGCTGATTGTGTTTGATGATGATGCCCATTCATGCTTCCATTCGCTGTTGATGCAACACCGTTGGCGGAGTATGATACTCCGTTTGCAACGTGGAAGAGGTCCTTCTGGGATAATGTAGTGGTGTCCGTCCCGTCGGATGAGAACTCGCTGTCCCATAATCTTGTAAGTCGGTACCAGTTTTGATGCTGAGATCGGCGCGTCCTCGAAAGATCATTGAAATGAAGATGTGGGCTTCGAATTACAAACGCATCAAGCCATATCCTCGAGACACTGTCCCAAAGAAACAAACCAAGTAACATTGCCTGCACCGGTGTCGATACCGTAATCATAGATTCTGATCTCCTCCTTCTTTTTCGACATGTCGCACCAATATCGTTTGCTTGACATGGAGGGAAATTCTTGGCGGATGGAGCTTCAATGTATTGTGTTGGAACATTCTGAAATTTCGGCGCCGAGGGGTGAATCGGAGAGTCAACAGTCATCCTACGAAATTCCATGCGATTATCTTGAAGAACTTTTATGGCGTGTGACTTTTGTAGGGTGATATTTGGAACCGAAGAAGGCGCCGGTCCAGGCAAGGAAAGAGGCAGGGTAAGATGTGCGACAGTTTGTAGTTGGTAGATAGAGATTGATGGATCGTTGGTGATGGAGAGCTATGTGTGGTTAGGTTGTGATGCCTTCGCGCGGGGCAGTGCGCAACAGGGGGTGAGCGAGTAATGACAGTACATTCACACGCAACAAAATGGGTCCCCTGTCCCCTCCCCTGTCAGAAATACTGGTACATTTTTTGTAGGAAGTGCGGCAGTAAAATTTTGCTGTAGTACTACTACCGGTAGGTACATAGGTACGTTAGTCTACCGGTAGTATAATACCGGTACGTCTTATTTACGAGTACAGTCAGTGTAATTGCAGCGGCAAACTACCGGTATCATATCCCTAAAATATTATACCGTCCCATTTTGGGACGGTGGCCTATAGTCGATCCAGTCCGATTTTTCATACCGTCCCAAATTGGGACGGTATGAGCCGATTTTTAGTTGTACAGAAAAATGGTTTTTATCACAACATCGACGTTTCTTACCACACCAAACTCTTCTTCCTTACTATGCTGAGGAACTTCCACCTTGATTTCCCTTGTCAGACTGCTTTTCCGTCGTTACTACTGAGTCGAATATTTCTGGTCGGAATGTTTAGGGATAAGGTTAAGTTTTGGCGCGCCACAACACACGACGGTCCCCGCTCCTCGAAACGTCATCGTCTATCACGTTTTCGTTTCCTGTTGAAACAACCTTGAGGTTGTATTACAACACTGATGGGTTGTTGTTCACACAACATTTCTTTATACTTTAGTGACAAACTTCTCCAAACTATTCAACATGCCACCTGATCCATTCACCGGAATTCCTGCTGACATTCAGGCCTTCCGTGATGGATGGGCCGAGATAACGGACCACGGTCATCCGTACGAAGTTGTACTCGCCCGGGATTTCTCCAATAATTACCTTGCGGAGAGAATATGTGGGACCTTCCGGAACATGGGAGATAAGGTGACATCCTCGTTGGTGTCACTAGGAAAGGAGGTCAGCCGTGCCTCGATACTCGAACTTCTGCTTGGCGATGTTGCAATCGTGCGGTTGGAACAATTCACTACCGAAATGCTCGTGAAGCGGAATTTCCCCCCCTCGTTCCGTACGAATATAGGGAGTTTCTCTACACCAGGTGGTATCGGTCCCGCTTCAATCTCAGTAATGACAAGTCCTTCTCTCACTTCATGCCTCCTCTTTCAAGGAGCCTGGACATAATCATCATGGATCCTCATAGGTTTGCTACCATACAATCCTGTACCCGTGGATTTTCCCAAGCTGGGAGAACAGGTTCAGAAGACAGTGACGTGTGGATGGAAGCAGGAGCCATGCTCCGGAAGTTAAATGAACTGGAGGTCGCCATCTTCTCTCGAAGTGCATCGAATCTTCTCAACCATGGAAATGGATCTATTGTTGTTGACGACGAACTCATTGCTTCCCGTGCCTCTGACGTGGAGCAAAAGGTTGTTTCTAATCGGAAGGCGGGGAAAGAGGGCCCGGTGGCTGATTGCATTGCATGTGCCCTATCAAGTGTCCTGCTTGGGATGAGATTGCGTGTGAAGAATGATCCCGAGAATGTAGAGCAGCTGCTGCATACACTCCCCCTCTCTACCGCTTCTGGTAACGATCTTGAAGTAGCCTTTGATCGATGGTATGGAAAACTTAGCAGTGTGGAAGCAATCGCTAGCCGCAACCTTCACGTTGTTACGGTTGCTGGGACACTCGGTTCTCGGCATCCGTTCAACACTCCCGATGAATGGATTTCCACCCTGAATAAATGGAAAACCAAAAGGGGCGTGGATCAACAGAAAATCCTTTCATGGACACTGCTGTGTGAGAATTGGAACCACAGAAGAGGGAGATCTGCGACCAACAAAGCCAGTGTCAATTTACAAGCATTCAACGCAGTATCGCTACAACAAGCACAAACCAGGGCTTGATAAGAATACGGAAATTTCGGATAGGGTAGCGTTTCACACAACGGGTCCTTTTGAAGCAAAGTACGTCTTCAGAATGCTGGACGCGGTCATGGTCAATGCCTGGAGAGCATATCAGGCAGTGACTGTGATTTCACCGTGGCTACGTGCGCTTGGGTCACACCCTTCATTGGCACAGGTGAGAACTAAACTCAACAACTCTGTGGGGGTAGAAGATTTTGTTGCAGATGTTGCTTTGGAATGTCTAAGGTGTTTGGCGGCACAGAAGGCCATCCCACTTTTTCCGGCAGACGTACCACAAGAAGAAAGGGAAGTACGGCAGTTCAAGAGTGAATTTTCCGAGTACAAAAGAAAGCATGGATGGCCAATCAGAAAATTTGCTTTGAAGAAGTTTGCTAGCGATCCATTCCTAAAGAAACTGAGGCTATGCACTTTTGTGGATCACAGGCCCCAACGTATCAGGGACGTCCAACCAGTAATCCGTGAGAACGGGACTTCCCAAAAGGTGGTGAGGAGGAAATGTGTATTGTGTTTTGTCCCTGGGAAGATGATTCCAGGAACATCCACTATCAAGTCAAAAGAGATAGCCAACAACAGCACATACATGTGCCCAACATGCATGGTTGTGCTGTGCACAAAAAATGTTGGAAATTCGGGTGCGAAATCGTGTCATACATTGTGGCATGAACGCCACAATTTGGAGGCAGAGGGGAGCAAATGTAGGAAGCGCCTCAGGGTGGCAAGGGAGATGAATGATGATGAAGCACAAAAAAGGAAGCTTCACGCAACAAATGCCTCTATCAAGAGACATTCACCAGCAAAAACAAGCCAACAGATCCAACGAAGCCAGACTCAGGTGGCAATAAACGATCCACAAGATCCACAAGATTCATTTGATGCCGTTGAAAACGTTGTCGAACATGTTTTGGAGAACCTAATGGAAATGGAGCATGGAGAGGAACACGGTGACGAGGAAAAAGAAGAAGACGAACACGACTTCTTAGACATGGAAGAATACAGTGATGGAAGTGACGAGTAGGAGTAGAATCGAGGATTAATGGTTAACTACAAAGGTGATAGTTTTAGTACTATTTTACCTCTATTAGTATGAAAAGAAACAACTGAAATAGTAGTATCTAGCTATTGATGGCTAGTAGTAGTATTATTGCCTACTAGCTCTACTAGCTAGCTAGAGAGTAGTTTGACGTAAGGTACGACGTATTAGTACAACACGTATGTTCAAACGGTATATAGGTAGGAGGCTACGTAGTCCTGGTATCACTTCACACCGTCCCAAATTGGGACGGTATGATTTTTTGTGTAGGCGCTGTAAAAAAACATACCATACCGTCCCATTGATGGGACGGTTTTGAAAATTGTAGGGATATACGACGTAGTGTATGGCCATACTGCGTTCGACTTCCTTGCCAAACGAAGTACGGTACCGTACCGCCGTACCGTAGTACCGTACCAGGTACGCTCACTTGTCGTAGTAGTAGGAGCTCGGTGTACCTAAGTACCATGTACAGTAGCGGTAGTAGTCCTACGTAGTAAGTACAGGTGTGTGGTGTTTCGATTATTGAAAATGGCGACAATGATCATGCTGTTGTGTGCCGTGTACGACGTAGTACCATACAGGCTACTTTTTGAGGCATTCACAAAATAAACTGCCGATTTTTCGCTTCCATAAAAAGATTCGGGTGCTTTGGTCAACTCTTGCGGCAAGCTAGCGACAACAACAACTTGTACATTTTTTTGTGGAAATCCCACCCAAAGGAATGAGTACAAAAATCCATTTCGACTTGCAGTTCACAGAATTCGTATAAAATTTCTCGCGCATTCATCCATCGGCCAGCGTTAGGTTGTGTTAGCGACTCCAGGAAAAACCTGCTTGCTACACATGCTATGTCTTATCATTACTTTTGGTCGGGAAAATTGCGCAAGCCTAGTAGTAGTAGCGTTAAAGAGAAAACAGACTATCTTCTATTTGCTTGGTCTCCGTTTCTCCTGGCATTTCTAAGT
The DNA here is from genome assembly GCA_019154785.2 of Nitzschia inconspicua. Classification (NCBI taxonomy): domain Eukaryota; phylum Bacillariophyta; class Bacillariophyceae; order Bacillariales; family Bacillariaceae; genus Nitzschia; species Nitzschia inconspicua. Next base: position 918,756 of record JAGRRH010000020.1, read on the forward strand.
AAATCTGTTTACAAATCACCAACAATAGGAAGAGATCCTCCAAGCTGTTCGTGCACCATAAGTCCGAAGATACCCATCATAGCAGCACGTCCGTTATTGAGCTCGACAGCGCGCTTCTTCAACTTGGTCTCTTCATCGAAAGAGTTCCATCCGAAATCGATGAATCCATTGCGGAAGTCGCCAGGGAATTCAGCTGTTCCAGTGACGTCCTTCATGACGAACAATTCCAAGAATCCAATGAAAGCAATGATTTGGTAGACGCCAGCTCGGGAGATGGCATCGGATCCGTATACAGCGGCCCAACCGTTGGGGTAAGAGTCGAAGGAATTTCCGGCATAATCAATGCTTCCTGGAAGGTGGATTCCAGCGCGAGTGATGATGTTACCCAAGAAAGCAAGTTGACAGATACGTCCGTGCTTTACCTCAACATATCGAAGACGATCGAATCGGTCTTGGTCTCCGTTGGCAACCAATCCCAAGGGATCGAACAAACCCAATGGAGGTTGTGCACCAAGCGCATCCTCGAAGGCGTTCAAGGCAGTGCTGGGTGTGGAAGCTTGCTTTGCAGGGGCAAAAGCAGCGGCGGAGGCAACAAGGGTGGCAAGGACGGCGGTCTTCATGGTACTACTAGATTGTTGAACAGTATCGACAAGGTGGGCGCGAAAATGTGGGAAAGGCGTAGTAGCAAAGTGATGAAAGAAGCAGAAGGAAGAAATCCAAGGCTTTCGACAGACGAAAAACTAGCTAGTAGAGAGGGCTGACGACGAGACGTTGCCGATCCGAAAACTTCAAGTTCGCCTTGGGTGGAGTCTTGTTTGAGGACCATTCGTGAATCAACTCGGGAAACCAACATCGAGAATAAAATGCTCCGTCGTCGACTGTTCAATAGAAGGCTTCGACCATGGTACCGGCTCATGCTAAGGGGAAATAAATCGAATATTCATTAGTAGCGATTCATGGAAACTGCTGAACCGGGTGAGGAGCTTCAAAAATTCTGTAGTACTACCGAGAATTAAATTAAGAAAAGCATTCATCAAGATACGTAGGCAAATTAGTCAAATTTATGTTTTCGACATATTACAATTCTCTCTACCTACGCTCGCCACGACCAATTCCATTTTCATCGATTAGCTTATGGGCCAGAAGGGATGAGGGAGACACCCAACTTTTCATGGACCATGAGGGCCAAAAGTCCCATCTGTGCGGCACGGCCGTTGTTCAATTCAATGGCTCGCTTCTTAAGCTTGGTGGCCTCATCAAAGGAGTCCCAGCCAAAGTCAATAGCGCCATTTCGGAAATCACCAGGGAATTCAGCTGTTCCGGTGACATCCTTCATGATTGCAAGCTCCAAGAATCCGATGAAGGCAACAATTTGTCCGATTCCGGCTCCTCCAATGGTAGAAAGAGCGCCGAATCCATTGGGGACATCGGAGAAGGCAAGACCTTCGTAGTTGATATCACCAGGAAGACGGATTCCGGCTTCTTGGACGAGGTATCCGAGAACACCAAGCATGCAAATGCGGCCGTGCTTCAACTCAACGTATCGAAGACGTTCGAACTTGGCTTCGTCACCATCGGCGACCAAACCAAGTGGGTCGAAGAAACCAAGAGGAGGCTGAGCTCCCAAAGCATCTTGAAATGACGCTTGAAGGGAAGTGCTAGTAGCAGCCTGCTTGGCAGGAGCAAAGGCAGCGGCGGAGGCAATAAGGGTAGCGAGGATAGCAGTCTTCATCTTGGTTGGTCTGTGGTAATGAGAGCTTGGTGTTGTGAGGAGAGTTGGGCTGGTCGAAAAAAGAATCTTTTTCGTCAACCTCTTCTTGGAGAATCTCCTCAAACGTTAGCTGGCGCCGCGGGCTCGCTCGTCGTTCTACTGAGGTGTGATCTCATGGATTGCTGTGATTGGAACACGCCAAGGCAGAAGTTGTAACTGCTACGTACCGGTACTACGGTACTTGGTGGTAGTGTCATGATTAGATTCCATTTCTCTCACCATAATAACATTACTACGTGTATTTTTATGTGCTGTCAAGTTGAACACAAAAGATTTGTCTCTACGAAGGGAAGGCCAGACGATCAAACGATTCTGCGGGAATGTGGGAATGTGATACGTGTATTGTAGTACTGTCATACCGTACCGGTACAGAGGTATGACAGGTACCCTACCCCCTACGGTACGGTATCATAGTCCCTACCGGTAGTATTGGTACCGGTATTGGTGTACTGGTAGTCTACCAGTAGTATGTTGAATTTACGAAGTAGTATCGTATGACTACCGGTATAATAAGCTACGTAATACCTAACTGTAACTCGGAGTAGAAATACAGACGTATGATACCTCCTGACATTCTTGATCCAGGAAATTTTTGGAGTGAAAGGATTAGAAAATTTCCGATGGTACAATCAGTGTTTCTGGGGGTGTAACATTTGACAGCGTCTCATGGATGCATCCAACAATGTGAAACTGGTACAACATCATCATAGTGGGCGGAGTGTCTCACCTGCCCTTGGATATTCAGGTGTCCCTGCTTGCCACTTTTGTATTAGCTTCCCCTGTTTCCTCACTGACTTCATTTTGTCTCATAGCTCTCATAATGTCAATACTACTGGAAGGTATGGATCTAGTTGGATTGCTGTACCTTGTGTCGACTCAGTAGCTACGGGTAATAGACAACTAAGTACTAGGAAAAGAGTGACCACAGGCACCATGTCAGAGATGGAACCGGTCTTAGGTACTAGCCTAGGCACAATTTGTACAACACCCTCCCATGATCGAAACACCTGTCAGGAGATCATCGAATGGACAAATGGGGCCAAAAACCAGCAAAGGGGAATGTAGTATATGTAATGTGGAACAAATAGAAGCATGAAAATGAAACGGGAAAGAGGATCAACAAAATAGTGACCCATAATACGCCAGTAGTGACGGGAATGTAGAACCCAACCAGTTGGTTTTGTGAGGGAGTCAGAAGGATTGATCACACCAGGAAAGTGATGCATCAAGATATCACCATTATCTTTCCAATCATGAATCTCGAAAGCCTGGATGTCAATATGGCGAGATTGCTCTGTGGGCTTGCGAGCATTGATAATTTGGATAGCAGAGACATTATCAATTTGAATTGGGGTAGGGGAAAGCTGGGGGGAAGAAAGCTCATGGAGAATGGCACGAAGGTACTTTGCAGTTTTCATGACCTGTTGACTCAGTAGCTACGGGAAATAGACAACTACGTAGGAAAAGAGTGACCACAGGCACAATCTCGGAGATGGAACCGGTCTTAGGTACTAGCCTAGGCACAATTTGTACAACACCTTGAAATGATTTTCCAAGGGCTGTGAGATGTGATAATGGGAAATGAAGTAAGAAGTAGCTTTCTTTGATTGACTCAATCATTTGCTCTCCCTTGAATGGATTAGGAGATTGTTTGGATATGGAGTACTTGTATGGTACAAACACTTCTTTAAATGATGAAAGATGTGACTTGTCAAGTTGCATTCTACGACAGTACACCAAAGAAGATATCACTAGACTACTTAAAGATAAACTTGTCGGAGTGATCCCACTTGTAATTTCAATACAAATTTCTAGGGAATTTATTGTGTTTGGAGGGATTTCAATGATCCTTTGTGCTGTTTTCCGATTGTAGAATACATACTCTGAATTTGAGAAATTGTTAGGAAAGTACTGTCAAGAAAAGTGGAGTATTCAATTGTCGCGTTATTGATGATATGGTCAAATGAAGCAATTGATGTACATAAGCACAATTTCTGGAGTATTATCAACCCAAGTATCTAGAGGGTGATGGATTCTTGAAACAAATATGAAGCAGAAATGCAAAACTATTACAACTCCTTCGGGAAAGACTGCGTCATTGGATTGACCCTCCACCCCTCTCCCACATTTGGAAAAATATTTTTCCTATCAGTCGAAACGTAGCTACCTAGCCTTAACCAACTCCAGGCTTTGAACTCCAGCAAGTACTGCACTCCGGCATATCAACAATTTCCATCGAGCTTATATCTAAGCTTTGCATACGTTTAGTAGTGGAAACATTGTGGGAGTTTGTTGTTCTGCGTCTGTCAGTTTTGTTTGTATTTGCCATTCCCTTTGGCACCAGTTCCTGCAGAAGCTCCTGCAGTGACGAGACTAGCTTTCGATTCGTGGAGGGCCATCCAGTCTAACATGGAAGAAGCCATGAATATGTGTCCAATTGGGCCAGTAGCTTTTCTATCCATTGCGTGCGCGTTCTCTCCATTCTGGTGGTGTAAAAGCTATCTTTTGAATAATCAGATAAGTTGGCTTTGGATTGGCTCGTCTCGAGGAAGAGTTGGGGCTGGTACGAGCTAGATGCTTTTGTAGCCAGTTTGTTCGCCTTCGTGCTTTGCATATACTAGTTGGAAGCACTGATAAACTCTTCCAGCCAAAGCATGCAAAGCTTTCTCAATAGCTACTGGACCTTCCGATTCCTCCAGAAAGGATGTACCCATTTATGTCAAATCACAAGTGAATGGCGCCATCCTCCTGATTGCCACCATCCTTGGTCATTCCTAGTATCAACTTATTATGCTCTCTGTGAAGTTCATGAAGTAATGGAATGTTTCGGTACATGTAGTTTTGCATGTAAGTTCGCAACCGTGGATTGTGGATTCCTTTGTCTACGATATGGGCCTTCAGGGATGGTATCAATGATCTTCACACGATTTTCAGAATTTCTAGTTGGTGTCTCATTGTTCTATTCTGGCATAAAGTTTGGCCATTGCGCGGAAGAAACCAAGAAGTTCCCCAGTTTGGTCTGATGGCCACCTTTTGTGGATTCTGTGACAGGATTCTTTAACAGGAGGATTCTGTAATACTACTTCAATCAGATCACCAAAAGGCTCAGGGTCTCCTCCAAGCGGAAGAATTTATTGCAATGTTGGTCAACGTAGGTCCAGTGTCCTTCAGGCTCTTTCGATAAACGAGCAAATGACTGGTAATGTATTTCTCTGGCCGTTTCTTCCTCCAAAATGGGTCGATTTGTGTGTTAAAACTGTAAATTTGTGAAATTTGATTGGTCACCAAAGTAAAACAATAAACTCTCTCGTCTCGTCTATGCATTCATTGAGAGCTACGACGTTCTGCGTGATGTGGTAGTTACTACCGTAGAAATGGACGAATACAATACATACCGCAGTTCTATGACGTAATAGAGAGGTACCGGTAGTACATTCGTATTTTGGTAGATTTACAGTTACAGTTAATATAAATAAACTTGAAATCACGAATAAAATTGACAAAAGTTTTCGCGAAGTCATCAATATACCCCTACCGTAGCTACGAGTAGGTTCAACACTTTCTGACATACCGTACGACTACCGTACGTACCAACTGCCGGTAGTGGCTCTACGACTACTACTCTCTCTAGTAGCTAGCTAGCTAGCTACTACCGTAGCTAGCTACCGTAGTAGAGAGAGTACCGGGTATGATACAATTCACTATGCTTTTAGTACAACCGAGAAGTATGAGAACATTCTCTCAATGAAAATGATTGCAATGGAGTCCTCTTGTGTTCGTCACTTGAATTTTTTTTTATTGATGCGAATGATGTTTGGTTCATTTTATACAGTGTTACTGTTAATGTTTCTCACCACACTGGTACACGGTAGACGGTAGTCGTGCATGTTACCGTACTCCACTACATTTACCAACCAGTACTACGTAGGTCGTAGGAATAACGCGGACTTATGCATTTCATGAGACGAAACTCATCAGAGTCACTGTCAATAAATATTTTACTACGTACTACCTACAGTGGCTACCGGTACCGTAGTTCTCCGTAGTACTGGTAGACTATCTATGGTAGAAGAACTACCGTACCGTAGTACCGGTAGCTACTACCGGTAGACTACCGGTACCTACTACCGTAGCTAGTAGTAGAGCTAACAGTAAATTGATTTTTCTTTCTTTCGTCGACAAAAGTGGGTCTATCTACTCTTCGGACAAAAGAAGTGGGGCTATCTACTCTTCGGACGACAACTCATAAAAGCATTACCGTCGTATCGGTAAACAGCTACTACCGGTACTACCGTATTTCGGAGTGCTACAGGACCAACAGACGTCGTCGTGTGCCCTTGTTGCGTTGTGGGAAAAGAGGGTCGTGCGATACTCCTGTTCCCCAATAAAAATATTATTACTACGTCTTATTGTCAATTATTTCTTCATCATCAAAGCTAAGCTCTTCTTTACGGGTGCTATCGGAGACTGGAAAAGATCACATCACAAGTTGGCTGAGATACGGTAGCAGAATCTGCGGCATCACCACATCTCAGGCTCTACAGCAACTGCATAGAACAGAAACGGGCAAGTCACTGTATGCCACCATTGTTTGAGGCAAGTTGGAGAAAACATTCCGCATATGACATCATCTTCGGGATCTACTGAGGAATCGAGTTTAGCAGTGCAAAATGGAGATGCCCAGACGACATTGAAACAACGTCGTCCCTCCAGCGACAATTGCGTGGACATGCGATGCAAGTCAATGGCGGCCAATCGGAAAAAAATGTCTCTTTTTCAACGAGCGCTCGCATCGTCAAATACAGGTCACGACAGGAAACAGACGTCTTTTGACCAAAGAAACAAAGTCCAGACGTTTCTGGGATTTACTTCGACTTTCTTTGTCAGTGTCTTTGTTTTCTTCCTGCTGATTGGGGCCTCCCTTGCCGTAGTTTTCATCGTTTCCGAATCTCAACGGAATGACAGGCAGGACGACGCTACCCGGCTGGCCACAGATACAGGCCAATATTTTTCCAATCAACTCGATCAAGCGATCTTGCCTCTCTTTAGCTTGGCTCAGTTTGCTCTTCATTTGGAAATTTTCCAAGATTTACCAAACCAGATTGGTCAGGCAGGTGAACCGGGGGCACTGCCTTTTGTCACGAGTCGGACGGACGATCGAGCTTATCGGAACGTGACGGGCGTGTGCGACGACTTGGAATTGGTGACACGGTTTGTCTCCATAGCCTCGGGAATTAAGGAACATTCGCAAATGGGCAACATTCTAGTCAATATACAACTGGCACCTGCCGGTGTAATTTGCTTGCTACATCCCATGAACAACACTGAAGATTTTGAGGCCGGGATGTTTCTGGACAGTACGGGTGCGTGGGGATTGGACTTGTTGAACGATCCCATAATGAAGTTCATTGCTTTGGGTAGTTTAGAAAAGGAAGAAGTGGTGGTGGCTGGACCGATGCCGTTGGTGCAATGTCCAGAATGCGGCGATTTCTTCATTGCGCGACTGCCAATAGTCGATCCGAAACATAAGATCATTGGTCTAGACGGAGTGGCGTATCCGCGATGGGGATTTGCCACTGCCTTGATTGACTGGACGCAAATGGTAAATTCTAGCGGCATCTTGCATTCCTTTCGCAACGGCTATGGAGGACAAGGCAAGAGCCTCGATCAATATAATTTCCAACTCACGCGCACCGATCGCGAGTACAACAAGACTACTGAAACTTACGACGAGACGGTGGTCATTCTGGCAGAATCTGCTAATTTTATGGAGTACATGTACGACAAAAACCACCGTTACGTTGTGGTCGCCTTGGAGACCACTGATAGTGAATGGGAAATGAAAGTAGGTTTCTCAACAAGAGACATCGACCTCTGGACCTACGTTGTCACAGTAGTATGCGTCATCATGGCCTTCTTTTTTTCTTGGCTGGTTTACACGGTTCTTCACCAGAAGCAAACACATGCAAGCATGAAGGCTATGACATGGGCACAAGAAGCGACGGTAGAGGCAGAAAGAAACATGACTGCTTACTTTGCCCATGAGCTTCGAAACCCGTTAAGTGCTATGGATAGTGCTCTACAAACAATTGATGAAGACGAGTTACCCCAAATGCCCCGGGAACTTATCCAAGGAATGAAGCTTTGTGCCTCGTTCATGTCCAATATCATGAACAATCTTCTAGATGCACGAAAGCTGCAGGAAGGCATGATGGAATTTCGGTCCCACCCCATTTCTCTCAATGAATTGATTGTTGGAATCCATCAGATGATGCTTCCATTAGTCAAGCCAAACGTTGAATTCAAGCTTGAGAACAATGTACCCAAGAGTCTCGATTACGTCCTGGGAGACTTGCATCGACTACAGCAAGTCTTGGCTAACGTCATTACCAATGCCATCAAGTACACTTTGGTCGGATCAATAATTTTGCGGTGCTATTGGTGTGACCAATCAACAAATGTTTGCTTTGAAGTAGAGGACACTGGTCCAGGTATTCCCAAACAGGAACAAGAACGCTTGTTTGAACGCTTTGTACAACGTGGTGGTGCTCCGGGAACAGGTCTTGGCTTGGCTATCGCGAAGGAGTTTGTGACGATGATGGGAGGAAGGATACGATTTGAGTCCGATCCCACCATCCGACCAGGAACAAAGTGTGTCGTGACTCTACCGCTAGAACGTTGCGCTCCCATCGATGACTATCCCAAGGCACCATCTTTGATCAATGACAATGAAGTCATTGACGAACCCATCAAGATACTGATCATTGATGACGTTAAGATGAATCGAACCATGCTAGAACGTCGTCTGAAAAAGGCAGTAACACCGAATGCTGAGATAATCATGGCAGTGAATGGTGAAGCGGCTTTAGAAATTGTCAGAAACTGTCGATTTGATATTATTATTTGCGATCAGTACATGGAAGAAGCCGGAGGTGTCATGGTAGGGACGGACGTCATCATTGCCATGCGACGCGAACACGTCGAGTCTTTGGTCGTAGGGTGCTCCGGGAACGACTTAAATGACGAATTCCACCGAGCGGGTGCAGATTTGGTGTGGGGCAAGCCAATGCCATCCAATGAAGAGATAATACGGCAATTTCGCATGGGGTTACGCGACAGAGATTTAGTTTGAAACCGAAATCATGGATCAAGGATGTATCGGATCACGGGGATTCCGCCATTCACATCTACAAGAACTACTACGTAGTAATGAATACGACGTAATACATTGAACCTTACCAGCATGTATATTAAATTCCAAAGACTTTCTCGTGATTTCAGCATGTTGGAAACATGAAAGCCGCTCTACTATTCGATCGAATGGACGTAATACTCCGGAGTACGAAGTAGTCTACTCTCTACTACTAGCTAGCTAGCTAGAGAGTAGAGAGAAGCGTAGTTCTGAAGTTGGAATTCTGTTTATTTTTTATCAGCTTTTTTTAAAGCAAGGTACTTTCCTAGTCCCTTTGTAAAAGGCGAAGGTCCAGCTTCCAATATATTCAATATCCTGCACTCCACAATCCACCACATCATTCACAACGCGGCAAAACCAACCTCATGCACCTTCGATCTGCTCATCTACCATCGGCAGCATCTTGTGGTAAATATTGACTCTTCGCAAAACGCTGACCGGAAGTCACCTAATTTCATCAAATTTTTATTCTCCATCCCCGGTACCGACAATGTTCTCTTCAACGATCCGAAGAGCAGCTGTGCAGGGCAGTAGCAGCGGCATTGTAAGTTATCACGAGGATTTTCAATTTGGACGAATACCTCAATTTTTTGTGTTTCCATAAAATAGTATCATTTGGTGTTGTTTCCCCAAATCCTGACCGCATATTTCCTCTTCTCCGGTTTAGAGTCGTTGGGCAATTGCCGCAACAACAAATAATCCTGTCTTTTATGTGAGCAGCCGTGGTTTTGCCACCAAAGAGATGACGGTCCGGGAAGCCATTTGTGAAGGTATCGATGAAGAAATGGAACGGGACGAAAGTGTCTTCATCATCGGAGAAGAAGTCGCTCAGTACCAAGGTGCCTACAAGGTCACCAAGGGATTGTACCAAAAGTACGGAGAAAAACGTGTCATTGACACCCCAATTACCGAAGCAGGATTTACGGGTATGGCCGTTGGTGCCTCCTTCCACAATCTGCGACCGATTGTGGAGTTTATGACATGGAATTTTAGTTTGCAGGCGATCGATCATATTCTCAATAGTGCTGCAAAGCAATTTTACATGAGCGGTGGAAACTTGGCCTGTCCCATTGTTTTTCGTGGCCCCAATGGGTACAGTGCTGGTACCGCTGCCCAACACTCTCAATGTTTCGCCGCGTGGCTTGGAAATGTACCTGGGCTGAAAGTCGTGACTCCTTATTCCAGTGAGGATGCCAAGGGTCTCATCAAAGCTGCCATTCGTGATCCCAACCCAGTTTGTGTTTTGGAGCATGAGTTGATGTACGGGGTGTCCTTTCCCATGTCAGACGAAGCTCAATCCAAAGACTTTATCATCCCAATTGGAAAGGCCAAAATTGAACGGGAGGGAACTGACGTCACTTTGATTTCATACAGCAAAGAAGTTGGTAAGGCCTTGGAGACCGCAGAAGTGATGGCTAGCAAGGGTGTATCGGTCGAAGTTATCAACCTCTTGTCCATCCGACCCATGGATCGTGACACGATTCTGGCATCGATCAAAAAGACTGGACGGTGTGTGACGCTGGAACAAGGATGGCCACAACATGGAGTGGGAGCCGAGATTGCCGCTATGATTATGGAAACGGAAGCTTTCAACTACATGGATGCACCTATGGAACGAGTTTGTGGTGCGGACGTTCCGATGCCGTACGCTCAGGAGCTAGAGAATGCAGCTCTGCCTCAAGTAGCTGATGTTGTCGCTGCTATCGAACGAACAACCTACCGCCGACTTGCTGCCTAAGTTATTATTTACCGAAGCAAAACAACGTACCATCACTACATCCGCTTCCGCCACCGTAAAATTGTAAAAGTAAACTCAGACATGATTTTATTGAACACTGATGTTTCCGGGCCCGACCTTGTTCGAAGAGATGATGCATTCAGCTCCGACCTGCACCAAGTCTCCTCCATTTCGATATCTATGACCTAAAATTGTCCAGCAGTAGTGATTTCCGAAAGTTTGTTGCTTATCAGAGAAGCTTCTTCCAAAGCAGACAAGAACTACGAAGTAGTAATCCGTATCGGTAATCGACGGTGGGCTGTGTTTCCTACTCCGTAGTAACTGTGAGGGTAGTAATGTAGTACGTACGAACGCGCAAAGGTACGCTACCTCCTACTTTTCGTATTCGTTGCTTTTTGCAGTCGAAAAAGTCAGTCATGGTACATGATCGCCTTGCTCACGAGTCTGCCGGCGCGAATACATACTTCGTGACTGGATACTTCCTTTCATGATTACTTAGTCAAAATCTAACTGTTTCTTTTCTCGTTTGTTCAAGAAAAATGGGCGATCACAATATCAACGAAGGAAACTCAAACTACAAACCGATGCAATCATTCATCTTGATGCTACTCGAAGCAAGTGCTAGCTAGAAGCACTACGAGTCATCATCGTCACAGTTATTACCTCGACCGCGCCTTACTTCTTGTTCACAGTCCTGGCTGCATCAACACTTACAAGCAGCCAGCAACACATTCACTTCTGCACTCGATCATTCTAGCCACAGCGCCATTCTTTTTGAATTCAAAACTATTAGTTATTCATCCAACATGAGTACAAGAACATTGAAAGTGCCCTCAAATCACTTCCAAACGCTTGTGTCGGTCATCGATCAAGCTCGCGCCCCATTCCAGCCAAGGTGCCTCCCGAATCAAAAGCTGGCTGATGAAATCGAGGTATGCTATCGAACGATATCGTGCATTCGCATCCAGACGGATGCCTCTCATTTCGACATCAAAACCTCATGCCTTGTTTTTTTTGTAATTCTTTTCAAATATTCTGCTTCAGTCATGCAAAAGAAAAATTTGGGAATGTATCGGCTCTGTAGAACGGCAGCGACATTTGGAAAAGAAGCAAAAGACACAGCGGGAAATCGTAGTGGAGAACAAAGAAAATACCACCGTAGAGATTCCTAACTCGATGACTTCTGCAAAAAAATTCGACGTCAGTCCTACGAAACCAACCCAACAACAACAATCCGCTTCCGCTCATCTCCCCAAAATTTCACTTTCGAGCCGGTCTACAATTGAATTCAAGGTAAACGCAATGAAAGTAGCAGAGCTACGAAAGGAGCTGATTGATCGAGGATACAATACTGGGGGACTAAAGAAAGATCTCAGAGCACGACTACTTGACGCTATGCTTGTGGAACTCGAAGCGGAGGGGTCGATCGACATCCCCATTGCATCGATGCACTCCAAACCGACCCAAGCCAATACAGACTTTGGTGCTTACAACGAGGATTCCACCGAGTCATCCGAAAACAAGGACGGCATCGACACTGACGTTATGGTTAAGTCAATTGTGGAGAAGAAAATGTCCATCGAAACCACAAATCCAGGATCAACAAAGAAAATGTCAATCGAAAAGTCGCAAATTCAATCGACGAAGAAAATGTCAATCGAACCACAGCAGCAGCAGGAAACCACAGCGGAACAAGAGAATTATAGAGGATCAATCAGTTCGATGCAAGTGGAACATCACAGTACAACTGATAAGCAGCCGAGCTTCAAGATAGAGGAAGAAAAGGCGACAAAATCGGCCGGGAAGGTTGCGTCCTCAAAATCGTACATTGGTTCACCTGCTGTCCTTCGGAGTCCTACTACTTCTATACAAGTCAAGCTCCAAGCCCCACAGTCGAGCGCAAAGAAAGTGTCGACCGACTCCAGTGCTAATGCGTTCAAAGGCGTTCCCGATACCACAAGAGAAGCTACTTCGGGTAAAAAACATGATCAAATTCCGTCTGCAGTAAAGATAGGCAAGCCCAGCGTTTGTTCTAACGTGTCATCAGATGGAAGTGCTCGTCCACCTTCCGAAGCAAGCTCGTCGATTTCCAAGGGATCGGGCAAAATGGTGAGGGATATGATTTCCAAGTTTTCGGGTCAAACTTCTCTTTCCAGTAGCGTCGGAGGACCATCCTCTTCAGCTGTCTCCCAGGAGATGAAAAAAATTCAGGGCTCCCGAATGGCGAAAATCGCAGAAATGCGAGAAAAGGTGCGTTGTATTTATTGGGGTGCGATTGAAGCACCGATTTCCGTTTCCTAACGTGCAATAGTTTATTTATCACAGAGCAAGACAAACACTGCAACAAAACTTGGAATGACACCAAAAGAACCTCAAAGCTTGCAGAAGTCCTTCGTTGTGAAAGGATCTCTGGCAAGCGCTAGTGCCAAGAAGGACAAACTTGCTGCACAAATGAGAGAGAAGGCTGCTGCTGCAGCACAAACGCAAAAGAAGGCATTTGTTGGATCGACTTCGAAGTTAACAGCAGCCTCGAGCAACAAAGGGCACATCCACTTTTCAGGCGGCGTTCAAGATTCCCTTGGAGCAACATTGAAACAACCAGTAACAAATCCAGTTGTGAAGCCAAAGGTACAGTCTCCCATGGACACATACGAGATTTCAGATAGGGAGGGTAGCGACAGCGACGACAGCGACAGCGAAGCTGAGAACGACCAGCAAAAGAAGAGAATTCCGACATGGGCCATTCGACAGAATTTAATTCAGGCACTTGAGGAGCAATATCATGGCAAGGTGGACGGTAAGAGAGTCGATCCTGATGATATTTTCCCCGAAGTACAAAGCTGCGATCTTGTGGCGATCTTTGGAAACAAAAAAGCAGACAAGTATCGAAGTCGAAATAGTTCGGGTAATTGGATGAGAGACAAGGTGACTGCTGCCGAAAAACTTGTTTACAAACGAGACATGGGATTCGCTACCCATCACGAACGGGAAGAATCAGAAATTTAGAACGGGTCTACAAGATATGGAAATCTTTTAACAAAACAAATCAGGATACAGATGTGATTCCTGCAATCATTGCAGTGGATGCAACGTTTTTTATGCTTTCATAAATCACACTCCTCTATTTAGCATTCATTTGATCTGCATTCTTGCTGGCATTCCTAAGTTCGGCATTCACTACATCTACATCCGTGGTAGCATTCTACGACTCTAGCTAGTAATTACCCCCCTGAGTGGATCACCTTGTCGTGGTAGGGGGGCTTAACCCAGGTTTGTCAGAGCCTGGGGAACTAAGAATCCACAGACGATCTATCAGTGCAACGGAAGAGATCGTCCCAGCGGTAGTACAAACTACTGCTGTCTTGTGCATGATTGCAGAACCGGTGGCCGACCGGAAAGATTGTGTTTCTCTTATTTAGTCGGAAAGGGGCTAAGGGAGAGGAGGAAGAATGCTTTATGCATGATTCCTGATAGAGTTGTGATGGGCACTGACATTTCCTTGGAAGAAATGGCATCATATCTCAGCCGAGTGTCTAGTGCAGAGGGACGGTACTATTTCATTGGAAATATTACTGGTGCTTGGCATGGAATGCTTCTTTTACACGTACAATCTGCCCTATTGGGTTGCAACAGGTGAAAGATATCAACACACCCAACACAATTTATGTGGTTAATTGCTGCCTTCCCAGCATTGTTTTTGGAAGACCGCGCCATATCTGACACTCACTGGTTTGGACTTTTCCTCTTTCGTGAGGTTTCTTGCCTTTCCAGTACTGAGTGGTGGGCAACAGGGTACTGACTGGAGGAAAAAGCTGTTGCAGAATTTGCCCCGCCCCCTTGGGGGCCAGGCGGCTCAGTCAACTTCTTAGATACGGAACTACCGGTAGCTAGTAGTTGGCATAGCCATAAAGTAGATTTCATTATCGACTCTAGCTAGTAATTGAGCAAAGTGTCAAATTCTGCTTCTGTACTAGAGATAGACTCATCCGTAGATTTTACTTGTTGCCAGCAGCCGAAATGCAACCAATTCACGCACACACACACATTGTTATATGGCCTCGACTCCCAAAAATCGTCGAAACTGTTCGATCAAAGGCATTTGTAAGACCATAATCAAGCCTTGACCAGCACATGCTGGGAGATATCCTCGGTACAGCCAAAACGGTCCATTCGTTCGAAGAACTTTCAGCACATTGCCCCAGTTGTTGCCCATCATCATGGACGACTTGATGGTATCAATGGGCATGACGACGGTCTGAGCAATGACTCCACTGGCCAATGCACACGTCAGGTGCAATATTGGGCCTTCTTGTCGACCTGAAATCTTTTTCAGGGTATCGTAGCTCGCCAATTGAGCTCCATTTAACAGGGACGCGCGTGCCACTGTCACCGTCGCCCCTCGATAGATTCCTTTGGCCAGTCCTTCCTCCTTCAAAATAGATATCAAGGTCGAGAACATACTGTTGTATCGCACGGCCTGTCCCCGTCGTAATCCCGTCACGTAAATTCCGTTCTTGTTGACGAGACCGGCGTCTGCTTGCATTCGAGTTCGTACGACATCAAGGGGGCACGTCAACATGGCACCGATACCACCCGTGATCATACCCGAGGCAATCCTCACGACTATTACGTTGGTCAATGCCTTTGGGTTGGAAGATGGTCTTTGTTGGTCGCTGCTGCTCTTGTTGTTATTGTTCTGTAGAAACAGAAGTTCGTCTCTGATTGTAGAATACAATCCCACTCGATATCCACCATAGATACAAGATCGTGTCAGCGAAGCCGACAGTCCCGGCGTCAACAAGCCCCGTACAAAACCCTCTTCTCGTACAATTTGTTGCATGACTCCCCACGACGTGTTGGCTGAATAGGCCGGTCGAACAGGATCTTGCAGCTGTAGTTTGACCTTGGTCGTTTCAAAAGCATTCAAGATACCATTGGCGACGGCACAACCGGGACCAGCAGCTGCCATTTCCCTAACGATACTCATTTTACTGCTTAGAAGAAGTAGCAGTGGACTTTGTGACCGCTGGTGCAGGTGCGATCTGGAAGAAGAATGATTGTGTAGGTTGGATGGAAGGTCGATGTGAAGATGAATCATACACTGTACTTTCCCAGACGAATTATTCATTAACTGTGTAAGTTAATTAACTTTTTGTTGTGTGTACTAACAGTAAACACGTACTGGAGTAGTATTTTACGACCGTATACCTACGGTAATATTATGTACCGGTAGTGTGTTATTGTACATTGTTTCGAACAATTTAAGAATAGGAAAACGTAGAATTATTTTTCATTCAAATACCATGCAATATAAAAAAATGAATGGATGCAAATTCATGCGTGACCGAAGAAGGGACGAAGTTTTGACTGTGAAGTTGTTTCATGACGTCACAAAATAAATCGGGAATCAATTTACATTCATTCCCTTTATCCTTCATCCTACCGTAGAACAAACCCTCACCCTCAGGCCTCAGGGTACTTCGTACATTACGACGTACTAAAGTAAGGTATGTACACTGTAGTAGAAGGAGTTAATTAAGGGGGAAGAAAAAAGATTTTTTTTAAAAGTTGTTTCTATCATATATATCATACGTTTCTATGGCTTCTCGGGTTCTGAACACCGACCCGAACTCTACCGAATCCACAAGTCACTTCTTTCTCCCGAGAGAAGCTTCAAAACCCGAACACCGAAAATTCTTCGCTCTTAAACCAAGTTTTGTCTACAACATATTCTCCTCACCGATTCTTTGCTTGGATTTCTCCCGTCGTCATTCCATATATCCAACTTCCGGTTTCTTCGACATCGATATCCATCGTCAGAATGCTCAATCGCGTTTTCCAAGGTCCGGCGACCCGTCGCTTCTTTTCCACCGTCGTCGTTGCCCGCAGACATCGCAATGCCGCCTCCGCCATTACTCGGCGCACCAAGATGAGTGCCATAGCCGCAATGTCAAGCACGGGCTCTCTCATGTACGACCACCGTCGTCTCTTTTCCGCATCGGCCAACCAAGAAAATATGGTACAAAGTAATCCTGACATGTTTTGCCGCCAATGCGAACAAACTCAACATCACTTTGCTTGCACGACCGTCGGTGTCTGTGGCAAGACGTCGGAAACGTCTGCACTACAAGATACCTTGATGGAGGCCGTCAAGGCGGTCAGCTTGTGGTGTGTCGCGGCACGACAAATCGGTACTGTCGATCCACAACTCCTCCATGAAGCCAACAAGTGGACCCTCCAGGCGACCTTTTCCACGCTCACCAACGTCAACTTTTCGGACGAGGCAATCGCCGATTACATTCGTCAAGGCGTCGACTTGCAACAGCAATTTCAAGCCTTGGGTCTGAGTGTACAAGAACCACAGTTGGCCAACACCAACTGGGCTTCTATTCAAGATAGCATCGAGGAGTTAGAGGAATATGGACATGCCCACAGCTTGCCCAAACGTCAAGCGGCCATGGGCAACGACGACTGCTTCTCGCTCAATGAAATTGGAACGTACGGTCTCAAGGGAGCCTGTGCCTATGCGGCGCATGCGTACCAATTATTGGGAACCTTTGACGAAGAAATCATGAAGGATATACACGAAGTATGGGCCAAACTGGCCTCAAACGAGGCCGATATGGAGGGGTTGTTGCAGAATGCCATGCGAGTCGGAGAAATCAATGCCCGTGTGTTGGCCCTGCTTGACAGCGCCCATGCAGAAAAGCTAGGAGCGCCCGAACCGACTCCGGTCCGTATGACGGCAACCGAAGGTAAGGCCATTCTGGTCTCGGGTCACGACCTGGCCGATCTTGAAGCATTGTTGAAGCAGACAGAAGGCAAAGGCATCAATGTCTATACACATGGCGAAATGACCCCAGCGCATTCATATCCCGGTCTCAAGAAGTATCCCCATTTGGTGGGAAACTACGGAACAGCGTGGCAAAACCAGAAGTTTGAATTTGCTGGATTTCCAGGACCTATAGTGGTTACGACCAACTGCATTCAGATCCCACGACGAGCTTACAAGGAGAGATTATATACCATGAACGAAGTAGGAGTCACGGGAGTGAAGCATATTGGAAGCGATCGAGATTTCTCTCCCGTCATTGAACAAGCGTTGGAAATGAAGGGCTTTCCCAAGACTGTTGAACCGGCCAAGTATCATACAGTTGGTTTCAACCATCGCGCCGTCCTTCCATTGGCTGGACAAGTTATTGAAGCCGTCCAACGTGGAGCTCTCTCCCGGATTGTATTGATTGGTGGGTGCGACGGCACACAGTGGGACCGAAAGTGAGTAGAACGGATTTCTTTTCTTTGATTGCGGTTCTTTTCTTTTTTCGGATTCAATCTAACAATTCTTCTTCCGTATCTTTAGTTACTTCACAAATCTTGCCGAAGAACTGCCTGAAGATACCCTCATTCTGACTTTGGGATGCGCCAAGAATCGTGTGATCCATAGCGAGAAGCTCTTGGGTGCTACACTAGCCAATGGCATGCCACGAGTCATGGATATGGGACAGTGCAACGATAGCTACTCGGCCGTTGTTGTTGCATCGGAGCTCGCAAAAGCATTGAATTGTGGTATCAACGACTTGCCCCTCAGTCTTGCATTATCTCATTTAGAACAAAAAGCCGCAGCTGTGCTGTTGACCCTATTGAGCATGGGTGTCAAAAATATTCGATTGGGACCCAGTCTACCAGCCTTCGTCACTCCTAATGTTTTGAACGTCCTGTCTCAAAACTACAACCTCATGCCAACAGGCGACGTTCAACAGGACGTTGTCTCCATTATGGAAGGAAAATAAAATGTGACCTATTATTTAAATAATACTACGTAGTAATGATAGAAGAGAGTTTCCCCTAATTTTCTTTCTCATTCGGCAAGTACTTTCCAGGATTCATGATACCTGCGGGGTCAAACAACTTTTTCATCCGCCGCATCGTCTGCAGCGTGGTACGATCTTTGATTTGGTTCATATACTTGTTCTTGTATTGCCCGAGTCCATGCTCGGCAGAAATGGATCCATTTCGTTTCGTGACTGCTTGTAGGATGCACTTTTCAACATATTCCGTCAGCAGCGGATCCCTGTCAAATTTTCCGACGGAAACGATGTTGCAGTGAAGATTTCCATCGATGATGTGTCCCCAGTTGACGCATTGAAGATCGTCCGCAGTATATTGAGTATTGAGAGGCAAAGAATTTAGTTTCGATTTGATTTCGGCGATGAAATTGTCAAAATCGTCTACCGGTAGTGAAACGTCATACTTGTAGACGAATCCAGTCGCGGCGGCTGATGGATTGCATATGTCCCGTACTTTCCAGAATTCCTCCACTTGTCCCACATTCTGTGCTACGACTCCGTCGACAACTAGATTTCGTTCCATAATGTGCTCCAAAAAGGCTGAAAGTTTGTCTTGATCGTGTTCTTCATTGGATCCGTGTGTTTCAATGAGGATACTGTATTTCGCGTGGTCGTTACCGCGATGATTACCCTCACAGTCAATGTCGACAGGGAGCTTGACCGACGTTGCGTGTGTCGCTCGGACCAATCGGAGTACTTTATGGTCCATAAATTCAAAAGCTGCCAGAATTTCAGTCAGGTATTGGGTCTTTGCCAGTGCCAAGATGCCAAGAACATCCTGCAAGGAGCTACAAGTCACCCATACGGCACCCACCGAGGTGGGAAGAGGTGGACACCACAAGGCGACCTTTGTGATGATTCCCAGTGTTCCTTCCGCACCAATGAACAAATGTTTCAAGTCGTAGCCAGTGTTGTCCTTGAGGTGGGGCCGAGGACTGTAGGACAAATTCAAGATCTGTCCCGTCCCATCCACGACCTCCAATCCCAGACAGTTGGCATGGAGACTGCCGTACCGGAAATAATACACCCCACCTGCATTGGTGGATATATTTCCACCGATTTGACACGTTCCCTTGGCACCTAAGTCCACTGGGACCAAACATCGGTGTTGGCAAGCATTGTCTTGCAAGTCTTGAAGAATGCATCCGGCATCGGCTTGCAAAATGTTGTCCTGGAGATTGTGGATTGTATTCATCTTTTCCAAGCTCACTACGATTTCTCTGTCCAGAGGCACGCTGCCACCCACCAATCCCGTGTTTCCGCCTTGTGGAACGACCGGAAGACGATGTTCGTAGCAGTATCGGAGGATGGCAGCCACTTCTTGAGTAGAATTTGGTCGTACGACCAGCGACGACTGTCCACGATACTTTTTGGTCCAGTCGATATTGTACTTGTCCAAAGATTGTGAAGATATTGTTGTTGCTGTTGTTGTACCGTTGTCTTGCATCAAAGTTGTCAGGACGCTTCCCGGTCGTGAATTCATTCGCAGCAAGAGTTGGCGAGCATCGTTGGCGGTTGGAGAACCCAATTCGCTGCTGTTGGAAACCACTGTTGAGGAGATCGGCCGTTTGAAAGACGATCGACCAAACAAAGACGGCCTGGTGACTATAATAGAACAAACTGTCTGTGTTGTCAATACTCTACACATGATGGAAGGGGGTGATGGGATGGGATGTTGGCCTGGGAGGAAGAGAAACTACATGCGAGAAAAAAAAGGCGAAATTCAAGTTCCTGTTGTGACTGTGAAGACAAGAATTGGACGGTGTGTTTTATGTTTTATTCACGGATTCACGGTGTCTGTTGTGACAGTTGTTCCCACAAACAAAACAAAAAACAGAGAGATGATGACGAAGAAGAGAATGAACGATCAATCCTGAACCTTCTATAGATCCAGTTCGATTTTATCTTTATCTCTACTCAACCAGTTAGCTAGCTACTACCGTATCATAGCTACCGGTAGAGTAGAGCACCGTCTGGTAGCCACTCCCTCTGATCTGATCTGATCTGATCCTCATCATCATTCCGTCGGTATCATACTCTCTCATCACAGTCAATACGACAGAAACCGCGTACTGTCGACAGTTGAACTACGAAGTACTACTACGTATAATATTATAATATTTACAGTTAGACGCATAGAAACCGTCCTCTCTCGTTTGTCCCTCTTCCTCAACACTCATGAACTTTGGACTGACCGTCCTGAGCAAAGCAAAAACTGACTAAGCAAATCATGCCTTTATGGAGTTACTGTTACGTGCCAAACCGGCTGTGCAGGAGAAGCCTCGGATGGGAGAGGAGATATGACACAAGTATTGTGTCGCCACGGCCACGATCCACCTTTCATTATGTGGATCGATCCAAACTCCGTCGGTCGACGATAATACGACCAAAAATGATTGTCATGAATGATCCGTATCAGATATATTATTTCGATGCGGTTCGTGGGCCTTCCTCCTCGTCGACCATAAATTCCTCGGCAACACTGCAAATTCTACGATTGTTCTCCTCTACAGATGATGATGATGATGATGCTCCAGTTACCAAATCATCACAACAAACGGTTGCTCCCCTTTCCAGTCGCACACAACCCATTCGTATTTTCTACGCCTCTCAGGGCGGCAAAGCCAAATTATTCGCCCAAGAACTACAACAAACGCTACAAGATGAACTCCATACAGTAACTTCTGTCAGCTGCCAGTCGTGCAATGATGCCCAGCTACAGCCGGGATCGGCGTTGCATCTATTTTTGACATCGACCACTGGCGTCGGCCAACCACCCGATAATGCCAAGGAGTTTTACGAACGAATCATGGCTATGATAAATTCTTCCTCTTCTTCTGCTTCTTCTTCTCGTCCTTTATCGAAGTTGGAATACGCCGTCTTTGGGTTGGGAAATTCCGAGGCTCATCCTCAACATTTCAATGCCATGGCCAAATCGTTGGATGCACGCCTCTCGGAATTGGGAGCGAGCCGTGTCATGGAGCTTCGTTTGGGAGATGACGGCCGCACCAATGATGTTACCGATGACTTTGAGCAATACATGGAAGACTTGCTGGATTTGTTGAAAGAAGATCATAGTCCTGCCGAAGCGGAGCTGAGCATAGCCGACGTGCAAATCGCGAAATCGACATCAACAAAAACAAGTGAGAACCGAGTTGATGGTGACAAATCGACAGCCTCCATTCTCAAATTTTCCAAAACGTTGCTGCAAAAGTTGCTGCCGACGCCAATGCCACTTCCATCCAACAACCTTGTGTTCACGTCCACCAATACCTTTTCCTTCCAACAACATCCCTATACAACACAACAACGCTTCTTGACAACCACCTTACGACGGAGACGAGCCAAGTACGAAAAGTTCAACGAGGCACAATTGCAATCTCAGACGGCACCATCATCAGCCATTGAAGTCCCCTTTGAATACTCGGGCGAGAGCTTGGAAGAATATCGTAAAAAGGCTAACTTGAGTCCGTGGACGCCAGTCCCCGACTCGGTGGCTCGAAAGATTTTTGACAGCGCGACACCTGGACCGGAGGATGTAAGTACCGTCCAGCAAGTGCAGTAGTGCAACACGCCGTTGTGCGATGGCAATCGCTCTGTTCTTAGTCCTTACACCAATTTTTCCTTCTCCGTTATTTTTAAAAGATCCATGTGGAACTAGGGTCCGGCGATGGACGTGTCAACTTTCATGCCATGGACTATGGAGTCAAACAAAGTATCGGGATTGATGTGGATCCGGATATTGTCGCAAAGGCAAACGATCGACTGCAACGGATACACCCCCAGCCCAACATGCAATTTATTGTCGAGAACCTAATGGATCCTAAGAGCCTGGCATGGTCCGAGCACGTTCCAAATGCTACCATTCTCACCATGTATTTCGCCAAGGATGGTTTGGAAAAGATACGGCCCATGCTCGAACAGGCACTTCGAGGGAAGAGTTGCAAGATCTACACTTGTGGTTATGCTATGCCAGGTTGGGAGTCACAAATAGTGGAAACTGTCTTGGATATGCCCATTTACTTTTATGATTGGGGCAGCGCCGATGTGCACCTGGTACGACCCGATTCGTTCATCGACGCTTTGCCTCCTGGCATGTCACCGCCTAGCAATAGGGATCAATACATGCACAAGAAGAAACATTCGACCTACCAACCAGATCCTCTACCGGGTTTCCACCCCGACGATCTCAAGGACTACGCATGGGACGATTTCGATTCTCCAAGTGACGAGAATAGAAGCAATGATAACAGAAAGTAAAAACAAACAAACGCTTTGTTCAGGAAAATGAAAAGATTGTTGTAATTGAATAAACCACTATCATTGTAGCTCAACGACACCAGCCCGCTTCTTTCCAGCTCTAAGCACAATCTCTGTCTTTCCATTGAAATCTGCCAGGGTCAGTACGGCGGTTTCGTCCGTGATCTTTTCGTCACCCATTTTGGCACCACCACCAGCAATCAGCCGGCGCGCGTCTTTCCGACTCGTTGCTAGTTCCAGATCCAAAAACAGGTCCGCCAGTCGCTTTCCGTCGCCCTCCAAATCCGAGGCCGTCACAAAAATTCGAGGCAATCCTTCGGTCACCTCTCCAGCGCCTTTGAACATATTTTCCACCGTTTCATGAATCTGCGCAAGACAATCTCGTCCGTGAAGCATGGCTGTCGCTTCATCCGCCAACACAATCTTGGCCTGATTAATGTCCGAACCCTTCAACTCTTCCAGCTTGGCAATTTCTTCCAGAGGGACTTCCGTGAAGAGTTTCAGAAATCGAATGACATCTTCGTCGGAGGTGTTCCTCCAAAATTGCCAATAATCGTATTCGGACAGTTTGTCAGCGTTCAGCCATATGGCCCCTCCAGCTGTTTTACCCATTTTGGTTCCATCTGACTTGGTAATGAGCGGGGCTGTCAACGCAAATAGCTGGGCACCTTCGCATCGACGTCCCAACTCCGTCCCACTGATCATGTTGCCCCATTGATCGCTGCCACCGAGTTGCAATATCGCATTGTACCTTCGATAAAGCTCCAAGAAATCGTAGGCTTGTAAAATCATGTAATTGAATTCC
The DNA here is from genome assembly GCA_019154785.2 of Nitzschia inconspicua. NCBI lineage: Eukaryota > Bacillariophyta > Bacillariophyceae > Bacillariales > Bacillariaceae > Nitzschia > Nitzschia inconspicua. The sequence continues at coordinate 942,369 of JAGRRH010000020.1, forward strand.
AAAAACGAAAACGGAGCTTCGCGGTTGAGCCGTTGCTTGACCGATTCGAAGCTCAACATTCGATTGATGGTGAATTGCGTGCCGTATTCTCGCAAAAAGTCCAGGTATTTCAAGGATGATAACCAGTCGTCGTTATTGACCATCATGGCATCGCCGTCACCGTCACCAAAGGTCAAGAAGGTTTCAAAGACTTTGGAGATGCCGTCTGTGTTGTGTTGAATGTCCTCTTCGGACAACATTTTGCGACTTTCATCCTTGCCGGTAGGATCGCCAACTTTGGACGTTCCGCCTCCAATCAGGACGATTGGTCGATGTCCCGACTTTTGCAAATGTCGTAAAATCATAATTTGCAACAAACTGCCAACGTGCAGAGAATCGGCGGTAGCATCAAAGCCCAAATAGGCCGAGACAGGGGCGTTGTTGAGAAGTTGTTGGTCGAGCTCGGCAATATTGGTGCATTGATGGAGGAATCCACGATCGCGCATGGTTTTCAAAAAGGTGGATTGCAGACCTGCCAAAGTATCGGCTTCTTGGACGTAAATAGATGATGACGATGATGAGGACGACACGTCGACTTCTTCCAATTCAGTCGTTCCGGTTGTAGGGGATGGTGGATTGGCGGTAGCCGACATCCGACGGATCGACCAAGACGTTCTGGATGTAGTTGTTGTCAACGACGTTTTGGCAAGATACTGTCGAATCATGGTAGAAGCAGAGAAACCTGTCGCACCCCTCGAAGATAGGGCCATGGTTACAACAGAGGAAAGAATCATGGTCGAAATCCGGTCGATCTTCATGTTATTTCTTCTGGGCTAAAGCAAGGAAGAAGGAGAATGGAATGGGCGCTGTACTAGATTCGCAGACGGTGTGGATCAGATCCTAAGTCCGGTGGTGCTAGTTTGTGACTAAGAAACGCTGCTCCTCAAAAAGGTGTAGTAGACGATGATGTTGTTGCTCTTTTCGTTCCATTGTTGTAGTGGTCCAGAAATGATGATAGACCACATACCGCAGGACAAAAAGTGACAGACGTTCCTATCTATTCCATGCCAACCGTGCATTGGTACGTCAGTGTTGACGATTGCGCGTCCAACCGTCTGTCCAACAACTGATCAAATCACCATTGTGATGTTCGCCGAACGTGACACCTTCACCAGCAGCTGTTTAACAATACACGAGTTTTTGTGGGGCAGAAGCTTCTCGTTGCTGTCCCGCGGATGTTTGACGCGAAGAACCGCTGCTACTTAAAAAATCTTCTTGCAACACGGGGACAAATTATTTTTCCATCCTCTCTCCTATAGTACACACGAAAAAACTGTAGAAAAGTTTTCCAGTTTTGTCATCTTCCGTTTCCCATCATTTCACCAACCGGAGTACTTGTTCCATCATCTTGCAACACAGCAGTAGATATCAGATAATGCTGGGAGCCATACAACGGGTAATCTCGGGAGAGAAGATGGACGAAGAGGGACAACAACAACAACAAGAACAACAAAGCAATAATCCCCCAAATAGTGGTACCATGTCCAACACCGCCTTTGCCATCGTCGAAAATGACGAGGACGACCATGACAGTGCCATGGATGTAGAAATACCCAATACTTATTCAAATGATGACGATCATACAGTGGGATCGTCCATTTCAGACTTTAGTGTGGCCAAGGATGGAGAACATGAAAATGTTGTTGATTTATTGGTTCCCAGCGATCATCCCATGGTTGTCACGGAAGAATGGCTCAGCAACAACAATCCTTCACCGGCTCCCCGCAATAGCGAAAGGCCTGTAGTCTCCGCTACTCCCAAAGCCAGCGGTCGCCTGAGCCGATCCGATTCTCGCAATTCGGGTGATTCCTACAGTTCCTACGGACGACAAAGCAGCCAAAATTCCAGTCGCGATTGGGGATGGTTTGAAGAAACCGAACATGGGAATACACCTAATTTATCCAACAACAAGCTACATCGTCCTCCACTCAATAAGGAGGAGGAGAAATTTCTGCTACGGCAACAGAAGCATCACCAAGCTGCCGCAGCCAAAGCCTCCGTGTCGAACACTGGCAACGACACTTCAATGGATGAGGACGATTTCCCCTCTTTGAAAAAGGGGGTAAAAAAGAAGAAGAAGGGTAAGGGGACATCTGTTTTGGCCCATCTCGCCTTGACAGCCAACGACGACCTGATTATTGACGAAACGCAACAAGTTCTCTTGGACCCCCCGGCTGATTTAGAATCGGGTAAGTCATTCGTATTGTGACGTCGTGTCTTGGTAGCGAAATTTGGTCGCAAAAGCGTTCAGTATGGAATTTTTTATAAATGTGGAAACACATCGACGAGCCAAAATGAACGAATCATCCTTTCGCTACGCACGAAGCCGAATCCTTTTTGTCTCTTGTCCTTCTTTTTCTTGCGTGCATGTGGTGTGCTGTATGAGTTTTCGTTTTGTTTTGATTCTTCTTTTTTTGTTTTGCTCCCATCACCTCTTCTCCATTACACGCCTGTTCTTGCAACGTTGAAAAAGAATTGCAGCAGTTCGTGATCATGCACACCACTGCTCAAGCAGCATTGTGTTAAGTGTACAAGCGCTTGCTTGGTATCAATCTGAACGGTCATGAGCCCTCTACAAGACACAGAGGAGGATACAAGTCGACATGTTCGGTTCTCCCTGGATGTTCGTGTAATTCGAGAAGAAGGTGTGGCCACAAAGGAATACGTGCGACTTCAATTGTCTCGTCTTTTCGAAAGAGTCCAAGGCCAGCGTCATTTTGTGTGATCAGCAAAGCAACTTTCTCGTCCCCTCGTCTCGTTGTAGCTTCAATCGATCCTCATGATCGAAATGCGATGCCATTTGTATCTAAATCGATTCTTTCTCTATCTTGGTTTCCAGAGGCTCGAGCCATGGCTGTGACCGCGCCAAACTATGTTTTGGAAGAATCGTTATCCAGCCAACGACTCTGGAAATACACGGCTGGAAATCGACCTCCTCAACCAGTGGAGGAGCGAGCATTTTTTGAAAAGATGTGGGCTCAAAACTTTGCGCGCTCCCAAGTCGAATACCAAATGCCTGTCGAAGTTCTGACAGCCACTACTCCTATTTCCATGTCACCCTTTGCGGACGGAACCTTTGATACAAGTAAAGAATTATCCAATTACACCATGGGTGCCGCTGATGGCGGCAACCCTCTTCAAGCGGTTGCGATCAGTGGAGCCCCTAAACAAGACGCCGCAGAAGCTACACTAGTCTCAAGACTGAACGATCCCGCACGAGGAACTCACACCATAGTGTCGGGATCGTCTGGACAGCATCATATTTACAATCACGAAGTGGTTAATCGAAAAATAAAGGGGAATAGCAGCGACGAAGACCTGACGGTTCTAATCAAGGGGGACAATGTGTTTGGTACGACTGTCAGCAAGAGTTTTGCTAGACCAGGTGTCAATGGTGGACCCATTGCAGGCGTTGATACCGTCAACATTTCAATTGCCAGCTATCGAGTTATAGAGGTACGTTTGTGGATTGCCGGCTACGTGCGTCATATTTTGCAAGAGCGCTTTCTCATGTTTTCGATTCTGGTTGTCCATTCATTCTTTCCCAGTCCAAGAAGCACGGAAAGTATGCCCAGTTTCTCGTTATTTACCGAGAGGGGAGCATACGGGATACCATTGGAGTTTGGAAGCGATACTCCGACTTTCAAAGATTATCGGAAAAAGTCACTAAAGCACACGAGGGCTGTGCAGCAGTTATTGCAAACATGAGTCCTCTTGCGATCACAGAGGAGCACGATGTTGAGCATCTACCCAATGCCATTACAAGTTGGCGTTTGTTGAAGAAGCGGCAAAGATGGTACCGGTGTTTGGATGCCGGATATTTATCCCTGAAGGTCTTTTTACTGGAACGATTCCTCCACGACATTTTGTTCGAAAGCTCGACTCCAGACTTGCTAAGAGACTTTGTCAAGGGGGAATGAGAATAAGTAGGGACACATTGTCACCAGTAGAATGAAAATGAAATGGAATTGGCATCGGATAACTAGCTCCGTCCCAAGCAGACCAGCACGGAAATTCTTGTATACTTGTTTAAATGTAACCTTCATGCTTCACTAAATGTAAATAATTTCTTTCTTGAACGAGAAATCCAACCCCCTTTTTTGGTTCACGTTTTTGGGAGGTCACCTTCATAGATCAGGGAGGTTGGTTTCTGAATCTACTACTACTTCATTTCGGATTCAACAAACTATGGTAGCTATGTCAAGCAACGTCATCGCTATGTATCGCTGCAACGATCTGTTATCAGGATGTTCTGCAGTTTCTGCCTCAACGACAACCTCAGGGCTGCCTTTTGGAAAAAGAGCGTCGTCTTTCGTCAAACTTGAGATAAGTCACCGCCCTGGCGACAAATATTTGCTTGTGAGCGATGGAGACCTCATTGGGGATATTAAGACTTTGGATGATGTTTCGCTCCACTGCTGCAAGACGGTAATGACGAGGACGTCGTTGTTTTCTTTTCCACCCATTTACGATGCTACCTTCATTCATCACATCCGAAGCGGAAATTACTCGATTGTCAAATGTTTTTGATCATGTCGTAGTAAGCTTTCACCAGAGCTGAGCCTGGCACTGCTCATGCTATTGTTATCAATTTTCTGACTGTATCCGCAAAATGTAATTGTCATCAATCGCGATGTCGCTCATAGTTACGGCCGCCCCGAATCATCCACAGCGCTGCTTCAAAGGCGCTAAATCGGCTTCCACTGACCAAAAAAGCTCTAGCGATGGAAGCACTGGATCCAGCGTACAAACCACGAAAGCCCCGCTCTTGAATCAATCCTTGTAACACTTCCACAGCTCCTTTTGATGGGGGCAGAGTTTGGCCCTGTACTCCAGCACGTATGCAATCCAAAGGAAAGCTAATGAACCATGATAGAGCTCCGGACAATCCACCAGCAACAGGGACCGCCATTTTGATGTTGATACCGGGAACTTGCACAAACATTTCCCGGAATCCTTCGTAAAACAAAAAGTACGGACCAATGAAGGATGCTTCTCGGATGGTGTTGACGACATGGCCAGTATAGATGATAGACAAGCCATGCTGTTGAGTGAGCGTTCGAAAGCAATTCCAAGAACTCGAAAACTCTTTGTGGGGCTTTAAATTGTCGAGTTGCATTTGCGTCTTGATGAGATTCTCCACGGTAGAAACCGCACCCGAAACTGGAGCACATGACATGCCAGCAAAGAAATTGCGGTAATCCCAGCCCGGGTTGGCGTTATACAACTCTCGATAGTAGGCGTATTGTGTGAAGGTAGTTACGTTGAGTATGGAAAGGGAAATCAGCGGGGGGGCTATGCCTCGATACAAATTGATGATACCCTCCTTTTGTACGATGGACCTTCCCACAGCGAAAACATTTTGTTTTCCATCAACCGATCCGACTTGCATCCGTGTCTTGACGACATCCAGTGGGAAGCCGATGATGGTGCCGATCACTCCTGCAGACAGGCCACCAATGGCTTCCTCTCCTAAATGCAATTCTTTAAAGGGTTTCATGACAACTCAATCTCGATGATTTCTCTATGCGACGTATGTGGTTGCTCGTCGGTTGTAAAAGAAAGTGTTCTGGATGGCGAGGTAAAGGACAAATGAAAACCTGAAAAGAAGTAGATTTATTGTTTTTGTTTTGGGATGTGAGAAGAGACAAAGAACGAAACGTCGCAAACGGCACAACTTTCCTCAACGGGAGAGCCCAATTTCGTGTTGCTGCCCGTCTCTATTTTTATTGCGATAATTGTCAGTGCAGTTGATTCGAAACTCTCTAATGGTATTTCGGATCGCAGCGATTGGAAGGTATCAAGACGTTTATTTTGTGAGGAAAAGCGACGGTCGTGAGAACGTGAGAATGCACCCAAATGCGTGCTAGTAGAGTAGTTGCCAAAGGATGACGAAGACGAATCGAAGAAAGGATAGGTAATGCTACCGGTATCATAGACTACCGGACGGTACGTATGTACCGGTACTATGTACGTCGTACTCCGGACCTGATGAAGAGATTTACAGTTAATTATACTCTATCCTTAATTGACAACAAAATGGGGATGGAGAAACCGACTACCGGTACGTCGTAGGTAGCTACTAGCTCCGGTAGACTACGATGGTAGAATACTACCAAGAGTCGTAATTCGTAGATTAAACATGATAGATGATTGAAAGACGAAGAAACCTATTTTTGTTCTAGGTACATTTCAATCTGTGTCGGTAGTTCCTGCAAAGCCGCCATCCCAAGAGAAAACGGATCATGTTGATGTCGTCGAAATTCGACGAAGGTGACGTTCGGCCGACCCGTGTTGTTCCCGATGATTTCGCACAAACGGTACATTCCCGCAAAATCAGCCCGTCCTAGACCCACAAAAACTACAGACAGGGGTTCTCCTGAGTAAACTTGAAGCTTGCGTCTAGTCTCCTCCATGTCTTGCGCCAATCCGTCCGTGATAACTAACAGAACGGTGTACTGCCGCGAAGATTGACACTTTCTGGCGCGGACAGCTGCCGCCTGTAGAACTTGGTCATACACTGTCGGGCCAGACATGATGAGATCGGTCTCAAAAACGCTCTTGTAAGCTCGGAGGATTCCATTGACCCCGTCCTCTCTTGGGTTAATAATAGGACAGGCATTACACTGAAAAATGTGCCGAGTCGTCCCTCCGTACTTGGCTCCAAACCCATATACAGATATGGATTTACAAAAATCGACCATCGCGCCAGCAACAGCAACCATGGTCTCCTCGTAGTCATTCAGATGTTCTGCACTCTGTTCGTGAAGTGTGCCAGGACGCCGTGGATCTCCATTGCTGCTGGTAAAATCAATCGCAACCATCAAGTCCAACTCACAGGGACAGGTTTTCATGAAGTCTCGAAAACTTACAGGAGGTGGGATTGGAACAGGTATCCCAATAGAGAACAGATCACTTGAACGTTCCTCTTCAAGGATTCCGGAGTGGCACTCTTCTTGCGGATGACTGTCTTCTTCTCGAGCTGCAAAATTATCTGTGATGTTATCAAAAAGAGTAACAGATGGCTCTTGTGCAAAAGAATCAAAAAGTTCTGCTGATATTATATCAAGCCTCCCCACATCCTTCCTCTTTTGCACACTTCGACAGAGCCGGAATGAATGGTGAACACAATCCTTGCTTTGATGGTGGCCCTCACACTGGCGTCCCCGAACCACTTGATTTCCCTCTAAAATTGACTTGACCGTCGTTTCACATATTCCTACCAAAATATCCGTACTCCGTTTTTTAAGGCACCAAATACCAATTCGGATTGGTTTGTCCAGATCACCATCGCATAAACATCCCAAGTCGATTTCGCCCTCATCAAAGGTCGGCGTGGTGGACTCATAGACAGGGCTGGATCGGTAAACTGTCATCCATGCTTGTTGGCTGGAGTTGGCATGTTGTTTCTGAATTTGAAGCATCGTGTCCGGTTTGTGACCCCACAAGGCACTGGGTGTTCGATGGCGTTTGCTGAATCTCAATTCGTCCGCTCGAAATTGAACCCTAAATCGACCTCGGCAGTAATAGGACGAATCCATGATGAAACTTTGCTGTAAGGACCCGCCTCCACGCTCTCGTACCTGGCTCTGCTGTTCCTGTTCCATTGCCATTTCCAGACGGCAAAATATAACCCCACCTGATCGAAGTCGTTTGACCTTGGTCCGATTCTTGGATCCCAAAACATCCCCGATTTCCGAGCCAATGCGGATCGGCTCTTGATCGGAACTGTACTTCAAGCGATATATGTCAATGCTGACGTACGATTTGGAGCCATAGATGTAGGATAAAGGAAAAGTAGTAATGTACTGTGGGTGAGTATTCCCGTAGATACTACAAAGCACGAAGAGTGGCAGATTGTGAGAGAACAATAGTATACCGTCGGAAACAAGACGGTGCGACAAAACATGATAAAATAGTGGATTCATTACACCATTCTTACATTTCTGTTCTACCAATGTCTTCTTTCTGTATGACACTATTGCACATCTCGCTGAAATTGGATTCAGACTCGAGTGAATTGGGGGAAAAGGGATCGAACTCAACATCAGAGGCCAACGACGATGTTTGGTTTGCTGCAGAGGCCACTCTGAAGAGTTGGACATGAGTATAGGTATCTGGCCACAATTTTCTCATGCCATATCGGGGTAGATTAGCAGCATGTATTCTCAACACCAGATTTACAGTCAACTGCTGATACTCGTGGTGGTCGCAATTCCTCGTTGCAGCAGTTGTTGTCACCCCATTAAGGTGTTGATGAGAAAATGACCAGTTTCCAGTGGAATCCTGATTCTCATCCTCATCGGAGCTGGACTCCTCATGATATGGCGTGCACTGTTCTGCCATGGTTGCTCGTCACTCATTAAACATATGTTTCAGAATTGAGATGAGAGATCTCATCCTCGTTTGCTCGTCTCGAAGTAGAGAACGAATTAGTGGAGTACCGGTACTACGATGTGTATGATACTACGTAGTAAGTCGTACACATCAAAAAAAAAGATCAAGACTCATACCGTTATGACATGACCCAAAGTTTGAGGGGGAGGGCCGAATAAAATAGGGGAAGGGTAAAATTTGCTTCGTTCTTCCTTCGGAGAGCTTCGATTTTTTGCTCACACGGTACCGGTATCATACTACCGGTACTCCGAGTAGTACCGGTACCGGTATTCCGTATAACTGTTAACTGTAAAGTGAGGGAAAAATGCAAAAAAAGCCGATACGTATCCAAGGAGGAGCCATTTTTTCCCGCCATAATTTCTACCAGACTCCTCAAATTCTTAACATTTCGTAGCCTTAACTTTTGTCGAAGACAACACCAAGACATACTCGGAGTACAACCAATCGTTCCATCGATTCTGGTCGCGAAGTTCATTTTCGATTTTTCCTGCAGTTTCTTGACAGCCGCAAAAATTAATCATCCCACACGCACATCAACCGTGTTATTTTCCGCGTTATTACTCCATCAAAGTTCACATGCGCAGCAACACACGCCGCATCCGGAGGAACAGAAATTCGCAGTGAGAACGTCATCCTCGTAGCGTCCAGTACAGTTGCTACGACGAGACGGAGTGAATCCTTGACACTGTAAGTTACCTCCTTGTACTGCTTGAATGAAACGTCTTTCGAATCACATGTCGTTGAGAAGTTGTTTGGAAGGGTATGTAGATGTTATGGATCATGTTGATAGTGGCTTGGGAGAGTGTTACACTCCTACTTTTTCTTCCAACAGCACCGGTCGTGTTGGAGGGAGATGGATATTGCTTCAAACATCGCGTTGGCGTCTGGCCTTGTACCCCAAATAGTGAGGAAATATCACGTCATGATGAGGAAAACAACGAGTGTTATTCCCGACTTGATGGGGTGATGGTAGGAGAAGTTTTATGATGTGACGATGTTCCCAAGAGGAACATCTGTGGATCATACACATCAAATAAGACACTATCACCACCCTCTTCATTACCATTCTTGTGATTGGATGTAGGACGACGATCTTTTCGTTTCGTAACTACTTGTCGGTTACGGCGTCCGAGTAGTGACGTCTGGATATTTGTTTTGATTTTTGCAGAATGTTCTAGTTCTCACAGCCGGTCCCCCCTCCCCACGCACCCTCTTTCTTTTGTTGTTCAGGCTCACGTCTAGTAGCCCATATTATACACACTAGGGGAGATCGCCAGTGGTCCAAGCTAACAAATCGCTCTTTTGTTTTTGGGGAAAGACAAAAACACTGTCGAATATTACTTTCCAATCAAAGTTGTTTCCTTGACACGAATAGAGGAGGATTCTTTCTTGCAAGAACAAACAAGACACAGCAGCGCTACAAGCTACGATACCAACAATGCAGACGTCACAAGCACCACAACCGACACAGATCCACCCGGCAGGTGCTCCGCAAGGTCAAGGCCCACCGCCGCAACATCAAATGATGCAAGGTCCTCCTGGGCTGGCGCCGGGACAAATTCCTATGCAACATACACAGTATGCTCCTTCTCAACAGGGAAGTCATGTACAAGGAACAACATATCAGCCGCAACAACATACACAACAACAACAGCATCCACCTCCACAACATCAACTTCAGCAGCAGCAACAACAACAACAGCATCATCTTCCTCAACAGCAGCAGCAGCAGCAGCATCATCATCTTCCTCAACAGCAACAAATGTACACGCAGCATCAAGGACTAAATGGAGGGTGGCAAAGTGATCAAGATTACAACGAAAGACGGAAAATGATTGCCAAAATGTAAGTTGATGGTTGAGCTTTTTATTGATCGCTGATCTAAAGCAAGCTTGCACTGATAGTTTTAATTTTGTTAGTGTTCACCTCTTGAAGCAACGCAAACCCAACGCACCACAAGATTGGTTGAAAAAGCTGCCGCAGATGGCAAAGCGATTGGAAGAATCACTTTATCGCTCGGCTAAGTCTTTCGATGAGTACAACGACGCGACGACTCTCAAAGCTCGTCTGCAACAACTAGCCCATAGTATTGGTATGAAAACAAAGCGTATCCAGCAAGCTCAAATGGCGCAGCGAGTTCAGCAACAGCAGCAGCTTCAACCGAATATGGGTCAACAACAATTGCAGTACCAACCGCAGATGCAGCAGCAGCAACAACAGCAACAACCACCCCAACAGGGAATGCCTCCGCAGCAACAACCCATAGCACCGATGCAACCACAGCAACAACATCAACAACCTCACCAGCAAATGCAACAAGTTCCTCCCCCGCAGATGCAGCATATGCAACAGCCACACATGCAGCAACAGCAACAAAGTGGTGGGCAACGAATTGTCAATATGGCAGAAATTAATCCGATCATGGGACAAGCATCACAGCAACAGCAAGCTCCTGTTCAACCACCCGTTCACTATCAAGCTCCCCCACAGAATCAACAACCGGGTGTCGCCCAAGCACCAGGCCAGGGCGCTCCCCCCCCTCCAAATGGTAACAACCCTCCCGGCGGTGGTCTCAATCGACAAGTTTCAGATCGACAACAAGTGCTGCGGCATCAACAACAACGTCTTTTATTGTTGAGACATGCAGCGAAGTGTCATCACGAAGATGGACGATGTCTAGTTACGCCACACTGTGCTGGAATGAAGCGTCTTTGGAAGCATATTGCTGAATGTAAAGATCAGAAGTGTTTGGTTCCACACTGTGTGAGCTCCAGGTATGTTTTGAGCCACTACCACCGCTGTAAAGATGTTCGATGCCCCGTCTGTGGGCCAGTGCGAGAAGCGATCCATCGAAGTCACGAGAAGCAAAAGCAGATGCAAGCATTGAAGCAACGACACCAGCAAGCTGTGCAACAGACTCAAGGCCAACCGCCACAAGGACAACAACCACAACCCATTCAATCAGGTCCTGGTGGGATGCCCTTACAGCAGCAACCACTACAGTATCCTATTGTGGCAGGCTCTGGGGAGCCACCAAACAAGCGTCAACGAACTAACCTGTCTGTACCATATCAAGCACAGCCGGTTGCCCCTGCCCCAGGCCAACCAATTGCTCCCAACCAATATCAACAGCAACCGATTGCCCCCCTTGCAAGCATTCCAGGTCAACCACAGCCAATTCCATCGCAACCACCAGCACCTGCTTACTATCCAACACAGCAACAAGCTATGCAACAGCAACCTCCTATTCCGTCTGTGCAGGCTGCTGCTCGGCCAGCGATTGCTGCTGCTCCAGGGGTCAAGTTTGCAAATGGCCAAGTTATCACTCCAAAATTCACAGGTCCAAAACCTCAAGAAGATCACACACTGATCAACTGCTTTTCCATTGAACAAATCGAGACTCATATTGCATCTCTGAACAGGGGACTGCAACTTCCTCCTCAAAAGCTGAAGACGAAGTGTCTTGATGTCCTGAAGGTATTGCAAGGACACCAACATGGCTGGGTATTTAACAGTCCTGTTGATCCAGTTGAGTTGGGACTTCCAGACTACTTTGAGGTTATCAAGAAACCCATGGATCTTGGCACAATAAGAAAGAAGCTAGAAAACAACTGCTATCATTCCTTGGATGATTTCGAGTCTCATGTTCTCTTAACGTTTGACAATGCTATGCTTTATAATCCTGAAGGTTCAGTGGTCTATAACATGGCCAAAGAAATGAGAACAAAGTTTGAGCAAGACTATGAGGTCCTTATCAAGCAATTGAATGAAGAGGAAGATGTCAAGCGAAGAAATGGGGAGGCCTGTTTGCTCTGTGGATCTGAGAAGCTCTTGTTTGAGCCTCCTGTCTTTTACTGCAATGGGCACAACTGTCCTTCCAAGCGCATCCGCCGCAACAGTCACTATTATGTTGGTGGCAATAACCAATACCATTGGTGCCATCAATGCTTTGTGGATCTCAAGCCTGGTCAGCTTCTGGAGTTAGGTGATATTTCAATTCGTAAGGAGCAGCTGGTCAAGAAAAAAAATGATGAGACGCACGAAGAAAGCTGGGTTCAATGTGACAGATGTGAAAGGTGGGTTCATCAGATCTGTGCCCTCTTCAACACAAGGCAAAATAAGGACCAACGCTCCGAGTATGCATGCCCTAGATGTACTATCGAAGAACGCAGGAAGTCAGGAAGACCTGAAGCAACCTCCTCTACTCCCATGGCTGAAGACCTTCAACGTACCAAGCTCTCTGAGTTCATTGAAAATCATGTTCGACAAAAAATGGATGAACACCTGAAGCAACTTGCCGAGGAAAAGGCAGAAAAGGAAGGCATATCTCTGGAACAAGCCCAAGAAGCTGTGCACATGGGTGGAGCCATCACAATACGCCAAGTGACATCAATGGATCGAAAGTTGGAAGTGAGAGAGCGCATGAAAAGAAGGTACGCATTCAAGAACTACCCAGAAGAGTTCAGTTACAGATGCAAGTGCTTTGTTGTGTTTCAAAATCTCGACGGTGTGGATGTGGTTCTCTTTGGTCTCTATGTCTATGAGCACGATGAGAAGAATCCTCTTCCCAACAAGAGAGCTGTATATGTTTCTTATCTTGATAGTGTGCACTACATGAGACCAAGATCTATGAGGACTTTCATCTATCATGAGATCTTAATATCTTATCTTGACTATGTAAGACGTCGTGGTTTTGCCACAGCCCATATCTGGGCCTGCCCTCCTTTGAAAGGTGATGACTATATTCTTTATGCAAAGCCTGAAGATCAGAAAGTTCCAAAGGATGACCGCCTACGCGCTTGGTACATTGACATGCTGGTTGAATGTCAGAAGCGTGGTATTGTTGGAAAGGTTACCAACATGTATGATTTGTATTTCTCTAACAAATGCAATGATGCTACTGTTGTGCCATACATGGATGGTGACTACTTCCCAGCAGAGGTAGAGAATATTATCAAAGACATCGAGGAGGGAAAACCAAGCAAGAAGACTGCTGGCAAGGAGGGGAAAAAGAAGAAAGGGGACAAGAAGCAAAAGAAGAAGACTGGCAGAGGTGGAACCAGGTCCAGTGGACTAGACGAAGATGCTCTCAAGGCCAGCGGTGTTCAGTTTCCTGACAATGATAAGAGTCTAGAAGAGGGAGGGCGAGATATTGTCATGGCGAAACTTGGAGAGACCATCCAGCCTATGAAGGAAAGTTTTATTGTTGCCTTCTTGGCATGGAAAGGGGCAAAGCCAGAAGACATGGTTGTCCCCAAGGACATTCAAGAGTACAGAGAAAAACACAATATCACCATTGAGTTTGAATCAGACTGTACCAGTGAGAACATATTGGAAGACAAAAAACTCGTCGCGAGCTCTCCCACTCCAGTTCCAAGTTATATGTCCAAAGAGAAAAACGAGGATGAAATAATGGCTGATGTAAATAAAAAGGAATCAGATGATGCCACAACCGAAAAGGTCAAGGTACAAGAGGAAGAGACAGGGGATGCTTCCAAAATTAACACTGAGGAAAAACCCAAGCCTGTTCATGACTTAGCAATCGATGCCAATTCCAGCAAACAGGAAGACGATGATGCCAAGCTCAAAATGTCTAGAGACAAATCACAAGATGTTGAGATGAAGGATACTGAGAACAGAACATCTGGGGAGAATTCAGTACAGAGCCTGGGTGAGGAGCTGGCTTCAAAAGAAGAGAGGCCGATGACATCAGAAATCCAGTCCGAAAAGGAGCCAAAGGAAAACCATAAGGTCAACGATTTGCTGAATGCAAACGAAGTTATGGCCGAGGTTAGCAATGTTGGTGAGCCAAAGATGAAGACAGCACAAACAGAGTTGAATGCAGCTTCTACCGAAGATGACAATGGCGGCAAAAACAACCACATCAATGTTGAAGACAATTTGACAACCAAAGATGCTGGTAATGAAAACAAGGAGAAAGAGGTGTCTGCCATGGTGGTTGAGTCGAAATCAGATGATGGACCCATGCTAGTTACTGAGAATGGTTCTGCAGAAATGAAGGAAGAGGCAAACTTGGAAGACACTGCCATGAAAAATACTGATACCGATGATAAGGACACAGGATCATATCGGGAAAAGGCTGAAGCAGTTGCCGTTGCCAAACCGGAAGATGTCACTTCTGAAGAAAATAAGCCAGAGTCCAACCTTTCAAACAAGGAAAGCAGTAGTGCGTTATCAGATACGAGTGAAAAGTCAAAATCTCTTTCTATGGAAGAACGCTCTGGGAAGTTCGCTGCTATGGCAAAAAAGCGTGGAATGTCGGAGAATGACTCGGAAGGAAAGAACGATGACATGAAGGAAGCAACCAAGGACGAAAAGGCAGCTACCGATAGTGAAAAAGCCAAGGAAGAGGAAGCAGTTCCAGCTGTGTATGTGCTAGACAGCAAAGGGCGGAGAGTGAAGGTGATCGATGATGACACTGAGGAGTTGGACTGTGAGTTTCTCAATAATCGACAGGCATTTTTGAATCTTTGTCAAGGGAATCACTATCAATTTGATCAGTTGAGACGTGCCAAGCACTCTTCCATGATGGTATTATGGCATTTACACAACAGGGATGCTCCAAAGTTTGTCCAGCAGTGCACTACCTGCTCAAGGGAAATTCTTCAAGGCTACCGCTTCCATTGTCCTACCTGTGCGGACTTCGATCAATGTCAAGATTGTGTTCAAAATCCAAATACTCCAAGGCATCCACATCAGTTGAAGCCAATTCCTGTAGCAGGCCAGCAAACAGAGCTTACTGAAGCCCAGCGCAAGGAACGGCAACGCAGTATCCAACTCCACATGACACTTTTGTTGCACGCAGCAACATGCACTTCTCAAAAATGCCCTTCAGCAAACTGTACGAAAATGAAGGGCTTGCTAAAGCATGGTGCTCAGTGCCAACAAAAGGCCACTGGTGGGTGTAACGTTTGCAAGAGAATATGGGCTCTCCTGCAGATTCATGCTCGGCAGTGCAAGACCCAACAGTGCCCCGTCCCAAACTGCATGGCTATTCGAGAACGAGTTCGCCAGTTGAAGAAACAACAGCAGGCGATGGAT
Organism: Nitzschia inconspicua; assembly: GCA_019154785.2. Taxonomy (NCBI): domain Eukaryota; phylum Bacillariophyta; class Bacillariophyceae; order Bacillariales; family Bacillariaceae; genus Nitzschia; species Nitzschia inconspicua. The sequence continues at coordinate 957,867 of JAGRRH010000020.1, forward strand.
GACCGTCGCAGACAGGAAATGAATCGTGTTTACCGAGGAGCTCGCTAGATGGATTTTGGAACTCACATGGCGGCATCACATCATACTAACTAGAGATCTCGCCAAATTTTATGGTCTAGTAATAAATCTCGCATTTTCATTTGTCTTGAACCCCATCAGTAGGGTGCACGTAGAAATATTGCAAGGCCGACCTTGGAGAGAGAAAAAATCAACTGAAATCAATACAACGAAAAGTGCTCACTGTGCATCGTTACTTTCGCTTGCTAGTCCATTTAGAGTCCCATTTTCCCCCAGCCATGCAATTCCGCAAATTCATCATAATTCGCTCGAATCTCTTCTCCAGCCTCGATATCTCTGTTGGCATAAAACTCCAAATCGCAACCATACCAAGTGATTTCTTCATCTTCGTCTTCTCGCAACAATCGACCAATTCCCAATTCCATATTGGCCCTCAGTCGATTTCTAGAATGATTGACAAAAGATCCCTCGTCCAAGTCGACACAAACTTTAAATGTCTGTTTTTGCTCTCGCGATATCATCCTTGTGTAAGCCCAAATGATGACATCGCATGCCAAGTTTTGTGGCAGCGCGCGTAAAAAATCTCTGTAATCTTGTGGTCGGATGAATTCCGCGGTGTTTATACTTTTCCACACAAGCTGTCCCCGTGGAATAGACTCCTTGGCAAAAACACCCCGTCCGATTTTCTTCATGTATTTGATTTCCACCGGTACTTGAAAGCCGGAGCCTTCAAATTGGGGAGGAAGAGACGATCGTTCGCGGTCAACCACTTGATGATAAATTTCATTGAACTTCTTCCATGTCCCGTCTGTGTGTATTTCTACCAAGCTACTTTCACTCTCATCTGTTTCGTAATTCCAGGGACATTTCAAATACTCTCCAATTTGGTAGGCCCTTCCTTTGATCCAGACGTCATCATCATTTTCATTCGCATCCTCATCTGCATCATCGTCTTCCTCATCTGCATCATCGTCTTCTGAAGCAAATTCGGTTTCCAACACCTCTGTTTTATCATTCTGTGAAGTATCAGTATTTTGGCATTGTCCATTCAAGTCGACAACACATTCTTCGACTTGTAACGACGGCAACGCCGAGTCGCTGTTCGTGGCGAGCTCCTCCTCCGCAGCCAATGCAACTTTTATTCTTGTGATGCCACAATGACAAAGGAACAGTAGCAAAAGAAGGTTGGTCAAAATATTGCAACGATGAAGCATCGTCATTTTCTTTTCGTTAATTAGTACTGGTACATGCTGCAGCAACAATCGTTGCTGGTGATGATGTGTGCTTGTATGTTTGTGCATGTGTGTGATGAGGCGAGAAAGTAGTGTATGTTGTTGTTGTACGAATTTTTTCATTGTTGTGATGCGTGCCTCTACGTACTACAAGTACAGTAGGGTGTACGACAATGGACATGAAAGACAGAAACGCATACCTGGTCTGTCATGAGAGATCTCGGAAGAGTACTGTTATTATTATAGGAGTACGTTGTAGTACGTTAGTTCTCCTTACTACCGGAGTAATATAAAATAATAACGTCAGAACAGAGAACAGAATATCGTCGAATGTTTGGAATTTGTTACGAAGGGGAGCTGGTAATTAACTGTAAATAGTTGGCATTAATCGGAGTAGTTAGTCATGATTTTTGGTTGGTATTTCAGGACTTTCATTGACTGTGAATAAAGCTCCTATTGTTGCTAGCTGCATGCTTCCTAGAAACCATCAACTGGAGTTACGTTCTACTGCTGCTGAGCGTTGCTTCAACTTGCTGGTGGCTGGCTGTAATGAAATAATGAAATCAGGACATCGAAGTTAGGGACACCGTGTCGACAGCAGCGCTAGAAGATCTACCTTTATTCTTCGCACCTCAACAAAGGAAACTCTATTACAAGCACAGGATTGCGAACAGAAAATTTCAACGATAGCACAGAGTTTCCGGAACAGGAAGAAGATAAGTGGCAGTGACTCCTACTAGCTAGGTACTAGTAGCGGAAGGTTTTAAAAAAATTGACCGGAGCATTGTAGCTTGGAAACACGAAACATTCTTCGAGGAAATTTATTTCGACTACTCCGAGTAGTTCCTGTAATAGTAGAGTGGGAGGATTAATCATTCTTCCCAGCCTTTCTGATTTCATGTTTTCCATGCTGTCGTAGACGTCCTATTGAAAACGACGGTGGTGCTCGGTGATGTGAAAGCGCCGCATCCAGGCTCCAAGGCAAAAATTGAACTGCAAAATCCGGCTGTGCTGGCGACCAAATGACAATGTGATTATTTACGTTAACAACTTTTTGACTGTGAATTGTGAATTCGCTGACTACCCGTAGAGCTGACGTGGGTACTTACTAAGTAACTGTAACGTAGTGTGATACGTATCTTTCCCCCCTTCTTTCGTAGTACTGTCGTAAACAGTGCGAGTACCGGGGTACTACGTAACACGACAGTACAGGTGACAGATCTTTCCACATTGACTCATCGAAAACAAAATAATAATATCAATGCCAGTGCAAGATGATGATGATGTAACTGACTGAATCAATTGTTGTTTCACAAGTTATATGATTTGCGGCTTTAGAAAGAAGCGGTACTTGTCGTAAAAGTGGTGTAGGACGAGTTACTTCCAAACTCTATTTGACCTTTCATTATTTTGCCCAAAATGAAGTTGACTTCGACTTCAGTGTTTATTGCGGCTGCGACAATCTTTCTCGGATACCCTCCGAAAGCAGAATCATTTGCTCCGGTCTCCCACCAACCATCGCGAGCACCATATACATCGACTAGATTTTCGGCTACCACAACCACGGGTGAAGTGGAAGAGCCATCTCCTTGTGCTATCGATGAGAGCAATGAAAATAACGTAGTATCGATGACTGCATCAGTTCTTCGGTCTGCGTCGCTGCTGAATATGAAAGGAGAAAGAATTTATTTAGGTGATGTCATGACGCAGGGAACCTCTATTGTCGTCTTTCTTCGGCATATGGGATGACCCTATTGCTGGAGTTACGCCAAGAATTGGTGCGAGCTCCAGCAAAGTGAAAATATGGGAAGTATCGTGGGACCACTGTTTATATCCATCGGGGATGAAGAAAAGCTCAAGACATTTTTAGAAAAGAATCCTTATATTCCAAAGGATCAGGCATTTGTCGACGATGACATGAAGAATTTCAGTGCGTACAAGGCAGCGGGATTTGGTCGGTTCGACAAGCAGGACCCTGAGGTTGCCAAGAAGGTCAAGCTTACGGCTCCAACGGGTGTTAATTGGTGGAACTACGCCACTGCCGTCGGAAAGGTCTCACCAATCCCAAAAGACCAAAAATTTGGAGAAATCCCCGAAGGAGTACTCCGTCTGGGAGGAACTTTCGTTGTGAAGGGAGATGAAATCTTGTTCCGATGGAGCGACAGACTACCAGGTGATCACCCCGATATCCACGAAGTGCTGAAAATTGCCAAACAAGCCTAACGATGGGCCCCACAAGCAACATGGAAGAATCACACCTGTTGTAAATTGAGAATGACGTTCCTCTGTCGTTGAGAGTACATTCGATGGCTTTCGGTAGAAGCGAACTGAGATCAAAATTCAACGTGGCGTCATCTTACATGAGTCGTAAAAATTTGAATAAAAATGAAGGAACCTTTGTGAATCACTTGCCTTTCGTCCAGCCGTTTCTCGTACCAAGTTCTAGTGCGTGATACCCCTTCAATGATAAGGCACATTGCCGCAACTATTGTAGAAACAGTCATGCCGTTGCTTTATCACCCATAATCTCTGTTCGCATCGTCATGGTGCTTTCGAAGCAGTTTAATGACAACTATTTGTGGATGGAAGATGAAAGGAACAGTGTCTCCCTCCGATCACAAGACCTTCATTGGTGGATGTATTGGTGTTCATAAACCGATGGAATCTATTTCTTAGACACGAAGTCCGACCATTTTCTTGCCAAGAGGATACTCCAACCTTTGGGAGTATTCTCGTCGTTCTCAATACCTATTTTGTAAAAAGTGCGAGGCGTGATCCACGGACCTCAGTCTTCTAATTTCCAAACGACAGATTCAAGACTTGTAATCCAGGTATCCGGCTGAAAGGGAGGGTGGAAATAAATAATCACCAATCAGGTTGTCTTGAGAGGCTTCAAGCAAATCGGTAGGAAACCATTTTTGGCGTCGTATTTGGATTTGAGCCCACAAATCTCTCCATTCGCTGTCCAGAGGATCCTACACCACACATTTGGGGAGCACCAGTCATCAATATCGCTCCAAGGATATGACAAACCCAGGATGAAATCCCTGCCAAGGTTATTAACTGAAGGGGAGAATGACTAGGTCGTGCAACATGTGAGGCCTCTTGGTAAAACACACAAGCACAAATTTGGGCCAGGATTGACCAAAACTTTTGCAGAAATATATCTATAATTTTAAAACTTGATTGATTAATGACTAGGTTGGTATCCAACATTAAGTGACATTTTTGGATTACAGCCTTAGCTGCGCCCACATAATGGCTAAAGAGCAGCATCAAAGAACAGCACAAACATGATTTTAATGAGCACATACATCTGGAAGCCAACATACTTCTGCAATCTGAAAGTTTCAGCTCTATATCCATCTTCTTCCTAGTTCCAATACCTCCCAGCTAGGAGGCATGGTGGTGCTCACTGAATCTCTTATCCAATGTCTGTTCTGCAAAATTAGCTCTGATTACTAGCTGCTGTCAAATACGTCAGCCGCGAGAAAGTAGCCATCCATACCACCTAGGTCTTCATCCACCTGCGGAAAAACATCTGAATTCAGATTTTAGAGGGGCTCTGGGGGGCAGCATACTTGAGCGTTTGAGACTGGATTCTAGCACATATTGTTATGCAGAGGATCTTTTCAAGGAAGTTGGCAATGAAAGAGATCCAAACCCAATTCTAGATAAAAATGGCACCCTCTTTAGGAATCCCAGCATATCTTGCGGTGTACCAAGGAAATTTGTTCTCCTCAGCCTGTTCTGTTCAAAGTCAATTCGTCACATCACCTGAGAAACCCATGTCATTGAAAGCTTTTACCTGCATAAACCGTTGGAGCAGTAGCATCGCATTCCGCAACACAACATACTTCCTCTTACAGGCTTTGGGCAGAAGGGAGTGAAACAGCGAGATTCCAATATACTGAGGACTATTTCCATCATTACCTAATCGCTGGGCTCTGCAGAGTCAATGTTAGACATGTAGGTCTTCAAGCCAGACAAATGCAATTCCATTCTTGAGGTTTCTCTCCATTTCAGCAAGATTGTAATGGAGGCAATGTTGCTCATCTCTGCAGTCAATATACTAAAGGATGTCACAAAACAAGCGATAGAGCTAATGGAAATAGTACTACATAGTACATAGTAGAAGAAGCTTAAAAGAGCTACTACGTAGTATATGGTTGATAAACTCAACATTGCAGAATGTCATTGAGGGGATCAACTATGACTGGACAATGAAGATGACACTAACAGTAACAAGTATACCATCCATCACATGAAAAGAAGATAATCTAGAAAGAAGCAACCAACTACCAGAATCACTTTGTGTAACTGAAGAAGCACCAACCTAATATGAACATGGCATCTTGGTTGACTGATTCTTTCCACAGCACGACTGTCGATATGTTTTTTTGAGTATGGTGAAAAACCGAGTGGCTGTTTTTTACAGTTAGGTGGGATTTTCTTGAACTTCGTACTACTACAGTACGCAAAGTATTAGATCCAGTACATCACATACTAGGTACACGTACGACGTATAAAGCACGACATCATAGATCAATAAAACAATGATAATTGGTCTCTCCAGAAGTCAGAAGGATGACTAACGGTAGTAATAATAGTAGTAGACTACTACCTACGTCGTAACTGTGAAAGGCATCAAACTGATGAATTCACAGTCAAACTGTTTCGATTTCGACTGCTTCGACTCAAGTGAAATAACAACACTAACAGTAAACAACAGTTAAACCTGGATGGTGATCCAACTACTTGGAGACGGCACTAGAGGCCGTAGCTAGCTAGTAGTTTGGATAGCCTTTATTATCTGATTTCCAACGTCAACAATCTCAAAACCAGCACTTCTAGCTAGTATCATAGACTACCGGCGGTTACCGGTACTCCCAGTCAGTCGTACATGCAAAGCTTTTTTTTACTAACGTCGTATGAGAATTACGTAGTAGTCGAACGTAAAAAAATGACCAATATAAAACCATCAATAGACCGACTTCAAGCGGAACCTTCATACCCAAACAATCTTCAAAACCTGAAAAGAATTGTTTTTTTGCTAGGCCTTGAGCGCCTCTTTTTTCTACCGCAGTTGATCCACTCATAAAATCGATCATCGAACAAATTGGTGCAAAGAATCGTCGCACTTACACTGAAAGACACAATGAATCGAAAGTTTTCGCCCAAGTCCTTTCAAGCCACCATGACTAAGGTTTTTCTATTGTCGCACGTTCTCTTCACATCATTTCAAGCTGAAGCTCAATTTTCGGAACCTTGTCCGAAAATTGGCGATGGAGAAAGTTGTCCAGCTGGTTGCTGGCTCTTGGAGACGGAAATCGTCTTTCCTTTTGCCAAGCGCCAGTGTTCCTCGGTTGGCTACGGGTACTTCAGCAAGGCTAATGACAACACTCGTCAAGCATGTCCTCCAGGAACGTTCTCGAACACTCTTAATGCACAAGTCTGTCAACAGTGCGAAGCAGGAACCTATGCCTCTTCGGAGGGTTCGCGATCTTGCGAACTATGTCCCGCTGGGTCGTTTTCGGCTGTTCCTGGGTCCGACTACTGTCGGCCTTGTCTAGATGATTACTACGACCAAGATGGTGCTAATGCAGTGGAGCTCTGGGACGACGAATATTACTGCACCTACAAAGGCTCTCCCACTACCTCTGTCGCCCCTACCACCAGCCCTTCAGAGAAACCAACCGAACTCGTTGAAACGCCAGCACCTTCTACTGTACCCACTGCTGGACAATCGATAGAAACTACCCATGTGGCATCGTCGGAGCCAACATCTAATCCCTATGACATGCCGTCGACTCTTCCATCGTCTATTGGCGACGATAGTGTCGTCGTTTCTAACGAAGAGATGTTGCTGCCGCATTCAATTTGTGGTGACGGCCATTTCGAATGGCATGGAAGCTGCAAGCAATGTCCCTCCAAGATCGAAGAGGGCTTGTATCCGTTCTTGATTGTGTTTTTGTTCGTGGCCTTGATCATTGTCCTACAGAGTTTGGTTCCTCTGTGCTCCACTGGCACTGTGTGGGTTGGCATGGAGTACCTTCAAGTGCTATACCTCGTCAGTCTCAGTGGCATTTCTTGGTCGCCATATGCAGCTGTGGTGTTCGAAAAGGTCATTCCTATTTTTGCTTTGGATTTCAGTGCCAACTTCAGCGTCCAGTGCGTATTTGGATGGCCAAAGGAATACGACCAGATTCTAGCGATCACCCTACCCTTGTTTTTTTGGTTGGCGATGGCAACCGTGTCAAAGCTCTCTCGAGAACGCCTTGTTGTATACAAGTCAGGACTACGTTGGTTGACGGTCTATATGTACTTGGGGTTCGCAAGCTTACTACAGACTTCGAGGGATGCTACTGATTTGAACTCGGTATTTAATACGTTCTTCTTGCGGCTTGCCTCTACGACTTGGTATGCTGCGATCGCGGGACTTATTGGTCTTGTGTTCTACGGATTGGTTTTTCCATACTGGTTGTATCGCTGTCTTGGTCGGTACTACAAACTTGTGGTTTTGGGGATCGAAGATGAAGAACTTGATGGTATTGAGACCCAAGCAACTCGTTCTTGCTTCCAGAAGATCAAACGAAATATCAATTCGAGTCAAGCTTCATTATTTCTCACGCTTGCAATATTTCCGGCGGTTCGCGAAGGCGCTTCATGGTGGTCACTTTTCTGGCTGATCCGAAGAATGGCGTTTCTTGTTCTCGTGGCCTTCTTTCCTCGATCTCCCTTCCTTCTCTTGGTCGCCCTCCTGAACATATTGTTCTTCTCAGAAGTCTTCCAACGATGCAAGATGCCGTTCCCAAACGAGTACGAAGAGAACTTGGGAAACAAGTGGTACCATACTGAAAAAGCAGACACGGTGCTGCAAATGTGTGCGGTTGCAATGGTCGGTATAAGCTTTCTCATTGTTGGTTCGGATGGATCGAGAAATCCGACACAAGACCTGACCATAGATATCCTCGTTATCCTCCTGCTGAGCGCGAGCGTCCTGTTTTGGATGCTGACCATTGGGTTTGCTTCTCGCCATTCTTGTGAGGACTGTCCACGGTTTGCTACAAAAGCGAACGAGCTCTTGCTGGAAATGGCCGTCTCTCAACGTCCTGACGAAGACAAAGACCAAGAGAGATCTATCGCGGAGAATTTCGAAAATGTTTCGTTGGATGACCCTCCATCAAAGGAATACAGAGCCAATTCACCAGAATCGAAGCCTATTTCCAAAAGAAGTACCTGGGTCCCTGCAGGATTCGTTCCAACTTTTAACGATCTTTCAAAGACAAGCTCCCGCGAAGAAGAAATAGTCTTGGATGGCAGTGACCGACACTACCCACCACAGAGAGTGTTCCGACAAGATTCCATCACGTCGAATCTAGACAATGCTTCCATTAGTCGGGAGGACGAGGCAACGGTTGTGGAAGAAATATGGATTGACGAAGAGACTGGAAAGGAAGTCCAAAACCGAAATGGAAGAAATTGGGCCGATGCCGAGACAGGAATGCGAGTTGCCTAGGGCTTGCTAGCTTCAATTTTCCACCTTAGCTCGCTTTGGGTTTGGTTCATCTGTACAAATGAGACGACACTGACACGTCTCAGCGGTGGACTCGTCCACATCTTTCAGCTCCACCATAACCCGATCCGCACTACTGTTTAAGAAATAGGAATCCTCATATTTGTGTTCACCGGCTGGCATGGAAGTAGTACCACCACTTAGAGACGATGCTGTCGTGTCCCGCACAGACTTCAGAGTGTCAGAATAGTTTACGTTCCACAAACGACAAAGGCTTTCCAAGTCATGACAGTCGCAAGTGTTTCCGATAGTTTGTCCCCCTGGAAATTGAATTGGCATAGTTGGCACCCGTTCTATGGGAGTTCGACGATTGCTCATCATTTCGCAAAGGACGTATTTCGTATTCTTGTAGTGCATATCGTATCGAATTACTAGTCGTAGATACTCCTGAACCAATTGAGTTTTGTCGACAAGTTGACTTATCGGCAAGAAGGTACTCATGTTGTAAAGAGCAGGTCTTGCCAATAAAATTCCTTGGGCATTTGTATTTTTCATTATTTCGTTTCGTTCCTGACGATCGTAGAAATCACCGTTGATGAGGAATGGAAAATTGGGATATTTCGGCTGTACGACGGCCATTACTTCTTGCAATGTCTGCCAGTCAGCTTTTCTGGTAGCATCGTGACCGACTCTTCGCGCATGAATGGCCAGAGCATCTACACCAGCTTCGAGCATTTTCTCAATGAAGGCCACAGTTTCCTCTACATCTTTTAACAAACGGATCTTGCAGGAAATGGGCAACATAATTTCCTTCTTCAACGTCGCAATGATTTTGGCAGCTCGTTCTGGATCGCTCAAGAGCGCAGATCCCATCCCTCCCGATACACTAAACTTTTTGGGGCATCCCATATTAACGTCAATCGCCGACACATCTCGGCAGACATGCTTGGCTGCCTTGAGTGCGAGTTCCGGTTCTCCGGTACCAAGTTGACACACCAACTTGTTGGCTTCCAACGTTGGATCGATGCGCATAATCAAACACGGTCGATTGTTTTGAGCTTCCAATTTCTTCTTGGCCTTTTTGGACAATTTCGCAGGATCCTTGATGTAATCGATAGTTCTCATCTCTTTGTTCTCAACACGAATGGTCTCAATAATGGCGCGATCCACCAACTCTTCCGTGTAAACAAAATCTGCACCGTAGTTCAGCGCAAGTGCTCGCAACGGAGTTGTCGAAGCACGGACCATCGGGGCCAACGACAAGCCACGATACAACGCCCTGGCTTTGGCAGTGATGGCCGCCCGGTCATGTTGAGGTGTTTGAACTGCCTCCTCGGAGGCGTTTTCTACATGCTCTGTTTCTGCCATGTTGTTTTGAGAAAAGGGAAAGATTGAATGGAAGGAAATTAACTGTAAAGCATCCGTCGCTGACCGAGAGAAGATGATGTCTGATGTCGTGTGGAGATTTCCTGTCCGCCGTTGCCATTTCGACGATAGGGATAAGGAATTGGATAGTAGGGGCGCTGCTGCGTCAAATTACGAAACTCCGTTTTCAGCTGCATGATGCTACTTGTTCGATTCATCGCTTACAGTAGAGAAGCTTACTGTGACGCCACAAACTAATGAAGCCATGATACGCTACTATATGGCATTATTTGGATACTAGTAATCTCCCCTCTTTTCGCAATTTCTCAATCGTCTTGATGACTCCATGTTCATCATTAGTCCATTCCATCGTGGCATCCGCAACCTTTTTTAAACTTGGTTGCGCATTTTTCATTGCCACACCCCATCCAGCCATTGACAAGAACTCGATATCGTTAGTGCCATCGCCCATGGCCACTACTTCGTCCAACGAGATGGTCAATTCTTCACACATGGTCCGGAGTCCGTTCCCTTTGTTGACCCCTGGATGCAAAATCTCCAAGAACCAGTCGGCACGCGGGATGAAACCTTGAATGATTGTTGCCAGGGGCGTTTCTGTCGAACAAAACGCATCGGAAAATGCTCGAAAGGCCTCTTGTAGGCCATTATCACGGAACCGTACCAACATTTTGGAGGGTAGACCTCCTGAAGCAATCAACGATGCAAAATCGTCCTTGACTTCTTGGATTTGACAATCTGTGATCGATTCATAGACTTTCAACAACTGTCGATGTTCGTCATCAATAGGATTAGCATACACGACATCTTCCAAATAGTATTGCACGCAATATCCCATTTTCTTGGCTAGTTGGATGGTCGTTTCCACCACGTGACGATCGACCGGTGTGTAAAAGATTTCTTGCAATCGTTGGAGGTTGTTGTTGTTGTCGTTGCCGTCGTAGTGAAAGGACAGCAAAAACCCACGAGCTCCGTTGGAACATACCACGGGAACCGGATCGGGTAGAGCCAGTTGTTGTACGTGCTCGTAGACGGAGTGCGGCGCCCGTCCCGTTGCAATACAAATTCGAATACCATCTTCGAGGTAGAGTCGACGGAGGTACTCAGCTTGGACGTCGGCCATGCGATGATTCGATTGCAATAGAGTCCCATCCAAATCCAAGGCAATCATAGAAAATTTCTTATTATTGTTGCTGTTCGTTGTTTTATCAACAGATTCATCTTGCACCGTCTCCACCTCTAGATTCGATCCAATCGTTTTGACTGCTGCCACCGCAGCTTGCTGTCCAGGAATGGTAGGATTCAAGGCACTGCCGTGATCGTTCATAATGAAGTCGTCGTTTGATGTTGTTGTATTGGTCTTGGAGAGTGCGGACTGTTCGTTTGGATTCTGAAAGAGGCGGTATAGTTGCTCTTCATGGAGCGAGAGTTGAGCGAGTTCCGGATTTTCTTTGACAGTAGACTCTCTACTCTACTCTACCGGTAGAGTGATGATGATGGATGATATTCGACTTGACCGCCAAGTGGTTTGTGGTTTATCGCCATGTGACGTCATAACAATAACCCCTCAATATTGTTACGCCACTTATAATACCCCTACTGGTGCGTAAATAGGTTGAAGGTAGTAGAGTACCGTATTTGGATCACTATCTTCACAGTCAACGTAGGAAGGCATACGTCGTACTCCGTTTATCATGCAATCATGTTTTGTTGACAGTGACTGCGACTTCATACACACGAAAAAATATCGGCACGTTGAAGATCAGTGGCGATCTTCACAATCACAATTGGGTGAGGACCGTCTGGATCGAGCTTGCTACGGAACCAATGGAGTTTCACTGCATAATGCTTAGAACGTGAAGTGATTCGGCCTGGTTCAAGTTTAGCAAGACTGAGAGCACCAGCATTGTCCTCATGAACAGTTGTCCTGATGGTTGAAATATGACTGGTGTTGATACCAATTGATGGTGCGAGAGAAAGAAGAAGTTCACGAAAAGGCAATAGCTCACGCATTGCCGATGATAACGCGGAGTATTCAGCTTCCATCGTGGAGGTAGCAATATCCCCCTGGAGCTTTGATGACCAGATAACTGGGCAGTTTGCGACACAGATTGCAAAGCCCGTTCTTGATTTCACGCAAGTAGGATCAGCTTTATCCTCATGAGGCCAGTTGGGGATTCATAGGGATCGTCGTCATCAAAATCCCATAAGAGCGGATCGTTAAATTCCCATGAAAGGTAACTTGTTGGACGCGTGCTCGGAATTTTTCGGCTGCGGCGTTGATCACGTAACAATAATCCGTAATGATGATGAAAACGTCGTGAACGCTTGTGAGTGAGACGCCATGGAGGCACTGTAGGAAGAGCGAGACCATAAGAGAGCTCCCAAGAAGGAGCTGGAAGAGGACGTTGCCATGGGTTGCGACAAGGGTCAAGAAGTAGAAGACACAAAGACACACTGACCATGAGAAAAAGAGAGGAGAACCAAAGAAGAAAAGGGGGCCATACACAGCCAAGAAATTCGACAACCAAAACATTCCACAAGAAGTCGAACTCATGCCAAATATTCCTCTTCTCCCTCTCAAACCATTGCAACGCCCGTAGGAGTCATTCCTGAAAAACATCCGTTAGAACCGAAAAGGCATCGCTGAATTCCTGTCTGAATTTCGTGAGGGCGAGACTTGCTTGACGACGCTTCGTTGGATCCATGTCCGCAGCCGCCGTTGATGGAGCAGCCGTCGGTGCGGTGGCGGTAGAGGAGTTGGTGTTCGAAGATGCGACAACATTGGCTTGTTGGGATGGAGCAGCATCAACTGGAAGCCATTTGGAAGACTTGAAATGATAGTAGTGAAGTTTACCATCAATCATCGTACGATTAGGTTCACCTTTCTTCGGTCGAGGAGGCCACTTCGTGCGACGAGTTGAATTGGATTGCGGTTGTGGCTTATCCTTTGAAGAACCTGTTCTTGCAACTTTCTTGGCATCTTTGAAACGTTTACGATTGGCCTTGATACGAGCCTCGTCCTGGGGTTCGGTGCAATCGCGGAAAAGATGAGGTCCACCGCAGTTGTGGCAATGAATTTGTCCAAGAAATGCAACAGCATCCTTCTTCTTGGTGAAAGCAGGAAAAGTAGCCTTGTTTTGCGTAACGCCAGTCCATTTGCCATCGGTGCAAAGGTTGTGATAATGGGTCTGAGCAGCAGAGAGGACCAGTTCTGGATCTTCCAAGGCAGAAACGCCTGTAGACAAAATCTTCTGTTTCCTCTGAATTGATCAGAAAATTCATTTTTAGTTTAGATCTTATAATTTTCAATTGATCAATCTTTTCAATCATCTATCATATACAACTTCTTAGGTTAGGAGCCCAACAAGCTAAAACCTCTGCGTTCTTCACGTGATTGTTTGGAAGACAATCACCCTTTTCGATCAATCAAAACAGCGACCGGTTGTCGTTGGTAATTACTTGTGTACCGAAGTACATGAGTCGACGTCTCTCTGTTCATTCATCTCATTCATCGTCGTCGTTATCTCCTTCTTCTCAGTCTTCAGAAAGGACTGACGTCTCGGACACATCACTTGGGTTAGGAGATCTACAAGCAAACCTCGATTCCATCATGTCAAATACCTACGTCACTATGCCAGATGGCACCAAGGTGGAAGTTACTCCACAGTCAGGTAAAGCCACACCTCTCGTCAACGTGGCTCAACTCACTTCGGAGGACCGTCTTGCATTGGACAAAACGAAAAGAATTAAACAAGAAATCCAAATTGTCCAGCTTCAACATGGAACCTTCAAGAAAATGGACCTCCATTCTCCAGATCTCGATACGTTGGTGAGCCTCAACACTAATCTGGAAACGACCGAACGTCATTTCTCACAATACGATCTTCTCCAGATTTTTCAGATCATCAAGCCGCTGGATTATCAGTGCTCTTGGTATTGAGCACGAGCCGGCAGTTCATACCCCGGCAACTTCCAAAGCGCGTTGAATTCTTCGCAGGAACTCGTTTGGAGAATGTCGTAAAGCTGCTTCGTAAGGTCATGGGGAACGAGATCAATTTCGTGACCTTCTGCATTCCTGCGTTTCAACTTCTTCAAGCAACGAACCAAGGTGCGGAGATGTGTGACAGCTTTACCAACATCTTCCCCAGGATAGGATGAGAGCTTTAGTGACTTGATTTTCGAGGTCAGAGCATGAACAAGAGAGTCAGTTGAAGATAAGAGATTGAAGATCATGAGATGCAACATAGTTGGGCCTCCCTTCTGTGAAACTGGAAGCTTGTTATACTCTTCGTTGACTTTCCGGGGTATGTACTGCCGGCTCGTGCTCAATACCAAGAGCACTGATAATCCAGCGGCTTGATGATCTGAAAAATCTGGAGAAGATCGTATTGCGAGAAATGACGTTCGGTCGTTTCCAGATTAGTGTTGAGGCTCACCAACGTATCGAGATCTGGAGAATGGAGGTCCATTTTCTTGAAGGTTTCATGTTGAAGCTGGCAATTTGGATTTCTTGTTTAATTATTTTCGTTTTGTCCAATGCAAGACGGTCCTCCGAAGTGAGTTGAGCCACGTTGACGAGAGGTGTGGCTTTACCTGACTGTGGAGTAACTTCCACCTTGGTGCCATCTGGCATAGTGACGTAGGTATTTGACATGATGGAATCGAGGTTTGCTTGTAGATCTCCTAACCCAAGTGATGTGTCCGAGACGTCAGTCCTCTCCGAAGACTGAGAAGAAGGAGATAACGACGACGATGAATGAGATGAATGAACAGAGAGACGTCGACTCATGTACTTCGGTACACAAGTAATTACCAACGACAACCGGTCGCTGTTTTGATTGATCGAAAAGGGTGATTGTCTTCCAAACAATCACGTGAAGAACGCAGAGGTTTTAGCTTGTTGGGCTCCTAACCTAAGAAGTTGTATATGATAGATGATTGATAATGATTAATTAGTTGAAATTATAAGATCTAAACTAAACATGAATTTTCTGATCAATACAGAGGAAACAGAAGGTTTTGTCTCTGAAAGACAAAACATCGTTTCTGAGAGACAAAACTTTGCTTCTGAGGAACGGCAACTTTTCTGTCACAGCAACTTTCCAAAGAAAGCATCTGAGAAACGGTTCGGATGACCGACGCCTGAATGAGCTTAGGTATGACGGACAGACTACGTCAGACCGTCACACCTTGTCACGACGTAGTCTTCAAAACGATTTTGATTTGATTTGCTTTCAAAGTGGGCATGGCGCTATGACTGCCGCATCGCCGCTGCGAACATTCTTTTTTGCTTGCTGGTGCTGCTTTTCAGGGATAAGCGTTGTTGCTGTTACAGCGGCTGTCCATGAATTTCAGACTACTGCCATCCGATCCTCTTTTTCCGTCAACAATGGTATCTTTTCGTTGAGAGGCGGAGATGTAACCAAATCAGAGAAAAATGCCGATAAAATACTTCTAGTTGGACGAACGACTCCATCAGGCTTTCGAGATACTCCATGGATAAAGAAGCTGGCATCATTACATGAAGGCAAAGCATCTGAACGAGATTCCGTATCATCATCACCCGGAAAGTCTTCCAGCCGCCTTGGTAGAACGTACAATCCCCTCCGCATGTACGTTACATGCCTGACCATTGTTTCTATCTGGATCACCACTGGGACGCTCTTTTATGCCATTTGCAACGACTGGCCCATCCCTCAATCGTTCTTTTACGCTGTCGATGCGGGTATGAGCATTGGCTTTTGTACCGATGTGGTTGAAACCAAACTGGTGTCAAAAGCCTTTACCATTTTGTATATTTTATTGGGCGCTTCCGTTGTAGGTGGTGCATTGGCATTGTTCATTCAGGATGCTATAGAAGGCATCCATGACAACCAGCACGATACCAAAGAATATCAGCTGCTACTGGAACAAAAAGTCTTTGAAAAATTCAACGTATCTAGATCGGGAGCGCTGAATTTGGAGGAATTTCGGCAATTGCTGCAGGCGTCCACAAAGGCGCCATTGTCCGAGAGGGATATTGCAATGCTGTGGTCGAAATTCGATCGTCTTAAGGATGGTGTGATTCATTTTGAAGAATTTGCTGGGACCTATCGAGGAATCGAATCATTGATTGCATCATTGCATGATGCCGGAAGAAAAACAGTGATGTCACCCATTTGGTTTTCCTCCACTGTACAATTTGTGTGGTATGGAGAAAACCGAATATATTTTGTGTTCGTGGCATGGGTGTTGCTGGGCGTTGTGTGGGGCATGCTGGATCAGGGATGGGATCCGATAACTTCTACACATTTTGCTGTTAGTGCCCTAGCAACGGGGGGACTGACGGCACCACGCGTCAACAGCGAGGGAATTCTTCCAGCGGAGCCAGCGATTTTTTGCGGTTTATATTGTTTGCTGGGAATACCACTCATGGCAGTCACGTTGGGACACTTTGCTCGTGCCTTAGTGTCTGGTCAAGTCGCGGCGATGGAGAGAGATGCGTTGACACGTCCGATCACAGCTACGGAATACAACGTGGCAAAGCAAAACTTGACAGTCCGGGCATCTGGTGCTGCAAAAGGACTGAATCTTGGGGACTTTGTGGTGCTACAACTAATGAGACAAGGCAGACTTTCTGTGCAGATGTTCGAAGTGTTGAAAAAAGAATTTGAGATGCTCGACAAGGACCAAACTGGGATGCTATCCCTACGTGAGGCGACGAACTGCAATCTCGAAGATGAGGATCGTGAAGCTGACAAATAGTTTCAGTAATATTCTACCTTGAATGCCTTGTTATGCACTGCTGAAGTTCAAAGTCATTCGGACTGGATCTCTGGTTTCTATAGATGCTCATAGTGTGTTTGACACCCTATTTTCCACTTGTACGGCCATGCTTCTTTCTGTATTCTATTTCATCCACCTAGACCTCGGATCGTCAGAAATAATTTGGAATTCTCGTAGATATTGTAGTCATGAACCATTGCATCTTCGTGAAGACGAAGGCCGTTGAAAAGCAGCATTTGTTGATCTGGATTGATTCCTTCCTTCATCTTGATCTTCTTCGAAACTTCTTCAATAGTATCGTCTGGACTGACACTCAAAGCGATACATCGGCCACTCAAAATCTGAACAAACACTTCCATCGGCTTTCTTTTTCTCTTGACCGAAGCAAGACGTTGAAGCTCTTCCTGATGTTTCTTCCTCTGTATTTGCTTCACAAGGGCAACGTTTCGGCCTGTAATCCTCGATGAGCTTTTTCTTGGAGCTACCATACTGAATCACTACGAGTATAATATGTTTCAACTACAAGTACAATGAACCGCACAGAGATCGTGACTGCAACTGTTACTTTGACAACAATCGCCCGTATAGGCTTCTTGGGAACGATCACTACGGAAAATCTGACGGCGTGGATTGGCAAACATTGTCAAACAATAATAAGTAAAAATTGTTGAATTCTACAGTTTTAGCGGATTCACGAGGGTATGTCGATTCCATTGATGGCCGTTGGAAGCCAATCTCGACAAAAAAGTGAGAGGAACAACTCCTTTATTTTACTACGGAGTACATCGTAATGAGTGAATTTTTTAGATTTCCCTACCGTACTGTTAGTAATTACTGTAAGTACCTCTTCTGTAATACCGGTACGTTCAACGTAGCCTACCGGTACGACTACCGTCGTAGAGATTTTAACATTGGAAACATGAATCATGCCTCTTCTTCTTCCTCCTCTTCCTCCTCAAAGTCACTAGGAAAGTTAATGACGTGTCCAATTCCACGAGGTTGATCGTCACGAAGTGCCACTTTCATTTTTCTTTCAATTTCATACATGAAGCGACCCATGAACTTTTCAGGGAGACCTGTAAACTCTCCATCTGTATAAAGGCTGATGTCAATGTGCTCTCTTCCATCATAGACCAAGATAGCATCGCCCATTGAAGTCACTGCAGCAATCATCCCACCCTCTCCAAAACCAGTAATCTGTCTAACAGTGCTTGGAATCATGTGGATGCCAGTCATGGCTGCCTCCAGATGCCCCCAGAGTTCGTTAAGGGTAAATGCCAGTTCCTCCTTGTACCCATCACTTTTTACTAGTTGGAATATGTTCTGACGACCGAATGGACTCTGATTTGCAAATTGGACTCTTCCTGGTTTGCTGTCATAATCTTCTTGCTTGAAGACTCTGGGTTGGAAGTCTTCCTTGAATCTGTAAAGAGCTCCATGGATCTTTCTCAGTTCAATAGTAGCTTTTGAGTCAGACAATCGATCTCTCAATCGGTTTTCTAAGTTCTTGTATTCATAGTTGGCTTGTTCATTATTGCTTGAGAAGACCACCAGATCAAAGGTCTTTTCATCTGCTTGGAGGTAAAATTCAGCATGAGAAGCAGGATCTAAGCCCCATTGCTTCCTGAATCTATCAAGCAGGTCACGACGCCAGGTTTCACTCATGTCACTCAACCAAGACGCTGCCACCATGTGCTCTGATGTCAACTGATCCCTTAGCGTCTGACTGCTGGTAATACTTGCAATGATCTGATTCATTTTGTATGATGATGATGGATCCATAATGAGAATGTCCAATTTAGCTTCTGTCTGTGCCAATCCCTTTTTCAGAGCTTCCAAAATTTCAGTCTCACAGGCATATGCATTTTCGATCTTCTCTTCAAGTCCAGGGCACTCATAGATAGGAATTAGTTCCTTGATACTTGCCAAATCTTGCAATGTTTTCAATCCAGTACACTCCTTGCCCCTTTCACCACAGACAACAACAGCAGTGATGCCCTCATTCTTTAATGTGAGTGGTAGAACTTCCTCAAAAGCAATAGAACTGGCCATGACAGGATCAAGTTTTCCAGTTTTGACAACATCCTCTTTGCAGTTTCGGAGCTGCTTGACTTTAGGTCCTAAGATTTTCTGGTCCTCTCTCCATGTGCTTGTGCCAAAAACTCCACCCACTACAACTCTGTAAGCAGAAACATCTTTACTTCCAACAGCCTCAACAAGAGCAGCTTTCATAGAGGCCATCATGTAGGTTCTACCCCACAAATAAATGTCAAAAGCTACATACTGATCAAGTGGCCACACTTTGGCTTCGATGTATCCATCAGATAAAACCACAATACTTGTGTCATGGTCATAGATTGGGTCCGAAACCAATGCAAATCCATTATTCTCAGCTACAGCTTTCAACAAGCTTGTGAGGTCATTGGGCAGGTTTTTATCTGTATCTTCAGCATTAACAATTTCCAAAATTCCTGCTGTTTTGTCTTGTTCTGTTGGATCTTCAGGGATTTTCAGGTTGCATTTTTCTTTGGGAGCAATATTTTTTCGATAGCCATGCATAAGATCATACCGAGTCTCAGGGGTATGCATTGTTCCATAGAGGAAGTTCTCAACATGAGGGTCATATACAGGATCATGGAAGAAATCTACATTGTTGCTACCAAAAGCCAGGACCTGACTGCAAATTACAGGACTGTCATAGTGAAGCTCCAAGGAGTAATCAAAGGCAGAACTCAGCTTCTCCATGTAATGCTCATTCTTCACCATTACACCAACGGGGTTCAACAGCAAAGACAATGCATCAAAGACATCAAGCTCAGCAGTGACAGAGAATGAAACAACAGTTTCAGACAGATCCACCAATACAAGGTCAAATGATCCCCAATAGTCCTCTGGCAGCAACAACAAACTCTTTGTAGCATCTCCAAACCACCATTCAACTCTAGGATCATCAAAATGTGGGCTGGTCTTGAAATGCTTGAAACATTTTCTTACCACAGTCTGATCCAACTCCAACCCTACAACCTTTTCTAGATTGGGGTATTTGAGAGCTTCGTGCAACAACATGGAGTCACCACCACCAATGAAGATGACTCTTCTTACATCCTTGACAAAGCGGGCTGCTGCATGGGAAACATATTCATGGTATTGTGGGCGGTAGTTGGAACAGATTTGGACAATATTGTCCAAGTCCATGCATATGTCGTCCGTGCTAGGCTTTTCAGTGAAGGTCATCTCTTGGTAGTAGGTCTTCACATATTCTAGATCATCAAAATCTGTAAACTTCATAATCTCTCTGTTGTCGCAAGTGGATCTTTGATAGTCCAGATCATCAAACTCCCAGTCAAGTGTGTCATAGTGGCTACCATTCGCAGTAAGCGGAAAAAGATCTTCGGTTGCTCCACAGCTGCCACTGTCATCGTTTGGACATGTTTGCTCTTCGGACGTTTCTTTTGGTCTGACAGTGTCTCGAATGTCTGCTTTCGTGTCAATAATTGGCACTGTGGTCATTGGTCCCATGGCATCCAATGCAACAGACATGGCAATGATGTTGGCATCGACAAACTTCCAAACTGTATCCCATTCGTGTCTGGCAATACCATGATCTCTATCCTCGAATTCGAAATTCCAGTCGATATTTTTCATCCGACGCAGTCTCTGAATCTCCGACTTGAGCTCAACCTTGATTTGTTCCCGGGTTTTTGCGTCGGTCTCACGAGGTTGCTCTTGCCAATGAAGCACGAGCTTTCCTTCGTCATCCTTGTCTAGGTCAAACTCAATCTCGTCTTCAACGAAATGCCATCGTTGAGGAAAATATTCCACGAATCCATAGTCCCTCAAAATTTCTAGAAATAGCAGAAAGAAATACGACGATGACAATTTCGTGAAAGACCTTGGCGGTCCGAATGCTGACAACAATGAAGTTACGGCATCTTTTGGTTCGTACGTACCTGCGGTGCCATATCCGAATTTTCTCCCCGGACATTGTTCGCATTGGTTGTAGGAGATCATGATTTGTTGTCCTGGTTCGATCCTCTTGGTTGCTGTCGTTAAATGGTACTTTCCTTCTTCCATAATGGTCTTGGTGTTGGTCCAGTTTCCATTGCGATGATTGTAGGCGTCATACGCGGGGATCATGATGGAATCGTCAGATCGTTGGACTACCAGCAATGCTGCCTTCCTTGCAATCTTGTCGGACGGATCACCTTTGCAACGCCTGACCCAGTCATTGATCCAGTCGTCAGGGTCTTCTGGAGGGAGTCCGTCACCTAGCACTTCTTTCAACAACGCTTTGCCGGGTTCCGACCAAGCCGATGGAATCTGACTATCGGCCTCTCCGTTGAGATATACCGCGTACGGGGCATACTTTGATCGGTTGCCCAGTTTCATTTCTCGAGCAACGGCAGTGACGGTTCCACAGCATAACTGGCCATCTTCGTTGGGAATGTCACTCTTGATGATGTTGTCCCATGGAATGCGAGCAATGACCTCGCCTTTTTCGATGCGTTTGGTCGCATAGACACCCAGCGGGCTATTAAAATCGCCTGGAACTTCACGTCGGACATCTTGCTTCGATGTGATCCATCCTTCTGTACTGCCAGAAATCCAGTTGAAGATTTCACGAGCCTCCTCCAAGTGTGTGTCGACCAAAGGAATTTCTTCTGCAGGAACAATGACGGCGACGGCACTGAAACATAGGGAGACAAATGCGGACTTGAAATGCATTTTCAATGCTTGATTTCACAAAAATGGTCGAATATATTATCCTAAAGGATGATAACAGGAATCATGCGTCAAATCTCGATCAATGATGATGATGATGGCGATGATGAAAGGAGAGATTTATTTGGGAGGTACGGAGTAAGAAAAAAATGATGTTGGCAGCACGTGTGTCGCACACGACGGAAGAGACGAATTCACAGTCAGGTAGACTTACTACGGTAGCACGATACGGTACCGGTACAACAGCAGAACAGAGTTTGCCTCGGTACTACGGTACTGACTGTGAGCACGGTAGGCACGGTAGGGTATTACTGGTACGTACTTCTTCCGTTTACGAGTATTCATTTGCGTCATTTTTGAGGATCCCGCAGCAACGATGAAACATGCAGGCGCGGCGGTGGAAAAGATTAGGTACTCTTGTACTGTGCACTGTCGTACCCCGAGTATGACCATAGTAGGAACGACTGAAGCCATTACGTATGTCGTATATGATGATTGGTATGGTACATTTGTGGTATGACTACCGTAGGTAGCGACTACCTGTAGAGGTAGAGTATCATGCTCGGACAGTGGTCAAAACGCAAATAGAAGAAGATTGAATTGACTGTGAATCAAACACTGCCAGGTCAATTTAAAATAGGGGAAGCCAAGAGGATTAAGGTACCCAAGACTAATTGACATGCTCCAGGTTGGTGAGGTCCTGTCATGGTGGACTCTGTCATCCATTACAGTACATCAGAGTCAGTATTCACTTACTACTGGAAGTCACAAAAACGCAACTCGTAGATAAAAGTTAAAATTACTTATATCATTTGGTCATGAATGAAAGAACCAGGGAGGATAGAGATAATATTGTCATGAATGGCATTGAGTGAATAGCCGCAGACATGGGTACATCATGGAGACAATCCAAGTACTGTCCATAGCCACTTCTACTCTGCCATTCTGTAGAGCTTTCTATCATGGTCCCTTCCCCAGCTTCATTGAATGACACTACAAGCTGCCAAGGTTCCCTGCTCCTTGTCATTTCCTTTACATTCAGACAAAATTTTCTAGGAGAAATTCTTGGAACTCTGGCTGTTTTCTGGATAGCATGCCAAAACCCAGGAGAAATAACAAAGGAATACCCTCGGTTGCGAACAACTCCATCATCACCACTGCCATATTGGTGAAAAGAATCTGGTTGCAAAGCACACTCTTTATGATTACTGAAGACTTTCATGACCAAATACCATTCGTCTCTGCTGGCTTGTTTCCAGCGTTGCACAAGCTCACAGTTCGAATTTTCATTGTAGACAAATATCAATGGCTTGCCATCTTTGTATGCCCACGCAGGATGCCTGGCAAACCATCTCATCAAGTAACTCAAGTCATTCTGAATCTCATACACGGAAGGATTCCACTTCATCTCCTTTTCATAGTAGATTGTCCATTTCAGTGTTGAATTCTTGGCAATGGTTGCATCCAGTAGCATTGTCAACCTAGCTCTATCCAAGTGAGTGTCTGGACCCCACCAAGATGCAATGCTGAGCCCAAAATAAGCATAGTCCAGAGAGTCGATGTGGTATCTCACAACATCAGGATTGCTGGACGAATACCAACCCATGGAAGGTTTATAGTGGGACCAATGTCCGTTCACCGTGAACGTGTCTGGATATCAGGGATAGTAAAATGTCCCTCGAATCGGAAATTCCAAATCCGTCGGCTTGGAATGATTGTAATAGTCACGTGGAAGACCTCCTAGCCATAATCTATTCGAGCCGTCCTTGAGGGCTATCTGGCCGCTGTCGTCAATGAACAACTTCGCTGTCGGATTGTTTTGCGTCTTGGTGCTCCAAACTCCCTGCCTGTTTGCGTCTCGTACGATTAAATTGCCGTCTGTTTGCATTATCAAGCTGGTCCCACCTGTCGTTCCAGCTGACCAGATGAGTAGCGGGCTTTTGTCGGGGTTTATTTGAAGATCTTGCAAAACAAAGTCACCAGTTGCGGAAAGGCCGGCACGAAACTTCTTTCCCGGAGAGGCACGGAATTCCCCGCGCTCAAGGAATTCATTGGGATACAAAACTACCGACTCTGGTGTTGATACACCGAAATCATTGCTGGTCTCGTTTTGAACTATAACGATAGAGAGAGATTGAACCGGCGGAGTGATTCGGGTGAATATGAGAATAAATAACAACAGAACAAAGAACAAGGTATGGAAGAAGGTGCAAGTCGAAGCTACAGTAGTCATCTTTCATCTCAGGACCGCTTTCAGTAGCTGCATTCCAAGCTCCTAGCAGAGGAAGGGTGTCGGCGTTCGACTAGAACCAAGACGAAGATGAGAGATTTAGAGAGGCTCACAGTGAAACAGAGGGTAGAATATCTATTCTGGGATGATGACTCTCTACAATCTGCAATTCGTTCTCGTTGTTCCTCTCTCTCGTCGAGGATTGACAGATGATGTTGTTACAGTTAGTCCCGTTTGAGGATACCCTGGAGATCATCTTGGCTTGCTCGAGGCCGGCTACCACCTACCCACTCACGGTCAGGACAAAAAATAATGATCGAATCAATCTTTTTAGGCTGTTGTGTTCACTCGATCGAATGTCGTGTTGCTATTTTAGAGATGATTGGCATGTTATACGGAAGATAAGAGCTTGCCCGTTGAAGACTATGAATTAAAGTATTGCATCGTCATAGGTAATAAAATTATTGTTCTCTCTCAGCCAGCCTTTGAACATGAAAGAATCGGTATTACATTTAATAATAGCCAATACGCTACTTGCACTCAATCGTCGCTGCCACAGATGTACCTGGGGATTTCATACCTTGTATCCGGATCATTTTGTATGCTGTGCTCTTGTCCTTGCTTTCTATTACCGGATTCATCGCTATTGTTCACATCATTGTCATCATCCGACACATTGTAGTTTCGTATATTGGCACATCTCTGTGATACTGAAATTACACTCACGAGCCAGGCGCTCATGTCATTGGCTGTGTCCACACCCGTTCTAGCATCAAGCAAAGCACCCCATTCCACCTTCAACTGCTCTTCCTCGCTAAGACCACTTTGGTGACCTACCAGGACAACAGCGTTGTCGTCTTCCTCGACGAAAGAATTGTTTGGGTCCCCTCCGTCAATAGATGACGTGTCCGAATATCTGGAAGTTTTCAGAAACGATCGTAGACCTTCCCCAACGGATCGAGGCATCTGCACCACGGCTGTCGCAGCGGCCAGCGCAGCCAATGCACCTAGACTTGTATCGAAGTCTCCGTCACATTCACTTTTTGCCGCTTTCGATCTCGAGACTTTTTCTCTTCCGCAATATGATCATCTTTTTGCCGATTGGATTTCTTCTTCTGAGAAGGACTGCTTTCGTCTGTTCTTTGCATATCTTTGTGACCATGATTGCGGTAAAAGCTCCGTTTGGCTACAGGTTCATCGCAATACTTGCAGAGTAGAAATTTTATTCCACCTTGGCGGCATATAGGATGTGAACACACCAAATCTTCTCCATGTAGCGCATTTACTGGAATTTCCAGAGATGCAGTCTGCATTCGTTCGGTAGTACAAAAGGGGAGGTAAAAATGTCAGTCAGAAATAACCATTTGAGTGAAGAGATGTGCAACAACAATTGCTCACGTTGCCACTGTGATTCATGGGCATGCCACGGGCGCGACACAACAGAATTTTGGAACTGCGATGCAATGCCTCTTCCTGCCGCGCCTTGCTGTTGGAGACTAACACATCACATATACCATTTGCACCGCCTCCTTTCGTACAAAGATAAGTCGAATTGTAGCTGTCACTGTCCGAGCTGCCATTCCGGACCGAAGTGGACTCCGGGGGATGATTGGTCTGGGGAAGAAGCGACACATTTTGCTGCTGAGGAGGAAGTATCGCAGAATTTGTCGAAAAAGGCAGCAATTGGGCAAGTGCTTGTGACTGGCAATGAGCGGAGAATCCTTGGTTGAGGGCTGCTGAGTTATTTCCAGTTCTTCCCAACAAAGTGTTTGTCAAGGTAGAGAGCAAAGCCAAATTGAAACCGTTCATACTATAATTTGAATTTTCTGGCCCTCTCTGTAGCTGCGTTTGAGGCTGTGAAAGAATGTGTTGCAACAAGGCTAGTGAATCGATCCCTCCCAGGACACCCGGTATAGTATTGATCCCCAGACTGTTTTTGCTGTCGTCAGCAACTCCAATCAAAGCACCACTGTGGCTGATTCCGAAGGAAGAGGTGGCTCTGGAAGAAGAGCTCAAACCTAAGGGATCTCTCACAACAGATAAAAGTAACTTCTGGGAAAGTCTTGTTTCGGACGACCTTCATGGATCGACAGGCGTCGAGATCTCCTCTAAAAAAGTTAGGATGAGAGCATTGGCCCTTAATTGGACCCTTAGAGGCCGTGCGAAAACACCTTCTGTTACTACTGCATAGTAAAACTGGATAAAAGAATTCAAAATTATGAATCAGCTGTATGTGTTGAGACAGTCCAAATATTGGCCATAGCCAGAATCGCTAGGCCATTGTGGAGAGTTCTCAATCATAGTCCCTTCACCAGCCTCATTAAAGCTTACAATCAGCTGCCACTGCTCTCCGCTTGCAACCATTCTTTCTGTATTTTTACAAAATGTATCTTGAGTCACCCTTGGAAGCAGCGGAACATCTATATCTGCTCTCCAGAATCCCGGAGACAAAACAAAGGAATGTCCAGGATTGTGAATTGTTCCATCTACTTCCCCACATCCATATTGGTGCCAGGAATCTGGTTGACTAGGACAATTTAAGAATCCTGGGAACAGTTTAAGAACCACGTACCACTCCCCATTGCTTGCCTCTTTCCACCTATTTGCAACATCACATCCTGCTTCATTGTACACAAATATTACTGGCTTCCCATTTTTGTGCGCCCACGCTTCATGCCATACAAACCACTTTTTCAAGTAATCCAGATCTGCTCTGATCTCTCCTGCTGTTGGGTTGAGTTCACGCTCACCCTCATGATAGACACTCCACTTGAGTCGAGAATTCATGGCAATGGTCTGATCCATCAACATGGTTAGCCTTGCCTTGTCCAAGTGGGTGTCTGGCCCCCACCAGGAGGCAATGCTGAGATCAATATGAGCATATTCCATAGCATCCACATGTACTCTGGCAACTTCTGGATCGCTTGAGGAATACATTCCCAAGGCAGCATCGAAACGGGCCTGGTGGCCATTGACCGTCCATGTTTGTGGGTACCATCTTTGGTGTAAGATGAGAAAATCGAAACAAAATAAGAAGAAAGTGTTAGAAGAAGCAAGGATGCATGGGAAAATTCTTGATTCCGATGATTTTAACACTTACGGATAGTAGAAAATTCCTCGAACAGGATATTGCAGTTCTTCGGTTGATGGAGGAGGGCCGCGATAGACACTTCTTGGAACTCCGTCCATCCAAATGGCAGTGGATACTTCAGAAGATGAAGAGGTTTGTGTGGGAGAAAAATTTTCGTTTTGGAGGGAAAGCTTTCCGCTGTCCGTAATGATCAAGCGCGCTCCCGGGTAACCATGCGTTTCGGACGACCACAGCGTTGCTTTTGCAGCATTTCGCAGCAAAACGTTTCCATCAGTTTGCAGATAGAGACGGACACCGTTTCCGGCGGTTTTCGTGGACCAAATCGTCCTTCGATCGATATCACCCTCGTGGGTTAAGACCAAATCACCTCCATTGGTCACTTCGACTCGGTATTGGCCGTTGGGTGATGACCGGAATTGACCTGCTTCTAGAAATTCATTGGGATGTAGAACCACTATTTGTTCCATGGACGATGATGGCGCTTCCGGCGAGACGAGAGGATCTTCACTAACCTCGTTGTTCTGCTCTTGTGGTGGTGGAACCGGTGAGACAGTATCATAAATGTTGATTTGATCTGTGGGGATAATGGTTGGTGGCTGCTCAACCGGAGGTGTCGGTGTCAGAGAAGGTGTCGGAGAGAGTGTCGGCGATTGTGATGGCTGGTCTGATTGGTTTTCGGTTGGCGGTACCGTCGCTTGAATGGCTTGAGTAGGGTACACTGACGGTGATGACTCCTCGATTGTGGGATCGTTCGTATCAGCCCATGGTGGGGAAGTTCCCGATGGTTCCTCCTTGTCGTTTATATCCATGCCGATGGGTTGATCTCCCTCTACAACCGGGTTTCCACTCTTACCACGCCTCATTCTAGCGTTGCGGACGCCCAAGTAGACGGTAGCCCATAACAACCCCGCGAGCAACAGGGTCAACGTGACAAACATGCTCCATTTCCTGGTCCACTGTTTCCGGTTCCAACATGATACTATATCGCCTCCATCACCACGATTGCTGTCCTTCCCATGTTCCTCTTCTACTACCCACCGGTCGATGCGACGCAAAGAAGACAGCCTGCTTTTGGGGTTTGCCTCCCAGTAATCGTTGTCTTCATCAAGTCGGAGGCAGTATTCAATATCATCATTCGACGCAAAGGAGGCACTTCTTCCGGCATTGTCTTCCTCAGAACAGACTGTGTCTGTCCAGCTTGCCAAAGGGTAGAGCGGTCTCTCGAACTTTTTCGTCATCTTTTACTTTGTATCTGATCTACATTCAAATGGACCACAGTAAATGGAGATGAACGTGTACATACAGTGTATTTCTTGAGACATTTTAGTGGTTGCTGCAACAAGAAAATCGGAGTGTACCATCGTCGGAAGATACTATTGACCCTAAAATATCAAAAACAGAAAAAGTGATGAAGAAATGTCCGAGAAATGTCCGCCGTCCTTTTTGTTAGGTAAATAAATATGCCGTCATTGGATGAAATCACAATGTTTGTAAGATTGGGCGCAGTTTTCTGTGTGTGTTCTAACTTCCATTGCAGTCCCAAAAGCAACAACAATACATGTTACATTTTCTTTCGTGTTTTGGTCGGAGTTTGAAAGGTGTGACCTCTACCGTAGCTAGCTAGGAGAGCTTTGGCTTTTCCGGTCTCCGCATTCGACTGCGGCACATCATACAATGATTTCAAAAGACGTTGTACGAGGAATCGCATGCCGAAAGTTGCTCTTGTTGTCCGAAGTTCATAACATTACTACGACGTATGCAATACACATGTACGGATGAGACCAATCTGCATGCCAAAATGAAGAACCTGAGTAATACGAGTACTGCTGCTACTACCTAACAAGTAGAGTTGTAATGCAAACTTTATTTGTCATGGTGGGAGATGGTTCCTCTTCGTGCTTGCTGCGGTTTCACATTACGTTTTTTTTGGTGTCATAACGATCCAATCATGTAGAGTACGACGCAGATGCCACACCCAGAATTCTTTTCCCGGGCAATAGAGATTCCGTGGATCTGCCTCACGTACAGCATCATCGACACTATCCAGCGCATGCCAAGATTCACTTTTGTTCCTCATTTCTGCGACGTTGCAACACTCTTGGCTCCGAGACAATATGTGAATTGTTAATGGAAGGGTCGCCAGGCCCTCACTCTGCCATTTTCCCGGAAACAAAACTGTAAAGGTACCCTTCCAAATCATCTTCTCCATTGGTGTCTGTACTCTGCACTTCTCGCGGAGTTTGTGCCAAGAAAGAGTTCAAACTTCAAAAATTTCGAAACCATAGAAGATCCTTCGTACTGCCCCCAGCGTTATCGACGAACAAAACAGGTTAGCCTTCTACTACGTATGTTCGATGTTAGCCCAAGCTGGGTCCCAAATTTATCATTCTTTCACTTTAAGTCATCCTGAACGGCTACAACGGAAGCTCCCCGACTAGCTCAGATTTCCACTTCAACGAAGCGTCCTGTTCGGACGTGTCATCCAACGACATTTTCATTGTTTGTCCAAAGGGAGCATCAATTGAATGTTGACCCAGCCAAGACAAATCTACCAAGTCAAACTCATCATATTTTATCGTGTCCACATGTTTTGACACGATCGCTGGATCTAATGACGACAAAAATCCATGTGTAGGCTCGAACCGACTTCCTTCCCAAGACGAATCGTCATCGTGCGTGGCGTCATGCTACGAAAAAGTTTCCCCGTACGGGAATGAAAATGACAAGGTACTTCTTGGGTCTCGCCTCGGCGCGAGGAGTACACCATCAAACCGCAATTTGAAAGTTCCAGCATTTTTTTCTTGTTTGAAAAAAGCTCTTGCAGAATCCTAGAATCTCCTCTGTTCTTTTCTATCACCAGATTCCTCGTCATGTTGAGGGACCATTCGGCTTCCACCCGTACGATTGGAATACCATACGACACCATACCACGGGCGACAATTTCATACATGATCATGTCCCCGCGATGATAAAAAGTATAACTTCCAACCGTTTGGCTCTGAGATGGAGAACAAAAGCATTCCTCGATCTGCAGGGCTTGGTTCAGCCCCAAAACAACTCCGTAGCCTAATCCGGCTCCGTTCTCGTTGCAGCAACGATGTTCTGCTGAAAGAAAAGGTGCATGAAATGACGGTACAACTGTTTGTTTGCCATTCTAAACTAGCTCACCTAGTTTGTAGTACTACAGAAGCTACGTTGAAATAGATTTTCGTGTGCAAAATAGCCTTGAGTTGATCTCTAAAGCTCATTACGAGTTAGGCTGGCAAGTGCTCTATTGGCGCGTTGAGCGACAACGACACTTGCAAAGCAGAAGAATGCAACAATCACTGTCACCAGGATAACCTCTGTCAGGACTTGTGTCCCGGCCCGTTCTTTCTTGTCTTCGTAATGATGTTGATGGCCTGTATTGAAATGAAGCGGCACAAAATCAACTCGGCGGTATCCTGATGCGTTGCTTCGGTGTTCGTTTTCGAGGCGGAAGAAGCCCCAGAGAGTTCTTCGAAAAAGTTCTAACATCATGCTCAACGCTGTCAAGTACTCTGGGACTGCAAACGCCGCTCCAGAAGATGGTGGCACAAGCGTCAATACCCACATGAATCGAAGAACTAAATCCACAGCAATGGTACAGTAATAGTAGTACTTCCGCGGATACATTAACTGTGGGCCCAAGTACCCATACTTCTTCTTCCCAAGACCCCAATCCATGTAGACATCCCAAGCAAAGGAATAGAGGGAGGACGAAACAAAGAGTACCGTCCATAATATTTGATAAAATGGGATGCCGTCACCTTGGTCACGACCTGTGAATTCAAGATATAGTGGATGGAATGTACCAGCCAAGGTGACCATTTGTGACAACGCATATTTTCCAGCGTTTGCCAAGTGAGGGAATCGATCTCCGGTGTCATGAAATTTTCTAACGCATTGATTGAAGCGAATCAATAGCGGAAGTTGCGTCAAGATGGGGATAAGAACGTTTTTGTACCATCGACTGTGCGCATAGTTTTTGAACGGAGAGTCGGACTCATCATTCACTAGGAAGTCACCTGCAACCACCCAACAAATGCTTAAAGGACAAAAGCGAGCAAAAGTATTAGATATGAGGCAACAGAAAACGTAAATAAATTGATTTCAAGCTTGATGAGTCCTTACGTCCAAGCAATGTCCTGAAATACTTTCACCAAACTCGTAAAGATATCACCGATGTAAGTCTGGAAAAAGGTAACAGAGTTGACGGGAGCAGTGACAACCTTGAAAATGATGTTCCACATCGGCCTTCTCTGTCGGAGCGGGAAAATAAGCTTAACTATGGTCAAGAAGACAAGAATAAGAGGATAACCTCCTGGTGGGATGACATTTGGCATATTATGCGAACCAGACTTCAAGAATCATGTTCGATATCGTGCATGTGAGATACATCGAGGAAATCTTCCTTTACATGGCATTCAAAAACGTCAGTCAGACAACGTACCTTGTAGTAGAGAAGCATCAAGAGCATGTATATCAATGTATTGTCGACGGCTTGAGCAAAAATCCCAATCGGTGTTGAAACATGGCGAGGATCCAGGTCAAATAGATAGATGTAGTTGATTCTATACCTTGTCCAAACGAACACACTGCAGCCCCAGAACCACTGCAATAACAGGAGACCACCGCAACCTCGGAACACAGGAAACGCTGCTCTGGCTCCAATAGTTGACGTTCCGTCTGCAACAAGCCCCCAAACACAGTCCCAACATACCCATAAAGCAAGGACAGCGCACATGCCCATTCGATAGCCGAGTTGGAGTTGGGACCAATCCATTTCAAGACCATCACCTCGTTTGGTAAGCATTTGTGCTTTGGCCGCCCGAATGTCGCCTTCACAAAACCAGTTAGCGTAAATTCGCTCGTACTTCTCGGCCAAGGCATCCACGGCCTTGCCATCATTCAACATGCTCCTGGAATCCATGGCATCCTTGAAACGCCCCGCTTCCTCAGGAACGGACTTATCGAATTTCTTTACAATCTTAACAAAGCCGGTAATGTTCATGATAGCATAGTTGTGTAATAGCTTGGCAGCACGGTATTGTGCCACCATGGCTCGCTTGATTGATTCTGCTTCTGCCATTTTCTTTTCGTCCATTTCTGGGTTATCTTCGTAATCATCGTCATCGTCCACTCCACCAAGATTGATGATCTCCGTTTGAAACAGCTTCGAAAGATGACTATGGTGATGGCGACCACCATTGTGGTTAGTACTGCCAATACTGGACGAATTCCTCCCAATGCTGGTAGTGCTACCCGCCAACCGGTGAAAAATTTCCTCCATGCGCTGACCTACAGAAGAGCTTTGCTTTCGATGTGTCGGAAACGGTGACACTCTTCTTCCACCTCGCAACGACATGACAATATCATCCATTCCTTCTTCTCCTCCAGTTGCGGAAACATTGGATTTTGGGCGCAAAATTCCAAACGATTGTGCCACCGACTCTTTGACGTACTCCAACCGATCTTGAAGCTCTTGGAGTTTCTCATAATAGAACGAAACCACCTTTTTCCGTTCGGTCCGAAACATGGTATCAAACAACTGTGTTTGGTCGTCAATATCTTTCAGTGCCGCGATGACTTGCTTTTCGTATCGAGATTGCTGGTTGGCATGGGAACTCCGTGTGGAAAATCGTGCCAAGTGATCCGACAGGTTGGACAGGGTCCTTTGAATAGATTCTTGTGTCGAGTAATAATTCTTTCCTTCCGGTGATTGCTTGTTACTGTCTTCCATTTCTCCGACATGCTTTTCCAACAAGGATGTTCTTTCCGTAGATGCCCACTTTTCGTCTTTGTTGTCTTCTACCAAGACTTGGCGATCACTGTGGAGAGTCGGGAGACTGATGGAAGAAGCACCTTTAATGGTGTCGGTGCTGCTGTATTCTCTTGTTGCGGACAATGGTGATGATGAGGACGGAATGTTCCTTCCAGGCATCGTTGTGGTTGTCATCATTCCCGTTAGACTTCCCGCAGACACTGATGTTGCCATCATTCCATTGGATTCCTCCTCCTTTTGTTCGATCCGATAGCGCTGGGTAATTAGTTTTGCTTCTTCAGGATTTTTCTCACATAGCTCCTTATACTTCTTTTCGGCCGCTTTGGCCTTTTTGAGGATCTTTTTCAAGCCTTCATAATCAAGGTAATGATCGCTCCATTCCGACACCTTGTTGTCCTCGAGTTTGAGTCCAAATTCGACCATGATGTTGTTGTTGTTGTCGATGTCGGGTAAGTTGCTTCTGTGTGGATGCAACCCCTACTGTAGCTGATGGACTGATGGATTCCTCAACCAATAACTCCGTACTTTTTCAGAACGTCAAAAAGAAATTGCTCTCGGATACGAACCCGTTTCTTGTTTGGCTCCACAAACACTCCAAAGGTTCACGTGTAGCACATGCTACAGAACTTTTCTCAAAAAGAGTGATGCATGCAATTGCGAGCGAGCGAACAACAACTGGAATGCGCTTTGACTGTGAACGAGATACGACTACAGGACGTCGTACGACCAGGCCTCCCTATTTTCGGTGCACGAGCTTGTTTTCGGTGCAAACACCGAATTTAAGTTTTTGGGAAAATCGCTTATTTTCGGTGCTGATTGAAGTCTCACGTACAAAGGCCAGACGAAACCGTAACAAATTACCGTGTTTTGTAGCGCAGAAACACCACCGTAGAACGTATCATAGAACCACTCCTTACTGCTAACGCCGAACACAAGAGATAATTACCGGTACCTTGTTTACGACAGTACTTGTTACTTGTTACCCTTTACAGCACATCGAACAATGGCGGAATCAAAACGCAAAGGTAAAGCCAAGAAATTCAACTTGGAATGGATAGTGAAAAACGGCCTTGAAGTATCAACAAGGGATCCATCTACAAGTGAGGTGACTAACCCTAAGCAAACCGTATCAGACTGTTTCAACACTTCTTTGAAAAGAAACCAGCCTGTACACCCTCGATGGAATGGTGGCTAGTTGTCATCATAATTCAAGGCTTAGTGGAGCGCATAGAAAAAACCTTTTCAGCAATGCAAGGGACAAGAACTCTTGTATGCGAGCAGAGACAGTTACTGGCTGCTCTCAAACAGGACATCAAGGAACGCTGCTACATCAAAGGCCCTATGACAGATGAGGAATCCATTTCATTCTTGGCTGCTGTTAACAATGATCCATTACATGGATTTCACTTAAACAACTATTGTGTTCTGAGACAGGAGGTTACGAGTTTCATTGATGATGTAGGAAGTTTTGTCCAGTTAACTATGGATGGGTTAAGATCAAGCAGCAGTGATGCAGATAAGGAGGCACATGACTGCATTATATCAACAATTGCAAATTTCTTGCTGCAATTGGTCAGTGGAATATCTAAGGTGTGCGCTGAGCGTGACACTCACTCAGGAGATCACTGACCTCCTGTGCTGCCCCTTGAATTGTGTGGAGTACTTTCGAGAGACTTTGTGTCTTGTTTGGAAGATCAAAGAATTCGACTTGGGCACAAATTTTCAGAGGCAGAGGTGGAAAACATTCAGTTTTGTAAGTTGCGTCCAGCATTTAAGGAGCAAAGTGGATTTTCACAAATGCTGCTTGATGCCCAAGCATCTTGTGCTGTTCAATCATTTGAAAAGTGTTGGAGTCAACTTGGAAGTGAGTTTGAACAATTGAGAATGTTTTGTGGGGCCATTGCATGATTATGCTCAAGTACAAGCAGTGTTGAGTCCGACTTCTCCTTGATCAATTGGAGGAAGGATCCCAACTCGCAAAGCCTAAGTGACTTCTCCCTTGAATCAATACTGCATTGCAAGCAGTATAAGAAGCTCAGAGACATAATGGAATAAAACTACTAGTAGAAGATAGACAAAACATTGACATTTAAGGCATTTTATAGCGTGCACCGAATGTGCACCGAATTTGAGGTTTGAAAATGCACCGAAAATAGCTATTTGAGGTATTTTCGGTGCCCACCGAAAATAGGGAGGCCTGCGTACGACTGTCGCTTGGTACGTACCTGTACGAAGTAGTTCGTATAGTGCGGAGTACGACGGAGAAGCGGTAGATCGAGGGGGACAAAAGCAGACTTTTTTA
Organism: Nitzschia inconspicua; assembly: GCA_019154785.2. Taxonomy (NCBI): domain Eukaryota; phylum Bacillariophyta; class Bacillariophyceae; order Bacillariales; family Bacillariaceae; genus Nitzschia; species Nitzschia inconspicua. The sequence continues at coordinate 992,932 of JAGRRH010000020.1, forward strand.
GTTAACGCCGACCGTACAATAATCATTTTATTATTTTATTTATTTCATTTTTCATGCAGGTCTGAATGGGGCGTTTCACCACGGTACTACGCAGTACGACGGAATATTTGCTGTCAATTCTTTCCATCTCTCATCATCATCGAAGTCATCGGACTTCACAGTCTTCAAGGGGATAATTCAGTCCATCTTGTGTTTGTGGAATCTTCAGCGAATCACAACACAGTCAGTCGTACGACAGTGTAGAGGAGATGGGATACCGGTAAACCTCCGCAGTCCTATGATACGTAGTAATACTACGGTAGACTACGGTACTACTCGAAGAATGACTTGCATGAGAAAAGGAGTTTCTGATAAACACAACTGTCAGGCATGAACGAGCTAGAGGAAGATGACATTCAAGTGTGCGCTTTTGCCAATTTCAAAAAAGATAGCATTTTTAATTTGCCATGTATGCTCTTTTCGTTTTTGTTAAAAATACTACGTAGTAATTGTTAACTGTAAAACCGGCAATAAAAATGTTCGTAAAAGTCGACCTTGAGATTGTCCATCCATCAAAAGAAGACCTTTGGACGACCCAGTCCTATTTTAGATCCAGAATGAAAAGCTCTAATGCAGCATTAAACTTTTCATCTATCAATCGTATACACTCTTGTATTCTTCGACTTCGTATGTGCTGGTATCGTAGTCTTCGGCAATTTTGTATTCCTGTACCTCATACCCCTTCTTTTTGGGATGTTCTTCAGTCTCCTTCGAGTCTGCCGTTTCTCGGCTGTTCATGGACCTCTTCCATGAGGGAAATGTTGATACATTGTATGATAAGTGGTCATTACTGACTTGTAGCCCTTCGCGGTCCCGTTGTTTGGCAAAAGTATTAGCGGCTTGGATGGACTGATCTTGCCAGTAATTTTGAGCATGGACTTTTCGATTTGCGTCACGAATAGCTTGTTTTTCTTCTTCAGAACGAACCTTACCGGTGTATTGGGCATAATTGACAGCTGTTGAAGAGTCGTCCGCGATACTATCAGGATTTGGCAGGTGGTGGGTTAGTTGACTGCCAGTCAAGGGAACGGCGAACGCGATATCGACGTTTTCAGTGGAATATCGATCTGGTAGCAGGGGCCGTTGAAACTCTTCTTGGTCCTGATACTGCTCCTTGGCCAAAGCTTCGTCGTAATCAAAAACTTGTACAGGAACGGCGGCTATAGCGTTGTTGTGCCACGTTGATGTTGCAGAAGTGTCAGAAATTGCGATGACTTCGGTGGCCAATGGTAAAAGCGAACCCTCTACTTCGTCCATCGGTCGTTCTGTCATCATTTCAATACTGCTATTGGCAGTGACAGTGTTCTGTAACCCCCGGTCGTTGACAAATACTGCGTTCACTGGAGTTGACATGATGTTACTTGGTATCGGTTGTTGGTGTTGTTTTATGCATCAAGACGTGCTGGAAGCTGGAAGTATTTTTGTTACGCTTCAGAGTACCGTACCACAGTAGCACTTGTTTCACGTGACCTGATCGTAAACGACCCCTTCCCTCTTAAATTCCTTACGACTGACATGTGAATCGGTTGTCTGCGCGTCGATCAAACCAAGCGTATTTTGAAGAAGACTCGAAGGAATCGAAGCGAGGACGTGGCGTTTGCTATCCCCACGACGCGTTGTAGTATCTGGGGTCCAATCCCGTGAGATTGGATACACGGTCTGTCCGTGGTTCCTCAGATAACATCTTGAAAGTATCTTTTGACTTCTTCTTAGAAAGTCTATTCTTCCATCCTGACTCATAGTCAGTCCGAAAGTCCTTTCTCCCAAAAGATGGTCAATTAGTCAAGCAATAGATTGTAATCATAATTTCAGAAATTATCCAGTCTTATCCAGTTGTATGCCTGAGATAAGGCATTCTGATCAGACGCCTCGTCAATCTCTCGCAATCAACTATTGAAACGATTCAACGAAACCCAGCAACGATGGCCGATAACGCCAAGGTCCTAAAGGATTTCCCATGGCACAAACCACCCGCCAAGGAAAGTCCACCCAAGCTCACCTGGCATATAGGACGCACCACATACAAAATTTATTGTCATACAATCTCGAGCTTCCAGTCTTCGGATCTCGTTCCTCATTGCGTGGAGGTGATGGGATTGGTTCGCAGGGAAGTCTACAACAGCAACCATCTCGGAGAATCCTTGTTCCGTGCCCTGCTCATGACCTTAGATACCCCATTGGGAGCCCTGTGGGACAGGGTGGTAGGTGATATGGGCCCGGAACTTGTCATGTCGGTCGACAACTTCAAGGTTGCAGTCAAGCGTTTCATCGCAATCAATGGAACACCACAAGAACGCCATTCATTGGTTCGACAGCTCTTGCATCCGACTAAGCCAAGGGATCTCGACGTGTATTCCTTTTACTATCGTCTGATTGAACTCAACGGCTATGTCGACTACCTTCCTGGAATCGATCCCGAGCTCAGCGAAGACCAGCTAAAGCAAGCCTTTTATGATGGCATGCCGGCGCCATGGCGCGAACGATTCATCGTTGCGGGATTGAAATTCTGGGATATGTCATTGGCGGAAACCTTGCGTTATTTCCGTAACCAAGAGTCCTTAGCAGAGCAACGAGCCCAAGACAATCAAGCATCCAAACGAATTAAAAACAAGCGCAGATCCACTAATGAACAGCAATCAGCGGAGTCCGCCAAGTCATCCAAGAGCAATAAATTCAAGACCCATAAGGAAAAGGGTAACAAGAAACAGAAGGGTCGTGTCGCTGACGATGATCCTTGTCCAGTTCACCCGGGTAGCAAACACACTTGGGGCCAATGCAACGCCAATCGCTTCAACAGCACCTCCGACACATTAAAAGGCTCCAAAAACAAACCAAAAAACAAGAACCAGGGCAAATCGAAAGAACAGAGCAAAACCAACGACTCATCCGATCCATCCGATGGTTTTTCGAACGACGTCATTCCTGACGATTTCTACTCTAAAGAACGAACTGTCCCTGGCAGCCGCGCGATGCATATGACAACTCTAACATCGTCGACAACATTCGTTCCACCTTGCACACTTTGGCAGCGGACACAGAATTTGATTCCTTCTCTTTGCAAATCGGTTCCAAAGAGATCCTTTCTTCCAAGTATGATCAAGTTAGCACTGAAGAAGTAGCTCTACAGCAGCGTCATTTACCAGAGAGGCAGAGAACTGATCTTGCGGCAATCCTGCAACAATTCACGACTTTGTTTAGTGGTAAACTTGGCTGCTATCCGCATCATTAAGTGCATCTTGAACTAAGCGACAACGCAAAACCGTTTCGCTGTCGAGAATACCCAGTGCCGCAGGCACATCGTGGGGTCTTCAAGGAAGAATTGGATCGAATCGTGGAGATTGGGGTCCTCAGCAGGGCTCCTGCGTCTAAATATCTGTCTCCAACTTTCATCATTCCAAAAAAAGATGGAAGAGTGCGGTGGGTGAGTGACTTTCGCAAGCTCAATTCCATGATCACGCGAAAGGTATACAACCTACCACGAATACAGGATATTCTCAAGCGACGCAGTCGTTATCGGTACTTCACCAAACTCGACATCTCCATGCAGTATTACACCTTTGAACTCGACGACGAGTCCAAAGAACTTTGCACCATCGCAACTCCCTTTGGAAACTATCGGTACAATCGCCTACCAATGGGAATAAAGCAATCACCAGACATCGCCCAGCAAATCATGGAAGATTTGCTGCGGGACTGCCCGGATGTTGAAGTATACATCGACGACATCGGCATCTTCTCCAATTCATGGGAAGAACATAAGGTAAGCGTACAAAAAGTGCTCAAAATTTTACAGGACAGCAATTTCACGGTCAATCCGTTGAAATGCAAATGGGCGGTTCAGGAGACCGACTGGCTTGGGTACTGGCTCACCCCGACGGGACTCAAGCCTTGGAAAAAGAAAATCGATGCCTTGTTAGCATTGAAACGCCCAACTACCGTCTCGGAACTACGGTCTTTCATTGGTGCCGTAACTTTCTACAGAGACATGTTTCCAATACGCTCTCATCTACTTGCCCCCCTAACCGCTCAGTCGGGCAAACGTACCCTGACCTGGACGTCAGAATGCGATAAGTCCTTCAAAGCCATCAAAGCCTTACTGGCAAAAGAAGCGTTTCTGCAATTTCCGGACCATAACAAACCTTTTCACATCTACACTGACGCCTCTGATCGTCAGTTAGGCTCAGTCATCCTACAAGAAGGTAAGCCAGTCGCATTTTTTTCCCGCAAACTCAACCCTGCTCAGCGCAATTACACCACTGGAGAAAAGGAACTTCTCTCCATTGTCGAAACTCTTAAAGAGTATCGAACCATGCTATTTGGCTGCCGTGAGCTTCACGTTTACACGGATCATAAAAATTTAACATTTAACAACCTACAGACCCAACGGGTCTTGCGCTGGCGACTCTTCCTCGAAGAGTATGGTCCGATCTTCCACTACATCAAAGGAGAACACAACACCGCAGCCGACGCATTTAGCCGTCTCAGTTTTTCTGAGAGGCAGAGTACTCAACCTTTCGGTGGTTTTCCCAGAAAACCATATGACGTCATAAATCCATCGGTTTCGGACTTCCCAGAAGTCGCCGGTGAAGACTTCCCCGTCGAAGTAGACTTCCCCGTCGAAGTCAAAATCGATCACTTCCCCGCTGAAGTGGACTTCCCCGTTGAAGTCAGAAACAACTTCCCCGCTGAAGTTGATACGTTTTACACCATGGTGACGGACGACCTTGATCTCCGTGATTGCTTTGTACACCTGCCTGATCAGCAGGAAGTTCCATTCCTAATGGACTATCGCACAATTGCCAATGAACAATTGCGGGACGCCGCACTCGTTGACGATTCTAAATCACAACCACTCAAAGTCCAGAAGCGACTACTTGCGCCCGACACGCAAGTCTATTGTCACGCCGCCGTGACAGGTGGTCAGTGGAAGATCTATCTTCCAACCAGTATGCTCCAGGACACAGTTTGATGGTATCATCTTGCCCTTGGACACTGCGGAATCTCTCAACTGGCCGACACTCTAAGGATGCATTTCTATCATCCCGATTTACAAAAGGTATGTGAACAAACAGTGAAAAAATGTGACCCATGCCAACGTTTTAAGAACGTTGGTCGTGGGCATGGTGAAATGGCTAGTCGAGAGGCGTCACTGCTTCCTTGGCAAGATGTTGCGGTTGATCTGATTGGACCCTGGACGATCTCCATTGGAGATGAGGAGCACAAGTTCTCCGCATTGACCATTATTGACATGGTCACGAATCTCGTTGAAGTCGTTCGTATCGACAACAAATCGTCTGCTCATGTGGCCATGCATTTTGAGAACAGTTGGCTGGCTAAGTACCCAAGACCTCTGAATGTCATCCATGACCAAGGCGGAGAGTTCATAGGGGAAGCTTTCCAACGTCGATTGCGGGTCCATAACATTCGCAGTAGGCTGACTACCGCGAAAAATCCTCAAGCGAATTCCGTTTGCGAACGAATGCATCAAGCCATTGGCAACACCCTAAGAGTTCTCACTACTCTTGAACCACCAACTGGGGCTGATAGTGCAAGACAACTCGTGGATACCGCCATAGCAGATGCAGTGTACGCTGCCGGATGCACGTACAATAGTGTCTTGAAGACCACACCTGGAGGCTTAGCCTTTGGTCGCGACATGATTCTTAACATCCCACTTATTACCGACCTACAACAACTACAAAAGCGTCGACAACAACTCATCGACCAGCGTCTCATCCTGGCTAACACTAAGCGATTTTCATATGACTACGCCATCGGAGACGAAGTGTTGAAACTTACTTACAACCCGGATAAGCTCCAACCGCGGGCAACAGGTCCATACAAAATTACCCGAGTTCACCAAAATGGTACTCTTTCCATTCAACTCTCCCCAGGAGTAGTTGAGCGCATCAACATTCGCAGAGTAAAACCATATCATCGATGAGAGGGGTTTTCTCCTACACGTAAGGTTCCCCTACTCCAATCTTCGCGTTTTCAGAGAAGGGGTTTTCTCCTACATGCAAGGTTCCCCTGCTCGAACACTTCCATTGCTAGAACTATCCATCAGTGACACCTTGAGAGGCAGAATGTAGTATCTGGGGTCCAATCCCGTGAGATTGGATACACGGTCTGTCCGTGGTTCCTCAGATAACATCTTGAAAGTATCTTTTGACTTCTTCTTAGAAAGTCTATTCTTCCATCCTGACTCATAGTCAGTCCGAAAGTCCTTTCTCCCAAAAGATGGTCAATTAGTCAAGCAATAGATTGTAATCATAATTTCAGAAATTATCCAGTCTTATCCAGTTGTATGCCTGAGATAAGGCACGCGTATCATACATACCGGTGCGGTAGTACCGGTAGGGTTGACGTTTGAAGCGCATGTTTGGAATACCGTATTTATTAGTACGTCGTAATACTACCATAGGTAACTACCTGGTACCGTACCTGGTACGGTACTCGAGTACCGGTAGTAACAGTACGTAGCCCGAAAACAGCATCATCCTCTTCGTACATACTACTCGTACCGGTAGACTACGATGGAGTACCTTACGGTACTTCACCTATACCGTAGAATGATGACCACACTGTATCATAGTTCTTCGGACAAGCTAGACTACGATCTGGGCAATTGAAAACACAACGCCGTAGTTACATGTTACATCCCCTATTTCTTCAGAAACATATTATCCTCTAGCTAGGTAGTACTCCGAGATTGTTATTGCATAGTTCTACGTAGTACCACCACTCCCCGCCCAACAAAAATCCCATCAATTTGAGGGATCGACGCCTCCAATCATGAGTAATTCCACAGCTGCAAAATAATCATGTGTGACATGTGCAACATGGTTAACAAATTTATGTTCCTCATAATTTTTTGTAATGAGAGACATCTTTAACTCTCAATCATGCTGCTGCCAATTTGTTTTTGATTTTAATCCGCAGTTCCAGTGAATCTGAAGGTAATGGGATCGCCAGCTCTAAAAACAGATCTTTCAATGAATCTAGATTGTTGCCATCTACAACTCCATCCTTAAGTCGTTGCAGAATACCCTTCCTCGCTCCATTGGCAGTTTTTGCATATCGTTTGTCAAACTCGGCTGTTTGTCCCACCCATTGCCGCAGCAACTTGTCCAAATTATGGATTTGATTTGTGAGAGTTTCTTGTCGATCTCGTGCCTGCTGTTCTTCATCGGGCTCCGGTGGCAAGTCCACAATATTTGGACATTGGTTCACAAAGTTCAAGACATCTTCCCAGGGAGTTTCCGAAGAAATCTCCAAGAAATTCGAAGACTCCCATGCAGCTCGCGTTGGAGGTTCCAACGTGCGGCACATGTTCTCAATCACATGATCTGGCACAACCCGTCTTGCCGTGCGTTGCCGATTGTATTCCAAGCAGACTTGTAAGGGACATGTCAACCATAAGATACCAAATTTGATCGAGACAATAGTATCCTTGTAGTGCAACAACAATCGGTGAATTTGTTTCCTCATGCCACGCAAATGGAAATTGTCATCCATTAGAATTATTTTGGGAAACGACGACGACTCGTTGGACCATGTTGCGGCAGTATCCAACTCTTCTCGGAGCCGATCTACCGCGATCAATCTAGCTTCATTCCAGGCTTGTCGTTGCTGACTTTCGGATATGGAAAATTGGTAATCTTCTTCGTCAGTTTTCCTTTCATTGTTGAATGTTGTCGTCTGTAAGATCGATTCTTCAATGGCATCATACTCAATGTATACAACTTTTTTCTGTCCCTGCATCGCTTTGGATGGATCAGCCTCAGAAACTCCGTCACTCTGCACAAGACTTCCTTCCATTGCATCCAAGGCTTGGAGTAATTTTCGAGCCAGGGTACTTTTTCCACTGCCAGGAAGCCCCATCAGCAATATAACAGTGACGTTCTCTCTCCGTTCTGCCATCTCATCAGCAATTTCACATGTTGTCTTGGCATAAGGATTTCACAGATCCACCTCGTGATCATCTGCTTGTCATCCTCCAATGAAGCAAACGGTGTGATAACAGCGGGAAGAGTTGAGGAGATTGGTGTTCGAAGAGAGTGTTAGAACGTGGTACCGCTCCAGTTGGTTGGGGTTAACGTCGGGTTTTGGGTGTACATACACTGCTGTCGCAGTCGTCAAATTGTTTGGACGACTTGTTCGTACTACCGGTACCCCGAAGGTACGGTATACGTAGCAGTACCGGTACCGTAGTTATTTTTATACGAGTTCGTCGAGTTCCGCCACTAGTTTCCGTACTGGCGGACAGACATCATCACAACCACTTCTTGTTGCTCATCGTGATGACAGGCAAGTGAATCCAGCGTCCAGCACCACGGATTAGAAAAAAATCTATCCAAATTCCCAATACGACAGTAGATCGTACATCGCCGCCATACCTTGACAAAAGTTTCAGTTTGGCATCAAAGGAAGCGCATTGTAATCCGCAACACTTTTATTCAAAACAAGAAAGTATACTATACCCCAGAAAACGCCTTCCGGTGGACTGTAATGATGTAAACGAGGTTCTTCTGCCTGTCGTCGGTGATTTTCGTCATGTCCTCCTCCACGTCTCCCCGCGAGGTTCTGCAGCTGTCCTTAGGACCCAAGGCCAACGCCATTACCGCACACTTGCTTAATTTACAAGGTCTAGCGGCAACCAATGGAAATGAAGATAGCAATGAACAGTCACATTGTGATCCTGTGACCACGCACTACGTACAAGATTCGACGTGGGTACCGCGGGTGTTGATGATTGATGAAGCCTTAGCGACAGTGCCTGCAGAAGAGAGTACAGCAAACAAAACATCCCCATCATTATCGTCATCGTTCTTGGACGTGACGTCATCTTCCTTTATACCATGGCATGGGGACATTCAAGTTCTCGGCAACGGTTCCGATCCAAGGATACAAAACCAGCCAACCCCCTTCTTTCAAACAGCATCGACGTTGGCATATTCCCAATTTTCTCGGTATCACGCCAAGGCATCGCCATCGCAATCACAACGATCCAATTACCAGAGCAGCTCACAGAATCCACGACATGTGGCATGGGACGATGATGACGATCAAGAAGACGAAAACGAAGACGCCTTTCGACGAAGGCAAGAAGCCCAAGACTATGCCAAACAGCAACAGGCACAGGCTCGAAACGAGTGGAAGACTTCCACTTCTATCGCATTGGGTAGAAAATTGCAGCAAGAGGGAACGGAACGATTTTCTAACATGGCGTCCTGGTCTTCATCATCATCATCGTTTGATTGGACCGATATTTGGATGCCACCATACTCGAATGATTCCAAAGTCGTGTTGCCCTTTTCCTCTCAATCTCAGCTGGTGCCACACTGGGATGTGGCGTATTCCATGAAACAAGATTTGCCCTTTTGGCAAGAATGGAAGGAAGATGTTTTGTTCGAAAAACTGCGACATTTGTTGGAGCCGTGCGATTCTGGTATTCAAGGGGCCATAGTGACGACAGAAGGATGTGGTTTGTACGCCACAATGACCACCATGTTATTGGACGAGTTACAAGACGAGTGCAAAAGTGCTGCTCGATGGGTCAATCATGTTCAAACGCCTGAAATGGGTTATGCTACTGCAGAAGTCAAGCCCGAAGACTTGTCGTGGCAAGAACGTCAAGTGGCCCGTGTCCGAGGGAACATTTCTAATGGATTGGCCCTTTATGACTTTACCCAAAAGTCACATGTGGTGTTGCCTTTGCGCACAGATTTTAGCAACGCTGGAGACTTTCAGACGACGGCTCGCATCGCCATGGCGTTGGAGGTCTGTGGATTGCCCTTTCGTCTTCGAGAACAAAGTAATCGAAAAACACCTTATCAATTGGGCCTGCAAAATGCTCCTTTCTTGGGACAAGGAGGGTCGGATACAGATTGGGGTAGCACGGCTTCTCGGCTTTCCATGGGTGAGTACTTGACCATGCTGCAGCCTTCGTCGCAGTACTCAATGATAGAAATGGATGTCATGCTTGCAAATGATCACTCCACATCTGTTGATAACAGAAGCTTCTACGAAACCATCCGAGCTGGAACCAGCGTGGAACGCGATCAACGAATGAGAGAGCGGGGGGAAGATGGGTATCGCAGTCGACCAGCAGATGTGTTGCCCGGGACATGGTTGAAAGATGTTGACAATGGAAACGACAAACGAGGTCTTCTCTCGTCCCTGTCCTACAAGTCGCACCAAGATCCTAAACGGAATATCGATCGCTCGGTCCATCGTCATTTTGCCTTGAGTACGGCGGTTCGCCCCTTGCTTGTTGCTCCATCACGTCACAATGATGGAATTTCCATGCAAAATTACCTGACATGTTTGGTGCAGGGAATGGGCGTTCAATATCGTCCCGAACGATCGACGGCCACGATCGTTGACGAGACAATTGGGCGTTTAACGTTTGGTAGCGACGGTGGTGGTAGCATGTATGGCGCGGGCATGTATTGGAAAGATATTCTTCCATCTGTGGATGCACCAGTGGTTGCTGTCCTCGGCAATACTACCCGTGCGTATTGGTCGTTAGATGATGTTGCAACCAATATGAAATCTACCGTCAGAGGAAGTAAATTCCATGGATATGTCAGTCGCGATATTTTGAACGGGGTTCTCCCAGAGCTTGACGATTGCGAAGAAGCTTTGGAAGGATGCTTTGATAAACGAGATCTGTACCACCCACCCGAATGGACTGAAGAAGACTTTCTCGATTTTGACTGATGGATACCAATTATATAAGGTAGGTGATTGATCCAACAATTTCGTAGTGATGATTGAAGACTGGGCAACGGGGCATTCATTATCAAGGACGATAGTTTCGTCGGGCGGACTGAACATACGTGTTGATCCGACGTAAATGTACAACTTTTTATACTGAGAAAATGAAGCTGCTGCCGTGACAAAGCCCAGATCCTCCCGTTCTATTTTCCAAATGACGATCTTTTAACTTATCTACATTCTCGGAGCTTTAAGCTGACGACAAGAACAAAGTTGTCTGGATGGATATAGAATAGGATCGCTTTTATTCAGCATTATGGGACCGAAATCTATGTTGACTCACACTTTTGTAATCTCCACAGATTCGAAAAACGTCATTTCCATCATTCTATCCTCAGGGTCATCTCGTATCTCTTCAGTGTCCAACCGAATGTACCATTGTGTTGGCTGCCTTGAGGCGTTGGAATCGGAGTGGCTTTTGTCGCTTGATCTATCCGAGCTTGGACGTTTCGCCGTGATACAATCGCTGCTTGAAGTATCGAAAATCGAGGAGCTTTTCGAATGACGTTTTTCAACAGGGATGGGTCCAGCATCTTCCACAACACTTTTACTGGACCGATTGATAGCGGAAATGCGTGGTTTCAGCCATCTCCTGCTCCTCCATGGTTTGGAAGACACTGATAGCATCTGAGATCGTCTTGAATTTGCATTCGCAACAGGATTGATATCAGATGCATGAATAACTATAGAACTGTTTTTCTTTTCTTCTCCGACTCCAACAGAAGATGCATGTATATCAATGTAATCGTCTTTCTTGTCTTCTCTAGTTCCGACAGCAGCTTCGGAACTGGAGATTCCGCAGGAAGGGCGGTTTCTTTTCGCCCCATTTTTTTCTGACGTGCGTTTCGATATCTTTTTAGAGGATGATGATTTTGAAGTCATGCTTTCTTTCTTGAGTGCGAGTTGGCTGTTGTGAGAGGAAGGAACTTCGCCCAAAACTTGCCTTCCATGCGAACGAGCGCCAATCTTTCTTGTCTCCCCTGTGCTCTTTCGTCTGGCCTTTTTTCCCTTTCCGATTTGCTCCTTCTCTGCGTCACCACCTCTGACCATGCAATGAGTGCTTATACTGTCCTCAACGACTGAGGAGCTTGCTTTTGGTTGGAGTCGCTTCGTTAAGATAGATTGCTGTGCAGTTGAACGCTCAACGGAGGATTCGTATACCAAGTCGTACTCTTTCTCCCTCTGCTTCTCGCTCTTCCTAAGTTCGTCCACACTGTTCTCAGAGCGTAATCTTTTGGATTCGATGCGAGAGCTTTGACCTCTTCTGAATGATTCATTGGATACTCGCAGCTTTGCCCAATCTTTCTTCGTCTCCTTAGAAGTTATGAAATGTTCTTCCACTCTTTCTGTCTTTTGTTCCTTCGGTTTATTTTTAGATGTAGATCGTTTTCGACGTTCATTTTTCCGCGCAAGGAGAAAATTATCATTTACAGCGCGCTGGTTGCGAGATTGATGTCCAGCTGTTTTCACCGTAGCTGGTTTAGTGGAAGATTGGTTTCCTACCGGGGTGGAGCACAAATGCAATGGTTGTGAGGAGAGCCCTAATTGGGCCGCTTTTTCTCGTCGTCGCTTGTTTTTCTTTTCGAGGCTTCCGTCCACCGTGCCATCTTTTCTACTATCCTTCATCTTTTTGGAACGGTGATTTCGCACAAGTGGTTTGTTTTCTGTGGGTTCTTCATCCTCTCTTACTTTTGTCAAAGGTGCATTACCGTGCTGTGACGATTTTTCGCAATTCGTACCGTCGTCCGTCTTTTTTGTCTTCTTGCTTCTAAGCTTCTTGCTTCTACGCTTCTTGCCTTTTCTGACATCGTTACTAGGATCTCCCTCAAGATTCGTCGTTGAAGGCATGATGAAGGGATGAGTTTTTTGAAATGAGAAAAATAGTTGGAGGAAGATTACAGGACCCAGCCACCACATGCTATCGACATTTCGATGCTACAGCAGCACCCCCTCAATCTTATCTTCTCGATTCCTTCCCAACGACCCAGCGTTGCCTTCGCATGTCAGGAAGAGAGCTTTGATATGGAAGCATACGCTGTCTTATGGGAACGAGAGAGCATGCAAACAACGGCAAACCGACTAATGAGGATGAACGACTCGATTGACGTGATCTTTTTTGAACTCGAATGAGCGAACGCACGTGTTTCTGTGTGTTTGTCGGGTATTGCTCGGATTTTTCATATAAGCCTTCCAGATTCAATGCTCATTCCTTTTTCTCTTTTCTCAATATGTTTGGATGTGACTGGATCGTGTTTATCTGCATTCTCAATGTTGCACTAAGTACGTTGATCATGCGGTAATCAAATGGAATATCTATCGACCCATGTGATCCAAAAACGGTAAAGATACTACACCTCCACACGTGTACAGCGTCACAATAGTAGTGAATTGTGATGATTGATGACGACTACATGACATGAACGAAGATAGATGATGTGTCTGATGATGATGGGAGGAATGAGGGTGATGGTACGAGTGTATCGGATACCCATCTTTTGAACTTGGGCCGCCATTAATTATTCGACATGTTCATTGCATTCCGCTAATTTTTTTCGATATCACGTTCTCTGTAGTACAGTAGTACCGAAAGTATGCCTCGCACATCCTTACTGTTAATAACACTCTTGTGCGTCATACTTGTCGGCTTGCAAGAAACGGTAGCTTTCCATAATCGAAACGGCCATCCAAGGGTATCGACAGCTCTCCCTAATCACCGATCGAACGTCGCATCATCCAGCCGCCGAGACTTTTTTGCGAATGCCGCTAGTGCTGTTGGTGGTGCGACCGCAGTAGGGACCCTCGCAGCTCCTGGTTCTGTTGTTGCTCAGGCTGCCGATACAAAAGCTGTTCCACTATCTCTCCCACCGATTGGATTGGGTTGTTGGGCATGGGGTGATGCCATCTTTTGGGGGTACAACCCCAGCCAAGATAAAGACCTCAATGAGGTCTTTGACTATGTGGTAGCACAGGCCAGTGGTGGAAGTAATTCTGCAACGCCAAACGTTCTCCTAGATACGGCAGAGCTCTATGGTCTCGGACGATCCGAGTCTTTAATTGGCGAGTTTTCCAAAAATCTGTCTCAAGAGGTGCAAGAGAAGGTAGTTGTGGCAACAAAATTCGCTCCCTATCCGTTTCGTACCAAACCGGAGAATGTGGTCAAAGCTTGTCAATCCTCTCTCAAACGGCTGGGCGGTAATCGGCCCATTGATTTGTATCAGATACATTTTCCGAACGTGGTTGCCAACGAAGAGTACTGGGATGGATTGGCCAATGCATATGAACAGGGTCTCGTCAAGGCAGTGGGAGTCTCCAACTATGGCGTCGATGCTCTCAAAGCTTGTCACACCGCTCTTGAAAAGCGTGGTGTTCCCCTATCCACGAATCAGATTCAGTACAGTCTCTTGTATCGCTTTCCAGAAGACAATGGGCTGCTTCAAGCCTGCCAAGATTTGGGTGTCCAGGTATTGAGTTATAGTCCCCTTGCTCTTGGGTTATTGACGGGAAAATACACCGATGTTGGTAGCTTGCAGCAAGTATCTGGACCACGAAAAGCACTCTTTGACAAAACTCTGGAAAATCCACAATTTCAAACGCTGCTCGACACTATGAAGCAAGTCGCTTCTAATCATGACAACGCCAACGTTGCACAAGTCGCCATCAATTGGTGTCGTACCAAGGGTACCATTCCCATTCCTGGTGCACGAAATTTGCGGCAAATTCAGTCGAACTACGGGGCATTGACGTGGGAACTGAGTAAGGAGGAAGTTGCGCTACTAGATAGGGCAGCATTGTTTTCTTACAACACTCCTGATCTTGCTCCGTTTCCCCGACAAGACAAGACAACTGGGTTGGTCATGTTTGATTCCTAGTAACAAATCAACACGTCAACAACTAGTACGATGTAGTACGAAGTAAAAAAAAGCTAGCTAATATGATGTTAAACTGCTATAATTTGTTGTCATTGCTGTTGACGTCCTCGATCTGCCGCGGCAGCAATACACACGCGTGCTTTTCTCCCGGTGATACCGTCAATACCAAAATGTTCAGCCTCCAACTATACGCTCCCGGTTGTACATTACCGAGAACGGCCGAATTTGGGATGGAAGTGAGACAGGGATCCTCAAAAATGCCTTCACCAAAACTTCCCTTGCACACAATGGGGAAAAAGGTGGCATCATCTCCAATACGATTGGACGTTATCATCGCAATGTCATCATTTGGCGCTTCCATGAGTCGTTTGAGCCGCGGTTTGTCCACTTCGTAGATGGAAATGGGTCGTCGCAAGACATTGGCCAAAACGGCGAGTTCTGGACCACCCCCATAGAGACCTCCCTCTCGTCCCTCCTTCCGCAAGGCCTCCAGATAATCCTCCTCCGTGTTGATGCTGGGTTCTCCCCGAACGGCCGATTGCAACAACTTGGATGCTTCCACTACTTGACCCGGAGAAATATACAGGTTACCGTCGGATGACAATATTTGGGCGACAATGGACCGAGTTTCCCGTGAAATAGCTCGTAACAAGGCGTCGTTGGCGCCTAATCCCATCGATGTTGCGGCAGCCAGTGCCACGGCCAGAAACATACAATCTCCATCGCCCGGGACATTGCGCATGGTAAAGTATTTTTGGGCGACAGTAGTTTCGTTGTCGTGTGAATATTCGACAAAGTATTGCGGAAAGACACAGACGCCGTTGGGAGCAAACTCAAATTCTTGAAACGTCAATGGCGGATATCTTTTTTGCTCTGGTTTTCTCGATGCCGATGAGCTGCTGTACGCTTGAGTAATATAATGAACCGTATTGTAGGAAGAAAAGATAGTGGACAACAAAAGCAGCATTGAAAACATTGCTTGGAGTGTGACAGCAGGGACATAAAATTTCAATCTCCCTCCTCTCGGTCGTTTCGGTGAGCGGTGCGTCATTGGGATTTCTTGCTCCGTCGATACAATCATGGTTCGATTCCTATCTGTTTGATCCTTCTTCCAGTAAGCTTTTGTCGACCGATTGATGTTCGACATGTTGAAGATTTTCAACTTTCTCAAGAGAGGGTTTTTGTTTTCATACGACAGAACATCGACACGCAGAGAGTTCGAAGACATTCATGTGACAAACCGTGCGAAGAAATTAACGAGCAAATTCAAAGTGAGCCATGGATGTAAATTAACCTTAATCCTTAAAGTAGTTTTGTTCTCTTGTTCGATCGATCAAGTCGAATGACTCGTAACTCTCGTCTCTCGTCTCTCGTCTCTTCCTCACATCAAATCATCGAATTCGTAGAGAATGAAGATGGAAGCGGCTCGGATTGGATCGGCCTACTTTCCAAAAAAAAGCTACGGTAGCATTTCCTCTTGTGAGAGCAAGAAGAGCTAGTAGACGTTGGATCCAGAAATGGAGGCACAGTAGCAAACAAGCTAGCAAGTGGAAACAATGGCAGCAGCTGTCGATGCATCTTCCTCACGTTCACCCGATATTCCAACTTCCGTGCAACTTGACGTCCTGTTGGATCAATGCAAGTTCTATCCCCTCCATAAGCGGTGTGTGTTGGCTGGAACCATTTCCTCCATTGCCAACCACAAAGAGAGTGGTGGAAATGACAAATGCTCCTCGGGTGATCGATGTTTGGTCTACTATTCCGAAGAAACGGCTGCACAGATGCTAGTAGTCGGTTGCAGCAGCAACTTGCCGCCTTCCATTTATTCTTTGATGGAAAAGTGGAATACACTCGAATGTGGAAACCACAAGTGCACCGGGTGGATCCGATTGATAGTTCCGTTTGTCATCACTTGTCACTTTTCCTCTACGACTACACCCACACTCAAACAGTCACCACAACGAAAGACCGGACGCAACAACAACAACAACAATTCGTGTCCACCTCCTCCTACCGCCCCCTGCTGGATATGGGACAATTGCATTCATATAACTTCACACTTCAACCCAATGACAGAAACGATACATCTGACGTTTGCACTGGAACAGGCCAAGTTTTACTCCACCAAATTGTTGGTTCTCGATGGGAGCGTGGTCGAATCTATCAGAGATGACGATGGTGATGATTTTTACAATTTCGACGACAACGACAATAACAACAGAGACTGTTGGTTACCACCTGGAGAACGATGTTGGGTTCACGTGAGGTCGGGCACCAAGTCGTTATTGAAACAACTGCAACCCAAAGACGACGATTCTTCTTCAATCGTCAATAAGACTTTCGATCCTACGGGGTGGATGCAGCTGACAAAAAGTAGTTTGGTCCACTGTCGCCTTTGGAGGACACAAAACGATGACGACGACCATCCATCTCCCTTGCGAAATCAAAAGACGGGGGCTGTCTTATTAGAGTGCTACGATATCATCGACATTACATTCCCAACTAATAATGAGATGAATGATTGTCCAACTACCTTGCGACGATTGGGAGATAGGAGCTTTCAGGGTAATAAGAACGACTCGAGTGTACTTCCGGCGCTCCGGGATCGCAAGGAACGGCATCTTGTCTTTGCCCAGTGGTTAGTGGAGAAATTTGGTATTGAGATGCTGTCCAACGGGTCGGGGGTACTGGACGTAGCGGGTGGGAAAGGGGAGCTGTGCCAGGCATTGCTTGACTTGGGAGTTCCTAATGCTACCTTGTTGGATCCTGACCCTCGGTGCAAAATCGACCAAGTCAAATTTCAAGTAATCGCCAAATCTTTACTTGGAGATGCTTCTGATCTCACGAGTAGTGAAGATGAACGAATCAGTCGGTTGGTCACAACATGTTCCATGATGGTTGGTTTGCATCCCGATGGGGCGACCGAAGCCATCATCGATACCAGCTTGCGATTAGGAGTTCCATTTGCCATTCTACCGTGTTGCTTCTCACAAAAGCTATTTCCCGAACGTAAGAAGAATGAAATGAACAAAGAGTATCGTGACGTCAATCACTACAAGTCGTATAGCATATTTTGCCAGCATTTGCTGAACATGGCTCCGGTTGGGATGCGATTTGAAGTGGAAAATTTACCGTTTCAAGGCAGGAATAAAGTTATTTACTTTTCAACGTATGCCTGCCAAATTGCTGAGCAGTAAGGCGTAATTATTCTTGATTTGGTTTCTCTTCCTTGTATCCCTTAGCTTCGACCCCGTCCAACTGAATTGCTTCGGCACCGATTCCGAAAAATCCAGTCTTCTTTTTGGGTTCAGAAGTAGCGTTGTCGTCACTTTTCAAATTGTCGGCCATTATGCTACCCAGTTTACCAATGGCCTTGACAAAATCTCCCGGTGTCAATGGCTTCTCTTCTTTCACTTCAATACGAACGGGCGATTCATAATTTTCGTCCATAATGACAACTTCGGATTCATCGTCGTCATCGTCGTCATCTTGAATTGATTCGCCGTCTTGCAGTTGATTGCCTAGAACAGTGAATAACTGTCTAACAGGACCACGGTACAGGACCAAATCAAGCACTTCCGAGTCTTGTTGCAACAACGACATGACGGAGTCAAAGTCCTTCCCAACGACAACATTTCCGTTGACAGCCAATAGTTGATCTCCGACCCGCAAACCTGCCTTGCCTCCGTTCATGCCTTCGGCCACGTCGTCGACGACCAGTCCAAAATATGGCTCTGGATTTTCTCCAAAAATAATCCCCAACGGTTTCGGTACGGTAACATCATAGGAAACCACTCGCGATAACACTTGGTCGTACGTCAATGCCATGGATAGTTGCGTAGTAGTGAATGATGAAGGCGTCATCAATTGTTGGGCGGATGATTTTTGCAAAGAGGAAAGAGGTGTCAAAAAAGCTCTTGCCGTTGGAAGAAAGGATGACGACACGACACAAAGGACGATCATCGTCAAAAACGGCAAGAAAATGTCAGAATTGGATCTCATTGTTCGATGGATGTTGCTGCGTCTGGGCTATGTATATTTTCTTCGTTCAGACGTAATACTCAGCAATATAATAGACCTTTTTTATGGTGTCGTAGGACTGATTCATCATCCCCTTTTGGGTAAAGGACGATGATGTCATTCACAGTCAATTGTTGCCAGACGGAAAGATACCATGATTCTCTCGATGAAAGCTGTACCATATGCCAACGGGTCAGCGCGACCACCCTTTTCCTCATTTTCCGAGCCGGTGTCCTGGTTCATTGACTGTTAAAATACATACATACAAACCAGCAGAATAGCTGAAGAAGTCATATCTACCCCCGTATATCATCAACACGTAGTATTCTACTACTAGAAAATAGGCCCGATTAAAATCAGTGAAAAGTTTACTTGTTATAAGTAACTGGATCGCAAGTGCCGCATATGAGGATAATCGGCCCCAACTCGATCCCTGAAGTGATTGTGAGGACGTTCCCGCATCATCAATAGCTGAGTTCCAGCCGTGTCTGCGACCAAGTGCGCTTCCAAAGTACGAAGCAGGCTGCGACCCGTTCGCTTGGGCTTGCCCTCTTGACTTCCGGAACACCAGCTCTGGGTGATGGATTCCACAAACCCAGCCAGAGACTGTTCCATGAAGCTTGTGGTTCCTGAACAATCAGATGAGGGTTCTTGTGTGGGAGTGTCATGGGAGTAATCCGATTCCGATTGATTCAGTTCACTCTTGACAGACATGATGTCATGAAGTAATCCAGTAATGGTTGAGCAGATTTCTCCCATGCGAGGTCGATCCATGGGGTCTGTAGCCCATCCTTCTCGTAACAGTTGCTGAATCTCAGCTGGCCATTCCTTGTAAATGGTTGGCCTTACACCTTCTTGGCACACCAACATTTTGTGAAGTTCCGCATTGTACATTTCAAAGGGTCGTTGAAGGCTCAACATGGCATGCAAACACATGGTCCATGAGTAGACATCGGCTTTGACATTATAGTACTGGCCCAAAAACACTTCCGGAGACATGTACCTCCGTGTTCCGACACCTGACATGTGAAACACAGTTTCTTCCTTGGGTGCTGATTCGGGCAGTTCTCGGCACAGTCCAAAGTCAAAGAGCTTGACAATGGACTTTTTGCCGCGCTTGGCTCGAATGATGCCAATGTTGTCCGGCTTGAGGTCTCGGAATATGATGTCTTTGCTATGTAAGTACTCAAGCGCAAGTCCCACTTGATGGGCCAAGTCGAGCTTTTCTTCAAAATCTACCAACTTGTTGCTGTACACGGTTCGTGCCGCGATAGCGCATCGTCCAGACGATGCCATCTTTTCCCAATTTTGGATGAGTTGTGACAGGGTACAGTCTAGCTTTTCCAACACCAAGAAGAAGCTATCGTGGCGTCCATCGCCATAGGCACTGGGGCCACCTACAGCACACCCGCATAGGGTGATAATGTTCGGATGGTACAGCTTGGAGAGATACATGGCCTCCAGGACCAAATCGCCGGCGGCATGGATAAACTTTTTGCGATTAGATAGCAAGTCACGTCTCAAATGTTTGATCACATATTGCTGATTAAGTTGCTCATGTATGGATGACTCTGATCCGTCCTTTGTATCCACCAAACGACGTCCTTCTGCAACACAGTCACGGAGTCGTTCTCGTGCCGCTTGTTGAACCGGATCCACAAACCCATTATCCAACAATCGAATATTGTGAACCGAATAAACTTCGGAAAAGGCGCCATTGCCTAATAATGACCACGATGTTTGAATCTCGTGCCGTTGAAAAAGCGCCAAGTTGCTTTGGTTGTTGCCGTCGGAAGAGTCCTCGCCGTCTTCCGATTCTTGAAAGAGACGACATTCATTTGTGAGTTGCATCACTTGTGCTTCAATGTATGCCTCGGTACGTGCCAAGACACTCGACTGAAACCATGCTTGATGTTTGTTTTGTTGTTGTTGCTGCTGTACTGCCTCAGCAGCTTGTGGTACTTCAGCCATGTTATGGCTGTTGCTATTTCCACAACTTCGTTGTTGCACGTCTACAGTCGAGCCTTCTTCTTCTTCGAGCTCGTGGTGATTGCCGTTGCTGGGGCTTGGTTTCATAATGCTACCGTTGTTGGGGCGGGTGGTGGTGATGGAAGGTTGAAGCTCTTGATAACACGGCAGAGAAAGAACAACAGAATCAGTTTCACACTGTGTACTACTTTCTCAGCAAACAAAAAGTTGCAATTGTGAGATTCGGTAAAAAGACTTCGGTAGGAGTGGTCACAACAATCAACAACGGTACAGAAAAGTGGTAGATCCGGATGGTACGCTACTACCGGTAGTAGAGCTATCATAGATTCTGCTTCTGCGAATGGGAGTAGTACTACACACAACGGAGTACTACGTAGAAATGTAGTGCTTTGTCGCTAAAAATAACGCGCAGAAAATTCGTGTGAATCAAAAAAAGGAATGTCGACCTTCTTGGATGTTGCTCGGAATGTACTTTACCCGCGGCGTATGTCACTCCGCGGACATGTCCGTTGAATCCAACAACGAGTTTATTTCGCAATCGTGTCTACTATCTTGAATGCAGAACTGAGCTTAAATTCGAACTAGCTTACGGTTATCTTGACAGTTAAGAGTGGTCCCAAACCCCTAGATACAAATGCCATCGGATGAAAAAGTTGCTAGACACGACACCTACTACCTAAAGAACCTTAATTTCATAGAGAAGAAACTTGCGTTAATTGTAATACCTAACTAAGAGCTGACGGTGAGCGAAAATCACGACGGAGTACTTCTGGTACACAACATTACGTATCATAGCAGTTTGTTCCGTGGACGTATCATACAACAAGTGACCAGAAGAGCAGAAAGGATCTCTCAAAGGTATGTACCTCTCAATACTACCGGTAGTAGACTACGGTACGGTAGGTCTACTTTGTTCTATTCCGAATTACGGTATGTGTTCGCCGTCTGTGTTCGTTTCTTCACTACTACTACTACTGGAGTGCGAAATAATGCACACTTCGAGTACGTAAAACTACGGAATATTATGTTGTATCATGCGACTACGGTAGGTACGCACTTCGGGTACGGTACATACCGTACGTCGCTCATTGCCACGACCCTTTCTCCTTTTACAACACAATCCTCAAACACTCTTCTGCGAAGTCATCACCAAGTCCCAGTTCCACACTGTCGCACGCAACATGATTCTTTTGTCACATGGAGAAACAATTTTACAGTTAGTTTGTTCGAATGATAAATTTGGCTGCTGATTTCGCTCCATTTGCGCATCGAAGAAGCTTGTTGCTCACCCATTCGGCCCCCCAAGGAGGGGGTGAAGCAAATCATGCCACGTAGAACTGGAATGACGAAAGAACTTATGAAATCAGGAAAAGTCATAACCAGTAAAATGTCAGATATAGCTTGGTCTTTCCAACAAAAATGCTGGGAGGTAGCGATGACCATAATATATTGTATTTGGTGCGTTGATTTCTTCTACCTGCTGGCTGCAACACAACATAGACAGCCCATTTCAAGCGCTACTAGTAGTATTTCCGTCCCGCCTATGCACTTGACACTTTGCTGATAACATTAGATTTCATTATCATTTCTCCCAAAGATGTGTCAGTGCCCACCACAACTCTACCAGGATTCATGCAAAGACATCCATCCTCCTCTCCCTTCTTAGTAGCCCTCTTCCAACTAGTACTAGTACGAGTTAGTAAAATGAGAGAAACACAAAATCTTTCGGGTCGGGCACCGGTTTTGGATGATACCATCCATAAAGACAGCAGTAGCTTGTGCCACCACTGGGATGATCTCTATTTTGTTACACTGATAGATCGTCTTTGGATTCTTATTTCCCCAGGCTCTGGCTAACCTGCTGGGTTCACTCCCGCAAGGTGATCCAGGGGTGAAACGATGAGGGGATAGTATCCCCTCCTCACTATCATAAAAAGTGCGGACGAGTACGTTCCTACCGGAGTAATATGTTTATGTAGGACATTTACCGTAGTAACGACATCGTATAGTACTCGTACCGTTGTACGGAATGAAAATACGTTAGGGCATTGACTCCTTTCGCTCTTCAGATCCTGGAATTCCCCTTCATCGCCCTCGTCGTCGCCAAAAATTCTAAAGACTTCCCCTGACTCTCTGTTCTCGTTAAAAAGTCTCTCATTAAAAAACCATGTCGCAAGCAGGAGGCGAAATTTCCACCGGGATCAAACCTTCCGAGGACAACAACATCAATCGAAGGACGTTGCCATCCTTTTGCGTCAAGGCCCCGGGACGGATCTGCTTGTTTGGAGAACATTCCGACTACCTTGGTTTTCCCGTCATTGCCCGTGCCATTCCCTTATATTGCTCCCTACTGGTGAAAACTGAATTCACTTCTGAAAAGGACGATACTCACACAATACATCCGAATGTCATCATTCATTTACACGTTCCACCCGAATTGGGTCCCTCCAAAGTCTATGACGTAGGTAATCTCCCATACTCTCCACCCTCTTTGGAAAAAGATTCGGTGGATTTTGCCTTGGCTGCCATTCACGAAGTTTTGAAGGAGGGATGGGACCTTACATCCCATCATCGGGTTGACAGTGAAAGTGATGTGCAATGCTCTGTTTACAACGTCCATTGTTGGTCTTCGAGCGGAGAATTGCCCTTGCAGGCTGGGTGCAGTTCTTCTACGGCCTTTTTAGTGGCATGGGTGTTGATGCTAGCAAAACTGGCCGACCAAGACTTGCAGCCACTACAGCTGGCACAGTTGGCACATCGCGCTGAAGTGACACACTTTGGACATCCCGGTGGAACCATGGACCATGTTTCTATCGCTCTCGGA
This sequence comes from Nitzschia inconspicua, assembly GCA_019154785.2. NCBI lineage: Eukaryota > Bacillariophyta > Bacillariophyceae > Bacillariales > Bacillariaceae > Nitzschia > Nitzschia inconspicua. Next base: position 1,016,455 of record JAGRRH010000020.1, read on the forward strand.
ACTACAATCAGTCATACTATCATCAAAACCTGCGGAGCTTGGCGCATTGGGCCAGACCTCTGGGAGGTGAAACCGTTGCCTGTCTTGCGCGATGACGAATCCGACAATGGAATGTGGATTCTTGCCGATTCAGGGGAGCCCAAGGATACATTGAAACATTTGCGACGATGCAAACACGATCGTTTGCAGTTGCTGCGCGAAAAACTGCGCGGGGATTGGGATTGTTGCGTTCCGAGTGAGATGTTGACTGATACCGAACAGAATTTGTGGAAGACGACATTGATTAATCGGGACACAGAGCATGAAGCTACCAAGATGTGGAGTGGGTGCGACATTGTGTCGCCCTCTAATTCTGTTGGCCAATCGTTGGCATTGCTGATGAAGCGACATCACGAAGCACTGAGAGATGGTTTGGGCTTGAGTACCATGAAGTTGGAGACCATGAACAAGGCAGCTCTTGACGCGGGAGCGTGGGGGTTCAAAGTTGTGGGATCTGGGGGTGGAGGTTGCGGTGTTGCTTGGACGAGTGCAGATAAAGCAGAAGAGGTTGCACAGGCCATGAAGAAGGCAGGGGCAAAAGCTACATGGATTTTCAACAGCAAAGATCCAGTTCTTGGAGCTCATGTTTGTCATACGAGTTTTTGGAGAATTTAGTTCTTAAGACGTTTGCCTTCGTCTTTCATTCTAAGTCAAAAGCCATGCCTTTCTTCCAATTTGTCTTACATTTCGCTAGATTGACGTAGACTTCAGCTGTCCGTGCAGATGATTTACAAAGTTTAGTCTACCTTGGCTTGAATTCTATATCCGTTGTACTCCTATAATAAGTAATAAAACTATCGTGCTACTCCGGAGTCCGGAGTATTTGCGCTCGATCGATTGGATTCGAATAAATCTTCCCTCCAAAGAGTCACAGGGTGAATCATGAGTGACGTCATAGAATAACCGATCTCGACGTTTCGTATGATACACACAATCTCCTGTTGTTGTTCGTTGATCGTCACGACAACGACACCAAAATGCGACAAATAACATCATTTTACTGTTTACAGTCAATGCTAGCTAGCTACGGTAGCAGTGTTTCGTATTATCATCTATCCAATACTCCTCTCTACACTCGCAATTGCACTCGATTTTGCTACTCTTTCAAGCCATGAGAAGTATTCAAGGAGGAAGAACGGTCACTATCACTGCAATGCTGGCGATGTGGTTCATGCTTTGGTCGTCGGTTGTGTCCGGATGGTCCATCGGATCGATGCAATCCACGCCTCCTTTGTTATTGGAAGAATCATATTGCCTTTCTCGCCGGCAAACACTACAGGCAACTGCCATGACGACAATGTCTGCATGGATCCTGGGTTCCCAAATCGCACATGCCGAAGACACAGGTTCCTCGTTGTTATACACACGACAACAAGCCACCAAGCCGTCACCGGTATCCTACCGAATCGACTTGCCATCGTCCATGAAGGAATCATCCAAGCCGGTCAAGACCCATTTGGACGAGGTCAACTTTTCGTCCGAAAGTCTCAAGGGGTATCAATATGGAGTGACAGTCGATCCAGTACGAATTTCCTCCATTCAAGAGGTAAGTGATCCCTTCTCCCAAAGATTGGTTGATAGCCGCAAAACTACGGTTCGGCCTGTGGTTCTGACCACATTTCTGTTTTTGTTCTTTATGTTCCTTGTTACGCAACATCCAGTTTGGTACGCCAGAAGAAGTGGCGGCTCGCGTGGTGACGGCCGAAGTGAACCGTGATGGGGTCTTTGAAGTGACCCTGCTGGAGGATCCCTACAAGGTATCCGACGATGGGAAGGAGAGCGCATACATTTTGGAATACCTTTCGGACGGTAAGCGTGGCAAGAAAGTCATCCTGAACAAAATTTTCGTCTCATCCAGCAAGCTACTGTACGTTTTGACGGCGCAATGCAAGCAAGACGACTATCCGACCTTGAAGAAGGAAATGAAGAGCACTGTAAATTCGTTCCAAGTGATATAGATGCTGTAAATAAACAAACAGAAGGTACAATTTCTTGATTAACTTGGTTCTGATTTCTTCTTGATCATGGATCTATTCAAGGGCGACAGAAAATCCCTGGATCAAAAGCTGGTTTGTCGACCTTTTTTTAGTGGCCTTGTCATTGGTCCAGCTGACGACGGTGCTGTGAGGTTCACACAAGTTGTTGCTTCGACACCTTCGATCGGAACACCTGGAAGAGCACCAAAAATGATTCTGAATCTTAGTCCACGCCATACTTGTAAATTGCGACTTAGTTTTCGTTCTTTCAAATGACTCTCAAGACCCAACAATCGTTCTAATGCGTTGTTGTCCTTGGACGTCTTAAAACTTTCCAGCCCTTTCCCCCCTCTTCTCGATCGTTTGTTTGGATCGTCCTGTCTCAGGAAACGCAAAATCAGAACTGCGTTTTTTCCTTTTCTTTCTCCGTTTCGACATCATTGGTGATTTCCTGCAGCATCTCCTCCAGACGAATCTTGATTTGTTCCTTGTATTTTCTTCGCAACTGTGAACATTCCCTTGCGAGTTTTTTTTTTCGTCCCCGGACGTCGTTTTAATGTGTTTCGGCAGCGGAATCTTAATGTGTCCTGAATGTCGTGCACAGGTTGGTCTGTTTGCTTCTTGCATTTTGGACAAGAACCATCTGCCTGCATCAACGACAAAATCCTCACGATCATGTAGATGGTGAGACGGAAGGGGCAAACCCGGTCACGGGTCAATGGCCGTTTAGCACTAGTTTTTTTGGAGGATTTCATCGGTTGCTATGTGGAACCAGTGGACGGACTTTACTGTCTCCGGTTTTGGAAGCCTTCGATTTGGATTTCTCCTCCCTGTGCAGCCGTCCCTGATCGCATTGCAGGGTAATTGCAATAGCACGCACACGTGCTCGATATCTTTTTGTCGTTGAAGGTAAAGCATTTTGGCTTTGAAACCGACCAGTGACAAGACAGAATCCAGATTTGAGGGCGGCGGCCAACTTAAGATCTGTGACTATGAGCCCCTTAGATGCCAATCCATGATACTTGGAAGGAAACTTGTACTCGACTCCCTCTTTCAAACATTTACATAGATTGGCTTCCTCAAACCAAAGTTCACAATCCCAAACACAGGAACGATCGTACAGCTTTTGCAGTTATGGATGTAGACAGGAGGAAAGTTGTAACTGTGTTTCCGTGGGGTCAAGTGTCGTCGTCATTGTGAAACACAAAAAAAATGAAAACTAAAGTTCAAATTTCCCAACTTTTGTCCAGTATAAAAAGTACCACTCCAAGTACGACGTACGACTAGCTACCTCTACTAGCTAGTAGAGTAAACAAGGATCCAGCAAGAATGTGTCAATGAATCCCTAATTATACGTCGCATATATTAATATATTTTGCAAATCCTCCATGCGTGTTTCTGTTTTCTCCATCATCTTTTCGTGCATCCAACCCGGCTCTGGAACGCCGCAGCTGTTAACAACATTTTCAAAAGCCAAATACCCGGAGTAAATCATTCGATGCAACTTCAGGGTTGTGTTACGGAGCTGTAGCTACCGGTAGTAGATTTGCAGCATATCCGTCCTAATAATTAACTGTAAGCAAAGCTACAAACTGTCTCAGCCAAAAAATTGATGCCGTCGTAAAAGTTTCGATACACACCGCACCGCTAATGGCTGCAGAACGAGCCGTAATCGAAAGTTCACAAAATCGAATGCCAACGTGAAAGTACCGAATTCCAAACTTCAAACGCTTCAGTCATGAGGCGTCATCCTATCAACTCCCCCATGGAAAACTACACGCGCGCACGTAGTAATAGAAACTGTAATGGCAACATGAACACGCATAACTTTCATCATCGTTCAATGATCTCTGCTAACAATGGACTCGGCCATGATCGAGCAGGTGGAAAGACGACGAGAATAATGACTCGACGCGCCATGGTGGGCTTTGGATGTTTGGCTCTTGCATTTCTCGTTGCAGTGCATCTATATCTCTTCCTGACAGTAATCCAAAGGAATGGTACAACAACGACAACAACATCTTCCAACATTCATTCCTTTTCAAATTCAACAACCCCACACAAATATTTGCCCAATCCTCTAATCCGGGGTTCCAAGAAAGAGCAAAAAATACAATCGATAAACGAATTCAAGTTAACACCGTTGCGACCGATTGATCGGGAATTTTATACCATCCGCATCAATACTTGGAGAAGACCCAAACAATTGGTGGCATCCGTGTTGCATCATGCCTCTTGTCCGGGGACGCATAAAGTACAAGTAGTTTGGTGTGACCACGAAAATGAGCCTCCCGCCGAGTTGCTGGATCCAATCATCAATCGCCATGCTTCAAAAGTTGTCATTGAATATCACGAGGCTAATTCGTTGAACGAACGCTTCCGTGTCTTGGACGATCCTGAGACCTTGGGCATTTTGAGCATTGACGACGATGTGTTGCGACCATGTGAGGCCATTGACTCGGGATTTTTCAAATGGGTCCATTCACCGCATCGAATGGTGGGATTCGATGCCCGAGCGCATGTGGAGAACGCTGATGGGACATGGTCGTACGGATATTTGAGGTGAGAGAGTACTTGTATTCGTCGTCGGATGGTAAAGATAGTACTCTAGTACTTACGTTGCATGCTCATGCTCGTGTGTACTCTTTTCAGTACCACCAGAAAAGAAAATCGGTACAGTATGTCGTTGACGAGATATTGCTTTCTCCATCGAGACTACTTGGATCATTATTTGGAGCATCTACCAACCATCATTATAGAAATGGTAGGGCAGAATTTCAACTGCGAAGATATTGCCATGAGTTTCATGATTTCATCCTTGACACAAGGCCAGCCATCTCTCCTGGCCGACACGTGGGCCATGAACACGCAAATGAAACTCCGGGTCGAAGACAAAATCAGTGGAGGTAAAGATCACAAGAAACTTCGGGACGAGTGTGTCGATTCATTCGCACAAATGATGGGAATGAAGGACGAGACCAGTTCCATTCGACTGCAAAAGGCCAAGATTCTACGCTCCAAAACACTATATTTCGAATCTGGTGCCAAGACGGATGACAAGATGAATGATAGCTATCCCAAGAGCCAACGAGAAATTCAACATGAGGAAATGATTCGAAAATGGAAATCTAATGGTCCCGGGACAATCAAGACCGCTCTTGGCACCATGATGAGGATGACGGGGAAAGGAGCGTACGAAATGGGACTTCTTGGCTCTACCGGAGACGAAAAGAAGAAAGAAGAACAACAACAAGAATAAATTGTGGAATTTAGAATAGAGTGGAACTGCGAATGATTTGTGGAATACTGTAGTACTTGATATGATGGAAAAGGATTTTGCCTTGGTTTTGGTTGGTGATGAAAGTGGTGCTGTTATCGATTCCCCCGCGTTGAAGTGAAAGAGTTATAACGTATACATCCTATGGAACAGATATGCGAGTGTCGTTCTTGTTCGCTCAACCTCGTCCTCCCAACAGTTTGGTGAATACATTCAATGGGTTGTTCTTGGTTTGTTGTTGCTCCAGTTGTGGGTTATCAAAGGTATCGAAAAAGTAATTGCTATCAATTGCATCCACCACGGAAAAGGGTTCGACACGGCAGTCAATGGGAAACTCGACCGGACCGGTATTCACAATACGCATGGCATTGGCCAATCCCGGAGTCTCAAGCACGGCAAAGAAGGGCCGCGCCATGCCGTCTTCGGTCGAAACCTCGATCACTTGCTTGATATTGTTGGGTCCTTGCAACAACTCGATGCGTGCATTGAGTGGTCGTTCTTCTGTAGTAATGAGAATTTGTACTCGAGACACTGATTCGTCAAATGGCACGACGTACGAGGCTCCGTCTCCTTGCACCACTCGCGGTTTGGCCGACTCGTACAAACGTCGAAGTGTGGCTTGGGCCAATCGATTACCATAACCAGGACCTCCAGCATTACCAAAAAGCCCGCCTTCATTACTTTGACTAGTGGTATACAAGTCACCTTCCACGCATGCTTTCAGTGGAAATTCCATGTTGGCCGAGTTCTTGACGGCAATGGCGGTCGGTCCATCAAAGGGCGTTGCCAAAAAGGCACTAAAGGGTCGTGCTTCTCCATCTTCGGTATAGACGGAAATTTTTTGTGGAGTGTGATCTTCTCCCTGCCACAACTCGATATTGGCATGGAGGGGACGACCGTTGGTCTTCAATAAGACTTGGACGGCTTCCAATTTGGAAGACAGAAAGTTCCAGGTACGTAAACTCGATCCTTGAATGACCGTGGGAGCAGAAGTCTCCCAAATGCTCTTGACTTTTTGGTATTGATTTTGAGTTTGAATGTTAGTAGCAGTGCGAGGATTGATTGTGGTAATAGCGCCCGTGGCAGGTCGTGGAACGGGAGTGGAAACTTTGGGTGTAGGGGTATTCGTTGTGACGGGAGATTCTTCGGGGATCCAAGATGCAGTTCCATCGTACGGATTCGCAATCAAGGGTGGTGGTGGCAGTGACACGTCTTCATAAAAACTTCTGGTTGTGGTAGTCTCGTCTGGATATTGTAACTGCGGTTGAATGGGAAAGGCTTGTTGTGGTTCTATGGTCGTGCTGGAGCTTGTGGCAGTGCTGCTTCCATAACCCTCTACGCCCAAGTCTCCGAGATACGAAAACGACTGTAGAATAAGAAGTGATGATGACGACGACGTATCTTTGGTTCGACTAGTTGAAGCTTTTCTTAATCCACGCTGCGGTTGCTGCTGCTGAAACGACTCTCCGACGCGAAAAGCTGTTGAAGCAAGAAGGAAGACAAACACCCGGTCCATCCTTTCGCTGGGTTGATAAAGGCTGAAGTGATACTGCTGATAAAAGATTCGATGTGCTGTTACTTCTTTCGAAAAGTAAGGTCTTTGCTGTTGTTGCTGCTGCTATTATCTTTAGATCTTTTTGATGTGTGTAATCGCCAAGGCTGGAGGAATAGAGGACACTGTCGCCAGAGTGGTGATGTGCTATAGAACAAAAGGTTATGCTGAAATGTCACACGCTGCACGATCATCCCTGTCCTTCCGAACATGCTGCCATCCATCACCATCGCCAACCGCCTTGACGTTATCGCCAATCAGAATGACGTATACCAGAATCTAGAATTTAGAATGTTTGTTTAACAAAACTTTCCGACATTTTACGATGACGTCAATGAATCATCGACTCAAATGACTCAAAAACATGCCGACGTCACACCTGTTCGCAACTTTGAACCTTCAGAAACACAGAAACGCCGTGTCAAGTTGTCGGTCTTGTCTTCACCCTTCTATCATACCACTTTCTCACACCTTCTGCTGCTTGCCATCAAAGAAAAAAAATCATTTTTATCGATATCAACGATTGCACATTGCACCACAGATAATTCTGCTGTTGAATTCAGATCGGACATGTAAGTAATGTTGTATTTTCGGTTTGTGGTCCGTCGACCGTCTTTATGCTTCCAAAATGCAGAACTATAATCGAAATTCAAAATAATGCTTTGAATGTTTTCTCATATCCTGCTCGTGTTCTGGATTCAGCGTCAGCAAGCCATTCTTTTTCTCCCACCTGTATTATAATGCCACCACGACGACAGCCTCCTTTTGTAATTGCAGTTCTGCTGATCGGGAACGGCAATGGATACCATGGTGTCACGGGATTCTCTACGCAAGGAAATATACTTTCTAAAACTTTGCCAATGGATCTACATCGCCACTCCACAATCCCCGTTTCTTTTCCTCTTCACGCCTTGATTTATGGATGGGACGACTACGAGGAAGACGACAAAACCACCACCAAACCCAAACAACCCAAACCACTGGCTTTTGATACATCGGGAAATGCCCACTTTGCGGGAGGTCCATCAGTCTGTGATGCGGCAGGATCCAGTATTGCCGATCATTTGACCAACGATCGGGATCAAATGGGTTCCTTGGCCCGCTTGGCCTTTGCCTTTCGACCCAAGGAACATTCGGGCTTGAACATGAAAGATATTGAAACGGTGCACGTCCTGTGCGTCAAACCCAACGAAATCGAGGTTGAGGCTATATTGTGTGAATCGCTCGGGTGCGTCTCGTTGCATATTCCCATTCAATTCCCGAGCAGTTGTACACACACTGACGAAGACGACAAGTTTCAGTCTTGCGTCTTGCAAAATTTGAAAGATTTGGATGTCACTGCCACGACGCAGGTATCGGCGCATTTGACGTCGCAAAGCCAATCCTCTGCTATCAATCCAGAAATGCTCTTGTCGGGAACGGTTCAACTTCCCTCATGGTGGGTATCACCCTCTTCGACTTTGAATGCAGCATCATTGGAAACGGAATGTACCATGTTAAAAGACATTTTGAACGAGGACGAATTTCAAACGGAATTGATGGCCTTGGCCCAAGACGGATTGAAGCACAGTCTCCACCATCAACAGAACGATGCTGCGTCCACACCGACAATTCAAAAGGCGAGATGCTCCATTGTTGGGCCGGCAGGAATTGGAATGAAAGCATTGGCGCGACAACCAACGGATGGCAGTGTCGTTGTCATGGACGTCTTGTTTCCCTTTGGCGGACCTTCCAAACAAACGGCAGACTCGTTACGGGCTGCCGTTTTGGGGGCCGTGGCAGTCGCTGCCGAACAACAACTATGAGGAAACAGGATCATACAACAGAAAAGGCAGAACAATTCAAGAGAAGCGTTAGCATGTACAGACTCTTCCATTATGAAATTCCTTTCCTTTTTGTTGCGACAAGCAGACTCTTTACGCTGCAGCATAAACGAACCTAACAGTAAATTCATTACTTAAATTTTGCGACTTGACAGTCTTTTTATATCAAGAGTGCTACCAGTCGTATTTGAAACAACCTTACAGCGGAACAAGTTCTCGGAGTAAAGCGCTTTTACAGCGTAGTATGCCGTTTTAGACTATGATAGCGTTGAATTATAGATTGATTGAGTCAACATTCCTGTTAGCAATGAGGATAGTGTCTGTCTGTAAACCCGCTATTTGAGCCATCAACCATCAACATGAAACAACGCAGCTTCATCGCATCCTTCGAAAACGAAAACTAACAACATGACGATCAATTGAACTGCAGTGCCGGCATCTTCTTTTCTATTTTAATACACAGACCTCTAGTGAACAAACAACAAAAAGAGCAATTTGCTGGAATGGAACTGAGGCTCGTGCAGCGGTATCATCATCGACGGCGGCGATTTATGAGTAGAAGGACGACAAACAATTCGATTTGTCGGTTCATTTTCTTCTTTCTTGTTGCTCCATCGGTAGTTTTCACCATGACATCCAGAATAGTGACGGCGTGGACCACCACGAGCAACAGCAGATTTCTAACTGCGTCGAGAAAAAGCAGCTTACTCGACACCAATAAAATCACTCGCACGGGAATGTTCAGTACGACCGCCAAGGAAAGAACTTCCAAGCCATGTCCCGGAAAACGTTCGTCCACCAAACTGAACGAGTCTGCGTCCTCTTCAGCAACTTCGTCTTCCTTCAGCCGTTTGGGGATGGTGAATCTACACACTATACCACTCAACGAACTGGAGACACTTTTGGTCTCTTGGGGCCATCCCAAATATCGAGCCAAACAAGTGTATCAATGGATTCACACTCAAGGTGTCACCGACGTGACCCAAATGAAGAACATCCCCAAATCCTTACAACAACAGCTATTAGAGCACTCATCACCGGGCCATTTGACATTGCACATTGAGCAAAAGAGTGCCAAGGACGGCACTATTAAGCGGGCATACAAACTTCACGATGGCGCCTTGATTGAATCTGTTTTAATGGGACCGTACCAAGATGGTCGATATACCGCCTGTATCTCTTCTCAAGCTGGTTGCGCTCAAGGATGCGTCTTTTGTGCCACTGGGCAAATGGGATTTACTCGTCAATTGACTCCGGAGGAGATTTTCGAGCAAGTGTCGCGGTTTGCGTCCGAGTTGGCGTACGAAGAGAAGCAATCTCAACGGGAACAGAAGAATCGCGATAGTCGAGGATCTTTAGAAGAAGAGCAGCATGGACGATCCAAACGGTTGAGCAACATTGTCTTTATGGGTATGGGAGAGCCGTTAGCTAATTATCGCAATGTGGTGGCCGCCATCAAACGGATCCAATCTGAGCTGGGGATTGGATATCGACGCATCACTGTTTCGACCGTCGGAATCGTTCCCAACATTTCAAAGTTGGCACAAGACCTGCCACAAGTGAAGTTGGCCGTGTCGTTGCATTGTGCCACCGATAAGGAACGGACAGCACTGTTACCGGCCAATCGTCGGTATGGCGGCCTGGACACTCTCATGGAGACGTTGCAAAACTACATTCGGACGGTCGGAAAGCGAGTGACACTGGAATGGGCATTGATCGAAGGCGAAAACGACACACCGGAAACGGCACATTCCCTGGGCAAGTTGATTCAAAAATGGATCCCTGCCAAGGGGAAGGTGAACAATATGGTTCACGTCAACGTGATTCCTTTGAATCCAACGGGAGGCTTTAGCGAAGGGAAGCCGTCTAGCCGGCAACGTGTTCGTGCCTTTTGCGACATTCTTCAAGATAAATACGGCATTTCGTGCACCCCTCGTGTTCGACGTGGCATTGATATCGATGCGGGATGTGGTCAACTCACCACAAAAGTGATGGAAGAGGGAGAGCAAACCCAATATTCGATGGGTGGGATGGATACAACAGCTTTACAAGTCGTTGACAGCGCTGCTGAGGATGACGACACAACATCCATTCCCATTCAATGGTCCATAGCCAACGACGCCATGGTATGGAAAGACGAATCCATAGAAGGCATAGATGATGGCGAGGACGACAATTGGGAAGATAACGAATATCAAACCAAGGAAGAGCTTGATGAGGCATCTCGTCTCATGAAACTTGTCGAAGGCAAGACGTTTGCAATACCAGAAACGATTACAAAGAAAGAAAAGGCGGCGCCGAGGTGACCTACACAAATCTGGAGACCTACCACCGGAAAAGTTCGTACATCAATTTTTGTATTACTTGTAGTTACCCATTGAAAATGTATACCCAATTATACACACACACACACATTAGCTTGTTTTCTTTGCCTCACTAATTTGTTTCCATCATGGATATATTATTATCATCCGAACCAGCGTCCAGGCGCAATTGCGGTTCGGCCGATGGAAACACCAGCATCTTGTCCTCGTTGTTGTATTTTCCGTATCCCACGTCGAATCTATTTGGCGTTAAAAATCTCGACGCTAGTGGACTACGACCCGTTCCGGTACTTGTCATGGACGCATCTTCGAACTTATGCTCTTCCTCGCAGTACGGATCCTTCATGCATCGCAGCGAGCAATCATTGTGAATTTGCGCAGTTGATCTGTCTTGTAGGGCACCAGAGAAGGTAGAAAAGGAGGAGGAAGACGACGAGGTAGATGCCCACGTCCAACAGCCTTCGTCGGACACGACACGAGAGGAAGATTGGAAACTGACGGGTCTGGAAGTATCAGATACTAGTACATCCCCAAATGGTTGTTCGGCGAAGGCAATCGTCAATAGAAAATCCAACAGCTCTCCCAGATTGGAAATGGGAGACCACTTGTTCCAGACTGCCGTCTTGCCTCCCACACATAAATTATGTGTCTCAACTTCAGGCAGCGTGACCGATGAAGAAGAAACATCGTTGTGTCCAAAAGAGTTACAATCTTGTAGTTGTTGTGGCTCTTGTGTCAACCAGGGTTGTGAAAGAGATTCCGATAGTTTTGATTGAGCTGGTGGCGCCTCATTAATAACAATTTGATTCACCCACAGTTTCCCTTCCAACCGCGAGACCACCGGCGGACGATGAGGAAACATTCGAGGAATCTGAATCATCATTCGCCAGCAGTAATGATGTGGATGGTGTGCGGAGGAAGGCTGCCCACTGGATTGAGTATCACCAACCATCTTGTTATCTGCTGCTGGAAGAAACAGATACAATCGAAGAGAATCCACCAACTTTAATCGAGCTCGGGACCGAAGATGAACCCAAGAGGTCGGAGGATCATTACAGTTCTTGGGTCGATGTTGTTTCTCTTCCGCTTGCCACTCTTGTGGAGATAGAAGCTTCAAGTCACGTTGTAGACGTAATTCTCCTGGACTACAAGACAACTTGACTCGTTTCAGGGAAGATTGTAACGATTCACAATCAAGAATGGTGTTCCCTCCTCTTTCAGCGTGGACATCCTCTTCATACAATTGGGATGTGTGGCGCTTCACGCCAGCGATTTCTTGTATTGCTGACATGGCTGCGATACCAGTAACTCTTCGAACGCTCATTGGCATTGGCGTTGGCGTAGTCTGGATCGATGTCATTGCCGTAGCAGCCATAGCCATAGCGGAAAACGCAGGATGCTCTTCCTGATTAAGACGTTGGTTATTAGCGAGCTCCGCCTTGTTTTTGGAAAGGATCAACGGCCCAACGTCGTACGAGGGGTCAAACACGTCACGCATTCTCTCATTGGCTGTCTTTGCCGGTCCCTATCGAATTAACAGAGTTGTTTATCTACCGGTAGTTACTGTCCTGTAGCAGGGAAGATCAAGGAGAAGCGACGAAGAAAAATTTGGAGATTGATCAGTGAAGTGACTGTGAAGTGCGTTCCTGTTTTCCGTAGCAAAATCTCGCAGCACGTGCTGAACGTTTTCTTGGCGCTGCTTCGCAATGATTGACTCACAGGATCAAATAATGCATCGTGAGGAATCGATCCAGTCGACCAATTTTACAGTTAGTTTGTTCCACTGGACCCTGGTTTTAATCAACCCTAACCTTAAACACTATGTTCAATTTCCCCCTAGAATGATATCCCTTTTCTTCAATAAATAAGGTTTTTAAAATCGGAAACGAATAACTCTAGCCCTAACGATTCAAAATTCTCCACTTTTTTCTCCGGTTTGCAGAGTTCTCCGGTTTTTTCAAAAGTTCTCCACTTTGTCCATGAGTTCTCCGCTTTTTTCAAAAGTTCTCCGCTTTTTTCAAAAGTTCTCCGCTTTGTCCATGAGTTCTCCGCTTTTTTCAAAAGTTCTCCGCTTTTCAAAAAGCGGAGAACTTTTTTGCCGGGACTGCATGACGTGTCTCGTGACTAAAAACGGCCGTTTCTTGTGCGAAAAAGAACTAGGGATAGAAGTAAACCTTAAAAGACTGATTGAACAAAGAATAATTTTAGGGCTGTTCTAAACCGGGGTCCTGATGATGAGACAAAGTTCGAAAGTGGTCACCAATTGACAAAATAATAAAATGTAAGAATTCAGAATTCAGGCTTAGGTACAATCAAACCAACTGTCGTATTTACTTCGAGTATTATTTAAGGATGAGACCAACAATTTTGTCAGTGAATGGAATGTTGTAAATATCGACAATGGTGTCCACGATTATGAACTATTTATGAACACATATGAACATGATATCGTTTTTCTTCCCTGACAGTCCAATCTCGTTCCAGAATGGTCGTCCACTTTATGGATACACAGTTAACTGTAAGTTGTTTTTGTTGTTGCCGCACTCAACGAAAATGTCCTTCCTACTGACTGTGAAGTCGAAGAGAATAGAGAGAGGGTAGGTGCAGTTTTGTTTCTTGCATTTACTCTGTTAGTACATCGTAGAGGAAGAAGAGTGTGAGTGATACCATTATTACATATATCTTCGATTTCTGATTACAAGCACACTCTCATAGTATAATCCTAGAGACGTCGAAAAAGTGAAACAGAATCATGAGCAGCGACCATCTGACATCATATACTAGTTCAACGTCTCCTCGGACGCCGAGACGGTCTCCCAAAACGACCAAGAATTTGTCGAATAATAAGAGCCCGAAAAAGGTGATGAAATCACCATCGTTCACACCCAAAGGTTGGGAAACGAAACAATCTTTCTTCGTCTACGAAAAGCCAAAAGGTGATGACAAAAAGATTCTTGCGAACGTGAAGGGACGAAATCAAGGAGTGTGGACCAAAGGATACGTTACGGCACAAAACCCACAAGAATTGTGGGTGTTTTACCTGGCCGATGCACCAACTGACTTATCGTCGCATATCCACGGTGTCTGGGGATACAAACCTGGTGGCAACCCAGAAGACCCCAATGATGTTTGGTTTTATCCACCGAACTTCAACGCCGACTACATCGGAAGTGATGCCGAGAAGCTTCCAAGCTATTTTACTCAACGTGGTGTATGGACGTACCCGATTGTCAAAAGAAATGTCGCAGAAATTGCCCCGGAAGCAACGGGATGGCTAGGTATGGGTGAGACTGTCAAAATTGAAAAACTAGACGTTGCTGGAACCTGGAAAATGTTATACAAGCAGGGTGCACAAGAAGACGATGCCCCTAAAGGCCCGGGTATGAAATCGAAGTCACCCAAAAGCACTAAACCCACGACGCCATCGAGCCACCGAACGAAGAAAAAAGCCATCAGTAACATGAAGATTGCTGTGATAACTCCTGATGGAAATGAAATCACAATGAAAGTTTTTCCTACGAACACTGTTGGTGACATCCAATCTAAGCTTGAGACACAAGAAGGCATTCCCAAATGTCATCAGCGACTGATCTCACCACAAGGGGTCTTGCTGGATGACCAAGTTCGTACGTTAGAAAGCCACAACATTCGAAATGGCGATACGCTGCGACTTGAAAATATGCGAGTCCGAATCAAAAACGATAGCGGCAACGATCGAGCCAACGAAATGTTTATCATTGATCATTTGACTCCTAGTGTGTCTGTCGCAGAACTCAAAAGGCGCGTCGAAGATCAAGAAGGTATTGCTGTTGACGACCAGCTTTTGAGTCTAAATGGCAAGATCCTGGATGATCTCAGTATTTTGAAGGACTGTGGTGTCGGACATGAACAACTGTTGTGTTTGGAAGCAATGTCGATTCAAGTGCGAGATTCCTTTCGTAGCAGTGAGAATCTATATACACTCGACTGTGGCCTTGTGAGTCCATCGTCTACTATTGAGGAAATCAAAATGTTACTAAATGACGTTCACAATCTACCCCCGCCGGAATACTTACGCTTGAGGTACAGAGATTCCCTGCTTGATGAAGATTCCAACACACTAAAGAACTATGACATTCCTCACAAGGCTATTTTGGACTTGGAACCATTGGGCCTGACAGTAGAGACACCGAAAGGAACGTCTATATCTCTACAGTTGCATCCTACAGATACCATCCAGAGAGTGAAAGAACTTGTGGAAGAGAAGGAAAACGTCCCTGTTTCGGAGCAGCACCTCTTGTTTGAAGGAACGACATTGAAAGATTCCAAGACATTAGTCGAATCTGACATACACGATGGTGACACCCTCATCTTGGGTGGAATGCAGGTTCATATTCAACACTTCAATGGACACACAATCACGCTGGACGTTACTTCTACCACTACAATAGATCAAATCAAAGAAATGATCCAAGACATTGAAGGAACACCTATTGACCAGCAATTTCTCTCTTTGGGTAGTAAACATCTCAAAGACGAAGGTCGGACGTTGTCCAGCTACAACATCAAGCATGGATCTACTTTGAAGCTGGAGAAAATGAAAATCTTTATCCAAAGTCCTACTGGAAAGTTCCCCTTGCATGTTTCGCCAGTGACAACCATGGAAGAGCTCAAACACATGATTGTCGAGAAGACGTCCATTGCTCCAAGGAATCAAGTGATTCACTTCCGTGATTCAACCATTGGAGATGACAACCAAGCCACTTTAAGCGATTGCGGTATTCAGCACCGTGATACGCTACAAGTCGAAGACACTGGAGCCAAGGATGATCCAGCGTACATGGTTCAAGTCAGTGAGTATCGCGACGCTTTTAGCTACGTCCCTTCGCCTAAAAAGAACAAGTCTCCCAGAGCAGGACGGAAAGTTCCTAGAAACAAGGCATCCTCTTTAGGTGGGACATCTTTTGGCAACTTTTTCGAAACTTCCAAAATGGCCGACCGAGAAGCTGGAACGTGGACACACACCCTGTCCCATTCATGATTGTGATTATTTCTTGTGCAGCTCAGCTTCCATTATTACTATTTGTACTTTGCAAAACTTATTTATTCTTGTAGATCATCTTCCCAGTCGTACACATCGTACTGATCGTCATCATTGACTTGATACGGTACCTCGTCGAAGTCTTCATCGAAGTCTTCGTAATCATCGTCGTACCGCCAGGGCAGATGCTGATGGGGATATTGGTGCATTCGTCTCATATCGTCGAACTCGTCTCCGTCTCCCTCCTCATCCTCCGGATAATCATTGGCCCCATATTCTTCGCAGTTCGAGTCAATGTCTCCCTCCGTTTCATGACTGAGCGATCGTGCGTTCTTTTCATTGGCTTCTAGAATCAATTCCCCCTCGGGGGTCCAGTATCCCACTCCCGAGACAAGCTCGGCGGTCATGATAGGCGCTTCGTCACCATCATCGTCTTTGTCACTGTTTGTGTCGGGCCCACGTCCAGCATCGTATCCAGAATTTTCCGAACTGGTACGTTGATGGTTGTTGTTTTCGTCGTTGTCCAAGTAAAATATATCGTAGACGTAATTGGAGGTATCTCCTCCGTACGCCTCCAGCACTTGGCACACCGTTTCGTGTCCCACCAATTGTGCAACTTCGTAGGGAGTCCGACCATCGGCATCAGTCGTTTCCACCAATAACGACAAGGTTGCATTGTTGTTGCTGTTGTTGGATGAATGGTGTGTACCATGCTGTTGACAATGCTGCAGCAGTAGATGTGCCGTAGAAGCATCGTTCCACAAGGCACAACAATGTAGGAGATTTCCACCACCCGAACTGTGACACCACGTCATCCATTGTCTCTGTTGGATGGGATCTTGAAGGGTAAATCGTGTGTCGGTAGTCAACATATGAAAATGTGCCTCAGATGATCTACTGCCGGCCAACACTTCCTGCAAACTGTCATCGACGATTCTTGTCAAGGGATCCAAAACTTTGAGAGGATTTTTCTTCTTCTTTTTCGTCGGACCAGAGGGAATGTTACTGCCAGTGCTGCCTTGCAAAAGTGAATGTAGTGGACTTGTGACTAAATTCTGTCTGTTGCCGTCGCTCATTTGGGACGAAGAGGCTGTGGTGGCCGTATCCAATACCATTAATTTTCGTCGTTTGGAGTGTCGGGATGGCCCAGCAGCGTCACGAGCATTCATTTCTTCTTCGGTTGGGTCATCATTAGTCAAGACGGCATTAACAATGCGGTAACAGCGCTGATTGGCCAACAGGGATGACGACGCGTCCTCTCTTTGTTCTTCGTCTCCAGCGTTGTTATTTTTGTCATTGGGATCAAATCGTTTCCACAAGACAGCAGATGAGCGTTTTCGAGTAGACGATACTTTTGGTCGTGGTTGCTGTAGTTCACAATGGTGTTTTTGAAGGTAATTTTGCTCTTCCAAAGTTAGCGTTCCATCCTCGTCACCATAGTCATCCCCGACTTCGGTAGGAACTCGAGCAACCCCTTCCAATCGTAAACACGACACTGGTTCTTCCGTTCGACGACGTTTGATGCGAAGAATGGTTCGCGTTGTTGTTTCTGTTGTTGTTGCGGTGGTGGTGGGAAGTCGTCGACGATTGACGGATGGTGACGAATCCATGATAAGGTATACGGAAGCTGGTGCTGCTGGTGCTCCTGCTGACACTACCTTCCACAGGCTTTTTACTGTTAATAACAATGACCGGACTGGCTTGACAGTTGGAAAAAAAATAAACTCCGTAGCTCGAAGAATCGGTCGCTGATCGTTCAGGAGTGGGGGTTGGAATATGAAGAAGCTGAAGTCAACGAGAGGGAGACAGAGGACATGACAGGGGGGAGTACACTACTTGTGTGTTTGTGTGTTTGTGTTTTTTTCTTTTTTTGTTTGTTTCGAACAGAACCGACGACACAGGCAGTCGACGCTGTTCGAAGGCTTCATTTTTTTTGGTAGAAATGTTTTACGACAGTACGGTACCTCGTATTTACAGTTACTTCTATTATTACAGTTAATACATAGTACTACTACAAGCGTACTAGCTAGAGGTATCATAGACTCTCACGAAAATTGTTTGATTATGTACGTATTCTACGGTAGCTAGCTAGGGTATCATAGTAGCTACGGTAGTAGCAGTCGACAAAGCATTACGTAGGTGGTAGGTACGTACCCGTAGACCCGTTGGTGGTGCCAGTTTTACAGTCACGATTAGTACGTCGAATGAATCATCTTTCTCGTTCCTTCAACCACCATGAACAACTTGCATCACTTTTCTTCTCTTCACAACCTGCACACCCGGACCTCTTCTCCCTTCTTCTCTGACAGATGAAACATACCGACAAAAGATAAAACCCAAAGCAATCTACGAGCTTGTCCCTCCGAAAATCCTTGTTTTTTACTTTGTGCTCCCCATCCCAACAAACAACAACAATGAGACCTGCCCACCAATCAACGATTGCAACAACAGTATGCGTTTTGATGGTTTTGGCAGTGGTCTTTCTGAAAGGATTTCCTGTCCAAAGCTTCCAATATGCACCAACCTTCAACAAGCTAACGCTGCTAACTACTCGACCGAATGCTGGATTGTACCGCAATTCTAACCAAACCAGGAATCGTGTAGTTTGGACCATGTCAAGCAGCAGCAGTAGCGATAGCGATTTGTCTGGAGAAAATAGCAGCAAAGGGGACCAGTCGTTGTCAACCATCAGAGCTCTCCCCGCTTCCAAATCATTGGACACTGGAGCCATACTCCGTTATGGAGCGGCCTTTGTCATTCAAATGACTCTCATTGCTGGTGTCTTTTCCGGATTGGACGCCCTGACGAGCATTTTCAAGATCTCCCCCTCCAAGATTCCCATGGCGATCAACGTTGTTCTGTTTTATGGTTTCGCACTCAAGTCGCGAATCTTGAACCCACTTGACAATCAACGACCCCAGACAGCCACGAAAGAAATCAAAGGGGATACCCAAAATAGAAGCAGCAGCAGCAACAGTAGTGTTGACTCGCCACCGCCACGTACCATGCCTTCCTGGACACCTCCCGGGTTCGTCTTTCCCATCGTGTGGTTGCTGATCATTGGACCACTCCGTGCCGTTTCGTCATCGTTGGTCTATCAGGCGACTGGACGCTACTTTTCTACGGCAATCATGAGTTTGATGGCACACTTGACCATCGGAGACATTTGGAATACCATCAACAACAAAGAACGACGATACGGTACGTCAGTAGTGGGCGTGCTGATGGTATGGGCGTCGGCAGCCTTTGCCGCCTATCAGTATTCTCTCGTGGCACCCTTGGCAGGACGGTTGTTGTCGCTGCCCCTGATTTGGTTGACGATTGCCTCGTCTCTCATTGTTCGGACCTGGCAATTGAATCCGGCACCTGATACTGGAAAGCCAGAATCGTTACTTCCAACCAAGGACGTAAATGCAAAGACAATCACCAAGTTGATGTGGTTTGAAAAGTAAAATAGCGAAAAACAAGGAAACGTATGCTGTAATTGATAGGAAAGATGATTCACTTTCATGATCGATCTATTATTAGGTACCGACGACGTCGACTTGACAGGAGGGCGAAAGTGGAAGAATGGCGAAGAAAGAATTCTTGATGTTTCATTTCATTCATCAATACCGGTACTCTCTTCTGAGTTCCACTCTAGGATTTGAGTTGAAGATAAATCTGGGACATTTTGACAAGGGATTGGCCATCAATCAGTGGTTCCCTTTTTAATTCTCTCTTTTCAAATTGTCCTTCTTCTGTATCAATCTACCTAGAATTGAAGCGAAAACTTGGCCACATGTTTATTCCCTGCAAAATGTCATCCTGCAGTAGTGGATGGTGATTGATAAGAATGAACTCCGAGATCTCTTCTTCAACAACATCTGTGAAAACGTGACTGCGACCAGATTTTTTATTGAAAAATAGAGATTGTGAGAGAGGAGTTGTTACATTCAAATGCAGTGCTCAATTCTTTCGTTACGCTTGGATTGCAGTTAAAAAAGCTTGAAGCATCCATTGTCGTTAAAGACATCAGGAAGGGCTTGTTGGGCCAATGATTCCTCATTGCGAAAATCACAAAACAAAAAATAGATCATGAAGGAGAGACTCACAAAATCGTGTTCTTGACTTCTACTGCAAGATTGACATTCAACGTCGAAGGTAAATTCGCAATGAAACCCAGTGGCAGATACAAAGAATTAATACAGGAGGCGTCAAGGACAAGATGCTTTGCTGGATGCCCAACAGGGGTGATGCTACCAGAATAACGCCCATTATCACAAATATCACACCTCTGCTTTCAAGTCGCTGTCGTGCTTCTAGCTTCTGGGAACTGGAGGATGCTCCTTTATCCTTTGTTTTGTTCATCATTCTTGGATATTTATTAGTGTGATATCATAATCTCTGCCATTTTTTTTCAACTATGCTTGTTTGTCAAGTTGAAAGTAAAAACATCATTCATATCGTCAGACTAATACATGCCGAAAACTGCCAAGAACGACTCTTCGCTAATGGCCGTCAATCCATTGCCATCGGACAAGAAAGACTCTTCCCATGACATACCTTGTGTGACATGTGACACTTGTCGTTATTATGTCGGATTCCGAGGTACTATGTATGTACGGAGGACTGATTCCATGATGTTCGAATGTGCAGAAAGGTGGTTGATGTTGGAAGTTGCACAGATGGTGAAAGAGACGTACGGACGCATATAATTATCACGACGTAGGTATAATATTATGTATGATAGTATTATATTTCATCATTTTATTTTACTACCGTACTTCACTACGGTACTGCGTACTCCGTAGTACCGGTAGTAAGATACCTTACTACGGTAGTACTGTTAGTATCTTGGGAAGCTTTACAATCAATCGAGTCATGGACAACGTCGGTATAAGTATGTACCGTATGTCGTACTACGTATCGATGATACAAGTCAGCAATTTTTCTCACAATCTTCGAGTTTCGGATCATTCCTCTTTTTCATGTTTTCTGTTTTCACATACGACGTAGTAACTGCAGTCCCTTCTTCAAGGCTGTCAGCATGACGACAACACCGACTATTATATGTCAGATAAGGCAGAGGCGATACAAGGCCACTTCTGTAGTACTCCTGCATTGCGTCTTCCTTGTCGGTTTTCTTTCAAATCACGTCGAGGCTTTTTTGCCAATGTTCATCTTCCGTCAGATGAAGCATCACGTAGAGATGGCTAAAGATGCAAAAGCCGCAGGAAGTTCACAATTTAGATTCATGCATCAAAGACGAAGTAAGGGTAACGACGAAGACGGAGATTCGGATACTCTTCAGGTCATGGACAATGAGGATACACTTCCACCTCCATTGGAACGACTGGAAATGTCGCCGTCCACCGCTGCATCGGTCGATCGACGAAATCTGATCATAAACTCTATCGCAGTGGGCTTATTGGGTGCTTCTGGAGTGGCAAGTTATTCGTTGTTTCAGACCAGTGTGTATACTCCGCCAGGTTTTCGTCGCTTGCCTCGAACACAATTCATTGCAGCTCTTGGAGATCCCAAGGCTTCCCAGGGTTCCGAGGCCAAGTCGTGGGGACTGTGGATGGAAGATCCAGGCCCACGGGGCGTTTGGTTGAGAGATTTCAACAAGGAAATTGTGCAAAATGAAAACCATGCACCAGCGGGATGGACTTATAATAACAACGACTGGTGGTTGGAGGAACACGGGATCATCATGGAAGCACCCAAATTCCCTCTCCAAGCGGGACGTTATCTAGTGACGGGAGGGCGTCTTGTTACCACGGGATTGACAATTGATAGTGACGGTCGATGGAAACTGGACGAAGGGACGTTGTATGACGTCACACATCTACCGTGCCGATCAGCTAGATACCAGCCTCTACTAGATGCTACTTCTGCTGGAAACGATTCGTACGGAACTCCCCTGGCTGCCAATCCAAGCAATTTTCCGGTCGCTCCTGGAGCACTCATGCCAGAAGTGAATGGGTGCAACAAACAAGACTACGCAGTCCTTTTTGTTGTGGGAAAAGCCGAAAAGAATGCGTGAATTAAATGGGCAAGCACCCTGAAGTATCGAAACCATATTGTGTTCTCGCAACACGTATTCTTATTCATTATTGTTGGAATAATTCGTTTATTCTCCTTCCTCTTCTTCATCGATTTCCCCCATGTCTAGAATGGTGCCAAGACTTTGGTAGAATTTGCTACCGCCGCCTTTTAGTGACTTTTTGTGACTCGAAGAAGAAAAGTATGAAGGAGTAGCATCGGAGTACATGGTTTCGTATTCTGTTGTCTCAGATTGCGAGGAAACCACGCACATGAAATCAATGAGCTCATGCAGATCTGTTCCTATGAACTCGGCATAATTTGCAATCGCATGCGCGAATTCTTCTTTGTCCAACTCTTGATTGCTGTCTTTGTCATGTCCCATGATTTGAAGGGCGTCACGCTCCACATCTGCCAAAATGTTGGTCTGAAGGGTAGCGCTGTTGTTGCTGAAACTATTTGTCAGAGCGGCCCGTTGGTATTTACGTAAACCCGTTAGTAGTTCCTGAAAGTCGATGGTGCCGCTTTTGTCCAGGTCCCACAAGTCGAAGAGGACTGCCGTTCGACCGTATGAGAGCGCATCCAGTGTCTTTTTGGCTTCGTTCTCTGCCTTGACTCGTTCCCTCGCCTTCGCTAGTTCTACTTGCGTCGCTTGGATCTGATTGAGAATCTCCTGAGAGACGGGTGCCGCATTCTTTGAACCGTCCTTGAGCTGTTCATACAAGTCTCCAAACGACATGGCCGATGCGGCCGACATGGCCATGATAAGTTTCGCAAACTGCTCATACGTCAGTACGCGCTGATCATTCTCGTCCATCATCAACAACAATCCAGCCGCCTTTCGTTGTGCATCTTCCAAATCATCACATAGCTGGTACAAGCCCAAAGCCACTTCTTTGAAATCGACAGTCGAATCTTGATCCTTGTCAAACAAGATAAATAGTTCCATCATGCGCGGGTCGTTTAAAATAGACTTTGATATTTGCCTGGCATCTTGCAATCCTCGTTCCAAGAGCACATAACTCTTATCGTTGCGATCGCAAGCCGCCAGTCCGTCTCGATAGGCTTCCACTTCGGCTGTGTATTTGCTCAACGTCCGCAAAAGCTTTGCCTGTAACAAGTATCCTCGACAATCGGAGGGATTTGCTGCCGTCATGGCTTGTGCATCCTTTATGGCGGCTTTGTATTTCTTTTGATTCATCAAGGCTTGCACGCGAGTGGCAAATAGGGTATACACATCTGCATCTTGAATGGCCTTCGTCAAGATGTCTGTTGCTTCATCCCAGTTACCTCCCTTCAGGGCCTCTTTGGCCTTGGCTATACTCTGTATCGATAATCAGAAGGGAAGTGAGAACGAAAAGTATAGAGAGGATTTTTTTAGTATTGATCGTGATGATGTGTTTCACAGCTGCAAAGTAAAGGAAAACACATCCCTCTCGGAATAATGATGACTCGCAGGCCCAAGGTTCAAACATCATCCACCTGTGAATGCGAACTGCGCTGTACAGTACGAACGACTTCTTTCACGGTTGTCACGTACTTCTGTCGACATGTCTCAATGAATTTGACTGTGAGTAATTTTTTAATGATAATTTTGATGCTGTGATCGATCGCAGGAACAAAATCTTGCAGCCGGTGAAACAAATTCAGTAAGGCAAGCAAGACAAAAAAAGATCGTTCCTTTTGTTTTGCTTCTTCTGTTGATTGACTGTGTGAGTTCGAATGACTCGTGACAACGAAGCTTCGCGTGCGAGGTTTGGATGCCCGTCCCGAGAAAAACGTGTTGTACCGTACTTCGAAGTACCGGTAATATCATACCGGTACTCCTTTCAGTACCCTACGGTGGTACCGAGACCTACCGGTAGGAGTTCGTACTCTACTTCCATTAACTACGGTACGTATTGTGGCACCCCTACCTACCGTACCAGGTACAGGTACTACCTTGACTGTGAGTACCGTACAGGTACCAGGTATGTACTATTTTACGCACTACCGTAGTCGTAGTACTACTACTCCCAGTATTATCTACTACTTGAAGTAGTAGTATTTTTTATTTTTTCGTTCCGATCACGGATGGTAAGGCCTTTGTTACTGTTAGTACGGTGTGGTGGGATACGACAGAGTAGAAGATTTTTAACCTTTACGAAGTACCACCTACAACTACTCGAAAACTCTACCGCTTGATAGTCCGCTGCTTTTCTGCAGCCACTACAGTTCTACTCGAGTCGACAAGTAGACCCTTTCGTTCTCGTACCTTGCGAATATATTTCAGAGCCGTATTGTCTAGACCGGTGGAGACATCTCCGCTTTGCAAAATCTCACCGAAATCTTCGCGCTCCTCCAGTGTCGAAGGAATCCAAAAAGGATCTTGATCCAAGATTTCCCAGTGAGAGAAGATGAGTTCGGGCGCTGTCACTTCTCCGCTAGACATGCGAAAGAGTTCGGGCGCTAATCCGAATGACTCGGCATGGGGAATGGTGGCTTCAATGAGCAACAGGTCAGTTCCGTCCACCATGGAATCTTCCAGCACTTTGCCTCTTCGCCTCGATAAAACCTGGTAAAGAGGGCCCAACCCAGTGAGCGATGAATTGAGGGTGAGCTTTAGATGACTTTCAACAAGTCGTGCGGGTCTTGATCTGGGATGGAAAAGTGCAACATTCATGTGAGATGACATACGACGGCCAGAATTTCTAATTGACAATCTGGAACTTACAGTAGAGCACTCCGTATTCCAATGCGCAAGGCTGCAGCAACCATGCCACCGCTCAGAGAACTTGCCGTCTTGTACCCACTTTGTGCAGTCGCGTCTTCCTTCAAAGCCAATTCCAGCCCTTCCAGTACGATCAAGACATGCCGAACCGGTTCTTCACATATTGGTCCGTGACGCATCGCCATTTGGAAGCCAGCGACGAGAGAACCTCTCATTTCTCCCTCCCAAACTTGAAGAGCGGCCGCATCCAGAGGAGATTGTGCTGAAACATCGCCACCATTTGCGGCAGCAAATCCCGTATCGCGAATCTTATTTTGTAGCGCATTGAACTCGACCTCCCCATTCATTATGGAAGCGTCGCTTTCTTCATTTGCGATCGCAAGGTTTCTGTTGACAAATATTTCTTCCCCTTGCACACCCACCACTGTCTTTCCAGTTTGAAGTGCCGAAGACACAACCATTGCATTGCCATTATGATCTACCGAAACGACAGAATCCCCCAAATATGCTAAAAATTGTAGTATCGGCCAATCCTTTGGAAGTCCGAGTGCGTTTTTAAGTTGTTCCAGCGCAGTTTCGCTGCCCTGTATTATCTTTTGTTGCTTCATTGATTCGAATACGATTGGTTCTAACGGCACAGCTCTGAGACTTATCGCACCAACTCGACCTGAAACAATGCTTCTACATCTCCCGCGATCAGTGTTCTCAATGCCCTCTTCTTCGTTGTACGGGGGGATGCTTAGTTGGCGTAAGGGCGGCGTCTTTTTACTGCTGTCTGACAAAAAGCCGGAAAAGTCCATTTCATTGTCACCAAACCAAGCAGTCGTCTCCCCGAATTCCACAATTGGTTCAGATATTCTTAATTCAACTTCTTTGTCGCAGTACACCTTTTGTAGATCCAGGAGTGACTGCTCCAAATGGAGTTCTCCAAGGCAAGCAAGGATCCGTTCGCCTTTCGCTGTAGCGGTGACCTCAACAGAAGCGTCAGCCAAACTCAACTTTACAAGTCCTTTCTCAAGCCATGGGGTGTCCGCAGGATCCACTGTTTCTACATTAACCTTAACAAGAGGATGGATTCCCGTATCATTGAAACCACATAGCGGCATGCCGTACGGGCTGTCACATAAAGTTGCCGTCTTGTATTGGAAATCTTCCAAGTTTTGGACTGCACACAAATGACCAGCCGGTACCTCATTAACAAGAACAAACGAAGATCCCATGAGCAAGAATAGTCTCACAGGACGGCTCTTTGCCATTGTCTTGATCTCCCCAAACTGATGTTTCGGTCCCATAACGTGATACGAATCGCCGGTTCGAAGTCTCCCACACAGCACCCTGACCAAACCCAAAATCACGGTAGAAGATTCGCTTTTGGTCTCTATATGATCGGGGTCTCGTATTTGGGACCGATCCGCAGCCATGAATTTGCAGACGTACGCAGTGGTTGGAGCTTCGTCCGATGTATCGCATGCATGAACGGAATGTTGGATTCGTTCGAATCCTTTCTCTTGACTTTGAGATATTGTTTCGTCGAAGGAAGGTTTGGCCAAAGCAAGTGCTCTGGGTCGTATGTGTTCCGCGGCTTCAGTGGGGGAGGGACAAACTTCGTAGACTGAACTCAGCACGCAATCGCTCAACGGTCGGAAACGTCGTAACAAGGATCGTAACGCGCCTTCTTCGGAGGAAGAAGACCCAGTTCTAGTCAGTATCTGCTGCAGTTGATCGGAGGTTTGGATGACAAAACTATTTCCGTTGACTGTCGCGGTGCTACCAATTTGGATGGCACGCAGGACCTCTTCCATTCCAGGCATGGTGGCTTGAATCTTGATCCCGTCTGACGACGACCCTTTCTTTTGTTGATGGCTGTTGCCGATCCTCCCATCGGCGAATAGGGACGATCCCAGCCCAGCCACCACTGCCGCCGATGCCACACCTTCGTAGATATCCCATAACGGTTGTAAACCGTACTCGGCAAACAGTGGCGGGGGCTGTTGGTGTTGCTGTTGGTGTTGGTCGCCTCCTTTCCATTTAATTATTTTCCCCGTGGAAGCTTCCTCGTCGGGTTTGAAATAAAAGTCTCCAAACAGGTATTGTTTCAGCATGACAGGTTTGATGGGCAAAGTCTTGTTGCGAAATAGGGAACGCGCTAGAGCTGGTACGGAGAATCCCCAACCAAACAACGCACTGGCGAAAATAACATTTCCACGTTGCGGGTCGAACGTCCATCTCAGTTCCTCGTTTTCCTCTCGTTCCGGGTCTCCCTTCGTCGATTTGGTGTTTGATTGCGGATTGTTGTTACCGGGTTCTTCTTTTTGTTCCGGCTCTTCGGCTCGTTTTGACAATAGGACGGCTGCACAAGCCGCATTGACCGACTCGAGCAATGACCGTAACCTCAAATAGGCCTCGGTCGGTGTTAAACATAGGTTGGTACACAATCGATCGACCTTGTTGATGACCAAAATGGGTACCAACTGATGGGAATATGCCTCTCGTAGGACTTGATGGGTCCGTGCACACATCCCCTCTACGGCGTCCACCACTAACAAGCATCCATCGCAACACTGCAACGAGCTGCTGACTTCGGTCGAGAAATCGGTATGTCCGGGAGAATCGAGCAAATGGACGATGATGGGTACCGTGGATTGTTGTTGTTGTTGTGGTAGTTGTTGTTGTGGTTGTTGTTGCTGCTGGTGGTGGTGTTTTTTGTTGGCAACACCAGGCGGTGGTACATATTGATGTCGTAGTCCAATGGCGGATGCTCTCATGGTGATTCCACGTCGTTGTTCTTCCTCCATAAAATCGAGATACCGTAATGTTCCTGCAAGTCGTTCCGAAATGATACCATTGGATTCAATCAGATTATCGGCTAGTGTTGTCTTGCTGTGGAATATTGTATATAATATATAATTTTTTTTAAAAAGAAGAAAAAAACATTCACGGGTTGATTGTTGTGAGAGCCAAAACGACGATTCAATTCAATTCGATTCAATTTCGATTCATCATTCGACCACACTCCTCGGAAGTCATCTTGCGATCTGTCAAATTAACTGTAAATCATGAATGATTTTCGATTTTCCTCGCAAGTAAGGAAAACTCCAACGAAATGTGAAAACAGGCACATTACAGATCACTACTTCAACAACAACAACACCAAGAAAACAAGAAGGGAACCAAACGAATAAGCGTGAGTACGTACCCATGATCGACGTGGGCACAGATGGTGACGAGCCGAGTCTCCTCGGGTGGAAGGAATATCGAGGGTGTCGTCTTGGACATGGTATTAGAAGTTGTTGGGATCAGCAACGATTGTCACTTGTTCGCTGTGAGAAGAAAAAGAAATGAATAACGACACAATGAGTCTTGGTTTAGGTGTTTTGTCAATGTGACGGGCCAGAAAAACAAAACAATCTACTACCGGTTGCTATGGAGTATGTATGTATGATACGACGTATCATCGAAACACGAACCACAGAATCGATGATGAAAGGGAAAAGAAGAAAAAATAACAGTAAATTGATGGATCTGTAATGAATCACGAATAATGATCATTCGCATTCACGAGTCGAGAAAAGTTGAAATGACACAGACGACTGTATCACGTGGTTATTTTATTTTTAACCCTTAACAAGATGGCATCCTCGGCGCATTTTTTAAAATCTCTTCCGGCAGAGCTATGGAGAGAGGCAGCTGTTGTTCTGGTCTGTGTGTGGAGAGAGAATAATAAAAAATGAAAAAAATAAAATGAATGATGCTCCTTCTCCTCTTTGGCAAATCGACGAAGGAATACACAAAGAGAGGGGCGATCCATCGACCAATCATCCAAAAGAACCCATCAAATCCCAAAACATCAAACGATCAATCAGTTTGGGGGCAGGCATCAAAAACCACAACAACACAAAATACACACACACACACACACACACACACACACACACACACACACACACAACTATAGTACTCTACTCTACTGTACTTTGACAACAGCAAGAAAGCAAGTCAATTCGTATTATTTCGTTACAGTTACATAGCAGATAACAGAACCTTGTATTTTTCGTCGTCACCCACCCACCCACCACCTGCTGCCATATTGAAGATTGAAGCAATGACTTCCAGTTATTCCATGATGATTGGTCAATCTGCCAATCATCCTCGCAGACGTCGCAGCAGCAGAAGCAGAATCAGCAGTAACTGTTCAACTTCGTCCATAATGGAACTTTCGTTTGCTGTCGTCTTGATTTTACAGTCTGTGGCTCTCGTTTTCCAGACTGGCAACGGTGGAGGTGCGTACGCCTATCATGTCCATCCACCCAATTCCTTTTATCCACCGCCAGGCTTTCATGGTAGAGGACGAGGTCGACGTTACGATGGGGGGGACAACGAAGATGACTACAATGATGGGAATAATAATAACAACAACAATAACAATGATCATCATCATCGACGAAGACGACAGGATGGTTGGTTCTATGCTCCTCATCCGTTTCCTCATCCGGATGATCCCTACTTTCATCACTATCACGATGATCTGCCGCCGCCACCACCACCCTTTCCGCCGCCGCCGCCCTACTATCGTCATCCACGATTCATGGAACCTCCTCATGTCGCCATGTACGACACAACTCCTGAACTATCACAGTCCCAACTTCTTACCACCCGAAGAAATAATAGGAATAAAAAGAATGACGACGATGACGACGATTCACACTTTTCTATGGAGTACAACACCCAAACAAAAACGGAAACAACGACCGTGTCGACACCGCCTCCTGTTCAAAGTATATGGAAGACATCGGCACCGGTATTGGTCCCAAGCTCCACCTTGCAGACCTTTGCCTTCGATACGCCAACGGTCGAACGGGTGCAAGTCTTGTTAAAGACCGGACATCGACACGGTCGGTCTCGTAGCATTCCCTTGCAGGCACGCATTGACGTCTGGCACGGGCCCGACTCGACACCGCAAAATCTCGCCATTTATCTCGAAGATGATGAGGAGGATGACGACGAAGGTGATGATGATGACTTGGTGTTTGCCGATGAGGCAAGGCGGTCTATACACGGTGATGATGACGACGACGACGAGGAAGAAGAAGACACGACCAACTTTAGTGCCATCATCGAAACACCGCAGGGGTACAATACTATTGCCGTCAGGAATACGGCACCCAACTTTGACCTGTTGGCATGTGTGGAGGGAGAAGAATGTCCCACCGATATTGCGACTAATAACAATGGTATTCCTCATCGTCATATGAATGGAGATCCATCGGGATACTATTATGAACAGACCTATGGCATTCCTCGCAGCGAAGCACAGAGGAAGAATCAGTTCCAGCATTCCTCTACCAGACATGCACGACAACAAGAACACACGTCGACGACCACCAACAGTAGTCCACTTCAGTCGGTCATCGAACGATTGATGGCAACTAGCACTCCTCAACTCATTGAAGGCACAAGAAGTACGGCAACTGTCTCAGCTATGGACATACCTGTCCGGCCAGACATACATACGGTCCGACTGGCACAAAATGTGGCCAGTGTTCAAGTCCTGCTGCGCACCGACTACATGCGACCACTCCAAGCACGGGTCGAGCTTATCCTCAAGGAACGGAGTTCCACCAACCACAAAGATCCCGGTCGTGTCCTCAAACGGACCATCGTTGAGGTCTTCAGTGAGGATGGTATGCACCGGCCCTTTTTTGCCGTCTTGGAGACACCCAAACCACGCAAGAGGAAACGACCGAGACCCGAAGATGAAGAGAAACGATACACCATCAGTCTGAGGGTTATCAATCTGTCGGGGGCGGAGTTTCCTATTTTTGCATCGGTCGAACCTTACATCATTGACACGAATCATGAAAAGGTATCGGCTGAAGGGGCGAAGAACAAGGGTGACAACATCAACAACGACAATGGTCGCGGTTCTTTCGATGGAAGAAACGGGGACGGGATGGAACCCGAAAACGTTTGGAACAGCGCCGGCTATACTCAAGACGATGAGCAGCATGACGACAATGACATTTCGGAGGAAGATTGGTGGGAACAAAGCATGGAAAATTCACATTTTGGTGGAGGAAGTCACTACGACTTGAGTACCAACTCAACAATTCTAGACGCTGAGATTCTGTGATTTGGGATAGGGCATTCATTTCAATGGTACCGGCTTGCTGCCCCAACACAGAAAGCCACAGTAAGAAATTTGGAAATGTAATAATGAAATCGTTTTACTTTTATTTTTGTTTAATACTTCAGTAATTAAATACAGACTTCTATGCGTCGGTTACGTTCAAGGCTTCTATTCCAGGCGGGAGGGTGAGGGGAGTTACGCACAAACAAACAAGTAGAATGAATCCCAAAAACAAGACCCTTTTATTAAACAAGCAACACACAGTAGCAGTATTTCCTTCAGTGGGCAAGGGTCCATTCCCTCCTCCACGTTGGGCGCACCGTTCTCTCTCAAGAGAGAGAGAGAGAGATTCATTCATTGAATGAATGATTGAATGATTAACTTTTCAGATCATTGTTGTTTTTGATTTCAACGACGCGGTGGCAGAGAGAACCAGTCATCACGTCGGTCACTGAAATCACCCCTCGGATCACCAAAGCTCGGGTCAAAAAGTCCGTCATCTTCTACGGTATACGGTTCAACTCGGCATTCAATGGGAAATTCCATGGGCCCGGTATTTTTGATTCGTACCACATTTCCATACCCCGGCGTTTCAATAATGGCAAAGAAGGGACGAGCATTCCCGTCTTCTGTGTGAATTTCCATGACTTGTTTCACATTGTCGGGACCCTGTAGCATCTCAATACGAGCATTCAAGGGTCGGCCATCCGAGTTGAGCAGCAACTGAATACTGGTGACAGACGGAGAAAAGGGAATCGTTTTGACGGATCCACCTTGAATGGTTTTTCCACTATGAGTTGCAAACAGACGTTGCGCAACATCGTCCATGGAAAAGGCAGGAGAGGAAAAGATAGACCCCACCTCGACGGCGGCCTGGATGGGAAATGCCATCTGTCCCGTGTTCTTGACGGCCACGGCATGCTTTTGTCCACCAACGGAGCTGGGAACAAACACCACGGCGTTGAAGGGGCGGATGCTCCCATCTTCCAAATATACGGACATCCTTTGGGGTGTTGAATCGGGTCCCGTCCAAACATCGACATTGGCACTGAGCGGACGGCCTTCCGTAAACAACGACACTTGCACGCTCTGAATTTTGTCCGTCGTGAACGACCAGGTTCGCAAACTGCTGCCTTGGATGGTGGTTGGTTTCACATCACTGTCATCGTAAATTTCTCGTTGTGATCTTTTTTCCGGCGTTGTCAACGATTGTGATCGACGATCGCTCCGTTCCAGCGGTGTAATTTGCGGCATACCCGATCGACGTTGCAGGGGAGCTGGCGTACTTCGCACCATTGCTCGATCCGGTGGCGCAGTCGAGATCGATGGCATACTACTACCTCTCTCTGTAATTATTGGTTTTCGTTGCGCCTGATTGGATGGCGGGCCGTCCTCTCCTCCAAAATAGGAAAACGCCTGCGGCAAGGCCGTCGAAGACGGACGCGAACTCGCCGAATGCAAAACGACAGAGTTCCACCATCCTTCTACGGGTTGAAAAGAGAAAAGGACACTGCAGAGCGACAGGAACTTTTTGCTGTGTACGGTCATTGCAGACACGTTGCTGAAAATGTTCAAAATACTACTATTATTAGACAAGACCGTAATTGTATAAAAGAAGAAAAGAATGGAAGAGAGCAGGAATCAGTGGATTCGTTGCTTGCTTGTACGTCGTAGTAGTTGGGGATGAATGATTTCGGGTTTGTACACAAAACATTCTTTCGCCGCCGTCACGATACCGCTGCTATGCATACGTGATGTTCTGTTTTCAGTTTTCAGCGATCGCTGGAAACATCATCATCACTTTGCTTTACAATTGTTTTAACTACGACTACTCTTAGGTAGCTACTACTAGTAGCTAGTAGGTAGCTAGAGTACACGTATATTAAAAACGTGACAGTCGTGACGTCACTCTTCATCCTTTAGAGTTGAGGCTAATTCATGTTTATAAAAAATAATTGATGGCGTTGGTGTTGGTCGTCATCACCAACTAGGTATGATACGGCGTTGCTAGGTAGCCTTTTTTGGTCCACAAGTAGTCTACTCAAAGTAATCATCAACTACTAAAAGAGATCATTCTGTTTCTACTTAGCCAGACTTTGTCTCTGTCATTATCCAATGTAGCCCCTCAATAATGTCCCAGGCAATCAGGTCAGCATCCCCGCCTTTGTCGCCGGCACAGCGGTGCATGTCGGACGGATCCCGATGTCTTCTTCCGGTAACTGCTGGACCATCCGATAGCACGGCAGTAGAGTCCGGAACCGGACGACCCTCACTGGAGGAAGGTGACAAATTGGTATCCAAAGGTTCCGATTCGTGACACGTCCCCAAAACAGTTTTGTCATCACTCCCACATTCCATGTGCAATTGATCGATGTATCGTCGACCATTCACCAAGTACACATTCTGATTGACGTTATCACCAGCACCAAGCTCACATTCTTCTTGATAAATTTGGTAACTCTGCTTCGCTCGTAACTCATCGCTTTTGGAAAACATGTTCACCGATACAATGGGCCCACGGTACACCCGTGCAATGTCCACCAAATCGGGCGGTGGAATGGATGCAAAATCTACCAACAACAAGTTCTCCAAATCGTCGCTGTCTTCATCGATGGCAGTATGGGATGTCCTTCGTTCCAGTGTGAGAACTTTCTCTTTTAGTTTCTGTTGCTGCCATCGCCGTTGAAGCTCCGTATAGGCCTCTTGTTCCATTTTCATGGTTCTTTCAAAATTGGTGTGTCGCGCTTCGTTGTAGGTGGTGAACTTTCCCAATACAATAGCCGTCACATCGTCCAACCGATCCATCAAAAGGAATTCTTCGAGCAGTGCCTTCCATTGAGCGCTGTACACCAAGACGGTGTTGGTTATGGATATCCACTGCGCGCCATTATCGAATTCCAAGACAAAGCCATCCGAATTGTGTGGATCCGAAAGGTCTGTTGGGTCGTAGATAAGAGACTGCAAGCTCGGTAAGAACCGAATGGAAGCCAGGGCAGAAGAAGAGGCGGAGTATTGACAGGCCAGGGTTTTGGAGATTTGTCGCAAATGAGAGTTTCCTAGAGCCAGTATAGTGGTATTGTCAGGCAGGGGAGAGTGTCGTCGTCCCCAGAAGGAAGAAGTGGGTAGTGACTCGGCACGGATGGAGGAACATTTTTTGTTGGATGACACTGATCGTTGCCGTTTCAACCTTTGCGTGTCAGCAGCATTTTTCTCATTGTTGTCTGATATTCTCGACTGATGGTAGACATATTGCTGTAATGTTGATGCAAATTCGTCATAGGTAGGTCCCGCACATTGGTAGAACAATTCCAACGACGACTCCATGGGAGAGCCGTCGTTACTTCTGTAGTCATGATTCATTTTTTGTTTGGCCGTGGAAACATGAGATTCGGTACAAAAGTGAAATGTACTGTTGATGGTTATGCTTCGATCCGCACCGTGGCCTTGAAAGATTGTATCTGAAACGACATTAAAATTCCACTGATGGGTCGATTGCCAACTGTATAACAACAGGGTAGGGACACTGAAACACAAAGTTCCCACGAGAATTTTCCGATACGATGGAGTAGGTGGAGGAGGCGTTCCTCTGTTATCATCGAAACTTCGGATCGTTCGCACTCGTCGGTGACATCGGGATGTTGATGAGGGTTGGCAACGTTCAGGACTCTGTGACATTGTCCGACAACTGATCTGTAAATCAATAGACTTGCTTATTGGTGGTACTCTTTCTACAACACAGTCATGTATCTGCCAGTAGCTAGAAGTGGAGCCCACTTGCTGTAGGGAGAGGAGACTGTAAGAGCTACGATGAACGTCGGATTTTCTCTTCGTCAATTTTTATCCCGGTTTCCGGTTTACGACCAGTAGTCTACCTAGCTACCTAGCTCTATAGGGAGAGAGAGAAATAAAATTTTCCGGGAAGGCAACCAAACACGCAACACGCGAGAGAAAGACATAAAAACCCTTTCCATACATCACATCATCATCGTTTAACATTTTTTTGTCGTTGGTCATTTTTCGCCGTTATCGGTAGGGCCTCTTTCGAGGGAAACTCCCCTATTCCCGAACAAATTCCCCTTATTGCAAACGCTCCAATCAGGACGGACGGACTCGCCAATTCGAGCTGGCGGAATGTTGCGTCTTGGCTCGTGCGGATGCACAACAAAGAAAAAAAAGCATTCGAAAATGACGAAAGCAACGCTTGGAACGTGCAACGTTTTGCAAGGACAGACGCACTTTGTTCCTCCCTTTTTGTCCAGATTCGTGACAAACTCAAAAACGAATGTCTTGTTGGTAGCACTTGCCTTGATTGAATTGCGTTTTTATTATGCTTGCCAACAGTACGACGTAGTGAAAAGATTCGTGACAATAAAATAAAATAAAACGACAGAGTACAACTGATCTTTCTTTTGCTGATCACTGCAAAGCAGAGACCGGTACAGCAGTTGCTGCTGTAAGAGACTGATACTACAACAGAGAACACAGTGTGAATTGTGGCTCCAACAGAAGAAAAAAACGGGAACGTAGCGTCGATTTTTATCTCCACCATGGGCAACAATGTCTCCTCTCCTCCGGACGTTATAAAAGAGGAGCTATTGATAGTGATGAAAGAGGAACAAGTGTCCGACACGAATAACTGTAACAGTAGTGATGACAGTTCGTCGTGTGCCTCGTACACCGAGTTTCACGATGCGTTGCAATATTTGTCGTCGTCGCCCCAGAATCATCAACGACGGCGGTGGAATACGTTGGAGGATTGGAATGAATGCTTTCGACTGCCCATCTTTCAGAAGCGACAAGGCCCCTTACGAATGCTGCAGGATGATTCCGAGGGCGTGTACCGAGACGATGACGATAAAGACAACAATGAGGATCACGATGATTTGTCAAATAGTCGGAACAATATTCTGTCCAGTTCCTGCTGGCCGAAAAATTCTTCTCCATCTTCTTTGCGTCGACGATCCTCCTCAAGAAGAAGCAGCTACAAATCTTCTAGCAGTAGCAGCCGCAACAGTGGTAACGGAATGGAAACCAAACTAGACGACACCGTGAACTTTGAAGAAACCGACGTGTACGATTCTCAAGAACCTGTCTATGACAATGACACCAGCGAGGACGAGGAAGAATACACTTGTTCTCCGGCAGCCTACCTGTACAAGAGGTCATCATCCAAATCTTCACAGGTGACAACCACAACAGGGCCAATTTCTTCTGCACTGGAGACGTCGACAAGACGATTCTATTACTGCTACCCTTCTGCATCCACATCGTCACTCTCTAGATGCAAAAGTGCTATTAGTCAAACGTCATCTAGTTTACCCCTGTTTTTGGACGAACGCAACATAGACTGGGAGTTTACCCAAGAGGAGCTGGATATGTTTGATGGCGACGAGCCTACAGAAGCATCCAATTTGCGCCTACCTCGTCGGTACTGGATTGTCACCACTGCAGCATTGCCTTGGATGACGGGCACGGCCGTGAACCCTCTGCTACGGGCAGCTTACTTGTCACAAAGAAATCGCCGCTTGATGCAGGAAGAGCAACGGTGTGAAGAGACGCAGCCCGAAGATGATGACGAGAGTTTCGATACCAGTGCCAACAGCACGGTCACCTCCAGCACGGTGACACTCGTCCTACCGTGGCTAGAAGATCCAGGCGACCGTGAGAAACTTTATGGTCCGGCATGGGCTCTACCTGATAAATCATGTGATGATCAGGAAGCCTATATTCGACAATGGTTGGCCACATCGGCTCATTTGCCTCTTGAGGCAGCACCTCCCTCGGAAGGTGGGATCGCTATTCAGTGGTATCCAGCACGGTACCACGCTGCACTGTCTAGCATCTTTGCTCTGGGAGACTTGTGTGAAATGATTCCAACATCTCCGGATGAAACCTACCAAGAAGCAACAACGAGGAGTCAGAAAAGTAACATGATTTGTATACTAGAGGAACCGGAGCATGTCAATTTCTATCGGGCACCAGGACGGGAGTCGTGGAGAGACAGATTCGGCCATGTCATTGGTATTGTCCACACAAACTACAAGGCCTACGCCCAAAATCACTATAGTGGTATTCTGACAGGACCCCTTGTGGGTGCATTGTCGAGTCTCATGGTCAGGGCGTATTGCGACAAGGTTGTTAAACTCAGCCCAGTGTTGCAAACATACGCGCCAGGAAAGGAGGTTATCTCGAATGTCCATGGTATCCGACAAGAGTTCTTTCGTGTACCCTTGGCATCTCCAGCCGCAGCATCGTCCACGAGAGCACAATGTTATTTCATCGGAAAACTTTTGTGGGGTAAGTTCCCATCTACATTGAGTTGAATCGTGTCGCTTTTCATGTCGTGCATGGATGCTCACACTTGCTTCGTTTCTGATAACGGCAGCAAAAGGAATGGACAAATTGTTGAGCTTGGAAGCTCATTTTCGAAAAAAGACTGGAAAATACTTTGATATTGATATTGTTGGCAGTGGCCCTGAACAGACTGAAATTGAGCGTTCGTTTTTGGGAATCCAACAGAGTCGAAATGAGGCTCGGGATGTACGATCGTCTACACCTTCTAAAGAGAAAAACCCCATACACTGGCGATACTTCCGTCAACCAATTCCTGCGCGTTTCCTAGGCAGACGGGATCATGCCGAGGTCGGTCCCAACTATTCAATCTTTGTCAATCCCAGTATTACAGAAGTTTTGTGTACCACGACAGCTGAGGCCATCGCAATGGGAAAATG
Organism: Nitzschia inconspicua; assembly: GCA_019154785.2. NCBI lineage: Eukaryota > Bacillariophyta > Bacillariophyceae > Bacillariales > Bacillariaceae > Nitzschia > Nitzschia inconspicua. The sequence goes on from JAGRRH010000020.1 coordinate 1,054,061, forward strand.
GGTCATAATTCCTCGGCATTCGTCCAATGAATTCTTTCTTCAGTTTCCCAACTGCCTCCAATACAATAACAAGAATGAGTTCGTTGATCTCTTACAGTATGCTTTGACAAATCCAGTAAAAGACGTCTTGGAACGGTGCAAGAATAACTTGTCCGATCGATCCCAATTTTATGCTCCTCTCACGTGGGAAACAGCTACGGAACGCCTCATCGACTGTGCCTATTTGAGCAAACGTGAAGCTAGGCGCCGCGATCGACTGACTCTTCACAAGGAGGACAGGTCTATTCAAGAGTGGCATTACACGCTTGGAAATGGTAAATCAGGTGATGTCCTCCGAAAGGTTCTTGGAGGAGGGCCCGTCGCGGAACAGTCCACTTACAAGAGGCTCTCCAGTAATTTGTCCACATCATCGTCGGTCCCCTCGCTGATCGTTGCAACCTGAAGAGGCTTTCTGGATGTATAAATTTGTTTGATCGCCTACTTTTTTCTCCATTTTCATGACGCCGTGGAAGAAAGCTACGGCTACTACATGAATGTATGTATAACGTTAATTATTGTAAACTACTGCTGGGATGCGACCTATAGCATCCGGAACTTTTTGGCTAATGACGGGTGGAAATATCACCAGCATACGATGCTCTCCGACTCCTTTTGTACGATCCAGTTTAACGATAATATGGCATTTGACGATTTACAACCAGGAGTAGTAAGATATTCCCATAAAACGGCAGGTAAGGATGGTGTACATTCATGTTATGGAACAGTTACCGGGAACCACAGAGTCGATAGTAAATACAACAGTTGTAAGAATAAAATACTAGTAAACGTCTTCATTCTTAGAGTAGTAGGAATGGTCTACTAGTGTACACAAGAAAGGTTTCGGTACTTTCCTCAAAGTTGATCGATGAAATAAATAAGACTATAGTACAACTACTGATTACGACGTAGTTTCATAACACGATGATTCCCATAAAACGGCAGGTAGTAGTACTACTGCATTAGTGGCCTTTACACTCATGGTGCTACTGACAATTAGAGGGGATCGATAATACTGTAGTAAGACATTCGTGCTACGCAGTAAGAATAGGTCGTAGAAGTCCTCAAATTTGGGAATACCAAGGGTATCATAGCTTACGAAACATAGTTCGGACTACGTTGTAGTTCGGATTCGGTTCCTTCCTCGAAGTTGATTGATGACCAAGAACAGAAGAAGAGGGATGTTCGAAGTAACTCTAACAATTGTTCACTTCCTCATATTTCGTACTACAGACAGTGTTCAAGCCCAGCATCGTCTTGATATCTACTCCGTACAAAATTTCTTTATGAAAATGGGCTATGTATTTACCTACCTGTAGCAAGTACCTTCTAATCATCTATTTATGTAGTAACTGTAAATCCGGATTTTTGTGACGAAAAACAGTTTACGGCTGTCCTAGCTAGCTACTTGGTATCATAGAGTACCGTATTCCCTATTGACTGTGAATGATTCGCAATCGGGCTTCTATCATAACTGTAAATGACTCTTCTCAAGTCGTAGAAAGGTCAAGTGACCACAAAAAGTTGTCACGGAGCATCATTTATTATTGTTGAGAAGCTCCCGTTTGTTTGGAAATATTGGAAAATTGAGCCCAAATAAAAATCATCTGAATTATTTATTGTAGTCTAGTAGTAAAAACGAAGCGAAGGATGTCAAAACATGCCCATCACCTTTTCCTCTCTGTATTAGTGCATTCAAGAGAGTGCTGACGAGGAACACCTTCCACCTCCAGGACTTCTCAATTTGTCACGTATGACCAAGAACATACTGTCGTAGACAACTAAAACTACTTATTTGTTGTAAATGGCCTTCCAAACTTCTTTTGACGGCAAACCGTAGTCTCTTACTGGAAATGTATCTCTCCTCGTCGAACACTCGTTTTGAGAGTAGTAAACCAGATGATGTAGTATCCTCCTCTTACTTCGCAAACATGACATTGCTTGATCAGCTCTTCATGCAGCAGTCTCAACGTCGCCCGTCTCTTTCCCGATGCAACGATATGCCCTTGCCTTTCTCGCATCAACAGCTTTTAAATGGCTCTGGAAGTGTTCCGCCCAAAGCAGAATACTCAAGTCTGCAGCAGCAATTCGCACTTCATAATTCTTCGCCGACATTGGGCTCTTTGAGTCGACCAAACCACAATATGATTAGGCCGGGAAGGTACCAAGAAGTTTCGAATATGCGTTCAGACATCCTCGATACAGTGGACAATGGCATCTTCCTCGTTCAACCCCTCGACTTCGATTCCCATAACCAGTACACTGAGCTTCTGGAAGAAGCGAAAGAGGGGGACCATCCTTCCTTTATCTATGAAGGAGATGATGATGCGACAGATGAGAAATCCCCTGTCTCTATTCAGAGTCGTTTCCGCCATTATCAAGCGGACAAGTGGACTACCATGTTAGAGGAGTTGATCCAGTATCGACGACAGTTCGGTCACTGTAACGTTCCTCATACATCCAAAGATTTTCCAGAGCTTGGTCGTTGGGTGAAACGACAAAGGTATCAGTACAAGCTTATGCAAGAAGGCAAGAAAGAGTCCACCATGACTCCCGCACGTGCTCAAACGCTAGAACAAGTTGGCTTTGTGTGGGATGCACACAGTTCCACCTGGCATCGTCGATACCAAGAATTGACTGCTTTTTGCTTGGAGCACGGTCACTGCAATGTCCCATCCAACTTTCCTCCCAATCCTCAACTGAGTACCTGGGTCAAGTTTCAACGGCGTCAGTACAAAGCCCTCCAAAAAGTGGGACGACATCGCGAAGAACGCGGTGCTGCCTCTGGACACTCTCTGACACCTGTCCGTATTCAAGCTTTAGAGCAATTGGGGTTCCAATGGGAGCTTCGCCGAATCACGAAAAAAGATAAGATTATCTAATGCTGTAAACTCTAGCTAGAGTGTCGTAACAGAGTCATTAGATGAATGCAAATCTCAGTTTTGGTATTTTCAGTATACGACGTAGGTGACTGTGAGTACCGGTAGGCAGTACCTACGTACTAACGTACTACAATACGTAAGGATCAAATTTTTGTCGTACTCCGAGTAGATTGAAGATAGACCACGACATTCATTAGGGAAAACTACGGAGTTAACAGTAAGAGTGTACGAGTACCGGTAGACTGTGCCTTCCGGTACTATGTATCATACGTGTTCGCATGAGAAGCAAAAAAAAATCAAGAAAAAGATATCCTGTCACATCTCTGTTGCGTCGTTGAGCAGATTGTTTGATCCATCTGCGATCTTGACTACTGTAGTAATTTGCATTACAACCATTGATGCTAAGACGAAAAGAAACCATCTTTGGGTCGGCCACTGAAACGAGAAGAGAAGAAGAGTCGATGCAAACCAAACAGACAAAGTCATTCAATCGTTCGTCAACGTCAAAGTTGACCTCGTTGAGGACGTTTTCAATGCTTGGAGTCTGGTTGGGACTTCTTTTTGCAGCCACAAACGCTGTTGCCGAAAAGCTCGATGACAGTAACGATAACTTTGCAATTGCGGCCTATCTTCCTGATTATCGGGCAATTGGTTACCTCGAACAGCAGCTTCAACTCAAGTCCCAAGGAGTGTCACGACCGCCAATACTCTCGGATTTGATTCTTTTCTCCCTCCAACCACACTCAAAAGGGTTCCTCGGAGGTTGCTGTTTGCAGCAAGAACACTATTCGTTGACGCAAAAATTCCGGGAACAAATCTATACGGATAGCGGGACGCCATTAACTTTGTGGGTAACAGTTGGCGGTTCTGGGAGATCGGATGCTTTTCCGCAAATCTGCCGCGACGAAAAACTTCGTAAACGAGTCATTCAATCGGTGATCAATCTATGGTAGGTGATGAAGTATACTGTGTCAAAAGCTGATCTGAGTAAGCTATTGCAATCATGCCTCATTCTCGAAATGCTTTGCCCCATTGATCCAGTAATAAGCATTCCATTCAGGGAGTGGATTTGGACTACACGCCGCGATCCGTCACTGATCGAGACCAATACGTCGTATTTTTGCAAGAGGCAATTCAACAGTGGCACGATGCCGGCCTCAAAGTCAGTATGACGATCATCTTTCATCCCGGTATGCCGTTGCTCACACAAATATACAATCAAGTTGATCGTTTGCATTTGATGGCTTATGACATGTTCAGTCGAGATGCCAGTACTAATGATCCGTATCATGCCAGTCTAGCCAAGACCAAAGAAATGCTGGAAGCCTTGCTACAACCTGGAAGAATCGCAGAGCAAACTAGGGGGAAAGTCCTCCTGGGAATTCCCGCATACGCCCGGCATTTGGAAAAGCCGGGCCTTGTCAAGACGTTTGGAGAAATCTACGATATTATTTTGCAGGAAAATGATGCTGATGAAAGATCTGTAGACTGGTACAACATGAGTGCCTGGAATAGTTTCGAATGGGAGTCCGGACAGAGGATTCGTGACAAAGTACATCTTGCGACGACATTTGGACTTGGAGGTGTTTTCTTCTGGGAGATTGGCCAAGATAAAGTGTCGGAGTTGTTTCCAGGAGGAGTGCTTTTGGAAGCTGCTGCTGCCGCTGCTGCTGTTAACCATGAAACTGCTGCTGGCGACGGGGCTTCCAACGGAAATGGTGGGGAGTTGTGATGACATGAATAATATTTGTCTTCTTTCCCACGAATGGTCAATGTTACTGCAAAAAAAAACGGAGAAATGTGAGGAGTTGTGGATATGACCTCTTCCCTAAAATTCCAAGGAATCCTGTCAACGATATGAAGATTATCCTTTGGACATTCCTTGAATCCTTTTGTTGAGCTCCCTGCAAAAGTTGCCAAAATCGCGTTCATGCGACGTAGCATCCAAAATCATCCATCGAAGCAATGCCTGATATTGAGCAACGTCGCTCTGTCGGTGGATTTCCACCACGGGGAGACTGGCTGTTGGTCGAAGGCATTTCGATTCTCGGCCAACTTGCGACCATAGTTGTAATTGGGTCACTGCGTTCTGAATTTTCCCATGCATCACTGGATCATCGTAACCCTGAGAGTCTCTTTCAACTAATACATAAACTGCAAAGCAAGTTGCAAGAAGGTAAATACCGTTTTCTGCTAGGTTTGATACTGTCGCGGGTATTGGAGTAGGCAATTGTACAACGGGACAGGTCTTGAGACTGGCCATAGAATCCAAAGACAATCCTGGTTCTTGTAGGTGTTTCCATTCAAAAAGATCACCCGAATCGGGCGTTTGGGATCCCAGGCTCGAACCAAGATCAAACAGGAACGGATGAACCAACGCAAAAGCTGCCGAAGGTGAAATTTTCCGAGCACAATAAAAATAGTACGCGCGCTCATCCCCCAGGGGCGACGGGACCATGGATCTGGTTCCACTGCCTCTTTGCGGTAGACTTGGTCGTAGGAGCGGTGATTTGATAGCGCTGATGACGAAAAGTGGCCAAAGCTGCAAAGAATCGGGTACCAAAAAGTCGTTCATCGATGTGGGCCGTTGTTTGGAGACTATCTGGCGATGAGCAGCCAGAGCTTGTGCACAGGTGTCATTGATGCTCAGACGTGCTTTGGATAAAACATCATCAGCTCGTTGGTCAGGCGATGAAGAGTTCAGTCCGGCACTTCCATTCCCGCTCTCCAACGATATAATGGATGATGATGAAGCATAGTTGCCATGGGGGAGATAAAGCCTTAGTTGAAGCGCAGCCAACGCCCCAAAGTCCATTGATGGCAAAATGTGTTGCGGATGGGATGACACCTTTAGTGCCAGAGTTGAGATTCGGATGCGTCGATCCCCTGTCCATGGATTCGTATACAGGAGTGCTGTCTGAACAAATGCAAGGTCTGAGTTTTTAGGAAGACCCCCCACACGATGATCCAACGTGATTCCGACGACTGTTTCCGGTGTCACGACGGAAAGCTCGAGCTCATCCTCCTGGTTGTTGAGAGCATCTGTCAACGACGAAGCCGATGACAAATTACCAGTTGATGAATAAATGGATCGAACTGTGAGCCCTTGCGAACATCGACACTTGAAGATGACGTCCCAGCCTCCAAGATAAATGGGTCGCATCACTTCTTGTTTTATTGATTGTTTCCACCGGGCAGGGGATTCATAAGCTACTTTGTCGATCCAAATAAGCTGCCCAGATGTTGACTCGCACAATCTCCCCAACGTAGCTACATCAGCAAATGACTGTGGGACGTTTGGGTTCGTGTGTAGGACAATGTCTAGCGCGACCTTGGCTTTAGAGCATTTCTCGCCGAGCTTAGAGTAAAAATCTGCCGAAGCTCGTAAAATTGGATCATTTTGTACAACAGAATTCTTTTTCGCATCTTGTAGTGACATGTAGAGGGAAGGCGCCGCAGCCGACGTGATTGCTTTGGATCCCTGATCGTTGTTGCCCATTCCACGTTCCCGATCGATTAATGTACCCACTCCGAAATTCGGTCGTCGCCAGGTCCAGAACACGGCACGTCCTCCTGTTTCTTGGAGCGCATCTGCAAGAAATCCCAACGCTGCCCCGCCCACTGACATGGAATACCCTCCATTGGCTCGTGCCGTGTCCACCAATTGCGGCAAGAGCGTCGATCGAATTTGGGTTTTCCAAACGTCCATGAGTACATCAAATTCGTCTGGTAATGACCACGACCACTCGGAGAGTGGGAACGGAGCGTAGGGATCGTCTTGGACATCTGGCATGACCACAAATCCTGTACAGGAAGCCCCATTATCATCCTTTTGTGGAATGTAAATTCCATTTGAGCCACAAAAGGCCATTGCGACTCGAGGTGCCACCAGTTTGCGACCATTTTGTTTCAGAGTCTCTGCTTGCGATTGCACCAACGATCGATAAAAATTTGGCCATATTTCTTCCAATACTAAATCGACATAGTCCAGTAGTAGAGGTGCCGTCAGATCCAAACAAAAGATCCAGTGCGGTTCGACGGGTCTGCCGCGGGTGATGTACGGTCCAACTACGGGATATTCGACTGTACCGTGGTCGCTGTATTGATGACTGCCAACATTACGGTTTTTGCTGCCACAAAAGTTACATTTCGACAGGGAAAAGAAGGGATTGACGTAGGCATTGCAACGGGCACAACGGGGTGGTGCTTCTCGATTGGTGGTAAAGTCGACGGGAACTTGACCCAGTTGGTCCGAAGATGGCAAGTAGGCGTTGATGGTATCGCTATTGACGAGACCAGTTCCATCTATGATAGGCGGGTGTGGTGATGGGGTATCGGAGGAGGGCAAAGCCATGGGAGTGCAAATCAATCCCATCATGTGTTCAGCATTGCCGACGGCTTGTCGCAAGACACCACGATCGGTGGGCACAGCGTACATGGTCGATCGAATGAAATGGGGAGATGCGTTACCATCGTCCACGACAATGAATCGAGAGTCGGCCGGAGGTGGTGGTTCTATCGTCGCAGTAGCAGTAGAAGAAGAATTGACATGTCCCTTGGGATAAAAGATGGGAATTGAAGTATCCGTACGGCCGTCGGCATTGGTACGAGTGAAGAGCGGGGGGCAGTCGATGGTTGTCACAGCACCTAATCCACCACCACCACCACCACCACCAGGATATTCGGACGGTGGATTCGAATATTGTTGTTGAGGTGGGAGGCCGTGCGGCTGACTTGAAACATGTTGCTGCTGCGGATATCCATTGTTTGGAGGTGGAGACGTCATCCCTGGAGGTCCTGGAGGCGGAGGATAGGGCCGCGATGGATTCTGTGGTGACAGTTGCTGCTGATATTGATATTGCTGTTGTTGATGAGGAGCTGGTGGCGGAGGAGGAGGAGGCAGCGGATATGCCAAAGCCGAGACAGGTGGAGCAGCATGTCGGTTCCCGCCAGCGAGTGGTGGTGCAGAAATTGGTGCTGGTGGCGGATATGGTTGTTGTGTCAACCCTTGACTATGAAACTGTTGCTGGTGTTGCGACTGGCTCTGAGTGGGTGGAAATGAAGGTGGTCCCGACGGAGGCCCCGATTGTCTATACTGTTGATGTTGCATCGGAGGAGGTGCCGGGAACGACTGCTGTGTTGACTGGATGAACGATTGTTGTCCATACTGCTGCTGCTGCTGTCTCTGTTGCGATATTCCAGAACCAGAACCAGGTGGTGGTGGGGGAGGAGGAGGCCGGATTGTACCTGGTGTTCCCGACATTTGAACAGGTTGCGATGGTGGCGGCGGCGGTGGCGGCGGTGGAAACCCTTGTCCCGGTGGTCGTTGTGTCTGCTGCTGTTGCCCATTCGCCGGAGGCGGAGGGGGCGGTGGTCTCCAAGATGACATGTTCTTCTGATCGTGACTAGTGAAGAAATGTGTGTATTTACAGTTAGTCTCAAGTTCAACAATTTAGAGCGGCAACCGCACAACGGAATGAATGCAACATTTTATTATTTTACTCCGAGGGTACGTCGTATGGAGTAAAAATCGAATCTCGACTCACAGTCAAACTGTAGCATGTACAGGTACCGTACTACTGTCGTACGTCATACTGGTACGTAATGCAACGCTGCAAGGATCGAGCACCGTATCTTGTTAGCGCGCGCAAGCCTATTATTCCATTTGTTTCCCCGTAATGACCCTACACTTTGAAACTTCGACATGAAAAGAACACGCACACACTTTCTGCTACTCCGTAGTAACAGTAGCAACGAGAACACACACAACATCACGACACAACAACAAGGCCTCAATCGTTGTTGGTAGTGTTTGGGCAACAATCTTTTGAAGCAAGTTGACCAAAATAGAAAAACAATTTACTGCAAAATATTATATGTTCGATAGATTGGCTGATTGCGGGAAGTGCAGCTCTATACGGAATCAAACGACGAGAATACTACAACAACTTTCATAACCAACACCACCTCTCATCCACAGAACAAGAAACAATCACAACTGTTGTCATAATGGTCTCATCGTCTATCTATCGAGATGAGGATGACAACGATGACAATGTTAAGTCAAGGCCATCCAAACACGATCGATTACCTGCTGCTGCTGCTGCTGTATCCTCCCTCCCTGCACCACCGATGAATACCTTTCGAACATTGAATACCTTTTCGTCACTACCGGGATGGAACGACGATGGCGATGATGGGATCATCATGAAAGATTTGGACAGTTTCACCGAAGGATACTTTATCGACGAACAGATGGACCGTGATGACTATTTGAACAATATGGACCAGTTTGCACAGCAATCCAAAACTCACACGGTACCAACAACAACAACGACAACAACAACAACAACAACAACAACAAAACGAACAAGACGAAACAAGTCAAGGTCAATCATGATACTTACAGTACTGATACTGGTAGTACTGACCATCGTCTTGGGTGTTATGTTACCCTCCTCGAATCGTCACGGTACAGGGGACGACGAATCATCGAATTCTGACTTTACTTCTCCCGACGAAAATACCACCTCAAAAGAATCGTTATCGCCGACAACGTCTCCCACCATTGATCCTGTGACACTCGATTCAAGCAACGACAACAACAGCAACAACAATAGCTATACGGAGCCACCGCAACATCCGCAACAACAACTCAATCACTTCTTCGACCTGGCGATACAATGGAGTGGTGAAGACTCTTTCCAAGATGCCACAACGTCAGCCAGTCGAGCCTTACAATGGCTGCTCTTTCAAGATCCGTGGCAACTCATGGACGACAGGACCGTCTCAGATTTTACTGTGCAGCAACGATACGTTTCAGCGGTCCTGTACTTTTCCATTTTGGATGACCCTGAGATGGAGGTCAATAGTGTTGTTTTCAACAACACGTTCCTTTCGGGTGTGCAGGTCTGTCACTGGAACAATATTTTATCCCAACAAAAGGAACCCGATGGTGTCAACTCTACAAGAGGAATCCTTTGTGACTCGCAAGGAAACATCCAGGAGTTGCAGTTTCGTAAGTGTGTATATTTGATTCCGTTGTTCGTGGCGGATGGAACATACTCTCTCACTCTCATAAATTCCACTGGTTATTGCTCGGGGTTTGACATATACAATATGGTGCAGAGGGCCTCGGCGCTTCAGGGACTCTTCCCAAGGAGCTTTCGCATCTCACCAATCTTGTCAAGATTAACTTTGGTAAGCTCCGTTGGGGGAAACGAATCCTTGTTTCGTCGAAAAACCGTTTCCTTGTTCCTCAAAATCAATATTTTGTTGTTGCACACCCAAAATGATATTGTGCTGCTCCTGCTGCGTCCATTTGCAGGACAAAATTTTATTTCCGGCTCGATTCCAGCCAGTTTATCAAAGTTGGAACAGTTGGAGATAATCGATATCCGAAACTGCAGTTTGACAGGAATTCTACCTCCAGAACTGTCCAATCTGAGCAATCACATTGATTCTATTCTTCTCGGTAACAATCGTCTATCAGGATCGGTGCCGCAATCATGGAGTACACTGACAAATCTGCGACAATTGGATCTTGGTACGTGGATAAGTAGTGCTACTCAAATTATGTTTTCGTTCAAGTCCAGTTGTGTGCTCACTTGCGATGGCCTTGTCATGACTCTATCCGTATAGCCTTCAATGACTTGACGGGTGAGTTGTCGCCAGAATTTAGTGCCTTGCAGCTTCATACGGTCCGCTTGCACGGAAACGAATTTTCGGGCAGTCTTGATGAAATATTTTGTATCGAAAACCCATTGGAAACGTTGACGGCGAATTGTTTGGATCCCCAAGAGGGTATCGAATGCAGTTGCTGTACGTTCTGCTGCAACAAACATGGGCTAGAGTGTACATTGACAGGTGCATGGCTTGGAGATGCCGGAGGAGCCACCACACCCCCAAATGTTGTACCGGAAAGACTTGAAAAGCTGCAAGCTATCCTTGCACCTATCTCTGGGCAGGCATTGCAGGACCCCGATTCTCACCAAAGCATGGTGCTACGTTGGATGGTAAACTCTGACCTAAACGCCAAGGATCTGGACGACATGGGGTATGTGTTTGTGGTTCAAAAGTATGTCCTGATCTTGATCTATGTCGCTACCAATGGTATCGGATGGATGGATAACAGTGGCTGGTTGAACACGACTGAGGTTTGCGCCTGGAAAGGTATTTCTTGTCACAGCGACGGTCTCGTGGACGACATTGATCTTGGAAACCAAAATTTGGTCGGGACGTTGGTCAGCGAGATTGGCGCTCTAGGAAATAGTCTACAATCGTTGATGCTGCATGGTAACCGCTGGCTGACAGGGAGACTTCCATCAGAAGTAGGGCTGTTGACCTACCTCACGTCCTTGGATGTTAGTGAATGTCAATTCTCTGGACTGCTTCCACCCAACATTGGTGGTCTCTCGAGTATATCTAATTTCAACATCGAAGAGAATTTTTTCTCGGGTCACATTCCGTCAGAAATCGGTGGGATGGTACAAGCAAAGTCTTTGTTGTTGGGATCAAACTCATTCACTGGTGAAGTTCCTTCCGAGATTGGAAGCATTGCACCCCTGGAAAGATTGGTAATGAAGAGTTCCAAGCTTTCGGGTACAATTCCAACTCAGCTTAGCGGGCTCGAACGTTTATCGCACTTGGATTTAAGTCGGAATTCTTTGAGTGGGAGAATTCCTTCCGAACTTGGAAGTCTGATACTTCTCGAAGACCTTTTCCTTGGTAAGCCTACAAGGTGGCTTTGCGAGTGGTTGGGCCTCTATCGTCAACTCTCACTGTCCTTTCTCGCTTGGAATCTAGATGCTAATACGGGAATCAACGGGACTGTGCCAGAAGATTTAGCATTCTTACCTCGGTTAAAGCAAATCTCTTTTCATGGCACTGGTGTCATCGGAAATCTAGATCTTTTGTTTTGTACCGGAGAGGTGAGGTTGCAAGTTGACGAGCGTGTTCGATGTCTTGGAGCGACAACCTCTCACTCTCATCCATCTTACGTTGTAAATGATTCCAGGTGCAAAAGATTACTGCAAACTGCTTGGATCCATTGGTGAAATGCACTTGCTGCGCACTATGTTGCGATGCCAACGGGGAGAAGTGCACGGTTATGTAATTCAGGGAAGTATAAGGATACAATAGGGGAACATTTTTGGAACTTTTTTCGAATTAATTAGCTAGCCTCGGTTTCTGGAGCGATAATATTTGATTGCTCGTTGGTGGTGTGGTGTATTAGGGTTGATACAGCGGATCTGAAATGCTGCCAGGCAACTCCACGTCGACTAGGTACGCCTCCAGTAGAGTCTTGGATTTTGCCCATTCTTCCTTTGCTTTGGAGGCGTTTCCACTCTTACCCGCCGCTTCAATGGCATCGAACGTCTTGGACACTTTCAAAAACGATCGAACGGCAGGGGTATTGTCCGGGGGTTTGCCCGCTTTGGTGAACGTGTTGGCTAGCAACAGTCCATCCCCTCCCTCGTACTCACTGGCTTTTTTGGTGGGCAAACCCCTCAAATCGACCAGAGCGGCATAGGTGCGTCCCACCGCATCTGGCTCTCGTCGTTGGGCAGTGATGAAAAAGTTGATCCAGGCTCGTCCTTCCGTTTCTCCCTGGTCGATAGCCTTTCCCAGCACGACAAAGTCCTTGACATCAGCGACGACACGTTCTTTGTATTGCTTTTTGAGTTCTGCCTTGGTGGCGGGAGATCGTCCTGCGTAAGCAGAGCTCCCAGATCCATCAAAGGCGGCAGCCGGGGAAGAAACAAAAGAAGTGCCAATCAAAGACCCAAACGCCGTGCCAACGACTGTTTGAATCAAATATTTTCTCCGATTTGTGATGTTCGGTACAAGATTCCTAATAGTGGCCGCTTTCGATTCCGGAATTGAAAACGCAGATGCATTCTCCCACGAGACTAGCAGGCTCAGCGCAACGGCACAGTAAAGTGTCGCCCTCATTCTTTAACTGCCAAGCGTAGAAAGGTCGATGATGATGCACTTCCTGTTTGCTAGAAATGGCGGCGATGGACGCTGCCGCGACAGGTGGTTGTGATGTTGAAATGGGAAAGATCGTATTGAGACTCTGAAGTCGGATAGAAGTACCGTAGACTACTACCGTAGAACTAGGTAGAGCTACTATCATAGTAGAGTACCTAGGTACGACATTCTTGTACTGCTTGTAGTAGGAGGAGTATTCTGTGACGTACTCATACCTTACCTGGTGGTGCGTCCCATACGTACCCAGGAACATAACTCTAGCATCGGCCTATTCACTATTCACAGTCAATTGACACACGTCTCACAAAATACTAAATAGGTCCGTAGTAAAATAGGTCCGAAAAACTGTACATGACGAGGGAAGATTGCTATTTCCTACTACAAGCTAGAAGAGTTTGGCTGGTTTCTTCGATTTCCTGCTACAAGCTAGAAGAGTGTGGCTGGTTTCTTTGAGCCTTAACGTAATGGAATGGATACATCGATTCACGAAAATTCACAGTCAATCATAAGCTCCATCACTGGGCGGGGTCTTTCTTTTCATCCTCAATCTTAACCTGGTCCATTTCGTATCCAAACCGATCAAACGACGGTCCCCACCGCTCATTGACGATTCGTTTCAGTTGCGGCGATAATTCCCGATGTGAATTTCGTTGATACGCCTTAATATCCGCCAGCTCGGTTTGCAAGGACGCTTCCATGGTGGGTGTCATGGTCCATCCCAGCTCTGAATAAACTCGACATACCGTTTGAATGGGATTTTGTGACAATTCGTCAAACGACACTTCTACCAAGACCTGCTGGTTCTGCGTTGTTGATAGGATTTGTTTCCGTCCAGCTTCGTAACGGTCGAATAAAATTTCGTACTGTCGCAAAATAAATTCCATGATTTGCTCGTCTGTGGGTGTGTTCAAGTAGGTGTACCAATACGTGGTATCGGCCATGTGCATTGCCGATCGCAAGACATCGTATGGATGTCGATGAATGTAGATAAATTGCGCGTCGGGGAACAGCTGCAATAAGAGTGGAATTCGTGCCGTATGGACGGGACTTTTCAAAAGGAGTCGACGGCGTTGGGATGATACAGCCGTTGTTGCTGTCCGTTGTTTCTCTTCTCGTACCGTCAGTTTTCGCATCAGTGTCAAGAAGGCGTCGGTCCACTGCTTTCGTGCTGACGCCATGACACTTGGTTCCAAGCGTTCATCACCAATTGCATTATCGTCAAAGGCGTAATAGGGCCGAAATTCTGGTTCTTGTTGCATAAAGAATAGGGGCATGTACGGACTGTTTCCAGCCGACATGACATTGGTCGCCAATTCATCTTCCTGGGGTAGATCAAATCCCAACGGAACATTGTCCATAGGACGGTGATCGTCTATCACGCCACGAAAGACTATTTTGCCAACGGCTTCAATGGAAAGAAAAGACGACGGAAATCCAGCACAAAACGTGGAACATGTTGCAAACCGTTCTGTATCCAAAGCCAACAAACTTTGCAGTAGTGTCGTGCCAGTCCGCGGATGACCCAGTATAAAGACGGGACGGGGATGGATTTCGGTATCGGCAATTCGTCTGCCATACAAAAAGTGGTCCATCAATCCCAGGAGCGAATTCAGGATGCTCAACATGGTCACAAATAGTAACCTCGGCCAATACACTGTCCATTCGATGTCACGCCATCGTTGTTTCAAGATGGACAGCCATTCGGGAAGACAAATCCCACAAAGGGGATTATTTTTGGTAGACTTTTGGAATTTGGGAGTGAAGAGTTTTTGGTAATTTCCAATGTGGTCAAGACGAGTAGCGGTACCACCATTGGTGGCAGGTGTCTTGTTGTTGTTGCTAATGATGGCATTGTCGCACTGTTGGTTGCTTCCAGTATCCTCCTCTGGATATTGGTCAAAAGCTCGAAACACAGACGCAGCGCTTGTCATGGAGCCTCTGAATAGAGAAATGAGGCAAGAAAAATTCCTACTTCGAAGTACGCAGTATATCTTACTGACCATGAGGAATGAGAAGAGACTCTACTAGCTACGGTAGAGTTAGCTCTAGCTAGGTAGTAGAGACTACGTAGCAGCTTGTATTTGTCATTTGTTGTCCCATCATCCAATACAATATATATATATATAATATATATATATATACATATATATATCGCTCTCCGTCGTGTTATGTCGTTCCAGACAGAGAACTGATGAAAAAGCGCTATTGTCGCGCGCCTGCTACTATATTCATCCCACGAGCAAATTTCGATCCGTTTTGTTCATGAATGCTCTTTGATTGATTTTCCTTCATCACATGAACGACAGTGTACTGCTTTCCTGTACTATTATTAGTCGCTACTTCGTATTATTTTTTTGATGATGCTTCCATATCTTTACCCGAAGCCCTCATACTTCAACAGCGTAACCGTAACAAACGTTTCATCCAGATTTACTCTTTACCACAATGACTGCCATCGACGATGGCAGCGCTGCTGCCGTTGCATCTTTCGACGCTCCACCAGGTCTGACAGAGATGTTTATCAATTCCACCGATTCGTTGCGACATCGCAGCATCAACCAAAAGATTCCACCCTCATGGAACGACCATCCGCCCCTTTTTGTGATCAATATCCCTTCACGAACACGGCCGTATCTGTGGAGGAAACCGCAAGAAGATCTTGTCACGGAAAAAGAAGATCCCAACTTGCTCAAGGGGGTGAGTGATTGATGGTAGTTTTGTGTGTGCGTGTGGCGTATGCGTGACTTCTGAAAACCTTTGGTATGCCCTTGGAACTATTTCCTTACTTGTTTCTCTCTCTCTCTCTCTCTCTCTCTCTCTCTCTCTCTCTCTCTCTCTCTCTCTCTCTCTCTCTCTCTCTCTCTCTCTCTCTCTCTCTCGCTTTGTCCTTGTCCTTCTCTTATTGATTATCACGGCAGATGATTCGCAAGGGGATTCCGCCACCCTTGCGATGTGCAGTCTGGCTTTCCAATATCGTCCAGTCCAGTCACCCCGATCAGTCTCTGGACGTATCCCATGAATTCCGAACCCTCGCCAAAGTACGAGTTGTCGATGGATTGTACGATTCCCTCTGGCACGACAAAGATAACAACAATACGCATCAACAAGAATCGGCAAATGGTATTTCTCGCACCATCCATCGACAAGATGTCAAACGAATGGACTTTGGCAACACCGCCGTATGGACCAGATTGGACGAAGAACAGTGCGTTGGCCGGGAAGCATTGGAACGTGTTTTGTACGCCTTGCACCATTGCGTGGTCGGTGGGATTGCCGATTATGCTCCCCTCTTACCAAGTCTGGCGGTCGTGTTGCTGGGTTTCATGAGCGAATCGTACGTCTTTTATTCGTGTCGCGAAATGTTTTTGCATTCTACCTGGTACTTTGCCACATCCCGGGCAGAATATGTCGCTACCCGACGAGCCTTTTTGGACGTCTTGGAGCGGTTACATCCACAGACCATAGCCGTCATGGAGGAGCAAGAAGCGACAGATCAATTTACCGAAGCCATCTTTCAAGATTTCTTTGCAACTATCCTCCCCGAATGGATGGTCTCGCGATTGATGGATATGTATTCGCTGGAAGGAAGCAAGGTGCTGTTTCGCTTCGGAGTGGCGCTGGCAGTGCTATATGGTAAAGAGTACAAGGAACACTATATGTATGCCAGTACTGAACGCAACAAGTATTGGCTAGGTTTGATGGACTATTGTCACAGCGGCGAGGATGGCAATGGCTTGAATTTCGAGGTTCTCGTCAAAAAAGCGTACGGAGTTCATGGCAGGGGAGTTCGAAAACGCTTTAGATTTCCACGGCGTCCCATTCTGGCAAGAATCATTGAAATGGAAGAGGAGGCCTATCGAAAGCAGCAGATGAATTTGGCTCACTCTACTGGTGGAAGTTCAGAAGAAGCAACCCACCATGACGCTGATGCAACCACCGACTTTTATCTTCACCATATCGAGCCACTCGGTTTGGTCATCCCGCCTCCACCAGCGGATCCATTCCACGAACGAATCATACCCAAATTCGCCGAATCAACTTTCGTAAGGACGAAGCTCGCCGAGTGGTTGCCACTAAGTCTTCGGTTCACCAAGTTGGATCTTGTCTTTAGCACATCCCATCACGGACGGACTTTGGAAGCGCTGTATCGTCACGTGGCTACGGCCAGACATACCATTTTGATTCTAGAGCCATACCACGATTCATCCAACAAAGACAAGATCTTGATTGGAATGTACGCCTCACAACCGTGGCATCCTTCAACCCGAGTGTACGGCGATGGTCGCTGCTTTCTATTTCGCATTGTTTTGGACGATGAGGAAGTAGGAAAAGAAGGCATGAGCGAGGAACAAGAAAAGGAGCAAAAGCAAAATGATCGCCCCGTGTCCCAATGCTGGAAGTGGCATCCTCCTGAACTCCTCGAATTCAGATCAGCCGCGTCCGACGATCAAGAGTCACATCACAAATCATACGCCGAGCAAGCAGCACTGGAAACATTCCAGATCAGTACCAACGACTTTTTGAGTATGGGAGGCAATGAACACGGTGGATCAGGACTGCGATTGAACGAAGATTTGACCAAGGCAGAATCATCCACGGCGGCTGGGTTTGATAACGAACCACTGTTGCCGGGCGGCGGCGGAATGTTTGAAGTTGGATTGGTGGAAATATACCAGCTAGTGCGACAAATGGACGGTGTTCCTGTCAAATAAATCGAAAGATGCAAGCCTATTTCTGTACCCTTAAAACCAACCTAATTGCGATTGGCGCTGACAATATTATCATCCTCTTTTTTGCATTCTTCACGAAGTACTATTTTTTTGGGTGACATTCTCGAATTCATAGTCGAGAGCGAGGAGGACAGGATCGTTGCATCGTTAGCATTGACGGGAAATTTCACTACTTCCAAGAATTCCATCACAGTTTCACATCCTTTTTCAACCGCAGGATTCCACCATCGAAGACATCTTTAACTCTCTCCAATTGTCTTTCACATACTGACCTAAAAGCTCTTTAGCAGTGCTTCCGTCCAAAAATATATCTCAATGGGCAGCTCCCGGATTCCTTGAAAACAACTCTTTCTTATACGCGTCCCGGTCAAACGTGACGAAATTCTTTCTCCGACCCAAGCGTTTTCTTCAGGCATCGAAGGTTTGATTTTGAAAATTGGATCGGAAAGGATTGCTCTGGTGGATTTGCTCAACCATCGACGATTCTTCCATCAGCAAACCACCTAGCTTTATTTGTGCTTTACTACTACTCCAGGGTATATACACAAGCTTCGGGTTTATTGGATTCATTCATTGAGTCGTAAATGAATCAATTTTAAGGCTATGCCAACTACTAGCTATGGCCTAGTTCCGTCTCTAAGTAGTTAGCTCAACCGCCGGGCCCCGAGGGGCGAGGCAATGCAGGGAGTACCAGGAGGACACTCCATGGAGATAATTATGTTATAAAACCTCCTACGGGAGGAGGAAAATTCGTCTGGTGGAGTAGAGGATCGGATGAGAAGGTGTACGACCGATGTTTTGGTGTTTGTGTGGCCTGTTACGGTGGTGGGGGTGGTGGTGATAACTCAGTGCCAAGAGCTGTTTCCCTATCGGATGTAGTGGTTCTGTGTCAGACATGTCGGGGGGTTGACGTTTGACTCGGTGCGAAGCTGCTTTCTCATCAGAGAGTAGACGGTCTGGGAGGGAGGATGAAGGGGATCTTGGGATGGAGAGCACGTTGAGATTAAAGTTCTTGCAGCATGGTGATCATTTGATTTAATTGTTGGTCATGGCGTGTCAATCTTTCCTCCAGTCGCTGCTCTAGTCGCTGCTCCAGTATCTGTTCTTGTGAAGCTATAAGGGCTTGTATTTGTGCTTCTGTGTATGATGTGTTGGATGCGGTTCCGGGTTGGGTAGGTGGTAACGCGGTGGTAGTTCCTGCTGCCACTGCTGCCCAGGAGGTATGTCTGGGAGTTGCTGGGGTGGGCATTTGTGGTGCCTGCGGTGCTTCTAACAGGACATGGCTATGGGGAGTGGTGTTCATAGAAGGGGCGCGGATGATGGTGGGAACTGGTTGGTTCGGTTTGGTCCGGACGGACCACCTCTCCCATGGAATAGTGCCAGTCTTGAATTCCTGTTCTATCAACACAATATGTGAGCAAGTGATGTAGGAATGCAGGGTAGTATGGCTTGTTTCTGAGTCAGGACGGCAAAAGCGGTGGTTTTACATAGTAATCGAGATAGGCAGTGATGGGGGTCCTATACACTTGTAGGATCTGTGAGAATTCCTGTCGGAGGATGACATCAAACTCAAACATTGTATCAGGGCGAATGCCGTGGATGGCAACAATGCGATGTTTGGCTCCATATTCTTCCGACTGGCGGTGGACAGCCTTTGCAAATATAGCGAAGAGCAGGTTTTCATTTTTGTTCTCGGAGTTTAAGGGCATGTTGCTGTTCAACCTGGATGACAAATGCCTGATATTTGTAACGGAGACCAGTTCCTGGTTGGTAGGTAGTGATGGTTTCCATCACACAGTGGTGTTTCGGGATGCGTTTAGGATCGATTTTGGCGTTGACCGAGATATACTTTGGGAGTGGCCCTACGAAGAAACCAAGGGGGATGACGCCATGGCCACCTTCTGTCCACTGCGGGTAGTAAACCAAGTTTTCGTGGGTGCGTTGAAGAGTATCATGAACGGTTTGCTCTTTGCTAGTGGCAAGGGTCGTGTCGGTACTAATCCGGAAGATGATCTAAGATTGCGACTGGATCTTCTTTGCTTTGTTGCCGCGGCGATGAGAGACACAAAAAAGCTTTTGGAAGTCAGCGTCCTTAGTGGGGGCTTGGACGAAGTACAATTCCTTGTTTGCGTTGGTTTTGATGCTAATTCGAGTCTGGAATGACTGCTTCATGGCGGTGAGGACGGCGAATGCCAGATGGGAGACATCCTTGTTTGAGGTCATCCTTAGATTGGAAACGGAGTTTTACTGCCAGACGTTGGTTGCAGACAGGCAGGATGTGGACTTTTTCCAGTGATGACAGTCACATCATCTTCAGGATTCATTCATTCATTCATTGAGTCATTCGGAGCAGTGGTAGAGCCACTCTTGCTTGAGGCTTGAATGCCTTTTCCACATCACCCGTCTCGATTTACGACGCGATCTCCAAAACTACGGCCATGCTTGTTCCACTCCCTTGGCCATCGCCCATTTAGTTGCTGTTGGGTGCTGGTGGAAATCGATTCCTTCCCCTTCCACCTCCCTATGAAACTATACCTGAAAGATACTGACGAGAACGATTTTCGCGTTGGCGAAGGCTTCTTTGGCTTGCTTATAGAATTTAGTCAACAGAAGGTGAGAGTAGTCTCACTTGAAGCATTATCCTCATCGGATTTACAAAATACTACTTTGATCGCTTTCGCCTTTCCTCATTACAAAACAAGGACGAGGCCAGGAATAAGCAAAGCAAGGGCTAAAAGCAAACAACCAATGCCGAAACCAAGGATAACACGATCATTTGATTGAATCGACCAGTCTGAGACGATCATGCGTTCTCCCAAACATGTTTTCATGTTTCCAACAACAATGTCCCCATTTTCTTTGCGAGCACTTCCATACACCGTGAACATTTGATCATCACCGAAATGAGCCCATTTCTCCTTGATCTCGAAATGTGCTTTCCGGTGTGGCGTTGGAAGTGCTTTATTCACATGGTACTCGAAATTGGGGTTAGAATCGATTCTAAGAGTGCAGCCGGAAGAGTCGCACCCATTCCGAACTACGGTCTCGTGTAGCTTTTCCGTTGATCCAATCTCAAAAACAGGACATTTAGCTGAATCGACTTTGATACGAGAACCTTGTGGACCAACCAATGCGAATTCTCCAACATGTTGCTTTTCATGGAAAATTTGAATTTCATGCTGATCAATATAAGTGGAACGGGTAGGGGTGTAAGTGGTCGTCTCTGTGATCATGTTACTGTTTTCTGTCGTTCGTGTGTTAGACGATATGCCTCGGATCACAGTCTTTTTGTCATAATGATATACAATGTCGGAAGTGTAAGACAAGCAATTTGCGTTCGCAATACGTGAAATCAGTGGAGGTCCCATCTTAGCTGTAATCTTGACGAGAATGTGAAAGGATATTGTTTTATCATTGACCAATTCGTCAGGGGAACATTCGAGGCACTTGTAAACAAGAATACTGGCTGCTCATGCTGAAATAAGAGCGCAGAGCAATGCCCATAAAGCAATGAAAAGCAATATGCTACCAAGAACTATCATGACTGTCTTTTCTCAGGTGTAAGGCTAGCGTTTGAATTAAGGTGGATTTTAACTTTTGAGCTTTATTGGAAGATGATCTACGATGAGGAAATAATGATCTTGTTGGTCTCTTCTCATTCAGATTGTGTTCGCATCGGGATGTCTTCCGAAGATAAGAACCGAACCCACAGCAATCAGGTCCATGATAACACGTCGAGGTCAGCAAAAATAGCACGGGCTGCTGTGCGGCTTGGTTTGGTCTTATTAGGATATCATCTGTATTGTACTGGTATCTTGACACGTGTGCTTAGGTGGATTATGTGGTGCTATCTTATTACACTTTACTGGTCGTAAAGAGTAGTAGTAGGGTTCATAATTCCGAAACCTTTGGGCAGACTACCTGGTAGGTCATGTCGCTGAAACCAGACGTGTCGTGTTCCCGATGATGGTGTAAAAAAAGCAGTGCATGTACTCCAAACCCGCTGGGGCATGATCGGATTCTCCGAGATAATAAAATAGTTGCTTCTGAACCAGACGTGCCGTGAGGGCATGAAATCCGAACCCCTTGGGCCTTTACAGTTAAAAAGAATACGGGTGTACTACGTAGCATGGTCCTGATTCTCCATGATTACAGTTAATTCACTATCGAGCTTCTGGAGAGAGTTCAACAGCAGCACTAATAGGTAATTACTAACTAACTGTAAGTCGTATCATACGTTACAAGATTTCGTTGGTATGTTTTCCATCGGGGGGTTGCTACCTGATACACTTTCTTTGGAAGGCTAGCTAGGACGAAGAAAACACTACTAACGTACCTTCGACCTTCGAGCATGTTTTTGCACACACTGAGCCAAACGCGACCATTCAGTGCTCTCAACTGCGACACGAACTTTCACCTTTTCTCGATGTACAATAAATGAGTGAAACAAATTATTACGTAGTATTTAAGAAATTTGACATGTGTTCGCGCGATTTTAGCCAATTTGCCTCGTTTCAATAATATCGTTGCAATTTTGCATTGTTTATCAGTGTACAGAAAATGTTTCTAATCTTCATTGTGAAGATGCATAGGTTTGTACTTCTTTCTCATACTCTTCAATTCATAAAAGATTTTACAAATACCTCCTCTGACATACCCTTGGTTTTGTTTGGATTCAGTGGTTCACGTAAAGAAGCCCATGTAGAGTTGTGCACCGGGACAGACAAACATAACTCCAGTTACCTGAAAAAGCCATGCACTTACAGACCACAAGCCATCACATTTGTAAAGAGGGACTCCACCCAGAGGAGATAACTGTGTGAAATCACCAGATAAAACAATAGGAACCCATCCAAATGGCTCCATTGGTCGGTCAAACATCTCCTTCATTTTCTCATTGAGTAGTTGAACGTCTTCAACTGATGCAAAAGAAACTTCGTCAACAATTACCAGGTAAGCGTTAGGCTTTTGGTGATCCGGTTGAATCAATGTTGCAGAATCCAGAAAAGGTTGCCATCAGTCCAAACTGGGGAACTTCATGGTTCCTTCAAAAATCGGTGCAATTGCCAAACTTTACACCAGAATGGACCAATGAGACAACCACTACTTCCAAGAGGCTGGAGAATGTGACTCAAAATGGCGAAAAGCTTGCGAAGATCACTGATATCATCACTGAAGGCCCATGCCTTAGAAAAGACGATCCACGGTTGCTAACGTATATGCAAAACTACATGTACCGACCAACCGCGTTACTTCATGAACTTCACAGAGAGCATAAAAAGTTGATACTCCGAACCACCCCCCTGAGTGGATCACCTTGTCGTGGTAGGGGGGCTTAACCCAGGTTTGTCAGAGCCTGGGGAACTAAGAATCCACAGACGATCTATCAGTGCAACGGAAGAGATCGTCCCAGCGGTAGTACAAACTACTGCTGTCTTGTGCATGGCATCATGCAGAACCGGTGGCCGACCGGAAAGATTGTGTTTCTCTTATTTAGTCGGAAGGGGGCTAAGGGAGAGGAGGAAGAGTGCTAAATGCATGATTCCTGATAGAGTTGTGATGGGCACTGACATTTCTGTGGAAGAAAAGGCATCATAACTCAGCCGAGTGTCAAGTGCAGAGGGACCGTACTATTTCATTGGAAATATTACTGGTGCTTGGCATGGAAGGCTTCTTTTACACGTACAATCCGCCCTATTGGGTTGCAACAGGTAAAAGATATCAACACACCCAACACAATTTACGTGGTTAATTGCTGCCTTCCCAGCATTGTTTTTGGAAGACCAAGCCATATCTGACGATCACTGGTTTGGACTTTTCCTCATTCGTGAGGTTTTTTGCCTTTCCAGTACTGAGTGGTGGGCAACAGGGTACTGAGTGGAGGGAAAGCTGTTGCATGATTTGCCCCGCCCCCTTGGGGGCCAGGCGGGTGAGTCAACTTCTTAGATACGGAACTGCCGGTAGCTATTTGTTGGCATAGCCATAAAATAGATTTCATTTTCACTGTTGAGACTCCGAACCACCAAGGATGCTACCGATCAGGAGCATGGCGCCATTCACTTGCGATTTGGCATAATGGGAACATCCTTTCCAAATGAATCGGAAGGTCCTGTAGCTATTGACAAGGCGTTGCACGATTTGGCTGGAAAATTGTATGATTGTCTCCAACTAGTACATGAAAAGCAAGAAGGCCTGAGTGGAGCGGCAGCCGTTGAGAAATGGTGGTTGGTTACCGACAAACTGACCTATGGACAGAATCTGACAATCTATGTGAACGAACTGGCTACAAATGCATCTAGCTCGTACCAGCCCCAACTCTTCCTCGAGACGAGCCAAGCCGAAAAAGAGCGAACTCATCCCATTATTCAAAAGATCGCTTCGCATCGCCAAAATGGAGAGATCGCGCACTCAATGGATGGGAAAGCCACTGGCCCAATGGGACATGAATTCATGGCATCTTCCATGTTGGACTGGATGGCCCTTCACGAATCGAAACTTAGTCTCATAACTTCGGGAGCGTTTGCAAATACAAACAAAAGCTGACAGACGCAGAGCAGCGCATTTGTTCAATGTTTCAACTATACCAAGCTTAGTAATTTAGTAGATGTGAGCTCGTTTGCCAGGATAACTTTGATGTGGTCCTTCCCGAAAGAGTTGCTTTAAACCCAAAGTACTATAATAGTAGAATTTTCTGCAGAATAGGATCTACCGGTAATGACAGTTCGATATGCTCAAATGTCTCAACAACGTGAAAATTTACGTAGTGCAATTATTTCCTCTCCACCAGTCGCTGCTGCCCGATATCCATAATTTACGAGGCCTCCACCTCCATGGCTGTAACTTCCACATCAGCCAACCCAATGCCAATGGGTTGAGTAGGATGAGATCGCACCACGGGGTTTCCCAGGGTAGGAGTGATTCCAGGTGTCATTGTCAACAGGGACGAATGGTGTACCTTTTCACGGAGTGGGCCAACCTCATTAGGCTTGACCTCATTGCGGCGATAATCAACCGATTGGTCCTTGCGGATGATGCAAACATCACAGTTGGATCCGGATCCAAGATCGTTGAAGATACCGGCACAAATGGCACGTTGGACCAACTTGACTGCTTCAGCCTCTTCGAGGTCTTCTCTCCAGCTCGACTCAAAGACTGCCATGGCCGCCAATGAACCGGATCCCATGGTGGTGTAACTCAACTTGGCTGTACTTCCATGGGGATGGATTTGGTATACCGCAGGGCCGTTAATGTCACATCCTCCCAATACTAGGGCCGCACTAATGTGTCCTTGATATTGGAAGAGTCGACGCTTCAACAAGGTACATGCTGTAACGACGCGGGAGGTGGAGTGAGTGTTCATGCGAAGCAACTCCAATTGACTACTGATGAGTTGGGTGATCATTTCCGTGTCGGCAGCAGTGCCGGCGCCACAGCAGTACATGTTGGGAGCCAAGTAATGAATCTTTTCACAATTCTTTTCGGCAACTTCCGATCCACTGGTGGCACGAGTATCCGCGCCCAAAACGACACCATCCTTGTAGACCAAACCAACAATGGTGGTACCAGTCTTTTTGGGTGTTGGGAGCGTATCCGATCCCTTCATGGAAAGCATGTATTGGTTGCGGAGTGTGTTTTCGAACGAAAAACCCGATGGAGCGGGTGCTCCGATATCGATGTTGCGAGTAAGTTCCGACATGTTGACTATAAAATAAAAACAGAGAGAGTTGCGGCACTGTACTGCCAGACAAGGATGACAACAGACTGTAACAGGTTCCCTAACTACGGGAATAGTCTACCGTAGCATCGCTGTCTTCGGAGATCGTCGTATTATTAACGAGAGATAATATTATTATTATTATGACCTATGTGGTCCTTTGAGTCGAAAGGAAGTGGATCGATCCACGCAGAATAGATCCGACGTCGGCCAGACGGAGTCCGCTGCTATTACCGGTATATCGTACTGTCGTGCTGTGAAGTCTTAACTATACGAGTAAGTCGTACCACTCGGAGTGCGTCTTTTAAACTGTAGTAGAGAAGGAAGCAACAGTAAAAAATGGATTTACAGTTACAGCTCTAGCCAGGTAGTAAATATCAGGTAGTTTTATTCGGAGTCAAGTAAGCAAAATACCGACATTGGCAAAATTTGTAATTGTCGCCCTCTCAATGTAAATCACAGTTTCGACACTGCTATCTGTTCGTAAGCTCTGCTGCAGAATAAGAGAAACCAGAGAACAAAGCAAATTACAAAAGTGAGGAGTGGCGTCAAAGCGCTCAATAATTCCGTCATCAGCACCATCCTTCCTTTCTCTTCCTTTTCTCTCAGATATGGGTTGGTGATGGGGTCGTAAGACCATGGTCCACAACGCGTGTAGTTATTTGCAGCAACCAAGTTCCAAATACAGAAATTCCTTTCGGAACCCGTATACCACATTTTGCAATGCAGGGCATCTTGATCATTCGGGAACTCCTTTGATCTTCCTTGAGAACAGATAATGCTGGAAAAGGTAAAGGGTGCTTGCTCGATGTTGCTTACATTAATTCAGGATACGTTCGAGTAGTCAATGACTAAAGTACCTACTTCCACCGGATGAACTTTTTTCACCTGGAGTCCCCATCATCAATCACGCATGGCAGAAGCATCTCCTCTACCACCGTCTTCTTCATCCTCTTCTTGGTTTTCAGCCGCTTTGATGTATAAGACGTTGTTACAGCGAATCAAGACTTCCCCCAAGTATCCTGCCAACTGTCCATCAATGAATTCTTCCGTATTGAGCAGTTGTAGGTTCATGTAGGCATCACTGCTTTCCAGCTTCCCCTGGTATTCCATTCCCCATTTCAGCCGGACTTTGACAATTTTCCCTGTAAGGTCAGCCAAGAAAGGTTTGGGATTGACAATAAATTGAGCCTGAAAACGAAATCAAACAGTGAGAGCCGATGACGATGTCAGGAACGTTTTGATACAATAGCTGGTAGTGTCGCCAAAACGTCAGACCAACAAGACGTTTGACCTCGTCTACCATTGGCAGCGACTCGAATGACGTACCATTGTAAAAGACTGTTTCCAAGAGGGCTGTCGGTGAGATGCGACGAGAGTGTCAAGATCTAAAAGCTGTGTTTCTGCTGTAGCGTGTATCATAGCGTGTATCATGCCGGGTGCCGTCTACGACGTAGTAGCAGTTCTGTCGCTTCTTCGTCGTTGGACATGAACACTCCACGTGGACAAATTCTAAAGATGCAATCTGGAGGTCGCCCGTAAGACCTTTTTGAGATTGCGTGTTGGGAAAGCATTTCAGACTTTGAAGATTTCGGAAGAACACATCGCAAACGCTTAATATTTATGATCAATGTGTCACTTGAGTGCATGTGCAACTGTTCCGACCGCAGCATCTAAGCCAGTGTCGCATAAATAGAACAAGGGGCCATTCAAGAAGAAGACCGCAACTGCCACACCAATCGTTCCAAAATGCTGCTCACTGCGGTGCTACTGTGGCTCGCTAAGGTAGCTATCGTAGAAGACTTGTTTGTTAAAAGTGGTATACTTAAGTGAAATACTGGACGGTGCCCGAAGAGAGTCATTTGTCACACTACGTATGACGTAGTACTAAAATACATTCTACTACTACGTAGTACTACGTAGTATGTAATAACTACCTTAACTACGAAGTACTTCAGTAAAAGTTGACTTTTCGTCGGGCGCTTTAGTCTATCATCTTCACTTCTCGTTTGTCTCACAAATACTTCCAGACGGAGCACAATCAAGACACCAAGTTGTGAACTATCAACAAGTAACGAACAAGTTTACTATCAATCATCGATCATCATGTCATTCCATCTTCATTCGACGACAGCCTCCCCACAAAAGAGAAATTTGAGTGGCAACAAGTTTGTCAATCCTGGTGTTCGAAGTCGAACCTCGCCAATCCAAGAAGCTCGCAATGCTACAATTGCTGGCCCTACCAAACTCACCTATTCGCAACGCAAGGTAGTGGAAAAGGAAGAGGAAGATTACCAACGCATGTTTCAGTTGTTTGACTCGAAAGCTGAAATCGAGTATCTGAACTCTTGGGAAGATGACAAGTTTGCTGCAAGTGTCTATCGAGATGCAAAAATAACTTCTTCCTCCAAGCAAAAATCAAGCAACTCATCAGATTCCTCCATCATCAACCCACACACTAGTGGATACAACTTTGATCAACTTCTCAAGAATGAACCCAACCACATCGGCTTTCATGAAAGTTGGCGCAAGTACTAGATTTGCAAAGGGAAGTCAAGGGCTTATGCATTGTCAAAAGCCGCAATGAGAGGGAGTATGGGTGAGAAGCCGAATTTGAGAATACATTGTTGTTGTAAATGTGCATACAATGAATGTTTCTGGGTATCATCTGGTCTTCAGAACATAATTTAGAACGTGACAAAAAGTTTGACTCGCTAGAAGCCTGCAACATCTATCAAGTTGCTTGTTTCAGGCTGGTTAGGGTCATGCGGCCTGCCATAGTAAGAACTCCATGTTCGTTCCATACCACACGTACTTTGACCTGGAGCGATTGTGGCTCGGATCCTAGCCACTTTGCGCAAGATCTGATTTGCGGGTCTCAGTATGGATCTTTGAGTTTCATAGGTTGCGAATGATCATATAAAGATTGGAGCGTCCAAGCCACTAAAACTTAGTACACTATTTTGCCGATGAAATAAGTTTTTCTTCTCTAGGAGCGCAGATTCTTCGAACTAACTGTAAGTTATTTTATTAGAAATAATGACAATCCGATACCTTGCCTATTCTTTCTGCACCAACAGCTACAGGTGAGGCTACTGTTCATGCCTACTAAAGAGGGTTGAGTTATTTACTGTTACTAGGTAGTGCTACTGTCGTAGGTACCATACTACTGCCGGTTGTAGTGACACACGGGATCAGCATTAGTGTTCACAGTCAGAAACAATTCGTGATTCGAAAAAAGTTTCAAGACTCACCGCTGACATCATCAAGATGTGTGACATCACCACGCGGGAAGAAAGGCAGAAAGGACATCATCTTTGACCATGATCGCACAGAAGTATCTTTCTCGTTTTCCATTCCACTCGTTTCAATGTGATCGACGTCTTCCGACATCGGATGAAGTCTACTTCGAAGTAGTTTTCATAATAATGTTGATTGTCAGTCCCTAAAATTCTGTCGAACCGCTGCTACAGCCAATTCATTCAAGAACATGAAAGTCGCACACGGTATTCTCAGCGCTGTTCTCCTGGCGCTTCTGTCCTCCCTGAATGGGGGGGTTTCGGCGCAAGCAACGGTCAGCAAGCCTGCCACTAAAGCGTTTCAGGCGGTCAAGGCTAAATCTCCCGTGTCGGTGTCCTTCGGTGCTGGTGGTATCGAAAAGAAAAAGAAGATTCCCTCACAGGCGTTTCTGTCCGTGTCTACCAAAACTGCCGTCGCCATGGCAATGGTACTGGCCTTTAATTCGGGTGTCATCAATGGTGCCTGTCTTTCGGGATTGTTGGCAGAAGGAACGAAACAAGCGACTGCAGCTGTGACAGGTGCCTGGACCAACTCGGCTTTGGGTATGGCCAAAGGTGCTTCGGGTCAGTTCGCTCTCAACGCCAAGTGCATCTTGAGTTACATGTGTGGATCTTTGATTAGCGGGCTTATGGTTCCTAACCCCACCAGTTTCAAGCTTGATATCACTGGTAGCCTTCCCCTGTTTGCGCTCGCTTCCGGATTTTTGGTAGTGGCCGCTTCGTTGGCCGATGCCAAGAACATCAACTACCTGTTCTTGTGTTTGTTGGCAAATGGTATTTCTAACAGTCTGACGTCGACATTGACCGCCAATTTATGTCGAACATCCCACATGTCAGGAATCACATCTGACATGGGTACCTTCTTGGGACAAGTTCTCCGTGGCAACAAGACCAATTTGATGAAACTGAAGACCTTTGCCACGTTGGCCGCATGTTTCTGGGCGGGAGGATACGTCTCGTTTGGCTTGACGGAGAGTTTTGGAAATGTCGTGCTGGAGGGCAGCGCTTTGGTTCACCTAGTTTTTGCTCTCTTCCTTGGACTCAAGATGTTTGGTATTGTGTAAAATCATCATAGCACTGATATCATTAGTATGCATGATACGGTTGATTGTCTGAGCGTGCTAAGCATCATAGTACTTTATTTGTAGTACGACGTAGTAGGTACCGGCATTGAGAAGGAGAGATTCCTCTTTGATAAAATAGCAACTCTCCGTACTAACTGTAATGAATGTGGGTAATGAATAGGTACGTCGCTCGTGTACGGCAAGTTTGCCACGAAGTATTTTACCGGTAGATCTCTACTACAGTAGAATACAATAGAGTACCTGGTACCGTACTTCGAAGTACCTCTACTCTCTAGGTACCGGTAGGGGTGAGATACCGGTCGCCTTGATGTACCACGTAAATATGCTACGAACGTACAGCATATCGACGTACAGGTACCGTACGCATTACCGGTACTTCGTACTCCGTACCAACTACGGTACTAACATACCTATAAGCATAGAATACGAAGTGTACCGGTAGTCCGGTAGTACGGTATACCTACAGCTAGCTACGTTAGCTATGTACCTACCGGTAGGTACCACAAGGGGTATCATAGAACATAAACGGTAGTCTGTACCGTAGGTAGAAATTCTACCTACCGCAGTAGGGTGGTACTGCCTCTTGGTATTTTACCAGTACTCGAATGACCACGTATCATACGTCGTGCGTGTTGTAGTACCGTACTCTATTTACGGTAGCAACGGTATGGGTCAATTAGAAAGAAGTAAATTGCCTACCTACGGTAGAGAGGGAGTAGGTAGCTAGAACAGTACCGGGTACCTACGGTAGTACCTCTAGTACTACTACGAAGTACTACGTAGTAAATAGAGCACGTTATTTTACAGTCGTTAAACTACTCTGTAATACGACAGCGCGACTCCACCCAGGTTTCCCTCGACTTGTAAACTTTAGTCTACCGTAATACCGAGTACTACCTCTACTGTCGTCGTCGTGCTGCTACCGTGGTACACAATGTTGTGTTTCACCGAACAGTGCGGCTGTTGAGCAACGTCTACGTCCGCGCCGTTCAAATAATTTTTACTTCAGTATTTCGTAACTTTTTTCCTCCGGTGTTGAAACGAACGTGTTGGTGAAACTGCTACTCCGTAGTACCTACTCTCTCTAGCTACGGTAGAGCATTTGTGTATTTATTGTCGGATCAGTGCTGAAGCGGCCACCAGACCACAACATTTTCATCGATTATCTTATCATGACATCGGCGGCTCCCGAGAAGGAAGTTGTGGTGCCATCTGATAGTTCGGTGGTGATACCTACCGGTAGTAACAACCACAGCATTCCTAATTCCGAGGAAATGATGTCCGGCTCGGTTTATCAGTCGGCCTGGACAGGAAATAGCGTCCGGAAGATAAAGGGATCGACACAGGAGACTCCTGATAGTGACGAATTATTAAAGGATGGCGACATTACTCCGCCTCCCAAAGAGGACAGTGCTGCTGCGGTTGCAACCACATATACTTTTTCAAACACTAGTACCGCTCCCAATTCCTTGAATGAATCTTCGGGAGAAGAAGATGTCGTGGATTCGGCCTTGTTGTCAGCTCTACGCGATCCACGAGAGCGTCTTGCGCTACTCAAGTTGGAGCAAGTCTTGATTGATTTTCTCGAAAAGCAATCAGACGATCCATTCATTGACGTCGGTGGTCCCTACAATAGCTTGGTCTTTTCACCCTCCCTGGGACCTATTGGGGATCCCAGCTTTTTAGGGGGGAACAGCAATAGCAGCACCACGACTCGACCGCAGACTACCTTTCAGCGATGTATTTTGCATCGCTTGTGCGATCGCTTCCGCATGACACGAGAAAAGTCCTATGTCAGCGATGGATTTGGTTATTACATTCGGGTCGTCAGAGGACCGGATTCGACCCGGCCGTCTCGTCTTTTGGTGGATGTTCCGGCGTCGGAATATGCTCTTCCTCCTAGCAATGTACCTGTCAATGACGTTCCTCCCTCCAGTATGAATGGGAGTGCGAGCTTGACTGCAAGTTTTGAACAGCTTGGAGTGACCGGTTCTTCTGCAGACGCGGTCACAAGCGGTACTAGCAATGCACCAGTCCCAGCCAAGCCCTCTGGAACTTCCTCCTCCAAGCCGAAAAAGATGAAGATTATGAAGCGATCGGGTAGCAGCAATGTTTCTTCTGGAGGTGACAACAAGAATTCTTCCAAGAATTCTGGCAACAACAAGCAAAGAAATTCGTTGAGTGAAAAGGAGCGCAAGTACGCCGAAGCAAGAGCGCGCATTTTTCAGCAAGAAGAGTCCGCCTCCGGAGATGCCGATGCTTCTCCTTTCAATGATGACACTGGTTCCCCAGTCTGCAGACCCACAGGAAATACAAGCAGAACGGCCAGCAATGATTCTTCGCGATCGTCTTCGCCAACTCTTACTCAACCTCGGGAACAATCGGCCAACTCTGTTGCTAACGCCAGCGAACAGACATTGAACCAAGGACGCAAGAAGGCAACTTACCGCAATCGACAGCAGGAGGAAGCGGATCCTGATTTTCGACGCGGAGTTGCGGTACGCGTCGCAGCGGCACCAGTTGTTGCAGCAAGTTGGAATGCTGGTGCTGTTCCGTATTATCCACCCACCACGACGAGTCAACCGGTAGTAGGAGGCAGGGGCTACCATCCACAAAAGCATTCTCAACAACACCAACAATACCAACAGCAACTTGCGCAGCACTATTATGCCATGCCAGCAACGCATCCTGGAATCGTTCAGAACGTCGTTGTCATGCCTGGAATGGGAATGGGTGCGATGCCTCAGACCCAACTCCAACAGGTCACTACAATGGGATATCCACCCCCAATTGCCATGGCAACGGGATCAGGCATTGCGGCCGCAGGAAATGGCAATGTCAGCGGCGTCTCTCGGTACGCTGCAAATGCTACAGTCGACCTGACCCAAAGCGAACAACATTTTCCAGCTCTGCGGTAGTAATGAGGGGCTTGTGTCTTGAAAGCCAACACTATTGTTGGCTGGACAGGGGATACGATTCAACAATTTAAAAAAAGATAATATTCATCTTTACAACTTTAGTGACATTCATTCTTGTTCCACTAATCGTCCCCTGGTTTCCTCATGTGGTGATCCATCTTCTTCCATGTTTCAAGTGTCTGTGGATTGTGCCGTCCCAGTTTGGCCACCTGAATGGCAAACGCTTTTCCGTACTGAATGAGAGCTCCGGTCGTATCATCTTTTCCAGCATAGGAGTCTCCCATGTGATGCAATGTTCGAGCTGTCGCTTCATGGTCTTTGCCCAAGACGGTCTCAAAGATTTGCAAGGCCTTTCGCAACTCCCTCAGTCCAAGATCGTAGTCACCCGTGGCATTCAATACAATTCCAAGTTGATAGTATGTGCAAGCTGTATCTTCGTGGCCTTTCCCCCAAACAATTCGCCCCAAGGTCAGCGCCCGCTTCAACTCAATCAGAGCTTGATCATAGTTTTGCGCTTGACAGTGGGTGACACCAAGCTGATAATACGAGCTGGCCGTATCTGGATGCTCCTTGCCGACGATCCTTCGTCGAATCTCCAATGCTTTGGACATTTCAATCACTGCACCCCGATAGTCTCCCTTGATTTTTAGGGCCTTGCCCAGTTCTTCGTATTGTTGTGCAATTTGTAGGTCCGCATCGATATTCGTCAGTCCTTTGCTACTAATGACGCCACCACTCTTGATTTGAATAGCTCCCTCACTGGCGAACCGCATGGATCGTTTGTGAAGCTCCGAGTCAGTCAGTAATTTGGTGCGTTGTTTTTGATTTCGAGGAGAAGCGCCAGCGAATGATGAATCTTTCGGAACTTGTCCGGTGTACGTCGTGAGTGACTGTGAATTCTGGTTGGTCGTCGTTTCCTCGTCGCTGCTACTACTGCTACTGCTACTGCTGCTATTCGAGCTGTCACTATCGCTACTCGAACTACTGCTACTGATCTGTTTTTTCTTCGGCGGTGGCTTCTTTCGGCCGGTTCTTTTCTTTCGCACCATGATGGTTCAGTGAACGATGGAGTGAATGTCTTCGTCTTCGTCGATTCAAAATTCAAACACAATCTCTCTTTCACCTTGCCAACAGTTGGTTTGACCCACTCTCCTTTAGGTGATGGTACGCGTACAATTATGAAACAGAGGGGCATCGATTGTTGTAGGAGTGTGCTCTGGTGGTTGCAAGCTCGTTTTTAGTATTATTCCTGCTCTAGCTAGCTAGTAGGAAGCCGTATCATCAACGAAAACATCACCAAATTAGTCGAGATATGAGATTTGTAGATTTTTTTCTTAATGTACAACGGCTGGTGCACGCCTGCCTTGATGTCGCATACACAAGTTCTACGTACGATGTACTCCGAGTATTATTAAAGGTATTACCCAACGTACTACAGTACCCACCGGTTCCCCAGGTCCTATCATAGATGTGGTGCAACTACTGTGGTTTTCACGACCAGCTCTGCGACCTTGTAACAGCGAAGACTTGCGGTGATGCAGAATGATCACATCGAATGCTAATAGTAGCTATATGCTAGATGTAACAGAAGGTGCTTTTTTCGAATAGCGGCTGACCGCCCAAGGACGACAACACGCCAGAGCATGAAGCGTGCAAGGGTCGGAACATTTTCAAATTTGGTATTAAAGCGATACTATCCATCTTGTGGACTGCACACTTGTCACTTTGGGTAAAAAATAATGGAGAGAGGAGTCTACAACTATAACATCTTAAATCATTCGCTTGATCAACTTGTTGATCTCTTCCCCTCGCGCACCTGATTCTCCACCTTCCAAAAAGTGAAGCAATTTGGTCTTGTTGGAGAATCCACCAGTGGGGTTGGACAGCTTGAAGGGCCACAGAAAGTTGTTGACCTTTTTGAAGTTGGGTCCAACAGTGTAGATTTCGTTGATCAAATCAGCTGTGCATTCAATGCCGGTGGATGCTCCGAGGGCATCTTGGATAACTTCGTTAGAAGCAATAGGAATGCGTTGCTTGCGGATCTTTCCAAAGCCACGCTTGTAAATGAGCTTTTTGACAGTTTCCAGGGATGGGTAACCATAGGTCACGTATGGTTCGATCAATCGCAACATACGGATAGTAGCCTCGTTGAGCTTGACAAAAGTAGCATTGTGCAACTGTCGCAATCGGAACAATTGCATGACCTTCTTGGCCTTGGGAGAGACACCAATAGTACCGCGAATACGAATGACTAAGGCAAGTTTAGGCTCGGCGGGGACATAAAATCCGCCTTCCTTCTTGGCTTTACGACGGTTCTCGACAGCCTCTTTCTGGGCGGCGGCGTACTCCTCGTCATACTTCTTCGAGTTAGATTCGAACTTGGCAGCATCGGCTTTGGCCTTTTCTTCTGCAGCCTTCGCAGCAGCGGCGGCAGCTTCCGCCAGCTTCTTTTGAGTGGCTTCCTTCTTGAGAACTGATTCTGGTGTCTTCATTGTGGCTGTATCTAGGTTTGTGTACAGATTTAGTACTTGCGTGGATTAATATGCGATGCCTTGTTGCAAGGAATTTTGGGTGAAGATGATGAATGTAATGAGCGCTTGAGGTTTGGAGTTGCAACTTTTAGTAACCCGAGTAGAAAGTAAGGGGGAGTAGGACGTGTTTAAATCCCTAAAAATTAAAAATCCCCCTGAATCAGTCTGTCCTCCGACCACCAATCGTCTATCAAGAAATCACCATTCAAAACTGGGGACCGACCCGATATGGCCAGATTCGAAGATCGAAAATCATCATGATGGCTATCTATTCGTTTGCACAGAAACAGTGAAACAAATAATATTAAAAAGCATACATATATTATTGTATCGGCAATTTTTCCAACACTGTCGTTGAACATTTGACCATCGCTAGTAGCTAGTACTTGGAGAGACGCATCAGCTAGCACAAGATAAACGTCATGACCATGATGGAAGAAGAACACTCCTTCCCCAGAGGCGGAAATCATCACCGTCGCGTGGTGGAACCAGTGAAGGAAGACGTCGTTGACGACAAACGTTCCCGTAAGAAAAAACGCAAGTCCACCGAAGAAACCGATACACCGACGGCGGCTTCCATCAAGACGGACTTTTTGTTTGGAACCAAGTCGAAAAGGAGCGACGAAAAATCTTCGTCATCCAAACGAAGAAAGAAGGTTGATTCTACAGTTGCTGCCGAGGAGATTGGCAAACAATCTTTGTTGCCACTGGGTGGTGGAGGTGTGGTCATGACTGCCAAACGGCTGCATCACAAGAATGGATCTTCCAAAGATACAACAACCACAAAAGTGGCGACTCCAATCATTGAGGCACTTAGTTTTTCCAAACTGGCCAAGGGAACCAAACTGTTGGCGTGTGTCAAGCAAATCCAAGACGAGTATGCAATTGTCAGTTTACCCAATTTGTTGACGGCGTACATTTTGCCACAAGATCCATATCCTTTGAGGCACACCTTGGCTGTAGGACAAACTTTGGCCGTAGCCATTCAAAAAGTGGCAACCGAACAAGTCAAAGGAGGCGTCAGCCGTCGTCGCATCCAGGTGACGCCACTCCCTCAAGCCATTAACCCGCGAAATCTCCTGGTAGGCGACGACAGTCAATTCGAAGCGTCGGCATTGTCCAGCGCCGCGAATCGACTCTCTCGGTCGTCCATTCCTGTAAGAGGCCAAATTCTATCCATCGAAGATCACGGATGTGTCGTCGATTTGGGTTTCGGTGTCCGGGGCTTTGTCAAGTTTGATGATATGCATGAAGGATGCCAAAACTATGTTATCTTGGAGGATGATAACGAGGGCGAATCAGAGGAGGAGTATAGTGAAGATGAAAAAGTATCTCCGCTTATTCTGCAGAAGGGAAGACTCTACGACTTTTTGGTCCTCCCCCTATCGACATCGTCGTCGAAAAGCGAAACTGCAACCGTATTCCCACTTTCGCTTCCATCGATTTCCAAGTTTGCCAGTCAGGCGGTATCCAATCTGTCTGGAACTTCCTCTGACAAAAAGCGTCACCATAACAACAAGGCCTTGGCCACTACTCCCCTCCCGTTGTCGTCTCTAACACCTGGATGGTTGGTTCAAGTCAAAGTTGAAGCGCTTGCTACAAATGGCTTGTGTGTTTCATTTTTCGGAAACGTATTTCGTGGTGCCATGGAAATCAATCACCTTGGTGCGACACTGATTCCAAGTATCAAAGATGGTGGCTCATCCGATGGTGGCTGGAAAATCCTTGCTGCGTCTATGTTTCAAAAGCACCAATCATTTTTGGCGCGAATCCTTGCAGTCGACGTTCCCACTAAGCTCGTCCGTCTATCTATTGCACCACACGTCTTGAATCTTGGACATGTTACAGGCATCACTAGTCCTCTCAGTGGCTTTCCAAGTGTGGGGTCCATTGTGCAAGATTGTACTGTTGTAAAATTGGATCCAGGTATCGGTGCCCTACTAGCATTGCCTTCCCAGTACAATTACTCGGATCATGACAAAGCTTTAATGTCCAAGACTATTGCAAAATCGTCTGAACTTTTCAGGGATGAAAATTTTCATGAAGCATGCTGTGTTCGAAAAGTTTATGTTCATATCTCCAAGGCTTTTGACGAGGCAGAGGAGGAAGAAGGAAAAGATTCCGCTATGTTTGGAAAGTTTCAAAAGGAATTTGCTCCGTCAACCAAACATAATGTGCGAATCCTTAACACTGGTCATTGGATCGAGGGAGTTGCCACTGGAGCATGTGCCCCATCAATCTTGGAAGCACATGTTCTTTCCCATGAAGATGTGGTGGCGGGAAAGGTGTATAAGCAAGTTCCTGTCTCTGGCCATATGCCTGGTGGAAGCATCATGGTTCAGCTCGGAGGCAACAGCAAGAAAAACAAGATGAAGAAGCGAGATGCAGCCAATGTCATCTCTGGTTTGATTCCTCCTCTTCAACTATTTGACTCAACATCGTCAGGCTCCTCTGAATATCGAAAGCGTATTTTCCAAGCAAAATACGCCATCGATTCTAAGATCGATGTGAGAGTTCTATGGGTGGATCCCCTACGAAAAAAGTGTCTGGTAACTGCTAAGAAGACGCTTGTGCAAGCACCAAATGACCAAATCATTACGTCTTACAGCGATTTGAAAGTTGGCCAAGTCGCAGTTGGATTCATTTCTCGAATTGAGGACGATAGTCTGTATGTGACCTTTTGTAATAAGGTCTATGGCCGAGTCACGGCTCGATCTCTTGCGACAGAATTAGGGGTAGAAGACATAAAAGAGAATTATTCTGTCGGTGATGTTGTCACGTGCCGAGTTGTTACATTGAAACACGCGTTTTCGAAGAAAGGCCAATCCTTAGTATCAGAGAAAGTCGATACGGAAGAGGATGACGAGAACACCAACATGCAGAAATCTGCTTGCCGTGAGTACTGGGAGTTGATTTTGAGCCTCAAAGCTAATGCAAAGGAGGGAAGCCAACCACTTTTGGAAGGGGATGATATTGACATTGAGCATCCCAAACAAATAAGGCTCCGTCCTGGAGCCATTTTGCCAAAGAAGGCAATGAAAATAGTGAAGTTAGTCGATGGTCAGGCAAAGAAAAGTGGTGGCTATACTCCCGGATATGCTGTTGTTCTGATCAAGTCGAAGTACTTGGTAGACGAGATACATTCAGGTCCAGATAATATGACTGAAACTATTGAATGCAAGTTGCCGTATGATCAACTGATGGACTGCTATGATCCCCTGGACGTCCAATCAGCAAGTTCCATGAATGAAATGGCAGCCCGTCATCTCAAAGTTGGCAAGAAGATCAATCAAAAAGGGATCGTCATGGTTGATCCAAAAAAATCAAACGTTGAATATTCTAGTGGGCTTGGAAGGATGGCAACCGTTTCGCTGCGAAAACAAATGATACTTGCGAAAGAACGCCAGGATGATGGCATAATTCCAAAAGACAAAAATTTGCCCTTCGTCCCTTCCCCTACCTCTGAGCTTTTCGTTGGTGCATTGGTGGTTGGATTTGTGACACAACTTGATCCCCGGTTTGGTGGATTTATCCGATTCCTAGGCGGCATGACTGGCTTGATCACAAAAAAGCAAGGAGGTCTTCGCCTTCCATTGTTCAATACCGTGGTCGCTCGCGTGAAAGTGATAGATGACAATTTCAAGCCACATCGAATCTTACTGGAATTAGATTCTGAACAAAATCGTCCGACCTCTGTTGATGCTATGGAGGATTCCATTGATGTTGGAGATGAATTGTCCCAAGTTACCGTATTAGACATCGATTTCTTTCAAGCAACTCTGAGAGTGACTGGCAGAAAGTCGAAGAAAGTGAATTTTATCATGCACTGCACGAGTAAAGAGACAGAACCTTTGACAGTAAAGTGCAGAAAGAAAGCACTCAAGCAAGTTAAAGACCGTCAAATCACCAAAAGCCATCCTTTTTATGGGCTTAAGAAGGGCTACACATTTGAGAGAGTTACGGTTGTGGGGAAAAAGCGGAGGAAAGATCGTATTGATGTCTTCGTCACCGACAAAAGCACCTTTTCAGAGTTGGCTATGGATGGAGGCTCGTCCCCACAGTTCGTTGAAAGCATATCACAGCTTGAAGTTGGCACGAAAACGCATGCCGTTGTTGTTAGTTATGCAACGGCAAACAAGGGTGTCATTGTCCAAGTTGGCCCAACCGTGCGTGGTTTTATTCCTGGCTTGGAGCTTTCTAGTGATCTTCACGTGCTAAATGATTTGCCTTCAAACCTTCCTCTAGGAGCAGTCCTTGAATGCCTTGTCTTAGACCGTGAACAGTGGTACAAAAATCGCATCAGTTGTCCACTACCTTTGTTCTATCGGAATCAGGTGAAAAAAAGTCTCGATAAGGAAGGTGTGGACCACAACTCTCTCTTCCTATCTGTTCTTGAATGCGAAACTAAGGCCAGTAAAATATCTTCTATACCGTCGGAGGGGGACCTCGTCATTGGCCGGATCAATCGGTCGCTCCCTCAAATTCATGCACCATCTTTGATGGTAGAGCTACGCGGAGGTTTTGTGGGCCGCTGTTGTATCACAGAGCTGGATGAACCTGATGAATGGTCAAATATGCCACTAGGGAACAAGAGGATTGCCGTGCTTGAGAACAATGAGAAGGACGATACTGAAGGTGACAGTAGCATCAATCCTCAATTGGGAGACAACAAAAATGCAGACAAAGAATCGCAAAGGTGAGTGAAGACACTTGATGAAGACATCAGGCTTTCATTTGCGTTGGTGGAACGGCCTTTTCTAGTTCATAGATAGGCTGTGACCAAGCTTGGAAACAGGCGACGGCGCGTAGAGAGATTGGTTGTTGGTGTGGAGAGGCTCGTCTTACAAACAAGATTTGTCGCAATGAACTACCTCCTACATTTTTATTTTCTAACTTTTTGGCCCTTATTATATTCGTTTTGCAGGGATCGTATATACAGGAACGGAGACTATGTAGAATGCCGTGTTCTAGGATTAGATTTGGTTACAAACCAAGTTGATGTTAGTCTGCGCCCCAGCCGGCTTCAAGGAGATGTCGATGATGATCCTGAGCCCCAGGCTGGTGATGTTGTACAAGGATTTGTTGTCACAACAAATAAGAAAGGCTGTTTTGTTCGGGTTTCAAGGACAGTCGAAGGGAGATCAACCATTAAGGAGATTTGTGACGGCTTTCTACCAAATCCCGAGGCTGCTTTTCCCGCTGGCCGCCTTGTCGTCGGCAAGGTGAAGAGCTTGCGAACGGTGGAAAAGAGAGGTGATGCCACAAAAGACACCGTTCATCTTCAAGTTGATTTGGACATGAGAGAATCTGTCCTGTTGCAAGAACATGAGAATCGATTGGGCTTTGAGCATATTGCAGTCGGGGATAAGCACAAGGCAACGGTGCAAAGGTTGGAGGATTATGGTGTGTTTGTTCGAATTGACAACAGCAATGTCTCTGGACTTGCCCACGTCAGTGAATGCAGTGATAACTTCGTCAAGAATTTGTCGGCCCTATACAATCCTGGAGATCCCGTAAAGGTCTTGGTGATCAAGAAAGACGAAGACCAGAAAAAAATCGGTTTTAGCATGAAAGCTAGTCATTTCGAGGGAGATGACGATTCGTCCGAATCTTCTGTTGATAGTGATATTGAAATGGGGAGTGACGAGGAAGATGCGGATATGAAGGATACCCACATGCTTGAGGACAAAAGCGATGACGACAAAGCAGACGATGACATCGAATCAGACGACGAAAATTTCGCCACGAAACTTGCTGCCAGAATTAATGGCGACAATGACGAAAATGATTCTCCTGACGAAGGGGACGAGACGGATGCTTCCAATAGAGATAGCGACTCGTTCGTTGACGAAGACTATGACATGAAAACGGACGTCTTGGACACAGATGTTGGCTTTACTTGGGGCGCCAATGCCTTTGACAAGACGCAAAGCATCGGAAGCAACAAAGATTTCGTCTCTTCCGACGACAGCGACTCCGAATCAGATTCTGAAGACGACCAAGATGACGCAAATGGACCGTCCAAATCCCAAAAATCGCGCAAGCGCCAAGCAAAGAAGCGTAGGGAAGAGCAGGAGATCTTTCGCCGAGAAATTGCGTTGGCTGATGGAACAGCAGACGAACATCCCGAGACTGCTGGAGACTTTGAACGACTGCTTGCTGGTGAACCAAACAATTCTGAGCTATGGATTCGTTATATGGCTTTCCACCTGTCGCTCGCAGACATTCCTGCTGCTCGAAAGGTGGCAGACAAGGCGCTTGATCGAATCGAGTTTCGTCTAGAACGCGAAAAGCTCAATGTATGGAGTGCCTTGTTGCAGCTTGAGCACAAGTATGGCAGCGAAGAAACATTCCAAGCTGCGATTGAACGCGCCTGCAAGCAGAACAACTCCAAACAGGTGTATTTGCGAGCTTGTGAGATTCTTGAGAAAGATCTAGAATTCAAATCGAACGAACGGAACGCGCTGTCTCGAGTAGATGACTTGTTTGCAACCATGTGCCGAAAGCACAAGTCGAAAAAGAAAACCTGGTTGGCTCACATGGAATACCTATTGAAACATTCCCGTCACCAGGATGCCCATGCTGTGATGAAACGAGCCATGATGAGTTTGGCACCCTACAAACATGCTGAGACGATGTGCAAATTCGCACAAATGGAATTCGAGTTGGGAAGCACGGAACGG
Organism: Nitzschia inconspicua; assembly: GCA_019154785.2. NCBI lineage: Eukaryota > Bacillariophyta > Bacillariophyceae > Bacillariales > Bacillariaceae > Nitzschia > Nitzschia inconspicua. Next base: position 1,095,932 of record JAGRRH010000020.1, read on the forward strand.
GGACGAACGCTGTTCGACGGGCTGCTCCTCAAATATCCCAAGAGACTGGATATGTTTTTTGTTTATCTTGACAAAGAAATCAAATACGGTAATATTGAGCATGCACGATCGATGCTAGAAAAAAAGGTCGAAGAGCGGAAACTGTCGGACAAAAAAATGAAGAGTCTCTTCAAGAAATGGTACAAAATGGAAGAGGAAAATGGAACCTTGGAGACGCAGGAGCACGTTAAAGATGCTGCCCGCCAGTACGTCTCCTCCGTTAGTAGGCATTAGCTTCCAGCACTGCTTCCATGACTAACGTCGTACTACGAAAGGTAGCTACTCGAGATTACTACAGTAAAAAATACTACCGGTACTGTTATAGCCAATCGACCGATGTGAAAAATCGACCGATTTCGACGACCCATCGGTCGATCCTCCGAGAAAATTCCTATGGGCGTAGCCAATCTCAAAATCGACCGATGTTTTCTCGCTCGAATTTTAAAATCGACCGATTTCTTTACCCCCAACCCTAATCGTGTATTATCTTTTCCTTTTTAACTGTAAGAGTACTTGGTTTAGGTTCTGTTCTATTATTACATGTTTTATTCGGATCATTTCTACTGACTATGACAATAATCGGCAACAACGATTGAACTTGTAATGCCTATGCCTGCTTCCCCTTTGCCTTGTCGAATCCAGGCGCTATGCGTCGTATCGGTTTCACTTTTGGCGGCCGCAAGGTTCCCTTTTTATTGCGTTTACAATTTCCATTGCAGGAAGAGCGAGAGTTGCACTTCCTTCCTGCCTTCACACAGCCGCAAAAGTTGGTACACTTCCCCATCTTGCATCGGCAGCCCTTTGGTCTTCGTGGGGAATCTCCAAACCCTAATTTGTGAGCTGCCTGCACTGTCAATCCTTTGCAGCTCCCCTCCTCGAAAGTTCCTTCCATGACTTGACGTCGAACCTTCTCCAGTTCTGCGTCCAACGCCAAGTCCTGGATTTTTGGTATAGTGTACCGGTCTGCGGGTACATAAAAAGTTTCTTGGTTGTTCCCTTGAGTGATGGGCCCGTAACCGGTGGCCACCTTGATACCTCCAGCTCCGCTTCCTGAGACGTCACATACAATGGCAAGCACACCCCTTGCACGTTTCACATCTCTTGGATCAGGCTTTACAGAAACTACCATCCCCCGTTCTAGGGTTGGGGTAGATTTATTCCTAAGTGCCATCATCTTCTTCGCCTGAATTATTTGCGCATTCTTCTGCTTCTGTTTGGCTAGTGTCCTTTTTTGGCAGCGCTCTTCGTAACTGCTGTTTCGTTGGGAGGTAACATCATTGGTAACATCATTGGTAGTCATGTCAACGAAGTTTTCACCAGAGGAAGGTGCACTCCTGTCTACAGCCAACCCCTCCTCCCCTGTCACCGCCCCCCCCCCCCCGTTTCGAAGGTCAGGTCCCCTTCTACCCTCTCCAATAACTGGTGGAACTTTGACACAACCAGTTCTCGGTAGTCTTTGACATCTAGCTTACGTACATCCACCTCTCCAGGCTGGAACATGGTCCACAGTTTCATGCAGGCAATCGGGCCACATTTTACTACATCTGGCTGCAGAACAAGGGTGTCGCTTTTAATAGTCCACTCCTGCTCCCCATTTACCTTTAGGAAACTCTGGGAGCACGGATCCGATTTGGTTCCATAATCAGGCTCGACATTTAGGTCAAGTAGGGCGGTCCTCTTTAGAATGTTGGTGATATGGTTTGCCCATGTCAGAAGAGGGTACTTCCTCCCGTCGCAGATCCAAACGGTACGTTCCAGGATGTCCAATTCCAGTACCACGTAATGCATCGCCCCGTGAAGTACGCTTAGGACAGTTCGTTCCTCATCAATTGGATGTACCTCTTTCTTGGATATGATGCTCTTTGGGAACTGACAATGTATGTACAGTAGTCCAGGGTTGTGGGTGTCGTGCGCCAGGATTGCGGCAAAGCTGGCAATGAAAGCGGTGTCCCACCATGGCTCCGGACTGAGAATTTTTTCTCGTACGCCTTGTTGCCCACGCACAGTTGTACCTGTTTGCTATGGAATGTGCAAACTTCACAAGGTAGCATTGGATAGACAAATCCGTCGCTCTCAAATTCACGGCCCATGAATGTTTCAACCACTGCGTTGTGTTGTGGTGGGGTTTCCTCTGGTGATGCTTCCTCCCCCTTCGTCGCTTCTTCCAATTGTTTGATTTCCGTGTCGTTCTTTGCACTGACCAGCATCCCTTCAGCTGTAACAGTTCCATTTGGTGGAGCTGTAGCAGTTGCATCCGTGTCGATGTTTCCCATGTCGACTTCGACGTTTTCGTCCGTGTAGATGTTTTCCATGTCGGCGTTGTCGTCTGTGTCGAGGTTTTCCATGTCGACAATGTCCACATGTGGATTAGGTTCTGCATGGGATGCACTTTGCCCATCCCCATCCCCCTGATGGGATTTGTCATCCTCTCGTGACGAGGTCCGTTCACTGTCATCTTCACTGTCATCTTCACTGTCATCTCCACATTCGGAACCAGCCTCGAAGTAGTAATCCGTTGGGTCCTCGGGGTCCTCGGGGTCACCATCTATTATGTAATACTCCTGCAGCGAAGCTTCAAATTCAGGGTCAGGTAGGAGATTCAACCGCTCCCGCACAGTGAAGCACTGCCTGAGCAGCGCTGCATCGCATTCCAGGGGCTCATGAAGGGGCATCCCAAAGACGTTTTCATAGGCAGAAGTTGCATTCTTCCCCCGGACCTTATGGCCGTTGATTCCTGCCATTAACTGTCCCATGAGCATGGTCCAGTTTGTCTTTTTTTTCCTTTTTTTTTCCTCGTCTTCAATATCCTGCAACAATGACTTCACCATTTTGTTTCTACTCTCCACGGATCCCTGATCACTAGGTTTGCGAGCTCTCCCGCACACTGCAAGGATGTCTGGATTCAATTCACGCAACATCTGCAGTAGATGTCTGGATTCAATTCACGCAACATCTGCAGTATGATCTTAGCTGTGAACTCCTTCCCGTTGTCAGCATGGAACACTTTCGGGCTGCCGATGAAACCAAAAATTCTTGATAGCACCTGCACAACGTGTTTGGGCCGTTTTCTGGGGATGGGTTCGCAGTACGTCAGCTTTGTGAAATGATCCTTCAGTACCAAAATCCACCTACAAATGACCCCTCTATCATCCCTTTTTGGTTTGTCTTGCATATCTATGAGATCAATCTGAAACCTGTCACGGAAATTGTTTGAGTAAATGGGACGAGCTGCCCCTTTGAGTGGCTTAATGACTGGGGGTCTACGGAGACATGTCGGACACATGTCGATGAAGGTGTTGACCATTTGCCTGGTAATGTTTCCGTAACGTTCCTTCACCACCTCCATTGAGGCGTTCTGTTTTGCATGCTTCGCACGCACTGCGTGACATTCATGGATTGCCCGAAATACATCCCTTTGTCTAACCATCAACTTTCCTCCGCGAAGGAGTTGCAGCACCTCCACCCCCGTTGGAGTTTTACCAGTTCTGACGGTGTAGCTGCTTGCAATATCGTAAAACTTTGCTTGGAGCCTTTCGCGAAGTGGAGCAAGAGCCTGCTTGTTCTTTGATGCAATGGCTAGGCAAACTTCCAAATGCTCCACGTAGTCCCTGTTCGTAAGCTGCTGACTGCCTCTAGGTTTCTTGGGTTCCTCTCCGTTCAAACCGTTACCGGACAAGTCAATGTTGAAAAGGAGACGATTGAACTTTTCGTTGAAAGACCTCATCTGGGTTTCATGTTCGTCTTCGCCACAAATGGGAGCGGTAGCTGGAGACAACGTGTTGTCGAAAGTGGAGCGATGGTCCAAAGTTCCAGTCTTAGACGGCACATGGCTTCCACGTCCGCTGCGTTTCTGGGTGCTGGGTGGGGTCTTTTTGTAGGTGTGGGTGTCAGTAGTGAGATTATCAGAAGTTCGCGGCGGAAGGAACTGATTTCCAGAAGTAGGCGTTGGAAGGAAGTGGTCGTTGGGGTTATCCGTCCCTCGCGATTTAGTAAATCGTTTGGTCCACTTGGGTTCCAGAGAATGAACAGGCAAGTCCTTGTTGTTAGTACTGGCAAATGAACATGTTTCCAACGAAGTTCCTACTGACACGGGAGCGGTGGATTGGGCTGCGATCGGCACATCTTCTGCAGGCACAGCAGAAAGTAGCGGCACTAGCTCGGGGGCAAGCCTTGGACATAAATATTGTAAGTCGGATTCATGATGTAGGGCACACGATCTCCAAAAGATGCATCATCGACATCTTTGGTGGTGTCTTCGGGAAGAGGAGATAAAGCGGATCGCTTTCCATGGACAGATCGGGAGACGAACTGGGCGACTTTCTGGTACTGAAATTGTTTGATAGGTTCAGAGCGAGACGGGACAGCAATCGGGGTACCGTCGGAAGATCTGTTGTTCTTGGAGAACTTGGGGGTACCAAGGAACATCGTAGAGGATTGAGTGATGGCTTAGAGGGTGGAAGCAACTACTGTCGGTCTTGGAGAGCGCAACTACTGATCTTCTTGGACAGCGTTACAGTGACAGATAAAGCAGGAAGCAAACAAGGATAAAAAGAGAGAAAAGAAAAAAAACTTGCAAGAGCATGTGTTGGCATCAACTCCTGTTCGCAGCGAGTAACCAGGATGAAAAAAATGTCACATGTGATGTCACTCGGAACATCTGTAAATTGGCTACGAACAGAGGCTAATCTCGTTCTCTTCAAAAATCGGTCGATATGAGCTTACAAAAGATGTAAAATCGACCGATTTTACGACCCGGTAGATTGGCTACAACAGTACTACGACTAGTAGTACCGGTAGACCACGGTACCGGTAGAATAGTAATCTACGACGTACATACGAAGTACCAACAATAAAATACCAAAAAGCCAAAAAGACTTCGGTAGTCTACCTGTTTACAGTTAAAATGCATACAGTTTGTGTATTATCTTCGCACTTAATACTACAGAATTGTGTGAAAGGTTGTAAATATTTTCTCCGAACGAAGTGGCGGGAGGATCACGATTATTTCCTTTATTTACAAATGACATCAAATTTATAGAGAGTGAATGAGACGACATCTTGTTTGACCGGGAAACTTGCCAGCACTTTCGTCGGTTTTTTTTAGGTAGTAGTTGTTGCAAAACGCTGCAGTCTTACTACGACGAAATGACCGGGAGAAGTATCTCGTAGACAGACAATCGAATCCGTTATTCCCCGATATCCAATGCCCTAAGAACCTCTTTATGTACTTTAAGTGATAAGTAATTGATCGTTGGTAATGGGATGTTCTTTTTTCGGAGCTTTCATCTTTTTGACGTTAATTATTTTCTGGTGGAACAACGACTACCATCCAAGCCCTTTGCTGAAACTGGGAATTTGTCACTGTGTTGATGGCGTCCGAGACTGGCTTTTTGTTTCGGATTCTTTTTCCATCGGAGCAAAACGGCATCGTTTCGGTACGACGAATGATGCTTTGTCCTTCATAATATTACTCGTCCTACTCATCCATTTTCGCAGGTACTACTTAGCGGCAGAAAGGAACGATCAATCCTCTTATTGCTTCATTCTATCCACCGGTCAGTGTCTCTCTATCGCCGATTGTTTTTTGAGGCAACTCCCCTAAATTGTGCGACTTCCTGACTGGTACTGTAGTACGATTGAAGAAGATTGTGAAAATGCCACACGATAAGCACGATGACGCCACAACAAGTACGTTCAGAAAAGATGGGTATTGCGCGGCGGCATTAAACATTTTGAAGGGAAGCCTCCATGAAGAGAAGACAATCGCTTCAATTACCGAGACTACGAAATATGAGCCTGGTACATCCTGCAGCTCGTCCCCACCTGCCGTTGGTGGTGATGTCCGAACTCCAGTACGGAGGAACCTGAAAATAGGCAGTGTCCCAAACTGCGGGATGCTTCCACTATGGTTGAACGACACTCTCGTTAGCAACAGTAGTTTTGAGGGCCTCACAACTCTCAGCAGCACTAAGACCTTTCGGCATAAACTGTCCGGTGAAGACAAGCTGCAGCTGCAGAATTCTTCTGAGAGTGAAGGAAAGGAGCTGAATGATGTCTCCATTTCTCCTGCACGATGCGGCAAAGATGGTGTCACTAGAACTCCCCGAACGAAACCTTCAGCCCTTGCCGACGCCTTTCTGGAAAAAGTGCAGCAGACGCTGGATCAGGGTATACGACACTCCAAAAACATACCATCGCTACGGATAGTAAAAAGTGTCAAAGGTAGATGGCCTCCCCAATCAAGACGGCCAACGTTGGCTACAAGTGACAAAACTCAAGCACAGAAGAATTCTCCAACAACTGTGCTTGATCTCAACTCTACTGTCTCGACAAAAGAGTTAATGATGGCGTTCGAAAATGGCAACTTTCGCCAGACCACGGATCTATCACCAAAAGCCATCAAAGAGATAGCCTCCAACAGGGCAAAGGAGGAGTCGTTGTTGTCCCCAGTTTCGGTCAAGCAACGACAGAGGTCTTTCGAAACATCGACGCCTTTCCAGAATCTGTTTGATCGTTCCAATAGACTCTGTCGGAGTGATCATGCCTCTACTCGTAACCAAAGGAATGTAGCATTATCCACGCCCCTGCTTGAAGACTTCGACGACGATTCGACTCTTTCATCACACATCGCGGAGTCCGGCAGTCTTCGTTCATCCTACAAAATCCAGTACCTAGGAGTACGAGACTGGGGAAGTGGAGCTGTGGACTATGGTTTCCCATCCGCGGTCCGCCGGTGTCTTGAAGCGCCGGAAGGGTTCAGTGAAGACGCTCGTGCAAGTGATTCAAGCGAGTGGCTCTCGAGTCAAGGTCGTTTCGATGCTCCAGCATCGGATGGTGGACTGCCTTTATGTTATTTCTTCGAAGATCACGACAGGCGATTTGAAAACTCTGCAACGGCGGACTACACCGCAGGCGGAGTTCCCACTACGGATAGACGGTTTGATGGAGCCTCTGCCTCGACAGAATCCATGCCGCACTTACCAAACCGGTCGCGAGACATTTATATTCCGACCGTCTGGCAAACGCGAGTGTCGCACTCCGTCGATGGCAATTTGGCAAGGAAATGGAGGGTGAAGCGAATGTGGGAACATTCTCAAATCAAGTCTATTGTCATTGATGATGATGAAACGGATTTTGTCGTGGACGAATCTGATCTGGAAAGCGCATTAAACTCTCTTCTTGGCATCCCAGACAGGATATACATCGACGGAAACCGCAGTTTTGATTTGAATTCCATCATCACTTCATCTGAATCCAACATGTCTGAGTTCTCAGGCCCCGAACTTGCTCAAAACAGATGGGATGGATCTGGAGGCAACAATGACCCTCTTTTGAAGAAACCATGGAGAATTCAAAGAGTGTGGGACAGGGCCGGGGAGATCTGTTGGGTTGATGACGGCAAGAACGTCGACGGAGCCAGTCTGTTGGGGGAATTCAGCAATGACGAAAACGTGCCAAATGATAGGTTGATTACGCATGGTCCTGAAGGGATCTTAGCTGATCCTATCAAGAGAATGTTGAAAAAAGATGAAAATGACGCCTGTTTAGAGAACGACGAAGATGATGTTCGACTGGCAGACGACGACTGTTCTTCGGACGATGGCAGCAATGCTTCAGAAACTTCCGGGGGCAGCTTTGTTTCGTTTGTAGAGGATAGCTCTTTGGATCTGGAAGTGCTCGAGGAGGGCCTTGACCAGACCTCTTCTAACCAAGTAGAAATTAAAAGCGTGCGCAATCTGCGAATGCTTCGACGAAAACTTGGCAAAGTCGAAAAGTGGATTCAAGAGCTTCAAGGCGCGAAAGGGGACAGAACCAAAGAACGGAAGCTTTTCCTACGATTGCAACAGAAGTGCGTCCAATACTTGGGTGAGATTTCCACCCGCATGGAGGAGGAAGATCAAGAGCGTAGACATTTGGTGGGAAGCCGATCATCATTCCACCTTCCAGGGGGCATATCGTTGGGATCTCAACGGACAGAATCGAATAGCAATATCTCAAATGGAGATCCCCACAGTGATGTGGGTGAGCTGGAAACAGCCCCCCTTTCTGATACGTCCATGCATTCGATGCTTGGAAACTTGAAATACCTGGATGTGATCTTAGAGGACGACAATTCTGCTACTTTTTCAAGGGCCAAGCAACGAGACCCGGAGCTTATTCACAGAAAGATCCGGAAGGTGAAAAGGGAAATGCAAAAAATTGTTGCGAAGAAAGGGGAAAAAGGAAAGTCACGAAAGCTGTACCGTAAGCTCGAAGAAAAATTGACCCTCTATCAACGGGAACTAAATGCCGACTCCACTGCTTCTGATTTAGGACTAGAGTGGAAAAACATAAGGAGGCGTGTGGAACAAGCCATTGGAGTTATGCAGGTAACATGCGAACAGGTCGTTGACGAGGATGGAAACATGGGAGAACTCAAATCTACTGCACAAGATATGCGAACTTCGAGATCAATTGCTCCGATTTCGCTGTCTTCATTGTCATCCGGCGGAAGAATGCCTTCTTTGGCATGCAACAATGTTGGAAGGTGGAGTTCACCGCTTGGCGACTCGTCTGGCGACGGAAATAGTAATGCGAAGCTCACCATTCATACTCTGGAAAGCGTTTACACCTAGAGATAGGTATTGAAATAAACAGCCAACTTGAATTCTTTCTTCGTTACTAAACGTAGCATTGATAGAGACTACTCCTCCTATTAGTATTTTCAGTCCTCTTTTCTCGCCAGCGATGTACTACGAAGTCTACGCCGTGCAAAAAGTGAGGAGGTGCAAAAAGTGACTCCTCCTATTAGTATTTTCAGTCCTCTTTTCTCGCCAGCGATGTACTACGAAGTCTACGCCGTGCAAAAAGTGAGGAGGTGCAAAAAGTGAGGAGGGCGCGGAAGTCATTTTGGATGAGCCAAGTGGGTGCATTTTTACCCACATATTCTATACACTTTAAAATTCTAAAGGTCCCCAAAATGGATCACAACATCACAACTTCCCATCACAAACACTTTAAAGCTACCTATAGCTTTGGTGCTGCCCCTTAGCTAGTAGAGTAGCACATTCCTACCCACTCGTAGTGATCCTTAGACGATAGGAAGAGCTATCTCTCACAACTTGCAGAAGGAAAAGTTCCCAAAAATTCCTGAAGTATCAGCCATTTGAAGATGCCTCTTTTATTTCACATATCCACTGCTGTCACTCCTACTCCAGGGAGAGGGGGTACGCTCCCCCTTTCCACAGCCACCACAAAGTTGAGCCAACAACTGCAAGTGAGTTTGACATTGACCTAATGCTTCAGGACATGATTTGCACTGACCACCAAAATGACAGACACCCTATTTGGAACTGCTGCTCATTCCAAGATGGAAGCTTCCTTCAAGTTACTTGGGTTAGCCTTCTCTACCAAAAACTTCCAGTCTGGAAGAAGGAGTGAGACTAATGTCGAAATCAAGAGACAACATCCCAGTGGAAAAGAGGAAGGCACCAGAGGCATGTTCTACAAGAAGCAGTCTTGGCTCTAGCTCCTCCACCAAGAAGGATGGTGAGGAGTCAGTCTGTAATGGAATCACAGTGCGATGGCTTGACTGCGGTAATGTGGGGTGGACTTTGAGAAGAACCGATTGAGGAGAATGAACCACCAGATGTGGCAGCAGAGCACATCTTGTTATCTAATCAAGGAGTCACATGCAGGCAATATCCACTTACCACCACTTCAGACGTCAGAAGCAGAGCAAAACAAAACCTATCTATATCTGGATGAGACTCCCACCCTCCATTAGGAAAGATACAGTCCAGATAGCCTAATTTCTTGAGGGAAAGATTCCCTTTCTATCATCTGCAGAAGCATTGGGTTTGGACTTTCTTCATCAACAATTTCCTCAAGCAGATCTCTTGCTTCGCAGTGCTGATTGGACTCAAGTCACATGCTCTGAAGTACATTGCACCCCTGGAATCCTTGTTGAACCAAGATTTGGATGTATTTCCACAAATGGATGAAGTTATTGGTAGTGCACTTTCACAGCTGATATTTTTTGTTGAATTTAACCCTAGCCCTAACTTGAAAATTGTTGAATAGCAGCTAAGGCTGGTTTTTAAAGTAAAGTAGTACCTAACTCACTTCATATTAGTTGTATGTAGTAGCTGATTCGTCAAGGCACGAACCAACTATTCATGACAAGGTCAATGTTGGGTCATTTCTCGATCGTTTCTGAATCCAAAACTGCTTATCAACCCCACAATATTGACACCCTATTCAAGGAACTGTCGCAACATTTCAATGTCGAAGATGAAGGACAGCTCAGCGATTATCTTGGTGTGCAAATAAGTATGCCTGAACAAGGGAAGTACCAGTTCACGCAGCCCCATCTCATCGACAGTATACTCGAGGACTTAGCACTATGGCCACAAGAACACAAGCTAGCACCGACGAGGCCAAAGGATACACCAGCTGTACCGAACTCTATCCTAGGACTGGACCTTGAAGGTGAGACATTCCAAGGCAACTGGAATTACAAGAGCGTGATTGGCAAGTTGAATTTCCTCGAGAAGTGCACACGACCGGACATGTCCTATGCAGTACATCAGTGTGCCAGGTACATGGCAGAGCCAAAACAATCACATGCCGAAGCAGTGAAACGTATAGGCCGTTATTTATTAGGAACCAGAGAAAATGGGATCAGCATCACGCCTGAAATGTCCAAGGGTCTCGAATGTTACGTCGATTCAGATTTCTGCGAGTGTTTTGTGGTATACTTAATTAACAGATAGTAACCATAAAAGTGAGGAGCATCACTTTTTGCACGGCGTAGAATTACCGTACATACTCCGAGCCACACAGTACGTAAGACTTCAAGAGTCGTATGGTTCAAATCTGCATGAAGTTTTCAACGACAGTCGCCATATTCTCTTTTTTGAAAGCAGCGAATTCACACTCCTTTGTTCGCGTCTCGCGAATTTCTTATGACTGTACAGTTATTAACAAACATTAACTGTAAATAATAATGATATAGACTCTACTAATAAAACCTAATACGGTACGCCCTAATACGGTAGGTACCAGTCTTCCGGTACTCTGCTACACAGAGTACGGGGTACTTCATAATTCATAATGTCAGAGGATGCATACTAACAGTAAGCGTACATCGATGTCGCAAACAATTATTTCTCCGTATCTCTTGAACACAAAAAAGAATTGCAGCAGTAGGGAGAATAAAGGACATCAGGCAATTCAGCAGCCAACATCATGACCGAAGAGAAGACAACCCAAGAGGAACATCTAAAAGACGATGGTATCGGAAAAATTCGGCCCTCCCGGTACGAGAGCTTCTTGTTGTTGAAGGCACGGTTTTTCGTTTGGATTCCCTGCTGTGGAGCCTCACACCATTGCCGCGCTCGTGCTTTCCAATCAGACTTTCCATGGAAGGGTATATTTACAACGCCAATCGCGTCTTGGAAGCTTGCCTCGACCCAAAAACAAAGCAAGTCCCTACCGAACTCGTGGAAAAGTGCAAAGGCGTCGCTATCATTACCATGATCCAAGTCGGAGCCCTTGTCTCTTTGCAGTACGGAACGGGCTTAATTATGAAAAAGACCGAAAGTGGCTGGTCCGCACCCTCATCGGTGTCGGTCGGGGGAACTTCCTTTGGCGCTGTCTTGGGAGGAAAACGAGATAATTTTATCATTTTCATCATGGATGATGAAAACATGGAGGATTTCGCTTCTCGTCCTCAGAGTCGAATATCATTGGATGCTTCGGTGGCGGCCGGGACCGTTGGTCTGAAAGGAAATGTCGGAAACGAAGCCCCAAAGAAGGGGACGGTAACTTTTGTGTTGTCTGAAGGAGTCTTTGTTGGATTTTCCGTTGAGATGTTTACTCTCGAATTTGCAAACCGTCAAAATGAGATTTTCTATGGCAAGAAGGGTCTCAAGGCGAAGGATATTTTATTTAAAGACGGAGCTGTAACGATTCCTGACAATTCTCAACTTTCAGACGTCCAAAGGAAGATGGAAATGCTTTCTCGAGGCGAGACTTGGATCCCATCAGACGATGATGTCAATCGATCCAGACACTTCGCTTCCGAAGCATTGTTGAAGGCTTCCCAGTTCGCCAGTGGCAAGCTGGACGGTTCTGAAAGTGGCCAGTAGACATGTTGTTCACTCTTTTTGAGCGCTTCAGGTTCATCCTTCAGCTTGAAACATGCCACTACATACAGCCTCGTTTATTAACCTCCATCTAAACATAGTTCTTTGACGTTAACCGTACTCCTCTTGTAAACGTTACATCGGATCAAAACGAAAAAATGATTGGATTCATTCATTGATTGATCGGAATACAAGTACACAGAACTTTCTGTGAAGTAAGACGCAGTTTCTCGTTGGGAATACCTATATGTGCTTATTCTATGACCTGTCAGACTCCACTTTCTTTGCTGTAGAAGACTGTTGCAGTTTGTACAATTTGTTCTTGAGCTCCTTCATTGACACTGGCTTTGGTAACCAGTCATCGAAACCAAGCTCGGAGAAATCTGGTCGTGCCACACTGGCTGTCAGTCCAACAATGGGAAGATCGTTATATCCAAGCATTCTTAGCCTTTTCGTCGATTCAAGCCCGTCCATGATTGGCATCTGGATGTCCATAAGCACGACATCATAGTAATTCTGTTTGACAAGATCAATAGCTATTTTCCCATTCCCCGCAATTGTTGGATAGTGACCAAGCCTTTCCAGCATTCTCTTGATGAGCTTTTGATTGACATGATTGTCTTCAGCAACTAGTATTCTCAAACCTTTCAACTGCATGTTTTCCGCCTCTACTGGCTCGATCACTTCGACATCGACGGGGAGCTCCGCCGGAAGAACGAACCAAAAAGAACTACCACTTCCCATTTGGCTTTCCAATCCGATTGCTCCTCCCATTTCTTCCACCAACAACTTACATATTGACAAGCCTAAGCCTGTTCCTCCGTGTTGTCGAGCAACAGATGGTGCTCCTTGATGGTAGCGGTGGAATATCAAGCTTTGTTGTTCTTCCAGAATTCCTGTTCCAGTATCTGTCACAACAAATTTGATCGATTGGGTAGCTTGGATGGCTTCATTGGGTAGCTTCTTCCGTTTCCTATTGGTAGGAATCGTAGAAACGTTCACTTCGGGGAATACTTGAACATGTATTCCTCCTTCCTTGGTGAACTTGACAGCATTTGACAGTAAGTTTATCAGAATCTGTCGTAATCTGTTAGGATCCCCGCAGAGCCGAAAGGGAACTTCTTTGCTCCATTCCAACGTCAAAAAGAGACCTTTCTCTTCACAGCTGGCTTGCACTGCAGCTAAAGTGCCCTCCATGACCCCTTTCGGCTCATATGGTATATATTCTATCTTCATCTTTCCAGCTTCTAGCTTGGAAAAATCGAGGACATCTGAAATAACGGTGATGAGTCCCTGAGAACACTGCTTGAGTAAATTGACGTACGATTTTTGATCTTTGTTCAGCGTTGTGGTCTGGTCCAGTAGATCAGTGAAACCAATTATCTGGTGGAGTGGCGTTCGTATTTCGTGCGCCATGATGGCAAGGAACTCTGATTTTCTGTCTTTGGCCTCCTTCTGCTTTTTTGCTTTGATGGCATCACTAATGTCCCTTGCGCTAAATAGGAAAGCTCCATCCCCAGTCCATGGATCCACAGTCTTCCGCAGTTGAATGGCGCTCCATCTTGGTCCGTTGTTCGTATGAATTTGCGCCCTCAAATCAACCGCTGCTTCGTCGTCTGATTGAATCTTGTGAAGTATTTGTTGGCCCAATGAAGGATCGACGAATCGATTGACGAAATCACCATTTCTTTGCCTTCGAACCTTGCTTTGGCTTTCTGGTAAGGTCGACGTGAAATCCATTGCCGTTTCGCTACTGGCGCTGCTGTTGCTACTGTATCCCATCTCAAGGCTCTGACTGCCGTCTTCCGCATGAACCTTCTCAATAACAATGGCTGCCGGGTTCTGGAAGATAACTTTTCCCTCCAGATCAAACTGACACACAGGGAGAGGCAAATGGCGAAGCATCTCGACTCCTCGCAATGTTCCTTTCATGAGTTCATCTTCTACGCCCGTGACAAACGAAACTCCTTCCACGAGCATACTAGGACTTCGTTCTCTAGGATCCAATCGGATGCCACTACAATAGAGCTGAAGGTGTTTTGCGGTCCCCAGTGGGTAGAGAGTCCATTGATCGATAACTCGTTGTCCCTGGTTAAATTTGAGCTGGTACTCTTTTAAACGGGTCAACGTGGAGAGACTCATGTCCTGGAAGCTGCGATTTTGCAACTCTTCCAAGGACTTGGCATTCCATAGTTCCAGTGCAGCTCCGTTGGCCCATCGCATACATTGATGATCAATGTCGAATATCCAAACTGGATGTACCAAGAGGTCAAAGACATCTAGTTGCTGGGCCATCAAGACACGGTTGGGATTGTATAGGGATTTGATTCTGTTGCTCTCGCTCTCGCTCTCCGTCGATGTTTCATGTTTTTGGAAAGGCGGTGATAAAGGAGACAATCGTCCCCCTGAAGCGCCGTCATCGGAGGAACAAGTCTCGATGTAACCAAGTCGACTGTTCATGGTGTTGTCGCCTTGATCTTGTCTGATTTCAAATGGCAACGGCTCCTGCTTCGGGTTATCCATGGTCGTAATGCCAGGTATACTTCCTTCTTCCGCACGTCGTAGGCCAATCATCTACAGCAGCGAAATCTCAGCACCGACCTTTTTTTATTTATCAGCGGTTGAGATACACGTAGCAAAAAATTGAATTTGCTTTGACTGTCAATGTGTGAGAAAGAACAACAGCCCTAAAAATTTACGAATTCGCTGAACCTTAAATAACCCACCCCCAAAAGAACACATACTACGTACGATTTTTTTTCACAAAAGTCAAGGGCGTCCATTTAACTATTCTCTCTATGGTAAACGATTTCGTCTTGTAGGAACCAACAACGCATCAACAATCGGAACTTCAACATCCTCAATCAACCTCAATCAACAAAGAATCCACATTCGGGTTCTTTGCGTTGCACGACTATTTTGGTGTGTGAACTTGAAGTCTCCTGTCGTTTATTGCAGTTCTCGATGAAACCAGTGAAGGGACATCACGAATGCGATCTATCCTCAATGGCGTGCGTTAATTCAACGATTCTACGGTATTACGGCGTACGGTGTACGGTATAGTAAGTCGTAGTAAATAGAGGTAGATACGAGTAAGTCGTACCTACCGTACTCGGAGTACGGTAGATTACCGTACCTGGGTACTGTATTCACTCCTACCGGTACTCTGAGGCCTGAGCACTACTTTTTACAGTTAAGTTCCGGTACGAACTTCCCTCGGAGTACGTACGATACCAATAATAAGGGGGTAATCTCGAAGTCGTAGACAACCTGGTACGAATGGTAGGAGTTTTTACTACCATCGTTCATGTTGTTCTGTCATCCCGAACTCCAGTCCGTTTTTAAGACAACGGTAGAGCAAAGCAGGATGTATTGGGCGCACGTTCAACGTACGATAGGAGTAGCGAGTGTGTCATCAAAGGAAGAAGACAAAAGGAGTTTTTATACGGTACGGTAAAGAGACTTCAAGCAATCTTACTCCGAGTAGGTCGCAGTGCCGGTATGATTGTATTTCTACCTTCGAGGTACCTACCGGTACGACAGGCTACCGTAGAATACCGGTAGTACCTCGAAATACCGGTACATAAAAAATATTATTATATCATTACATTTTTGGTAGCGCCCGATTTGACCGGGCGCTAACGTAGCCTTTGTACCAGAGATACACAAATTTCTTAGCGCCCGCTCACCGGGCGCTAAGGGCTACGAGGATTGAGTACCAGGCTACGTGGGGTTAGTCAATCTAGTCAATCCCCAGATTTCGTACTAACAGTAAACTTCCTAAAAATGAATTCGCAACAACTACCTAGCTAGACTACGCACTCGC
Organism: Nitzschia inconspicua; assembly: GCA_019154785.2. Taxonomy (NCBI): domain Eukaryota; phylum Bacillariophyta; class Bacillariophyceae; order Bacillariales; family Bacillariaceae; genus Nitzschia; species Nitzschia inconspicua. The sequence goes on from JAGRRH010000020.1 coordinate 1,111,925, forward strand.
AGCAGTTATTCTGAATCCTCCTCCTCTTCCCCCGTGGAATCCTCAAGGGAATCAATGTCCGAAGAGAAATAAACATCATCGTAGTATTGTTCTCCTATTTCCTCTTCCTCTATGTCTTGTTCGTCCGTATTATCCCCATCTAGTTCGTCTTCTTGGTCTTCCTCAACCAGTTCGTCTTCATCAGGTTGTTCTCTGTCCTCTTGGAACTGCGCATCTTGGGACGGACCAGGCGACTTGGACGGGGATTTTTTCTGGCTATTCGCATTTGCCGAAAGCTTTCTCCGTTTCTCTGCATCTGCATCCTCCTGTTCTCTTGACTCGAGTAACCGCTTTCTTTGTTTTGTTGCCTCAAGCGCAAGGTTCTTCCGTTCATGCCACACCTCATAGCATGACTTTGCAGTGGAACCACCAATTTTTTTCTTGCACAGGCACACCATGCATGTTGTGCACATAAACGAACTGTTGCTGGACACCCCTCTTCCGTGCAACCGTGACGCCTCTGGCACATCCTTCTTGGAGACAAAACACAAGATGCATTTCCTTCTTGCCCCTTCACTGGCTTTATTTACCAGTTCATGCACACGACCCGATTTGTGTTCGCATCCAGGAAAGCTCGCAGTGCGCAGTCGTTTCAGGAATGGATCCTTGATGAACTTCTCTAGCGCACCCCGTCTCATAGGCCACACATTGTTTTCCCTGTACCTCTGGAACTCCTGCATGAAGAGGGCACCTGCAGGGCTGTCATCTCGTAGGTTTGGAATGGCTAAATTACTTCTTTTGAGGGATGCGAGTTCGGCTAAGCTAGCCGTGGATGTATACCAAACGTAATCCTCAATGGTTTCTGCGCCATGAAGCTTCCTTCTTACCTGCGCCAAAGTTGGTGGCTCTGCAAGGGTTGCCATCCACGGGGCAACATCAAATACTGCCTGGTGAGCTCTCCAGCTGTTCACCAAAATTGCATCCAGCATTCTAAAAACATATTTCGATTCGAAACTGCCCTTTGAGTTGAACGCCACTCTATCCGATAGCTCCGTGTTCATACCGTGTCGCAGTTCTGGAGCAGCTACTCGACACATCAGTACTCTATAAGCTGGAAGAGTATACCACCCAAATGTTGGTCAGTCTTAAACACCAACCCTTGGTACCATTTGAGTTCAGGGAGTTCCTGTTCACTCGTTGGTTGCGTAGCCGTTTCAAGGTATCGAACGAAGTCGCCTTCGCCAGTTTGATGAAGCATGTGGCCAGCGACAATTTCACTCTCATGGAGCGCGATCGCTTCATTGCCATTCAAAGTTGCACTCGTGGGTACGCCCAGGCTGGAAGAACCGCGTCCGTTCATTCGAATGCCTGGACGCAACAGGGGGCAATGCTCAGGAGAATGAAGGAGATCGAGGTAGCCTTATTCGAAAGAAGCGTGCACGCACTCCTGGATAAAGAAAATGGCTTTATTGTCCTAGACGACGAATTAATAGCCTCTAGGGCTGCGGATGTGGAGCAGAAGGCAGTTTCAAATCGGAAACGGGGCAAGGAAGGTCCAGTAGCCGATTGCATCGCATGTTCCATGCTCAGTATCTAAGGATGTCTGATGAAGGATTGACCAACCTTCTCCAGGATTGCATTGCGTCGTGGTCCTTAGAGTGTTCAAATCGACGGTTTGCGCAATTTCCCCAGCCATTGTTCCTGAGATAAGCATGGACTTCATTAAGAACCAGTCGGCACACCGTTGTCCACCGGTACGGTAGAGTGCGTCTTCCTCGTAAGACTACCGTACGCACTACGCACCGTTTCTACCGGTAGTAGGTATGATACCAGTGCGTAAAGAATGTTTTATCTTACTAATATATAAAATAATAAATAATAATATTGTTAACTGGAAATAATATTAATATTTTAAATGTATTATTCAACTTGGAGGGACGGGGACGCAGCTCCATCTGGACCCCGGTTTAGAACAGCCCTAAAATTATTCTTTGTTCAATCAGTCTTTTAAGGTTTACTTCTATCCCTAGTTCTTTTTCGCACAAGAAACGGCCGTTTTTGGTCACGAGACACGTCATGCAGTCCCGGCAAAAAAGTTCTCCGCTTTTTGAAAAGCGGAGAACTTTTGAAAAAAGCGGAGAACTCATGGACAAAGCGGAGAACTTTTGAAAAAAGCGGAGAACTTTTGAAAAAAGCGGAGAACTCTTCAAAGCGGAGAAAAAAGCGGAGAAAAAAAGCGGAGAAAAAAAATTGGAAGACCGTACTGATTTTCTCGCAGGACCGGGCCTGTACTCCATGCGCACAACTGACCAACGTGATACAAGAAGTAACGGACGAACATGGCCAGGAAGAAGAACAAGCCTAGCTAGGGCCGGCGAGGGAGCCAAGGCCAGGATCTTGACCAAGATGATCTATCCCAGACGAGACGTCAATAATACAAAGGAAGAATCTGTCGTTGTCTTGATATCGGAAGAAGAAAAGTCCCTCAATGGTGGTCGACAACAGCAGTGTTAGTTACACATTCCTCATTGGATCGGTTTGGGACGTGCTTTGAAGCTGTCTGTGTGATATGTCAATATCAATTGGAAGATGATATGCCGTTATTCGATGTTTTAATTGAAGATATTATGGAAGAGGATTGAACTACCGGTAGGTATTCTTATTAAGGAGTAATAATACAGCAGACTTCTGCAGGACTAAACGGCAGAGTTGCTTGAACGTGTAGCGCTCGAAGTATGATACTACTACCGGTACCACGTTAGTACCGTAGTATAATTCGTATGCGGTATGAGCTGAAGAGGGGGGTAGAAACTTAGTTTCAAGTCCTCGATTTTTATTCTCCGCTTTTTCTTGGAGGGTTCTCCGCTTTTCACTTTTGAAAAAAGCGGAGAACTCATGGACAAAGTGGAGAACTTTTGAAAAAACCGGAGAACTCTGCAAACCGGAGAAAAAAGTGGAGAATTTTGAATCGTTAGGGCTAGAGTTATTCGTTTCCGATTTTAAAAACCTTATTCAATTGAAGAAAAGGGATATCATTCTAGGGGGAAATTGAACATAGTGTTTAAGGTTAGGGTTGAATAAAACCAGGGTCCTGACCAATTCTTCGGATAATTATTGTTTTCGTCCGTCCTGTTTCTCACCATTCTACTTTGATTGTTGCGGCGTCCTCCTTGCGATTTATTTAGCGGAAAAGAAACTACCGCCCAAACAACAAAACCCACCAGTAATCACCAATCCACAATGGTGGAGGTCACGACCGACGATTTGCCTCCTCCCAAGGGAGAACGACACGTGTTACAACCACGAGAAGAGTTGCGTTTTGAAGTGGCCTTTGGTACGGCTGCCAGTGGTGCATCCCCCAATTTGGATGTTATTTCTTTTTGCTTGCAAAAGGGATCATGTGAGTTGTATGGGTGCGAATTGGCCGTCCAAAAAGTATATTCGATACCACAAGGTGGAATCAAGGTGGCTCTGTTCACTTGGCATGGGTGTGTCATCGATTTGTGGGAGGGATCCACCGAAGGTGCTTTAGATATATCGTATACCAGTGATGAAACAGATTCCAATGTAGCCTTTGTGAATACCCATGCTCAACTCGAGGCATTACGAGATGATGCCAGTTTGGCTATTTTCAATGCGACCGATGAAACCACCAAGAAAAATATATCTGGCCCTCGAGTCATGGTGGTGGGAGAAACCGAATGTGGAAAATCAACTCTAGTCAAGACGTTGGTTGCTTACGCGACCAAACTTGGAAGGACACCTCTCTGGGTCGATCTTGATCCCATGGACAACTCCATTTCTGTTCCAGGAACACTCGCCGTGGCGCCCATGACAGCAGCAGCTGTGACGGTGGAATCCTATGCAACGACAGGGATACCACCCAACACGGTCCACCCTCTGGTCGTCTATCATGGATCGAGTACCGAAATTCATCCTGCTTTATTCAAGGGACAAGTCGATCGGTTGGCGCATTCGATACAATCCCGAATGGATCATGACGAACAAGCTAGAGCAAGTGGGATTGTCGTCAATACCAATGGATGGATTCGAGACGAGGGATACGAACTGTTGCTATATACGGCCGAGGCTCTTAAAATTTCCGTATTACTCGTTCTGGGACATGATCGACTTTATTCCATGATGACAAGCCATTACAAGAAGCTTCAACGGGAACAAGGGGATGACACTTCCGTCGTCCCCAAAGTTCTGAAACTGCCCCGATCAGGAGGTATTGTCAGTCGTCCGAGCGATTTTATTCGACAATGTCGTTCACGGGCCGTCAAGAAATATTTCTATGGAGACATGATTGCCGACAATACTACAAGTGACGCTGAAAAGGAAAGCAAGACGGCAGAGTCATCAATGAAACGAATTCCTCAGTTGACACCCTTTTTATCGCAATTGCCTCTTAGTGATGTGCGCATTTACAAGGTTAGTAGCATGGCACTGAGCAGTTCCTTGTTGCCCGTCGCACAACAACAAACGACCGATGCCGTCCAAATTATCGAAATTGACCTGGAAGGCAGCACCAGCGACGTGGATTCGTTGCAGCATGCATTATTGGCAGTTTGCCATCCAGCCGCCGTCGCAGCCTACGAAGAATCGGGACGGGGACGAGACCTAGTCACGGCAGGCGTCGCTGGTTTTTGTGCCGTCGAACGAATCGTCAAAGAAACAGATCAAATCCATTTGTTGAGTCCGTGTGCTGGCAATTTGCCGTCCAAGACATTGATCGTGGGCGATATCACATGGATGGAATAAGTTTTAATGTAGCGTGGTAACATCATCTGTGGCTAGCAAGCAAACAATAATGGGGTCTCACATAGAATGGGAGGAAGTGGCTGGAGGAAATTTGAGCCTTCGTGCTGGCCATTATGTGACTTCGAACAAATATTTATGTAGGTTGCATTAGTGTAAGAAGTCTTATAATACTTGTCAAATTACAAATGCGTTTCCCATGAATAGAATTGTAGCGGATTTCTTGTGTCAAAACACGCAAACGAGTGAGTCCACCCTTTGCTGGGTACGAATTTGACGGATTCCTACAACTCCACCGAAGACGAACTTATAATATTATTATCTGTAGTATCAATCATTCCTTTTTAGCTGCTCATGAAGAAAAAGCGACTGCTACTTTCTGTACCATCTTCCGATACGACGAACAAATCGTCCGAATTTTCCTCCACCATGAACGGCTCGACATTGGCCGAGATGGGAAACTCCACCGTGGCAGTGTTGACGATACGAACAACGTTTCCTGTACCAGGAGTCTCCAAAATAGTGTAGAATGGACGTGCCGTTCCATCTTCTGTATACACCTCCATCACCTGTTTGACATTATTGGGACCTTGCAGCAATTCAATACGAGCATTCAAGGGGCGGCCGTCGGTTTTGAGGAGCACTTGCACGCTGGCCACCGAGGGTGAAAAGGGCATAGTAAACACGGCTCCTCCCTGAATGATTTTGGTGGCGACAATCTGATCGAGACGTTGTGAAATAGACATTGAATTGCCAGGTTCCTTGACATTGGCCTCCACTCCAGCAAAGAGAGGATATTCCATTTGCGCCGTGTTACGAATGGCAACCGAATTCTGGTCACCCGGACTCATTATGACAGCTCGAAAGGGTCGAACGGCACCATCTTCCAAATAAACGGCAATTTTTTGTGGTGTGTTATCTGGACCTTGCCACAACTCGACATTGGCATTGAGCGGCCGTCCCTCTGTTTTCAAATGTACTTGTACAGAATCGATGAGTGGTGTCGTGAACGACCACGTTCGGAGCGATCCTCCTTGAACTTTGATTGGACTTAGGGTCTCCCAAACCTCTTCTTTGGTCTTGGCGAGCATTCCTCCTGGTGTGTTATCAATAGGATTGGGAGTACTTCCGCCCACGGAAGTGTCGGGAGATCCACCACTGCCGCTTCCCGTGTAGGATGAAAATAGACTGGTCTTGTCTTTGGGGTTGGGAGTCTTGACGACAAATGCCGTCGACATCGTGGCGATTGCCACCATAGTAATAATGACACGAACGAACATCATCATGAAAAAGTATTATGAATGGTGATAAGGTTACAGTAGTAATTGAAATTGTGGATACAGTCGTACAAATGGCACGAGAATGACTTTGGTTGTCGTTCGCATCACCTTAGCACAATTGCGTTTGATGTTTTGTTTCATGGATGATGGCAAAGATTCGGAATTTTTTTTTACTTTTTTATTTTTAGTCAATAAATTCTTACGACACACTCTACAGGTAGTACTCTACGGTAGCTAGTAGTAGAGAGAGCACTGCCGGTATTTTTTTCATTTGATGGTGTGGGACAGCTGCATCATTGCTGCTAAAAAAGTGAACGACCTGATGTCAAGATGACGCACTTTTTGGTTCGCCCGCGCTTTTTCTTACGCGTGGAATCTGATGATTGACTGAAGAGCAAAATGCCACCAATCGATCCGAGCGGGGGGATATCAACAAACAGCAGGCCGACTCCTTTACCACATTGGCTGTACTAGTTTTGATTCCATAGTCTTCGTCTGATCGATGCGGCTAGTCCTCTATGTCCTGGCATTCGCAGTCACACAGAGTAGTATTAATTTTTTTGTCGACTCGAACTAAAGGGTACTCGTAATCTACCACGTACTCTCGTAGGTAACGACTTTTGCTCTACCTACTCCTGTCGCAATGCCAGGAGTATGTAGTAGAGTTCTGTCTATTGACCCACTCAATCTACCTTCTCGATTCATGGAGCCCTCGGATGTTATATCGGCCGTCATTTTCATCACTTGAGACAAGTTCAATACGAAGCTAAAAAATTATCACTTCGTACCGCCAGTTTCTCAGGTTAGGTTATCCTTCACGATAGCATACTAATCACCAAATGTATGTATTGGTGCACTGGTGAATACGTCGGCAATGTTGAGAACGCAAGAAACCAAATCTCTGCAATCTGTTCATTCACGAATCGTCCCGTTGGATTTCAACTTTTTAATCCCATTTGCTCATCTTCTACCTTTCATGCCCATGTCCCCAAAGTAATTTCGAATCCTGCAAATGCAACTCTTGTAGATGCTGACATTCATGTGAACCAAGCATCTTAGTGATAGTCCTCCTTCCTTTCCTGCATTCGTCCCACACAACAAAATCCAAATCCTGCAACTGAAGCTATTTTAGTGCTGAACTTCCTTTGAACAAAGCCTGTTAGGAGGGGAAGGCGTGTAGAGTCGCTATTTCTTATAGGTTCATATTTCTCATGTGGGACGAGCATCAGCTGTCTTGGCAATGTGTTGCTGATAATGATAAACAAAAGAGAATTGAATAATCTTGAGATTATAAGTAGAAATAGCCAATATCAGATTTTGGGTTTTGTAGTAGCTCTATTGAACAGTAGCAAGGAATTCCTGTCAAAGATAATGAAGGGAGCAAGACGTCAAACAAGAGTAGTGTAGGCACCATTGGATGTTGATACGCCTCTCTCGTAGCCATAGACTTTTGAAGCAGGAGCACCTTGCCAAACAGTGTCTGCATCAAGGACTTCTCCAGTAAGAGCCAAGCTCTTTTCCATTAGCATGGCACCAGTTTCCATAAAAACACCCTGCTGAATTCGTGACCGGCATCTCAAAGTGACGTGATCCTCCATCACTATTCTCACCAATTCAAAATTACCTCTAGTGTTCAGGTGGCTCACAATTGAGGCCATGTCAATGACACACCTGTCTCCAAACTTGACCATGTCAGGTTCTGGCATGAATGGGTCTGCGCCAGCTGGATATAAACAACAGTCTTTTCCAATTGATGATCCAAGGCATCGGAAGTAGGCATTCAAATAGGGAGAACCTGCCAAGAAGTCCAGAATTGTGGTTCTATGGAGCTTGCGAATGCAAGTGAGGATCTGATAGAGTTCCCAGTTTTGACCATAGTTTGATGTATCCCAGTTATAGCGCCCCTGGCTTCGTCTTCCCATCAGCATCCACTTTGCTGCAATTTCTACAGCAAGGCAGATAAAGATGCGAACTGCATGGGTGAGGAGGTAGGCTCCAAACATCGTTCCGTAGAGGACTGAAGCACTGTAGTCAATGCTATCATAGTCTCTGTTGGCAATAGGAAAACCATAGAAAATTCCACCAGTGATGTGGAGAGATCCCAATAATGGAAGAGCATGGATGGTTTCGAATAATATATTGCACGCAAACCGATACAATATCATGAAAAAACAAGGCCAAACAAAATATGTAGCTTCTCGCTTGTACACAGCTTTGCCAAAAGGGCGCAAGGTAGTGTCGTCTCCAACGAGTTGGAGCTCGCTCTCCTTCACGTTAGTAGACAACATAACCTCTTTTGCATCACGTTCTGTGCCAGGTTCTAAGACAATTGGTTCTCCTCCCCTTGAGCCAAGGTAGATGCTCGCTTCTGGCATGTAACGGTTTGGTGGACAAACAGTGTTTGAAGCCAAGACTGCATTTTTTCCAATAATTCCACCTGGTAAAACGATGGTGTTGTCAGAAACATTTGAACCAGCACAGAAAATGACCTTCTCTGATGATTCCATGGTAGAGCAAAGTACCACACTCCTGGAACCAAAGACAACATCATCACCAACCTCTAGCAAGTCGAATTCACCAGAAAAGACAAATTGGTGACCTGGCCAAAATACTCTTTTCCCAACTTTGGCCCCAAGTAGCCTGTAGAGGACACTGACAGTCTCATAATGCCTTCCCAGCAAATCTGTCACTTCCTGCATGTTCTCTCTGGAGAAAAGTGTTGCTGCCAACCAATGCCTGAGCAAAGTCCATTGATTTGAAACATTTCTTGGTCCTCTTTGGAACTTCCCAATGATGATCCACTTCACAAGGATTGCTGTGAACATATAGAAAAAAGGTGCAAGGAGGGATCGAGCAATTCGAATACCAACATAGTATGGTATCCTTTTTGGTTCACAAAGCCATCTCATCAAGTCTCCAACATCTTGGAAGCCTCCATTTCTATCTCTGAGGTGCATGGACACCAACATGTACAGCACTGTCATAGCAGGAATATGGGAAATAGTATTCACAAAGAAGACAATTGGAGATCCAACCAGGAGTTTGATCCATAGTGCCGGCTCTGGGAAAGCATATCGATTGTATTTGACGTGACGATTGTCATTGTACGTGATTTCGTAACTGGATGTTCCAGGTCCAACATGAGCATCAGAAGGCACACTTGTGTATGGAGCAACAACGGAACGGACACCAACACTTGATCGATCACCAATGGAAACTTTACCAAGGATCATTGTTCCATTGTCAACTCCAAAGGCTCGAACAGTAGAGTATTCTATCTTGGCATCATCCCCAATTGTTACAAGATCGTATTCAGCAACCTCAGCTTCCAGGGAAATCCGGGTTCCACTTCCAATCTTGGCACCAAGCATTCGGTAGTACATACAGAGCAAAACATTGTGCGAGCCCCATACTCCACGGCCAATGACTTTGCGGCAAATATCAACAAACCACCATCGCAAATAATAGCGGCCCCAAATTGGATATCTACCTTCTTTATATTTTCCAATGACTATCCATTTGATCAGGACAAAAATGAGTGGCGTGATTAGTGTCCACATGAAATGAAAAGCCACCACAGTGAAAATAAATTTTAGGATGTTGTGCTCTCCTGGAGTCTTGTGCAGAATTGCTAAAAGGCTCATGAAAAACAAGAAGAAGCGGGAGAATTGATAAAGTGGGAAAAAGCCGAAGAGGGGGAACAGCTGGAAAAGAGTCCCAAAACATCCTGTCTCTGGCTTCATTGGGTTCAGCTCCAAAGGAATGTTTTGCAAGTCAACAGAGCACCTTTTGCTAGTTGCTTTGCCAGCAGGAGTACTAGATTCTCGACTGTTGTTGTTATTGTTGCTGTTGCTGCTAATGCTCTTCGTGCTGCCAGATTCCATAGAAGAATTGGCAAGTGATTTGAATTCAGGTAGTTGCGCTTGAACACGATGAGCCATGCTAATACAGGTGTTGTGTCGGAAGACATCAGTCCCTGAAAAGTCAACATTGTAGGCCTTTCTGATTCTACTTGCCATTTGGGATGCAAGCAAGCTCGATCCTCCTACATGGAAAAAGCTTGAATCAGGGGCTGGTAGACAATCCAAATTGATCAGGTCCTGGACCAGTTCTTGCATTCTTCGGACCATTGGATCTGTTATAATCTTCTTGGTGCCATCTCCGTTCAAGATGCAAGCAACTGCATCTGTATTCTCTGGATACTTTTTGATGTTTTGTAATGAAATTTCACTCGTGTATGAGCATACATGTGATGGTCGGAGATAAGCATCAAAGACTCGTTGGGCTGTATGAATGACGTCTTCTGGTTTTACATTGTAGACGTGAACGGTAACTGATCCAATCCTGGAAGGATGAGATGTGACCAGCAATTGTCTTCGCGGTTGAATGGTTTGTTGCAGAGAATCATTGGAAAGATCTGGGGGAGCTAACAAGATGCCATTTCCTCCATTATGTTGGTGGGAAATATCTTCAAATATCTGTAACTCCTGTCGAAGAATGGCTTGGATGTATTCCAAATCAACAGTTACAGCTACTGAAGGAATGGACACACCTACAAGAGTTCCTTGTGGGGGACAAGTAGCTTCAAAGGTCCTTTCCACTGGAAACATGTTATCATTTAGTTCTGGGAGGTTGAGTCGTTGCCCAAGCTTCACTCGCAGCAACTTGTTGGTATGAGATTTTGGAAGTGCATTCATGTAAACAATACATTGCGGCCACTTTGCAGGTGCAAGCCTGTCCTGCAAAAATTCGTGTAAAGTTGGCAAGTCCAGTCGTCGCACACCTGGTTTATGAACAAGGACAATACCAACAGCTTCCTGCAAAACAGAATGTGGTGCTGAGAAGGCTGCACAAGCCTGAATACTGGGATGCTGTACAATCTCCTCTTCCACCTCTAGTGGTGAAACAATTTCGCCCCCACGGTTTATGACTTCCTTCGACCTTCCAGTAATGTATAAGTATCCATCTTCATCAAGATATCCCAAGTCACCTGTATTGAACCACCCACCCTCCAACAACGCTCTAGGAGCTTTCTGCGGTCCATGTCCCCCACTGCTGAGACTATGCATTGCCCCTGTTATACCATATCCACGAAAGCAAGGTCGGCCACGAACACAAATATTCCCTTCCTTTCCTGGGGGCAGGACTTCAAAATTGTTGTTGAATATAGTGATCTGAGGCCCAACAGCAACACCAGAAGTACCTGGTTTAGTCAACTCGTAGTTATAGGGAGGACTACTGATCGGCATGCATTCAGTCATGCCGTAAGATGGAAGGACGTTAGCACCAAATGTTGCTCGTAGCTCCTGAGCCAAACTTGGCAACAGACCACCAGCAGCATTCGCGATCATTCTCAAGTGCCGGCGCCCCCCTTCGCATGTCTTGACAAAGATGGGGTCGGGGATTTGGGTTCCTGGTGAGCCAAGCATGTTGTCATCACTGCCATCTGTCACACAAGGAATATTTCCCAAAATAACTTGATGCATTGTGGGGGCAGCATAATACCATGTAAAAGATCCTGGCAGCGTTGTCCCAACACCAGGATGTTGGCCGAGAAGCAGCTGCCAAAACAGATGAGCATCAAACGATGGACAACAAATGACACTTCCAGCACTCAAGATAGGGGCAAATACTTGTCGTACAATGCCTCCCACGTGAAACAAGGGCATGAGATTACAATTGATATCATCCGGATTCAAATTCCACGAAACGGCAATCACTGCGGCAGCGATCATCATGTCACCGAGTTTGTGTGGCACGAGCTTCTTATTTCCAGTCGTTCCTGATGTAAAAAGCACCAACACTTCATCCTCATGATCATTGCTCAAATAGTTGTATGTTGCTAGTCTTTCCAAGGAATATGGAACATTGTTGCTTCCGTATCCAAGCTGTTGTTTGGCAGTGGACACAGTTCCACAACAACTGGCAGCATCCGCTGAATCACCACTTTGAATCATCATAAGCGTGTGTTCGTATACAGCATTCGCCTGTTGTGCTACTCCAATCGGCACTTTGTTTGGCAACGACATGGGCAAGAGCCGGAAAATGCCGACTTCTTCATCACTAGCCACCAATCCATAAAAGGGAATGTTCAGGGCTCGTGCCATGTCTTGAATGGCCGCGGAGTCGGACGTTCCCATTCCGATAATCATCTTGGCACTGCAATGCTGCAAATCCTTTTTAAGCTCTGAAACAGCTCCATTGGCATTGAGAGGAACACACGAAGCCCAATGAGCGACCGCTAAAATGGCCAACGCCAATTCCGGTCCGTTCGGTAATACCAACGCAATTCGCTGCCCTCTTCCAAACCCAAATTCATGCAACGACGGTCCAAACTCTTTTAGGATGAAGTCTCGTATTCTTTCATGGGTGATGGGACGGCGAATGCCATCGACACCATACAAGGCGGGTCGTTTTCCGAAACTCTGGACAGGCAAGGCGGAGCACAAGTCGGAAAAGTTTGGTAGAACCGCTTTCGCAACATCATTTCCGATGATGCTTCCGTTTGGTTGCAGTAGATGCTTACAAGCTGATACAATGGGCGACACAAGACTTGGAGAATTTCCTCCCCGAAGCGGATGAGCTTTGTAATGGCCGGTGCTGACAGCGGTGGTGCTATGATGGCTTTGCATACTGCGAGCTGGACTGGGAGGCTGTCCAGAACTACCAACAAAGTTTGGTTTGGGACTGTAGGGAACAATCCCTGGATGCATTGTGTATTGATTGTTGTTGCTCGCCATAACGAACTTTTCTCGTTGACGGCGTTACGACGGTCACCGTCTTGACTCGAGCGGAAGGACTTTGTCTCTATTTCCCAGATCACGCCGCTGGCAGAGACGAGTCAAGGTTATCCTTCTCAATTGGGTCCGCACGCTTTAGTTTTTAGATGGACGGTCCAGGTGTCTAACTCTTTCAGGAATGGATCTGAATGTACAGAAGAGTGTACTGCTTATGTTTGGTGATAAAAAAAGTGATGGTTTTGATGTTGGTTATTTTTTGTCTCTCGTCCTAGATAAACCAAACATGCGAGGCTGGAAGAGCGATTTGCATGACATCCTCCCTTCATCGTAAAAGTCAGTCGAGCAAAGATCGGCATCTACACTCCACACTCACTGCAAACACTCATAATAAGCGAGCGACGGACTCGGGCGATCGCGAGAAAAATGATGTAACGTTCGTTTCGATGATACTCCTTTACTTAATGTGTTTACTTTTCTTGTGTGCGTTGTACGCAGTATTTTTTCGTTTTCGCGCGTCGGACAGGGTCTGTTACATTTCAGGCATACAAAATGAGGTAAGTCCTTCCTCATGAGTACGTTAGGTATGATAATCGTACTCGATTACGTATACATACCCATACAATTATTCCATATCTATAAATAATAATAATATTCGAAAATAGCCATACACCACTTCTTTTAGTAGAATTTGGAGTGTAAATAAGTATACTACGTTAGTACCGGGTACCACTCCTTCTGCAATGTCTTTCGAAAAACACATGGAGGTACCTCTTAACATTGTTGACATGCATGATAGTCGTGATGTATCTATGTACGACTTAGTAGTAGTGTATTGAAACCAAACAAACAGGATAGACTGGTCTGCAAGGACGGCAGAAGCTAATCACAGTTTCCGACTTGAAAATTGATCGCTGCTTGGCCCTCGCTGGATGCATCGGTGCCAGATATGGCTGCAACATACCGGCCAGGATCCAAGTTGGCGGTAGATAATTGTGCTCCTCCACTGCTCATCCATGTATGGCACTGTGTGTTTCCACACGATAAGACCGATTCCTTGAGGTCACCACCGTTAAAAGGCGGAAGTTGCCGAAAGTCCGTCACTAGATCGGCTGCAAAGATCCCAATTACAATTCCAGTTCCGGAAATGTTTTCGAAACTCGCCACAATGATATCTCCAGAATTATAACAACTCTTGTTCACGGTCAGTGTCGGATCTCCATCTTCGGGTTCTGAAAAGGTAGGAAGCGAAACAGGGGGGTTTGATGATGCTTCCACCGGCATGGCTTCCACAATGAGAGCTGCGGTCGCGCCAAATCCGAAACTACAAACTTGTCCTATTGGGCATTCTCCATTTTTGTCATGTCCATGATCTATGAGCACATTCATGACATCTAGGAAGTCCGTGAGGAAGAGCCGTGTGTCAACTAGGTAATTATTGACATGAGTCCTGCAAAAAGTTCATAATTGGAGATGCATCACAGTGAGATTTGCGGGCCAGATGCATCTTGTCGCAACATTGATACGACGTAGTACCACTTACATGAACGGTGTATCACGCGAGCAAGTCTCAAAATCGCAATCAATCCCATCTTCAATGTCGGGCACGTTCCGGACCAGAGCCATATCTATGTTCAACATCACGACTTCTGTACCGGGGTTGAGTACACCGAGCCAGTTGTGTTGATTGGGAATACCTGGCAAATCACTGTTGTCGACTTCTTGGAGAACAAAATTTGGTGGCTGTCCGACAAGCTCAATCCAATAACCTTAGAAGAAGAAACGTTACTGTTGTGGTGAGAAGTCAAGCAAAACAACGTGATTTTCTTCGTTCTCTTATGCTCACCTATATCCAAGCTTGTTGGGCTCAAGTCCCACTTCCCGGAATGCCCACTATTTTCTCTATGCATTGCACCAACTGAGTGGGCACCCATGATAGCAGTGATTTGTTGTGGAGTAAAATTAAACTCATCTTCAAAGAATCTTTGCATGGTAGCTGTACCAGATCCTCCATGACACATGTCCCTGTGTGGGCCCAACATCTCAGTACAGACAGTAGGCCCGCCGTGAAAAGCATTGCCACAATCCCCAAAAGATTCACACGTTCTTCTCCCAATCCAGTGTAAATCTGTATTGATATCACGCATATCCAATGGTAATGCAACATCTATCGCAGCCAGCGCACTTAGCATCCAAATGTCTGTTCTAGTCAGTCCCTGATCAGCGAACAAGTCAACAATAGGAGCCAAGACCTCAATTGGCTTAGCCAGGCCACCATGATCTGGATTAGTCATGTCAATACATCCGTCGCATCCTCCAACGCAATCGTGGAAGACGAGGCGCAAAAACTATTTGGGGACACAATCGACGTGTGAGATCATAGTAAGCAGCGTTTAAAACACATATTGTTTCATTTATTGCTGTGCTTCATCAGTATCCTACGTACCTTTCCAATCAGGTCATTGTCAGCTTGAATCATATCCAAAATTTGGGTACGAGCATCTTGAATGATACCAATGATGCTGCTATCAGCCACCAGCACTCCACCTGGTGACCCAGCGGGTTCTGAAATTTCAGCTTCGACAATGGTTGCACTCCCTTCAGATCCGTCATCTACTACGACAATTACATTACTGCCAGTAAGGGTTGTTGGAAAATCTTCAATGACTGAAACAGGTTCCCCACATGAAACCACGAGGAATGTATCAGTGAATGCTTGAGCCGACAGTGCCGCGCGATCTTCCGAAATCACGATAACATACTCGTCTTCTTCCAACAAGTCAGTTTCCAGTTCCACAGTTCCAGTGGTTGGCCATTCACTGCATCCAGTTTCTGATCTTTCCCCACACGTTAAAACCCAACCCTTCAATTTTTCCGTCTCCCAGTCAGGAAGGTTGGCAAAGTCTGTAATATCATCTTGTTTGTAAATTCCGACCCAAATACCTTCTCCTTCCACGCCATCGAAACTCACAGCAATCTGTTCGCCTTGACAATATGAACCTTTGTCGAGGCTAACTGTTGCTGCTGCCTCTGATCGTTGAACGAGATTCAGCAACAGGAGCAACAAGAGCGGAATGCAGAACATTTGGGCTTGTAGCGGGTGCATATGATTCATTGTCGCAGACAGTTGTGATCGCAAGACATGAAAGAAAATTCTTTAGCTATATTATTAAGATTGCGGGTATGTTGTGTTCTCGATTTTGGATGGAAATGAATTTGGAACGACAGGGTACGTTGTCAGAAGAATAGCCATTAAGACGGTTCGGTTTCATCCCTCTCGTCCAAACTTTGACGTTGCGGATGCGTTGGAAGGAAGCCATCGTCCCTAACTACCTGATCAGGAATGAATCAATATGGACAATTTTAGCTCTGCGGATACAGAAAAGATGTGTGAGAGAGCGTTCCAACGTTTACGTTAGAGTAATAAGTCGCAAAAACTTTTTGGAGCACCTCCGAAAAATGTGATTTGATGAGACGCAGTAGTGTTAACGCCGTTTTGGTCGTGCCAAAACAATGATATTAACAACTTGAAGTGCTCGGCTTCTTTGCGCGGTTTGTAAAAGGAGAACTTGAAGAAGAACTCACAGTCAGTTGATACTACGGAGTACCTACGGTGCATGTGTAAGCAAACAATAGATCTACTGTCGTCGTGTAATAACAATAGATCCAAAACAGATGAGGCATAAATCTCTCTGATAATAATTATTCTATTTTCTGTCAACTGTAGTAGTAAAAGAAATACTTCAGTACTTCGCAATAGAGTACTACTAGTACCATTTAATTACGCAGCAGGGGCAGCTTTGTCTCCGCAAATCCTGAATCGGATCACGTTAGCAAAGAATCCCTCCAATGCTGCCTTATGCCTTTTCATGAGTTTCCCCTGACTTCCATGAGTGGTCATGACCATCAAGGTGGTGAGTACGTACTCAAAATAATTGACAGAGATTGAGTTACTACGTAGTGTCAAGCACAATACCCCTAAATTGTTGGCCACAGCCAGTCGATAGAGGACGCTCCGTTGTAGGCTTTGAGAGGTGCAACTGAGCTTGAAGCACAAATCGTAGAGATGGAAGGCTCGCACCAACAGGTGTCTGGTGGGGCTGACGCCCAAGGTGTCCGATTTCTTGCCATGCGCCGCCAGTTGATGTGCCAATGCCAGATTGAACACAATCACACATGAGACGAGTGAACTTTCGTAATAATTTGGATCGAAATCGCAAGGAAATCGAATGCACGTTTCATATAGATAGAAACTTTCGTCATCACAGTCATTTGTAGAATGTGATTGTGATAGGAATTGAGATTTCGTTGTCATGAAGGGATCAACACTTTTTGTTGTCATTGGTGTTGTTTGAACAGTGTTTGCAGCTTCTGGATCACACAAGAGATCTTGGCGGACGAGATTTCTCCATGCCGACACGATATCCGATAATCCGGTCATTGCTCCACTATGATCGCCGTTTTCGAGCAATTTGATCGTTTCGTTATGTCTGTCAAGGAGCCTTCGTTTGGCTAGAGATCGTTCTTTGCTTGTTGAACAGGAAAAGGACATTTTGGTGAAGATGGTTAAATTGATGGATTGGTTTTTGGTGGGGAAGTGCCAAGACATGAAAAAAAAAAGAGAAGAGCTCCGATAAATTTATGATGATGTGTAAAAGATACTACCGTAGTCATACCAGTATTTGACTGTTAGGCGAGAACAGAAAACTACTACCGTAGGGTGGAGGATTGGAGAGAAAAAGGGGAAGGATGTTAATCGTCTTTGAAGATTGAATCAACAAGTTGAAAAAGAACGGTCCATCATCCCCAAGGAACAAGACACAAAAGATTCTTTACAGTTAATGAAGTCGAAGAAAAGAAGAGCCTATCGTTCTCCAAACTCGTTGCGGCATCACCTAAAATAGAGGATAAAATAATAATATAATAAAATAAACATAATAATATATATATATAATAAATAGTTAAAATAAAATAAAATGATGAATGTTCCTTGTTAAATCGAGCAGTGGTAGTAGTACGTACGTACCGTAGTACGTCGTGGTATTGACGTTGCCACATGGGACAGATTTAGGGCTTTTCCCAATCTTTCGTCCGCTCGTCGTCCTCGCATCACCTGCGTCACAAAAAGTCAGCGTCGGCACCTTGACACCTTGTTGCTTGAACACGGCTTCAATTTCTATTTTCACGGAGACTGTGAGTGCTATACGATCACGTCGTACTGCTATGTATTATCGTACCGTAGCCGAATAACGAATGTTTACTGTTTAGGCCGTAGTAGCACTGGAAATGAGTGTGATGAGTAGTGGTGTCTCGCAGATTTCCATCATCCTACTTTAATGAGTCGATAAAGAGTGTTATCTATTAGTTATTCCAGACCCTCTCTATCTTCCTTCTACAACCAACTATTTGACAGCGTAGAGCAGCTCACACCATACAATGCAGAATCCACCCAGACCCACTTCTATGTTGATCCCCACGGGTAGAGTCGTCCGGATCCATTTCACATGTCGTGCAGAGCTGCCTATCGGAAGCTCGTTACGCGTGACTGGCAGCAGTCTTTGGGCTCCCACTTCCTTGACATCTCCTTCAGATCCCATGAACGCCCACCAAATATCCCAAAGCACGGCCAGCGAAGCGAATTTT
Organism: Nitzschia inconspicua; assembly: GCA_019154785.2. Classification (NCBI taxonomy): domain Eukaryota; phylum Bacillariophyta; class Bacillariophyceae; order Bacillariales; family Bacillariaceae; genus Nitzschia; species Nitzschia inconspicua. The sequence continues at coordinate 1,130,325 of JAGRRH010000020.1, forward strand.
CCATCGTTGCCAAACGAGACTGAAGATTCAATAGAGTTCTTATCTATTGGGCACGGCACTAACATGTATTCAAGTAGTGTGGAAATGGTCACCACGCCCGAAGAGTATCCAGTATGGAGAACTCGTCAACCGGTGGTGATCATCTTGAATGCCACTTCCAGTGCCGTGCAAAAACATTATTACCGGTACTTGGTGGTAACACCAGGAGCTGTCGCGCCCAACGCTGAGGCGGATCCTTTAAATGATGTTGAAACAATGGAAATTTCCACCAGTGACGGACAAGATGGTGCCGCTCCTGTCATGATGTGGGAGCAGCCAGATTTTCCTGGTATGGACAGACCATCTTTGGTTACTCGAAATTCTTCGCTTGTTACTGGATCGAATGCGTCCATTCCAGGTGTTGCTTCTACAAGCACATTAGGAGAGACTGACGCGTCTCACCAATTCCTTCACCTGGCACAGTTGCCGTATCGAACGTTGGATATCAATGTAGAAACGGCTCAAGTTGCGAGTCCCCCCCCGGAAGACCGTCTCGATACATGGAACAATCCTCAGGATGCCACCTTTCGCCCGTATTTGATTCGTGAATCCATGCAACGAGAAAAAGATAGAGCTTCGGGCAACAAACCAACACAGCGACGCAATCGCATGTCCTATTTGGAGGAGCGGTCTCTCTCGGCCATGTCTGATGAAGTCAGCTTGTCAGATCCGATCCTTTCCAATCTAGATGGAACGGAAGAAGTCAAAGTAGACTTGCAAAATGTCGTCTTGGCGCCGCCGCCACCACCAAAGGCCTTAGCACCCAAAATATTGTTCATTTGTTTTCACTTGCCTGTTGTAGTGGTAAAAGTTAACGGAGAATGGCAGGCAACATGGAGCGAATCCTTACTGGCCAGCAAAGAAGGAAGCAAGATTGTTGCAAACTATCGTGCCCACTGGATCGGCACCGTCACTCCTCACCCGCCCATCATGAAGGAGGAGGATCGACAGGCTGTCCGCGATATTCTAGCCACAATGGACTGTACGCCAATTTTCCTCAATCCCAGTACAAGGCAGGCACACTACTACGGCTTTTGTAAACAAGTTCTGTGGCCCGCGTTTCACAATATTGATTTGTTGGATTTGTCGACCAGTGGAAGTGGCGGCAACCATAGCCACCACGGATCTTCGGCGAATAAGGAAGCCACATCTGAATGGGACCAAAGTCGATTGGATCACTGGTGGCGTGCCTATCAGCAGGTCAATGAAGAATTTTCCTCTGTAGTTCAAGGATTGGTAGGTGTACAAGACGGAAATGAAGCATATTTGTGGATACATGATTATCACCTCAGTTTACTCCCTATGTACTTGAGTCGAGATGGTACCACCACCAAGTTCTGTCGAAAGGTCTTCTTCCTGCATATTCCATTCCCAACCTCGCAGATCTTTCGAGAGCTGGAATGTGGAGAAGATATTCTACAAGGAATGTTGCATGCCGATGTGGTTGGTTTCCACGCCTTTGACCACGCTCGCCATTTTTTGAATGCTAGTAAGCGTATCATGGGTCTGAACTACGAGTCATTGGTAGGCGGACTGATTGGGGTCAACTACATGGGTAGGACTGTTCTTGTCAGCATGTCCAACGTCAGTATAGAACCAAAAATGGTCGAGGCCGCGTTGAAATTGTCTAGCGTTGCAGAAGGTTGTCAAAAATTGAAAGAGACTCATGGAGACCGGAAAATTATTTGTGGTGTCGAAATTGGGCAACGACTGAGCGGAACGAGTCTCAAATTGCTCGCTTTTGAACGACTTCTCCAGGACTATCCCAGTTGGCAAGAGAAGGTTGTTATGGTGCTTCGCGTTCTTGTACCTGGGTCGAGGAAGCGAGACGAACAGATTACTACACGAGAGCTGCGATTGATTGTTCAACGTATTCAAGAAAAGTATGGAACAGCTGTTGTCGACTACAAGGAAGTGGCTGGCTCTACTTTGCCGATGGATCAACGTCTGGCACTATTCAAGGCTTCGGATGTGCTCATGTTGACCCCGATTCGAGAGGGACTGAATCACTGGCCTATGGAATTTATTTATAGCAAGCATGATTCTGCGCCTGGAGTGGTGATTGCGTCGGAGTTCAGTGCTGTTTGTAGCATTTTGAACGGAGCCCTACGGGTTAATCCGTTTGATATCCAGATGACCGTCACTATCATGGACAAAGCGTTGAGTATGGACCTGGAGGAAAGGAATGGCCGACGATATCGTGACAATGATTTTGTCTCGAATAGTCCAAGTGATCGCTGGGTCAGGAATGTGCTACGGGATTTGAACGATGCGTATACGGCATCTTCTACATCTAACAAGGGAAGTCACGGAAATTCGCCAAAACCTGGGTCTCGGACGCCAACCACTCCTGGTGGTGCAAGGCCTGGACATCGCCGTACATCTTCCAGGATCCGACGAGAGGAAGTCCAGGGCACGGCTGCGTTTCTCCTGAAGGAATCGCATAATTCCTTCACCCATCTGAATCCTAAGATATTGAAGCAGGCGTACGACGCGACATCGAGACGTGTCATCATTCTTGATTTCAACGGGACCATTGTGATGAAGGAACCTCCAGGGAAGTATCTGAAGCGAGAGATCCTCGGAACTTCTGGTAATAAGCCGCCTCCCCAAGTCTTGGAGGCGCTGTCTCTGCTTTGCCGTGACCCGAAGAACACGGTTTATGTGGTATCTGGCGATTCATCAGAGAATGTTTTAAGTGCGTTGGGACATATTCACAATTTGGGTTTGGCTGTTTCCAACGGTGCCCGCTTCAGCCCGCCGATGTTAGAAAAGGACGGAAATAGGATATGGCAAACGTTTGACCTGGGGGTCGACTGGGATGCTGTCAAGCGTGTTGCATTGCCAGTTTTGAGCAAATACACAGCACGTTCGAACGGCTCGTTCGTGAAGTTGACGACATTCTCGATCGGATGGTCTTACTACAGCTGTGACCCAGAATGGGGCTCCTTACAAGCTTCCCATCTTGTTCTGGAATTGGAGGCAGAACTCAAGGCATTCGACGTTCGTTTTGTGACCCTGAAAGGCATTGTAGAGATTGTTCCACGAAAGTTGAACAAGGGACTGATTGTGAAGAAAGTCATGCGCGACATTTCCAAGTCTCTGAACGAGCCACCGATCGACTTTTGCCTTTGTTTGGGAGATGATATTTCTGATGAAAAGATGTTTACGAGTGTCTTTTCTTTTATTGCAGAAATGGGAGACCCAACCGCCTCACATCTGGATCCTCCTGTTATCAACGAGAATGGTACACTACAGGCGCCCAAACCCATGGTCCAAAAGCCTGTTCCAGACCCTATGTACTCCTTTACCTGCGCAGTCGGCAAGAAGCCTTCGCATGCCTCGATGTACGTTACCGACGCGCAAGAAGTGGCAAATGCTCTAGTCTTGCTCGTCAAGGGAGAATTTCCGCCAGGAGGCGTGCACGCTGCATGGAGCAGGGACAATTTGAAGAACATGTTCACGTGATCAGAGGCAGATTGATGATAAGCCATGTTAAATTATTAATATTCCCGAACGCCTCCACGACTATTATGCAGTCGTTATCTTTTTGTCGAAAAAGCTACCGTAGGTAACCAACCCTGTCTGACCCTTACGTCGTACGACAGTAAGCTACCTGTAGGTCTGACATGGGCGTCGTCGTCAATGGGTGGAGGTTCGAGGATCCCATACTACAGTACGGTAGTGCGTCCTTCGTACGTATCATCGTACGTACGTACCTAGTACATAACGTCCCGGTAGTACTCTGCGCCGCAAGAACAGCATTTGTAAAAGGCACCACGACCGGATCCATCACCGATGCGACTGAAACTCATAAGTACAATGCAGAGGCGGTTTTATCCAAGTACTTATACAGTTAACTGAAGGTACTCCCGGGTACTTCGAAATCCTGGCGAAGAGAGGTGAAGTTCCGCCGTTGCTGTTCCGAAATGTCCGTGATTTCAACTCAAAAATCATAACACTTCTCCTCGTTTCTGGGCATCAAACAAAACTTCAATATGCTTAATTGTTTAATCCGAAAATGACCAAAATGGTCACAATCATCCGAAATCTCTCCCGACTATTAACTGTAAAGGCTCCGAAAAGTCATAAAGGGTTGAATGGTCATTGCGGTCATGACCAACCAGTTCCACCGGAGAAAGAGGACCATCCTTCTTTGGAAAGAGGCTAAATCTTCAGTGAAGATATCAATAGCTCGCAACCAGGGAACATTGAACAAAGCAGTCTTCGCATCTTTCTTTGAGTGGTTGCACAGAGAGAATCCTACCACACTACCAGCCCAATGGTAAATCCTGCCTGACCTAAAAACGGGACATCTTGTGGAAGAGAGTTATGTTCTTCACATACACCACGGTACCATTTTCGCGTGAATTTTTTGATGACAGCGACTGGACGATTTCGAACGCTCTCTCGCAGCACAACACACACCAACTTCGCATTTCGTCATAAAATCAATCAACCGAGCAACTCAGAAAGATCCTCTTGCAATCTTTTTCTACTTCAAACTAGCGCTTCGTCCTTACAACATATGACGTATTCCATCATGACTTCCACCCTCTCGTACCCATGTTTCCCTTACAATAATAACTCTTTCTACGTCCAAGACGACGACCTTCAATCCGAATCTTCCCATTCTGAAGCTGCGCAAGTTTACCAAACTTGGCAGTCTGAGGATGAAGACGACATGATGTCGAACCCTGGCGTTGTCTCTGATGAAGAAGATGACGTCTTCATGCAACTTGAGGACGATGAAGGATTGCTACCATCTAGTCTCGACGATTTTTATGAAACTATTCCCCAAATCACCTCGACCGATGAGACACTAAGCATGATGCTTTTGTCATCACAATGCACTCCTTCAATTCCTTCACCTAACATCATCTCCAGCAGTTGTAGCCACACCAGCACCAGCGACGCATTCTTGTCCATCCCTGGTATCGAGGACGACCGAGCTCGATTCCAAACGACCATTTCCAAACTCACCGAAAGTATGCGTCGATCTCAAGAAACAAGACGCAGCTTGTACGCTCGCTCTTCTGGCCTCAAGGATTACAAACGTCTGAGCAGTGTTGAACGTGTTCTTCAATCGGTCGAGTTTTCGACCCATCACGTCGATACGTACTGCAGAGCGATGAAACATACGAGTCATGCTTCGCAATGAGCTGTTGTCGACCGCCACTGTCTCGACTGCTTCTTCTACAATTCCACACGTCCCTTTCTTTCATATATTCTAAATTTCCCCAGCCTCTTCCTCAGGAAAGCGCTCCGTCGATTCACTGACATTATCAAGCAAAGAGAACGATCAATCTTTTGACTCAAATTTGACCATCTTTACCAGTGGTTGTTTTGTCTCGATGAGAATGTCCGGTCTCGACCACCAATAACTCATTACTTTCTCAAAACGTAAACTTCTAAATTTCCCTTTTCATCTGAAATTTGGCATCATGTACTGATATCTTGTTACTTGGAGCAGGACTCCGTAGAAGCAAACCACATCCTTTATCCTCCCGTCGAAATTTACTCAACACTCTTGTCTAGAATATCTTTTAATCATTAGGAGGTCTCTGCTCACCATAGGTCCTAGGAGTGCCGGTGAACACGTATCTCAGGGATGCCTAGCCTTACAAACCTTTCAACTACATTTTTCTGCCTATTTCAGGGAGATTTTTTATTTGTGCTTAATCCGTCGGCTTCGGCGCTTTTCTCTTCGTAGCCGTTGTGCTTTCGCACTAGTGGAATTGTCATTTTCATTGACGCGGTATAATCCCAGAGTATATCCAACCTCCGACAAGAAGCTTCTCTTTCGGCGGGACTTAATGGGAGGTGTAGTGGAAAGATCCTCCAAAGGCGCTTCATCGTCGGCGGACCAGTCGTTTTCTCCAGCAATCCTGATCATCTCACATTTGCTCTTCTTCTCGTGCTGGTATTGACTTGCGTCGTCTTGCAATTGTTGTTCTGCCAAAACGTCGTCATTATTGTCGGAATACTCTTTCACTTCTGGTGTTGATTCTTCGTGATTTTCGCTTGATATGCTCAGAACTCGTTTATGGTCCTTGCTGGCCACACTATTGTTGCCTTCGTCAAGATTTTGTTCATGCGTTACTCCGCACCGGTAGCCAAAATCCTTGACAACACCCACCTGAGACAAAATTTTTGGTACTCCATTTACTGCTTCAATTTCGGCCATCACTCCTGCACTATCTAGAGCTTCAGTGAACTGATCGACCGAAGCACCAGGATCAATCGATGATGTCGTCGGATTTTGTGGATCCGCGGCAGTGGAAAGCTTGCCGAAGTCCATGTCGAAGCCTACTAGAGATAGATTATCTGGCACTCCATGCACTGCTTCAGTTTCCACCATCCTTTCTGCCCCATCCACAACTTCGCTGAATTGATCGACCACAGTATCAAAATCAATCTTTGTTGTTGGCGGTGTTTCAGACGTCGTTGTCTCCTCTCCAATCATCGTCGTAGCTATCGTTTCTTGTTCGGGTTCCGTCCAAAGTCCTTGCTGAACTAGCCACCTCTTCCTGTACGCACGAGTTTGGAAAGGGTTTGCGGTTCCACAGTATTTGCATCTACAATTTCTTGTGATTCGCTGCTCTGCACGTGGCCTCTCCAAGCGATAACGTCGTTCCCATGCGCTTTCAGCAACTGCCTGTGCAATTGCATCTTGGATTTCTCGTCCGGTCAATTTCTTCACGACAGGCCTGACAACTGGACAATCTTCAACTGGTAGTTGCACTTCATCAAGACTTTCGTATCGAATGTTATCTTCTCGTAGATCAGCATCAACCCACAAATCGTCCTTTTTATTTTGGCGATGGTCTTGTACATACACATCCGTCAAATAGTTTGTACGCATTACTTTATGCTTATTTTCATCATCGATATCAACTTCCTGTTCAAGTGTGAGGTCTGAGAGAGGATCGTAATTCGTGACCACCTGAGGTTTCAAGGCCTTGATTCTTCCCAAGGCAGCAGCCTCGGTAAAAATAGTGAAGGTTTTAGACGCAATTGCATCCTCTACCTTGGGAAGGCACACACGTTCTTTTCCGTGTTTCCAGATTTCCGAAGGGAGCTGGGGCTTTATTTCCTGCTGTTTAGTACCGTACGCCTCCACTACATACTCTTTCAGTCTCGTAAAACGACCGATTTCAGATGCTTCCAAGCTGGAAGGTACAAATTTCTTCCTGTGCTCTTCTGGAACTTTTCGAGAGCGCATTTCAACTTGGGCCTGGAGAATGAGCGCCTGTAGAGAAGGAGGAACAACACCAACCTGTGGTTCATACTGTTCCATCTCGATTTCATCTGTGTCAAGGTTGCAAGAAACGGACTCGCGAAAACTGCCAGACAGCGAGCGACGAGAAATCAGTTTCGGCGTTTCGACAGCGGAATCTTCATCAGTAACCTGATCATTCAGGTCAGACATCACATCTTCCTCTTCCAGTGGATTGCTGACTGGTTGCTTTCGAGAGAACTGTTGCTTCAGCGCCCTACGATCCGAGAAGTAACCCCGTAAAAAGTTATATTGGTCATTTAAAGACCATGGAGGCCTGATGGACAACTTGGAACTTTTTTCCTCCCTGACCTGGTCTTCTGCCCTTTTGTTCGCCAAAAAAATTGCCAGTCGCACGCTATAACTTTCGAGTCTACAGGCAAGTTGCCCTGAATGGTAGAGCGCCCGAGTCTCTTCAAAATCTTCTTCCTCTTTTTGAGTCGCTTCTTCCATAGCAATTCTAGCTTTGCGTTCTGCCTCCAAGCGTCGCTCTCGTTGTTCTCGCTCGGCATCTTCAATATTTCGAGAGTGTACCTGCTGCATTTTCTGCTTTTCTCCTGCATAGAAATAGTCCAATTCCTCGTTGAAGTATTCGTCGTCGCCTAATGATTTCTCAAGAAATTCTTCATCACTGAAGCTCCCCACAGACGATAACATAGACGAATCGTTTGAACTGTGGATACCACGCTCAAGTGACGACTGAGATATTTGTAAAGACGTCTCAATGTCCCCCCCTTGCTTGCTTTTCTCCAAAGAACAGGGAGATGTCTCAAATCCTGTCATGACAACTGTTCTCGGTACAGATAATTCTTCGACAGCACTTTCTTGGTGGAACTTATTTCTTCCTCGCATTTTGACTATGTTCTCTCTCGATTTTCTTTTGGCCTCTCGTGCTGCAAATCGTTTTTCTCGAAGCAAGCGACGCTTTTCCTTTCGGTCTGTAATTCTTTGTTTTCGTGCTTGCAATCGAGAGCGATAAAAGGCAAGAAACTTGGCATCTCGAAAAGACCTGGCATTGTCTGAGCTTGTCAAGTGAATGTTGCATTGTACCAATGGATAAAAAGAGGCTTTTGTACGATGGGTCTGGCTAGGGTAACGAGGAAGGTGCCGTTGCACAAGTTCAATCTCAGTCTTGCGAATACAAGTCGGAACAGGCTTGTTGGCTAGACTGTGCTCCAAAACATTTTCGTCTTCTTCGTCCAGAGCCCAGACGCTACGTAGCATGGGGACAGTATGAAAAAATCGAACCCGACTTCGTGTCTTTTGATCTCCATGCGAGACTTCCTTGCACTGTTCGTTACCCCGGATCAGCTGAAAGAAGAAATCATCTTCGGATAATCTCAACGAAGGGCCTTCCGGTAGAACGAAAAATTCACTCCAATATAGTGACTCTTGTAGCGAAGCAAAAGAAGCGTCCTCTTCTCCTATAACATTTCCAGGTGGAGCTGGCATATCGAAAAACTCGGTACTCATTTGCGTGACGGTTAGCGTCGTGGTGCATCTGGATTTGTTCTTCGATCTGTCAACCTTCCAATGGGCGCAGCAGATAAAGCCCCTTACGGTATCTGTTTGGCAGATCAATTGCCAATGCGATATATAAGAATATGGTTTCGAGTTGAAAGGTGCTGAGAGAGATGGGGTTGATGACGATCCAACTATGACAAGCACGAACACTTCATTACCAACCTTGGCATCTGCAATTTTTTCTTCACAGTGCTCCGTATGCCTCTCACAATGACTGAGGCATACGGTACCGTATGTTGGTGTCACAGTCAATTCGAATTACTACGAGTACAGGTACATAGTATAAAATGAATTTGAACGAAGACTACCAATTATCATAGTCAAGACGAAATAATAAACGTATGATACCTGGAGCAGAATTAATTATGACTTTCAGTTGTGACGAACTCGACTTTTTCTTCATTTACAGTTAATTAGTCAAGCAAAAATTCTCGTCTGTCCGTATCATAAAAGCCAGAAAAACATCTTTGACGTCACGATTTGACTGTGAGATTGAAGATTGTTACTTTGAGTATTTTTGTCACGCCTGGCGAACCGTACAAAAGGCACCTCACAATTTTGTGGAGTGATGCCAATGTGATGCCAACGAACATGAAGAAAATTGTCCCTTTTCCGCACCTTTCACAGCCCTTTATCGACCAAGAAATCAAAGTCTGATCAATTACACAGGATCCTTTTGCCTCCTCCCGACGACTATTACACCATTGTCATCTAGCACCTATCCGAAAAAGCTGGTGAAGACGAGAGTGATATGCAATGGACGATGAGACGAGATGCGACAATTCTAATGACTGTGACACTCAACATGAGATCGTGACGAAGTTCATTGATCTGTTGGGTTCCTCCTCGGGACAAATGCACGGTAGCGAAGGAGAGTTGAGAGAGTGCCTGTCATCAGAATTGGAGGAGGAGGACGTCGTGTGTTTTTTGCCTTCATTTCGAGTTAGGACGGAGGAGGAAGAAGAAAGCCACAATGTCGATGAGAAAGTTCCTTCTGTCCTTTGGAACACCCTCGAACAAGGCGTTCGTTCAATACTCCGCATGCCTATGAATGATGTAAGCAGAGATGATAGTGAAGATGAATCAAGGAAAGAGGATGACCCTTCGTACGAACGTTACACCAAGGGTTCCATCGAGTCAGCGCCATTGGATTTGTTACGAAAACTCCAAGAAGCCCTTCGATCATATACACATTCTCGGCTCACTGAATGGAAAATTCTTCTCCAACACCACGACAGTGACGAGGCAATAGAGCTGGCGAAGTACATGAAGTATCATAGAATGATTGTGGGTTGCCGAGGAAATACGACCATGCGTGTGTTTGGTGAAGTACAAGATGTTGTGAAGGATACCCTGGACAGTTTGAGTGGGTCCGAGACGTCCGAAACCGAGGAAACCAGCCACAGCGGCGTTGGAAAGCAACCATGTACTTTGGCTTGTAAGCTTCAAGCTGAGTTTTTTGTTAAGCTTCGACACGGTTCACGAACTTTTGGCACGTCTTCTTTCACCTTGGTCTTTGAAACACACGGAATTGTACGATGTGAGTGGTGCTACCTGCCGATTTTGCTAATATGTTCTCTTCCGCATAATTGCCTGATATTCTGACATAATGCTTGTGAACGTAGACTCCCTAAGCGAGAACGACGGGAAATTGACTAATATTTTGTTTGAATGCAACGAAAATGATATGCTGGAGTCCATTCAGTCGAAGGCGAATGCCTTAGTCCTCAAAGCAGTTGCTTACCAGGCCGCTGATACAGTTAGATGGTCAAGAACTTTTCTATCAGATCTATGGGAATCTGAACACATGATTCGCGAGGAAGATTCATCATTCTCCGACAGCGTGTCTGCACATTCCTTCAACACCTTCGGAACTATCTCAACTTTCATCAGCTCACGAAATGGAAACAGCACAAGGATTGCATCCTTTTCAAAGGCTGCATCGCGATCGCCCATACAGAAGAAGAGATTGCAATACCCTCGATCAAAAATGTGTGTTCCAGCAGATATTATCACGAGGAAGGAGGTCAAAGAGAAGAAGACTGGTTTGGAGGGAGGGAATGGATGGCAACAGTCCGTGGTATTTCAAATCGTCGCATTCCTATTCTTATTTGCACTTTGCCTCCAGTTCATGGCGTTTAAGAAGTTTTGTCACTCCCTGGTTCAATATGAATTTCACTCATCCTTCTTCGATGCATACAAAACTGCCTTACGGGGAAGAGGATCCATTGAACGATCTCTCAAAGGTGTTTCCTTTCACCGCGTCATCAGCAGTTTTCCGGAAGACTCAAAATTCGTACTTGAATTGCAAAATAGTGACACGCATTGCAAGGTATCTGACGAGTTTGGCGTAAATGATTGTCACTTCAATTGGAAGGAACAGGCCGAGGGGAATTTTTCTACTGCCATTTCTACAGTGTTGGATGAGTCCTCCTCTATTGAAGCTCACTTGATTTTGGAGGGACATATTCCCTACAAACTGAGTTGTGCTCTTTGTGGGCAACCATGTGAGATCGGTTTGCCGATCATTAACTTCAAATACACCTTTCGCATGCCGGACTGTCCCGTTGATTTGAGAAACCACTTCCAGGACTTTCAGTATCAGCTGTGGAGCCATAGTCCAACCGATGGCGTGGTCTCAGTTTCACTCGAAGGTACTGCAATCGTGTACAGTTCCCCAGAAGAGAAGTTGGCTGAGTTCCAAGTTGAAGGAACGATTCGCTAACCACACAATCAAATCGATGGTTCCCATAATTGTTGTACATGCACCGTTATCTTACGTCTTAGTATACGTTACATATGACCAAGTATATATCCACAGCAGTCTATTTAGTAGTTCTTGGAATGCTGATACTTTTTGGCAAAGCGAGCAAAACGTTGTGGCACAATGACCACCTTTTCACTATCGTTCCCATTTGACGGCGAGGAACTCTGACACTTGTTGATAATTTCTAAGAAGAATTCAAATTCTGGTCCATTGGATTCTGCATGCACGTCTCTAATGGCAGACACCAACTCGGGTGTCACCAGCCCTTCTTGAGACGCTTGGTGCCACAGGGTGACCGTCATATTTCCTCGAGTCCGGCTTGGTGGAAAGCACGCCTTGATGATATTCAGTAAATGAATGATGGAAGCAGCGTTGCGTTTGGGTAACCTTTGGGTATTATGTGTCAGCTGGTTGTAAATGCCAAACCCGCAAGCCAGTCCTTGATCAATCAACAGCTGATTGCTGCCTCCCATGCTGCCAGCTAGACACAGATTCCCAATTCCTCGCAGTGATGCATTGTAGGTGACCATAGTTGGGACGGTGTATGGGAAGAACGCACCCTTGACAGATGCGAGGGATTGGTTGTTCAATTCGTGCGATGTCAACGCATCCTGGGTGAGATCATAGAAATCTTCCGGATCTATCTCATAAAGGATACTCGATGGGTCCGCAGCCTTCTCCGAATTGTCATTTAGTAGCAACTCAGTAGCGCTCGCCATGGCATCCAAGAGCGAATCGTACATGACCGTTGTCACCCCGGGGAGAGCGAAATCGGAAATGTGAGGTTCCAATTGCGATCCGGCCAGGTGGCGCTCGTGCTGTACCACAGAGGAAAACATGTCTTCCACCTCACCAAACGTACTGCTGCCAATCTGAATTTCCTCATCGTCATCACCCTCAAAAGAAAAATCCTCGTCTTCTTCACTACTGCTGCTACTACTGCTACTCGACGATTCTTCGTCATCTATATTGTTCTGTCCCTTTCGTGAGCTCAACGATGACACGGTGTCTACCAATGCCGAAGTATTAGTGCTAGTAGATCCTGCTCGAAAACTGTTGGCTTCGTATCGCAATTTCATGTACGTATGTCCCTCCTCGTCGAACCGTTCCATCAAGCTCACCATGGTGGCAATAGTTGCAGATGCTCCTTCTATCGATACATCGTCGTTGTTCGGTCCGCTGAATAAGCTACCAGGTATTTGATGATTGTATCCTCGCAACAAATATTCCAAGAGTTGGGTCGACTCGTATGCGACAGCATACGCCTCATCGCGATCTTGGGACAGCGATGGGATGGATTTCGGAGCACTACCGGGGGTCGAGTTGGTTTTCTTGTTCCTGTGTTGACAAAACAACGATCCCAAAGGAGTTTCCAGAACTTGTTGGGTCAACTCTTGTAACTCCACAGGATCTTTGCAAATGGGGGGTGGTCCTTTGATGGAATGACGGGTGGGAATAGTACCACTCGTCGACGAAGACACGTCTCTGGTAAAGGTAGCGACAGCTCCCACCACAATCTTCTGTTGCTGCTGTCGGCCAGAACGCAGTGGTGAAGTAAAGGCCCGCCTTCGAAGGCCTCCCGCCACCAGCGTTCTCCAACCGTATCGATGCATGCTTTGTAAGTGTGATTGTGGGGAGGGCAGCGTCGGGAACTACGGTAGCAGTAAAGGTGACCGACGAGACGAGAAGATCCGACCCTGAGTTCTCGAGTGGGTAGTTGTTTTATCAACGTTCAGACCGAAGTGCGAAATAAAAGGCAGAAACACAATGGTATTACGTAGTATTTTACTGTTCCTACCGGTAGCCGGTTTTTCATATTACCGGTACATATTACGGTACCGGTATGTACCCGTACTTCAAAAGTGACTGTGGTGAATGCGGCCCTCCAAAAGCCGCCTGTCTGTCTCCCGATGCCAGTGCGTCGCGGATTCGTTCGACTTGATCGATTTGTTCAAAGATCTTCTATTCTCGTTGGAATGTGCAATGGTGTCGTACGACAGTACGTCGTTCCGGAAAAGAACCTGATGCATGCATTGTTGTATGATACGTCGTACGTATCAAAGCAGCACGAGTACAATGAATGCGGCATCGACCCGTTCTAACTGTAAATGATACACCTATTGCAAAAATATCATTGTGAGCATTCTATGAAAAGTACAGAAATTCCAAAAAGAAACGAATCAAAGAATCTGGCCTCACACCCATTGATTGACGAGTACCGTATCCCCAAGGTGAGCTATCGAACTGCCATTGCAGTATCGGAAATTGAAATTTTGACCGTAAATCGCTGATGTTCTTCTTCGGCTCAACCAAACTATCTAGCTACTAGGGCTACTAGGGTACGAAAAGTATCAGTATTATTGGGAGAAAACTTTCTGTGAGACCGCAGACATGCAAAAGAATGAGCCGAATTAAATCCGAAGACCCGTTCCATCGTGAAATTCATGACGAAGAAGTGTCTTTGTCGTCATCGTCAGCATCGTCCTCTCAATGCAGCAGCAGCAACGGATACAACAACGGCATACACGATGAACAGCTACAGGTGTTTGGAAACGTATTGCGACAGTCATTGTCCAGGCGACAACAACAACAGCAGCAGCAACAACCGCACCATCACTGCCACCAGAAGCAGCAGCATTCTCGTAGTATGTTCTCGTCCTTCTGGACGACCGATCTCAAACACGAAACAGAAACGACAACGCTACACACAGGGTCGGCAGTATCGATCCAGAAAAACACTATTGATAATGTGAACGAGGAGGGAAAATCGTTCAGCTCCATTGCTACTAGCCCCACAGTACAAGACGACGCCGGCAGTGACAACCTTCACGATGCAATTACACAGAGACAAGTACAGAACCTGCTGGTCTCGTTGAGGAACAGGTTGCTCTCCTGTTGGATGATTCCCACTAACGAACGGCAGGATCTACTAGAGCTTGGCCCCAATGATGACTGTAGGCCGCACACGGTCGATGGAGTCACCATGCGCTGGAATTGGGACCGTATCATCAAGCTTCTTACCGTCTTGGTTGCTTTGGAGATGATTTTGGTTGTTTCTCTTTTGGTAGCCTTGGTAGGGCAAGATGCAAAGTGACAGGACAAGTTGTAATTGATATGCTGTCTATTACTACTACGGTGGAAGCTTTTGGAGAAAATTGTGCTATCGTCGACCACGGTACTGCTGTATCCATACTGGATTAAATGACAACGAGAGAAGCTCCTGTAGTGTCAACCAAAATTCAAGCTCGCCGATGAGCTTCTATCAGCAAAAGAAGAAGTTCTTGTTCCTCTCTGCAACGTATAGGCACAATCGACTGCACAAGGCAGCCTGATAGATATAATACATGAATGGTAAATATTTTAGGGTGATTTCAGTCACATGAACTCGCGTCTTTGTTTTTTCGATCGTTTTGCATTTTCTTCTCCGAGATACCGCGTCGCAAGTCTGGGTTTTGACTTGTGCTTTTGCATTCTCTTTCTTCTACCCTTCGTTCTGCTTCTATGCTTCATGATCATTAATTTTCCAACTCCTCCTGAACCCTGGGTGTTCGTCGCATACTTTGGAAGCACAATGCTATCTTTTCTCGAGCACGACCATCCGTAAGTTCAAGCCAGCACTCTTGACCGCCAAACAAATTGACGCACTCCAAGAAACGACCCTTTCTTATTTTTTTGATGGTGGTGGCAATTTCACTCACGACGAAAGATTTCATCGATTTTCGTTCAGCATTATCGTAATGAGCCTGTCTTTGTTCAATCAGCTGTCGAAATTTAATGTTGCCAGGAATTTCTTGACAGAACATGCCTATGGAGGAAGCAACTGCAAAGTGAATGTACTGTTTGTCATTCATAAATGGACGCTAACATACCGAAACGTAATCCCTCAAACACCACTGAACGTACCCTTTCCAAAAAGGACATCGTTCATTCCTAGTTTGTCCACAACGACGGATGAAGTGAAGCCTTCCGGCAATTGTGAAAGTGTCTGAACTCCGTGCGTAGTCCAGATAGAGATATCTCCCATCAGAGAATTAAAACGGCTGGAAAGAGTATTTTCTCTCGCAAGGCTGGGATAGTCGACAAGCGGAACGGAAGCTGTCATTCCAGTGGCAATACCGAGAGGGGTAACTTTGGGTCCCGAGAGCATCATCGTTCTTGTACCAGATTCTTGCAATGCTAATGCCTCTTCCCAAATAGTCATTGTGGTATGATTCTGGACGTAGTCATGTCCGAGATAATTCCCTCGATATGTTGCTTGGGAACGACTGGGTATAAAACAGGATGAGATTTTGGAAATGTTTTCAGCCTCTCCAACCATGCCATAGGCATCCACGGAGGGGTGCATATGCAACTCTCCAACTCTCTCCACAGACAGTGAGTACAAACCGTTATCATTAGAGGAAAATTCCATCCTCGATGATTCTTCCTTTCTTTTATTGCAAAATTTTTCTTTATTTTCTTGGGATTGTGCTCCACTAGGAGATCTATCCCTAGGATTGACGCCATATGAAGTGCGCTGATACTTGAATGTTCGTCTAGTGGCCAACTTGGACGACTTTTGACGTCTTGATGGGGCTACTTTTGATGGACCACTTTTCAATTCATTACTGGTGACTTCAGTTTGGCTTTTTGGCGCCACCTTCATGGATTGACGAGGATAGGAGCAGACTTGCTCTGTCAATGCTATCGCTTCGGATTTTGGTGGAGGCTTTGCACTTGTTTTGTTGGAGAAAGAAGGGTTTTCATCATTCTTTGTGGTATTGGTTTCACTGCTTTTTTGTTTCTTGCTTGTAAGCGGTGGTATTGTTCTTGGAACGTTTCGTGATAACGGGAGTGCTCGTTTCTTTCGAATGGATTCCATTCGGGAAATTTTCGTATGATTCGCGGCATCGAGAGCAGGAGGGGGATGCAATTTAATGTTGCCACCCGAGGCATTGGGGGACTTGTTTTTTGGTTGTTCCTCCGTTACACTTTCATCGTCGCTTCTGAAGATTTCATCGTCTTCGTCGTCACTAGAGATGGTCTCCAAAAAACGCCTCTCCGCTTCATTCATTTTAAACATTGTTATTTGACTACGACTGTAGTTGCGGACGGAACGCGAATGCTTAGAATCCTAATATATACACTTACTGTCTTACAGACAGGAATTGCTTTCGAGGAGATGAGGCTAGATTACCGGTAGTTTTGGGAGGTGGCGATGGGTCATGTATGTACGAGTATTTTCTCGTTACGCCATGATGAGAGGGAGCAAAAAATCGGAAACGAGTACCGAACGTAATATAAAAAGCGAAGAGACTATTCTTTTGTTTTGTTTGCATTGCTTTGCCACGTACCGGTAGTCATAACAAGCTGAATTTATCGTATTAACAGTAAAAACTACTGTCGTGCCTGTAAAGGAAGAAAGTAATGTCGCAAGGACACCGCGTCTCCAGCGGGAAGTATCGAAGGAGCGAAAGGGCTCCTCTTGCTCACTTGAATTGATTGTGCATGAATCCATCCCGTGACCTATTCTGAATGTTCGCATGCAGTGATAATAAAAGAGTACACATAATAAATTGTTTGCCAATTTACTTAGAGACTTGGACGTGCGAATAAAAGTGAAAAAGTAGAACAATCAAATCATGAAGGAACAGGAATATTGCGAATAGTTGCTGCAACGACAGTAAACTGATAAACTGCCGTATTACGTATTTTACTACACTACTTGCGGAAGAACTGAAAAAATGCATACCTAGTCCTTTTCACGACCTCACTACTCCAGCTATCGATTCATCGTGAAAGGTGAATTGAAAATAAATATTACTTCGAGTATTCTCTATGTATTCAATTTTCATGATGATTGAATGTCACTGACAAAAATTTAAGATTGGTACTACTAAGACGACGTAGCTAGAGTTGTCAACCGGTAGATACCGGAGTAATTCGCATGGTCATCTTTTTTTTATAATTATTGTTGTGTTTTCTTCTTCGATTCAATTGATTGTTGTTGTGTTGCTTTAATTTTATTACGACGAACTCCGGAGTATATTAATATTATTATACTCCGAAGTAATAATGCCTGTTAATACACTGCGACTTTCGACCCGAAAAGCATGATTCAACCTACGGTTCTTCAAGCTCGAGTAGTACATCATAATAATATTATTATTATACGTAAATTCGTACTTCGTATCATAGTACTACCGGTACTGTAACCGGTAGTAACAATGCAAGACGAAGTACCGTAGTAAACTACCGTACTCCCGTGCACTCTTGTCTGATGTCGTTGCAAAAGCAAAAATAGAACATCCGACAGCCACTCTTTCGCACGTACTAAATATCCATCAAATCTTAGAGCATCATCGCCAATATATCATGCGGAGCACTCCGCCACAGACTTATCATAGGATGACGAACTGGAACATAAAATCACGGTCAGGACCGGCACCGCTTTTTGCGCTTCTAGCGATGACGGCCGCAGATGCGTTTGTCCTGCCTCATCTGAGCTTCCAACTTCCGTTGCATGATTTTGACCACTCCTATCACTGCACAACGCCCACGCAGCTTCAAATAGTTTGGGATCCACGTAATGCAGAAGTTGGCTCGGAATGGGTCGACTTTCCGACGCCATCCCAACGAACCGAGTTGAAAAAGGAAGCCAAGCGCCGCATCGCCCGAAAGAAAATGCCCCTGTATTTCTTTCCGAATGAGGAAACAGACGGCCCTTGGTCTCTTGGAACCTTCGAAGAAGTTTGGAGCTTGCTGGTAGAACATGAAATGATCACGTTAAGAGGAATTTGTCGAAAGGACCGGAAATCGGTTTACCAAACGGCACTGTTGTTTTGCGAAGAATTGGAGGACATGATTTCTGCCAGCCAAGCAGGCGCCGACAATGATGAAGGCAATGATGATGAGGATGAGAGTAACACAGTCACACTCCCCGTTGCAGTTTTGTCGTATCAGGGTCACAGCGCTTTAATATATTGTCCGACCCTGCCAACCGACCATCCAGACAAATTTCTACTTCGAACCAGTGTGGGACAAAAAAATGTCTGGACAGCAAGGGAAAAACCACTTCGGGATGATCGTGGGCAAATCATCAAAGAACCGAGACAAGTCGTGGATGAGTAGTACAGCAAGTATAAGCTGCTTCCTCTATCGGCGATTGAAGGCAAATCACTATCGCTTTTTTTGTCATTACGTCGTATCTGTTTGTCATGCCACGTGGCAGTGCTAAGAGGAGTCTTACTAATCTTTGGTCGCTGTAAAGGCGTCGTAGCAAAACTGACAGTGAATAATTTTTCGTTATGCAGTGGGGAAGGGTTAATGATGAGATTCACCTAGAAAAAATAAGGTTTTTCCAACAGTGGAACAGCTGTCTTCGAAGTCTTATATTGTTGGCGAGGAAGTCGAGCTAACAATCTACTCCAGCATATGGAATATACTGTCGTAGCGGAAAAAGCTTAGATCATCGACCCTTGCAACACCAACCTCGGCCGGAAAGAACTGCACTTTGTTGGAGACTCCTTGCTTCTTGGGTGAATAAAATCAATTCGGGGGATTTAAAATGGGGACAATGTTTGTTCTCAAACAGCATGTTTTTATTGTGAGAGGTGTGAATGACGTCAGTGGCTTTGCGCCCCATTTCCCCTAAAATTTTCGAGAGCTGGAACCATGATCGCCGTCATCCTTTCATCTCGACGTCTCCGTCACTTTCGTTGCCTTTTTTCCTTCCATCACACAGACGACGTCCGGAGTAGGTAGTGTGTCCCATACAGAGGTCTACTGCCAACACATCCATCACCATGATGAGGACGAAAATGAGCCCAAAGATATTACTGCTGTTGCTGCTTTCTGCCTTTCCTCAACAAACCGATGGATTTGGGAGCAACATGGCAAATCATCGGGGGAGACTCAGGCCGGTGCAACAGCACCGTTCCACAGTATGGGATCGCACACTTTCCACGACAAAAATGTTGCTGGTATCAGAAGAAGATGTATTAGAGGCTGTAGAACAAGCAGAGATGTTATGGGCGCAAGCGTTGGAGGCTCGCAAGACAGCAAATGCCCTTAGCGATCGAGCCGAAGAGGAAGCCGAAGCAGCCGCTGGAACAGCGAAAGAGGCAGAAAACATTTTTCAGAATCAAACGACTCCCGTTAGTATGGAACAACTGGTACAAGTCGACAAAGCGGCCAAGTCCAATCTAGATGCAACCAGCATGGTGAATCGAGCAGTGAAGGCCAGCGAAGAGGCAGACCGATTGGAGCAATTGGCCGAGGAGGCGTTACGAAAAAGCGAAGAACAGCTCGAACAGCATTTGAAAGACTTTCCGGATTCTCCTCTGGCACAAGAAGACTAAAAAGATTTCTGATACGTTTTACATCGATTTGGACAGAGTGTTCAAAAAATTTGATGGTTCACTTTCTGGATCTTGTTTCACTGCTAGCTACGATGAAGGGTTCCATTCCTTGTACTCTCTCTGTTTGGAAGATTGTATCCACTTGCTTTGACCCCTTCCGACGCTGGAACTTCTTAATTTTCCTTTGGCGTTCGTACCGTCTGAAAGAAATTCGCCCCGTTTGCCAACGCCCTTACCACTGGGATGCCCCAATTCTCGACCGTATGCCTTGAGACGAGACTCTGTCTGTGCCGGAGGCGCCGGGCGTTTTCGTAATGTACCAGCCACATCGGTCCGATCCATAGCGATTCGGTCTGATTGTCGCCACAGTGCTACTCGCCACTCTTCAATAGAATCATGATCCACATCAGCTTGCACGTGTTTGAGGAGCGCTTCGTAGGCCCACACCAGCTTTTGAAAGTCTTGTTGCGCCTGCTCGAGCGACATTTGGGAGGTATCCACTACATCTGGATGCAACGCCTTGGCCCTTTCTCGGAAGGCTTTTCGAATTTCAGCTGTCGTAGCTCCATCACCCCATTCCAGACCGAGAATGGCATAGGGGTCATCACGTTTGGTCACTTGGCCGTTGGTGAAATAAAATCGACGTGCCAGATGATGTTGGAATGATGCAATCATGGAAATTTGGTAGCGATTCGAGAGCTGTAGGTTTCCATATTGCCTTGTCGTGGGAAGCGACGACCCGCTCTTTCGACGGCATGGAATAGCAACCAGTTGCCAATTTCGATAAAGCACTGTCCTTGGAAACGTCATAATTTATAGTTGTTGCGTGAGTTTTCTATAAACGTAACTGATGAGTAGATACAGAGTAGATTTGATGATGCTGGCTTAGACAAGAGAGAAGATGATGTTACATAAAGGCCAAAAACCTGGCATTGTCAATTACGGTACTCCAACTGCAGTTTCCTGTACTTCGTACGTCGTATTCCGTACAAAATTCGCAAAAATGGAAGCGTACCAACAACAACAATCATCAACGATGTTCTATGCTGACGTCACCCCATAGGGGTGGAGCGATCTGGTAATAAACTCGAGATATTCGAAGTGACTGACTGTGAATGTGCTTACCACGGCTCCCACATGCTTCCTGCCAACTTCTCTCTACTCTACTACTCCGGAGAACCGTAATTAGGTACGGTAGTAGTAACTGTTAACTGTGCGACTCATTCCGACAATTCCAAATGGATCCACAGTCCGTATATCACACGTAGAGGGATGTTAGGTGGCGTCGTTTGGCCAGCAGCTGCCTCTCGCTGTCGCCACCTAATGTACCGTGAGCGAAGAATCAATAGTATGGACTAGAGCTGACAGGAATGCAACGCTTCCAGTGGCAGTAATGCTGTGCTAGGGGACAGGGTATGTGGGAATCTGCTTTAACGCGGCATTGAAACGACTGGTTATCCTAACGGAACATCGACCTCAACTGGCGGCCGATCTGTCCTCCGTTGCCTACAACGTCCATGGAACACTGGATTACGACTTGATAGAGAGAAAAAATGCACGCAAAAGTGACATCTTGATGAACTTGTTACATAAAAGAACAGAATAAGAGTCTGCTTGAAACAACATCATTTCATTACACGGGAGATACCGATGCCCAACCTATCGGAGAGTTACCGATGCTGACGGTAGAAGAACTCGACCGCACGGTACCTGGTCATGCAGATTGCATCCTTGAAAAATACAAGCAACGATGGTTTCGAGCTTCTCTTTGCAATCGATGTCACGTATATTTCGCACCTACATGCGCCTCTGGCTCGCAGCATTACTGACCACACACCACTGCTCCACAAGTCCAAACCATCGGCCAAATACTGGATCGCCCATCAAGAATGTGTGGTGGATCTATTGGGACATGATCATCAGCTGAAAAATTTCTTGGATGCTCTAGAGAATGAGGGACCTCGAGGAAGCATTTATTCTGTGCCAACAATGGAGCTCGACTCAAAGGGATGGCTGAAGGAAGAGACGTGTCAAATGAACATCGACTACTCTTTCGGTCGGTCGCGCAGATTCTCGGCATTCGACACGCACGGTAATATCCTAGCAAATGCAATACTTTGTGTTGGATTATCGTCGGTTCTTGAAAGTTACAAAGTAGAATTTTGGTTTTGCTGTTCTGCGCTACGACGTTTGAATATATGTAGAACTACAGCAGAAATAAAACGCAAAGAACGAAAACGATGCTTTTGCTGAAAGATACCGTAAATCTCATTTAAATCGGATACCTTGTGCGCGTAGGCACATCCCAGGCAATTTCTATCGACTAATTTGACCACCTAATTCTGTCGACAAACACGACTGTCCTAATTGTCATTTTGGTGATTTGACACTCTCAAATGCTTTACTCTATCTTCTCCAGTCTTATTTATCTGCCTCTCAACAATCTGACGCCATCTCAAATTGAAAAAGAATGTCGAAGGCAGGCATCTGTATCAACCATCATGTTCGCATCCATTGTCAACTTCCATACCATAGTTCTCTAATACAATTCTCATTCAGAGACTGCTGACTGAAAACACACAACTTTGTACTCCCCATTACACAAATTACTTGCTGCAAGTATGGATGATTCCGACAAAGAGGTGGTGGCTTCACTTGTGAAGGCATCCTACTTTGGCCAGAGGGAGAGAAGAAATCATTTTATGCTGAGACATACCAAATACGACAGAAATGCAAGAGCCACTGAGCTTGTGCTGGGCACAACTGGCGTTTCAAAATTCTGGGATCTACCGGTAGACATCGGGAGACTTTCAATGCTGAGAAAACTGGAGCTTAGGTATTGTCGATGCATTCCGTCGTCTTTGGGCTCTTTAAAGCGACTGGAAAGTGTGGTGCTGATACAGTTCGATGGCAAAACGAGATTACTGGATCCGCAACTCGACAATACAACCTTGAACTTCCCCGAAACAAAAAGCCTTGAAATCCGAGGAGGATTTTGGAATGAGCAATCGATGACTCGCTTCATGGGCTGGATCACGAGGGCTGGAAATTTTCCCAAGCTTGCAGACCTGCGATTCATTCATTTGGAAAGCGAGATCTTGTCAGTGGTGCTTGATGCGCTCTCCATGCAAAGCAACACATCGTCTATTTTGAACTTGACTCGTCTCCAACTGGACTTTTCAGGCATGTCTGATCAACAGCTGCAGCGCCTACTTTTTGCGATCGTTCCTCATTTTCCCAACCTCACAAGTTTGTCGGTAAAAGGTAATCAGATCAGGAGTCTACAATTTCTCCAAAACTTTTTCGAAGGAAAACCATCTGATTGCGCATCAAGCCGATTGCTTTCGTCTTCCCTACGAAGCCTTTCTTTTGATCACAATCCCATTTTGAAGCACAAGAACAAGATGGAAGAAACGAAAGCTATTGTAGTACTATTGAGGGATTGCTTCCCGCTTTTAGAATCACTGTTGACATGGGGAGATTGGGACCAAGAGATCGAATGTTGGCTACGAATAAATCGCGGTCGAAGAATCCTGTTCATGGGAAAATGCACCACGACGTCTACACAAACGCCTGTGTCTTTATGGCCAAAAGTGTTGGAGAAAGCCTGCCGAACATCGCCTCGAGGAGTCAAGACCGAGAAAGAGGATGCCACCGTTGTGTTTCATCTGCTTCGGAACGGCCCAATGGTATTCGAAAGGCTGACAGCGTCATCCGATTTTGAAGGCTAGCAATATTAGAAATGTCTTTTTTACAAGTTGTACTCTGATTACAATTCTACTACCGGTAGATACTACGTACATCTTTATGTACACATGCACCTAATATAAAACCACTGGATCGTTAAAGCAGCATGTGAAAGTGAGAGATTGTAACAGGATTATGCTTTACCATTATGCTGTATTTCCTCCACGGGTCCTAAAATGAAAGGAGACGTGACAAGATGAACTTTGTTGTTTCAAACTGTGTGAAATTGTTGTTTGAAATTCTAAAGGAACAAACAATCGGCAGCCTCGCCATTGCTCTTTCTACAGCCACAGAGAATCATTTACAAGTCGAAAAGTGACCTGTTAGTCTTCAATCCATACGACAGTAGATAGTATGGTGATGGTAATGAAAAAATACTATGGATACGCTCCTGTAGTCTGTACTTACTGTTGACTGTGAGGGCTAACAGTACAGTCGTACTACGGTAGTCGTAAGTCTAAGTACCCGGAGTACGATAGTACCGGTAGACCGGTAGAGTACCGTACCAGGTACCGTTCTTGTCTACAGCAGTACGTACAACGTGTACTGTAGCACTTCAACCAGGGTAACAGTAAGTACGATACGGTAGACTACCGGTAGCTACCGGTAGTAGGGTGGTGTCTCCCAACGTATCATTATTATTTCAATACTCTCGTTCCCAAAAAAAACATTTAACGATTTACGATTGAACCGGAATGCAATTGCGTGGACAGTACGTACGGAGGGTATCATAGCAACACAACACACAATACTCCGAAAAAAAGATGGAACGGACACCCGTGAACACGGTTCGGATTCATCGAGGCGTTTTCTTTATTTTCTTCTGGTTTTCCGTTCGTTGCATCTTCTAACAGAACATCGAAAAATCGAACCATCAACGTGACAGGCACAAAACCAAATGCCATAGCCCAAACAATACCATTCCCAACCACACACATAAAAAAGCCGCGTCAATAGCAAGGACTCCATCGGCAGCCATCTCACAGTTGGTCATAGCTTGAAAGCAGCACAACGTCGTATCAATCGAAAAACTTCCTTCCGATGTTGTACCCCGCTCACGAAAGACAAGACACCATGTCCAGATCCCAGCCATCGTCGCTGTCCGTATCGTTTCACCCGACAGAGCACATTATGCAAGTCCTGCATATTGATGACTACTCTGACGAGGAACGGGAGCAGTGCTGGTATTCAGCAGACGAAATAAATAGCATCCGATGTCAGAATAGACTGATTGTCGCGGCGCACAAGGCGTCGGCATCAGTATCCGCATCTGACCCCTTACTGCCTCCGCGTCAGCTGAGCGATGATGAAAAGTTTTACAAACGTGGGTTGGAACAGGACCTTCCGGCCGCTAACAAGCGTCACCAAGCCCGCCGAAAGTCGATCCACCTTGTGATCCAGACACATTTCTTTGCAGCTTGCCAGGAAGACGAAGATGATCAATCCACTGGGGACCTCGGAACTGCGTTGAACTTGAAAATTGCACAATTGTACAAGGAAGCCTCGTACGAGTGCAAGATGGCTGCTTACTTGAGAGGTGTCGAAGATGCCAAGGTAGCCAAGAATGTGTGGAACGACAAAGTGTCGGCTAACTGCACTTTGAAAGAACGACGCTGTCGTTCTAAGCAGATTTCACTACGAACCATTACCTCGCCTGTTCCCTCTGAAGCCTATCATGAAAGGAAGATGCGTAACGAGTTTTTCTCCTTGACGGCTTGAGCAAGCATGAAGGACCGAACACAGCACAACAAGTATCAAATTTCGTTTTCTGAGGTAGCAGCACCCATAAATTTTAGGACCCTAGTTTTCCAAATTGTGATGTACGTGGAGATTCTGCAGATATCCAAGTATCAAGAAGATTTGATGGTTTATTAGTGCTGCTAAAGATCCGGAGTGGTGGTTATTTTTGAAGAAAATCAATCTTTTGCTTTGCAGAGTCCCAAACTGTTTGGTCCATCTCGAGCTTCAACCGACTGACATGTGAGGATAATCTGCACTATAACCTGCTATGGCTGGGCGAAAAAGTATTGGTAGATTTTGAAAACGTTTGACTTAATAGCTAGCTTTCTAGAATACAGCGTTGGTTATTCACACGTCGGCCTGATAACTCATGGTGGAGGATCTTGGCCGCCTTCGTGCATATCGTTTGGGTGTTAACGGCATGATGAAGCACGAGGAGAATCGTTTTCGGATGGCATGATTTGTACTGGGTAAATGGAAAAGCACGTTACTTGATGTGTGCACGTCCAAATTGTCAGCCATGAGGGTAGTGGCAACCGTGGCATCGTCGGAACTAACGCGACGGCACATCTCGCTTTCTGAGAGGTATTTGGAACGAACAGCTCGAAAGTCAAACTTGTTTGGTTTGACTTCCTCAACTGTAGCTTGGCCCACAGCTCGAGCATCTTTTTGTGCCTGTCGAAAGGCATCTACTTGCAAAGGAAAGGTACATTCATGGTAGGCCATGGCGATCATGATGGGATCGGTCAGACCCGAGTCATCGTCGATTTCTTGATAAACTTGTTCGTCAAGAACAACTTCCATAGAGATGGATCGTGCCTGTCGTCGTCGTCGCTTTCCTGCAGATGTCTTCCCTTCGAGTCCACGCACACAAAGATAGTCTTCGTTTTCGTCTTCGCTGTCATTGTCTAGTTCCGACATGTTGCAATCTTCCATCATTTGAACAATTTCTTTCCATTCTTGTCGTACCTGGCGCATTTCTTCGGCCCCGTACCAGGTGTCCCGTCGTTCTGTTAAGGAGTAGTCATTGATGTGAAGGACCGCATAAACTGCGACTTCGGGAGCAAAGGATACGGATACCGTCGAATCATCGATTCTCTTGCTGCTGGAGAGACTGCTCTTTCGTTGCAAAGAGGACGACGAAGATGGAGATGAAAGTCCCACACACAAGTCATCCTCGTCATCGTAGTAGCAGGCGGTGTGTTCAGTGTTGCTAAGGGGAGCCATGGTTATGATGAGATGGATGCTTGAGTAGTAGAAGTAGTAGTGCTTGGAAGTAGCGCCAGATTTGGAATTATAGGTCGGTTTCGGTTAGAAGAGGTCGTGGGATCGGTGGTTGCGAGGACCCGACGATATAACACCGCTGCTGTGTGTATTCAAATTGTGGGCGAACAACGTACAAAGTTCCGAGAGGACAAAAAAAACACGACGACGATTATTTTATAGCTGACCAGACTTCCACACCACATAAAAATGCGTCGTGGTGAATTCGGAGGAAACCACGTAAAAAGGTGTAATTGCAGGAATCGTCACACAGGAAGACAGACAAAAGAATGCTCTCCATTTTATTTTATTTAACAATCGATGAATTAAAAAAACGTCGCCATGTGGGACGCTGCAAAAACGCTAACAGCACCCCAACCCCCAGTTCTACGATCCATAATAAAAACAATACTTCGTATTTTTTAATTAGCGTCAAAGATCATTACAACATTATTTCGTTACACTGACCATCCAATACCGGTAAAAAGTGGGATGGTATTCGCCACCTTCGATTATTAATTTATAATCGTATGTCACACGCATCGGAAAAATTCAAGAATTCGGCGATGCTCCTGTGACGTGTCGAGTCGAATCCACCCAATTTCATTTCTATCATAAATACCAAAATACCTTTCATCACTATAAACATTAGTTGCGCACCTCCATAAAAAATTGACAGAAGTGAACGGACAGGCCAGGATCAGGTTTTCCGTGACATGTTTTCGCTACCTTTACTACACTCCGGTACTACGTCCTACGGTACGACAGTCGTATGTCGTACTTTCGTACACAAAACGTTTCGCGCTGTTCGACGCAAAATCGCCTCGTTCCTCAAAACTGCTAAAAACGCGATGTCGTACTCCGGACTCTCGACATTATTAACAGTAAATGCTGCTGCCAAAGAACGTAACCAGGTCACCTGGAAAAAGAAAAAGAACGAAATCTGTCTTCGCTGCGATCTCAATTTTTGTGTAATACGTAATAGCTTGCTTCAGTTGCTGTTGTGGACGGGTCAGCACCATGTCTTCCTCCAAAACGAATTCAGCCCCATCATCACAATCGTCCTCATCTGAATCGTCGGCTGAAGCGGTTTCTTTGACAAACCCCAAGTCGCCATCGTTGTTGAACGATGGATCCCCAGATGTGACGCCGCCACAGCAACAATATCAAGTTTCTTCTGCCGATGCCGCGGCAGCTGCTGCCGCCTTGATGGCACAACAGCAATATGGGGCCACTACTTCCGGCCATCCTGCTGCGGTGGGAGGGTATCTTGGAGGGCAGCAACACCAACCACCCTTTGCCCCTCCTCCCACTTACGACATGAATGCCATGGCGGCAGCGTGGGAGTATTTTCAGCATCATCAGCAACAACAACTAAGTCCAATCATATACCATAATTCACCACAAGGGGGCACTGGTGCACCACAGCCGCAGTTGCAATATCCCTACATGTATCCGTATCCGCCAACAACAGCTAGTGGTGGCGGAGCTCCGGGAAGTGGCTCAATTCAGCCCCCGCCTCACCAACAGTTCTATGCGACTCTGCCCTATGGATATCCCATGCATCAGGCGGTAAATCCACCGTCACAGCAACTGCAAGCAGTAGTGAAGCCTCCTCGTCGGATGAATAGCGCTCCAACCAGCAGTACCAATCGTCAGGGAGCGTCGCCACCCAAACCCAAACAAAACGTCCCCAGTGCTCATGCCGCATCCTCGTCGGGAGACCTTCCCGATATGAGTGAAATATTTAGTAATGTAGGCGGAAGTGCAATCGGTCAATCCTACTTGTCACCGTTGGTGGACAATAGTGGAACAAATGGAGGTGGTGGAACAAGCAAAAACGGCAGTGGAGGTGGTTATGGGAGTATACCATCAGCAGCCGCAACACCCAAAGTGTACAACGCTCCTCCCTCACCCTCATCGTCGCGAAGATTGCCGCCATCGGGTCGATCGCCTTCCATTCCTAGGACAGACTCGGGCAATGACTTGCAGCAATTGTCCAAGCGAAAAGGTCCATTAGGTGGTTCGAAAAAGGGCAGCCATCGACGAACACATTCAGATACGCTCGTCCGGGGAATGCCTCGTCATAAGCGTGCAAATTCGTCCGACTTCAAGCCTCCGTCTGGGGCCAGTCACAATCGTGCCAGAACTTTGAGCGGCGGGAATCCATTCATACCAAAACCGACGCATCGCCGAACCAATAGTACCAACAGCATGCTTAGTCAAGGAGACGCGAGTCAAGTGTCGATTCGATCCAACATTGTCAAGTCGAGCTTGTTCGCGGGAGTGGATCCCAGTACTGGTAATGTCCTAATGCATTTTCCATACGAGGCCATACGTTTGGTAATGATTCCGGATCCTTCCCAACAGAGCAAGAGAGAGAAAAGGTCCTTTAGAAGCCAATACCAATCCATTTCCAGTAACGATGAGGATGAAAGCAACGAGTTTTCCAATTTGAAGTTGGGACATTTGTATTTTGATGGACCGGTCAATGCGAAAAGCAATTATGAAGATTACGTCAAAATCAGTGATGATTTAGAGCAAGGCTTCACTCCTCAATGGGAGTCTTTGGAAGGTAATCCACGAACAAATTCCTATTATGAGCCATGTGGATGTCAGTGCGCCAACTGCAATGCCTGTATTGGCAAGTTAGAACTGTTGCCACTCCAAAATTACGTCCTACCCGTCTCAGATGATATATACCGCCGCATGTTGGGCGAAGTGTCTTCGGCTAGAAACATGCCCTGCGGACTGTTTTTTTGCGGCCACCATGAGGATGTTGCTCATCCCAGCATTTGGATTGCGGGTACCTTGGTGATTTTGTTGCTTGGAACTTTGATCGCCTTGTCCTTTTACACGGAATGCAGCGCCTTTCAATGTCTCTCGTTTAAGTAGAGTAACTGATAGACCCGCAATTCCTATCCGTGCAGTGAAATTCTAAAAAGTAAAAAAGTACGCCGTGTATTGTAATACCATTACTGTTGCAAAAATCTTTAGCCGTTGGAGGAATCGATCGTTGCGACGGGTTTCCTTCCTTTTTTCTGCTGTGGTACTCGGTTCCCTGGCCGAATGCTTCCACTTTCCCCCTGGTGCTTGTTGTTGGCGCGATTACGTGACCCAGGTGAAGTGTTAAATCCTTTCAACCGAGTATCGTTCTCTTTTGAATTGTTCATGGGGCCATCGAGAGAAGCAATACCAAGCCTTCGCACACCTGAAGAAGCTTCAAATCGACCATCAAGTCCAACCGATTGATCATTCTGGTTATGACGTGCTTGTCGAATCTCCTTGAGATGATGACCGATGCATCGCCCACTAGTCCATGCGCCAGCAATGGATGGTTCCACCAACCAATCTCCACACACGCCCACTTGGAATCGAGGGTCCCAGACAAAGCCACCTTTGGATCCCTCGGCATTCCAAACATTCATCGGTACCGCCGCCCCCCAAAGCTGGACCCGCGAATCTACCACTTGATCCAGCAATGGCGAATTGTCGATGTTGCTCACCACAATTTCTTCCAAGGCTTCTACCAGCTGTTGCGTCACATTGGCCACAACTTCTTCTGCTAGAAATTCTTGCGGTGCCTTGTGCTGTTTGGCGAATGTCGCCGTGGACAGTATGTTCCACACTTCTATCGTTTCGTCGTTGGCATTCCCATAACTCATAGGTGGATATTTTTGGGTTTGACATGACACTACGGAGAGTTTGGGATGCCCTTGCACAAATCCACACAGAAAGGAGTCCGGTAACGCTCGTGAGAGAGGAGACGCAGACTTCAAAGCAATGGTCACGCTGTAGAGACTGTTCAAGGTCATCTTTTGGCCTCCGTTGGCTGGGACGCGATCGCTGAAATTCACCCGCAGTAATTGATGGACGTCCTTGGCTGGTGTTTGGCTCATTAAGCGATCCGCACACTTTCCATTGTGAGCAATGACCAAGTGACTATACTCTCCCAAGACTCGACCTTGAGCTCGGACTTGCCACTTGCTAGGAGAATTCTGTGAATATGGGTCGTTGTTTTTTTGTTGAGATAGAAACCGTACTCCCGAGGATGGAGACACCCAAACATCCTGTTCCACCTTGAAGGATCCTTCTTTCATCATTGCTTGAGATAACGACGACATTCCCTCGGGAGGATAATAAAACTCTACTGTTGATTTTGTAGAGCTGCCGTCATCAGATTTGGAATTGATACAACTCCATTTCCAAGAGTAAGGTCCCTTCTTTTCCAAAGCATACATACTATCGACCGGTGCAGTTTACAAAATTCCTTGATCGACCCATTTTTCAAGTTGCTTGTTGAATTCTTCTCTCCATTCGGATGTGTCAGCGGCGCTGCAAGAGATGAATTGTGCGGCATGGTCGTATCGGAATTTAGAGAGAATGGGAAAGTTTCCGGGATGCTCATCTTCTTTCAGTGGATCCCGCGGTTGTCGGGAACTGGCTCGTCCACCAGGACGGAGTCGTCCGGTATCGTAAACAGTTACGTCATAGGATTGTTGCAACTCGGCGGCACACGATAATGCTGCGATACCCCCTCCAATAATGGCGACAGACGGTTTGATATTTTTGCCTTCAAAATCAACATTTGTTGATCCACGAAAAGTGGAAGTGACTCGACGGGGCGACGGCGGCGACATTTCTCTTTGGTAAATCAATGATGTAGATCGAAAGGCTCGACAGATCGGTACGAAGATTGTCATGCAGCAAAGAACAAGCTGGAAGATGATGACAAAAGTAGGCGTTGGACGCATCGTTATCGTTGCAACAAAAACAATTTGTTTTCCAGAAGTCGTTTCACTTGTCCTAGTGTAGACAACTATGATAGTACATCAGACACGATGATGTGAGATATGGAGTGAAATTGTTTGATGATGATGAAACGTTGAACGATAGCTACAAAAAAAATGATGATGATAGTTGACGATGCTGACGAAGTTGTTGTTGTTGAAGTCATGTGGTCATAGATCGATCGGGAAGAAAAAAAATCATTTTTGGAAAGGACGTGCGCACGCCGACCAACATCAAACAAACAAATAAAATTTCATGCCGACTCAAAAGTTCATGCCGAGCGAACAAACATTCGTCCTCTGGTTGTTCAATTGGAAACGCATCAAAACCCCACATATCTCAGAACCGGAACTGCATCACGCGAACAAAAGGAAGACGATCGACCCCCTACTCTGCAACATCGAGAAAAATGCTGCAAATCAAGCTTGTCTCGCTCTTGGTCAATGACCAAGCTAAGGCGCTGGCGTTTTATACAAGCAAGCTCGGTTTTGTGAAAAAGACCGAGATCGATTTGGGTGGTGGAGGCTTGAAATGGATATCCATCGCCTCTCCTGGACAAGATGACAATGGTGTTCAGATATCTCTTGAACCCAGTACGCACTTTGACTTTGTGACGACGTATCAAAAGGAGATCTATCAAAACAATATTCCTGCTACCGCCTTTGCAGTTGACGATATTGAACAAGAGTACGAATTGTTGAAAGGCAAGGGCGTTGAATTTCGTTCGGAACCCTCTACCATGCCGGATGGAACAAAGCTAGCGATTTTGGACGACACGGTAGGAAACTGGATTCAAATCTACCAAATCCAATCAAAGACTGAAGATACAAGTGGCGATTGAGGACACAAATAATTGTTTCTTGCTTTTCCCAAAGCACAATGCACCGATATTCTTCGTCAAGAAGCGGCGAAGTCTTATTTAGAACTGTTAGGTAGGCTTTTTGTATAGTTACTCTATATAAATAGTGCATTGGTAACTTACACATCTACAAGACCACCGCCAAGATTCTCTCTCTCTCGTCGTGGCCAAGACCTTCTCTCACAGTGGATATTGTCGATTGAGGAATACCTATACTCGTAGATGTAGTAAATCTGCATGTTTTTTCTGGCAACTGCAACCGCAGCTTCAGCCACTGCAAACTATGGTTTCTTGCTGAATCTTTAGAGTTCGAGAATTGGCTTAGATGCTGTGAGGAAGGATATCAGCCTCACACCTCTATGCTACTACAGTAAAACGTAAACAACATGAGTGAGTAGTATTGGGGTTGTCTTCTCGAAAGGTACTTGGGATGTTTTGATCTCGACAGGTCCACGTGGATCTTGACCGACTCAAGAAGCTAGTACGACTGTGCACTCTGTCTACTAGCCCTCCAGCACCAACGGTACTTCGACTACCGGTAGGTACCTACCGGTAGTACTAAGTCGTATGTACTATGATACAGTACGACTCGTACTCCGCACATGAATCGAGAACCCTTCTCGTCTTCACAGTTACAGTCACAGTCGTCTCAAATCCATGATCTTGTGACGTCAATGGCACCATTGAAGAGAATGGGTCGAACATTCTCTAAATGTACATAATTTTGGTCGCCGAACACCGAACACACACAACATTGTGTTTATGATTCCTTGGTTTGATAGTGAGCACAAATAAATAACCACTTCGACAAAAAATCGGAGTGAAAGCACCATCACATGCAACATAATTGATCATGCATGCCTGCACAGCCAAAACACCGTGCGACTTTTGGATCACTCTGTTTCTCTCCGACTTTTCGACTTTTGGCTTTCTTCACACACTTTTTTTTTCAAAATCTTACCAAGGACTCTCTAGAATAATAACTTACAATGGCAACTGATGTCGGAGATTTCGACCCACAAGAGGAATTTATCCTCTTCTCTGACAAGAGACAAAGAGAGCATCGGCGGCGTCAATCCGTTATTGCAGTGGACGATACGGATGTCATCCTCCACAAGAGAGCGGCCCGACGATCCATTTTGTACGGAGGCGATTCGCAAGGTCCGAAATTCTGGAATCAGCTGAAGTCCGCCTGGAAGAATCATTATGTTATTCCCGCTCCATCGCCTACCAGTGTCCGAGATATTCACGATCTGAGTATTCATAGGGAGCAAGACATTTTCAATGCGAAGCCTGACATCATGAAACAGCATGATGTGATGGACGTGAATGCATCTGTCGCGTACTTCAAGGAGGACGCTTGTCATTCCACTGCACAGACCTGCAAAACGTTCTCGACGTCTAAGCCTGCTCAATACATGGAATCCTCTGCGCGGCAATTTCATTCGGTTTGGGACCGCCTCGATGCATGGTCCATGTCAGAACGCCGTCGCGTTCAAGAATATCATGACACTGTGCAACAACAGAACAAGAGGATTGCCGCCGTTTCCACTGCGGTCAAGGAAGATAGAAACGAAAAATCAGACGCGCCATCTATTCCATCCAAGATTCAATTCGGAGGCCGCGTGGTCGCTTCTGCAACGACAGCAGCACCAACAGTGGGACCCACATCACTCCGGGGTCGTCTTAGACGTCAGCACTCCTGGAATGGTCGCGATTCGAGTCGAGACTTACTTCAAGCCAGAGGATCGATCATGGCCGAGACTGACGATTGTTCGTTTCGCCATCTGTTGAGTGTGTTGGATGGTCACATGGACGATGATCAGGAAGATGTCGTTGTCCAAGAAGACGGACCTAACGTTCCTGTCGACAGTACGGGGCCACGATCGGGCTCCCGATCGGTGAACATCAAAAAGGACAACATGGCTAGAAGCAAGGCGGACCAGTGTGTCATGAATCTGATCATGTAATGAAGATAGCCATGCTACCAACCAAAGATGAAATTGCATTGAAGAGGAACGAGTTTCGGAGTGAAATGAGAATTGTCTCCAGCATAACATTATTGTCAAAAGATGCAGACATTAGGTTTGCCATAGTTAACGCCAAAACTAGTGACGTAGGTTCATGACTACGGACATTTTTACATCACAAAGCGTGTTTCGTACACAGTTTTTTTACTCGTGGTCGTCTTTTTGAATCATGTCGTGTTCGTTTTCGGAAGTGATACGTTCCATGGAAAAGTCGTGGACGCATACGTACTGGTCCATCCCATTGGTTACCAACACCGAGTCCTTGGCCACTACCAGACTAGGATGGGTAACGACACAACCAGCGGCAAAATCCAGCCCTTGCATGTCGTAAAGGCTCTTCCCGGTGGCAGGATCCCAAAACCGCAAATCACAGTCGGTAGCAGCCAGAATGACATTTTGTATTACCAAAACCTGTCGAATGGCCATCGATCGCGCATGGGCTGACATGGTGCTTTCATTGGTGTCAAACACATGGGCTTTTCCTGGTAGCTTTTGCGAAGCCATTCGAGGCCAGTATTCTAGACCGTTGCCGTCCCTGGTAGGTATCAGTTCCCATTGTTTGAGTTCGCCTAGTACATTACCAGCGATGAGCGTTTTAGTGGGTGGTCTTCCAGCATTGATTCGACCCTGGTCATCCTTTTGCACCAAAGTCCCTGGAGCAGCGATACACAGCGCGGATACACCTGGATGTCGATTCGAAAATCCAACAAATTGTTTCACCAACAAGGGACCTCTTGTTGAATCCTGCATTTCGTGCAGTATGGAGGAAAGAGAGTAGACAAAAATTCCTCCTGACCGGGCTCCCACGAAAAGGAATTCTTCATCGACATCCATGGAAAGTACTACATCGCCACTGTAGAATGCCTCTCCATCCCCAAGACCATCAAACAAGTTGCCTTCAAATCGAACAGAAACACACTCACTTGATGTATCTACCACCCAAACCACTGCTTGTCCATCTTCAGAGATCGAAAGTACCAAATTGTTATGTCCAGGAATTTGTTTCATACTAACAATGGGAGATGAGTGGATGACGTTCAAATTTTTGGATGTTAGTGTTTTGGATGCAGGCAATAGGAATCCTGTATCCTTGTTGCACAAAAGTCTCCACGTTTGAATAAGGTGTGGGGTGTTTTGTGTGATCGTCCACAACATGTCCGAATCGGGAAGAACCAACATGTCAATGATTGAATCTTTCGATCCGGTAGTTAGTTGAGCGAGGATATCGAATGGAGGAGATGATGACGATTCTTCGTCTTGACTGTCATTGAAAGAGGATCCGGATCGTTGTAGTTCTGCTCCCACTGTCATTCCACCGTCTTGTGTTGCCTTGGCAGTGAGCTTGTTTTCAAAATATGTTACCGTTGATCGTCCCTGGGTCATTTTGGCAGTATCGTACGACGATAAAGATGGTGATATGGATGTATCCATCTTCAGCCATACCAAACTTCCGTCAGAGCGGCCCACAACCAAAACTGTAGCTTCCTCTTCTTCATTCTCCACTGTCGACGCCAATCGTAAACACGTGACCACAGTTTTGGCAGTATGTTCTTCACTTTCCTCGTTTCCTTCAATGATCACAAATGGATCCAAGGAACATCCCCAAACATTCCAGTACCCCTCCTTCCAGTTGTCCGCAATTTGTTGTTGTGCCGCTTGTTCCGTCTCTGCTAGTTGCGTCATTCGGTCTTGCAAGATTTTGCTGCCATCTGCAAACGTATTTATCGCCAGAGGAGTTGTTGGAACCAGAGAATCCTTAGAGTTCTGGTCATTTCCTTCTCCAATGACAAAGTCAAAATCATCATAAAAGAAATTATCTTCGTCTTCGGTGCCACCATTGTCGT
Organism: Nitzschia inconspicua; assembly: GCA_019154785.2. Classification (NCBI taxonomy): domain Eukaryota; phylum Bacillariophyta; class Bacillariophyceae; order Bacillariales; family Bacillariaceae; genus Nitzschia; species Nitzschia inconspicua. The sequence continues at coordinate 1,166,547 of JAGRRH010000020.1, forward strand.
CGTCCTTGTAATCTTGGAAGAGACGAAATGACGGTGACCGCCGTGTTGTAGATGGAGGAAATATCATTCCCCCCAGAGGATTCCTTCTCGGTAAAGATGGTGGCCCAATCACCATCCAAGATGTAACAAAAGCAGTGCTAGGTGTTGGCGTAAACCATAATGACAATGTTACAGCCACATGAACAGGACAAACTACCGCTACTGGCAACGCAGTGGAGCAGCTTTTGAAACTCAAGGATCTCATGGTTGTTTCCTATAGAGTTTCACTGTTTTGCTACAGGAAAATATCAGTTATTATTGCTAGGTTGACAGTCTTGTGCAGATGATGATCGTCTTTGGTTTAACAGTTCATTGATGAGTGACAGCATCAGCTGTTGTTCTGCCCCAGTTTCGAAGTTGACTGTGAGAAAGATATGATACGACGTCGTGATTTTCGAAATTCTTGTTCTATTTCGCCACCTACGAAGCGACCGACGCGCGTATGTAAGACCTCCTCAGAAGTTTTAATGAACGTCCATCACAGTCCTCTTGTCATCATCATCATCATCATCCTTCTTCTACTCTCTACTGTTAGAGCGGTCGTCTACGACAGGTAGAATCTTTCACGTCCTCACAGCAACCAACACACTACGACTTATCTCTAGAAGTCTCCTAACAACATGCGCCGGCTACGAATGTCGGCATATCGATCACGTATCTTGGTCGCTCTTGGTTGCACGGTAGTGCACTTGTTGCAGTGTACGGAAGTGATCATAATCGCCGCAAAGTTCCGAGGTGCCGATGCATTTCTGTTTCTTCCTGTAGCACCACCGACCATCAGAAAGAACTCCATCGACTCGCGCATGCTGTCATCTGTTGTTGTATTATACCAGTCAACTTCCAGCAGCAGTAGAAGTAGCAATAACAACAAAAATGATCCTTTTCCAGAAGAGCTCTTTTCGGTGGCACCCATGATGGGACACACCACCAGACACTATCGCTACTTTTGGAGGTTGCTGAGTCGTCATGCCACCTTGTACACCGAAATGATCCCATCCAGTACAATTGTACAAGCCTACCAACAAGATGCCAAACGATTACTGACATCAGAGGGAAAGGGTAACAACAACACCTTTGATGATATCATGCCATATCATCCCGAATGTATTAAGCAAGTGTTAGAAATGATACAGGAAGAGCGACAACGGCATCCAACCGACTCCATGAGTTCCTTGGAAAAGTTGTTGAGAGATGATACTACTGATGGAAACATCATTTTGCAGCTGGGAGGACGAGATCCTCAGTCCCTGGCTATAGCCGCCGCCATTGGAACTGCCTTTGGCCAACAACAACAACAAGAACACAATATTCCTGCCTATTCCGGAATTAACTTGAACTGTGGCTGTCTCAGTACCAGTGTCGCTGCCGGTCGCCGTACAGGTGCCGCCCTTATGTTGGAGCCGCAACATGTTGTCCAGTGTTTGAATGCAATGACGGAGGCAATGAGCCAAATCCACCGGTCGTCTACCACCACACTATCGGTGAAGCATCGGTTGGGAGTACAAGATGCCAACGATTATCAAAAGCGAAAGCAGCAATTGAAAGATGCGGGTCGGTATTCGCTTTCTCAAGAAGAAGAGGAGGCCTATGACTCTTGCAAAGCCTTTGTTTCTCAACTCGTAACGTCGTCCCATTCTAGTCACAACCTCTCCAGAATCCAGGTACACGCTCGATTGGCACTGTTGGGATTGGATCGGAGTGTGAACAACGACAATGAATCTCAACAACAAATATCTTCTCCATTGTGGGTAGCAACAAGGAAAGATTCTCCTCCTGTCGAAGAGGCTGTCAAAATCAACCACCAACGTGTTCATTACCGGGCCATGCAGCAAGCTCGACAAGCGACCATCGACAACCGAAAAATCCCACCCCTCCATACCAATGTAGTAGCGGCCATAGCCAGAGACTTTTCTTCGTCTCGCCTGCAAGTTGTGACGAATGGAGGAATTCAATCTATGGAAGATGTCCAACGGCGCTTGGAGCCGGATCACGTTCATGGAGCAATGGTAGGTCGTGGAGCCATCAATCATCCATGCTCCTTTGCCGCTGTTGATGCCGTCCTATATAAACATTGTGACATAGACTCGGATCGGTGCGGAACTCGAGGTCAAGTTTTGGAACGATATATCCTATATTGCACTACCCAGGAAGATGAGTATTTTCAACGATGTCCTCACGAGAGCGCTACAAAGGAGAAGAATAGTGATATTTGCATCTTTCGGAAGGAACTAGTAGCACCCGCTTATCATTTATTTGTGGGAGAAGAAGGCAATGCCGCCTATCAGCGTCTTTTAAAGCGACTCACAAGTCGGGCTCAGCGACATACCAGCGCTCAAATATTGCAGGCATCAATGGCTCAGCTTCCAGACGAGTCATTGAACAAGCGAATTGAACAGCACCTCCCTTGGAACAGAATCCAATGCGAGTTTCAGGAAAGTTATGGAGAGGCAGCAATGGGCGCTACCAAACGATCTGGAGCCATGCAAAGGATCGTGTATTGAATGGGTACACTGGGCAATTCCTTTTAGCAATACCTTTGATCTTTTCGTTTGCTTTGTCTTTAGCTTGCAAGATATCTCGATGGTTGAAGTCCTTGAATTGATCGTAGTTTCGTCCTGAGTTTTAGTGTGGCGTCTGAAGTCTGAAGGGCTCGAATTCATCTAGCTTCATATCGGAGAGCAGTCTGGATTCCAATGGGAAGAGCTTCAATCTTCAAACATGCAACTACTAATGTAAGTGTAAAATAAGTCGTACTGCCAGTAAATACCGTACGAGTGTATGATACCTGATTTGAACATACACCGTAAGTCGTACGTACCATGCACGATTGACGATACTCGAATACAGAGCACATCGTTTCCAATCCCGCAAGAAATTCGTTCCGGATAACAGATTACAAGTTCGAAAGAGTGTATGCGACGGCGGATTATTTTTTGCTGTGACAAGACGTTGAACGTAGCGGCAAAACGTAGTGATAGTTTTATTAACTGGAAGTACTTCTTATACAGCTTACAGTTAGTACTTTCGAACGAGAAAAGCTCGGACTAATAGTAGGGACTCCTCCCTCGCTCGCCGTCTGCAAATTTCGACAACGTCCAAACATCATCCGGCGCGTTGTTTCTAATAAATTCTATCGAATCTGGACTATCATCAAACTAATCGAAGCAAGCCAACCAACATGAGTAAAGCACCGGAAATGCCAAACAAGCCATCAGTCGATGAAAGAGATCGTCAAATAAGTGTCGATAGCGAAGCATATTTTGAAGATGACGAATTCGGCGATTACGATTTCGCTCCAAACACAGGAAAAGGTCGCGGAGGCGGAGGAGGCCGTGGAACGGGCGAGAAAAAGTCCGGTGGAAGAGGGGTATATACAGCAAAGCATGTCCGAGCCAAGGAAGCGATGAGGCAGAATCAAAAGTCCAGTCCAAAGAAATGAACAGGACGATGGACATTGCAAACGACATAGTGGGATCGAAATACGTAAAAAATAATGAAGGGATGCGATATATTAGAAGCAATATATTTCCCCAACCACTTCAGGAGCGATATTAACTCATTGGCAGCAATCCAACATTGAGGCGTGTCCCAGGCGGAATAGTTCAAAAATCAAATCTGCTGGGTAAATTCCATGAATGCAAACCTCTTCGTCAAATGAATCAACGTCGGCCCTGATACAACAACGATTAGCTCGTTCCAACACCAAGGGCCATAAGTTAGCTTGCACGGGGTGACCTTTGCCTTCTTGGTAAAGCAGTCTTGTTCTTCCTGCTCTGTGAAGTACCAGCTGCATCAGGAAAGACTGTGACGGTTGATCGATGAATATGTGCCAAAGTGATTGCCCGCCAGCAACACGTTTAGAGTCGTTCCTTGAATCAATATTGTCCTTGAAATTACCGATGGCGATTCGGGTGTGAAGTTGCCGCAATGCTTCGCTAAGAGTATGTACTCCATTATCGGTAATCTTCGGATTAAGCCGCAAATCCAAGACGCTCAAATATTGCATCGCCGGGAGGGCTTCTGCGATATAGCCAACTCCATCGTCAGCTATAGAATTTCCTCGTAGTACAAGCTTATGGAGATTTATGTTCATCAAACGGGAAGCTGATAGAGAGAAGCAGCGACACAAGGTTCGGATATGGTTGTCGTCCAAAAAATTGTGGCTCCAGTCGATGCTTTCCACGGCCGTATTATATGTTGAGCATGCGTTTTGTTCTTCGACAATCGTAGTTCCTTTGGTCCTTTCTAGTACTTTTCTATCTATACCGGCGAGGGCCTCCATGAGTGGTTCAAGATATTCTCGATTATCCCAGACATCTTGATTGTTGATATCTAATGAAAGTAATGACACAAAGGAGTTCTTGGAGATTTCAGCCGCATCATTGAGCAATCTGGATCGTTGTGAAATCAGCTGCGCCAGTGCCATTGTCGCTTCTTCTTGTACAAAGTTACAGGAAACATCCAGTGATTTCAATCTCGGATGGGGAGTATCGAAAAGTGCACGGACTATGATCGATACCTCGTCATCTTCCAAGTGACAATCTGACAGCGCTAGCTCTTCTAGCGATGTGACGGAACTCAACATATCAGAGAAAAGAGGTACGGCGTCGTCCGCGAACGTAGATCCTGTGAGGAACAGACCACGAAGAGGTGTACGCGTGAAGTTTGGTGGGAAATTTACTGTTGGATGTGGTATCAATCCGCGAGACAAGGCTTGGACGGCTGCGACTGAAAATTCTGTCCATCGCAAAGCCAAGCGATGCACGGTTGCTGATGCCACTATGGAACCTTCTGATGATGGTGACCGTGAGCATGATTCGTGTGATGGATTGAGCATGTCGGCCACGGTATTCAGGATCCGATCAGTGGCATGCTCGACCACGAGCTTGTCTAGCTGCGGTACGTAAACTCTGCTACGGCATTCCTTTCTCTTGCCTTTTCTCCTTGTGGTATCATTGTTGAAATCGATACTTCTAGTGGTGCCTTCGCGCAGTATCATTGTCGATTGTAATATCCTCTCTGTGGCGTGGGGCGTCTTGCCGGAAAATTCGATTTTTTTCCAGTGGGGTTTGGAGAGGATCAAATCTTGCAGCAGTCCAACAAGGTAGGGAGGGATACCTCCATCCTCCTCATCAAAGCCAACTCCCTGAGAAGGAGAAAATTCGTTCGCATCATCACGGGTTCGGCTGCTGTTGCTCTGCGAGGGTCCCCGCAAGACCAAAACATCCAGTTCATGGCCACTCTGAATCCACTTGGTCAGCTGTCGACTAATGGTCAATCCGTTTGATGCGGTAATGTATTTGGGAAGAATGTATTGATGCTGCTGCTGCTTTGAGTGCCGTTTGGGCCTTGGTCGCCTTCTGAATGTATCAGTATCTGCTGAGGACGGTGAAACGGACAACGACATCTTGTCCCATTTACCATTTACGACGTATGAACAGAATTACTGGAGTATTTTGGATAATTTTTTTTGTCGAACAAGAAACACGACATGAAGGAAGGTGATGGGTCGCCGAGTCGCAGTGAAAAAGGTGCTCAAATGGGGGTTTCGAACCTCCCCCTTTTGCGACAAAAAGTTACCCTCTACTAGATTACGACTTGTCTAGCTAGGAATACGATAGGATTTTTCATCTACTACTCCGAGTACATAGAGTCTTCTTGCAGAGATTGCCAACCACCTGTGATGAGTGAAAATATTTTACTCTGCAAAGTTAGCTAGTAGCCACAGTTGCGATGACCTTCGTTAGCTTCGTTGGTCAGCTGATTAGTATGTATTCAAAAAGTCCATTGGGTCCGTTTGAAGGACGAAAGTGTGTAGTAAAGTTGAAATCCCATCTCTGCGTAAAGCTTCTGATTGGACGGCCACCCCCCGGACGGGTGAACCGAGTACTGTTCCAAACCACATCGGTCCTTCAACAATGCTACCAAAACGTTGATCTGAGGATTGCTAGTTACACCATATCGGCTGTCGTAGTCGTAATGGTGCCATTCGAGTGTCAGCTGATCGACATTGCGACAGCTCAAATCATCAATCATTTTTTCTAGAAAAGTGTATTCACTTCCTTCCACATCCTGTGATAGTAATGTACATAATGTAAGATAGATTGTGCAAGAAGAGAGAAACGATTTCAAATATGGAAGAAGAAGGTACGGATTGCCGTATTTTGCTTACCAGTTTGAGCAACGTTATGTGTTGGTGACCAAGCTCCGTCATGATTGTTTTCAAGGTTTTGACAGGTATGGTAAAACTTTTTTGGTTGTAAAACTTGTACCTGCAAGCACCGGCAGCAGTACAGTTGGTCGTATCAATGACACGTTTTGGGTATTCCAAAATGGAAACTTGACCCCAATCGTATTCGTGCAATTGCAACGGCCCGTCCACACCACCGGCACCGACGCCCATAAAATCGTACTTGGGGTGATTCTTACGGATGCTTCGATGATTATTTTTCCACCAGTCAAGACTGATCGGACTCGGATCAAATCCTACTACCGTGCAGTCGAAAGGAGCTTTCGCGAAGGCCAAGCCGTATTCGGGAGATTCACGGATACCAAAATCGTAAACGATACATTCTTGATTTCTCTGCGGTACTGTATTTTGTTCCCTGACACGTCTCGAAGATGAGAGCACCGACTTGTCAATATTTGGAAAGTTATCAAGACAAATAACTTGATTGTCCAGGGCACAATGTTCATTTCCAACGCAAGCAAGATCTTTTATTAACTTTTCATTGTTGCATTTGGCGGGAAACCTGTTACTCAGAAATGGGTCCGATGCGAACGCCAGATATGCGTTTAGTTTTGTTTCCAGGTATCGGACTCTGTCCTGCAGCTCATTTATCTTGGCATTGGTGTTAGGGCCTACAGAAGCTTGAATTCGTCGACTGATACTCGTGTCACGAGATTGTGCAACGAATCTCTCCAAGGGCGGTATTCCCAGCTCCATTCCACTACTTCTAGGAAACCCACCATTCATGTTAACTCCAATCCAGATCGGCATATAAAATATTGTGGTGAGGATCACCAAAATCAACATGACATTTGACGGTCGTTTCTTCAAAGCTCTTCCCCGCCAATTCAACGCTGAATTGCCTCCCGTTGTCACTGGTGCCATGACTTGGCGTGGCTAGTGCGGTGGTTTGTTCCGAATTGGAGATGGGATCGACGTCGGCGACGTTATTACTACGTACGTAGTAAGAGTTTTCCAAATGGAGAGATGGAAGAGCTCTAGAGCTAGCAGAGACGACGTACTATCGTGTATTTAGAAGATGTTTTCTGATTTCTCCAAAACTCTCTACTAATAAAGGTTGTCCGTTGAAACAGTAATTTTAACCTTCGAGTAGAAGATATCCAAGCCGATTGCTGCACGTTGACTGTGAATGGCTTACAACATGAAAAGTTCTCGTGGTCACGCAGGAATTACCTCCTTCCATGTTCAACCTCGAATAACGTCGGCATGAGTTCGATGATGCGTCTGTAGTCCCGTTCGAAAATCTCTTTGTCGGGATGCAAGAGTTGCACCCAGCCCGCATCCGTTTTTATGTCCACCGTTGGTTTGATTTCCGATCCCGGTTCCAAAAAGTGATGGTAGACTTCCAAATCCCACACACTTTCCATCGCTTGAATCTCGTACAATGCTGGTTCGTTCACTTGTATCAAAATGCCTTCTTGGGTGTTGACTAGATGAATCATGGCCGCATTCAATCGGTTGGATGGGATATTCGGCAGTAATTCCCAGTCGAGCTTCTCCCCCACACTTTCACCACCGTCATGTACATTGTTGTCGTCACCCAAATAAGCTGCTAGCAGCATGTCGAAGACATTATAGCCAATGCCACTCATGGTCAAGGGAAGAAAGTTCATGTTATGTTGTCGGCAATTCACCTCCACTAATCGCGGTGTCAACTTCCCAGTCTTGGAGTCTGCACTGAGAATTACTTCACTATGAGTGATTCCCCAGGCAATGTCTAGAGCAGTCAAGCAATCATCCAAGTAATCATATAGAATACACTTGACATTTTCTTGAATTTCCTGAGCGTCCGACGAATACAGCTGGGTGGCATAATACACAAAGGGTGCACCATTGGCGGGACGCTTGTCGTATTTCCAAATGGCTGCAATCTTCATGTGACCATTTTTGGAGACTGTATCGATTGCGAATTCTTGGCCAACGGCAAACTCTTGCAACAAGACCGACTCGTGTTTCTTATCGGGTGAGCCAAACACGGTTGAGCCATGGATTCTATCGAATGCCTGTCGGACAGAGAGCAAATCTTGGCAAAGAAATACGTCGTCCGATCCACAGCCACTGCAATGAAGATGAAAGGGTGGTGAGCTGTACGGTACGACCGATGACGACGTTTCAATCCATTGGAACATATTCCTCGATCCTTACCGACACGGCTTGACCACTACTCGAGTGGGAGAAGTCGAGAAGGATGACTCGGTCAGACCCAATTGTGATGCAAACTCAACTGCTTCATCTTCTGTCTGACAAAGTTGTTGCTGTACCACCGGAACGCCAGCCGCACGGAGAGTCTCCATCATAAGGAATTTGTTACGTCGTGCTTCATTGATGGCACCTTTGGGACCATTGTTGTTTTGATACTTCACATTCAGCCATTCTCCAAGCTGTTCGGCATGTGCTAAACCCGGGTCGGATTCACAAATCACAGCCACGATGTCCTCCAGACCGTGCACCTGTTGTAGAGATTGCAACCAAATTTTGGCTTCTTCCAGAGATGATGGCATAGCCTGAGATAAGAGTTCATCGGGGCTTTCACCATGGTCCGACTGTTTCGAATGTTGTTGTAAGAAATATCCTGCCATGTAATCTGAAAGAACTGATATCGTTGCCACTCCGTACACCTGTCGTGCTCGTTCTGCAAGGTAGAGGCCATGATAATCGCAAAATGCATCCATCAAGATCAGTGCCTTGGTTGAATTTTGGATGTTTCCAGAGAAAGTCTTCTCCTCTGTATGCTCCACATGGGGAACCTTTTCCGAGATGACGATGTCCGCATGGACGTTTTCACCGGCACGAAACCGGGACAACGACCGGGGGCCACTGCTGATTGACGTGTGGAAGAAGGCACGTCGGTGAGGCCATGAAATGGAAACCGTGCGTGTAGTCACTAGCACCAAGACTACCAAAAGACACTGAGCTCCTCTCTTCTTCATGGATATCCACCGACGACACGTCCTTGACGGGTCGACAATCGGCTTTGGCATGCTTGGAAGAGAAAATAATGTTGCTTCGAAGTCTTGTGTAGTACGAAGTAACGTTTTGTCACTGTGCTAACTATAAAATGTGCCAGTCTCTTCAACTTCAGGTTCATTCACTACCTCCGATAGCACCTAACTTGCCAAGCTCCAAACGTATTTCATCATCAAACGAAATCCATCAACAAGCAACTTTTCAACCCAATCATCCAATCATGAATCAGTCGTTGTATCATACTTACTATTATAAGTTTGATTATTATAAATCTGAAAATCAGATCATTCAGTGGGAACGACCATACCAACATGACAGCACCGCTTCCCGTCCGCTCAGCGAAGTTAAGCATGCTCGGGCCTGGTTAGTACTACGGTGGGGGACCACGTTGGAATCCCAGGTGTTGTTCTCTTTTTGCAACATTTGTACCACAATTATTTTTCCTTTGACGCTGAAATGACCAATTTTTTGAACGGACTATGACGTACTATGTTTCAAAGGTACCGGTAGACTGCAGGAACGACTCACTCAGTATCATAGAGTCCCTGGTAGTATGGTAGAAATTCAAGAATTCCAGGGATCACCGCCTTCGACCCAAACTTTGGAAATCCACGACTTGAGCACACACTGTAGTACTGTAGTATGAGACTGGTTGAACTCCTCCTCCAAAACTCCGAGGAGCAGCGAGAAGATCAACATTGGCATTCCACAATGTTCAACAGATTTGAAATGAGTCCTACAATATTTGGGTGTACTGTAGTACAATTTCTACATTGGTATCTATAGAAACTAATGAACATGACGTACAACTTTTCTTCGGACTTGCTCACTCTGGCGGCCGGCGCTGGTGCATGGGCCGTTGCAATTGTTCCTGTCAAGACTGTTGGATCTTTTTGCGCCAACAGTGATGGCCCGTCCAACAAGATAATCGCCATGGCATTGGGTGTTGCAATTGCTTATGCCACCACACCAATCATGTCCTTCCTATTGGGTTGGACTACGCCCTACCAAAAGGTGCGAGGCATTGCTTTGGCTTTGGGAGCCGCTCAGGTCACGGACGGTATTATCAATATGTGGATTCCGTCCTTTTACAGCATTGATCATCACGTCGGCGTTCTGTGCGCTTCCAATATCTTTTATGGTGCTGGATTGCTAGGCATCTTCTCGGCCTTTCAGTGAATGAAGAGATCAGAAACTGTCTCGGATGAGTCAAATTGCAAATCAAATCATGCAATCGTATGTACGCTCTTGATCTTTTCGTACGATAAAAAAAGATACGGGTGACTACAACAATAGAAATGAAATCTATTTTATGGCTATGCCAACTACTAGCTATCCGTCGTTCCGTATCTAAGAAGTTGACTCACCAGCCGGGCCCCGAAGGGCGAGGCACTGCAGGGAGTGACCTGGTAATGGTAGTAAAGCCTACTGCGGCAGGAGGAAAAATTCATCTGGCTGGAGAGGGGGTCATGTGAGATGAAAATGAGAATATTTATGTGTTTGTTTGTTTGTTTGTGTGTCGGTATTTATGGTGGTCGGGTTTACTGTGTTGGTCAGGTTGTTTGATGTAGAGGCTGTGCTCGATATAACGGTTGTTGTCTACAAAGTTGGAGTGGGGGATGTGATTCTGTGGGGAAGGAAATATGTACTAATCGTATTGATGGTACGAGTTGTCAGTGTTGGCGTACGTTGTCGTGATGCCATCATCCATCGGTGTCGGGTTGCGAGGAGGTGCGGTTCTTATGAGACGAAAGACTTCGTCAATTGGGCGGAGGCGGCCATCTGATGTGTTCTTGCGATGTCTGGCGTTTTGTATGATCATCGGCTCGTATGTTTCGAGCCAATTTTCAAGGCTTCTTGCATCAGTATCTCTGCGAAAGTGGTCCTCCACTGTAGGGTAGAAGTAATGTCGCTGGGCTTGGACTTGGGCTTGAGGTCGTAGAGGTCCCAAATGCTTCGGTGAGCCTTTTCTAGCCGTCGCTGCGCCTTGTCATCAGCGTCATTACCATGTCTGGCTTTGTTTCTTGTTAACCATTCCTTGTAGCAGTGGTTCCGCATGAGGCGGATAATGTTACTGGACCACGACAGACTATGGTTCTTGTTCTTGACCTCAATGTGATTCCGTTGCAAGTACTGCAACTGGAGGGTGGTCTAGTGCTTGGACCACCTGCCTAGGAGGAAGTTGTCCCACCCTATCGTAGTCTGACTGTGGTAGGTGGGCGATCCGCTCGTGAACTCTGTGGGCTGGGATTGGTGTACCTTGGAGCCAATGGTTCAGGCCCCACAGGAGTAGGTCCAGGAGGGCTGGGTCGGTATTCACTGACTCACATCTGTGCCGAAGGATGTCTTAAGAGCCGCGTGCCATTGGCGGACGCTCTGGGTTGGGGCATGTGGGGTAGTGTTTAAAATCTTCAATGGGCTCATCGCAGGATGGGCAAACACTGGGGTACTTGACAGGGTCCAACTTTCCCGCTGGGAGCCATCCGTGTAGAAACTTGACAAGGAACATGTGTGGGCCGTCTTTGAACGTGTTAACGGAGCGTTCGGGGAGCTCTGCCAATCTATGTCTGCAAATGCTGCTTCCGACACTTGAGTCTTCTGCATTATATACGTCTTGAGTTCCTTTGTGCGGCGATGATCTCTGATGTGCTTGTGGTGCTTGGAGACGACTGTTTGTCCATTATAGATAAGGTTGCAGTGAGTGCCTGAGATCATTGGAGCTGGGGTGTTCTTATGCGAAGAAAGACGCTGGTAATTTCCAGCCAGTTTGTCAGCCTGGACATGGAGTTTCGCGGACCGGCTCAATTTACCCAGGGCAACCTGTCTGTCCTGATGGCCCTTGATGTGGTGGAATGTTATCTGCGGGAGGAGTTTGGCAAGACGAACAAGCGCCTGCAGAACATCCCAGATAGCTTTGAGGGCGTCGTTGCGAAATTGGGGGCGGGATTGTTCACCGGCTTCGTTAACATGGTCGACCAAGACTTGGTTGTCCTAGTATACATGCATAGATGCCAGAGTAAAGTCGTAGTATTCTCTCAGCAGGAACAGAAACTGAAGAATGTAGCATTTTCCACATGCTTCAGCGCGATAAGAGTCCATTGGTGATCCGTAGGCGGGGCCACTTCCCTCTATGATAGTGGTACCATTCTTTAGGTTCATGGATCATCCGAAGGTGCCCTGGTTGCTGGCTACAGAGCCGTCGCACGCCGATGAAGGGCATTGCTGGCTCTCCCGGAGCTTGGATACAATTTCTTCGTAGGAGAACTTAGATTCTAGGGCTCCGAGCATGTCGCGGCACCAGTCCTGTGAATCTAGGTATTCTTCGAAGCATACGGGAGTACGAGGTCTAGTTTTCTCAAGAGAACATTGTGCTGGCCCCTTGGAACGTAAAACCCATTGTGGCCTTCGAAACAATCGACTGTGTAGCATGACTGGGGGAGAAGGGTGACTATAACAATACTCATCGTGCCTGCGACTTGTACTACGTAGCATACCATTAACGTCGCGGGTTTAAAAAGAATTCCTGGTTTCTATGCGTCACGCAAAATTATCTTTATACTCGTCAATGAAAATCAATTTGGTGGCAAGGTTGAGAATGCTGTTGATGTGATAGGATCCCAGTAGGATCAGTAGGATCGATCCGGCCATGATGTAGGTCCCCACGCGTCTCGACATGTCGACGTTGTCGGGATGAGCTTCGGCGTCGTTCCACAATGTGTTGTACAAACTTATCATAAAGCTGTACACAAAGGTCATCAATTCGGTTAGAAAGCATCGAAATCCCCATTTGCGATAGATCGCGGTTGCCATTTTGAAGGAGGCATAGCCCGCATCGTTGCTCATACCCAATGCACTCTTCGAGTAGATCACAAGTAGTTGGAACAGAATAGCAGTGAACGCACCGGCAATGACGCACACGGTTGTAGAAATAGTAAAGGAATTCGAGACGAAGGAGCTTTGCTCTTTCGAGAATTTGGTGGATGTCCACAACCGCAAAGCAGCGTTCATCACGAGGGCTGTCAAGGTGCCGTATGTTGCCAATTCGGTGATGCAATGATTCTCTCGACTGAAGTCGAGCGCCACTTCAACAGCTTGACCTCCTCTTACTTGAAGAGCGCCAGAGATGATATGATATGGGAGGGAAACACTACAGATGTACTGGTCCTGGATACAAAGCCGGAATAACAAGATCCAAACTTTGATGTCGCTGCTGAAGTCAATGCCGCCTTGCAACAGCCTATCTTTCCCATAGGTATGATCATGGTAGATGGTAGTCTTTTCTTCGATACTACTACTTGCCAAGTACAATGGGTATCCAGTAACGGTTTACAAGATCAGACTGATGTTGGCAGCGATGTGATGGCAGACTACCACGCCGTTGATGGGCAGATTCAAGATTGGATCTTTTGTCAAAAACTACTCTCATCTCGTAGAAAGAAGTAAACTTCTTTACTGCGATTGTGAAAAGCGAATGACAAATTCACAGTCAGACTATCTCGGAGTTTTGACACACTCGGAATAGTTAACTCAACGTTGATCATAGTTTGTTTTGACTGTGAGTCGAGTTTTTGTTGCTACCGTACTCTCAACGGTACTCTACCGTATCTAGCTACCTAGCTAGTAGAGAGTAGAGAGTGGCGAAGCCATGATTCCCTACTTCTCCTGATTCCCGAGTTTTTTGTAGCATACAGTAAATCCCCACACTCGAATACCCTACACATTCAAAACTTGCGGACGACTACGATCCCTCCTTCCATCAAGAGAGTATATTCGTTTCACTGCCATGTCTTCAACAAACATCGACAGTTTTCTGCCATCCACGAAAATACCTAAAGTCCTACTCCAGTATTACTCAAGGAGAGATGGAAGCACTGATTGACCCACAATCGACCTGTGCCTCTGATTGGATAAATTCTACTATCACGCACGATTCCAACGACACTTCGGTCATTCTCCACACCATCAAAGCGTACGGCTTGCTTTTTGGCGTCTCCCTCGTCGCATTTTGTCTCCTCCGTCAATGGTTTCCGAGGGTCTACAATGTTCGCAACTGCGTCGAAAAGTACAAGACACCACTAGCTTCAGATCAGAGAGGCTGGGTGTCTTGGATGTGGAAATTGTTCTTTGTGACAGAAACACAACTGCTTGACGATTGTGGTATGGACGCACTCTGCTTCAGTCGAATCTTTTCGTTTGGCATCAAACTGTCTGCCATGGGTATGTTTCATGCCCTGTGGCTAATGCCTGTATATGGTACAGAAAGCTTGGCACCGTTGATCAAGGACAATGATCCTATTGCCACTGTTTCAATTACCAATCTTCCTTCCGGGTCCAATCGCTTTATTGGCACAGTCGTGGCTTCCTATTGTATCTTTTCGTTTGTCATGTACTTGATGTTACAAGAATTCGAGTGGTTCACACAGACGCGGCACCGTTTTTTGACAAAACTGTTGCCACGGAATTATACGGTTTACGTCCAATGGGTCCCCAACGAATTTCGAAACAACAAAGCCTTGCTGCAATTCTTCCAAGAGGGATTTGCCCCAAATACAGTATTGAGCGCACATTTTGCATTAACAGTGGGAAATCTCAAAGTTCTGCAAAAGAAACGAGCCAAAATACTGGACCAGCTGCAAGTGGCAATCGATCATAGATCATCTTCAATGGATTATGAACATGGAGAAGAGTCCTCTGCCGACCATCCCTTCGAAGCACGAAGTGATTCTGAGATAGAGATATTGTACCAAGAATTGGAAGAGATGAACCGTCAAGTGTCAATTTGTATTGATGAGGTTGAGCAAAGGGCGATCGTTTCTGGTAATCCTGATAACAATCAACGGTCACTTGAAAGTGCTTCATCGTCGCATGAAGGAACGTTCTTGCTTGATCAAGACGAAAACGAGATTGAATCTGCATCTAACACTTGCCATGGCGAAAAAGTTGCACTGGCACCCAAAAAGGTTGATTCCTATCTTTCGCTTGGAGAGAATGCTCACTCCTATCATTCTGCCCTGGACGCCGTTACGGACACCTTGCTTGATGCAGCAACCACAGTGGAAGAATGGAGCGAACAAGTTATGAGAGACACTGGTAGGGCAGTGTTAGAATTGGTGTCAAGTAAAGATGGTTGCATCTTGCCTTCGGCTTTTGTGACGTTTACTTCTTTACGGGGAACTCATACGGCTCTACAAATGGTGCAATACCCAGCGTTTTACGCAATGAAAGTATCAGAGGCACCACAACCCGAAGACATCTTATGGTCCAATGTGGGGAGGGCGCGCCAAGAGCTCAAGATGTTTTCTATCGTTAGTCTAGCCTTGACATTAGTTGTTTGTCTATTGTGGACGGTCCCAATGGCTTTTATTTCTTCTATTGCCAATCTAAATGGACTGCGGGATCAATTCCATTGGTTGGATCAAATCCTTACAAGTCATCCTCGGCTCGAAGTTTTTTTCAACCAGCTTGCACCTATTTTGATTCTTGTGGCTGTTCAATTGATGTACCTTATCGCCGAGCTTTTCACGGTATTGGAAGGACCGATTTCAGGGGCAATTGTACAGAGTCGAATGTTTGTCAAGCTATATTGGTTCCAGATCACTCAGGTACGAGGCATTCGCTGTATCGATCGAAAGATCCTACCCCCAAAGATTTTTGTCTCAGCCATTTTCGATTTTCCAGACATTTTTCATTTCAGCCATAAGTGGTTCGGTATTTGCCGTACTGTCAGATTTGATAGCTTCACCGAGCTGCGTTGTACAACTGCTCGCTTCGTCGCTTCCAGGGCAGTCAAGCTTTTTCATTCAATTGATATTGGTACAGACACTTATGGGCATGTCCTCAGAACTATTGAGGCCTGTTCCTATCGCCCTAGCCCTGTTTCGATCCTGCATTGGACCTCGCTCTACCGAACGAGAACGAAGAAAAACTTTTTTGTTCATGCGTCCGCTGGCAGATCCAGTGAATTTTTACCAATGCAATCGACTCTCTGCGACCGTGCTTTATTTCATGGTGTTTTTTGTGTACACAACTATTGCTCCAATTTCTAATTTCTTCATTTTTATTTGTTTGCTGATCCAGAAGTGTTGCGTTTTACATCAATTGGTTTACATCTACCCTCCTTTCCCGGATTCAGGAGGCAAGCTTTGGCTGCACTTTTTCCGGTTTGTGCCACTGGGCATGATGATTTCTCAAATCACTATTATTGGAATGCTAAGCTTGAAGCGTGCTAGTCACGCATCCATCGCGATGACTCCATTGTTCATTGTTACGGTTTTGTTCTGGCACTCCGTTCGGCAGGAACATTTTAAATTAGCAGAGTTGCTGTCGGCCAAAGAGTGCAACAAAGCAGATCTGCAGCACGCTGAAGAAGGAGTGGACTGGGAATTTCTTCAAGGCAAATATGTCCAACCAGAACTTCGTGAACGGTTTGTTTCCCCGGAGAATAGAGCTCATTACAGGGTGCACAATGGCGAATCTTAGAATCATTCTAGATCTCTAGCTGTACGTCGTAGAACACAAATAATCACGACAGAAATCTGTAGGTAGTCTGGAGTAAGATTACTACGTTGAATTCGTTGGAATTAGGCTAACAACTACGGAGTACGGTACTCCAATAACAGTAAACGATGCCCGCGTTAAGTTCAGGTAGATGTACGCGCGCGAGCCAATGGTCATTTTTGACTGCCACTCGTCTCTCTCATCAATTCCTCAGTCAACAACAAAGCACCATCCATGATGATGTAATGAGCAACAGTTATCATCTCACTACCACACTCAGCAGCATGTCTCGACGCGCCCTTTACAGCCGATTCCATGTCGCGACGGCTTTTATTGCAGGTTGTTGTATCGGCAGTCTCTTGTTGACTGCCGTTCACTTTTCTCATCTCGACAACTTCCAACAAATCACGGCAACTACCTCCGATACGTCACATCATCATCCACTGAAACACCACCAGCATCAACAGAAACAGATACAAACTGCTTTATCTAAAAAGGATGCTGGTGTTCAGGAAGAAGCACCATCAGATCCAGAAAAAAAGAGCGTCGCCTTTTCCAAGCCAAAGCAAAATATTGCTGCCAATCACGACAATATTGTGCATGCAGTGGCTGGATTAAAATGTGATAATCACGGTGGACCGTCGGCCGAAGCGGCGCAAGAGATGGTATATTGGCGAGATCTTCCACAAGACAACACCTGGACGTCGCCGTTCCTAAAAAAGGACGGAACACGACAGTACTTGACCTTTGAACCGGACGGTGGAGGGTGGAACAATATTCGAATGAGGTGCGTTACAAATCTCCAAATCAGCCCTATACGTCGTCTTTACCACGGTTGACATGCATATTTGTTTCATTTATCTGCAGTATGGAGACGGTCCTCACAATGGCCCTGGCGATGGGACGCGTACTGGTGCTTCCCCCTTCCCAAAAAATGTATTTGCTTGGGAAAACCAATTTCAATTTTGCTGATTTCTTTCCACTACAGGAGTTGGCAGAAGAACATGAAGGACTCGAGATTATCACAATGGAGCAGTTCTTGGAAGAGACCATGGGAAAACTCAAAGATACTACCACGCAACAAATCGTCTATCCTCCGTCGAACAAACGAACCAAATGGGACGGTGACAGCAATGGAATCAAAAGGGAACTGGGTCCGTTTCTTCAGTCTATCGCAGCCAATCCGAACTGGGATCCACGACATTGTATTGCTGCCTTTCCCCAATCCAAAGAGCATCGTGATGTGAAGGCACTGGAACAGGCGATGCGAGAAATTATGAAAGAAGGGGTTGACTTCAAAAATCTGCACGATGAATACATCAATCATCCTACTCCTGTGGATGCTTCTACCAAACATCGGCTGAGAGAATTCCTTGCTGGACGTGACAAGTTGTGCATCTATGACGAGAGCCTACAGAACGAATACATAATCCATTTCCACGGCAAAGCCAAAAAGGATGTCGGAGGACGACTTCTTGTGCATTTCTACGCATTTTTATTTTTTCAAGACTGGAAAACGGATCTCTGGATGAAGCGATTTGTGAGGGATCATGTTCGATATATTGATGAAATTCAATGCGCCGCGGCCCGTATTGTATCGGCAATCCGTTCCACCAAACTGAAAACTTCTGACAATGGTCAATTCGACAGCTTCCACATTCGCAGAGGGGATTTTCAATATAAGTCAACGCGTGTTTCAGGAGAAGAAATCGTCGCAGCTGCAAAAGACGAAATTCCTACAGGGAGAACCGTCTACATTGGAACTGACGAGCGCGACAAAAAGTTCTTCAAACCACTGCAGGAGCACGGTTGGGAGCTTCTTTTCTTGGACGACTTTATGGATCATGTGGGCGATATCAACCCAAACTACTATGGCATGATCGACCAACTTGTCGCAAGTAGGGGGCACACCTTCTTTGGGTGTTGGTTTTCGACATTTACAGGTACGTACGTTGCTGCTTTTGTGAGTGCATCCTCCTAGATTATTGCAATGCGTATCATGTCTTTTTCTCTTTGTACACAGGATATATCGTTCGACTTCGTGGCTATCACACCCAAACCAGTGTTCTAGATATTGCAGATGGCAGCCCTGAGTCAATAGCGTATCAAGAGGGTCGCCTCCCCCATAGTTACTACTACGCCATGCTTGAAAACAAAAACAAGCTCCATGACTATTGGCCGATCAAGCAAGCTTTTTATGCGAGAGAGTTCCCAGCCTCGTGGTGGCGGCTCGATTTTGATGTTTCTGACTAAAGTACAAACATAATTCAGAGCTAGCTAGTTAAAGTGTCCAGTTTTCCATCTCCAATGGAATTGCATCACACATCATGACAATGGTACTTCTCTACTCAGACAAAGCTAGTAGTAGAGTCGTTTGGAACAGCCCCGTCGTACGTTTCGGTGCCGGCAAAATCACCAATGGACCAGAACGCTGGGTTTGTATCACGGATGGCTCCACCCAATTCACAGTCATATCCAATGGAGACGGCTTGAGCAATGGGAATACGGCCAGCGGTTTTTGTGACTGTCATTACTTGTGCGTCCACTAACGGTTCTGTGGATTGAGAGGAATTGGAACTGTCTTGCCGCAGAGTATCCGAACTACGGTTTCTTGGTGGGAGAATTGTGAACGAGTTGCGACACGCTCCATCTCTTGGGACGACACTGTACTCGTGAGAATGGACCCGTAACGTGTCTTCTGACATGATACGACGATGATGAGCAGTCTGCTGTTGTCGCTGCTGCTGCTGCTGCTGCTTCTTGTCCGGCACGGTGCGCAATAACCATGTCTTGGTTCGAGCGGCATTCCATCGGACACCATTACCGACCGCTTGGTCGTTTTCATATCTCAAAATATCCAAATCGCCGTTGGGTTTCTGCCGTTTGAACTTCCCTTGCTTCTTCCCACGTTGAAAGTTGCCCTCGAGGACAGTCCCATCGGCGAAGTAATAGCGACCGAATCCATGAAAGTAATTTGAGTCCCAGTTACCAACATACAGGTCTCCGTTGGAAAACTTGAGTTTGCAGTCCGGCCCGCCGCATCGTTGTCCGTGTTGGTAAGCTCCCACATACACATCTCCGTTGGCGAAGGTTCGTTGGCCTTTACCATGCATCTTATTGTTCAACCAGTCGCCCGTATAACAGGAGCCTGTGCGTGGATGAGAATGTGCCATGAGTAACAAAGGTAAACAGCATTCCCAGGATCGTCACGTATCAAACAATCATTCGTACCGTCTCGATGAAACATAGTGCCGGTGCCCGTGCGTTTCCCGCACACGAAGCTTCCCACATAGCGATCTCCATTGTCCCAAATCAGTTCCCCATGAGGACCATGACGTTGACCACGATCATTGTACTCTCCGATATAGACGACTGTCGTGGCCATGGTAATCATCCTTTCCTCCTCACGTTGTTCATTCCCTGTTGTAATTCGGTGAAGCAAATACTCATTCTCAAAGTCATTAACAGAATAGATAGCTTTGGGACTCAACACGGCAGTAACCGCTGCATTGGAGTTTTCATCTTGAAAACTCTCCAGTGTGGAAAAGGAAGAGGAGAGTAGCGATGTTGTTGCTGGAACTTGTTGGGGCAATTGTCCATTAGTGGCATCCGCAATAGCAGCGATGCAAACCCAACAGGCTCCCATGGAAGCTGCCGTTTCAGCTTCTCCAATCATGTGGTTGCTAGCTACTTGAGCTGATTGGAACATCGATGACAGCTCAAAGTCACGGAGATTTTTGTGAATGTGAACGGTCCCATCGGTTGCCATTCCGGTCGTTTTGAAGGATCGATTTGCATTTGTGCAGGCGGTAGCTACGTATTCACAGTCAGTCCTATTATCTTGGTTACCACAAAGCGGACATCCATTCGCATGACGGGGATCGTCATAATGAGGTGGTATCGATGCTTCCAATTCATTCCGATGACGATGAAATGAGTTACTAGTGATCGAGTCTCCTGCCAAACTCCAAGTGCCGACGGGCAAGCCAACCGAGCTTGGTTCGGAGGAAGCAACAGACTGCGACATGGTGAGAACGATGGCGGGTGAGAAACGACAGAGGTATGGCGGTAGGTAGGGCTTGGGTTTGGTTGGATCCAATCGGCAAGACGATGACGGATTCTAGAGGTGATGGGATGGATGATGAATTGTTGGAACATTTCACCCAACGATAAGAGTGGTGACATTGCAACAGCTCACTAAAATGTCTGTTCGAAGGGTCTTGGCTGGTCCCGGAGCACCCTTGGAAGTGGTCGATTATCTAACACCAACAGTCTTCTGTACTACGATGTGGTCGCAGCGTTCTCGCCGGATGTGACTGTGAATCAGATGTGGGGGTAGGGGTCATGGGGTCATGAACGCATGGAAGTGTGATCGCCTGGCATTTTATCAAACGAGAAAAGTACTCGGAGTACTACATACGTATTATGGAAATCGTTAAAACTTAAAACGCTTGTCGAGGAGAAATCAGAGAAGGACCATAAAAATGTCGTACTGTAGGTCCGGATGTTCGAATGTACTCCGTGGTACGGTATGTAGTCTACGGTAGTGATAGTTTACCGGTACTTACCAGTAGTCGAAGTACGGTAGACTACCGGTATCGTATTTTGTATGACGTACCCTCTGTTGTAGTACCAGGTACGTGTTAGGTACGACCTACTATCGTAAAAGGATGTTCTTCTTTTTATGTACGTAATCCAAAAATAGTGTCCATTGTGAACAAATGATGATTGGTGACTTAACGTTCAATTGCATCTTTAAAATAGATGCAAAATAACTGTTCGTTGAATCCAGCGCTACTACGTATCATAGAAGGTGGAGTGCATGAAAATGGAGAGTACGACCTATTTATGAGCTCAAACTTGGGCTATTTTGCCAGAGTTCGCGATTATGGTTCTGTTCGTAGGAGGAAATTTCTACGTCGGCCTTCGGGTTTTTGCGGACATACCTCGAAATGAGAACAAGCTATCAAATCTGGACTGTTTTCTGACAACAATCACAAGCCCACAAATAAAAAAAAACGAAATAAATCTACCCTATAATCAATTCTACCCAGCTAGTACTAACCCTCGAACCACAGTTACACGCCGATCCAATATGTCGTCCTTGAGCTACTGTTTGCTCCCACCATTGCAGCGAAGTCACCTTTCCCACGATGCAAGCTCAAGCTATGCCCTCACCAATTCAGGACGGACGGCGGAGCAAGATCAACGAGTCAAGTTTCTCCTATTTGTTAAGATCTTGTTTCGTTATCTTCGAGCAACCAAGAATGTGGTTCTTTTGGCTCGAGCGGAATTGTTGGTGCAGATCATCGTACAAGAGCATCGTACCGGCCATGCACATTTTGAACCGCTCTTTGACAACGTCGAGACGAGATTACGACTATTGGTCGGGGAATATCATTGGAGGAGAGCACATTCCTTGATGATGTTTTATCTCCGAAGAAAAGCAAGCAGCCTTAAACCTGGTATTTCCGAACAAAGAACACGCAGGACACCCAAATGAGAGCAGGAACTCTAACGACTTTATATAATGGGACTGTCTGAGGGATTATCAAAGGACGACTTTGGGTGGACGTTGCCCCGTCTCTACTAGGAGCACCATACACTACTCTATCTCCCGCTATTTTAATTCAGTACTACGGTAGTATTTTAAAACGCCCAGATCACACTGATTTCCTATCCGCTGCTTGCATTGTCGTTATCACACTGCATGCTCGAGCAATGATTTCGATTCCAGAACGATCAGTCGAGTGTCGGTCAAGGAATGAGTATGTTGGACCTTGAAGTGTAGTCTGGTTCGGATCAATTATATATATACTTTTTCAAGGAGTAATTTTTTGTCTTGATTGAAGTACAAACCTCTTCCCGAACCCAGACCACTCATACTCCACCGGTAGACGTAGTTACTTACTTAAAATAAGATCGAAAAAACGAATTTATCCAATACTCTACTAGAGAGTATTAGTCGTGCTGCGTACCGGTGGTGTTTTAGAAGATTCAAATACCGTTGTTCATATTACTAAGTATGAAATAGTAAATAGTAAAATATAATAACAATATTATTTTATTTTTTCTACTTTTTTTGTGCAACGTATGGAGTACGACGACGTATGTATTCCCAAATTCTCGCTCAAAACCCGAAGCGAAGAGAGGAAAAAGAGTCAAGAATTTACAGCTGGAAAGCTATGGAAGTCGCTGTCGCAGGAAAAGCTTCACATCATGGAATCACTCCGTCAACTCAATACTCTACTACTTCTCTACCGGTAGTAGAGTATCAAAAAGAGCAAGAAAGCATAGCGAACAACCTGAACATACGTAGTCAACTACTTGGTAGTACGGAGTCTAATAGACTACTGGTAGTAGGAGTGGAATGATTTATTGTCACTCTTACTTACGACCTACGTACCGTAGTATTATCACTACTGGCAAAGAATCACACATGATGCGCTATTCTACGTCGCACTTTGCCATTAACTGTTAACCATAATTAACTTACAGTTAGTTGTAAGGCAAGCGAAACTTCGGGAATGACGCTTCGTATGACTTGTTCGAAGCTGCCATCCATCTCTGAATGCCGGTACCCTCTCAGTCATGAAAGGATAAGTCAGCAACACTTCTTGGGCTGTGTCTTGGAAAATCGTCCTTCACTAATTGCGTATGAGTATAATATGGTGCATGTACTTTGTTTCGCATTTTCGTGGGAAGAATTATGTCTGGGCGTTTCTGCAAGAAATGATAAAGCGCATTGGCGCCATAGACCCGATCTGCTTGCTCCAAGATAATGGGCCAAAGACGTCTGCAAAATTTCTTTTTGTCAACGCCATCGTAGTCTTCGCCTCCTCGTCTGTCCAAGAAAAGGAACACTCGACCAGCTTGATTCAGTAGCAGATAGTGATACATGAGTTTTTCAACATCTTGCCATGCCGATTGTTGGTTAATCGTTGATGCTCCAACATCCCACAATGTCATCGACTCGAGACACGATGAATGTGCCAACCCGTCGTGCACTAGTGCTTTCAATGCCTTCAAAGAAATGATATTAGAGTCAAGCTGCAAAACTCGCAACGATGAAAGGTGTTGGTTTTTCAAAGCACGCGCCAATGCAACAGCGCCATCATCTCCAATATTATTGTATCCAAGATATAGCTCTTTCCAGTTGACGGCACATCGTTCACTAATTATTTCCCCCCCTCTCAGTAGTTTAGTGAGACCCCTACTTTCCAACTGACAGTTGATAAGAATCAAAACTCTCAACGAGCTTAGTGCTGAAATTGCCAGTAACGATTCTTCCTGCAAAATGTTTCCTGACAAGTTGAGGCTTTTGATACGCTTGTGGATTGGATTTTCCACCAAATAATCTTTGGAACTTCTTTTCTCGTGAACTAAGGCTTGTAAATACGTGTTGAGGCCAAAGGCGCCAGGAGTGGGCGCATCGGAGGTGCTGGAAGTCAGTCCATTTTCGGACATATTTTCCAGTACCAGCTCTGACAGGTACTCTAGACTGAGTAAAGGAGACAAATCTTTCAGCAATGCGGAATTCTCGGATAGGTCCAATGCCTCAATCCACAAAAAAGTCGACACCAACGCTCTTAGGTCGGTTGGACGAAGGCCACAGTGTCGTAGACTCAGTCGCTGCAAAGAGTTGTTGAGTGTGCTGCACAAATCCCCCATCCCCCTTCCCGTCAAGAAGAGCTGGAGGTTGTTGGACAAGTCTAGTTCAACAAGATTCGATAGTGAATCCATCCAGGTTGCCAACGACGACAGGCAAGATTCAGGAAGAGACGGTGTTTCTACAATGTTTCCGCTGCCATTGACGGCTGTTTTGTTTTCGCCATTATTCTGTATATCAACATCCCATGTATTACTTGAAAGATTCAAAACTTGCAGTGGAGCCTTGCGGGTCTTTTTCTTTTTTCTCTTGAATTCTTGTTCAGAAGAATTCCTTCTGGTTGAATACTCTAAATATGCCTCGGACAGTGATTGAATAGTTTCCGCAGATAGTTGGCACTTGCAAAGGATTATGGCCTGGAGAGAATGGATAGCTGGTGCAATCCACGAGTCTGCTGCATACTTGAGATTGCAGTCTTCCAAGGTCAGGTGGTACCACGAACATGGCTTCGACTGACAGCTGGAGGATTTCGGAAGACGTTTTGGAGAAAGCCCCCGTACAACGATTTGTTGGATAGGTCTCATCGCTTCCAACAATAGATTGTGATTGATGGAGGCGTAGACATCCGAAACATCAATGGCACTAAAATTGTTATTCTTGTTTCTTCGTGGCTCCTCGACGTAGCTGAGTTCCAAACGCACCAAACTAGTGTTGTAACTTAGCGCCCATGCTAGTTCCCCCAAAGCCATTTGAGACTGAATTGTTACAACCAGCTCTCGCAGCGAACAATTATCGTGGCAAAGAATCGTGTTCCAATTCAACCTGTCGACGCCATTCAGTTCTAGATATTCCACAGCGGTGGCCCTGCCGATAGATCGCGACAGACTGTTCAATTGATCGTTTGAGTACTCGTCCAACTGCAACGAAGTCAAATTCAGCACGCCATCATCTTTTGGCCCTTGCTCCACTTCCCGTTTGTGCAGATCTTCTTTTAGCTCTGCCGGCGGGGATATTCGTTTCGAGCAAAGATTGTACAGAAAAGGATCCTCCACTGGAGATGGCCTAGTCGATGTCATCGTGTGTTGTTTACGGGTATTTTCACGCAAAGAGTGGGAAAAGATAATTGTTTTGGCATTCCCATTTACAGCGATGTGAAAGCACAATAATCTTTCCTACCGTTCCAGCTTTGGCAAGGAACGTGCGGATCCCGGATTGCCTGCCATCTACGACTACCGGTTCGTAGTACAACTTGGTAGTGCACCTTTGGTTTTGACTTTTTTGTTGACTGTGATGAGAGGAGTCCATTCTTCTTCCTAATAAAATCTCTCGACCGTTGCTTGGCGACAATTTCAAATTTTGATATGCCCTTACTGTTAGTAAGAATTGGAGGGCAAACTCATGATCGAATTGGTCGAGTACACAGTGTAATAACTGTAAAAAATACTAGTATTATAATCATGTGACCGTAAAAATTTAAAATTAACAGTAAGTGGAGTGCGAGTACGACGAACGACCCATCCTGGTACTCGTACGAGTCGTACGGTGGTATGCATCATTCATTGTCGTGGGATTGGTGAGTGAGGGTATGGACTTTCTTTAACCCAGGTTTATGAGAGCCTGGACAACTAAAGGATTCATAGTCGATCAAGCAGCGAAATGATGGAAGAGATCATCACAGCAGTAGTACAAGCTACTGCATGGCATCATGCATGACTGGTTTCCGAGATTGTGTTTTTATTATTAAGAAGTCGGAAGTTGGCCTAGGGGAGAGGGGGAAGAATGCCTTTACATGATTCCTGTTGAAAGAGTTGTGGTAGGCACTGACATTTCTGTGGAAGAAATGGCATCAAAACTCAGCTGAGTGTCATGTGCAGAGGGACGGCACCGGTTCAGCATTGGAAATACTGTTGGTGCTTGACATGGAAGGTATCTTTTACACGTACAATCTACCCGATTTGGTTGCAACAGGTAGAAGATATCAACACACCCAACATGTTAATGTGGTTATTGCTTCCTCTTTTTAGGGTCAAGTAGCTGTGGGCACAGCGACAGCTGCTGCTACAAGCACTGTAAATGGGGATGTGTTGAACTGGGAAAGAAAGGATGAATTCTTTGCTGACCTTGAAGCTGATCACGCACGTTTTCAGCAGGGAGCAGAAGCTACTGTTGGTGCTGGAAGCAACACTGTTGAGTCAATTTGCTGTCTACTTTCCCATCATGTCCAGCTTGGACAAAGCCTACCTTAGCATTCAAGCCACCTCTGCTCCCTTTGAGAGAGTTTTCAGTGCAGCTTCAATGCTGATTGAGAAGAGAAGAAACCGCTTGGACCTGAGTTGGCTGGAAAGATGCTGTTTGTTGCTGAGAACTGGGACGTGCATAAAAAACATTTACTGGACATGTTGTCAGCAGCTGCTGAGAGCAGAAGGAGGAACAGGTACAAGGGAGTGAACCTCCTGCTGCAAATTAGACAACTGCATTTAAAAGAAACATGCAATCATTGAATTTTTAGCTGCTATGCTAAAAGGTTATGACTGGGGTACGACTGGGCTGTAAGGTGATACCAGTCATGAACTATAACCAGGTTATCACCTAGGTTATCTTTGGAGCATCCAAAAAATGATAGGTACTTAGGTGGGAGTGATACCCTTCACTACATACATGACAATCACTGGTTTGGACTTTCCCTCATTAATGGGATTTTCCTCCTTTCCAGCAGTTCTGAGTGGTGGCTGAGCAACAGAGGAGTACTGCTGAGTGGATGGAAAGCTGTTGCATGATAGGGTGACAACTGGTATTAATAATAGTTGGCGTAGCCTTAAAATAGAATTTCCTTGTATTACTGTTCCGTAGTATCGTTACTTCACCTACATCAATATAACTTGCCTACCCTACGTTGTACTACAGGAAGATCCGGAAATTAACCCCACGAATGGTTGAAATTACGGTTCGGCGCGACCACAGAATTATCTTAAGGGATGCAGCAGAATCCATCATCCAATACCGGTCTACCGGTACTTCAAAAAGCGGCACATTGTAAGTAGGTTCTTGCATCCCTTGAATGTTTTTTCCGTTGAAAGATAACCCCAACCTCAAGGAAACTAACTGTCGTGGGTTTTTTTCCGGATCTTCCAGTACGGCGTGTCCTTTTCACATAAAAAATACTTCGAAGTAATACCGTAATTACAGTTAATAAAACATAATTGTATTAGGTCCCGTCCTATCGAGAAGGGGCAATTGTGTGCTCACCATGACGTCGTAATAGAGAGAGGACAGAGAGAGCATAGCGTTCATGCAACTACCATAGAAAAAGCAGTCCCTGCAATGCGGAGGAAGGAAACTGGCCGTTTGTGAAGTGAGGATAGAACCAAACCGATCGTGTTTCAACTTTTTGATCTTCCAACCCAAGCTTTTGTTCCACAATGGAAGCCTGGCACATTGCTAACGACCACTTTCGTCGATATTCCTGGTCGCTCTCCCGTTCAAAAGATACGTTGACTGACGATAGTTCGGAACTACTGGAATCGTCAACCTCGCCATCCGGTGATGCGGAGAAAGGGCAGCTTCTGCTGTTAACATTACGACATTCTCATCATCCGAAGTCGTCTCCCAGTCGAGTGTTGTTTGGTACTTTACTATTGGGCCTCATTGTCCTCATTGTTCTGAAAATGCTCGCGATGGGATGGCACACGGCCATGTCTGAGGAGTAGGAGGTAGGAGGTAGGAGGCGATCTTAAGAATGGTGGATTTCACTACTACTACTAGTACTACAAAGGCACCTGACAACTGAAGCGGTCATAGAATTCTGCACGACTGTTGTCACTTACTATCAATGTTATTACTACTAGTACATTTGTTTTATTGACTACTCTGAGTACATTCTCTGGATGAAAAGTAAAAGTAGTAAGTAATGCTTCTAGGTAGTCTATTACCGGGTAGTACGAAAGCAACGTTATTACAGAACTTCTCTCCGACTATTGTCACCTTGTAAAGTTCTTCACTATCATTTATCATTCAATTCTATACTCGTCGATCAGTGTCGTCTGTCGTCTCCACAACCTTTCATCTGAATCACCAATTTTATCAAGGATGGCCAAATATAACCCATTTTATGATGTTCTTCTTCAATCTCCCCCTTCAAAACCATCATCTCACTCATCACAGGCTTCCCTGACATTGTCACTTCATACAGTGGTTTACGTAATTCTACGGCGCCATTAAACCTTTAATGACGTCGCAGAATTAGGTAAACCAGTGTAAGATATGAAATGGATGAAAGTATCCAACTATCCAAATCATTGAATGTTATGAATATGTAAAGTGAAATCAAACATTTCTTGTGGAACGGGCTGTCTTTCAACTTCAAATTGACCTGCAAAAGGATTTTCGATGTCACAACACAAACTCCATATGGAAAAAGTGAGAGCTCTCAAACGAGTTTCGGTTTTTGTGGCGTTGACGTCATGTAAACAAAGAAGATCTTCAAACAGAGGGCAATCGAGTGTCTGTCTGTGACGGGAACCAGCACCCCAATGTGCATTGTGCCGATGATTTGCGCCGACGATGATTACCGAGGACATTCCGCTGATGGCCATGGCAAACGACGGTCAATCGGAGTCAATCTTCATAAGAAGAGAGGACTGTGGGTATCATGTTTTAGAGACTACTACAGTAAAAGACGGAAACCAGGTGCTTTCTATAAAAGCAGAAGCCTTCAGTTACCAGAGCGTATCCAATTGCCACTTCTTGTTGGGGAGAAAATGGAAGGTCCCGATCCGCATCGAACGGGCATTTCTTTCCAGTTTCCATGTCTCTTGACGATTGAGGCAGCTGGAAGAACATGCAGCTGTTGACAGCTGCGGATTCGTCGGGGCTGCAAGAAATCCAGAAACAGAATTGTTCGTTCAATTTTATACTGATGATGTTTTTCTGAACTTTCCTCAAACTCATCAGGTACGCACATTCTGTTCCTTCATTACATTTTAAGTTACTCGTATTATTATAAAGGAATGCGCATTAAATGTAACTGTAAATAATAAGGGGATACGACTTACTGTTTACTGTCTGTAAGTCGTATGTACCTACCTACCGGTAGTAATACGTAGTACTACGTATTACGTAATAATTGTCATGCGCATGTGCGGCACAACTCAGAGTACTTACGATACTAAGTCGTAGGTACCTAGTTAGTTGTATACTACCAGTACTCCATAGCTATCGTAGGTATACCTCTTCAACGGTGAAGAAAATGCGAATATTCACGTAAGAACAACATGGGAGAATTGAATTTGGCTCCGTTCCTGATGAGATAAGTGCAGCCACTTTGTGAGCTTTCGTTGCCATAAAGGCTGCACCAATCATACCTTTTATACCAATTGAGGAGGTTTCTTCTTCATTATCCCCCACTTGCGTCCTTTCCATCACCTCTTATAGTATTTTCGTCACCATCTGTTTTGTAGCAGCTGCACAAAATGTTTGTCCTTTTTCTGTATTTTTGGATATGTATCATGTGCAGTACATAATACTTCCACCGTCAACCCCTACAATGACATCGGTATCACACCCAAAGAGAATGCTGCTTGCAAGTTCATTGTGGACATTCACAAATGCATCTGCATGCACCCTTTTTGGAACAAACTAGACATTGGCCCAGAAACATCATCCCCCTTCCAGATTGTCAACGTATCATCAAACTTGAAGAATGTCTCAGTAGAGGGGAAACATGGTATTTTCATCTAACACTCAGCTCCTTTCTTAAAACAAGCAGGACAATGGTCACTTCTGTGCAGCTTTCTCAATGCTGTCACAATAAACTTCAATCTTGGATTGAATCCCTCAGAATTCACCAAACTAGCTTCTCGGAGGACGTCAACAAGAAAATCCAATCCAATGACAAAAGTCATGATACCAACGGCACATACTAAATCTTCTTTGGGACAGAATGGCAAGTGCCTGTACACGACGGTGTCCTTTTCTGACATGACCATGACAATGATACCACGTGTCTTAGAGAATTCCCCTTCACGTGGTAGGGAAGGGACACTTCGCACATGGCCATGGACTGCTCATCCTTTCATTGCTACCAGACCTCATATTAACAAGGAAAATGACAGTCTTATTCGCCAACTGCATTCCAAGTGTGTCTCGGTCTGCATGGAAGCAGACAAATGCCCATTATTTCAAAAGGTCTTGAATGGTATGACGAAGAATTATCTACCCTACCACAAAGCTCGAGACCTTATTGTGACAGATCCTTGTACACCTGTGGACCATTTCCTCACTGACCACAGCATCAAAACCATCATTAGTGCTATTTGGGAGTACCCTGATTACACAAATTTCTTCAATGAAATTGGTGAGGAAGTCTTCTCCCGTCAACAAAATGGACGATACTCTGATATGGCTATTTCACAGTTTTGATTCCCAAACGATACTGTCCTCCCTACCAACGAATCCCATTCCAACCTCATTGCCAAGAACCTACTCTAATCAGCCAACAAAGCAACACAGATGGGATCCAGCCTAATGTCCAGCTGTTATACTTCCCTCCCAAAAGAAGCGACCACGGATCCTCCTCAGTCAGCAAACTCCATTCTTATCGTGATACTTCTCTCACTCTTCACTACTACCTGTTATAGCTTCATAAGATGTTACTTGTGCCATATTTTAGACTACTAATAATACGTCGTAAAAGATGGAATGTTGATTACTGTAGTATTTCATTATTATTTTTTGAAGAACCGGCGTACAATCTACTGGAGTACTGTTAGTAACACAATCCACGCCGGAACTCGACGCCCCATCGGAGAGGTCTTCCTGGTCTTTTTATTACCACTCCGAAGTCTGTCCGCGCGGCATCCGCAGCAGAGCGCAGCCCCGACTCCTTCGATTCAAAAGTTGCCAACGACAAAACACGCCCCCATCAGCTCTCTCCAACAAATCAACTTCCAGTCGACTCTCATGGAGGAAGAGCTGTAATTTCCAAGAAACACATTGCAATTTGACGTCGTTGAAGCATGTAAGTTTTGTCGTAACCTGTTGAGGAAACGCTTACTCGTTTGGTGGAACAGGATGTGGTTATTTACAAGTATTTATGTTTCATGGTGTTGAAGCTGTCTTTCGAAGTGTAATTGAATTCATCGAATGACCAATAGCCGTGTCCGGAGGTGGCTCGAGCGTTGTCTCACATGGCTTACTTTGTTTCATTTTTTAAATCGATTCCCCTCCTAGTCATCCCTCGCTATCTTGAACCATGGTCCGTTGGGAAGGTCACGAAATTGGTGTGCTAAGCACACTGGTTGGTTGTGTTGGAATTTTACAAGGTGCCATGCCTAAGGGATGGGCCAAGTCTTTTATTCACCGCCAACCGGTCGCAGCCATGTCATGCTTTTTGTTTGGAGTTGGTTTGGTCATGCCCGTAACCGTTATTCCTATGCGACGAGCGCTGGGATTTCCGACGAACCAATACGATGCGGAATATCCTGGAACCAAATACCCAACTTACAAGGCTTTGGAGTGAAAAGAGGAGAAAAATTGGATCCACTGAATTCGTACAAGGATGATAGGAAATACCTTCGGACAGTTTTTTCGAGAATTGATAATGACTGTTATCGTGCTCAAGACTTTTGGATCGTTTCCTAACGTTTGTAGACAGCGAATCTTCAGCAAACCATTTTTGTGATTTATGAGCGCAGAAGACGAAGTCCCAAAGCTGGATGGAACCATGACATCCTAATATGATAGCGGCAATTATCTTGATAGTTAGTATTGACGTTCAACCTCTGTATTGGCCGTTTCAAATGAAAGAGTACCAACATGATTGGACCGTGAAGCGATATTAGCCTATATCCAAGTGGCTTACTAGTTAGAAGCCTTCCTTGACTGTTTGTCCAATTCTAAATGATTGTTTGGCATCCGAAAGGATTTTCCCATCCTTTCGTTGTCAAAAAATGATGAGCATCAGCCGCTCTGCTTCCTGTGTCGAACTGATAGAGGATGGTCATACTAGCTGGACGTCATTTCAAGTCTTGCATTGTGTTTCGTTTGTTCGTGGACAACCATAAATTTGCAAGAAGCGATTCTTGCTGCCAAAAAAAAACAGAGGGGACTACCTAGGTGGAAAAGTACTAGGTAGTTCTGCCGGCTCGGAATGTTGCGAGCGATTGAATGACGTGATACCATTGCATTTGCAAGATCGTTCTTCGTTTCAACATTCTACCGCAGTAGTAGTACTAGTAGTATTTACATCATGATGAATTACCCCCCTGAGTGGATCACCTTGTCGTGGTAGGGGGGCTTAACCCAGGTTTGTCAGAGCCTGGGGAACTAAGAATCCACAGACGATCTATCAGTGCAACGGAAGAGATCGTCCCAGCGGTAGTACAAACTACTGCTGTCTTGTGCATGGCATCATGCAGAATCGGCGGTGGCCGACCGGAAAGATCGTGTTTCTCTTATTTAGTCGGAAAGGGGCTAAGGGAGAGGAGGAAGAATGCTTAATGCATGATTCCTGATAGAGTTGTGATGGGCACTGACATTTCTGTGGAAGAAATGGCATCATAACTCAGCCGAGTGTCAAGTGCAGAGGAACGGTACTATTTCATTGGGAATATTACTGGTGCTTGGCATGGAAGGTTTCTTCTACACGTACAATCCGCACTATTGGGTTGCAACAGGTAGAAGACATCAACACACCCAACACAATTTATGTGGTTAATTGTTGCCTTCCCAGCATTGTTTTTGGAAGACCACGCCAAATCTGACATTCACTGGTTTGGACTTTTCGTCATCGTTGATGAGGTTTTTGCCTTTACAGTCCTGAGTTGTGGGCAACAGAGTGCTGAGTGGATGGAAAGCTGTTTGCAAAATTGCCCCGCCCTCTCTCTAGTAGGGGGCCAGGCGGGTGAGCTACTTCTCGATGCGGAACTGCAGCTGGATGTTAGTATAGCCTTAAAATAGAATTTTGATAATAGTATTTACTGTGAAAACGATGAGATTTTCTAGCCGACCGCCACAATACTCACAATCAGTATATCATACCTGACTAACAGTAAGTCGTCAAATTCATCATGTAACTGTCAGATTGAGACCTATTCTTCGTGGCCTGTGGGAAAAGTATGACGGTATGATACCCGTAGTTATACCGTACTACCGTCCTCCGATGACCTCTACTCTACTCTAGACTCTACTACTCGTAGCTAGCTAACTAGAGGTACCTACTACCGGTAGTTACGTCGTACTCGTATGATAATTGTTCTTGTATGTATCCTCTCTTTTCAGAACTGCATGCTCGAATCTGAGCAACAAAAGACATCACCATTATTTTATTTATCTACCAACATTGGCTTTTTATCAGAACTCCTGGTTCTCAATACTACTACTACGTATTACTTAGTATTTTATTGAAAAAATGAGTTTGCCATTATTTATTAGAAGTATTACATCTGCATTTCAGGATAATTGATTAGACGATTTATTTATCCAAGTGCATGTCTCTTTCCACATCACAGTCATGTCTTTAGCCATAAAAAGAAAATGTCACTGGGTAACAGTAACAGCGAACAAGTTTTCTTTACATCTTTGTTACATTTATTTCAATTAATTAATTAATACACGTATGTAAAACTCTGTTGCACTTCTGACTGACTTGCAGTCAAATCTGAGCAGTTTTGCGCAAGTACCATGACGGCATTTGTGTCACCGTTGCAGTGGTCACTCGTCCCTGTGGACGCTTCAATAGGTTCCGTTCCTCATCAATCAGCCAAGTGAACAACATCCTTGCATCGAACAGTAGTGTCAATCCTCATAACAACGCCGGAACAAGTTTGTCATGACTAAACGGCCTGGAGAAGATGCGACTTTCCTTTCCGTAGAGATCGAAACTTCTTGAAGATTCAGTACCGCGTACTATTAGTTGTCTCGAGGCTGGCGTTTGCAGTTTCCTTTAGGCAGAGGCAAACGAAGGATCTGAGGATATTCAAACGGAAGTTGCGTAGTGCTTCCTCAGGAGCTTATGAGAGGTGTAGACGAACTTAACGTAGTGATTTGGATAGGCTGCGAAGATGAATCCTTCTGAGAATGAGAACTTTCTGCGGGACGGAGATCCATCGATAAAAAGCTCTGAACCATCTCCCTCTCTACCACAGGATTTCGAATCATACTCATATTCGCAGGATGCATTCTTAACCATTGCTCCGAAAATTACATCGGTTTTCAGTATTGTGGGATGTACATGGATCGTAATTGAAGTAGTGTATTCTTTCGACAAGAGACACAATGTCTACCATGGGATCATTGCGGCAATGGCTTTCTACTGCATACTCGTCAGCATTTGGTATTTTGTTGCTGACTGGGCCGCGGAAAGTGCCTGTCGAGCCCAGGGATATTTTGTACAGTTGTCGTTGGCACCGATGCTGTATTTTGCCATGCTCTTTCTGTACTATGTGCTTGTGATAACTTATTCTATTCCAGAGAAACAATTGACAAGCAACAAAAATTTGAAACTTCGATGCAAATGGCTACGACTCAACTGGCAGCAAATATTCCACATATTCCCTTCAGTTGTCAGCGTAGCGACCGCATCCATTAGTCTCCCACTTGATCTTTATCATCCTTCGCATTCAACAACATGGTGTTGGGTCGCCATGCCATCAACGTCAGAAGAAGTGGATCGAAACTTCCAACAAATTTTTGCATTCCAGTGGGGCTTCTATCTTGCTCCGTGTTGGATTTCTTTTGGTGTCATGGTGGTGACCCTGTTTATGGTATTCCGAGGTGTGGAAACTCAAGAAAAACGCATGAAAAAATATATTTCAGCCAGCGCAAACGTGAAAGGGACGACATCCCTGCCAATGACCCCACTGAAAAGTTCAACAAACCACAGCCGCAATGATTCAACTTCCGTATGTTCGTTGTCACTGAGTACCGTTTTACCGGACGCCCTTCCAAATCCCCCATCATCTTCAAATCCCGCTCCAAACAGAGCTCAAGTTCGATCCATTCCATCCAACGAGTCTTATGGAAAACCCTTGTTACTTAGTCGATTTCGAGAGCATATATTTCGAACTCAAGATTTTTGGGACCATCGACCAAGAACGCGGCAAGTGCTTGTGCAATGTCTTTGCTATGTCAGCGCTTTCTTTTGGTCGAACATTTTCTTGACAGTGAATGAAATCATCCTCTGGAATCAAGGGGTCTATTCTTCAGTCCCATATGCTCTCGTGGCGCTTCAGTGTAGCTACCAACCTCTCTTAGGCTTCTTTATCTTTTTGGCCTATCGACGTCCATTCTACATGCGAATGCGTCGTCAAGGGCTATCTCGTGGGCAGGCGTTGTGGTGCTCATTGAAGTGGAGCCATAATCCATCGGATCGACCCGGCTTACGGAATTCTTTGAACCGAAAACAATTAGTGTCAAGATCTGTTGCAGCTGCGTTCAAATCGGAACGAGGATGGGCGACGAAAGATCATAGTCGTCAAAGATGGAGTGGCACGGAAGAACATCATGATCAGGAATTGCGGCTTTCGGCTAAACGATCGAACATCCGTCGAATACGAACCCTAACTCAACATCTCTGGCCTATTTCGTCAACCGATAGCATCCACTCTTCAGATGATGTACCCGAAATTAGATATTCGATTGGTCGTCGATCACAAAGTGTGGATGGTGTTTTGGAAACAGATGGACATGCTACCGCGATAGAATCTATTATGGCGTCACGAAAGCTGGCATCAACGGGACATGATCCTTTTGAAACGAGTGAGGGCTGTTCAGCACGCGACTCCCATGAGACTTTTGTGTTGATGAGAGATGGATCTACTCATAGGCTTGATTGTCACAAAGAAGAATCGATTGAGATGGATGAATTGATGCCTGCATCTCAAGAGACTGATGAACGGTCAATGTCTTTAGAAGATCTGATTAATGCTAGTAGCGGTGGCGAAAGCGATAGCGAGCTGAATCACGGAGATGGAAACAATGGAGACTTAGAAGCACAGCATTCAACAGGAACACATTCACGACGTTTCTTTAACTTCTACGGCGGAAGTGAAACAAAGGAAGATTTTGAGCTCATAAAACAATGTTCTCAGACGTACCAAGATTTGGTATTGATGGATATTTTTCCAGAAGCCGATGGTGAAATGGAGGGAAAATGGCGTTCCATAGAAGCGAGAGTTAGAAGGTATGAAAAAACGAAGCATGACAAGCACAAGCTGAACATGTCCGTCCCGGTGATGTCAGAACGGCATTTTGCATCAAACCCGAGGATTCAAAGTCCGCAAGAATCGTCAGGTGGAATCCATTCACGTAATGATAAAGGTATGCTTCGGTACGCTTGGGCAAAGAATCCACTGTTTAAGATTTCTGGCCGGCAAAACCGGGAGTCTCGTTTCCATGAACGATCGAATAGAGCCTCTACGGTGTCTTCTTCTGATGGATCAGGTTTTGAAAAGGTCGTTCCGACGAGAATATCTTCTGGAGGATACTTTTGCTCTCCGTCAAGAAATCAAGCTAGCCAAAACTTTGTTTTAAAACTTGAGAAAGAAAAAAGT
Organism: Nitzschia inconspicua; assembly: GCA_019154785.2. NCBI lineage: Eukaryota > Bacillariophyta > Bacillariophyceae > Bacillariales > Bacillariaceae > Nitzschia > Nitzschia inconspicua. The sequence goes on from JAGRRH010000020.1 coordinate 1,203,457, forward strand.
CGCCAGGAAATGCTTCAAGAAATTTCTTCCCGACGAATACTTAGCCGACAAAGCGCAGAAGAAGAAGAATTGCGGCAAATGGTGAACACCGTCACCCAAAATAAAACTCTCGGCAGCTCAGATGAAAATACTGGAAAATCGTCAAACCAATTATTCGATGTAAGGAGTGATCTCAAGGAAACCTCATATGGTAACAGTGGTGTGCGAGGGAAAATTGAAGATGTTTCAGCATCGGAGAAAGGTGTTGTCTCCTCCCACCCTGGGAATCGTTCGAATGATCGCAGCAGCACAAGCATTTGTCGTTCCAGTCAGAGTTTGGGCAACATACCAGAAATGTCGGAACACTCCGAGCGTGGAGCAATGCATAGAGATACGAACAAACTTGACAGGCCGCCGGTGAGAGTTCATAAGCGAATCAGTTCCGGAGAGTTGAATTTTGTTGGTGATGGATACGAGAGTTCAAATGAATTCACTGCTCGAAGCACAGGTTCGTCTATTCGTACCATCAAGAGATCCAACCGGCAAGGATCGTTTGAGGCTGGTCGTGATCATCGTCATTCTCATTCTAGCGAGCTGGCTTCGGATGGAGTGAGCATGGTAAGCGACGGCCCGATGAGCGACGATGGCTTCTCGAGTGACTCCAGCTGGGATGAACACGATTTAGAAAGCACAAGTGAAAAGGAAAGCCTGGATGAGATGAAGGCTACATCTCGCTCTACAAATACCCCTCTTCGCATGGGGTTCTGTGAGATGGAACGACTTTCTGAAAGAAGCATCGAGGATCCCGGAACGTCTTCGTCGACTTTAGATTTTGCAGAGTAACAATAATGCTGTGGGTCACAAGGCATCCAACCTTTAAATTTTAATGCATACGACCTATCAAGATATTTCAAGCCAACAAGTTTCTACTAGCATAGATTAGAAATCGACAAAATCGCATTTCTGTATCTTGTGTCGGCGTATGTGCCGGAATGAACAGTCATAATTCCGACCTAGCATCAGTCCGAACTGGCCAAATCCCCCATCGCCATACGCAACACAATTCCCGTTTGCCATCAATAACAAGTCGACAAACACCGGGTAAACATCTTCAAGAGAATGTATCCCTTTGATGGAAGTGTCGACCGTAGTGGAGTTGGGGGATGCTGAGTCGATCACTCTAGTAGACTTTTGATGAATTATCGTTTTGTCGTTGCCAAGTAACTGCACACGATCCAAATGGACCAGCTGTTCGTGTGGAATCACCACGATCTGCCGAGATTTGCTGCGGGCATAGTTCACAACGATATTCTGTGCGTCTATCGAATCTGTGGCAAAGTAGATAGGACGGCTCCTGTTTGCGGAAGATTCAGCGCTCGTTCCTGACATCGTCGGATGCTTGGGCATCAAACCACTGGCGCAATCGACTGCATTTTGAGCAGCATCCACCTGTTCTTTCCAAGTTGGAAGAGCCTGATCTTCCCACCACAGAGCTCGATAGTGCGCAACTGCGTAGTCAACTGGGTTTCCATTCTCATCGCCCAAGGCTGTATATTTGTAAATGTTCCACAATCGTTGTCGAATGGGCTCGACTGGAACAAAAAATATCCGAAACAAGTGGTGGTATACCCTTCGAAATTCATCATCTCTTTTGGTCAAATTGAGAGCGTCCTTGTACGCTTGTTCCCCTCCATCCCACCATTGCATAGTGGTTGTGACAATATCTTTGTTCGATGATTGATGTAGGGTCTTGATGAATGGCTGGACGTTGACAATATGTCGACGGCTCCAGTTTTGATAATCCATTCCCAGCTCTTCGTCCAGCCAGTCGGGCACTCGCCAATCGAAACTCGTGTATGCATTTTTTGGTGGTACCAGAAACTCTTCCAGTTTGGCTGGCCGGTCCTTCCACCGAATCAACAAAAGCCGCTTAGACTGAAACGCACCCAGCATCAAGAGGGGGAGTGGCTTGAGTCGGTCAGCCAACCCTCCACATTTGGCATTCGATGGCATGCATTGAAGAATCAATAGTTTTGAGATATTTTTGTGAAGTTTCCAATTTTCAAGTGTCAAGAATTGTGTTCTCATCTCTCTATGCCACTTGAGGTACTCGTTCATCCAATCTGGAATGGAGGCAGATGGAACAGCGGTGGCTTCAGCCATTCCTGTTGTTGTACTCCCATTGCGGTGTCTACTTTGAATGCGTCGCTCCCTCTCTGGTAAACTTGGATGACGATGGTATTGCTCCATCGACGCCAGTCGATATTGCAACAGTGCTACACTAAAAATGGCAAGGACCAAAACAATATTGCCAATCCTTTGTTGACAACAACATCGCTTTCCTCTCTGATTAACTTTCATGTTACTCATCAGCTATAGACATGGCCATTCGTCGTCATACGATGTAATGTGATGGATGTTCATCACTCTGATATATTTTGTTGCTGTTGGTGTAGCTGTGCCGGTTCGTTCAAAGCTATGATGGACTTGGAAGCTTGTTGGGGACGGTGGACGGTTGGCCTACTATAAATGGGCAACTATCGTTTTTTCTTTGTCAAATAACTGTGTTCGTCTAACAAAATTGGTTATTACAGCATGTCCTTTGAGCTACTCGTACCGATTGTTTAGAATCATCGGCTCCCTTTGTCGTTCGATACTGATGAGATGATAGATAGATTCTCGAAAGATTTTCAGTGTCAAGGATGATGCATGATTCAGATGGATGGCCGAAGACGAATAAGAATAAGGTTTTTCTAGTAGAGAGACAGAGTACGCCGGTACCGGTACCTACTCCGTATTTTTTTTATTGTCATCGTAGACAACACTACTACGGTGCCAGAACTGCGACACGACGACTCAGTGGAGTTGCAGCAGCAAATCAATCGTTTTAAAGAAAACAGAAGGCAACGAGAGCAGCACAGCAACCCATCCAAGTCTTCGGGCTAAAGAAAGGATGTATTTTGGGATCAACAGTTGAAGCGGGAAATGACAGCACACTAGTAGGGCTCCCCGATGCAGATGAGGATGATGGTACGTCGGTCCTTTGCGCATCCGACGTGATGATCGGTTGGGTCAAGTCATTTCCAAGATGAAAGAAGTCCACCACAGGGTAAAAGGGACCTTCGGTCTGAGCCGGAGTCGTTTCCATGGTCCCACCGAGGTTCATGTCAATGATGATGGTTTTGTTCGTTTGGAAATACAAGGTCGATGATGAAGATACATTAGATTGGGTTCGATAATATTCCACGATTGTGGCATCGTCGGTACTTTGTGGCAGGACGGGCTCTAGTTCCAATACAAGCATCCTGGAATATTGCTGTGAAGAGGATTCGTCGGCAAAATAGAGCTGAGAGGTCAAAACTTCCGCTCCGTCTACAAAGACTTTGAAGTGAATGTGCGTTATCGGACGACTGACGTAAAGGCCTGGTCGATATGTGATAAAGTCGAAATTTCCTTCGCTATCGGAAGTGGAAGTGCCAAAGTATTGAAAATCGGGTACCAGCTGAGGATTACCACGGCTACTCAAATCTCGTGGATGATTGTAGACTCCGTGCTTGTCTGTCTGCCAAAACTGGACTTGTGCTCCACTGATAGGTTCCCCTAGATCGTTGAGAACAATCCCATCAAAGAACAGTATAATGGTCTCGTCATGGTTTTGAAGCTGCCGCCGATCCTCGGTGTATTTGTACTGTGCGGTGGGGGCATCGATGCTCCAACCTTTGTTGTCCGATGCGACGATTTCTTTGAACCGTACGCCAGAAACAACAAGAACACCAAACAACAAGCTACTAGCAGAACCAGTAAACAATTTCATCTTCCTTGAGCGTGCTATGAGTAGTTAATACTGTTGTAGATATGAGCTTCGGTCGATATTGAGAGCAATGATGAAGGTTGTGGAGGGAGTAGAACTACAAGAGGTAGTTGTATTACAAAGGAAGTTGGGGGGTATACCAGTCCAAGCAATATATTGTGGTTGTGAAGAAGAGTGGGATCGAGAAGAAGTGAAACAACCCAAGAATAATATGCCGAAGTATTATTTTATTATGAAGACGTCCTACTCGTTCAATCGTTTGAAAGACACAGGCATAACAGAGATTTTGGTCGCATTTCGTGTCTTTTCCGACTCCGAAGTGATGTACTACTGACGGTAGGTACGTACATATGGTAGTAACGCTACTTCGTACGAGTAGTGCTACGGTACTACGACGTATCATAGCTACCTATCTACCGGTAGGTAGATGGAGATACAGTAGATTCAACAACATCGACGTACTATCGTAATAATACCTAACTTGACTCCATTTTCTTGTCGTGCTAACAATTTACTACAATAGTTGAAAACAAGATGCTATTGAATGAATCGAATCAAGCGAAACGACTCCAAGGCTCGAGATACAGCGCAACAAACGGAGCTTTTTTGGTTCGTTGGAATCCTCAGCGATTCAAAAGGCTGTAATCTGGCAGTGATACCGCGTTTCAGATCCACGAAATCTGACATAGGGGAAAATACGGTATGAAACGCCTTCCACGTCAACCAGTTGGAGAGAGAATGACCGAGTTGGAACTCAAATTCTCGCCGTTCTGTCTGGGCACACTTGGACTTGCTGGCAATGCTTCTGCTAGCAAAGACCGACAAACCTTGGATGCATTGGAGAACGTGATTGACATTATGTTTCTCAATGCGGGTAACAAGTGCAAGGGTTCGCAAATAGTGTGCAGTTTTGACTGCCGTAAAAAGCATCATTTGTTCAAAGTTCAACACGATCGTGTCGAAAGAATTGATGGAAGGGTCAAAGAGAATAGGCAAGCAACGCGGGAAGACAAAACTTTGCATTCGATACTTGATACGTTTCCCTTCATCTCCTGTACAATCGACGGTGAGGCTGTCAAGCGGCTTTTCTCCATGAAAACGTTCATAGTCCATGAACACCTCGCCATTTTTGGCATCGAACAATAGGCCGCACCATGGGAAAAGAGATCTTCCGGTTGAATCTTGCCTGCAGCCATTCTGTAGTCTAGTAGTGCTGACATCACCAGCAGCAGTTTCCCATACAATGGTCATGTCCGAGCTCACAGACGATTTCTCTGGATTCACTTGGGCACCAAGGCTTGGTACTCCCCTGTAAGACAAGGACATAAACCGTTCAACTCTCTCTCTCTTGGTAGAAATAAAGAGGAAGTCGTCTACAAATCGGGATGTAAAGTCATCTCCCTCATTTTGCAAGTCGATTTCTTCTTTGTCTCCAAACATAGACTCTTCAACTTTTCCATAATATACATTACACAAAGTAGTGGAAAGCTTGCTTCCTTGCGATATTCCACATGACTGAATCAGAACTTTCTTTCGAAAGCGACCCGACGTCACGACAAGGTTGCTGCATATGTGTTCTTGCAGCATCTGCAAGAGTTTGTTTCTCTCGGCAAGCGTACAACTGGTCAAATCAAGCACGCAATGATGGCCATCCCGTCCTAGCGACTGTTGACCGATATGAACGGGCTGGTACAGATCTAGCGGCTCCACAACTTTGGTGAATCGAATTCTGGCCACGTTATCGTTTGTTTTATCATCAGTCAGAGAGCTGTGAACTTTCACAAGCTGGATTATGTAAGAATTGTGAGTTATCAGCTTCGTGACGAATTCGAGAAGCGACGACTGGTCGATGCGATCGAAACATTTTTCAATGTCGATACTCGCAAGAAACAGACGGAAACCGTCCGATTTGTGCCGCTCTCTGGTTCTCGAGATGAACACCCTGTATTTCGGATAGAAGAGTTCCAGACTGTCGATGCCAGTACCGAATACATGATTTTGCCTTCCGCATTCATACCGAAGAATGTCAAAAACTTCCCCAAGAACAACATTGGTGGGCAGAAACCGTGGTGGCAGATTTTTTTGTTCTGTCGGAAGTGCCGTCGTGGCTTCCGTGGAGAGCGTTGTTCCATTGCCGAGTCCTTGTCTCTTGTTTGGTTTGTTGGTCTTTTTTGACAGAGATGGGTTTCTTGAGATACATGCGTCAACGTTCCACAAAAAGTTTACAGTTTGACGACGTGAGAGTTGAGCAATGGGACGAACACCAGTGGCTTTTGGCAGGAGGCGCAGCCTTGAAATACCCATATGATGTTCTCTCAGTAATGCCTTTGTCGTTGAGTATGAAATCTGCGAAAAATGCTGCCCACCTACAAACTTCTTCAGGGACAACGACCGAAATAGGGACCAAACAGGGCGCCGATAGTAATGCACTTTGTGGACCGAAAATTCGGTTTCGGTCACGTAAAAGTTGGTACGCAGAAGTGGAATAAGGAAGCCTTGAAAGAGCCATCGTAATGTCGTGAGCACTAGACTGGTAGCAGTTTGGTGGCTTCTCCGTGGCTTGTTCTTCGATCCCTCATCGATCCATGCCGGAAACAGCCATTTCAGATGGGTGACTCGAAATCCGTGCATTAAATTCTTGTTGGCTAGGCGTTCCCTCCGCCGGAGGTGAACAAACGAGTTGACAGATGCCACAACGGACAGGAAGTTCGCCTCTGTACCCCAGAATTCCCTCGGAAATACCCGCCGTAGTACAGCTGTCAAAAAAGATACTATGTGATCTTGCGGTGTAAAGGCTTTCGCTAATCGAGAGAGACGATCGCTTCCGTTTTCATCATCGTTTACTTTTGCTTTCACAACAAGGTCATCTGGAAGGCTACAGTATCGACCCAGAAGCCTGTGATAGTCACAGCTAGAGTGACCCTGGAGTATACCCTGGCATATTTTCAGCCCAGATTCTCCCAGTCTTTTCCGAATGCGTCGTTGTTTGTTCTTGTTCTCTCGGCTCAAGTTCAACATTTTGGTCAATAATTCTTGGGCCGAACAAGATGGGCTCTTGTGAAATACATGACTCTGTGGAAGACCAACACGAGGAGCATAGGTGTCCACATAGAATAGTGCGAATCGTGACAGACAATCATTGGGGCGTAATGACGACTCTCCATCGGAAGACATAATGCAGGAGTGTGAGGACACTTTTCGTCTCTTTCGCTTTCTTCCTCTCCCACCATTCTGATTTTTGCGCTTTCTGTCTAATACAGAAGAAGATACTATCGTCCCCTTGGTACCAGCTATGTAGCCTGGATTGGGAAGAGGTGGTCCACAAAGCAAAATGTAGTTTCCTCTTTTCTTCTCACCATCATTCTCTGCAAGAGGGAGAAAAAGCCTGGTATGTGCGAAAATCATTCGGAATATCTCGTCTCCCACCAAAGCATGAAGTTGATGTATGATAGGCGATTGCTTGCAGTAGCCCACGTTTTCGTTGATGGAATTTTGATGACTCCTTGCGACCCCGAGTCTCATCCCAGGAGGTGCCGTTTCACCCTCTCGTGCTGCCACAAAGCCTTGTAGTAAAGCATTTTTGAAGTCCTCCCCTCGCCGTTTCGATCGGGCTCGGCGCTGTATTAACAGCCAAACCACATCGTCAATCAGAGTGTGCAGTGGCTCGCGGCATTCCGGAGCGTGTACATGTCGGAGGACTGTGCAAGTCTCGGTGGGGGCAATGAGGATTTCCAATATTTGAGATGGAATTTCTTGGTCCAAATCAAGTTTGATGGATGGACTGTACTCTTTAACAAAATCCAGCAACGGATAAACTTTTGTACCAGCTGAGAGGAGCCGTCGGACGGTGCACAGAGATGTAGATGATGATGATGTGATGGTGCAGGTTGCTTTTGTTGCATTCATCGTCCTGGAAGACCCGCAATTATCCCAAGTACCTTGTTAATTAACCAAACAAGCTCAGCTAGGCTAGCGCAAAAGCACGGATACTGTCTTCGGAGGGTCCTTCTTGTCATTTAAGCTTCAGTAGATCCCGAAGTAGATACGATAGTAGCAGTATAAAGCAGCAATCTATGGACAGGTCAAGTCGATCGTCGATACGTATCATATTCTCTCATGATCTCATCCCTTATATTATTTAAAGTACCGGTAGTAATAGTACAGTAGTCTACTACTTTCTATGCAACGACTCTACGATACTTGGAGGAACGTAGTACGACTTATTACTACGGTATCATAGACTACCGGTACGGTACCGTAAAAATACGGTACCTATGGGTGTAGTTTCGTGCAGAGTGGTTGAAGCTTCACAGGTCCGCAGTCCGCAGGAAAAGTCTTACTCCGTACTACGACTTCGTACAGCAAATGCTATTTGGAGTACTTGATATCTCTATTATATATCATAGAGTCAAACGACACTCAACAATTCGGTATCTATGGTTGGTTTTCAAAGAGGACAACGGATTCTATGGTTGCTTTCAATGTTTATAAAAGAGGTTGCATTCTTGGAGAGATAGCAAAAAATTGGAAATGGTAGTTTTATTCCCCGGCGTGACCTTCCCATTCCATTCCCATATCTATGTCATCTGATTCATCTAGTGGTTGGTGTTTATTATGCTGCTGTGGTGTCACATGATGGTGATGCATAATAGGCGGCGGCGGGGGCATCATTTGAGCCGAAGAATGACTGTTTTGATGCGACAAACTTTCCTTGACGTCGTAGGAGTTGACACGAATTAGTGAATCGTCCTCCTCGTCCCCTACCATATCACCCAGTGAAAAAGCGGGTGAACGGCTTCTGTAGGATCTCTCCCATGAAGGAACTTGCTGAAGGGCTGTATGGTTCATGCTGTGGAGCTCTTCCGTGACATTTTCTACATTCTTCTGATCAAAAAGGTTCATAAGGGAAGCGGTCCCCTTTGAACGTCGACGGGTACCACCAAGAGAAGAATGAGAAGAGTCCATATCCAGAGAGTGTACTGGAGAGATATCAGCTCTTCCATAGCTGTTGTCCCGAAGAAGAGAATGGTCAAGATCATGACTGAGTCTATTCTCATGCTCCTTGTTAAGAGTGCCAAAAAATGCAGACGCGCTAGCTCCGATCGTTTCCGGAATCCAAGAATGGCAACCAGCTCGTGAAGGCCAATCAACCTGAACACTAGCGCCTCTCGTTTGGGGAGGTGGCATGTGAGATTCATCGCGAACATCCATCACTACTTCTTGACCCATCTCCGTTTCCATTTCGTCGAGCTGGTGTTGGTGATGGCTCGACTTCACAGTTTGATAGCTTCTTTGTAGAGACTGGTGGTTATTGCTGTTTTTTGAACTGTCTCGATTAGGCGTTGTGGTAGAAGACTCGGCCCAGGACGGTCCAAACGTTCCCAAAATATGATGTGCAACTTGAGAAAGAAGGGATGAATCGTGCTGCTCATGTGCCCCCACTTTCTGCGGGGTAATAGAATGTTGGGGAGCAGGTGCACCTTTTCTTTGGAATTGCGACATTCGAGAACTAGCCGATTTCTGACTCTCGTCAAGGGCGATAGGGGTGTAGGAATTTATCGATGCGTCTCGAACTCGTTGAGATCCATGGCTGTGCAGCAGAGGAATGATCGTGCTGCCCTCCCCAAAGAGACTCAGCATGTCACTTTCCTCTTTGAAATGAACCCCTCTTCCCTTGGACGAAATCGAGTGAAGAGATCCCAGCGAATGGTCATGATTGTGCTGGTGATCAAAATCTTCTGGAAGAAGCTTTGAGAAAGGACTGTTGCTGGCGGCTGGCTTTTGGTCCATATCCATGTTCACATCAAGTTCAGAGCGATTCATTGATGTGTTGTTGTTCATGTCATGTCTCTTGACATTGTCCCCTTCCGGCGCGGGAGCAATTTGGGCTCTTCTAGACCATGACATGAGACTCGATGACATCATGGAGTCAAACCCGAATGATGGACCGCTGGTTCGTTCAAACTTTGGATGGGCATTTGACCTCGAGCACTTTCGGGTGCTGTTTTCAGCAGCAACTACGTGGTTATGGAATGCTTTATCCTCCTGTGCTTGGAGAGACATGGCCATGCGGCGATCGATCTCTTCTTGTGTCAATTGTTCTGGTGCGAGAGAGTGTGCAGACACTGAAGAACTAGCGGCCATCGGTGAATCCTGCATGGTTACGTTGCTTAAAGACGCAGACTTCGTCCGACTCGTCTTGCCACCAGAGACAAGATGGCTTGCTGACATGGCAGGACGCTTGCGAGAAGGAGTGCCAGGCGCATGAGTATAATCATCCAATGCGCGATCGTTCAAGAGGCGAGGACGGTACCCTGGAGCACAAAAGGCGGTAGATCTGGATGCTTTCCGATCAGATCCATATCTCTTGTTTCTGTCTTCAAATGCTCTAGCATTTTCCTCTTGTTGCAGAGCCATTGCAATGCGACGATCTTCCTCTTCTTGATTCAATGGAGATGGTTGTGGTAAATAAGGGAAAGAAGATGATGCGGTCACCACTGCAGAGGGTGGAACACCTGGGGCAGGAGCAGCAGTGCTTGGATTTGCTTCTTTGAGCTCTTCTTCTCCCTTCGGTTGTTCTGGTGGATGTTGGGCTGGCTGTGCACTCCAATAAGGCGGGATAGGAGGATGAGGATATCCTGCGGGTGGATGAGTTCCTCCAGGATATCCTGGTGGAGGAGGTGGCGGTGGTGCTCCATATCCATAGTAATGATAGTAGTAATCATAGTACTGTTGGGCATAACTGGCATATGAATGCGGAGGCTGTCCATGAGGAGGGGGTGGAGGCGGTGGAGGAACGGGTGCTCCGTGAAGACCGTGAAGTTGCAGTGGATAAGGTACTGCTGCGTGGGGCTTTGCTTGTGCTGATTGCTGCTGCGATGTTGATTCTTCTTGCTTTCGCATTTCCTCTCTCTGCTGGTTGATTTCTGTTTCAATCTCGGCTCGAATGGATGGCGCATTCTCTCGCAGAGCTTGCGAGGTTTTGTCTCTTGCTTTTTCATCCCCGATATCATACCAGTAGCCACTGTCTTTATCACCCTTTCTAGCTAGAAACCTTCCTGATGGATTCATCCCTCGAATCTCCGTTACAATAGAAGAAGCAATCAATCGCTTTTCTCGCTTAAATCGAGCCGTCAAATACACTCGTTTCCGCTTCTCCACTAAATTCCGAAATTGTTCATTGCCTTTATGACTGTTGATCGACCCTCCTCGTCCACAAAGCACATCATTCTCTAGGGGTACATCGATTCGGTTTCCTTCTCCTGCTGAACTGCTATTGTCGTTGCTGGCGACGGGTGAAATTGCTGGGCTGTCTGTATCCATCTTGATTATATTTTGAGTTAACAAAGAAGGTGGAACTGTACAATTGGAATTCCACTAGCTAGTGACTCGTGAGAAAAGAGTACAGTGCTCTGTACGTGATACCGAGCAACTGCTTAAGGATGCTTGTTGTCCGTGATAATGCGATCGCACTATCCTTTTGTCGCTATGGAGCAGTATACCGCTCAACGAATCTTTCTAGCGGCGATCGCAGGATGCACTCGCTAAACCGGCAACACCTACTAACCCCGTGTAATGTCACGCCGTATCCGGCGGAGTGGCCTTATTGCTAATGACGCCGCTGTCGAGCTATCTATGGTAACCACACTTCTAGTAGAATGGGCTTGCAACAAAAAGATAGCTCTGGCTTTAGAGGGGTAGAAATGGGGACGATGTTTGTTCGTCCTTGCCAGTAGTAATAAAGGATTGAATACCTCGAAGGGAAGTAGCTGCCGATGTTTCACAGCGACAACGCTCGATCGTGCTTGCTCTTTTCTCGATCTATCGCCGAATAAATGAAATTTGTGAGTTGGAGATGGGTGACAAGAGACCGAAAAAAGAGATGGATAGACCGACGGGCGTGTTTGGCGCTTCATTTTTGTTATATAATTAGTTCAATGATTGGGTATCAACGGATGATTTCACTATGTCAATTGCGTAGGGGCATGTACTAGAACCGCGATTCTATTGGGACGGATGTGTATCCAAATTTTGGTGACGCGGTAATGAATCGCGCTCCGCTGCGCGATTGTTCTAGATGAAGAAAATTGCCCTTATACCCCAACATGATAAAGGAGCATTGTTACAAAATCCACAACACGTTGTAGCGAAGCACCAACGATAAAAGAAAAGTATCGAATGTAACGTCGAGAAAGAGCTTCAAAAGCCGGAAATGGAGAATGGAATTTTCTCCGGACGTACCTTTCCTTGTTGGTGGTCCATGGAGTACCGTACTGCGGTATGGGTATGCGCTAAAATACGTCGTACGAAGTACCGGTGTCATACCGGTACGCGTAGCCCTCTGGTGGTGGACAATTTTGACTGTGAATTTGGCGGAGCTGTCTTTTCCAAGTGGTAGTGGAACTCGGATGTCCATGTCCCTGAGAAAGAACGTCGTGAATTTCGATGAGTATCTCGCGTTCCCACAAAGAATGGAGTTGACTGACTTGACTGAGAGAGAGCATTTCAAAACAAAAGATTTGATAGTTACAGTTAACACATTTACACAAAATTTCAATACGACTATCTCAAAGCGATAGCCATGAATTTTGTTTTGCTAGGGTTACGGGACAGCCTCTGTGTGCATGCTGTGGAAGGACGACGATGGGACACCAAGGGAGTGCATGTAGTGGGCTTCACTCAGTGACCTACCCCATACGCTTATGGGGTTGGGTGCTTATGATGCTAGCTACTGTACGACTGTCCCCCAGACGGAGACTGAGGAGGACGGAGTACTAGGAAGAGAAAAGGGTGGGAAGGGTGGGTCAAAGATGACATGCACACAGGGGAGCTGTCTGCAAGAGTTGTGAGTTTTGTGAGCAACTCCAGCAGCCCTACACCCATGCGCCACAAAATTCACGCGAAATGTGACGAAGAATGAAATTTCGGGCGCCCTCTCTTTGCATTATTCTTCATACGCCCTTTGTGGTCGGTGTCGACAATTGAAGGTCACATTCATTGCCCATCCTTCCGATATCAGAGGAGGGGAGCGTTCGGCTTCCACTTGCTGTGCAACTCCTGGAAGTTCTTCCGACCATTATTATTGATCGAGGAAGACCAGAATGCATACTCCATATGGGCGGGTACCAAGAATGGTAAGCGACGGTACATGCGGCAAAGCCCAATCCGAGACCAGCCACGACATCCGACGGATGATGCCAGGTATCCACCAGACGCGAGGCGGCCACAAACATGGCCCATCCAAATGGCAAGAGAGTGTACGTGAACAAGGCACAGAGTCGTGTAGATGGCAAAGTCGATATGGCGTTGGTGTCGTAATGTCCGTGCAAATACCATATTAAGAAGATCATACTGCAACAAATCAAACTGGAATGGCCGGAGGGAAAGGAAAAATTGGCTTCTCGTACATGATCCAAGTCGGCCATGCATGACTTGGTGGATATGTCAAACCCACACAGAGCATAGAAATTGGGCCGCCGTCGTTGCACCCACAATTTTATCATGACAGTGATTCCCTCCGACAAGCCAATTGCCATGGAAAAAGCCGACACGGCCGTAGAAACCAACGTCAGGCGTATGGATCCGGGTGGATTGTTGTTCGCGCCTCTGGCAGAGGAGGAAATTCCACCATGGCGTCTTGGTGTTGAAGTCCAAGCGTGTATCACTAAAAACAAGAAGGGTATATACAGTGCGGTGCTTTTGAGTAAGAAACCTGGTGAATAACAAGCGAGAAAATGTCGATAAGATATATTGGAATTTTGTGTGAAAAATCGCTGTTTGCGTCTACTTCTAGATGTATTGCCCTGTATAACGTACTGTCAACAGTGGCTGGCTGTACCAGTGGTTGGTTCAACTCAAAATCCAAAATTACATCCCCCGCTGCCGTTTGTTGATAGGGCGGAGGCTTGTCCTTTATGGACGTTTCCAAAGCTATGAGAAATCTTGGAAAGTACCATCCAAATAGCCCAAAGGACATCCAAAAGATTGAACCAAATAACATGGATCGATAGTGCGGTGTGGATCCCTTGTTTTTCTCGGCTGGATCGTCCTCATTCCCATCGAACATGGAGGACGAGGCATGCCGTAACGGCACCATGAGACCCTCCTCGATGGAAGAGTTACTGCCACTGGAAACTGTCGTGTTCATGATGCCTTAAAGAGTTAGATGAAAAAGAATAACGGTAGCGACTGGAAACGTACAAGCCACGGTACTACCGTAGATTCCAGCTACAGAAAGGATGAATGGATGTTTGGATGTATTCGTAGTTTTCTTCACAGTGAGTTGCCGGAGGTGATGATGATACACTACGTACGACGTAGTTTTGAAACCGTCGTTGTGCAAATTGAAAATGACTCGTATTGTCGTCGCCTTTCTCAAGGGTTCCGGTATCATGATGCCGGTGGACGACTACCGGTATGATACGTACTCCGAGGGTACCAGGTACGACTTTGTATTCGAGAAACGAGTCGTTTGACGTCATCATAGATACTAACATACGATCGTACGGTAGCATGCCTAACCATAGAATATTTGACCCTGCCGGCTTGCCCTGCTGACTGTCCAATCGACAAATACACGCAAATCGATTCCGCTCCCTGCTCATTTCCATAGCTGTTGCCATTTTCACAGCCATTGTAAATGCGACTCGTCCGCCATTGCCACCGCCATTGCTTGTCGTTATACGCCATTTGTCGTTATACATCGCCAATCTATTCTGCCGCCATTGCTACTGCCATTCCCTGTCATCATACATCGCAAACCGATTTTGCCATTGCGATTCGCCTGCCACTGCCATTGCTCTTATCAATTTACGTCGTTTGCCATTGCGAGTCATTTGCCAATACCATGCCTACTACAAACCTCGTCTCAGATGAAATAGATGTCGCTGTTGCTGCACTGAAAGTGCAGAAATGGACAGCAACGTTACCTTTCAATGGATTCTTGTGCAAGCCTACCGATGACGTGCTAATGGCATCCTTCCAAGATTGCCATGATCTGTTTTCACTCACTCAGACCATGTACAAGGGTTTCATCGTACGATTTGATCCCCAAATGTTCCCTGTTGTTCCCGGTGGTGTTGCAAAGAATAAAGATTCGATCAAGAAACTGTTCGATGCACTTATGTGTGCGTCCCATCATTATGGCTATTGTCAACTGGTCTCTCACGGCCAAACCAAGGCTGGAAGAAGATAATATATGCACTGTAGCAATTTTCAGCCCCATCGACAAAATACAGCGACAAAAGCAACGGTGGGAGAGTTGCGCAAATCGACATTGGTCTGTGACAGAAAGAATTCCCGTAATTTTGCATTAGTATGAATTTGTAGCACTACGTCATGCAACCATGAAACTCAAACATTGCAACTATTCAACCTGTTTTAAAACAGTTCGAAGGCTCTCCACTTCTCCTATGTGACTTCAGAAGAGGTGGTGAAAGTGATTGGAGAAGGCACCGCTGACAACATTGTCACCTTTCTACGCTCCAATGTCTTTGTTCATCAACAACACTTTGCGAGGTGCTTCTTTCTTGATGTGCGGGGGTTTGAGACGAAAACAACAGGATGAAATGCAGCTGCTTCGAATACGAAAGGAACGGAATTCCATGCAAGCATATGTGCCATGTCGCCTTGAAGTTTGGGACAAACTTTGAATCATTCACACACCATTCGGTTGATATTCGATTCTGGACTGCTTATTTGTTGTATGCGGTAGTGCTCGACCCGTCAGAATTGAATGAAGATGAGCTTAACATACGCAACAAGTTGGTAACCGCACGTTGGAAATCCCCTCATCCTCCCACAGCTCCAGCGTCCATGGATGAGGGGCGATACTCAGTTGGTTCCAAATCCCAGGACAATTTCAAGAGTATGACCGGTGAGGAATTGTTTCTTCTTGTTGAAACATTGATGAAGAACAAGCTTTCTATCCTCAATTACGACACTGACTCTGTGGAAAAGGCAGTTGCTGTCATGGAGAATCATCACGGTAACGCAGTCGGGATGACACAGGAAATGCACAATTGTAGTGCAGACTTTTTCTTTGTAGGCCCAGGAGATGAGACTTTGGATACAACAAAGCCAGTTTGTTCTCACGAAGTGTTGAACCCATTGTGCAAAGAGCTTATTCAATTGTGTGATGTAGCTGGCAAAGATAAAACATCAAAAACAGCCAGAGACTTGGAATCACTGATTATTGCTCTAAAGGAGGAAATTGCTAGTGAACAGTCATCTCCTACTGGCAAGGTAGTATCTTGCATGGTTTCCAAGGCCTCGAGAAAGACAAAACATGTCAAACAGTCGAAGTACTGATTGCTGAAATCTCTTTCTCGGAAATATTCTACCTTACTAGTGAACAGCCCCCTGCTACTGGCGAGGTAGTGTCTTGCATGGTTTGGAAGGTCTCTACTAGCTAGAATGACAAAACATGTCAAACAGTCGTGAAATATTCTATGGTTATGAATGTACGTTGTCCTACTGTTATCTTCCATACGATCGTATGTTAGTATCTATGATGACGTCAAAATTTGCAAGCGGACTCGGGACAGACTCTGTAAACTGTACGACGTAAAGATTGACTGTGAATGATGATACAAGAGTGCACATTCGTGTTTGAAACATTGAAGAGGACGCGATCTTC
Organism: Nitzschia inconspicua; assembly: GCA_019154785.2. Lineage (NCBI taxonomy): Eukaryota > Bacillariophyta > Bacillariophyceae > Bacillariales > Bacillariaceae > Nitzschia > Nitzschia inconspicua. The sequence goes on from JAGRRH010000020.1 coordinate 1,219,884, forward strand.
CAGAATTCATCGTCTACTTGACAACGGGACCTGTAGTACTGTACCAACATTTACGGAGTGCGTCTACCGCATCAACAAGGACATCCGATGCTTACAACAACATTGTTGTACATTATTGCACCATTCACCGGAGGTGGTCATTATACAGGCTGATCTTGTTGTGGTACAACAATTTTAACATGGGAAGCTTCAAAAGGTGCCGTCTCACCTCGGGGTTCTGGAACAAGAACCATGGTTACTTTGCGATTGCCCTGCTTGTGTCACTTCACGTTTCTGTGGTATCCGTAGGTGCTTTTGCAGCATCAAGGTGGCGGTCCCAACAATTATTACGCTCCCCACAAGCACGGAAATCCTTGACAAAGCGTTTCTCCTTCAATGGGGGCAGCACGGGGCGAATACCGTATGCTCCTCCTCCTCCCCCTCCTGGGAGGCCGCAAGATTCTCGAACGAGCAACAGTAGCAGCAATGACACCAGCAACAGTCGGAGTTCCTTGATATTGTACGGTCATCCCGGATCACGATCCCCACTCATCAACTGGGCCGCCCACGAACTAGGTTTGGACCTGACCATGGGAGATTTGGCAGAGAATCCACATCCCTTTGGAAAGATTCCTTGTCTGACCGACAAGAATGGGGAAATTGGTATTTTTGAAAGTGGTGCCATTCTACAATACTTGCAAAACGAATATTGCAAGTCCCCCAAGTTATCGCCGGGACAAGCGGCTGCATTGGCATCTTGGATTGTATGGGCCAATGCCTCGTTGGAACCAATTTGTTTCTTGTCGTCGGACGACGGAAAAATTCAAGACACGGGATTACGAAGGAGGAATCGCAATGACAGTAGCGGTTTGAAAGATATTGATAGATTGGATGAGATTTTGGCCAACGTCTCACGGCAGCAACAACGGATGCCTCCTGGCGGGAATAACAGTGGCAGCGGAACGACAGGGGCGTATGCTCCTCCCCCTTCCTCATCGCTTTCTGGGCCAGCTTTATCGTCCACGCAATCTGCCTTTCTGTTGGGAAAAGAATTTACCTTGGCCGATGTGGCTGTGGCCTCGTATCTTTTATTTGCGTTGAGATTCTATCCTGACACGGACTTGTCACGGTGGCCGAACATTGTCAAGTATCTTTACACTTGCGCGAACCGAAATGCTTACGGACGAGCCTTTGGGACGGATGTTCAAGAATCGTTGTTGCAATTGCTCCGTGGGATGAGTGGCGGAAGAGACTTGGCAGGATCCAGTTTGGTGCTTTACGGTCATCCCTCTTCAACATCGCCTACCATTAATTGGGCTGCGTACGAGTTTGGGCTAGATTTGGTAATGGGGAACTTGGACGAAAACCCGCACCCGTATGGAAGAGTTCCTTGTTTGACTGATCAAAATGGAAAGGTAATGGTTTTTGATAACACAGCAATTCTACAGTATCTGCAAGACCACTATAAAAATAAAAAGAACGGCCGGGAGAGACCCAATGTAGACGGACGAACTACCCCGAGTTCGTCCGCTAACGAATCAGCACAAATTGATAGCTGGATTGAATGGGCCGGAACGACATTGGAACCGATTTGCCTCATGGATGGAATACGTGACAAGAATCGACCACCATCGCCACAACGGCAGTTGCAATCTCAGCAGCCAAAGCCAATTCAGAGGTCTGGCCGTCCCAGTCCCCCTGACCCTCGTCGAGAAATAATTGTTGATTTCTATGAACGCCCAGGGATTGATTTTGAGGCCCTGGACGAATTGAATCGAATTTTGGGTCAGCGTCAACGACAACTCGAACAGCGGCTGCAAGAACGATCGCAAGCATCCGGAGGTCGTGTCGTCAGAGACGTACCGCCGTCGTCATGTTTTTTGGTAGGGGACGGACTCAGTTTAGCAGATGTGGCCGTTGCATCGCTACTTTTGTTTATACCACAAAATTTTCCAGGCACGGATCTCTCCCAATGGCCGTATCTGGTGAGGTACATGAAAGACAACGCCCGAAGACCGACCTACGCCAGAGCTTTCGGCCCCGAAATCCAAGCCTATGTTTTGGACGAACTCGAAAATGGACCACGTGGAGCTGGCCCTGGACCGCGTCCTCCCCCACCGCCTCCACCTAGAGGACCGAGTAGGATGGGCCGGGATCCGCGGGACGAAGATGACCGAAGAAGAAACACTGATAGGAGATTGTTCACACCGGCCTACAGAACATGAATTATGGTGAACGGTAGAGGGGATGGGACCAGTATTTCTTTTCTTATTGGTGATATGTGAAGGGGTTGCATAGCTATGAGACCTTTTGTTTATACATACTTCTTTCTAGCTTTCTTTCTCAAACCTTTCGGCCAGGGCTTTGATGCCTTTGTCTATATCTCTCCAACTTGTCGGGAATTCTCGGTTGAAATATCCACCTCGAAGTGGTGCGTACTTGGCGAAGGAAGCAAAAAGAATACATTCAATCAGTCATGTCAAGATGTGGCGAGACTGACTTGTCCCACCTGAACATTATAATGTTTTTTTTGTTTCTTACCTTATGCATTTCAAACTTTCTGGAAATGGTTGCGTAATAGTACGTCGTTGGGAGCGTCCCTGACTTGTAGCCAGGCTGCTTGTCTTTCACTGAGTGATATCCTCTTATCCTGTTAATGTAACCAGTGAATGTGCTGAACCAGCATCCGAAAAAGATCTTTCCCCTGCTCGCCACCAGCTGATCGATCATGCCAAAATAATTCGCTACGAATCCATCAGAAATAAAATTAGTCCGTAACTGTGCCAACAAGGAATGAATTAACAGTGAATGAAGGGAACTTACAATTCACGCCCTTCAAATCATTCATAAAGTCGTCCAAGAATAACAAATCGTAGTGTTTTCGAAGAGGATCAAAGAACTTCTTGTCCCTCTCGTCTGTCGCTATGAAAATGGTGGAGCCATGCGTCAACTCGTCCTTCGAATTTTCGTAGATTTCTTCGGCGCTGATGCGCGTTTCTTTGAATTGAAAGTCCCCCCTTCGAATGTGAAAGCTGTCATACTCCGATGATTTTCCACCGGTCTTCTTCTTGACGTGCTCCCGAATCTTTTCGACCACTCGGGCTGCGGCACATTGGATTTCATCTTTGTAATGCAAGTGGTCGCGTACAAATCTCTTCATCCACAGGTCTTCCTTCCAATCTTCGAAAAACAGAAACGCGTAAAAGTGAACCAAAAGCCGCAATTGTTCTTTGTGATTCATTTGAAAGTGCACAACTTGCTCATTCTGCAACTTCTCGTTGTACACGCACAAATCCTTCCTCCCCGCAAGCGTATCTTGAAGACGAGAAAGTGGATCTGGGTCATCTACATGGAAAAGGCCAGTTTTGTTGTTTGTGATGGGTTTATGACTGTTCGCTCTGGCTACAAGACCTTGAAGGACCTCAATATCTTCATGCTTGCCACTGGAGGGAAAGGCCGGTAGACAAGATCCGGGTTGCCAACGAGCTGTGATACTCACATTCCGAAGATATCCTCGCAATGTATCATAGTCTTCCTGATTGATCCCATCCCAGTCGGTTCGGTTCCCCGGAGGAAACTCCACCTTTCCAGTAATCTAGTTTCCAGTAGAGAAGTCAGTAGAACCAGAAAATGTTAAAAAGCCAATACTTGATTTTGAAACACTTGCTTCCTCCTCGAACGTAAACACACGCACCTTATTTACCAAATTCCCTTTCATTCCTTGTGTCTCTAAATAATCTTTCATGCTGACAACATTGAAAGCTTTGTTGTCCTTCGCCATTTCTTCAATGGGGAAGAAATCCACAAATGAAAAATGACTCTGTTGACCTTTTTCCGTCCTTCCCAACAGGTACATTTTCTTTTGTGGTGGCATGACGAGTGTTCGTCCCATGGCCACGGCCAAACCGATGGTTGATTCCATGGCCATTCGAATGTTGTTCCTGTAACAGAGTGTGAAAAATGTTTGAGATTCATGTCGTGTGTGTGTCGAAAGAAAGAGAACGAATCATGGCAGTATTTTCAAACCAGTCCAAGAAACCAAATCATTCTTTCTTACCAACCACCTCCGTCTGGCTCAAAGGTCAGATACTTCGTCTGCTGGGGTGCTCGTTGTTGATTGGACTTGTAAAATGGAGACACATAGTTGGAGTCGCTCGGTATGTCTTGCCAATACACCATCTCCTGGGCAGCTTCTAAACTTGGTCCTCCGTGGGCCTTGCAATCCAGTGTCGCTAGTTTCATCAGATGACTGTTGTCTCTGTCTTCCGATGCTTCCTCTCCCTCCTCTTTGGAATTCTGTTTGGAAGTTCCCACGGCAGTATTATCTTTTACAGCTGTTTGAGAGACACCTTGGATTTTTGGTTCCTTGTTTCCCATCCGGGACGAGGATGACGTGAACTCCTTGATGGCCTGATGCACGGCCGATCCGTCACTGGGTAGTTGTTGTGGTTTCAGCATTTTGTTGTTGTTGTTACTTCCATTCATCATTGTTTTTTCCTCTACGATCGCTGCATCCATACCCATCATGTGCATAATATTTAAGGAAAGGCTTAGCAAAAAGGCGACACCAAAGACGGCAATGAACATTTCATTCAAACCCGTTCCGGCACCCTTTTTCCGAAAGACAATGCTGCTGCTGTTGTCATTTCCTAAAGAATTCTTCTTGGAGATCTTGTTGGACATGATGGTAGCGATTGACTTTATTTCTTAAACAACCCACACAGAATGTCCTCGACGGTATCTTTGAGATGTCTTCCGAAACGAGAATTGTTTACACTTATTTGTAATGACTCTATCCTTCTTTCGATCGATGTTACCACGACAATCCTAAAATTGCAAATACTGATCTGGAAAGGAGGCCGCCAATTGGTACAGTAGTCGTTCCTTCTCTGCTGGAATGTCCTAGATCAAGTGGGACTGTTGCTACCTAGAAAGTGCCGTCGCTGTCGTTGTCGATCTGTTAACTACAGACTACAGTACGACGTACAATCAACATGGAGTTTGTGATGTGAGCAATGGTCACTACCGGTATGATAACAATGGAGTGAAAATGATGGATGGATGCTTTATTCGAATGGGTCCGATGTGAGAGTAAATGAAAGGAAAATCTGAGATAGCTAGCGCGAGCCTGCACGTCCAAAGCTACCCCTACAAAATCTAGACAATAAACACACATTCTTCGAACATCATTCGTCCTTTTTTTTGGCCCGATGATCTCCTCATCACAGATGAGCAGGAACTACTTCAAGCTACAACAACCACAACAACAACAATAGAATCATCGGAGAATGATGGATCAATCGTTTACAACTGGTCGGTATTAATGATTTTTCTCTCCCCATTTCTTTCTATCTAGAAACGTACCTACCTACGTCCTCTCTCTACAATAACACTATTGTTTCTTGGAGGTAAAAGCCGCTATGTCTTCGTCGTCGTCGGACGACTGGGCGTGTTCCTACTGCACCTTGTGGAATCCGCCGACCAAACGACGTTGTGCGGCGTGTCAGGCCCGCAGACAAGTAGACTTGTCCGTTCCAACAGCTGTACCGGTTGTAGACACTACTACGAACCGACGACGAAAACTATCGAAAACATCCCCTCCGTCGCGAAAACGCCATCGGCCAGTGACAACACCAACTGTGACAAGCAATGCAACTACGTCTTCTGCCAAAGAAACAAACATCTCAACCACAACATCATCAACTTCTTCTGACAGGTACATATCACAACCGTCATCGGATGTAGTCCTAATTCCAGACAAGGAGCTCGCATCACAAACAACAAACAGCAAATACAAAAATGGCTCAGATCCGACCGATCCTGGGATACAACAAGAGTCATGTGACGCCAGGAACGGATTCTCATCACCCAAGCCTGATGGCAAGCGAGAAACATCCCCAATTGATAGTTTGACAGACTATCAGCCTCGGCAAACGTCAGCAAACGAACACAGTGGACAGCTTTGTCAGAAATCTAATGCTGCGTCGATGATTCTCCAAGGGGACTGTGCGGTGGACGAGAACATACAGGGTGACAGTAACAACTCTGTGGAAACAAATCCTGCTGTCGGTACGTCACTTCCAAAGCTTCCTATTGTTGGGGACGTCTCGTCAACACGCAGAAGAAAAGAAGAAATAATGGACGAAACAATCGATAGAACTTGTAACAACAACAACGGCATTGGCAACGATGGCACACATCGACCATGGGATGATTCTACAGCCAAGCACATCCTCAACCACGTTCCAAACCGACTCAATGAAAATAAATTACTCCAGTCGCCAACAACATCTAGCGGCGGCGATGGTACTGGTAACGTACAGCAACCTGGGTATGAAATCGAGTCTAGTTTTTTGGCTACAGAAAAGGAGAATTTCCAAGGAAACCAAAATCAAGAAACATATCTACTACTAGAGTCCACAATTGTGTCAGACAGCGTCACAAATAATGATTCGTCTAGCGGAAATGTCCCAGTTGTCAATGTCCACCCAAGATCTATGACTGACTTTTCTATTCGGGGCAACGATACGTATTTACAGGATGTGAATGAGACGTTGGAGGAAGCCACTTCAGAGGAAGCAATTCAACAGGGTACAAACAATCCAATCCATCACACGCTTTCGGCTGTCACAGCTGTGCCTCAAGCAGACGACCTTCCTTTGCTGACATCTGGGATACAGCCACAATTCGAGAATAACAACCTCTCGCAATCCTCAAGTTGCGTATCGCCCAAACAGACATTCTTCGACTATACTCCTCCGTCTCAATTGTCACAAGAGTCGGAGCGCAAGGCAATACCGACTGGGATTAGCCATTCAAACCCTGCCAATGATGCAGTAGAATGCGATAATACTGAACTGGTCGTCAACTTGGATCATCAGCAATACTTTTATCGGGTTGATGAGCAATCAGAAAAGATATTGTGGCACAAGAGGGAGGACAGTCAGGAAGCGACAAAAATGTCAGTGGTTGAAAAAGTTTGCTCAATCAAGGATCAAAAGACTCCTGGTTTGCAACGGATTGGAAATGTTGGAACCATTGACGCAGATGAATCCGTCAATATCGAGAGTGCTATACAGCTAGTAAGACATTCCACTCTGCCATTTTCAGACCATAACTCAAAACACCACACACAATCAAGATATGAATCTCAAGCAGATGCCATACTCCAGGCTATCAGCTCCAATGCCACAGCAACACTCACCAAGAATGCTGTGCATCAGGCCTCCCAACTTCGTCAGGATACTATCAGTGACATGGACCATTCCACGACTTTGTTCCCTCAAGAACCAACATGTCAGAGCTTGAGAAAGAGGCCACTTGAAGAAGCTCTTCAAGACTCTAGATCAAGTAAATGTCAAATGCTGCCAGCTTTTCCAAATCCATCTGCTGTACCCCTATTTCACACAGCTGGCAAGGGCATGTCCATTTGTGTCTCCAAAGAGAGTCTCGAGAAAGTGGGAAAGATGTTCGAGGAGTCGGTTGGCTCTGCAGCTATATCCAATCCAACAATACCACTTTTTCAGACAGCTGGCAAGGGCACATCCATTTCTGTCTCCAAAGAGAGTCTCGAGAAAGTTGGGAATATGTTTGAAGTTCCAGTTGGCACTGTACCCGTATCTAATTCAACTGTGCCACTTTTTCAGACAGCTGGCAAGGGTACATCCATTGCTGTCTCCAAAGAGAGTCTCGAAAAAGTGGGAAAGATGTTTGAGGTGTCAGTTGGCTCTGCAGCTGTATCCAATCCAACAATATCACTTTTTCAGACAGCTGGAAAGGGAACATCCATTGCTGTCTCCAGAGAGAATCTTGAGAAAGTGGAAGAGATGTTTGAAGATCCAGTTGGCCCTGTGTCCGTATCTAATTCAACTGTGCCACTTTTTCAGACAGCTGGCAAAGGTACATCCATTGCTGTCTCCAAAGTGTTTGAGGAGTCAGTTGACTTTGCAGCTGTATCAAACGCAACAGTACCATTTTTTCAGACAGCCGGCAAGGGCACACCCATTGCTGTGACAAAAGATAGTCTCGAGAAAGTGGTAACGATGTTTGAAGAGCCAGTTGACTCTGCAGCTGTATCCAATCCAACAATACCACTTTTTCAGACAGCTGGAAAGGCTACATCCATTGCTGTGTCCAAAGAGAGTCTTGAGAAAGTGGGGAAAATGTTCGAGGAGTCAGTTGAGTCTGCAGCTGTATCAAAAGCAACAGTACCACTTTTTCAGACAGCTGGAAAGGGCACATCCATTGCTGTGTCCAAAGAGAGACTCGAGAAAGCGAGAAAGATGTTTGAGGATCTAGTTGACTCTGCAGCTGTATCCAATCCAACAATACCACTTTTTCAGACAGCTGGTAAGGGCACCTCCATTGCTGTGTCCAAAGAGAGTCTTGAGAAAGTGGGAAAGATATTTGAAGATCCAGTTGGCGCTGTGCCCAAATCGAATTCAACTGTGCCATTTTTTCAGACAGCTGGCAAAGGTACATCCATTGCTGTGTCCAAGGAGAGTCTTGAGAAAGTGGGGAAAATGTTCGAGGAGTCAGTTGGCTCTGCAGCTGTATCCAATCCAACATTATCACTTTTTCAGACAGCTGGCAAGGGCACATCCATTGCTGTGTCCAAAGAGAGTCTTGAGAAAGTGGGAAAGATGTTTGAAGATCCATTTGGCGCTGTGCCCAAATCGAATTCAACTGTGCCATTTTTTCAGACAGCCGGCAAGGGCACATCCATTGCTGTGTCCAAAGAGAGTCTTGAGAAAGTGGGGAAAATGTTCGAGGAGTCAGTTGGCTCTGCAGCTGTATCCAATCCAACATTATCACTTTTTCAGACAGCTGGCAAGGGCACATCCATTGCTGTGTCCAAAGAGAGTCTTGAGAAAGTGGGAAAGATGTTTGAAGATCCTGTTAGCGCTGTGCCCAAATCGAATTCAACTGTGCCATTTTTTCAGACAGCTGGCAAGGGCACATCCATTGCTGTGTCCAAAGAGAGTCTTGAGAAAGTGGGAAAGATGTTTGAAGATCCAGTTGGCCCTGTGTCCAAATCGAATTCAACTGTGCCATTTTTTCAGACAACTGGCAAAGGTACATCCATTGCTGTCTCCAAAGAGAGTCTTGAGAAAGTGGGGAAAATGTTCGAGGAGTCAGTTGGCTCTGCAGCTGTATCCAATCCAACATTAGCACTTTTTCAGACAGCTGGCAAGGGCACATCCATTGCTGTGTCCAAAGAGAGTCTTGAGAAAGTGGGAAAGATGTTTGAAGATCCAGTTGGCGCTGTGCCCAAATCGAATTCAACTGTGCCATTTTTTCAGACAGCCGGCAAGGGCACATCCATTGCTGTGTCCAAAGAGAGTCTTGAGAAAGTGGGGAAAATGTTCGAGGAGTCAGTTGGCTCTGCAGCTGTATCCAATCCAACATTATCACTTTTTCAGACAGCTGGCAAGGGCACATCCATTGCTGTGTCCAAAGAGAGTCTTGAGAAGGCGGGGAAAATGTTTGAAGATCCAGGTAGTGCTGTGCCCGTATCTAGTTCAACTGTGCCACTTTTTCAGACAGCTGGCAAGGGCACATCTATTGCTGTGTCCAAGGAGAGTCTTGAGAAAGTGGGGAAAATGTTCGAGGAGTCAGTTGGCTCTGCAGCTGTATCCAATCCAACATTATCACTTTTTCAGACAGCTGGCAAGGGCACATCCATTGCTGTGTCCAAAGAGAGTCTTGAGAAAGTGGGAAAGATGTTTGAAGATCCTGTTAGCGCTGTGCCCATATCTAATTCAACTGTACCATTTTTTCAGACAGCTGGCAAGGGCGCATCCATTGCTGTCTCCAAAGAGAGTCTTGCAAAGGCGGATAAACTTTTGCGAAAAGTAGAATCAGACTACTTCTATGATTCTCTTAGCTCGAAAGGCCTCTCTGCAACTCGCTCAATCGAAGAACAAGAAGGAGTTGAATGGCACAGGAATAATGATGTTGTCCTTTCGAAGGAAGGAAATGTGTTTTCTTGTGACTATAAAACAAGAACGTCACTTTACACGCTTGCCGATGTCGAAAATACTATAACGTTGGACGAAGAACAAGTTACGACCACCCCAGATCATCCTACTTTCTCGAGAAGCGCAAGAGTAACAATTGCTACGGACGATGAATTTTTCGTCCGGAAGCATCTTCCGGGCCAACTTTCTTTTATGACGCCTGTTCCGCTTAAGTATAACGGAGAAGAAGGAACATGTAACGCTGATATCGAGATCCCAGTAATTCACAGTGATTCCGTGCAAGAGTCCAAGGATACCGTCTGCCTGAACCTATCCTATGCACAGAAATATGGACTGATGAGCTCGTCTCATGACGAATGCGTTGCTCATGGTGTCCGTGAAGCGACAATTAAGGTCAACAGTCTCAATGCTCTACAAATTGCATTTGACAACGACGGATTTCCGGCGACCATTCTTTCCGATGCCAGAAGTGACTCGGAATCGGATAGGCTACTCCGTGATATTAGACGATCGTTGATAGAAGAGGGTTGTGACAGTCTACAGCTCAAAGACAAGTGGATACGAATTCATGCGAGATGGGTTATTTGGAAGCTTGCGGCATATGAGCGCAGGTTTTCTCGTTTTCTAGCTGGTCGTCACCTGACGTACGACAGATTGATACATGATCTGAAGTCTCGTTTTCAGCGAGAGATGGTCGAAGGCCGCCGCTCTCCCTTGCGACGAATCCTAAATTGCGACGCTTCTCCAAAAACAATGATGATCCTGGTAGTAAGTCAGACATTATCCTCTCCTTCCATGAAAGATGGGGATTGTAAGCTTCAAAAACTAAAAATTCTCGAGGTGTCGGATGGATGGCATGCAATCAAGGCAGAACTTGACTCAAAGCTCTCTAAGTTTGTGGAGAATAATCTCATTAAGGTCGGAACAAAATTGCTGGTCTCCAACGCCCAAATTGTCGGTGTTGGCGAAGGGGTTGATCCACTTGATACTAGCTCCGAGGGTGACAGTGCATTGCTTCAGTTGAGTGCCAACGCCACTCGATTAGCTAGGTGGAATGCCAAACTGGGACTTGTAAAAGTTTCGCCGTCTCAGGCTCCGAAAGGAAGGCTTTTGCTTAAAAGGCTTTCGGATGTCGTTGAAGGTGGAGGGAATGTACCAGCGATTTCTCTGTTCATTCAGCGCGTGTATCCCATTATGTACTACGAAAAAAGTGAAGGAGATTCTTCGAATCCGGTAACCGATTCCTCTACCTGCCGACAAGTCCTCTCGGAGCAGGAAGAAGAAAACCGCCGAAGGGAGTTCGAGGGAAAGAAGACGCGGGCGGTTGAGTATGTGACAGAAAAAATCCAGGCAGAAATTGAACAGGTACGTTGGCCTGGCATAAGTTTTTGTCATGATATTGGCTCTAATTGCACTTGACTTCGACAATGCTTTGTAGGAGGTAGATCAGGATGCCCCAGAGGTTTGGAAGCGGGTGTACAATAGCTCAACACCCGAAGATATGTATCAGACCCTGGCAGAGTCAGACCAAGAGGAAATCGCGCGATGGAGGGAACATAGAAGCACACTTATTCAACGGAGAATTCAAGATGAAGTCGAAGCAGAACTTGAGACCCACAAGTCATTGCTGAGAAAGAGTGCACCATTTCTTAGAATCAAGGTGCACAGCGTTTACCCGAGGAAACACAAGCGGGAAAGTGGACTATTAACAATCTGGCACCCCTCTGAAGAACATCTGAATTCATTAAAAGAAGGTTCCTGTGTACAAGCTTTCGATTTGTCCGTTCGGGATACGTTGTACAATGGCCAGTTGCAACTTACCGCAAATAAACGAACTATTATCGAGGCCTTGCCAGAGGACTCTTTCTCTGAAACGAAAGAGCAAGTCTTCGTCGAGAGACGCTATTTGAGCTTAATTGACGTGCACATGATCTCTCATATCAAAGCGAAAGAAAGTGAAGATGCCGACCCGGTTGAATTTGATACAGTCGCTACATGCTTCAATGTGACAGAATCATCGAAAACAGATGAAGTAGTACTCCACTTGATTGACGAAACGTGTCTCGTCCTTCGAGTCCACTGTAAATCTCTGCCTTACATTTTGAAGGTACTCCTAGGAGAAGAGAGCGGGGTTATTACCTCGTTTGCTCTTCGTGACTTGCGCTTGCGTTCCTTTGACACTCATCAGCAATGCGCCGTCGCAGAATTCACCGATTTGTCAAGTGTGATATCGACAAATGACAGGATTGAAGAGTTGGCTTTTTGGGCAGAAAATGAAGGGAGTGCTGAAGTTCTTGCCGCGTCGACTCGCTTAGAAGTAGGCCTCCCTGAATGGGAGCAATGCGAGGAAGAAAGAGTAGGATTCGGATATATCATGGGGCTGAGAGTTGAAGAGAAATCGCAAACACTATACATTCAAGTTGATTGTTGTGGTTTCTGTTGTCAGGATTGGGAACTTCCATTCTCCGTATTACAAAACATGGTTTCGGTGGATTCTCCCGGCGTCACGAGTTCCATTCATTCTCCGTCACTGGAAAATCGGATGGAACGCTTAGGTCTTCTGGGGTTGATCCTTCGGTCAAGAGGGACACTATGGGAATTTCAACTTCGTTTGAACAGGAAACACTCAAATTTCAATGCTTTCGTCGTGACGAAGGCAACACCTGCCAACAACTCGATGCTTTGCAATCTATATCTGACACTACCAGAACTAGAGCTGCCGGATGCAAAAGAAGAAGGCGTAACATTTTAACGTTTTTTTTGGCACAACCCATGATGTCCTTCATCCCCTTGCCCGACGTCGCCGTTTACCGCACTTTTGTTCAACTGTTTCGCTTTTACGTTGCCTCCCTATCTGATCACGCTTCTCCGCGATCTTCCGAACTCGATCCAGGTATCGTTGCTTCCCATCGTAATGTTCGTATGAAAATTCCTTGTTGTTGCGATCAAGCCGTATAACCCAGGCGAGAAGTCCTCCAATGTTGACTGGGGAGGCTCTTCGTACCGGTTGTTGCCAATATTTGCCACTCCACCTACTTAGATTGTCAAAAAAGATCCTCGGTGTCCCTCCACACAGCAATACCATTCTTCCAGTCGCAGGGACAAGGGCTCGTGCGCATTCACTGAATAGAAGAGGGAGCAATTGATTCAATGCACTCTGAGACAAGCATTGCTGCCCGAACGGAAGATCCGAAACGATTACATCCACACTGGCCGTCCTGATCGGAAGAAACGATGCATCCCAAACTGCAAGGATATTATTACTCTGAAGTAACCTTGCCACCCTTGTCAAGTCTGGATTGTTCAGTGCTAGATCTCCACCCAACCCTACGCATTTCTTCCACCTGAAATATTGATCTGCCTCGAGAGGAATCGTCCCGACGCCAGCACATGGGTCTAGGACGATATCATATTCTTCCAAATCCGCCAATTCTAATAGCAAATGTGCTGTAGTTGTCTTTAATTTGACGACATCACCTGTTGCCTTTGAGCCGAGAAATGGCGCCGTCACATCCGGCGGGATGAGCCCTGATGCAAAGGATTTGCTTTTGAGAAAGGAATATGGTCGAAGGGAAATACCAACAGCCAAGGTACCCGGTAGGACCACCACCACCAACTCAACGTCAAATTTTTCCAGACTGACGGACCAACACCCATCGCGGTCGTTGTTGTTGGTAGCGTTATCTTCCTGGTCATATTCAGGAGCGAATTCCTGCCCAAGAACGTTCATGAGAGTTTCACAAAAATCTTGCCTAGAATACGCAAAGTCGGCATTGGCGTCTGCCTTTCCAGAAGAAACAGAAGTATTGAAAATGCCTTGTTGCTGTCGTATGCAAGATACACGAAAGCGCAGTCGATTTTGTGCGATTCGATCTTGTAATTCCGCAAAGTCGGACGGTTCGAGTTGTTGCCTCCACTGATTTTGGATACAATCTGTCCAAACTTGTAATGCCATGTTGCGTTTTTCGACGAATCGAGTGGTCGGTCGTTGAATATGTCTATTAATTTCGGAACACATCTCCTTCATGGAATGAGTGTGATACAAGTCTGGACTGATCACACAAGCGTTGTCGGTTTGGACTGTGATGAGCGCCAGTACGGGTCCAAAACATCTGGATGTGGTGACAATATCCCCACAAATGCTGTTGTTGGTCGTCTCAATTTGCATCCAAACGCTTCCCGCCATTTGACCTGAACACGACCAGCGTGGTATAACTGTACCATCGTCTCGAGTAGTATACCCAACACTGATATGCTGATGGGTATCTTCCAAGGCCACGGATCCCACGGAGACTCCGTTTGGAAACCATGACGGTTGGTCGTCGGAAGAAGGAGGAGAAGAAGGATGCTTGTTTGATTTTCCCTCACCATCTTGTTGTTCTTGTATCCTTCGCCTCCTTTGTTCTTTGGACTTTTCCTTGATACAGAGCTGCTTCACCGCTTGACGTCCCGTTTCGTCGTCTTTCGGTTCATTCCATGACGTAATAATCAAGTCATCATCCCCAGTCCTTCCTTTTTTCCACTGTTCTTGTTGTTGTCGGCGTAGTGACTCGGCCGCCACATCTTGCAAGCCACGAGGAACGACCGCCAAAAAGGAGTACGGTCCTGGTGACATGATAGAGGAGGAACCGACAATACTTAGCTTTCATAGAAATGACTCCCTGCTGCCAACAAGTGAAATTCACACTCACGTCAATCAGAAAACTCATGTCGTACAACTTTTGAATTCGATCGAGTCGAAGATCCGTGATTGGACATCCTTCCTTTGACGTCGTACTGTTAACGACGTACTACTTCACTGGTAGAATCATTGTGATTGATTGATGATTGTCACCACATCAACTTCAGCTGGAAACAATTTTAGGTAGCTAGAGAAACATGCGAGTACTGCAGTAGATTGATCAAAGAGTGCACTCGATTTTGTTCTATTTTGCTGCAACCATAATAGTAAGAACACTAATAAATCAAAAATATTCGAACAATGAGACGTTGGAGACGGGCGGTATTGTTTTTGTTTGATTCACAGTCAGTTTGCCGCTGGTTCACTAGCGAGAAAAACGAACGGATGAATCTCTGTAAAGGTCATTCGCACCTCATGACGCTCCTTGCGTAATGGAGGTTTCTTCCACAATGGATTTCAGCAGAATCTGGCTCGAATTTTTGCAAGAATGCCCCTTGGTACACTGACCCGAAAGGTTTTCTTCGGCAATCATTTTGATGTGCTTGTTCAAATATTCATTGATAGCGGTCGCATCTATCTTGCTAAACCCAAAGAATTTTCGAACAGCCCACCAGAGTTTCCCTTGAATATCCTTTTGCTTGGTGGCCCCACGAATGTACTTTCGATTCATTGAAGAGCCATTGTACACCAGATTGAGCATCCCGGCACTGGTGGGAGTACGAGCACGCAACGCACCCATGGTCATGGGCACAAACGAGCGACAATTGCTCGAGATCTTCTTCTCCGCTTTGCACATTCGCGTATGCATCAATTTTTCGTGATTCATGGTCGATGGCATGGATTCTAACGACCGATCATCTCCCAAAAAGGCAATGGATAGTCCCGGGGTGACGCAATAGTTGACCTGTAACGCAACAATGCTGCCAGTGTCGTTGGACGTTGACGGAGTCTTGTTCCATATTGTCTGATACTGCCACTCCACGTGATTCGCCACGCACCACAGTCTCCATGATTCCGACTCGAAGGAATAATCATCGTCGGCCTCAGCTTGGATAGTCTCGACAAAATATCGGTGCAGACCATCGTCCGCGTCCAACCGCGTTTCAATGATTCGCGATGGTTGGATCTCGTCTCCCGTCGTGTAGTCCAAGCGTAAATACTGCCGGATTTGCTCAAGTGATCCACTCCAAACGTCTGATGGCTGTATATTTCCTTGTACAAAGTCTTGATACTGCGATTTGGGAGTCTCATTGGAGGCCACAAGAATGTGAGTAAGGTTGGATGCCTGCAAAATGTTCACGATCTGCTGCTTAAGCTGGGGATCCAGATCCGGATCGGTCCGGATGATGCAGCAAAAGTTTTTAGACGATTGTTCCTCTAACGAGCGTAGAAAGAAATGCCGAAATAGATGTAACCGTGCTTCGCCCAAGTGCAGCAGGCTGGGCTGATTTTGCATGAAACGAGAGTGGATAATTTGAATGATCGTGTCTTTTTGTTCTTCCACAATGTCATCTCGTTCCTTGTCATCATCATCGTCGTCGTTACTTTTCATCAATGATTGTTTTTTCATCATCAGTGTCTCGTTGACATTTATCATAGTTGAGATTATCCCTACGGAAGACCCTATTCGTTCGGATCTCGTCTTATTGGTGGACCCTGTCAAAATGTTGTTATGGACCCGTTCCGTCTCCGAGAGCTGCCACAGTTGATACTCCGTGTATGCCAGCAAGGCCACGGATAATGCCACAACATAAACAAAGATCGCGACGGTGGGACCTTTCTTTCGTTTGACATTGGTTGTAGGCGGACTTTTCGGATAGTGATGGGGATAAATGTTGCCATAGTGGTCATCGTTGCCACCGCTGGTATTGCATGAAAGCGAAGAAACGGATGGATCACGATGCAGATCGAGAGGCGAAAGCATATTCACCGGCTTTGTAGATGGCGATACCACAGCTGCAGCTATTTCCCCCCTTGGGTTGCCTAGGAACGACGAACGACAATGCTGCACGAGTGCATCGGTCCAGTCGGCCATGGTTCCATGGTCTTGTTGTTGCCGTTGGCGTTTGTACGGGTTGGAGGGTGGAGTTTCTACTTCTCCTTTCATGTCTGTGGACTCTAGAGGTGGCATGATATATTGTAAAGAGGTCGATCACACGGTTCAGAGTCGGAAATGCTTCGGACGAGTTCGTTTTCAGACCCTCGTTGTTGTTGACCGTTGACGATGGTGTGTCGTGTGTCGTCTAGGTTGTTAATAGAGATGGTTTCGATTGCTCTGCAGCTCTTACAGAAGTGAATGCCACAAGGTATTGTCTGACCAACATGTCTTAAAAGAGAAGAGAGAGAAGTTGCAAAAGTTCCATTCGTTCAAGTTGACCGAACAGACGGAAAGTAGTCTCCCCCACGGCAATTCTTCCCGCATGGTTTCCATGTGCGTTCCCTCTTTCTGAATTGAACGGTGGCCGAAAAGTGTCCCCGTCACGCTTCGAGAAAAAGCGCTGCAGACGCGCGCCATCATATTATCCTTCCTGAACAAAAATCATTCTTGCGACTCATCCTGAGACATGCGGCAAGTCGCAAGTCGCGTGATTTTGAACCACAGGCCTCTTCATCTGATTGTGACTGTGATCATCGGTTGATGCTCGACAGATATTCTCGGTCTTGGATTACGGCTAGCTACTACCGTAGTAGCTACCTAGTACGACGTATTCCTGAGGTACTGTACCATTGAGGTATAATCTGATCATTCTTACTAGAGAGGAGAGGTGGGAAGGGATTGCTTGATCTTCCCCAAGTTCCGACTGCCTAAATTCGTTCAGTACTGAATCGACGCCGGAAGAGAAAAAAAGCCCTCCTAGGTAGTTGTAGATCGGGAAAAAGCAATAGTCACAAGTCACAAACAACAACAGTCCGATCGCTCTCGAGTCGCCTTGTTGTCTTTGTTGTTGCCTTTGTTCTGTGGGACACCAACATTTGTTTCTCTCTTCCTTTTTTTGAAAGAAAGAGTTTCTTTGTACCTTTATCTTTGGCGATGCACAGTAGTAGCCAGTACCCACCACAACAACACGGAAAAAGTTTTTGAAAATAACACCAGCCACTTGACACTACCTCTTCATCGTCGATCATCATGGTTACATTCACATTGGAGGAAGTTGACGACGACGACATCGAATGGGATTTGCAGCAATCGTTTGATGCCATGGACGACGAAAAGTTGGGTAGACTCAGCATTGATGCGGCGTACACGCTTCTGTTGGGACTGGGGTATATGAGAGATTACAAGCTCCGAGATCGGTTTACTACGGAAGATATGACATTTGCTGTGCGAGCCCTTCGACGAGAACAAAAAGTGAAAAATGGGGAACCCTTTTCCAAAGATGACGGAGACTGGGTGACCATGGAAATTTTGAAGCAAGTTATAGAAATGTATTCCTTCGTCTTGCAAAGGGATCGGTCCGCTCCCGTTTTCCAGAGTGCTATTGAAGGGATAGATCAAGGCCACAAGGGGTTCCTGGATGCTTCTGATGTACAGAAGCTTGGTTCCAGTGTGGGAGATTCGATATCGAAAAAAGAAGCAGAAGCCATGATAGAGGTTACCAGAAGAGTCCTGGAAGGAGAGAGAGAGGATGATGCAACCGGGGTCATGTCAAGAGAGACCACAACTCTCGATTATGGGCACATTCAGCAGCTCCTGTCCCCTCCCGAGGATGATCAGGAAGGAATGTTTTAATCAATCTTTGTTTATTCGCCTCCTAGTCAGGTACTTTTTTGCGGACGAGAAAGGGAGTCCAAGAAAACAGGATCCAGCCAACCATAAAAGGAATACATCACTCGAACTCATTGTAGCTTCTGTGATCTACAGATATTGATCAGGCATTACCGCTTTTGCCACTCTCGAATAATAGTAAATCTACAAAGCGATCTCTGAATCAATAATTGCACAGAGTACAGTGCAGCAGTGTCAAATTTCAACCAGGAACTGCCCCAGGATGTCGACGGAATGCCATACATTTTCAAGTGTTTCACTCCTCAATCATCACTCTTTCTTAAAAGATTTAAAAGTTCAAAGACACATCCAATTATCACCTGAACTCACAGTATCAGTTGTGGTGCAAAGAATTCTCCTAGTGAACCGCATTTACAGTTAAAAAAACAATAGACTGACTAGTTGCTGAAAGGACTACCGTACTGCGGTACGTATTACTCTACTCTATCATATCAAAAAATCACTCCAACTACAGTAGCTAGACTACGACGTATCATACCTGTAAGTCGAATTGACTGTGGGTTCCCCTTTCCCTCGTTCTTTCAAACGTTCCCCAAAGTGCGCAAAACTGATCGAAGGTGTACGACTATGATACGACTCGACTACCGTAGCGTAGAACGAACTCGGAGTACAATCTATCGACGATCCAATTTCGTCGGCTCGAAAAACGTTACTTTTTACTTTTTACTGTACCACGTATTACAGTACTACGTATTATGAACCTTCACTCCCGTCTTGTAACAGCATCATTGATTCTTTTTCTTTTGCCCAATACTGCAGGGTTTTCTACAACCATGAGCACAGCGAAAGACTCCAGCGACCCGTCGCCTTTTGATGTCAGTGGCGCCATTGACTTTTTTACGGTGGCACGCGGCCTCAAAACCACCCCTAGGTTCGTGGGTTGCTTTGTACTTGTTTTGTTATGATTTGATGATTCGATTGAATTTTTGTTCTCGTTCACCTATGCTTCTGCTAACCATCAACCACCCCACTGTAATTTGGAAGAACTGGCTGGGTCCGGCAAGAGGCTGGTCCTAGGATTGAATCGGTGGCCGATCATTCGTGGCGTATCACCGTCATGGCAATGGTTGCTGCTAGCTCGGACAACGGCAATAAATATGATATCAACAAGTGCATAAAAATGGCACTGGTCCATGATTTGGCCGAAGCAACCGTAGGCGACATTACGCCGTATTGTGGTATCACGGACGACGACAAGCATGCACAAGAGTTGGTAGCCATGACAGAACTCACATCAAAATTGACCAACTTGGGCTTGTCAGCTAATCCATCCAACGGCGAACGCAATAACAACATGGTGGGTGCAGAAATTTTGGATCTATGGAAGGAATACGAAATCGGCGAGACGGCAGAAGCAAAACTGGTCAAGGACATGGACAAGTTGGAGATGATATTGCAGGCATTGGAATACGAACAAGACGGCAAGAATGGCAAATCATTGGACGGCTTCTTTGACGGCACTCGTGGAAAGTGGAAAACGCCAATAGGTGAAGCATGGGGTAAGGAAATTGAATCACGGAGGCGACAAACAATGGCCGAGGAGGAGAGATCCTAAATGATTCTTCATCACGTTGGAGATCCATTCTTATAGACACAGACTCCTCCACATACTCTACCTACATTATGTAGTCGCGAGATGCTGAATCGGAAGAAGTTCGTTGAATCCAGGAAAATAATCTACAGGCATCTTTTTCCATGGCATGGATTGTCATATAGATTGTGTTACAATCTTGTTCGCGAGACACCTTCTTGGAATGATTCAAAGATTGTCAAACATACTCCAGGTCGCCAAAGCTCGATCACGACCCCACCGATTTCTGTAGTCTCTTCCTTCTTTTCTCTACCAAGTTTTATGCTTGCCGTGTGATATAACATACGAAAGCCGCAAGAAATAGGTTCCACACATGAAAGTTTATCCTTCCACCTTGACTTTGAGTTTTTTTGCTGCAGTTGAACATTGTTGCCTTAATCTTCTTTCACGTGGTGTACATTGACTTGCAAACCGTCAACTCCAAAGAAGTTGTAAACGTCGAGCGGCACAATACACATACTTGCACAGGTTTCAGGATTTTCCTTTTTGATGATGAACTCTTGGAGGAAAGGGCATATTCCCGTTGTCATCTTTCGATCTATCCACGGTATCAAATCACAAGAACATGGCAAGTGACCCCAAAAGAGGACCTACAGTAGAAGAAATACATTGGTACTATACTAGATTGGTGGTGCGCCGGAAAATTCAGAGCAATGCGGGTGCAATACTGTAGTAGAACATTCCAAGTTTTCTTATCAAGATATTGATCAATTCTATGGAATGCTACGAGTTTCGAAAAGAAGAGTTTAAGGCCTTTACCCGGCACCCGGGACATACATACCTGAAGTGTTAATTTTACGATGGGAAGTGATATCAAATATATATTGTATTGGGGGACGTACATCGACAGTGAACATGCTGCGGTACGTAGCGAAGGTACGGTAGTATGGTACTCGGAATACCTGTACGTAGTCGTTAACGTAGTGCTAGTAGTAATACGAATCACAACCTGACTGTACTAACAGTAAGTCGTACTCGTAGTACGGAGTAGTAGTGTGATGAGTCGAGAGATTGAGTATTGACGTATTGACTGTGAATAATAACTGTAAAGTGTGACGTCAACATATTGGGGGGGTGTGAACGTGGGATACCTCGATCCCCCAGAACCCACGCGATTGCGCATGGCACCAACAGAGTCGGCGAAAAATCCAGAAGGCAAAAACTATCTCGAGCTCACACACATGCAATTTATTCGATGCACGCTCATCACACAAAAATTCATTGCCAGTTTTGAACATCAACACAAAAATTTCTCGTAGCCTCGTATCATGACGAGCGTTCAAGCAGAAGACAAACTTGTAGCTCTCCCTCCGTCGCGGATACAAAGCATGTGAACGACGCAACGTCAACTGCTTGTTCCGTTGATCCAGCAACTCGATGGAACGAGTACCAATACACTCATTGTGAGACATCGCTTACTTTGCCATTACTACCTTTCCAGCAGCTTTCTTTCTCTGCGATGTAGGAGCCGCTGACCACAATATCCTAAATCAAGAAACGTCAACCAGCAGCGGAGGTTGATCTCTTTTGGCCGCCATGGTGAACGAAGTCCTTTGCCCTACATTATTCTTGAAGGTGACAGATCCGTCTGGCTTCGGAAATTGTTGGATACTCTTCAACAACTTTTGAGTCAGGAGAGTCATTACGGTCAAGCGAGTCTAATAGGACATTCTACATTTGGGCTGATCTGGTTGGAGCAGACGTGTTTAAGAACTGACATAAAAAATGACTCAGAAATGGATCCCCGTCATTTCCTTCTCCCTTTCAGGGGAGGAGTTCTGAGAACTGATGACGCCTCTGTTGATGGATTTTCTGTCAATTTCTTTCTTCTCCCCAACACGCTCTACTAATGACTGCAGATGAGGACTTCAGTCAACGGCATCCCCCGGAGAGCGAAATGGAGGTACTTGAATTCCTTTTCCCAACCACATTTATGTAGAAGTCTACGAGGGATGGCATACTCCCGAAATGTCACTTACAGTTAACAATCCACTTCCCCAATTCGCGTAAGATTGTGAGGTGGTTGACCTGATTGGCCCCATGTGGGTTTGTAGGTTGATGACACCACCAATGCCCAATGCGATATTTTCTACTATCGCAATATGCGAACACACGGTATTGTTGTTCGAAGAATTTTTCCAGCACTCCAATTCCTTCTTTTCGCATGATGTATCTCTCTTCCTTCATGAGTCCGCCTACATCAGGAGTGTGTCTTTCGAATACAATTCTTTTTGATGGACGTTGTCATCAATCCCTGTTTCTCCATCACATAATCCTACACATTGTAAAAGCTGTTGTGGCTTGCTGTACTACTAATGTTGAGGTATGGTCGATAGTGTGCCGTTGTTGCCACTCAAAAATGCTGTTTTTCTGTCGTGGAAATGGAAAAGTTAGCATTGGTGTCTTGATTCGATAAAATCCGTCTTGTCTTCCGAAGAAACAACGATTCTGTGTTGATTCAGTTGACCTTTGTCGTGAATGTGTTCCTTTGTCTGTTGTTTACTCCAGCGTTCTGCTTACCTCAAATTACGTTTATCATACCACCTCTACAATACTAAAGAAAATACAATATTTACGGTACCATGTACAAGAACAATTCTCTTTTTGCTCTCGTGCTGCTCGTGGCCCCCATTGCCGCCTTTCGGGCTCCCGAGAATCCCATGGTAGTCAAGCAGCCGGTCGTGGTCAAGGATTCTTCTCGAACGTTGATTACCACCGTTCCCAACATCGTCGACGACGCCACTTTAACGACCACCATCTCTCAACAAAAGCTGGCTGACGTGGGCAAGACTATTGCCTCGCAGCGATTCGTCAAGCCCCGCCATGCTACCGAACGGAAGGTATGGGGTGTCGACAATGAGGTAGACGATCACGGAGAGTATTGGTTCGGTGAGTACTACAACAACAGCATCGCATTTATGGATCGAAGCCGCTTTCTACCCTTCTAACCGTGTCCGTTTCTGCCCATCAGACTCCCGCATCCACACATTTGGGAATGTTGGCTTCCTAGGTGCTCTTCATGCCGCTATGGCGCCACTCTCAACGAAAGTGATCGACGTGGTCGCATACGACGGAAAAGATGTTCGATCGATGGTACGTACCCAAAGTAAAAAACATCATCGGCGAAATCTTGGCTTCCGTCCTAATATCTTTCTACTCATATCCTCTTTGTAGGTTGCCAAGAAACTTGCGGAAAGTGCCAGATGCAGCAAGGCTAAAATCTTGGACATGTGCTGCGGTGTTGGCATCTCCACTCGTGCTCTTCGTGAAGCATTTCCTGAAGCAGAGGTGGTTGTTGGTGTCGATACATCACCTGAAATGATCACCATGGCCAAGTTTTTGAATTCCCACCTTGGCTTCTTCAAGCCTATCGCCCAGGTCTTTGCCCACTTGAAGAAGATTCGATTTTCTCGAGAAGAAAGGCTGGTACAACATATCTGCGGACCAGTCTTTTCTGAAGAAAATGCAGAACAGACGCAGTTCCCAGGGCAGTCGTTCCAGTTTGTCACTCTGTACTATGCACTACATGAAGTGCCCAAGGGAGGACGTGACCGTATTTTGCGCGAAGCATACCGTGTGTTGCAGCCCGGCGGCACTCTTGCAATTGTGGATATCTGTACGGACTACACACCAAGCGATTCCATGCTGGCTGGAGAGCCCTACGTCCTTGAATACCAAAAGAACATCCACAGACAATTGCGCAGTATGAAGGGATTCTCCAAGGTCCAGTATGAGACCATTGTGCCGAAGCATGTTGGCATGTGGACTTTGAAACGATCTACCTTGGAGCTATAAACGGGGCAACAATTGCTATCCTTCCGACCACCCTCCCTACAGAAGCACTCCGCTTATAACCACACCGACACAGCGAAGAAGAGAACGAGGGCGTTCCTCTATTCACTACCTCACCAGCAAACAGTATCCTGTATCACCAACACCTATTTCACCTTTCAAGTATCTCCACCATAACAAGTTCTGACACGACCCCATTTCTGTGACAAAAAAATCACATATCTTGTGAATGGCTTGGAGATCTCTTACTGTTGTTTCACTAAGTACGTTCTTTCCTAGATAAAGTCAATTACAACGAGGCCAGATGTCATTACTCTGCTAGTAGAGGATCGTCATTAGATACTTTTAAGTAATTTCATTTCTCGCTGGAACAGAACTACTACTGTATATTTGGGGGTATCTACACAAAGAATATCCAGATCCAGACTGTGAATGGAAGGAATCAATCAAGCTTTCGATCTTTTTTGTCCACTGCAGTACCAAAAAACTACGGTAATAAGAGAAGGTATGATATCGTTACTACCGGTACTTCGTACGTATGATAGTACCACTACTGTCGCAGAGAAGTTGGATCTGTTGGCTTTCTGTACGAACGTACGAACCATTGACTGTTCGGAACGCCGTATGATACGAGTACCGGTGGACCGGTAGACCAAGGTATGGCACCGTAGATAGGTAATCGAGTACCGGTACGTACTGCGGTCGTCTGCCGCACTACACGATAATATCTCTATTCTACTCTACTACCTAGGTAGGTACCGTACCGGTAGTATGATACGGGTACGGTAGTCTACAACGGTATCATACATAGCTAACACGCTATTATAACACCGCCACTACTACCTGTAGAGCACCGTATTAACAGTAACGGGAAATACCGTACTTCGTGGTAGAGCTTCATTTTGCATTTTCATTAGGCGGATTGCTCTTGGATGTTCCCTTGTAGTCTTCTTCTGTTGTGACACAAGGAAGTGTGCCACGATGCATTGGTTGTATCAAGATACTTAAGATGGCGCTAATTGAATTCCTTAATCAAAATCCATCATAAGATCGTGAGGTGATCGCGCCTATTCTGAATTTCCTTTCAGGAATTCACTAGAATCCGCGTATAATCTAAAGATGTCAAAGAAACGACACCGGTCTTTTTTACATCTATCTCATTTTCAACACACAAAAATCAGCTACACTTTGAAAAATCAAAACTCGAACCACTCTTCTCCTCTTGTTCTGTGGTTTCCTTGAACTACCGTGGACAGTACTAAATCTCTTGCAAAGATGACAATGATGCCTGCCATCCTTCCATCATCAGGGATCAGGCCGCGATCTGCCAGTGAACAAGACTTCTCGTGGCTAGACAACATGGACTTGGTTGATGCCATCATGGCCGAAAGTCTCTCTACACCATCCAACGTTCAAAACTTTCAGCAAGCAAACATTATCCCGGATGCGATCCCTAACACAGATTTACAAGACGAATATTCGCTGCCAATGCCTGCCATTACGGCTGAGGACATTACTGACTTTTTGTTTGATCTGGAAAGCTTTGAACAACCGAATGAAAACATGAATGAGTCCCAAGCATTATCCGTCAGCCGTGACATGTTTGAACCGATTCCATTGGTGGACATCAATAACCGATACGCAGTCATAAACCAAAATGATCAAGATAAAAATACGAAGTTTGTCGTGCCCAAGGCCGATTTTTCTTGGATGACACCAAATAGCGCCGAAAATTCGGCATCAAACTTTAGCGACAACATGCACCGCGTGTCTCCAGCCAGTCAAAATGGTGAAGAAGATTCTTCATCATCTGACGAAGAACAAAGTCACCAAGGAGGCTACAATCCCAAATTCCGTGGTTACCAATGTGATCAATGGCAAGAACGTTACGCCGAGCTCTTTGAGTTTCACAATCAAAATGGACACAGCTCTGTTCCACACACAGACTCTGCAAACCGACGGTTGGCAAGGTGGGTGAAACGACAGCGTTACCAGTACAAGTTGCGACAAGAAGGAAAACCTTCAGCCATGACTGAAGAACGTATTCAAGCTCTCGAACGTCTTGGATTTGTATGGGATTCTCATGGAGCGGCGTTTGAGGATCGATTGAGAGAATTAGAGGAATTCAAAGAATTGCACAAGCATTGCAATGTCCCATCAAACTACAAGGCCAACAGTAGCCTTGCATCGTGGGTTAAGTGCCAAAGAAGGCAATATCGTTTGTATCGAGAGGGTAAACATTCTAATATTACTCAAGCTCGAATTGACCAATTGGAACGAATGGGTTTTCAGTTCAACCTTAGGGTGGGATATCATCACCACCGATGCAGTGGAAATGGCTGGTCATAACAATTCCATGCCTCCCTGCACTCGTATTTTTCTTCTCGTTCAACGAATGTGTGTATCTGCTATTTTGTGGTCTTTCAAGTTTCTCCACACTTTTGGACCACAGATCACACTTTTAGATGTGACAGCAGACTACGTTTTACTCTCCGGACGAAAATTGGTTGGAGGAAATCGTTATCCACATCTGTCGCTGACTTGTGAGTTTTGCCAATTCACGTTCCTCCAAATCTGGTCAATCTTGCGTCCCTTCGCAATCTTCTACTCCATAGCTCGTTCATGCAGCACAAAGTCGTTGTTATTGTGCTGACAATGACGATTTTCAAACAAATCGGACCAGGAGAAAGATTGTGCTTCGGCAAATGAACGACTCTACATTAACTCAACTACTTAATACTACTTCATATTATAAATGAACGGTCACTACCAATCATTGTGTTCTAATTTAGCTTTCATACTCGGCTATCTAGTACGAGACGTATGGTGGTTGCTAAAAAAATGTGCTCACTGTTAAGTGTAAGGGACTTCTGATGATACCCGGTACTAGGTACCGGTATGTACGACGGGGTTGTCTACCGGTATCATAGGCCTTGTCCAAACAACAAAAAAAACACAGGAAAAAAAAAAAATGGGGTGTGTTTTTTGTCCGGCGAAGGGTGGGTACTCCAAGCCGTCCAAACAACAAGAAAAACCAAAAAAAACGGACATGTGGCGTCCACAAATAGAAAGTGTACGGAATCTACAGAAGTCTACGTGAAAAGCATCATCATTTATTTTATTATCATGATCAGACAGCATCACTTTCATCTTCTCTCCTTATTGTTGTTTGCTTCAGTAGTTAGCAAGATGGATTCCAATCTCATGGTTGTTGCGGGTACTACAGCGATGAGCTTTTTGTAGTCCCGTTTGGGGCAGATCTGAATCTTGTCTTCCCGGATAATCATGATGATCAACGGCAACTCGCAAGGGAATTTTCAAATCGATCCAAAGCTGGGTTTGATTGTTGTGTTGGTGCCGTAGATGGCATCCTGATTTGGGTGTTTCTTTATCCTCTGCATGTCGACGATCAGCTGCCAATGTTGCATCCTTCGACGTTTCGGCAATAATGTCTTTGAAACTTTGCATAAAGGAAGTCATATCATCATTTCGAAAGCATTCTCGCCTCGTACATCCGAACGGCGAGCATCAATCTCTTGAATAGATTTAGGATCATTGCGATGAATCCATTTTTCTTTGATATCATCCTCCCGAAGGCAATGAATCAATCGTAGATACGGTAGGTACCCATACCATTTATTACCTTGTTCCGCCGCATCGGAGGATGACTTCTTCTGTGTGGCATTGGCGACGACCTTTTTGATTTCTTTTGCCCTCTTGAAGAGAAAGGCGACATCTGCCTCTCCAGTGATGGGATTTGCCTTCAGCCAGTCGGTACACTTCTTTGCGCTCCACCCGTTTGGTTTGGGTTTGTTGCCGTCCTGTTTGTTGCTTTCGCTTCTCCTCTTTACTTCCTCCCTGAGGATTTCAAGCGATGGCTGATATCTTTCTTCTTCTTTATTAATTTGAAGGAATCTTCATTCAGATCCATCAATGGGACGGTCTTGTCCTCGATTGTTTCTTCCAGTCCGATACAGATCGCAAAAAGAACCGACAACTTGTTCGAGTGAATTGCCAAAAAACGCTCCGCAGAGACTGGCCCAGAGCCGTCATCAATGGTTGGGGCGGGTAGCAAGTTGTGTGGAGGAGGGGTTGATCCTCGTGATGATGCTGACGACGACGACATGTTGGAAACGTTGGTGGATTGATGCTTTCTTACTATGACTTTACTGTTGTTAGTACTAGTAGAGGGGGGGTATTTTTTTTCCTCCATTTTTTTTCATCTTCGCAGCCTATTTTTTTGAGTGCGAAGATCTGTCTCTTCGCAGGCCAAAAAAATAGAGTTGATGGGTTATGGGCCCTCTATTTTTTTTTTTTTCGTGTTTTTCTTGTTGTTTGGACAAGGCCATAGATTGTGAATTATGTTTGTGCGTCTGTCGAGATTTTATACAAAATTTGAAATATGTTTATGATTTTATATTATAAAAATAAAAATATAATTATTTCTGCATCATTATAATAGAGTCTATCCTTAAAATAAAAGATGAGGGTGTTCCGTCTTCCCAGATTCGAAAGACCGTTATTTGTAACGTCCGCAGTCATACACTGCTCCAAAGTTGAATGCTGTCATGCGCATCCGCATTGTGCCGTGTCGCAAAGAGGAAGATGCAGATGATGATGATGCATAAAATGTGTTGTGTGTATGTGTTCGAATGAATGAATGATGATGATGTGTGTGAAGGGATGAGATTGCGTAATTTTCAACATTTTCATACACATTGCATTTACAGTTAATGGTGTGTGATTGATTCTGTGCACGTCGAGAACAAAATTCAAGGCTCTGTGTGAGAGTGTGGGTACAGCTTCTTCTCATTCTTCTGTTGTCAAACATTACTATAAAATTAGAGAACATTATGTCCTTAACATGAGATCCAGTGCCGTTGCACCCGCTCCACTGCCGAAACAACAACGAGAAAGTAATGGTGTGAGCAAGTCGTTTTCAAGTCCAGTAGTAGTTGCCCAACAAGAGATGCCGAATCTGACGGAGGGAGCCGCTCTAACTCCTGCTGCCGCAAATCCTCTATTCGCCAACGTGTCAACCTCTGAACCACCACCTTTGCGTGCAGCTGCATCCTCGTCGATGGAAGATGATACCATTGATAGCGACGAAGAGGGCGGGTTTTCTCCACAGGACGATGATTGTTCCATATCCCCAGACGATGATCCCTACACATACAGCGACGACAGCGCGTCGTTGAACGATGCTTATTTTCTACAACCACCCCATGATTCTAGTTTTGGCAACGGAAGTGCCTTTGGACTCGTGTCGGATACAGAAAGTGAAAAAGATCCCCTAGAGTCTCCATCGGGCAATGGTGTTATTTACACAATGGATTATGTACCTGCAGCCACTCCCTTTTCACACAAGAAGCGACGGAGGGATAGGTTCCTCGGCAGACGAGGGGATCGTCACAAGGACAGAAGCACATCTGTGTCCTCTCCAATTGACGAAGACGAGCCTGTCACTGAATCCACCTTTTTGTTGCGCAATAAAGACAGCCGGTTCGCCAACAATCATACCGGCGTTATTGCATCCTCCTCCCAACCGGGAACAACATCGGTCTCAAGCTACCGGAATCGCCAAGAACGGAAACGACGCAAGTTAAGAAAACAGCAGCGCAACATTCGACTAAAGCAGCAACAGCAAGAAGAACGCGAACGAGCCGTCTCTCAAATTCGGGGTCAGCCTCAACCGGCAACTCTTAACGATCGATTTTGGTTGGCCCTCTTCGTCGTGCAGCTCCTGTATGTGACCTTTGTCGCCATGAAATACGGAATATCCTTGTTAGGACCGTCAGTCACAACTGTAAGTGCGCCTGGCAGCGCTTTGGCATCAATCACAGGGATGTACTCGGAGAGAATACCGCCTACGTTGCCGTTTGCAAAAGCGTTAGATTCGACTTCATCCCTCGACACAAGTAATACGGCTTCGCTCCCGTATGACCACGGCAAAGACACACCAGGTACGACGTCTTCTCAATCAAACACGTTGACCGTTGCAGATGGCATTAGTCAGTATCTTCAAGATGACGACAATATCCATCCAGCCGTACCAGACGATCATCATCCGAATCTTCGTTCCAAAAACAAATCAAAGGATCCGTCCTCCTCCACTACGTCATCCTCGTCCTCTGGAACTACCACAATCACCACTACTCATATGGATGGAAGTAGCGTGATTGTTGTCGAGAACGCTCCATTCACCGTCGACTACAAAAATGTGCTTTCCCTACTCTTGATTTCTGGACTTTACGCTGCCATCATATCTTACCTAAGCTTCGCTTTTATGCTGATGGTGGCTCGCTCTCTCATCCCGATCATGCTTATTTTTACGATCATGCTCTTGCTATGTTGGGGATTGTTTGGGTTGACGGTGACCACCTATGGGGGGTCGGCAATCGCGCTTTTGGGGTTCGCCTTGTTCGGCCTAAGCTTGGCGTACACCATGCAGAACTGGAATCGCATCCCATTTTGCTCTACCAACCTGTACACAGCGATCTGCGCTTTGCGAAGTTCCATCATGATCATACTTGCTGGTGTGATGTCACTATTTGCAACGCTTCTCTGGCTTTTTGTATGGTCCATTGCCTTGATGGGTATTTTGAATACTGGAAATGGAGCCGACTGCGCCATGTGGGATGAATGTGATACACATGTTGTCATCAAAAATGGACGGCTGATGGAGGTAGGAGTACTTCTGATAAGTCTTTACTGGACCACCATGGTCATCAAGAATATTGTGAGGGTAACAGTGGCAGATGCCGTTGGATGCTGGTGGATGCAAATCGATGGGACCCTTTTCGGGCCACTGATACGGTCTTGCACCACTTCGTTAGGCACGATTTGCTTTGGATCCTTGGTGGCGTTTCCAGCGCAAGTCTTATCAATGCTGGGAGGTTGCCTTTGCTGGACCAGTGGCGGCTTAGCCAAGAAGTACTCCTTCCAATGGGCGCCAACACCCACAAAACGAATGTCCTCTTCCTCCGAACACCACGGTGCCGACGACACAAAACCGGAAGATTTCTCAGAGCAGCAAAAAGAAGTGGCCAATGCTGTGGCAAAGAAAATTGCCGAAGAGAAGAACTGCTTACGTCGTTTTGGAAGACAATTGCAAGCTTGCAACCGTTGGTCGTATACATACATTGGCATGTACAACTATTCCTTTATTGAAGGCGGCAAGAAGGCCGTTGAATTGTTTGAGACTCGTGAATGGATGGAGATCGTTCGTGACAATTTGATTCAAAACATTCTTGTAATGGCGTCCATTGTCATTGGCGGATCCAGCGCTGCAGTAGCGGTTTTGGTCGAAGAGGTCGATGGATACATGTTCACATCGCTACACAAACCTGTAATGACGTCTTTTGGGATCGGATTTATCTTGGGATTTATCTTATCAAATATACTTCTGCTCGGTGTAGTCGGATCTGCTGTGAATACTATCTTGGTAAGTCCTCGTGCAGTACCGCTTCGTTCGATAGGTTGTTTGCCTTTTTGGCATGCCCTCACGGTGACTATCCTTCTTCCAGGTTTGCTTTGCTGCAGAACCCTTCCAGTTTGACAGGCACCACCCTCATCTCAGTCGAGAAATGAGAGAAGTATGGAGTCAACAAGTTTGGGAACCAGAGCCCGGTAGTTGAGAATGTTGTGTACAAATTTGTAAAAGTGGCACTGTAATTCATACGCTAGTATAAACTATGTTAATCTAAAACTGTCGTCATGTGGAGATCGTTCGAGACTATTTGATCCAAAATGTTTTGGTCACGGCGTCCACTGTCCTACGCATTCATAAAAATATACTTGGTTTCGAGGTATTCTTTGATACCCAGATGGCTCCCTTCTGTCCCCACACCACTCTCTTTCAGACCACCAAATGGAGCAACAGCCGTTGACATGATTCCTTCATTGACGCCAACCATTCCTGCTTCCAATCTTTGATTACAGGAACATTTTATGAATTAGCGACATCGTATCATCATACAACACTTTAAGCTGTATCAAGATTGCAAGGCTTCGTTACTTACTTGTGAGAGAATCGAAATGCCCTGGATAGGTCATTTGTGCAAAAGTAGGATGCCAGTCCTACGCTACAATTGTTGGCAATTTCAAGTGCCTCCTCTTCGGTCTCAAAGCTTCTAATTGCGACGACAGGACCGAATGTTTCGGTCTTCCAAATGTCGCTTTTTGGTGATACGTTCGTTAAAATGGTCGGTGGAAAAAATTGTGGTCCTAATCGATCCGACAAAGTCATCTGCTCAAAAAGAATGGCACCGTCGTCCAGTGCAGCTGAAACTTTTTCAGAAACCGATATCTTGGCACCAGCACTAATCAAAGGGCCCATTTGGGTTCCTGCCTGTATTCCGGGACCAACCCGGAGCATTCTCACATTTGCTGACAACTTCGTTGTAAACTCGTCGTGCACCGAATTGTGCACAAGAAATCTATCGGCGCACACGCATGTTTGTCCCGCATTTCGGAACTTGGAAGCCATGGCGGCGTCGACGGCCTGATCAACGTCAGCATCTTCAAAGACCACAAAGACGGCATTCCCCCCTAACTCCATTGATACTCGTTTGACCGTGTCACTGGCCTGTCTCATGAGGAGCTTACCAACACGAGTCGATCCAGTGAAGCTGATTTTCTTGACGAGTGGGTTGGTACAAAACTCTGTCCCGACTGCCGCGGTGGTATCTCTGCTGGCGGTGCTGTGTAATGTTTGAGCAACAGAGTACCATCATTGGCATTCAAAGTCTTGCTTTTCACTTGCACTTACATCAACTCAAACACTCCTGGTGGTATTCCTGCTCGATCCGCTAGATTCTTCAATGCGACCGCAGAAAGTGGAGTCAGCTCGGAAGGCTTCGCAACGGCTGTACATCCAGCAGCCAAGGCAGGTCCCACTTTGCGAGTGATCATTGCCAAGGGAAAGTTCCAAGGTGCAATCATAGCTGATACGCCTACCGCCTGCTGGACAGCCATAATGTGACCTTTGGGACTGGTGGCGCCATTTGATTGTTGAAAGGGTGTGGGGACCATGAATCCGCCCCCAGCTCCAGTTGCTCGGACAGCTTCTGCCGCAAAATAATCCAAGAAACTTCTTGCGTATTGGACCTCTCCACGTGACTCTGCTAGTGGTTTCCCGGATTCTAATGTCATGATGGTTGCCAGATCTTTTGCATTTTCTTGCATGAGAGTACTCCATTTCGTTAGAAGGGAGGCACGATACATGGCAGTAGTGTCATCCCGCCAGGATGGGAGAGCGTTATGGCATCTCTCGATCGCGTTCCGCGCATCTTGATCATTTTGAACTGGAACTTCCGCAAGGACCGAGTCAGGAAATGCTGGATCGAAAACTAAGAACACTCCTCCATCATGTTCGACAGATGAGTGTGGTTCCTGTTGGATCAAGCTTGGTTCTGTCAGCAGCGACACCAGGCTATTTCTCGCGACAACTGAAAAGCTCCGAGCTTTCGGTAGTAAATTGAAGCTAACAGTAGCAGACGACATGAGGATGATGTGGTTCCAATTCCGTTTCATGGTTAGAACAAATGAGAGAGAAAGAGAAGCATCGAGGCGAGGTCGATGGATCCATTTGATTGATCATCCACTCACAGACAACGAGAACAGGGCGAGGCAGATTTGAGATGGAAATGAAAGCAAACATCTGAAAAGTGGTCCTGCTCGCGAGTGCCCAATTATCCTGAACGCTGACTGAAAATATGAGTCCCGCTGTCCCGCATTGTGACGGTGTACAGCACCTATTATAGTATTAACTGCAACTATTACTTCGTATTATAATACTTCGTACTACCAGTATTAAATAACTGTAACTACCCTCGGAGTACGACGTAGCTAGTACGTCGTAAGTCGTACCTATCGAACTGGGAGCACTACTCTCAACCTTACTGCGACAGCGGAGATGATATTGTAGACAACGGTCATGGGCAGAGCCAGCACATTGTCCCAAAATCGTGGCTTCTGCTCGGAGAGGGAAAATTTTTGTTGCGTCTATCTGGAGATTCCATAACCGAATAAAGCAACAGAAGATGATCCACTCTACGGTAGAGCTAGGATGTACGTAGCACATTGTGAATCCATCCCTACTACGTGAGGAGATACGTAGGACAGAATACTACGCGGCTCTCGGAATGATGATTCTCACTCCTGTGCCCAAGGGTCATTGCTATACTTCGGATGTACACGTTTTGTCGATTTGCGAGTGATCGATCAAAACTTTTTGCTGGTGATGGTGACAACACTTCAGGTTTTAATGGTATTCTGGGCCGCGTAGTACTACTCGGAGTACTAGAGAAGAAAAGAACAAAGGGTACCCACCGCAATCTTTCCCTGAAGCAAATCGTTTCCTAGTAGGGCGTCTGTATATTTCAAAGCAGTATCTGAAGCAGGAGAAATTCTTGTTCCAGGTCAATGGAAGAACTGGCGGTGAGCGATGCTGGAGAAGCTTGCTTGCGATACTACTTTGCTGCTGTCACGACATGTTATCTCGACCAACTCGGAGGAAAGGAGCTTCTTCATTAGTGAACCGCTCAATCGCATTTATGAACATTGTCAAGCTACCTAGTGACCTAGAAAAACGTTTGGACTGGAGAGTTATGAAGGGCAGACTACAGACCTAGAAAAATTGTGCAAATCACTACGATACCCGTTCGTAGAGATAACAACATCGTCTGTCAATACAACGGGCTGTCTGAGTACGAGTGAAACCTGATTTCAAATTCCACGTGGAGGCCAATTCTTCAGGGCACATCATTCACATCATGGTGATGAGGGACTCAATTGCTACTACCGGTAGCAGCTGCTACTACCGGTAGGCCGTAGTCTACTCAAGACTCACCCCTCTATCTTCTTCTGCGATCTTTCGCAATCCAATCACCATCGCTGTATCAAACAATAGCCAAGTGCATTCGCAGCCGGAAGTCGAATTCTATAGACTAAACTCACCGGAAACTCACCACAGCAGGACATCTTTTCAAAACAAAGAAACGAAGCGCAATAAAATGAAGTGGATCCGTCTAGTGGTAGTGTCATCGATCTTTGCGTCGGTCGTCCTGTTACTGTCGGTTCCAATGGTCGCGGCTGCCTCCAAAACCCGAAACAATTCCGTGATCATGGCTTCAGTCACTACGAAATCGACCACTCGCAACAAGGACACTGGTACTTCTGACTCATCAGATGACGATCAGAAGACCAACAAAAAGAAGGCTTTTTGGTCATCGTTCGGTGGTAGCAAGCAGAAGAAGGATAA
The DNA here is from genome assembly GCA_019154785.2 of Nitzschia inconspicua. Taxonomy (NCBI): domain Eukaryota; phylum Bacillariophyta; class Bacillariophyceae; order Bacillariales; family Bacillariaceae; genus Nitzschia; species Nitzschia inconspicua. The sequence goes on from JAGRRH010000020.1 coordinate 1,254,957, forward strand.
CGAAGATGCCACTGACTGTGAACAAGATAAAAGTGATGCAGATGACGACCAAGAGGCAGTAAAATCGAGCGGTCCCTTCGGCATCTTTCGTCGCTCCAAAGACACCAAAAAGAAGGATGATTCGGAAGGGGGAAAAGACAGCAGCAAGGCAACAGAGAAAGAACAGAAAATGAAGCCGACGACAGATAGCCAAAAAGAAAAGTCAAAAACGGTTGACGAGGACAAAAAGGAGGAGGATTCTCAAAGTGATACTTCGAACGAAGAAAAAACAACAGAGGAGGATAGAAAAGATGAAAACAAATCTGAAGATTCCAAGGACGAGAAGGAAAAGAAAGATGAACTAGACTCTTCACAATCTCCTTCACAGGGACAGTCCATGATGTCTCCCACTCAGTACACTGTCATGTACAGACCAATGCCCATCACTTCACCTCAACGAATGCCACCTGGTGCCAGTCCAGGTGCGCCTACACCAAATCAACAAACCCAGCTCTTGCTTGCTGGTACATTTGCCAATTTGGTCGCATTAACATCTCGGTTAGCTCTGTTAAATTGGTTGGTTTCCAAGCTCCAGTCGGCAAGGGAACTGAAAGAGCCGGAACAACATTTCATGTGGGAATGTATAAACGACAAGTACTACCAGGATGACTTGGTCTGGAAGTCTGTGCAAAATCGACCCCCGTTGAGTTCGGGACTATCCAAGATGAAATGGAAAAAGATCGTCAAGAAGTCAGGACCAAGCAAGGAAGAAAAAAGGAAAAAAGACGCCGCGTCGACGGTTGGCCCGTCTCGTACTGTAATTGTCATTGAATTGTCGTTCGCCGGCAATCCAGATCCCACGTTTTCCGATTTTGCCAACATGGTGGCCTTTCTTGTTTCGGCCAACACGCGTTACAAAAAGTTTTTTGGAAGTGAACCGGAAGTCATTCTCAACATCCAGTCCACTGGAGGAGAAGCCACATCATTTGCTCTTGCTGCTGCGCAAGTCAATCGGCTCACCATGGCAGGGTACAAAGTGACAGCATGCGTAGATAGGTTTGCTGCGAGTGGTGGATATGTAAGTTTTCCTTGAACTGATACTTGGAAACTCGATATGGTTCATGATCTGTAGTTTTTCTCACCTCCTTTGTCATGGCACTCTACTGACTGTCTTGTAGATGATTGCTAGCCAAGCCAGTCAAATTATTGCTGCTCCGTTTGCTATTGTCGGATCCATCGGAGTCATAATGGAGGCACTCAATTTTCACGAAGCTCTCAAATCTTACGGAGTCAAAGCACTGACCCTGAAAGCAGGAGAAATGAAGGTCCCGATAACGCAATTCGGGGAAGTAACAGACAAAGATGTGAAATTGAAGCTCGAAGATTTAGAATACACTCACAGGGACTTTATTGAGCTTTGCCGATCGAAACGACCGGAACTTGATCCAAGCGTATGCAATGGGCGAATCTTGAGCGGCGACAAGGCACTAGAATGTGGTTTGATTGATCGTATTCTGACATCAGAAGAATATATTTTCGAAAAAATTGCGGACGGGGATTTGGTCATGAAGCTTCATTTGATCTCTCCCGATAGCGAACATACGCGATTCCTGCGAGTACTCCAGATTTTGCCTCACATTCGCCAAAAGATACAATCTGCGCTGATGTCTTTGTCTGGCGGTCGAGTGGCCAAATTCAATGGATTACCAAACGCTCAGGTGCAGCTGGATATGAACTTCGTCAACAATCTTGTTCAAGGAGTCGCTTTTGCATCGATGATTCATCGTGCTTTCCAGCGATCGGAGTTTTGGAGGAGGTGATCGTAAAAACTGGGGAACATGACATGATTGTGACGAAACTTAATGAGAATAAAGGACGTTCAAAGTTTTCGTCGTGTGGATGAAAAGCTACGCTAGCTAGATTGAAGATGTAAAGCATGTTCATTGCTAAATTTGCTGTTATCGTTTTAGCTAAAAAGACACTACGACAGTATGCGTCCAACATTGGAAGCTAACAACATAAAATAAAATGATAATAATGTTGTACGTCGTAAACTACCAAGGTATTTACTCGCAGTACGACAGTACGTCGTATCATAAAAGAGATTGAGGGATTCACAGTCAAGAGTACCATACACACAGTAAAACTTGTACATACACGTCATCGATCTCCTCGAAACTACTTCGAAGTAGAACAAGGAAAAACTACGACAGTATGCATTGTACGTAGTATCATCTTCCGCTTTCACACAAACGACGAAAGAAGGGATGTTTGGTCGCTTTCAAGCTAGGTCTGCCATCATCACTCTGACCATCAGTATCAATCTTCTTCTCTGAATTCACATGAAAAACTATCGTAACCTTATCTTGACTCTCGCTTCTCCAGTGTTGGTGTCTGCATTTGTGGCGAGTCGGCATCGTGGAACTTCAACCAACTGGATCATCGGGAGCGACAACAATCTTCGTACCTGTCGAAATCCGTTTCCTTTGTACATGTCCACTAATCCCTTTACGTCCATGATTGGTGACGTCGCTTCATCCTTGTTCGGATCGAAAAACGTGGCTGCCAATGAAAATGCTGAAGCTGCACTGAAAGCAATCTCGACGCCCTCTTGGATGGAACTCCGCAACTCTTTAGAATCGCAACAAACGTTTGAAGAAAAGGCTTTTCGTCAAAACTTGGCCAAGGGATATGGAGTGGCATCCCCCTTGCACAAAGCTCGACTATACAACGAATCTAACAAGGAGGAAGATATTGCGGTGACGTTTTATCGCGACTCGGCGTCGTGGTGTGTAAGTTGGAACAGATGGTCCTGTCACGGTCTACATGCAGAGTTACATCAAGTCATTAATCTTTTCTTTGCATCATTATTCAGCCCTATTGTCAGAAAGTTTGGCTTGCCTTGGAGACCAAAGAGATTCCATACCGAGTCGAAAAGATCAATATGCGCTGCTACGGAGAGAAACCATCGTCCTTCATGAGAATTCAACCTGGCGGACAAATCCCCGTGGCCGAAATCAACGGAAGAGTTTACGGCCAATCCAACGATATTTTGCAAGCATTGGAGGATCAATTTCCGAATAGCAAAAAGTCGTTGCTGCCTCCCGACAATCTCCAAAGTCAAGCACAAATGCTGTATGGGTTGGAGCGGCAGCTATTTTCTGCATGGATGTACTGGCTGACAGGACGAAGTGGAGGTGCCAAAGCAAAGAAGGAGTTCATCGAAGTGCTTCGGTATGTCGATACAGTACTACGGAAAGCTGATAGTCCCTTTTTCTTGGGGAAAGACATTTCAATGGTAGACGTACAATTTGCACCCTTCCTTGAACGAATGGCAGCATCACTTCTCTTTTACAAGGGCTTCATGATACGAGTTCCACCTGGAGAAAAAACCGACTTTCCCGGTGTTAATTCATGGTTTGATGCCATGGAAAAACTCCCTTCTTATCAGCTAACCAAGAGTGACTACTACACTCATTGTTGGGACTTGCCACCGCAACTTGGAGGATGTACCCATGAACCAGATGGCAAACAATATGAAGAAGCGATCAATGGAATTCGAAGCTTGGACGGAACACAAGGAAGCTGGGAGCTACCACTACAACAACACAATGGAGGAGTGGAACCTGATTGGACCTGGGTGGGAGACGAAGCCACTGCTCGAAGGGAGGCAGTGGAGAGAGTTTCTGCGAATCATGAGGCCATTGTCAAGTTTGCCTGTCGTGGAGCGTAAGTTTTCCCTAATAAGTTGATGAAATGGACCAAGGAATGTTATATACAACTCTTACTCATGTGAAACTTGTTATCTGCATTTGTCTACCAGTGGAAGCAAAGGCATGCCTCCTTACATGGCACCATTAAGTGATCCCAATGCCATTCCAAATGAAGCCATGCAGAAGCCTGTTGACATGTGTCTTCGTATGGTTTGCGAAGCTCTCCTAGATGGCGAAGTCGAAGCCCATAATTCCAAAATGCATGATATTGCGACGACTATTGTTTCGCAGGGAGGTAAAGAATACGCAGAGGGAGTGATCGCAAGTCTCACTTACTTGAGAGACAGAGTGGGTGTGCCACGCGATATGAAACTTCCGGCTGCAAGGCAGCTACGGGCACACTTGAACTGGTCAATAGGAAAGATTTTAGCAGCAAAAGATTCATGATCAGCGCATCTGGGAACTAAAGCATGCACAATGCTAGAGTCAGCAAAGGAAGTAGACCTTTAAGACTACCTAGGCGATTAATAAGGTTGCTACATAAACATAGATTGATGTTGTAGGATGACAGGAACATCAAATAGAACGCAAAGGTATGTCGCTCTCAGTTCGTCGAAGCACCTCTAGTTTTGTCGCTTTCCATGCGAAAGCTTGTTTGGGATCGTAGAAAGCATCGTCAAAGAATGCTTGCTCCCCTTTTTAACGATATGGCAAACTATCTTTTCACCCTCCGAGGTTGAACGGGCGAACAATCTCGTCGTGAGACGACACCGCTCTCCAAGTACTCCCGGATAGCTTCCTCGTCTCGCAGGGCTGCATTTCTTGCTTGCGCGCAGACATGTTTGGAGTGTTTCATGGAGACTTGCGCCAACTGTTCCGGATCATGAATTCCTTCGTCGCGTTGGAGTTGCTGTTCTTCTAGAAGAGCCTTCCGCACCTTCAATTTGTTCTTCTGTCGTTCTTTCGATCCGATTGGAGTCTTTCCCTCCAGACCTCGACTGCAATAGTCCACGTCGTCGCACTTTTCTCCCCTCATCATCATCTTTACTGTAACTTTAGCCATGGCAAGTATGATTCTTGAGTCACTCTCGGTATACCAAACTGCCTCCTTTTCTTCCTTAGTCAAGTCTTGGAGCCGATGGTGCCGTTTCTTCTCAACTCGATGATTCCAATGGATTCCCTTGCGTCCCTCTGATTGACTACGTTGCTGCTCTGCTCGTTTTTTTGGTCTTCCTTCGCTCGATCCATTCTTGGAGTCACCCATACTACGGCTTCTTCGAACACCATTTCTTCGTTTGGTAGACGACGATTGAGGATCGATGGGAGCCGTTGCCGTGTCCAAAGGCTCATCCTCGGAAATAGTAGCGATGTTCATGGCTTTGGCGCGAAGCCGCTGTTGCTGTGACCCGGCGTCGGATCGTCGAAGCGGAATTTTTGTCTTCAGATTTCTCCCGCTGGGAGGAGCAGGAAGACAGTCGTCGTCGACACCACCACTTTTATTCGTCGAACATGCTACCGTCGTTTCCATTGCTGTTTGTTGCGTGTTGTGGCTAATTACACGCAACATGCTCTCGTTTGACCTCGATACAATCGAATCGGTAGTTTTTAGGATGGAGTTATTACTCCGGACTCCGGAGTACAATGAGGTGTAAAGAGAACTTCATACTACGTACTCCCTCCTTTTCACTTCTATATTACACTCTCAAAACTTTAAATAAAAAAAACCGCCAACAACCTACTTATGACACATGGATGATACCATCTTAAACTTCAGATAATAAGCTTTATTTCCATGTATATAATGTATTTAGAATTATTAAGTCTTTCAGTCCGTTGAGCCGTTCAAAGTAAGGAAGCCGCCAACAACCCACCCTTTTTCTTACGGATCTCCCCAGCTAGTGAAAATTGGACAATCGCACCAGCACAAATCTCTTTCCTCTGAATACAAGCAACAACTTTGAAAATGGTGACAACAAGGAAAAAGAGGGTTGCGATGACCGAAAAGCTGAAAAAAGATGTATTCAAGGCGTGTGCGGTGAAGGTGTCGCGAGAAATTTCGCCTTAAGGGAGTTTTAAAGCTGTTGGCGAAACACACAAAATCCATCCAACAACTGTTGCTTATCTGTGGTATTCAACGCTGAAGCAAATACCGGGATATCAACCCAATACCCCTCTTGACCCTGTCTCTCTTCTTGCAAACGTTCCAGAAACGGCATTTACTACAAAGTTCGAAAGTTCTGGAAGAAACCCGAAGCATGACCGAGACATGCTGTTGCAAGAGATCAAGAATATTGATCCTGCCGCTAGAAGAACCATCAGATCTCTCGCTGGAGCTGTTGATATTCCAGTTACGACCAATCGCCACTATCGTTGGTTGTAACTGCAGAGGCAAGCACTTATCCACTCGACATCCTGGTTGATTGATGCTTTCAATAATAGTCTCTGATAGTGTTCTGTTTCCTTTTGTTGATGTTTTCATCACGTGAAATGAAAATTTTAGTTTCTCTTATGCTTTTTGAAACGGTTGACGAGAATGCTTCTAAATATTCATAATAAACGAGCCGGGTCATATAAAAATGAGTCGCGCCACCCCGTGTAGAAATCCTACCAGGTCTACACGGCTCGGCACGCTTCATTTTTGTTTTCCGACTGGCACGGCATCCTCTATAGGAATATAGAAGTGAAACGGAGGGAGTACGTTTTATCTCTCCACTAGAGTAGCTAGCCACGGTAGATAGTGCCAAGCCAGAGATGTAACTGTAAAGAACGAGATGAAGAGGAATGAGTGTCATCAATAGGAGAGATGAAAAAAACTCTTATTATTGGAGTAGTCATTACGATTACTAAGCCTTGTGGTCATTGGGAGCATAAAGATGACAGTTTCACTTAACGAGGAATGTCAAAGGGGAAGTTACTCGTGAAAAGTGAAAAGGACAATTATTTTCTACTACGGGTATGATAATACGTTACGTATGATACGTCGTAGATGATTGACGACCATGATAAGGGTGAGGATAGAGTTTGGTCTGTACAGCTGTCCCTTCTATGATACAGCTTTTCGCTCTACTAAAACTGAAGCCAGACAAACAAAGGCAAAGGTTGTTGTCGCTTGCTACTTTCGCTGATTTCAAAGCCGATGGAAACAGTTTATCGTCTTGCCGTAGCAGCACGAAACACCTTGAATTGCATTGTATTTGAAGAATAAAAGCTAGTCACCATGGTGAGTAGATTAAAGTGCAGGATCTGCTCTACCGAATGCGTATCAGTTGGCCGCATGAAGAACAACAGAACATCCCGCCATGGTTGTGTTGAAGTGACACGAATTTTATGTTATTTGTAAAGAGTCTCACTTTGTGTTCTGGCCTTTCGATGATTCTAATAATGGCAGCCTCCAAAAGTTCAACAAAAGTCGAAGGAACAGAAAATGGCTGCGGCCATGGCCGGTGGTAAGGGAAAGAAGAAGAAGTGGTCCAAGGGAAAGTCACGCGACAAGGTCGACAACAAGGTCCTTTTCAGCAAGGAACAATTTGACAGATTCCATGCTGAAGTACCAAAGATGAAGTTGATTACAGTTAGTGCTGTAGTAGAAAAGCTCAAGCTCAACGGTGGACTGGCACGACGTGCTCTTCGTGATTTGGAGGCCGAAGGAAAGATCAAACCAGTTTTGATCTCTCGTTCTCAAAGAATTTACACACGTAACGTTGCCGAGGGAGATGATGAATAAATATTTCCAGACAAATTTGGATTCAAAAGCAGTTATTGAGTCGCTCTGAACTGGACTAATATCTGATAGACTCGTTTCCTCAAGTTTAGCTAAATAGTCTCGGGAAAAAGCAACGTTTAGCTATCGTGATGTGATCAAAAGAAACGGATTCAAATAGATTGTGAAGCGTTGCTGCTTCAACCTTCTCCATTAATGTCATTCATTCTTTTTTAATCATTATAGTGCTTAAGCTTGTAAAGGAGACATTTCCCCTTGTCATTTCCAATGGCCAAGAATTTCGACTGCGGTGAAAAGTCCGAACTCCAAACGTACCCAAGTGGTGTCTTCGATGTTGGCCAATTGGAAAAGACAGTCTGGGAAGGAACATGCAGCAATTTCAGGCTGTCCTTCTCACGTTGAGTCGACATGGCCAATATTTGACCATCGGTATTGAATCGAACGCAGTCAGCCGATGTGTGGAGATTCATGATGGATTTGAGAGGCGCCTTATCTCGGCTTCCCAGCATGGATTGCCTCTGATGTTCCGAGTATAAGTTGACAACCCCACTCTCCGCTCCAACCGCCAAATTCTTAAACGAAGCGGACAAAGAAGAGGTGATAGTGCCATCACCGTTCGGAAAGCGTTCCAAGCATCGACGGCTCTTTAGGTCCCATCTGAAAGTGGTATCGAATCGATAGAAATAGAATGAGGAGAACAGCATCAATCAACATTTCGAACAACCGCACATCGCAAAACTCACCGATAGATATCTCCATCGCTGCCACTAGCTAGGATTTCGCTTCCGTCAGGGCTGAAAGTGATGGCCCGCACGCTTCCATTCAGCTTCAGATTGCCAATCCATTGTTTTGAATGCGTATCAACTAGGACGACGTACCCGTCGTTGCCCACAAAAGCTACCACTTGGCCATCTGGTGAAACAGCATGCTTCTCCCATGATCGTTCTTCTCGCCCTAGTATTCTGGGCACTAGATCGACTTTTCCGGCCACGGCATCATAAAAGTAAAAAAAGTTTCGACGCCCACTCAAGACGACTTTTCCAGTGTTCCCCAAGAAAGAGGCAGAGTAAATGGGCATTTTTGGGACTAGCATGATTAAAGAAAGCACGAGTGAGAAACAATGGACTGGAACGTAGACACACCCAGAAAATGTATGGATTTGATCTTACAATGAATGCCGTGGATCTTTTTACTCTTTTCCTCTCCAATCTGGAAGAAACGCAGGTTTTTGTCTAGGCCAGCAGTCAACATGAGGGGTTGTTCCGGGTCGGATCCTGGGTGAAAGTTGACTGCTCGAACAACGGCTTTGTTGGGGTCAGCTTGATTGGCATCCGGACAACGGATAATGTTTAAAATGTTGGGCGGAAGTCGATTTCGGGAACTTGCAAGTAATGACTTGGACGTGTTGAACAAAGTCAGTGCCTCATCTTCGGATCCCTCGTCTTCGGTGTCGTCATCACTGGTGATTTGACGCTTTCCTTTGGGTGGTAGCGATGTCTTTGCCCAGTCAGTCCTGGCAGCACCCTGTGCTGTATCTTCGTATCGTTCTCGAAGCCGATGTTCCAACTCATGGCTGCTCAATGCCTCCGTTTCCTCTCGCGATCTTCGTAATTTTCGGAGGCGATAGCTGGCATCTACTAACGTAGTCGTGGCACCATCATCTGGATCCTCCCATGCAGGTGCATCTCCTTTGTCTCGGTTGTGGTCTTCCGAGAAATCGGAATCATTCTCATCATCCGAGTCTACATTGCGCTTCAGAAGGTTTGGTTCAGATTTCCTGGCTACTTCAGTGCTACTACTGTCTTCGTCTTCTTGTCCCGTACGATCAAGCTGAAAAGTAAAAGGTTTCTCCTGGGTGTTGTCGCTGTCTTTATTTGTCACAACAACTTTTGTTGTGGAATCTTCAACAAACAGGTTCTTGCCGTCAAAGCTTGACGAAACTTCTCCGGCTCCATCTCCAAACAGGAGATTGGTCAGTTTTTCTTCTTCTAAATCTTCTTGCGCTTCTCGTCGAGCACGTTTTTGGGATTTTTTGGAACGAGGAGGATTTCTTTCCGACGAATGTTTCAACAACTTTTTCTTTTTGGACGCACCATCCGACGACGACGACAACAACAACAAGCCTTTTTGCCCTTGCTCCTCATGTTGAGCCGTCAGCGGAGATGCAAAATCTTTCGAAAGTCGTTTCTTGCTTTGTCCCTTTAAGGGTTGATGGTTGGTGGTCTTTGCCATGGTTGCGATCAGGTAAAAAGGATGGGTGATCCAGCAAGAAGCAACCCAAAAAAAAAGTGCTCAATGGCATCATGGCTGTTGAAAAACGTAAAAACTCAAATACACGATGCGGTCGGTAGGTTTGATGAAAGGTAGTACAGTAGAAACGTTGTGAAATAAAATGGCTGGCCATCAGTGTCTTCACTAGGGATAGAAATATGAGGAGTTTAAGTACATTAGTACCGACAAAGGTATGTAACATCAGTGTTTTCCATAATATCATAGTACCTTTTCTTCTGGCTTCGATGAAAATCCGCATCATCTCGTTGTTTGTGCGTAGAAAGATCTGACAGAAGTGTACGGGTGAAGAGATATGCCGAGTGGTGTTGCCTTCATCAGCCGTAGTAATATTACATTCACACTCACAGTCAGTACAACATTTTTTTGCTGCAGCAAAACACAGCAGCCTTCACAGCTTCCCTACCTTTCCTTTTGTTTCGAAGTCTTCGAGAGTCCATTGAGATTTTAGAAGGTACATAAAGCAAGCAAAGCAGTAGAAACAATTCACGACCAATACAGTCATAATATACAGTAACGCAAACTTACAAACGCAACCGTAGTCAGAAAAATATTCCAAAATGAGGTAAGCGACGAATTGTTTGCTGTTCTAGGAGACTTTTTGACCATGTCGAACGGGTTTTGTACTTGCGTCGCAAAGAAATCGTAGAGGTTTCGCAATCTATGACTACTCTAGAGTGGATATGTGGGCACCCGCAAAGTTGTGTCGACAGCAGTTGCTGGCATTTTTTCCACGCGACCGGCTTCAATTTCGTAATTTTTTCGAAATCGATGTGTTTCTTTTTCGTGTCACTTCTCACCCTTTATTTCTCTCCTTTTGACCACAGTAAAGACGCCGAAATGAAAGACGCCCTTATTGGAGGAGCCGGTGGGAAAAAGCGCAGTCCCAATCGTTTGATTGTGGACGATGCCACTAACGACGACAACTCTGTCATTTCCCTCAGTCCCGCTAAAATGGAACAGCTCGAACTATTCCGAGGTGACACCGTCTTGATCAAAGGAAAGAAGGGACGTGATACTGTTTGTATCGTTCTTGCTGACGAAACTTGTGATGACTCGAATGTCCGCATGAACAAAGTTGTCCGCAAAAATTTGCGAGTCCGATTGAGCGATGTCGTAACGGTGACTTCCTGTGGAGACGTCCCTTACGGCAAACGCATTCACATCTTGCCCCTGGATGATACGATTGAAGGTGTATCTGGCAACCTCTTTGATGTCTACTTGAAACCATACTTTTTGGAGGCGTACCGTCCCGTCAAGAAGGGAGACTTGTTCTTGGTTCGATCTGCCATGCACCCCGTCGAGTTCAAAGTCGTCGAAACCGACCCCAGTCCGTACTGTATCGTCGCTCCCGATACTGTCATTCATTGTGAAGGTGATCCGGTCAAGCGTGAAGACGAAGAAAAGATGGACGATGTCGGGTACGACGATGTTGGAGGATGCCGCAAGCAAATGGCACAAATCCGCGAAATGATCGAGTTGCCTCTTCGTCACCCAACCCTTTTCAAGACACTTGGTGTCAAGCCTCCACGAGGTGTTCTCCTTTATGGACCGCCAGGAAGTGGTAAGACTTTGATCGCTCGAGCCGTCGCCAACGAAACCGGAGCCTTTTTCTTCTTGATCAACGGTCCAGAGATCATGTCGAAAATGGCCGGAGAGTCAGAATCCAACCTTCGAAAAGCCTTTGAAGAAGCGGAAAAGAATGCCCCAGCAATTATCTTCATCGATGAGATCGATTCTATCGCGCCAAAGCGTGAAAAAACTAACGGAGAGGTCGAACGTCGCATCGTTTCTCAAATGCTCACCCTGATGGATGGACTCAAGCAACGTGCGTCGGTTGTCGTGATCGGAGCTACGAACCGACCAAATGCTATTGATCCGGCCTTGCGTCGATTTGGGCGATTTGACCGAGAAATCGATATCGGTGTTCCAGACGAGAATGGCCGTCTCGAGGTATTCCGTATCCATACTCGTAACATGAAATTGGATGAAGATGTTGACCCTGAGTCTATCGCTCGCGAGACCCATGGTTTCGTCGGAGCGGACATTGCAGCACTTTGTACCGAAGCTGCCATGCAATGTATTCGTGAGAAGATGGATCTCATCGACATTGAGGACGAACAAATCGATGCCGAAATCTTAGACAGTATGGCTGTCAACCAAGATCATTTCCGTCATGCTCTCGCGCAATCCAACCCATCTAGTTTGCGCGAGACCGTCGTCGAAGTGCCAAATGTCACTTGGGAGGATATTGGAGGACTCGAGGAAGTCAAGGTAAGGCATTTGCTTCGCTTTCTGTCTCGGATTACTATTTCATTCGTATACCTAACCATCGTTCCTATTTTAATTCCCGTAATATAGCGTGACTTGAAGGAGCTTGTCCAATACCCCGTGGAGCACCCAGAGAAGTTCGAAAAGTTTGGTATGAGTCCGAGCAAGGGAGTGTTGTTCTATGGCCCACCTGGGTGTGGTAAGACTCTAATGGCCAAGGCTGTAGCAAATGAGTGTCAGGCGAATTTCATTTCCGTCAAGGGCCCCGAGCTCCTCACCATGTGGTTCGGCGAATCCGAAGCTAACGTTCGTGATGTATTTGAAAAGGCTCGCCAGGCTGCCCCCTGTGTACTCTTCTTCGACGAATTGGATTCCATTGCCCAGCAACGCGGTGGATCGTCGGGAGATGGAGGTGGTGCCGCCGATCGTGTCATGAACCAGCTTCTGACAGAGATGGATGGTGTCGGTGCCAAAAAGAACGTGTTTATTATCGGGGCTACCAATCGACCTGACATCATTGATACCGCTCTGATGCGTCCAGGACGTTTAGATCAGCTTATTTACATCCCCATGCCGGACTTCGAATCTCGATTGTCGATTCTCCGTGCTACTTTGCGGAAGTCTCCAGTTGCCAAGGAGGTGGATTTGTCGTACCTTGCTTCCCAAACCGATAAGTTCACTGGAGCCGATTTGACTGAAATCTGTCAATCGGCTTGTAAACTCGCCATCCGTGAGGAGATTGAACGCGATCTTGAGCGCCAACGAATCAAGGCTGAGGCAGGTGATATGGAGGATGACGATGAGGACGAAGAAGAAGACATGATGCCCGAGATTCTTCCAAAGCACTTCGAGGCTGCCGTCCGTCAAGCTCGTCGTTCTGTATCTGATCGAGACCTTGCTCAGTACGCTTCCTTCGCCCAGACCTTGCAGCAATCCCGTGCAGCTGTGACCGGATCAACTGGCGGAAGTCTCGCAACCTTTTCCTTTCCGCAGGCGTCGGGAGCTGTGTCTGGTGCTGATGCCACTGGTGCCGCCGCAGAAGAGGACGATGAAGAGGATCTATACAGCTAAACTTGAGGCAAGGCAACCCATGATATTTGAAACGATTTGACGTATGATTTTTCTGGGATGTCATCGTTTAGGGACACTGGACACAAAAGACGGGTTGGAGCGTTCATCTGTCCCCACTATAAAACTCACTTAGTATTTACATAGTAATGCAATCTCTGAAAGGAATCAACATTATGCATATAGAATCTTAGTATCAGGATAAGGTTACGCCAGAGCTTTCAGTGGGTCGACGGGAGAGTAACCCATTAAGGACATGATTTCATTATCAATGTTGTCCCGAACGAAAGCTAGGTCTACTTCGTTGTAACCATTATACCTCTTTAGCTCAGTGCCATACCGAACCAGTGCATCCACAAAACCCGTTCGCACCTACAACGTACGACAGTGAAACGAATAGAGCAATCCCAAGAATGGATGAGAGACAGTTCAATTACCTTTGTCAGGTCGAGCGTCGAGCGAACGTAACAATTTCTTACCTTGCCATGAGCCCCTATTCCTTTCTTTGCCGATTCCACAATGTACGAGAATTTCTTGTTCATCATTTGCCCACCGGCACATTGACAAACCGCAGTAGTAACCTCCTTGGGATGAAACACTAAATCCTCAAACCGGACCATCATGAACGGAATGTTCACATGCAAGTATTCTTGGTAGAAGTCATTCCAATGATGGAGAATCGAGTCATGTCTTCTACGAAAGTCGGCATACTTGATGGACGTGGTTGTTTGTTTGATGGAAAAATCCGGACAGTGCTCGGGATGCGGTCGGTACCATCGTGCCGTGTATTGATGCTTGCACATACTTTTCAGCCAAATGAGGGGATCTCGAATGGTTACGGCGGGCATGATTTCAGAGGCATTGACGTTCCAATCCTTCTTGGACTTGTGTTCGTTACGATACTTTTCGTCCCCGGGTGGTGTATGTTTACCCCACGGGACTTGCCATCGAATGCCAAAATTTCTGCGGCCGTATTTCTTCAGTCTTTCCGGCATGAAACAATTATGTATCAACAATTCAGCCATCAAGTTTGTACCTGAATTGAAGGTTCCCGCCACGCCCAGCATGTGTTCGCCGGGATCTGATTGATGCTGAAACCGTTGGCAATTATCTTCATTGATACCATACAAGACGGGCTTGTCGCCGTACATTTTGACGACGTCAGCCCAGTCGGGGAGTTCCTCTAGCAAGTCCGCATCTTCGACAGGATCAAATGAAATGCCAGCATCTCGAATCAAATCCAGAATCGGTCCCTTGGCTTTAAGCATGGCAGTTACATTGGCTTGACTCAGGAGTGTCGGTTTTTTCACACGGGCATTGGTTGAAGACCAAGATGAATTATCGTGCTGCGTGTCCAAATGCCTCATTATGTACAAAACATCGATCAGTGACAATGCAATCCCGGCCATGAGTGTGATAAATACCATCGAGAAGGGCCCTCGTGTCGTCGCTTCTTGCAGTAAGAGACGTTGTCGTTTTTGAAATCGTTCCGCTTTTCGTTGGGCACGTCGTTGATTCCGTCGTTCCATGCGTTCATGTTGAGAGGTTTCCAACAACGAGTCGTTATCGGAAGAGAGGGACTTGGACATGGAATATTTCGACGACAAATCATCATCATTACTTTGCGCTTGGGAATGGACACTGGCAACCATGACTGATGTTGTTCTTTTTGTTGTTCTTTGACTGATGTTTGTTTTCGTTGTTGTTGTGGAAACTTTACAAAATACAAAGAGAATACGCTATAATAAATCTATAGCGTATAAGATGAAGCTCATTTCGACTGACCAACAAATATATATATAATAAAAATAAAAATGATGATGATGTCGAATGAACGATCGATGACTGTTGTTTGTAGAAAGACCCGTTGCTATTTCTACGTAGTATTACGTATCTCTGGTACGGGTCAGTTTCAAAAAAGAATTAGAAAAATTCGTGCGAAAATAAATCTGTGCGTATCATAGTAGGACGCAGTCAATTTGAAATTTCTTCTGTACTCGGGTGGTTTCTGTGGACGACTTTTTGGTGTACGACTACCGGTAGTAGAGACAAGGAAGTTCGGAGTTGTACGTATGTTGTAGCAGTACTACCGTACCGGTACTCTACCAGTACGGTAGTCGTTACGTCGTTACTGTCGTACTCTCTACGACAGTAGCACGACTAGAGTAGTGAGTGGGATCGTCTCTTGGTCTCCTTTTGTCATCGTCACCTAGCTAGATTATTGAAGCTACTCCGGGTAGTAGTATACTACTTCTTTCCTCTGTAAACTTGATTCACAGAAAAGGAAAAAACGAAGTATCATTACCAATAATGGAGAGAGTAAACGTAGATACTGCTGCTCTCATCTGACAATCGTATGTCAGGAGATGGGCAAAGAATCAATCAGTTGCTATTTTTCTAGTAGCTAGCTAGCCTGAGCTCACCAACGATGATTCCGAAGACGGCGTAGAAGGCACTCGTTCCGCCGGCACTTGACAGTAGTCGGAATCTAGTCGTTTGGCAATCTCCTGAAAGTCCACCTTGGACGTGTTGGAGCTCAATCCTGGAACAAAGACTGGAGCTGGCATATTGCCGGAAATATCGGGGACAACACCCTTGCCCTGTATTTCGGATCCACTTGGTGTGACGTAACGCGCCACCGTCAAGACGAGACCGGCACCATTTTTTAAGCCATACACGGCTTGAATCAAACCCTTGCCGAAACTGTTGTCTCCCATGGTAACGGCCCGACAGTTGTCGTGTAACGATCCTGCCAAAACCTCCGAGGCGGACGCACTCATTCCATCGAGCCAAAGCACAATGGGTGTCTTTGGATCAATGGCCAAGTCTCGCATCTTTGGCGTTCGAAAGGGCAGTTCGACTTGATTGCGGTCCACCACGTAGGTTGCCACGCGATCCTGCAAGAACATCCCAGAAATTTCTACCGCCGATTGGAAGGCTCCACCGGTGTTGCCCCTTAAATCCAACACGTATGCGTTGGCTCCTTGTTGTTGCAAGTCTTGCAGTGCCTTTTGGAGAGAGGCATTGACCAAGGAATTGAATTCAGAGATTCGAATATACCCCACTTTGGTTCCATCGCTGCGCTGCTCGGAAAGCTTATACTCAACCGGATTCTTGACTTTCATCGTCTGTCGTTCCATGGTCACATCAAATGTCTCGCCACTGTTTTCGTCTCCAACTGATTGCAACGACGGTGGTTGCTTTCGCAAAATGGTGAAGGTAACTGTCTCGGCGTTGGAATTTTCGGATATCTGATCAATGATATCAAAGGCGTTGCGACCTCGGGTGGGTCTACCGTTGACGGCCGTGACAAAGTCTCCCACTTTCAATCCTGCCTTGGCACTGCTCGATCCTTCAATGGGTGGCGCACCTACAATAATATCCTTTTGGGCGTTGGGCATCAAGGTGACACCGACTCCAATCAAATCAAACTTTTGGATAGAGGCATACTGTTGCGCATCCAAAATTCGGGTGTATTTGTCGCCCAAACTCTGTACCATGCTGGTAACGATTTTCATGTAGTTTGAGTCGGAGGGGTCACTAGATTTCTGAGCTTCGGCCATGGCCTTTTGTTTGACTTGTTCCCAATCTTGATGATTGAATGTCGGATCAATGTAGTACTTGTTGATGAGATTCCACACTTCTTCTACGACAGTCTCTTCTTGCTGTGCTAGTTGTGATTGAGAAGCAGCGTCGGCTACTAGGATGGATTGTTGTGCTGGATGTACGTAATATGCAGAACTGACATCAGCAATGGCAGCAGAAGGAGCGACGATTGTCGAAAGAAAGACAAAGAATGCCGCAAGAAAAGGATACCATGCTTTTTTGAAGGGAGAGATAGTAGGATCGGAGTCGAACAGATTGGATTTGAAAAACCTTGTCCTTACGTGTACTGTATCTCTTTGTTTCAGTGTAGGGTCATGCTCCTTTGCTTCACGCGATTGGAGATCGGAATTATTGGCATGAAGAAGATTTCTTCTATTGGTGGTCGCAAAGATTCCAGAAGACTGCCGACTTTCATTTGACGATGATACCGTAGCAGGGTAATGATGTTGGATGACAAATGAATTAGTGGTTGATAATCCCACCAGGCCCAAAAGGTAGATACAACTAGTTGCTTTTACTTTCATACTGCCCAGATGATGAACTGCGACGAGTCTGAAATTGTGAGAGATGGTCAGAGAGAGGAGCTGACGCCGATCTACCGACCACAAAAACATCTTCAATCAACCGGTTTCAGACGTCGTAACGTCGTATCATACGACGCATGGACGCATTTGGTGTAAGGAATCTAACCTAAGCCTTAAACGATACATCATTGAGCAGACGTCGTAATAAAATTTATTTTCACTGTCATCATACAACGTAATAATAATATTATGCATATAATAAATTTTATAAAATAAAATATAATAATAAAAATATATGCATCTCAAAACGAGAGAGCGCATCCAACAGGTTTCGAAGTTGTGACACGACGGGTCTTGTGTGAGAGGACGGGCATGAACAGAAAAAAAAGTTGTCAAGGACTGCAATGAATTCCTTCAAACAGTACAGCCAGTTAGTTGTACGACTTTATCAGCATCCTCTTCCATCGATTCTCTGTTGCTATCACAAACACAACATTAACACTTAGCAACAGCAACTACAGAAGGTAGAAAGTGCTGCTTCACAGTAGTATTTTTACTACACAACAACAAACAACATTCATGGGAGGCGGGATTTCTGTCGAATTGGAATGCGATCCCTTGCAACCCGGAGTTGCCAAATTGAAGGGAACATTGATTTTGTTCCACCATGGAAAGCAGGTCAAACAACTTACGCGTCCTCCTTTTCCTCGGGTCACATTGCAGTACCGGGCTCGATGTGTGGACGACAGAGACAAAGAGTCCCATGTTGTCTTGTGGGAAACAGGAGGATACGTTTTTCAGGGAGCACGTAGTAATGATCCTCAGCATCCCATTATTGTTTTGAACCCTGGTCGCAACGACTTTCCCTTTTGTTTCGACATTCCCGAGTCTCCCACATCACCACCGCAAGAATTTTTAAAACAAGCCCACTGTGGTCGTCTTTGCAAATACTATCAATTCCAACACATTTTGCGGGCCGGATGCCCGCCCTTAACCAAAGATATCCAGTCCTTTCCTCGATTGCTGCTCAAGGAAAGCGACTACGGAAAACGGTATCTCCCACGAGACAACAGTGGACACAATCCCATCCTTTCAACAGTCACGACCGCTGATGTCATCTTCGAAGTGGCATCCTTGGCAGCAAGCTAGGTTGCAACTACATGGACTCAGCCACCCGAAATATGTCTCGTTGGTCCCACCCAAAATCCCGAAAATATCTGACAAGTACCCTCTGAAGCAGTTTTTGTTTCGTTTTTCACGGCCCACTTCGTACCTCCATTCTGAAAGTTGATGGCTGCAAGAAGCTAGGGGCTCGGAGTACTTATCTTCAAGAAAAGTTTTCCATCCATTTCGTAGTGTAAATTGTTGTCCACCTTATCAGTTTGCTTACTGCCACGGTGATTTCATCAGTACGTAGAACCTCCAGTTAGTGAAAGACTTGTGGTGACACAATGGATTTCTAGTCGTTAGGTCAAGCCGAGTGTTGAGACGTAGATATGTCGCCAACGGCCACAATGCTCTTCGAGTTGTTCAAGAATCCTCCATGTTGGAATAAAGATTGATTCATGTTATTGTGCACCTTCACTTTGTCGTCAATGCTGAAAAGCGCTGAGGTGTCCCTCTAACAGTAAGAGTATTTTGGGAAATTACCCCTTCGTCTATCCTTCCGGAAACAAATTCGAAAATGTGATGGATCAACATCGCTATGGCGAATATTGAATATGGGCTCTTAGCACGATTAGTTTATCGAAGGGTCCGCGAGCCCAACTTTTGTGACAAAGTTCTATTCTCCTCATTGCGATTTTCATTTTCAAACCACCGAGTGGATGGTACAAGCTGCAACGCGGCACAATAAATTACCTTCTTCCTGTTGTTCTCAAATCTCACAACTATTCTAGAGAACCCCGATTTCTCCAAGCAACTGATGATCAAAGCTTTTAAGCCATCTTTCGTAGCTGTACCAGCCATCATTGCCCGTTTCTCGATCTCCTCAATCACTCCCCGAACTACATCCAGAGCCACTTTTTGAAGTTTGGACGCCACATCATTCACACGGTTCGCCAATGACTGCATGTGTTGCAAGATTGAAAAATGCGGAGGCACTTCTGTTGCTTCAATAGAGTCACCTGGAGAATAGCCGACATGTCTCCAAGTTTTTCAAATCCATTACTTGCTCTCGATCACGAAAAAGTGGCGTCAAGAACAGTTGGTGATTGGATAGAAGAGTTTGTTCCAAAAATTCTACGTGTCATACGACAGACACTAAAGCATACTCCACAATTTCAACAACGAAGTCGGAAGGTTTAGAAAGCAAATACTGATCACTGTGTCAATCAGAGGGGACGTTTTTGAAAGTGCGGGGGTAAGAACGCAAATTCAGGTTGCGTGATCGGGAGTCCAGTAACAGTTCGTCCAACATACTGATCGCCTGCAGCCTCGTTTGGAAGGTAACGATCCTGAACTCCTCCCAATGCATACCCAGCTCTCAAATGAACGGCTGCAGACGGGGACGCCGCTGTTGACCATGATGAGATGCAGGTTGTGCGCCCTTTCTGCAAGAGCGTAATCGAGTGAAGGGAGGGTTTTGTTGTTACAGTGAGAGGTAAAATATGAGGGTTTTGAGGTCTTCCCTCCAATGATTTCCTGCTTCTTCTATGTCGTATATAAACAATTGTTCTACGACTAGTAGTACTGCGTACTCCGAGGACGAAACACGCCAGCCTCTCTCTAGAGTCTAGGATTCATTCTGTCACCGACAATTCTGCGTTATGGTTATGGTCCACCGTAACTTCCCGATTGCTTGAGTAATACGTGCGCAGCTTTCAAAATGACATCTTCCCTCAAGCGACCTCCAATGAGCTGCATACTGCTGGGAAACTTCGCATCCTCCACTGTGGACGTCATGGGCACAGAGACAGATGGAAGTCCAGCTAGGGATGGCGGAGTGGTCATGATATCATTTGCAAACATTACAGTACTGTCCATGGATGTACCACTGTATTCAATATGTGGAGGTGGTGACAAAACTGTGGGGATCAATAGTAAATCAACTCTTTCTTTCAATGTTGAATGAAGTTCCTCTGCCAAACACGCACGAAGCGTAGCTGCAGCTTCGTAGTGTGTATGAAACTGATCTGATGACAAGACATACGTTCCACACAATATCCGTCTGGCAACTTCCTTACCGAACCCTTCGCTTCTTGTGGATGCGTATTGTTGCTCCAAAGGTGTGTAATCCTTGTTCAAGTCTGTGGTAGCTGTTGTGTTGGCCTTGACACCGTACCGAAAACCATCGTAGCGACTGAGATTGGAACTCGCCTCAGCACTGACCAGGACATAATATGCAGCCAGTGCTTTCTGGATTAGACCTGGTGAGATGCTCTCTGCAGATACCTGAACGATCTCTGCTCCGTAATCCTCCAGAATCTGGGCAGCCTTTGACCAATTTTCACTAATGTCACTAGGGCATTCTCGAATTGAAAAGGCCTCAGGAATGCCAACTTTCACTCCATTCAGTGGATTGTTGCTTGTCGACAATTCTGCCACTGCTACCTGTGATGACGACGTGTTATTTGGTCCATAGGAAGAAAAGGTAGAATCACGGCTGTACTCTCCACGTTGTGCCAAAACATCCAGAGCTATACAGGCACAATCCACGGATCGCGCTAGAATACCAACAGTGTCAAAGGACGACGCGTAGCTGACGATTCCATGTCGGGAAAGCAAGCCGTAGGAAGGTTTGAGACCCACCAGTCCACACCATGCAGCTGGGAGGCGCACAGATCCTCCTGTATCAGTTCCAAGAGACAAGAGAGCCGATCCATGGGCAACGGAAGCGGCAGAGCCACTGGAAGACCCTCCTGCTGAAAATGCAAACCCTCCCATGTGGGATTGTTCATAGAGTTGTAAAGCATTCTGGTGACATTGCAAGATTACATCGGAAGGAAGTTGTAATGTCGCTACCAACTGTTCTTCCGCTGATGAAGCATCTTTGGGTATTGCATTAGCCAACATTTCATCCAAAAACGACAGTAGAGGCAAGGGATTTTTGGTTGGTCTTGCCTTTCCGTCTACACCGACTGCTGTATTGGTACCCAGACTGCCCATGCCAAATTCATCCAAGCTCGTGGTCCCCATCAAAATTCCACCCTTGTCACGCAGCAATATCTTCACCGTGTCGGCATCGTATCCAACGGGTGGTGCTATCATGGAGGCTTTGTTAATATCATGGTGGTAACCTAGGATACGACTCCCAGCCGTCAATGGTTCGGTCCGAACGGCAATGTTTGACTTGAAAGACATGGGAATACCGTCCAAGATGGACATGGTCTCTCCATAATGTCGTCGGCGGTCCGACTCTCCGGCTTGATCCAACATCTGGTCCAAGTCCACAAGTGTGTTGTACGCGTGAAGCCCCCAAATTTCTTCTCCTGCCACAGCCAGAGTCCGACAATAAGCTACCAGTTGTTTACAAGATATCAGACCTGCGTCGAGAAGCCTCGCAGCTTGTTGTATTGTCAATTGTGACCGACTCATGATAAGAAACCTCGCGAATAAATGAAAGGTCTTTCGAGACAAAGTATGAAGAAGATTTTGGCAATTTGCGTAGACTGTAGTACACGTCTGGGGCCAGCTGTGTTCTATTGTGTGAACTCTTTATAAATTGTAGAATAATTTTGTTGAGGCAGAGACGGAACACTGTCATGTAGAAATCCAATTCATCTGTGAAGGAAAGGATGAACGTTCGATGTCAGGTGAGTGTGTTTGCTTGTGTAAAATGAACGATGCCGATGATGCTGTGAGTTGTGATGAGGGATCAATGATCAAGAGATTGTGATGAGTGCGACTCTTCATACCTCTACGTCGTACTACTACGGTAGAGCTACGGTAGGTCCTCATACTACACGTAGTACAACGTACTGTCGAATGTCGAAGCAGAGAGACAAGACCATCCCAGCAAGACGCACAAACACGAAGATCGCACGTGTCGATTCGACTCACGCGACTTGTTTTGCTGAGCACTTGAGCCGAGGCAACAGCTATGATATATGGAAGCCATTTCTACCAATAATATACGTAGCCAGTTGACTCTTAGCTAGCTTCTACGGAGTACTTTGATTTGGTGAAATGAGACAAAACTTGCTCATAGAGAGTGGCGGGTGACAAGGTTGCTAGGAGGTGAAAAACGCGATCATACATTACAACATCATGATCGGGGTATTTTTCTACTTGTGCTGTTGGCCGACTGTGACACATTTTTGTTGTTTAAAAGGAAAGGGCTAATTGTAAGCTTCCTTCAAAGGTTTTGCCATCATTTGCGAGTCATCTATGATCTGTCTTTGTTGCAGGGTGAATTCTATTCCATCGCTTGGTGGATCTTGTTAGACCATTTGGACAAGAGATGGCAGCTTGAAGTACTTTCACTGTAAATCCTTTAGTACCAATGTTTTAAATCTACGACCCTTCACTTTTGATCTACTCCATGCCCAACACTTTTTTGACATCTTCTTCCGTCCGGATACCATTCTTGATGGGGAAAAATGGACCATCGTCTCCCTTTTTTCGGATTTCCACATTTGGCCCTAAGCCACATTCTGCACACTCAGACACGCACTTTATCGTCTCTACCGTCACACCCATGGTGGGCGCCAATTCTTGAAAGATGGCCAATGTCTTTTTGCCGCCCTTTTGGGTACACGTCGGTCCAGTACACACCACGACGGTCGATCCTTCCTCTAATGCGTTGGATGACGACTTGGTTGTCGCTGCTTCAGAGCTTGATTCAGCTGCTAGAGGTCGCGGTCGCAAAGAGGTATTCAGAGCAGTTGAGCGAATTGAAAATGCTTCAGTTTGAAAATGGAAGGCACAAGCTGCTGCGACAAGAATTCTGGCACAAGTTGTCTTCATTTTGGATTACGGTTTCAGTGTTTCAGTGGGTTTTGGTCGACGAAGAATTGACTGCGAGATTTTGCGAGCGTACAAAGCTAGGAGATTGAGCTCAACAGTAACGTGTTCATGGGGATGAAATAGTTGATGTACCGAGAAGGTCCTTTGATGAGGTTGGACCATTCATTCATTCCAGTTCTCTTGGTCGGTCTGTTCTGATCGACATCGATTGCGAGAAGCGCGGTCTTACGTCACACATATTTGGGATGAAAAATACAGTCGGAATAGTCGATTTCGGTATGTCGCCACGCTCTCATTTTTCATGTCTTATCTGAACATGACTCTCCTTCCAATCAACGACCTGGCATCGATCGCGACAGATGTTCTGTAAATTTGTGCAACGAAAGACTACCGTACCGTTACCACGGTACGTAAATACGTCGTATTCCAAAATTCTATTCTTCTGTTTCTTCTCCATCACTCACCGTCGCCAAGACCAGGCTGGTTGAATAGAATACATCATTTTTTACTGAACCTCGTACACTTTCACACTGAATGCTCACTCTGTTGCAGCAGAAAGTCCATTGTTTCAACTCTGCGAACCGCAAGTTTCAGCAGAAAATAATAGACTGTGGAAGACTTCCACTGTCATGTCTTGTTGCCTCGAAGTTTGACAGAAAGTCTCGCGTTTGATGTCATTTTCCAAAATGACATCTTGTCATAAGCTGCTGTATCACCACAGAATCAACAGTAATATTATCCTGGTCGACCGAAGACACTGTACCATGGCAAAGACAAAGCTGTGGACGGCACTATCTCTGCTTGCTGTGCTTCTTTGCAATGCCGATGCCTTTCTTCAAAAACCAGCTTCAGTGTTTCGTACGAACAGTTTTGAACGGAGGATATCCCGCACGATCGAAACTTCGTCAGCCTCTGCCATCACAGTAATACAGTCCATTCCGACGACTCTCGGTATCCACTCCCACCGCTTTCGATCGCCCACAGCATTGTCAGACAATAAAAGTGGTGACGACTACAACATCACAGAGGACGACAGGGACGATGACGTATGCAAGGAACAAGACCTCGAATTGGTGGCCGATTTCCGTGGTCGGCCCGCTGGCGTGGTCATGGAAGACCTCAACTGGCGTGTTCACAAGTTGCGATTGGAAGAAGCCAATACCCGTCGGTTCTTGAAAGCAGGACCACGCTTTTTGCCCTACGAAGAATGTCGAAAGTGGGTGCAAGCGTGGGGCAATCGATGGCAATCCGCCTCCGAATGGTGAGTAGATGGTGATGTGGAACAGGAGATCACAACTGCTATATAATGCCTTTGCTGGTATTGTAACCACAAGAAGTTTGTAAAGGGGTCGATTGGCTCATTTTTTCTCTCTCGTTCCTTGCATCTTCCAACCAAACAGGGAGAACTGGATCGCGGCAGGTGAAAAACGAAACTCGTACATTCCCTCTCGACCTGAAGAGTACTTTACTCGAAGGGGGGAATGGATATCGTGGGTAAGAGTGGCGACGAGGAGCAGTGCAGTAGCAGCAAGGAATTCTTGGCTGTCATTTTGTTCGTTTTAAACCTTTAACATCGTCATCCTGTCGTTCAACTTGTTCCACAGGAACATTTTTTGGGAGTCGAGTCGTCTGTCGAAGATGTGACGGACAGTGACGATCAAAGATAATGATGTAGAAGAAATCAACGTTGTAATCGAAAGTTCCTTCCTAATCATTCTTTTACCTACCGGGTACTGTAGTGGGATGTTAGTACCGTACTACCTACCGGTAGCTACCTATAGCTAGAGAGAAAGAGTTTTGCAACGTATTGCGTAGTCTTCAATCGAATGGGTCGTAGTGTGTGGACGGGGACCATCCCCAAATATAAAAATTCTACTACCGTTTTTCCGTAAAAGTACCGGTATATAGAAGTTCTACGTAGCAATAGTACAGAGTAAGACTACCGTACCGGAAGCAGGTTCTCATTTGTTGTTCACGCATACAATACACTTAACAGTTGTTTTATGCGTTATTAGGTTTTATTAGCATATATATTAAAAACAACACCCTCAAATTGAAATTCAAACGACACGACCATAATATTACTTACATTACTACTACATCCATCATCAAAGCGATGATCCGTCGACGGCAACAACCAACGACGACTGCTGCTCCATCTGGATCGATCCATACCAACACCAACAGTTCCTCTACTGCTGATCTAGAGAAAACTGTAGCTTCTAACATGTACGATACCACCTATCGAGGGACAACAACATCACCACCACATCATACTGCCAAAGAATCGTTTTCAGTCATTTCGGGGGATGACAACAACGATGATTACCGCAGTAAAAAACCGTCTAGCTTGTCGCTACGAAAGTATGCTGGACGACGACAATTCTTCATTGTCGGTGGCTGTTTCTTTTTGATGTTGGTAGTATTGCAAGTCGTGAATCATTCCTCTTCTTCTTCCATGAAAAGCAGCAGCAGCAGCGATGGTAAGAAAACAGCTGTATCGTCATCGTCGTCGTTGGGTGAATTTGGTGGTGTCCTTGTTATAGCGAAAAAACGAGACGATAGTATCTGGTCCATGCTGTGGATACTCCTTGTTAGCCTCGGCATGGGAGCGTTGTTTTGGGTGTGTTGCCTCCGGCTGGTGCAGTCCTATGTGACCAAGTGCCTTGGGTTGTGACAAGTAGTGACAACAACGGGAGACAGAAAAAAAAGAGAAGAGGATTCTCATCATCTCAAAATAGAAAAGGTTATCGTTAAAAGTCGATCAAACCTTCTTATTTGGGGGATGTCAATCGCAAAATCAGGAAAATCCCCCTGAACCAATTGGCGTCCACGGTCATTCGCAAACAGTTCGTATCATACACAGTACGCACACAATGAAAGTCAGTACAGCCCCCAAACGCATTGAAGTCCACTGCGAGAGCATTGTCAAGGGCATCACCACCAGCGGTACTACCCAGTCGTATATCTCTCGACAGCGGGAGAAAGTTGCGTTACGTTGCGTTCATCGACAGCAAATAGGCCTACGGGGACATTACGTTGACTGTTTCCTCCGACAAAAAGCACCACTCTTCGACGGCGAACGTACCGTTTTCTTCGTTGTCAATTTGAAAGTCCTCTCCTGGACAGTCCGACACAGCTTTCTTCAAGGAATCTTTCCCACATGGCTTATAGCCGCCGTAACATTGCTACACCACTCAGTAGAGCTGGCACTGGTAACACACTCCCCAACAACAAAAGCAAGACGGCATCGTATCGCAACACCATCTTGACCATCTTGGCTGTGACCTCTGTCTATACCGCTTTTTTGTATCAACGGGGTCAGTCAATCACTTCCATTTTTATGCCGACTGCTCGGTCTTCCTGTGAATGTATTCATGAGTTGGTTGCTTCCACTTTCATTCTGAAACGAGACCGGATAGAAATGCCTTTCATTCATCTTTTTTTGTTGCACTTACTCTTTTCGTGTTCTTTTCCTGTATTCAGGCGGAGCCAGTACCTTCCTAGGATCATCCTCCGACAAGACGGTACAAGATCAGTCGGTATCATTCGAGAAAATGATTGCAGCAGGAAGGAAGTTGGCCGTGACTACATGGAATATCGCGGCCATCAACAACAATCCCTTTGAATACTGGATTACCTACAAGGAAAATCCGGCCTATGAGGCCCTCATGATCAATATTGAAAAGTTTCTGGAAGAACCAGGTGACAAGGATGTTCCCGTCAAGCAAGTCTTCACGGAAGAAATGTTTACCAAGTTGGATACTCGATTGACAGGAGTCGGATGGACTTCTGTTCGTAACTACTGGGAAGCTGACTTTCAAAATCGAAAGATCGTCTCGGGGTTTCTAAAGGTAGGTACTTCAATGTGCTTCAGGCTGATGATGTCTTTTCATATGACACCTTGTGTAGATCTCACGCTGATACGGTTTTTCTGCGCTGTCCGAAGGACCCATTGTTGGGCAGCAAACGGTTGGCGTCCATGCCCGATCGAATTACTAACACGATCAATGTCGAGGGAGGAGATGGTCAAGTCTACCGTCCCACTGTGATCAACATGTACGCCGGAGATCTTTCCACTCTCGAAAAATGGTGGGCAGCTTGGGAAGCCTTCATGTTTGACGACAAATTGAAAATCAAAGAAGGTGAAGGAGTGGTAGAACAAATACCCTATCAAATGTTGCAACCCATCAAGAAGGCCAAATACCCCGACATCACCGAACAAGAAGAAAAGCATTCGCTACCTCTTCAAACAATGTGTGGAGCAATTTTTGATGCCATTCTTGTCCACATGATGAATAGTGTTGAAGATCCAAAAAAATGGCAGGAATTGAAAGCCACCATGGTTGAGAACCTCAACAAGAAAAAGGTCCCGCACACGTTGCAAATTCTGGAAAATACCTACGCTGACTCGGATATCATTACTCTGCAAGAGGTGTCCTCTTCCTTCATTGATCAAGCCAGAGCATCCAAGCTTGGCAAAATCTTTCACATAATTGCTCCAATAAATTTGGATGCTGTCCGTGATCAAAACTCCGTAATCTTTCTGAACAAGGAGTCCTTTCCCAAGGGGGCTGGTGTTGAAATTACGTCGCTGGTCGAATCAGCCTTTCCTGAAGGTGTCAAAGTTCCTGTTGCCAAAGGTGACATTCTAGCAATCACTGCCACAAACAAGTTTGGCGTGCAACTGGTCGTCGCGTCCTTCCACGGCGATACGAATGGCCTTGCTACCAAGCCGGTTCTGGATGCTGTTGTCAAGGCGATGGCTGACGACAGCGCACTCGGCGGCCATCGACTCGTGTTTGGCATGGACGCCAACACCTATGAGAAGGCGACACCTGGAAAACAACAAGATGTATTGGATTACGCGAAGCATTTCACTTCGATGGGTTTAACCTCATGTTGGGGCGACACACCCAATCCTGCCAATTACACAACTTACAATGCACGCACCTATCTGCAGCCACAGCTCAACAAGGCTTGCAAAAGTACCGAGAAGAGAGAAAAGGGTGATGTCAATCCCAAGGATTTCATCATCTTCCCTAAACAAGACTTTAAAGTCCTAAAGACGTGGAAGGACAACACTGGCAAAAGGGAGTACATCGAAGACATGGCATTCCCGACGCTTGAGTTTCCTAGTGACCATGGATTGCTAGCGACCATTTTGGAACCAGTTGCTTCCACATCAACGGACTAAACGATCTAATGTATAAAAATGATGGTTGGATCATTTCGTTATTATTATTATTGTGTGTGTGGTAAGTTTTGTCTCTAGAGGTTTATCTTTTCGTTTGTTCCTTCAGGTAATATCGCAGCGGGCTCAAATGCAGTGTGAGCAATCGGAATCCATCTGTCTCATCAAATGGCCCATGCATGTGGCGCTTGACATTTGCAATCATTTGTAAATGATTTGTCAGCATTTCTCGCCTCTGTTGCGAGGTATGCTGCAGAGACACAGGCAACGCTCTCATCAAACAAGCGTCGGCCACTTCCTGGTCGGTCAAGGACTCGCACATGTTGAGATCATGACCTTCTTCTAGCAGCAAGGCATCATCGTGGCATACAATCGCACTGATTCGCTCCACTTGACGCCACAAGAAAAGAGTCGGTGCAAAGGACACTATCCTTCTGCTCATCCACTCCGGCCATTGTTGACAGACTCCGATCGACAGACACAACTTGACGAGATAGTCCCGTGGCAACTCTCGAATACTTGTCCATGCTTCCCCACACGTGAGCTGAAAGGAGGACCCAGGATCTGGATTTTTCAGGCAAAATGCCGAGTACAGAAACATACCATCCAGAATGGGACCGGCCAAGTCCTCGGGACACTCTTGAAAGTACCCCTTGCGCAGATCAATGGCGGGGAAGTTGCTCCAAAACATCTTGCCCAAATCCATGAATGCCAGTTTGCGCTGATTGTACTCAATTTCATTAAAGTACAGTGCTTCGTATTCGTTGTTGAATTGTCGTGACATGACCTGTCGGGGAGCCATCATGGCCAGGATGGGAGGAACAAAGCCGATAATGGGTGGAATCCACACCAAAATCAACGGAATCATGATTCGAAAGTCATGCTGTAACTGCCGCTGCTGCTCAAATTGTCGTCGGGGGATCCGACCGGGTCGTATCTCATTTTCATACAGGAAAAATCCTCTCCCTCGGTCGCCGGGTCTCTTCAATGGACTGTTGATGGTCCAGGCATTGAGTGGCGTTTTGGAGGCATCGTGAATGTTCTTGTACCGGATACAGTCTTTCAAGAGCGCCTTGACTCCTTTGGGAAAGTTCTTGAACCGCTCCCATGGCGTTTGTGGTCTGCCGAGATCAGGGACTGTGCTGGTTTCGGGTCCTCCCAGAGCAATCAGATAATCCAAATCAAAGGAGGCAACAAAATCGTTGAATTTACCTCGCATTTGTTGGACCCTCGAGGTTGTTTCTTTCCGGGTGGAAGAGACAACTTCTATTTTTTCCTTTTTTCCTGGTCCTTGTTTGCTATGCGATGGCGTTGTTGGAGATGTCGAAAGTGTCGAGAACGTTCGCGGCGTTGTGGACGGGGATATATGCGGTGCTCGGCAGAAGAAGAATACTCTAGTAGATTCGATGCCATGATTGTGATGGCGCGATACATTCCTCATTGCATAGTGGTGAATGCGCTGTATTGTTGCCATTTTTGTTCTGCTAGATTTCGAGATATTAAAAATGTATGAACGGAAGTGCTTGGACGCTTGCTACGACGACGTACGAAAGACGACTCGATCATTGAGCTGCAGTCACCATCTCTTGATGAACAAGAACCTCGCTCATCAGATGATGATTTTTATCATACACAGTGAAGATTGATTAGATTCGGAGATTCGATTCCTTCGTTTGTTGTTACAGTTAGTTCGAGAAAGATGACGTCATTCAGAAATCAGTCATGCATACGAAATTACTTTTGCATCCAAAAAACGTTCTTCGACTACCGGTACCTACTAGCTAGAAGAGTACTACTGCCACTACTCGCCGAACAACGCCACAGAGGAGCAAAACTACGGTACGCAGTAGGTCTTACCATAGAATACGATGTCTGTAATGCAAGTCCATTATTATTATTTAGGAAGTTGTTCAGTAAAAATCAACGCAAATGCCAATGGATGACACACTCCCCTCCCCCATGTTTCAAACATCGCCTTTCTCTGCTCCTATCTTGTTTTTCTTGGTGGGCGACTCATGGGTATCCTCTCCCTTCACAGGAGTACCGGTAGCTGGTGCAGATCTCTTGTAGGTTTCATCCCCGTCATCTGATTTCTTCTCTTCGCTGAGTTCATCGTCGTCGTCATCATCTTCATCTTCATCATCGTCGTCGTCATCTTCTGGCATATGATTGGCTCGTGACCGTGGACGGTTCGTATCCGTTTCCGCCATCCTGGATTCCGCACTGCTTCCTTGCAAGGTCGTTGCTACTCCCGATCCCGTTCGTGGAGAGAACAAAGTTGGAGACGGAGCAAACGGCGATGTGTTCTTGGGGTTTTTTCCTCTTGCAGTGAGTGTCGCACAATGTCGACTGGCAATTTCATCCTCCTCCATGAATCGACGTCGGTCGTCTTCTTCCTTTATCATGTAGGCGTCCCGTTGATCCCTCGTTAGTGCCTCCCAAGCCTTCATCAGTCGAGTATTCAAATTGCTATTGACCAAGAGAGGATCCAATGGTTCCTTGTCGCTTGGATCCAATCCCAAGCTCTTGCGGACTTCTGCTTCGGCCAGGGGTCGGTATTTGGCAATGTTGTCCTTGACAAAGAAATGAAAGTCTGTTTGAATGGGCTTGACTTCTTCGGTGGTGATTTCGGTAGCAGCAGCCGCCCGCAAACGTTCCACTTCGACATGATTGACGAGTTTCCCATCGACAAGATGAGGTTGAAGAGTGCCGGAAGAAACTGTCGTTTCTGGAGACCCAGAAGGAGTGCATCGACCATTGGGTGGACTACCCTTTTTGTTGTCATAGTTGGGAGGTGACGAAGGAGACCCATTGGGACGACTCGATGGCGGACCGTCCGGTGGAGAGGACGTCGGTGGATCGCGTCCACTGGAAGGCATGGGTGAGGCAGGTCCGTACATAGACGGATGTGGTCCTCGTGGCGGTGGTGGTGCCGGATAGTCATAACCTCCATACGGAGGATACGATGGATGTCGCATCGGTCCCGAAGCATATCCTCCGTAGGAACTGTTTCCGTAAGGAGAAGGGGGCGGTGGAGGGTAGGAAGGACTGCCATGGGGAGGTGGTGGTCCACGGTGATGATGATATCCTGGGGGTGCAGGAGGGCCACCGTAGTTGCCATACGGTGGAGGTGGATAAGAAGAATAGGGTCCTCCGTATGATCCATGAGGTGGTGGTTGTGGTACAGGTGGACCCCCTCTCCAAGGCCCACCGTATCGTGGATCTCCGTGTAGATCGGACGAGGAAAGAGGACCGGCGCCAGGTCCGTCCATAGGATGGCCTCCGCCCGATATCATCGGAGATGGTGGTGGATGATGCTGCTGTTCTGAAGCAGAACTGTGACCGGATGCTTCTTCCAATGCCATGATTTTCGTTTGTTTTTGGTGATAAGATCTTCTTATTTGGTATGACTATCGACGAATCCAGCACGAATTGATGTGAAGAATCTTTTGGGTTTCTGTTTCCAGTTTTGACTCGTGTACAATAAGAAGAATAATAACAATGTGAGTGTCCACGGTGCCGCCAGAACCATCAAATGAACGAATGGATGGGTTAAGTTATACGATAGTTTTTGGATGGTACAACCGTGACAACTCTCTTTCTTTCTCTCTTTATTGAAAGCGAGAGGAAGACCGACTGGAGAGACGGGTTGTACTGATCGCCGGAAAGAAAAGCTAAATAATACGTAGTAGATATATCGTATTAATAGTCAAAAAGGCTACAACAATCGTTTGAAAGGAGAGAGCAAAGAAAAGTTTCACACAAGCAAGAAGAAAAAGAAGAAGATGATGCCACTCTCACGTTGTGGCAGCACTCCCTGTTCCGTCGTGTATTGCATGTGCTCGCGTGCGCACCTGCCAAATTTGTCCTTTGTTTCCCCCGATTTCAACGGAAAAAACGAGACGTACTACAGTACTACCGACAGTACGGTACCGGTACGTACGGTAGTAGTATTGGTAGCTACCTACCGGTACTATGATACCGTAAGAGGAGTACCGGTACGTCGTACTACGGCACGACAGAGGGAAAAAGTTGATGCTGAAGCTGCACCAGCTAGCACATTCGCATGCAAATACGTCGGAGTTAATAATCATTATTTTATGCATGATAGATACGGAGTATAATAATTACAAAGTGGTAGAGACAAGAATGTACTGGTCCTCCATGGACGATTATATACCAAAAAAGAAGAAACTGTCGGAACATTGCTGCGTTTCAATTGAGTACAAACATCGTAAATAGCACTACATGCATACGCAGCCACTCGCGTCGTAGGTCTTGGACAATTTCTTGACATCGATCCACGGCGTCATCTTCTTTTTGTGGATATTCCATTGTTTTGCTTCGCTATTCACAATGATGGAAAGTTGATCACAGAATCCCTTCCAGTTCACTTGAGGATCGGGCACACTGTCAAAGGGAGCAGTTCCAAAGAGGAGGTGAAAGAAATCTCTCAACTCGTCTTTCGTTAACGGACGCTCGTCTAATAGGTCGAACAGCTTGTGGCTAAAGCCCATTTCTCGTATTCTGTGCAATGGCAAAGCATAGTTCAGCCATTTGTTGTGTTCGTAGACTTCTTCAGCTTCGCCCATAAAGTCGTCGAGGACTTCGAGGCTAAGTTCAAGCTCCGAGTCGAGATTGTTGTAAAATTCGACCACATCTTCCTCGTCAGTGCAGAGACGAATTACCATCCACACTGGAAGGCCTTCTAGTGATCTCAGAGCATCTTGAAACTCCCGTCGCGTATGATGGGAAGTGATGCCCGACATGTCACTGGGCAATCCATCTGTTGCCAAGACAACGACGACCTTTTGTCCATTTTCAACCAATTGTGGTTGCATGGCTAGAACATTTTCTCGAATTTCGCGGACATGTTCCGCCAATGGCGTCACACCGGATGGCGTGGCTTGTTTCATGGTCGTTAATGCTACATTCAGGTCTTCCGCAATATAATGAGAGCCCCGTTCGGCAATGCTGAACTGTTGCGGTCCACACATTTTTCCGGGATCGTTCAAAAGACGAAAGACGGTGGGAGCTTCCAACAAAGCGGCGATTTGGGCGTGATATTCTACCGTTTCCCGAATTTCTGCCCAGCGGCTACAATTGACGAATTTCACGTCGTTTTTGCTTTTGGTTTCGACCATGCGGTGACCGTCGTTGATAGACATGGAACCGGAGTTGTCCACCACCCAAATGCGTAGCGGAAATGTCAAGTTGTTGCGAGCGATCGAGTTGATGAGACCGGCGGTATATCCTTGAGATCTGAGAGTTTCGAGCTCGTAACTATTGAGTTTCTTCGACGACGGTTGGGGTACCATAACTCGGTGGCTTCGTCCACGTTGAAAGGATGATCGAACGTCATGTTTTTTGCTGTCGTTGATGTTGTTGTTGCTGCTACTGGATTGACTGTGATAAGTAGCTGCGTCCATGGGAATTACAGTGGCCATAGCCATGGGAATATCGGGTTCAGCCATGTCTTTGTTTTATCGTTGTGAACTTCTTTCAAAGAATGAAAGTTGAGACGTGGAATCTACTGTCGATGAAAGGTCTTCTCTCTTCTCTTCTTGACAACAAAACGCCCGAATTACTCCTGTCGTGGAGAGTTTTGGTCAGCAGGTCAAAGAAACTTGAACTTGTTCACCGCACGTCTTGGATGAAATGAAAGGTTTTTAGAATCGACCCTCCAAATATTTTTTTACAATGATTGATGCGAAGAGAAGACTTAAGAAAAAAAGAAATAAATGAATCAATCGTTTGTAGACAGAGTGAGAACAGAGCAACGAATGCACCTGACAGTGAATGAGAGGGTCGTGATCTTGTTGGGTCCGACGATCGATTAGGAAAACGCAGAGCTCGATGTTGGGTTAAGGGACCTCTCAAATCTCTGTAGTTAACTACTGCGTATGATACTGCGTGGTGTCACGACTGGTACGTTCTTACTGCCATTACCAACTACCGATAGGTACCAACACGTCGCACACAAAATCAATTTGGCCTTACAGTTAACAAACACAAAATATTACTCCAGTAATAAAACAAAAAAAATTACTACTAATAATTGACCATCGGTGACAGCTCTTCCAGTAAGTGACTCCTTGGCTGTAACTATCCATTCCAATGACAAACAATGATCCGGAACATGAAGAGCAGCCACTCTTGATTGAACGGCGAGAGTCGCAGTTTGATTATGACGACGACGACGACAACATCAACTACAAGCAAAATCAAAATCAAACGAAAACTCAATGTTGTTGTTTTCGTCGTGGTCGACGGAAGTGGCTAGCTGTAGCAGTATTGAATCTCTTCGTTGCCATCGTGCTGGCTTTGCTAGTACGGCGAGCATTGAAGCCTTCCAAAGACGACGATGTCGGCGTTATTGACATTTACCATGCCACAGAATACAGGATACCAGTGGAAGAGGGTATCACCCTATGGTGTCGAACTTGGGGGAAGGAGTCCGCGCCAGCGGTAGTGTTTGTCCATGGAGGGCCGGGCGGAGCAGTAGAAGATTATCACAATGGCAATCGGCGCTTTTTCGAAAAGTCGAAACTGTTTGTAGTGGAAGTGGATCAGCGAGGTACCGGTCGTTCGCAACCGAGTTTACGGGACGACTTTGGATATCGAACGTTGTACCAAAATATTTCCATCGAAACCATCAGCAACGACTACGAAATTGTGAGGAGGTTTTTGGATATTGATCAGTGGGTCGTCTGGGGTGGTAGTTATGGAAGTACAATTGGTATCGATTACGCGATGCGCTATCCCAAGAGCACACTCGCTTTGATTCTGAGGTACGCGAAGAGCAGCTATGGTTTGTCGTATCTGGTGTCTGTCTGTCATTGAATATATCTCACCCGTGCAATCTTGTCTGTAGGGGTGTATATTTGAACACTGTTACAGAGATGGACGAGGTTTACAGTCAAAACGCTTTTCTTGACGATCCAAAGAAGCTATCAGATTTTCGCCAATTGTACGAATTTGCCGTCCAGCACGCTAGCATTGAGGGTCGGGAACTGGATGCCAACGACTCGTTCGGGTTAACCAAAGAATACGAGAAAATGATTGACAATGGAAACGAAATGGCGGTGTGGCAATGGTTTGTCTTTGAAAATAACCTGATGGAGGAAGACCCACAGAATCTGTTAGATCCAAACAGGATCGACGAGTCGAGGTTGGGTGAAGCCCAGTCCACAGCCTTTTTTGAGACTCGATTATGGATTCACCAGACATGGGAGGCTCCTAGCAACTTTTTCGGGAGAGTTGATTGTTTGTCCAATACTCCCATATGGATTTGTCAAGGATTGCGAGACAATGTTTGTCCCCCACAAAATGCTCAACACTTGGTCGCTGCGATGCACAATACCACTCGGTCCGCACCAATACACGATCGGTTCATTGAATCTGGCCACGAAGATACAGATCCCGTAATGGAAGGGTGTCTTGTGGAGAGTATGACTGAATTTTTGCAGAGCCTTTCGCTGATTCACTCTGATGCAAGAAATCTTAAAACTATGGGACGGACAACCTGGTGAATCTTCTACGAGTAGTTCGTTTCATCCGGATCACGAACAAGACGAAGGGGTACAATCGTAATGAACGCCCAACTTCGCCAATTTTGCTGATACAAAATCAGAATCCCAACAAGACTGGGAAAATCTATTCTAGACCGGATATGTGACAAAAATAGCCGTATCATAACAGAGCTCATCACTCAAGCTGATATGTTTCCGGCTCAATCACAAGTGCAGGAGGTACATTCAACATCCATAGATGGCTCCTGTGGAAGATGAGAGAGCGGGCATTAATTTGTTACAATAATGTCAGCCGCTTGGTTTCACAATTCTTGCAAATGCAATAATTAGACAAGTGCAAGCCAAACAACGCAGGCGTATCTTTCCACATTGGTAGCCATTACTGCGTGGACCAAAGTCGGCGAAGAAAAGACTATCATTCGTCCTGCCAGTGGGGCAATGTCAACGTGCTCCGGAGCGCCATCCTTCAATGCGTCACTGGAATTACCAGTGGGAAAGACACGCAAGCAACCACCATCACCCTCTTTCCAATCTGTATTGAGATACAAGATACAAGTTAAGTAGCGTTGACGCAAATGTTGCGATTTGATCCAACCAATGATCCCCAGTTCTCCCAAGTTGTCAGCACCTGCGGAATCTTTGTGTTCGTGATAAAAGTTATGTGTTGACTTTTGAATGCCATCATAACGATGATTGCCATTTTCAATTTCATTGTCACTTTTCATGTTGTTGACCGTTTGGAGTCGAGTATCAATGCCTCCAACGGCATCGCAAATACTGACTTGCATCTGGGCTGGCATATGAAGAGTGGACGTCGATTCCAGGTAAGCGTCTCCAGGAAAGCCCTGAAAATCTGAATCAACGAGACATTTAGCAAAGCTAGCAATGTGTTGTCTTACCAAATCAAGATGGTTTTCAATTTTATTGATAATGACACGATCTCGTGTCCGTATTGTCGACGAAGTTCCGTCAAAGGTCTCGTAAGGACTACCTCGAAACTGATAGTCGTCATCCAACTTTCGAATGGCTTGACGGGCATCCTTCACTTGTTGCGTGCTGAGAAAACCATCCATGACAATATAGCCATCTTTTTCCAATTGACGACATTGTTCGGGCGTAAATACTCTTCCGTTGGCATTCCCATCTCGAGCAGGCAATGATCCGTTCAAAGGAGCTTGTCCTTGTCGCACGGCATCCGTAATGAGCGCCAAACACCCCGCCATGGTCATACCAACACCTACTTTATCCAAACTGACTCCATGGTTAAAAGAAGTAATGAAACGTCGAGCAGCGGCAGCACCATATTTGTGCGACATCCACGACATATCGGATGCCGTGCTGTCGTCTGCTTTCCTGTCTACTACGTTGGTATGGTACGATGTCCCGTTCGATAGCGCCTTGTGCGGACTGTATTCAATGTAGATGTACCGCAACTCGTACTGACATGTGAATTTCAGATACCTAGCTCTAGCTAGAGGTAATCACACAATTGTGGTTGTTACCGTTCTACTACTGTGGTAAGTACCTACTCCGAGTAGTAGGTACTCGATTATGCATCGGCATCCACGACGTCGTAGCAAAAAGACAGCTGCCCGGTCGAAGTTGGTAGAAACAGCTGTTTTCTCTTTTTTCGAATGATCGGTTCATCTCACTGGACTCGAACAAGTCGACCCCGGAATTGAGAAAAGCGAAGCGTCACTTCCTACGGTACTACGGTACTCCAACCGTTAACAACACAACATTGATGTTATAGTACGTACTACCTGCTAATTAGTATGTTAGTACGATAGGTATGGTACTCGGAGGTATTACTCGAAGTACGGTACGCTAGTGTTTGTCGTGCCGGTATGTACTATGTACGGTAGTAGTTTGGAATACGACTTACTAGTCGTAAAAGATTACCAAAAGTAGTCGGATTTTCGCTCTGATGAAAGTTGCAGGTCATACTGTCGAATTCCAAACTTTGCTAACTGTTGTGAAGTTAGCTATAGTGCAAGAAGACACTCTACCATTCTAAAGTAGGCGAAACTTGGGGTGCAAATAGTAGGTTTCAATATATCCCAGTTGCTCTTCTTCTGTCAAACTGTCGTTCTCTCCTGTCGACACCGAGTCGTCAAGGTAGCTTGGAAGTGTTCGTTTGGCGATTTGACTGTTTGTCAGCTGTCGCTGTTTTTGCTGTGGATGTTTTTGCACTTTCTCGAGCTGTAATTTATGCTGCTGTTTGGTGTTTATCAATTCCTCTTGGAGTTCTTGCAACTGCTGATGCAGTTCATATTTTTCGTATTCCCATTTTCGTCGATCCATTTCCCACTTGGACCGGTCCAGCATCCACTGTTCTTCGTCGGCTTGCCGTTCTAAACTTTGTCCCTCGTTCTTTCGCACCCACGATGATATTTGCGTTTTCATTTCGCTCTTGGCGATGGTATAGTTTCGTTGCAAAGAAGCATACTTGTTGTGGGCAAACTCCAAGTCTTCCAACACCATCTGATGGTCTTTTTTGAGTTTCTCGTGTTCTTTCAGTATCTTGTTGTTTTCTTGGCGTTCCTTCACCAATTGATCAGAGGCACGTATCAAGGTCTTTTGAAACCAGTCCACCAATATATTTTCATGTTCTTCTCGCAAGGAAAGGGTCCGCATGATGCGAGTGATTCGTTCCTGGTCGATATTCAACAGTTGTTCCCATTCTTCAGACAAGGTCCCCACACATTCTCGTTGAAAATGAATCAGAGAGGAGGAAACAGAATCTGAAGAAGAGACGTTTTTGTTTCGTTTGTTTTTCTCCCCCGCGCAGTCATATTGCAACGAAGCTTCCAGCAGGGTCAAGGCGGACGGTGAGTCCAAGAAGGTTATCCGACTTATAAAGGTTTCGAAATGCTCAAACGACAGATCTGTTTGATACAGCAAAACATAATCAGTTACCAGTCGAGTCAAGATCATTGCAGATGTAGATGTTTCTACTTCATAAATAATAATGCCTTGGATCACTTGCGAGAAATGTGTCGGAGAAAGCTCGTTCAACATTTCGCTGTAGGGAACGTGTTCCTGTACCATTGCCGGTAACTCTTGTGCATACGTTGGAAGGATCACATGGTCGAGCAGTTGGTTCAAATCGTAATAGACGGCATCTATGTAATACACGGGGAGGTTGGATCGGCAGGTTGTCGTTATATTCAAATCGTCGTCCAAAAAGTCTACCACTGTCCGTCGCAACATAGGATTGCCAAAAAACTCGGCAAGGTACCACAATCCCAACGCGTTTGTTGCCGACAGCTCAAAGTTCGATTTCCCATAGCAAAAGTCTAAAAGTTGTGGCACCCACTGACAGGCTCGGGAAATCAGTGGCACCCGGGTGGTATTGTTATTTTTGCCAGCAGTCGCCGTATTTTTGGTGGTAGCTTGAAAGGATTTTTGAAAATAACGACATGATCGTGGTCCCACTGCCAAGACGATCTTGTGAACATGGTAGATATCAAATTGACGGGTGGAACGATTGTAAATTTGTAATTGCCAGTCACTGAGACTACGAGAGGGATCGGACCGCCAACACAAGCTTCGATTCATGTCGACAGGGGATGGAGGAGCGATTCCGTCCGTGAGGTTGCTATCATTTAACGCGGAATCATCTTTTGTTGTAGTTTGTTCCAGGGAAGAGTCGTAAAAGTATGGATGCTGGGGACCATGATCGTTTTCGTCGTCACCATCGGTTCGGCTGCTGGAGTTCGGTTCTTGTTCTTCTCCCTGTTGATGCAGGTGAAGCAAATTGTCGAATCTGGTCGAGGACAAGGAGATCCCAGAGACGTTCGGAGCGTCCATGTGATGCATGATGGTGTTAGGGTAGGATTGTCGCCGTTTTGATGCTTATCTGTCCCAGCTGCTTTAATCATGGCTGCTTTCTTCGCGGAAGGTGTACCGTACCTGCTCAAGGTTAGGTATTCGGCCAGACTCCGAAGGATGAAGATGATGACACATTATTGACATGTGAAGATGGGATCAATTTTTGGCGGCAAAATCAATACGAGTAAAATGAAAAAGTGGGTTGACTGTGGGTCCATTGGATTTATCCGGACGGCGCGAGCAAGACAAGTGCGAAACGGCGCGCTCCAGCAATGTTTTCGCTTGCATACTACTAGCTAGTACTACGGTACCTATCATACCTTATTGTTAGTCCTACCGGTAGAGTGTCCAACCGAAACTCTCGATGAACAAATGATTGAAGATTAGATTGGAGCGCGTCAGCCACACTTTACTTTTTTAAATTTTTCCCTTGACGAAATGGCTCATCATCTCACTCTCACATGCATCTTCTACTACCTACCAGTCGTATTTTTCATTTTTCACCCAATCATACTTCTAACTAACAGTAATACTTAGTATATAATAAAAGCACGTCCATAGAATTGGATCTCCTGTCACAATCATCATGTTCATGGATAGCTATCGCAAAACTGCCCATTCCTTATGGAGTGTCCTCTTTCGAGTAGAGGGGAACATTCTCTGTGCCGTTTTACCCTTCTGTATTGCTAATTGCCTCATTTTAGGCTTGGTGGCATATTACCGCACACACCAAGACTTCGGGTTTTCAGCAACTGGTCATGGATTATTGACACTGTTGGTCTCCTTCTTAGTGATATCCAAAGTTAATTTGGCCTACGATCGATTTTGGGCCGTTCGAAAACATGCAGCCGATGCCTTTATGAAATTACGGGAGTTGATGCAATTGGTGAATGCTATTTCGTTCAGCAACAGTCCGCCGAAAAGTTCAAACAAAAAGACTTTTGACGGCAACGACAGTGAAGAAACTAGCAAAGAAATTCGGCGGTGGAGATTAGAATGTCTTTCCATGACCACGGAAATCATGAACACAGTGGTGACCGTCCTCAAAAATCGACATTTGGCGCAGTACTATGCCCGCAATACTCCCCTGCCCATACATGCCTACCGAAGTGAAGAAGCCATGCCAGACTTGAATGCCATGGATCCGCTAGTACATATACAGTCCTTGCGAGTTCATATGTACAGCACAGATGATTTGGGCATTCAATTGTTGGAACGCGTCAATATGGTCAACAAATTGCAAGAATTCATATTTTCTTACAACAGCTTGCTGATCTTGGCATCTACACCGTTGCCTTTCCCCCTGGTACAAATGGGACGAGCATTTTTGTTCTTGTGGACCTTTTCAATGCCTCTAGTTTTGTTGGGAGGGCCTTTTTCCCAGGTATGGGGCGCCCAAATATTTTTGTTCTTTCTGACGTACGGATTCATTGGATTGGAGTTGGTGTCCATTAAGCTGTCCGAGCCATTTGGTAACAGTCGCGATGATGTCCAACTGTCTGGTATCCGCGATGCGGCGCTATTGGGGATTGAAAATGATCTAAAAGGGATGGATTATCAAATGACGATGAGCGAACGACGCTTTCAATTCGCACAACAAAAGTATCGACAGAATCGACAGGCCGTTGGTACTAGCGACGCTACTGCCAACCCAACTGCATTCCAAGATGTACATGCTGGTCACAATCTGGAACAATCCTATTCTTATCATGCCATGGCTGGTGGCGGAAACAATCACGATTTCTGATAAATGATGGTAAGCAGTGAGAAAAAACAAGATTCGCACCAATTTTGAATTTGCTATCTACTAGCTTGACATACATCTTTTAGTTGGCATAAGGAGCGCCAAAAGCCGTCCATTTTAGAATTATGCAATACGATGTAATGAGTACAAATGCTTAAGTGATATCATCGAAATCGCGATGGACTCTAGTCCTCCAGCTCTCGCAGAATCTCCGCTTCCAGTTCATCTAATTCTGGGTCGGCAGCTTCACCATCGACAGAATCATCCAGCATATCAAAGCCATTATTACCTGATCCGTCAGACTGTCCCACACTAGCATCTGCAGCGCCACCAGCTTCCGCATCTTTCCTTTCATCTGAAACGACCTTTTCCATATCCTGAAAACCAGCATGAGAGGACTCTATAGTTCCTTCTGTCGGATCCGCATCAAAGACAACAGTCTCTTCCTCACGACCAGCAGCACCTTGGGCGTTTTGCTCTCCACTCAACGTAGCCACGGCTTGAGCGTCCTGATTCTCTTCGACAGACTGCACGTGATACGACCAAATTTCGTCAATGCTCAAGCCCGCCTCGTATCGAGTGAAGGCGCAATGGAAAAAATAGTTCTTCCAAAAAATTTGTTCACGAGTACCACCGCCTTTGGAACAATGAAGGTATAAAAAATCGTTGGAATGATATGGATGTCACGAGCAAACAAAAGTGAATAAAGTAGACGTACCTGAGAGATTAGCTTGCATTTTTACCAGAACAGGATCCTCCTTGAGTACTCGCTGAATGAGGCCGACATGAGCATCCAAATCAAATTCTTCTAACAGTGGTGGAAGGGGTTGTAATTTAGCCAATTTCTCCTTGCTTTCTTCTGATGGCATCATATGACGATGTTTGGAAGCAGGCTTGACAATGGGTGCCTCAGATTGGTCAGCAGGAGCTTCACTCACAAGGACGTTGCCCTCGTCGTTAGGATCGTCAAGGCTTTCCTTCTCCGAATGAGCGATGTCCACGATTTCTCCTGTTTCATCATGATCTTCATCGTCATCCAGTTGCACGTTAAGCAATGGCATTTCGTAAGGACCAAAAAAGGTTTCTTCGTGCTTGCTCAATTCCAATATCGCATCTTTGCACTCTTCCACCAAAATTTCCCGTTCTGCATCCTTGGTCTCCCAGGGTAAAATTTGGAACAACTTCTTGGCCGCCTCTTTGCGCAGGGCTTCTTCGCGAAAGCTCTGTCGCTCGTTGATCATCTCTTCCGTATTCAGAGTCAATTTGGCAAGCCCTTCCTTGTACTCTTCGGGAATGACATTTTGCACCGTTTCCGTGACCTTTGCGACAGATTCAGAAATCGAATTGAAGGTGGAACTCAAGCCGGTGGTATTGAACCAAGAGGACATGACGGTAATCTTCTCGTTATTTCTTCAGAAATATACCAAAAAGAGCGTCGATGGATGTGTCGATCTTGTACCTGTAGAGTGTTCGTGTTTCCAACAGGCGAATGACGTTCGAAGTTTGATTTTGGTGCTCTTCACTGTACCACTTTGAACTTTGGCGGAAAGGAAAAAAATCGAGACTTTAAAGAAAAAAGATAGCAGTGGAAAAGTCAATTCCTTGGTTCAAGGGGGTTGAAGAGTGCGAGCAGACGAGAAGTGGGCCTGATGTCGCTACTACGTCGTAGCAAGCTATGATAGAGAGTACGTCGTAGAGATGAGATAGATGTTGTCGGGCGACAGAAAAAATACTCCGTAAAATACCCTACTACGGAGTAGTAGCGAGTAACGAGGTGTTGGTCGAGCAGCAGGGTGAATGGTACACAGAACAGAAAACGGAACAGTGAAGCATGTTCACAAAGGTTAAGGTTTTCATTCAATCGTCCTAACTACGGTAATAATCGTGTAATCTACGGTAATGTAGTAGAAGTAGTTATATTTGGGGTGCATGAAGGATGAAGAAACAGCTTTAGATGTCAAGTATCGTCCCTGCTGAACTGCTAAAAGACTGGACAGCTATGAAAAAGATTACGTCCTCAAAAAAGGGGTATCGAAGATCCAGCAGAATACTTTCATAATAAAATAATTATTTCATGTACCAAATTGTGTGTAACAATGGAAAGGCAGGAATGACCTTTCAGTGCCTTTTGGCGACACATAAGGAAGCGACTCTCCTCTGCTGCTATGTAGCACCACTCACAATTATTACTCCATGTTTTTCTTTCCAAAGTCAACGAGCACATATCCAGTGGCGGCTTTTCCGTTCTCCGGAGTGGCCTTGCTCCAGTCTGGATTGATTTCGTACTTGGGTGCGTCAGCGGGATAGTTTCCATCGGGGAAGCAGACGTCCATTGGCAAGGGCGGATTGCGCATGAACTTGGATCCTCCCGGCATGACCGGGTTACAGTATGGATCTGGGTGGGTGTAGGCGAAGATCTCGTCCTCCGCCTCCTGCGAGAGGAAAAAATCAAAAAGATGATTGATTGAAAACTCAAATGAGAAATCAAGTTTTCATCAATTGCATGCTTCAAGCTTTTGATTTTTTCGGGAACTTACACGAAGCAAGCGAATCGCCTTTTCAGGCTTGCATCCCCTCGCTTGATCAAATCGGGCACGAATTTTGGTTGCCTCATCGTTGAAAATATCTCGATCAATCGCCCAGCTGGATAGAACCTTCAACGATTTTCGATAGAGACGAGCCACC
This sequence comes from Nitzschia inconspicua, assembly GCA_019154785.2. Classification (NCBI taxonomy): domain Eukaryota; phylum Bacillariophyta; class Bacillariophyceae; order Bacillariales; family Bacillariaceae; genus Nitzschia; species Nitzschia inconspicua. The sequence goes on from JAGRRH010000020.1 coordinate 1,299,024, forward strand.
TAGAAAATATTTTGTTAATAGGAACACGAGCAACAAATCGAAAAGTGAGAAATCAAAATTCGGAAAATCAAACATATAAAAAGTGCCAATACAAATTCAAGGCGCTGTGTCTGTCATGTTGCTGTTGCTATCAAATCTGACGAAGTCAAATACCTGTTGATTGTGGGTCAATTCGGGTAGCTTTTGTCTGGCTTGATTGGCAGCCTGTTGAAAGACATCATTCAAAGTTTGTGGGCGAATGGCTGGCATGGTTTGATTATTGATCGGAACTGAAAGAAAAATAATGTGTTGATTAGTCGCAGTCAGACTTTCAACTTAGAAATACGGCAGTGTTCGATTTCTTCGCTCTCGAGTATCACCTTCTTGATGACAGTGTCGATCCTGGATAAAATGGAGCAACGCTCTGAGGATGAAGTTCTATAGCAACGACTCGAAGAGTGGAGGTGGGTGGACTGAACGATGATGGTAGAAGGTGATTATTTTACCTGTCGCGACACATTCACAGTCAAGTTATTATTAACAGTAAGTCGTATACGTAGGAATGTTTTTTACTACCGTACCTGTACCTGTACCAGGTACACCCTACCTACCGGTAAGCCGCTGCAACTTCAAAGTCTCAGTATTAACTGTAACTACGTACCACGCTGCATTGCGTCTTTTCCTATTTCTTCATCCTGTGAAGATCGGAGTTTCTATTGATTTATAACCATACACGAATATATTTTTTCCACCATCCCGTAATGACCCGTAGGATCTGAACAAATGTCTTTCCCCAACACCTCCCCATTCCCAACCAATCAAATCACTAATCCATTAGAAATGACTTCTGGGAAAAGGCGATTTTAGCCTATCGACCAAACCAGATTTCCCCCGCGTTAGCCACCATTACTACTATAATAAACATTAAATATAATAATTATTAGCCAGCTCTGTATGTAGGTACGTAAGGTTGCCGCCATATCCATGTACGAAAATTGCTCCTACTGAATACTACAGTAATAGCAAAACAAAAGTAAAACTGAAAACCATCCCATTTTCAGATCATACTGTTAGATTATACCTGAGGTCCGTCTCCACTACCATCCTTTAGATGGCAGCTGTGTCAGAGACGGCTCAAATACAATGATCTACGATGGGAATAACTACTGAAGTCAAAGTCCTTACGCAATGGGATTATTCCAAGAAAGTGACAGTCTCCTCTGTCCCTTTCTTGTCATTACGTTTCTTTCTAACCTTTGCTGAGACTACTCCGTCTCCAATCTTGTTAGTGCAGACTACTCCGTCTGCGATGCTCTTGCATCCTCGGTGTACATTTTCATTGTTCCTATCAGCGATCCCGCATCCATGGGGAACGTCAGTCTTGAGGTCCTCGCATCCTCGGAGGACATCAGCATATGTGCGGCGACCGGGTTCTCCCGGGATTAATCGCTTCTCCGCGTGATTCGCCGCTTCCGAATGCTTCTCCGCATTCTCAGTTAAAGTTGGGGTTTTATCATTCTTTCCAACACGCTCCTCACGCAGCGACGTCGCCGGTACGGAAAAGGAGCTGGGTGCTAAGATGACGTCTCGAAATTTTCGGAATAGGGCTCCCTTGAGTAGTTTCGTAAAGAAAACTGCCAGCACTGCCTCAGCAGGGCAGTGAATGATGTTGAGACCTTCAGTCTTGACATGATTGGTTATGAAGTAGTGGTGAATGTTAATGTGCAGGGATTTTTGTCCTGCAGACGCACGTCCTTTGGGGACAATACTGCCATAGAGATCAATGCGCTCCTTAGAATCCACGGCAGGTGGGTCTGGATTCACATCTAGCAATCCCTTGTCAGTGGCATTAGAGGACGAAATGGGTTCACCCAAAAACTCGATCACACTTTTGAGATAGTCTTCCATTAGAATACTAACAGTTCCGTCGGAGTTGAAGGTAATGTCCATACCGAGGCACTTGTGACAACAACCGCTGGTGACAGTCATTTCACCGATGTGCTCTTCAAGGGCCGTGATCACGTTGGTGACAACTTGGGGGTCCATATGACTGATGTTGTTGTCGTCTACATACCAGGCGACAGTGCACTGCTTCCCATTGACCATCTTGTTGGCAGCACATGGATAGTACAGATTAAGCTCGAAACCCATGTCCATGAGGGTGGAAGCTAAATGATTGTACCAGAGGAGCACAGATTTTACACATCCGTATAGGGCCTTGTGAAAACAGACAGATGGTGTCTTGAAGCTGTTTCTCATTACTACAAAATGGATCGCTCCTTGCTTTTCTGCCATATCCACTCCTTGGTTCTCCATCGCATGCGCCTCTTGGATCGATCCTTGGTCATCTGCTGGAACCTCCATATTCGCTCCTTGAAGCAGGACATCATCCTGATTCACATGTACTCCTTGATTTTCAGCAGGAACCTGGTCAGCATTGTCACGATGCAGGAAATCATCCGTCTCTCTCTCATTATGCAGGCCGTCTCTGCTTTCAATGCTGGGGTGTCGCTGGCTCAAGGCCTTGGCAGCACCTTTGCCCAAACCGAGACTGACCTTACTCCCATCCTGGGACGAGACCTCATTCTGAATGATACCGAGAGGATCGTTCTCTAGTAGATCAGCAGGTGGAAGATAATTGGCAGTGCCTCCAGCTCCTTGGTTTCCTTTCTTTGCTCCACAACTTCCATCATGGTTTGCTCCTTGATCTTCTCCTAGACTATGCACATCTGTTCCTCGGAACAGAACTTCATCTTGATCCGTGGACGCTCCTTGATTGTCCTTGGAACTCTGGTTAGCAGTTGGGGCAGGCGCATAGTCAAGGTCCAAGACATCATCCTGGGCTTGAAGAACGCTATATGCATTAGCATCGGGAGCAGTAGTCGAGAATAAATCATGCTCCAAATTTTCATTCACAACACCACGTGGAAAGACATTGGGCTCGAGGCTCACAAACTTTGCTTCTGCCACAACAGCCTGGACATCATCCTGGAAGTTGGTAGGAAACTTGGTGGGGAACAAGTGGTTCCAGCCCTTCAAAGCAATCGTTCCAATGATGCGAACATCAATGCAGTTGGTTGGGTGTGGATCATACAATTGGGCATTGCTGCCAAAACATGGCAGATGCATCATCATGAAAACAACAACTTGATCATTGGTTGCCTTGGCTTTTGTTTGGAAGGCAGTGCTGAGGAGTTGGAGGATTGGGATGTTTGGTTGGGCATCACGTCCAACACGGTGTTTGTAGCGGCATGTTTGGTCATAAGCCTGGCTGCCAAGTGGAGTGGAGTCTGTGGATCCCCCAGCTCGAGGGGTCCTCCCTTGATGTTCCTGGTATGGTTCTTGATTTGCTTCTAGACTCATATCCGCTCCTAGGGACAGGACATCATCCTGTTCCATGTATGCTCCTTGATTCCCTGCATGAGAGAGGTTAACAGCAAATGCAGATGCACAGTCAAAGTCCAAGAAATCATCCTGGGCACCTGAATGCGCCATGTTGGTCTCAACACACTGTTGTAGGGCATGGCCACGGTGACGGCTACTTCCACCGTTTCCATTGTTGCTTGCTCCGTTTGCTGTAAGAGCATCCGGTGTTGGTGCTGCTGCTGCTGCCGACGATACCGTTGTCAGCGCAAAAGAAAAAGCTGCCGACGATACCATTGTCGGCGCAAAAGTAAGAGCTGCCGACGATACCGTTGTCGGCGCAAAAGTAAGAGCTGCCGACGATACCGTTGTCGGCGCAAAAGTAAGAGCTGCCGACGATACCGTTGTCGGCGCAAAAGAAAAAGCTGCCGACGATACCGTTGTCGGCGCAAAAGTAACAGCTGCCGACGATACCGTTGTCGGCGCAAAAGAAAAAGCTGCCGACGATACCGTTGTCGGCGCAAAAGTAAGAGCTGCCGACGATACTGTTGTCGGCGCAAAAAAAAGCATATTGCAGCAATCTGCAAGACCCATAAGGGATGTAGGGCAGCAACCTGTTAAGCCCAAAAAATGGTAGCTCGGCAACCAGCTGAACCCAAGAAAGAGGTAGGGAAGCAACCTGCGGCAGCAACCTGCTGAATCCACAAAGCACCAGAGATCCTTGGCGCAGCATTCTGCAAACTTGAGTTTGCTGTAACACCATTGGTAGCAATCAGCTACAGAAGGATCAAGTCTTTGTTGAAGGATGTGGAAATCTGTGATTGCATGTGTAATGAAGAGGTTGACGCATCTCTTGTCCTCCAGGCGGTGAGTCACACCTTTGATGCTTGCGAGGATCCAAGCACAGCCAAATTTCAGGGCGGCAGCACAGGGATTTTCCATTAGAGTGCATCCCTTTCCACATGATCGTATTTCTCCAGTCCACATTTCTTCAAACCACAAAGCTAGCTCGATGGCAAACTCATCCATACCCACATCTCTATCCTTCATAATAGTGAGGTTCTTGATGTCTAAGAAAAAGATTGCAATGTAGCCGAAATATTCCATGTTGATGGTGATGTACCGTTCGGGAGTGCGACAATCCTTAGGTAGCTGTTCTGGGATAGAGGGGACGTAGCTTGATGCACCCCTGTGGTGCCTGTTTCGCCCGCGGCCATGATTCCTTCCATCGCTACTCTTGTTACACTTGCCAGTGTTTCCGCTGTTGTTAGAGTAAGCATTACTAGCAACCGCTGGTACTGGCGCTGCCGACGATACTCTTGTCGGTGCAGGCACACAACTCCCGGAGTTCGTAGCAGGCATGGACATGAGTTTAGAGAAACAAAATCGGCTTGAAATTCTTCCTTTCTTGGAATAATGTTAGATTATACCTGAGGTCCGTCTCCACTACCATCCTTTAGATGGCAGCTGTGTCAGAGACGGCTCAAATACAATGATCTACGATGGGAATAACTACTGAAGTCAAAGTCCTTACGCAATGGGATTATTCCAAGAAAGTGACAGTCTCCTCTGTCCCTTTCTTGTCATTACGTTTCTTTCTAACCTTTGCTGAGACTACTCCGTCTCCAATCTTGTTAGTGCAGACTACTCCGTCTGCGATGCTCTTGCATCCTCGGTGTACATTTTCATTGTTCCTATCAGCGATCCCGCATCCATGGGGAACGTCAGTCTTGAGGTCCTCGCATCCTCGGAGGACATCAGCATATGTGCGGCGACCGGGTTCTCCCGGGATTAATCGCTTCTCCGCGTGATTCGCCGCTTCCGAATGCTTCTCCGCATTCTCAGTTAAAGTTGGGGTTTTATCATTCTTTCCAACACATACACCGCAGATCAATCACGATTTCCTTCCTGTTACAACAACAACAACTGCTCTCTTCCTTTTTTTGCTGAACAGACCGAGCATGAATCCAATACCGTTTGCCGACGACCCCGTGAGCGGATCGTAGTTCGATACTTAGGACTGCTGTTTGAGTTGTCCAACAGTATCTACGGAACGTTCAAGCAATGTATTGTTCCGTTAGAGTCGTCCAACAGTATCCATGGAATGTTCAAGGAAGGTATCGTCCCATGAGACAAGCAAGCTCGTTGTCAATCCAAGTTGGATGCCGACAAGAAAGTTCATTATCAATCCAAGTCTGACACTTATGATTGTTCTATCCATGGAATGTTCAAGCAACGTATCGTTCCGTTTGACAAGCAAGCTCATTATCAATCGTAGTTTGATACTTAGGACTGCTGTTTGAGTTGTCCAACAGTATCTACGGAACGTTCAAGCAATGTATTGTTCCGTTAGAGTCGTCCAACAGTATCCATGGAATGTTCAAGGAAGGTATCGTCCCATGAGACAAGCAAGCTCGTTGTCAATCCAAGTTGGATGCCGACAAGAAAGTTCATTATCAATCCAAGTCTGACACTTATGATTGTTCTATCCATGGAATGTTCAAGCAACGTATCGTTCCGTTTGACAAGCAAGCTCATTATCAATCGAAGTTTGATACTTAGGACTGCTGTTTGAGTTGTCCAACAGTATCTACGGAACGTTCAAGCAATGTATTGTTCCGTTAGAGTCGTCCAACAGTATCCATGGAATGTTCAAGGAAGGTATCGTCCCATGAGACAACCAAGCTCGTTGTCAATCCAAGTTGGATGCCGACAAGAAAGTTCATTATCAATCCAAGTCTGACACTTATCCATGGAATGTTCAAGGGAGGTATCGTCCCATGAGACAACCAAGCTCGTTACCAATCCAAGCTTCATACTCCCGATTGTTCTTTGAGTCGCCCAACGGTATTTACGAAATATCCAAGGAATGAATTGGACTGATAGTTGCAATCGATGCATTCCATTACATTCGTAGACTCACCAATCCCTGTCCCATTTACTTCGAGGGATGAAGGGGTGTGCAGCGTTTTTTGGACTAACAGTATCGACCCAACCTGTCCCATCTACGTCGTGAGCTGGAAACCATTAGGTTCCGCATTAGGTTTTCAAACAGTATCAACCCTGGTATAATAGCTTTTTATCATGACACCAACTTACAGTTAGTTACTGTTACGTGCCTTCTTCCGTTGCTCCTTTTGCTGTATTGCAAGTGAAACCCTCTGGGATTCTGTCAGCTTTTTGGCTGCCCTTCGTTTTTTCCCAATTTTTTGAGAATCGTTTTTTAGCGTATCCTTGTGTTGAATGTACCATGATGCATAACACCACCTGTGCAACCAGTAGTGTCGGCAGGAGCATACATGAACGGGGACACCATTCTTTGTTGTTGCTGGCAGTACATGGTGGTACCTATTCGTGTTGGTAACCAACTCCTGTCGTTTGGTGTACGAATCATGAAATACCCCAAGCAGGGACGTCTCGTAACAGGATATTGACTGTGGCGTAATGGGTTCACCCAAGAACTCTGTATCGTTGACCAGCCATCCACCATTGTATTGTGTAGTGGTGCCATCTGCCAAGTACTCTTCCCGTAACTTCAGAAAATTGTTATTGGAGAAGGCAAGAGTTATGTCCAACGTCGGATGGAAATCAGTATTTGGGATGATCTTTTCCCTGCTCAACGTGTCAATCATTCTGGGGAATTCCACTTGCAACGCGTTCTCCATCGATCTGTTGATAATTATCAGACCACGGACATCCGATGTACCCTTGGTAGCCCCATTATGGGATTCAAGGGGATTGTTGTCCGGAACACAGCCACGTATCCCCGAGGAAGTGTAGTACCATTGATTGTAATCCGGATTGCTGATGTAGACACCCTCAAAAGTTTCCGCGAGTTTGGCTTCTCCTTTTGACACCCATGATTCCTTGGTTAACTCCCAATACTTTTGGAACTGTGCAAAAGTAACACAATCGTGGAGATTCCTGACATCCTGCAATGCCTCCGTATACAAAAACCTAGTGCTGTTTGCATTTCTGGTGGAAAGATGGTCTCTGTATTTTCCGTTTGTAGGACGGGTTGTTTCGGGATTCTCGAACTTCCTGATGATATGGATGTAACATTGAAGAGGGGTAGTGTCTTCGAAAACTTCTTTGAAACTGTTCACGAATGCAGCACTGTGGTCGGATACAATGCCGCCGACGAACTGCAAGTTTGAAACCCCAAAAAGATCTCTTGCAACACGTTTGATGTTTAACAACAAGATAAGGATTACCACTTCTCTTTCCCCCTCTCCAAAGGCATACGCAATAGGAAAGAATTGTCTGTTACCCTTTGAGTTATGGAAAAAAACCCCAAATGGAATCAGCTTGTAGTCCGTTAGGGAGACACCATGAGTGCCATCAGCGGAGGCACAGCATTCAAAGCCGATCTCTTTGCTGGATAGAATGTTGCCCAGTAAAGCCAGACTGGTGAAGACGACAGTCCTGTTAAAGGGATCCGGACCAGTTGTGTGCCTGGGCGATTCCATCAGCTGTTTATACCTAGGATGATCAACAATGGATGGATCCCTTAGACAGAAGAGTCTTCTCCACAGTGGGTTGTCCCCATTGGACAGAGTGTTTTTGGTTGTGATGGCTCCGTACTGTTGCATTAAAAAAGATAGTTGTTTTAATGCGTCCTCGTTATATCTGTCCGGAGAAAAGGGAAGTACTCCGAACATTTTCATGTTCAGCAACGCCTCTTGAGGAAGAACGTACTTGTCAATGAAGCTACGAATGTCCCCGTAGTACTTCATTCTGGGGAGATTGTCCTTACCTAAAATTGCCTCCTTAAACCTATGGACATAGGATATCACCTTTGTTTGGATAATATCTCGTACTGACTTGTTCCTGAAAATTGGTAAATGTTCCCACTTCGTTTCAAGGCTCCGGGCATATACCTTGGGGGTGTTTTCAGGGTTGGATAGCACAAGGTTTCTCAATTCCAGTTTCAGGATAGGAGGGAGACCAATCCCAGTGCGAAAAATTTCACATTGGTCGCATTTGTCTTTACTGCCGTGGTTGGTAAGATGGTTGAAATGATTATGGATTCATTGCCTTTCTCGACTGGTGACGCGACGCTTTTGGAATCCACTTTTGAAATGTTGTTCGTATCCTCTATTTGCATGACTGGTATTGTGGATTTGGGAAACTCCAATCTACGGGGTCCACCTGCCTCCGCCTGTGGAGCAGGTGGAGGATCCATTTGGAACGGCAGAAGAGTATCGATCTTTTTTCCAATAAAGTCGTTATATTGTTGTCTTCGTAGGAACGGTCTGTCGGGGGTGTTGGCGTATTCATTAATTGCTGCTAAAGTACCTAGAAAACCTTTTGTGGAAGGGCTGTCTGTGTTCATGAAGGAATCATCACCTTTCTTCAGTTGTCTCTCCATCATACTTCTTAGGAGATCCCTTTTTTGTGTTTCTGTGAAGTGCGGATTGTCAACTATTGCTTGGAATTGCATTGCAGATGCTTGAGGTTGGGGTTTTGACTCGTCCTGTTTTCGTGGGTTGCTAGACATCGTGCCAAGGAAGGAAGGAGTAGTAGTGGACGTAGGTTGCAGTTGTTTGTGATGTTGCTTGTTGTGGCGGGGAAAGCCATAGGCGGAATATGATGATACTTTGCGTCGCAGGATATGGTGCCTACTAGTGGCAGTTCTCGGAAGGTGCGGGTTGGAGACTTCTTCGTCAACCGTACGTATGAAGTCTGCCTTTCATTGGTGGCTTCCAAAAATAATTTCCGTTGACTGAAGGGTCGACAAGAATTCATTCCAACAGAGATTTCTATGTAAACAAGATTGAACATAAACAGGAATGGAGATCAACATAACTTAAACGATTGACTTGTTTCTAGGCATTGTTCAAAAGACGGACGATTGGGATTGAACTACTACTGCAACAGAAATTTGATCATAATCGTGAATGGAGATGTTTATATGACTTGAATGCCACGTTGGGATCTAAGTGTTGTTTCGAAAAAAGAGTTGACCACATCGTTACATAGGTGGATTGGAGGGAATTGTACGGACTGCATTGAAATTTGGGAGGGAATTCGGGTGCTTTCGAGGAGGGAACGGATTTCCCAAGGTGGGTTGTGGAACTAATATTTTCATTTTTCCAGAATGGGTCAACATTAGCCATACCCAATGTCCAAAGCATTATTGGGTTTCGGGGGCAGAAGATGGTGAGTATTTTGGTAGTGAGCTAATGTCTTCGTTTAATCGTGCAAATCCTTATAAACGGTTCTATTTGTTCTCGTACTTTCGGCGAGGAAAATGGTTTGCCGACGTGGGATGTCCAACTCAAATTTCCATTGTCCCTAAAGGAGTCGGTATTGGCCATAGCCGATGCCCGAAGCAGTGTCGAGTGTCGGTAGAAGAGGATGGTAAGTTTTTGGGTGGTGAAGTAACCTCTCCGTTTCATCCTTGAAATCCTTATAAATGGTTCTTTTTTGATATTTTCTAATACTCTTGTTGGTTGGACAAGCTGTAGGAACCGGACCGAAAGAAAAAATGATAGGGAGGGAAACGACCAAAAAACCGCGGAGGCGACTTGGATTACAACGAAACCGGTTGTGAAACCAACACCGTAGAGTCGCGGGTGACGGTGGCAATACATCGGTCGATGGAAGGGAGTATCGTGGCTGTTGATCTTCCGCGGACATACAAGGTTCATTTGAGGAGATATGGCTAACACACGTGTGGGTTTTCTCCACACATAATTCGTTGAGGGAACGTCACGGGAAGTCTCATGAAACAATTGTTGTGGAAGATTCCAAGAACAAAAGTGGGGAAAAGGCACCAACGTACTTCTTGCGTAAAATTGTTCAAGATTGCAGGGCATCCGGGAGCGATGAAAGTGAGTGGGTAGCAGATTCGGATGGAACCATTCCTGCGTCGCGATTGTCCGATGAAAATGATTCATCAGATTGAGGCATTTCGGTGTCGCAATTGCGGGCAAAGCAACATGATTGGTTTTACCAATACAACCGCTGTGTTGGGGGGAATGAGATACGTTAAAATTACACACGTGCAAAAAAGGGATGGCTGGGATCATTTTTGGGTCATTTGTGACGTCGAGAAGTGACTTTTGGGGTCCGGTCTGTTAATTGGAGATTAGATAGATTTCTTAAGTAATAGTCGTTATAGCAAGTGTGTTGGGCCTGCCTGTGGAAATGTGCCAACGTGCGATGGATGATACAGAAAAAAGGAGAATGAAAATAAACTTCTACTCCGGAGTAGTTCGGAGTAATACGTACTACCTACCGCAGTTTCGTCGTAGAAAGAATTATACAATTATTTATTTATGGTGAGTTTTGTGTGTTTTCGTGAGTGGCCACGGCATGCCTATCATAGAGTGGCGGGCAGACCGAAGCACACACGACTGGGTGATTCAGACGTTCTATTCACTGGATAGTGGGGACGAGGTCAGAACAAAAGAATGCAACGTTTCGTCTGAAAGTGTGTAGTATGAAAAACGACGACGTATGGTAGGTCGAATGTTTTGTTATTATTTTGCTAAACTGACACCATTCACAAATCATCACCCACTTACTAACTAGCAAAATGAAGTATGCAATTGTCACCGGAGCATCTCCCTCCTCGATTGGCTTTCTAGCCGCCAAAAAGCTGGCGGCAACGTCCAACGATCTCAAGGTCATCTTGGCCTGCCGGAACGAAGAAAAAGGCCAGCAAGCCCAAAGACTAATTCAGACGGAATATCCGTCCAGCCGACCCCTATTCATGCTACTGGATTTGGCCTCGTTTGATTCCATTCGTAAATTCGTGGACGACGTTCACACGCTGGATGATGGGGCTATCGCCAAGGATTGCGGTTTGAGTATTTTGATCGACAATGCCGGAATTGGATGGGGCAAAGATACACCCTACATCGAAACAAACGATGGATTAGAAGAAATCGTTGGAGTAAATCACTTTGGAACCTTTTTGCTGACGCAGTTACTCTTGGAAGACTTGAAACGAGCTGAAGGACAATCGCGGGTGGTGATCGTGTCGTCCAGTTTGCATGATCCCAACTCGTGGAAGGACAAGAAAACGGAAAGTAATGAACCCGCTTTGGTTCTTCCGGACTTTCCGGAAGGGATCGTGCAATCCAAGGAGGGATATGACGGATTTCAAGCCTACAAAGTGTCCAAGTTGTGTAACTTGTGGTACGCATACGAACTACAACGTCGACTAGACCAGGATCGAGACTCCATCAAAGTCAATGCAGTATCGCCAGGATTCATCCCAACCACTGGATTGACCCGTCGTTCGGGATGGCTTGGCGTGTTCTTTTTGCATTACATTCTGGATCCATTGAGATACTTTGGAATTGGCATTACCCGGTCTCCCGACGAGGGTGCGGAAGCTCTCTTCCAAGTCTGTACTTCGGATATTGCCTCCAAAGGTGGAGAATATTTTCAACTGCCCAAAGGCAAGGATGTCATTGAAGCTATTCCCAGCAGTGCCGAATCTATGGACGAAAACAAGGCTAAGCAATTGTGGAATATTTCTATTGAGAAATGCAAGCTATAGCCGAGTTTACATGGTGTGATTCAATTTACCCATAAGTATTTTGTCATCTTTTTTCAGATAATAGTTTGCCGCATGTACCTACCGCCTCTTGTCTCGAGACGATCAAGGCTGAGATGTTGGAATAGATACATTTCTCTATTCCATTTTCCTACATTCTCTTCAGCCAAAACGTTTCCTCGTCCGTAGCACCCAACGAGAATCTCAAAAACCGTTCCAATGCATCTTGACGTGATTGCAGGTAAGACATGGCACTTTGATTCGGCTTTGATCTACTGCTGGAGCCATACAGTAGTAGTTCCGTGTGGGTATCACCATTCTCTTCCTGCGACAGTAATGTAACGTTGTGCAGAGACGAATTCAAACGCGCCAGACCTCGTACCATCTTTTGTAAATTTCGGGAAACCACAGAAGTGGCGACATTTTCTGACACTTTGCCGTCGGTCTCAACGTCAAAAACTGGTTTGGGCATGGATAATGCCAATTCCTGCCCTTGTAATTCCATGACGAGATCGTACAATGGCCAGTAGTCACCACCACTACTGGCTGTTTGTTTTTTTTGTTCAAATTTCTGCTCCCATCCGGCCACATCAATTTGAAATTCTTGATAGACACAGGCCTTCTTGGGTCGCTCCCCGCGTACTTTTTGTTCCATCCACCACCCAAGTATTTCAATCAATCCCTGGTCATAATCAATGTCGACATTGAGGTTTTTCCTTGACACTGTTCTGGGAAGATCCACCGTCAATCGATAAGCCGTGTCGGTGTCGTTAGTGGAGTACGTAGAGAGTCTTTGACTCTTGTAACAGTCCACAGGCAGTTTAGAAGACGTTTCATCATTTTTTTCACGAAAGAAATCTTGGGAGGACGGGGCACTGCATACGACTTGTAGCATCATCATCATCATCATTAGGATGGCTGTCGAGGAAGATTTTCTCGTTGATGACAGAGATGGTGTCACAATGTTTTGCGTGGCTTGGAGTAGTGTCATGGTTCTGGATGAATTTATGTAGGTGAGTGATAGATACTGTAGCTTACTGTTAATGTAATTTTGCGTTGGAGGTTATGCGTTCTGACCATTGGGTTGATGCTGCATTTGTCGAGAAGTACCTTTGGTGTTTGGTTTTCAGAAACGAGAAATGAACAAGAAGCCGGATTAAAACTTGCAGAGTGGAAGGAATTACAAAAAGGTTCTCGGAAACTTTCGACACGTGGCAATTCTCCACTTGATTCATATCCAGCAACCCCAACCCTTGCTGTCCCTCAGTTTTTCAAAGAATGGTTTAGCTCCCCCTCTCCAAATAGCGTGTGTTCTGATCGTAAAAACTCTTTATATCCTTCAGACTGCGAGAGGCCAAACAACTCTTTGTTCTCTCAGTAGTACCACGTACTATTACGTTACTGAACTAAGGTCTATGAATGCAGTTAGTCATGATATTAGATACTCGAAGTAATAACTCATAGCTTTCCAGAGTATGGGTTCCCGTCCTTCCAGTTGGATGCAGTTCCAGCTTGATGCAGGTATTTGATGGTAGAGATCAAGTTTTGATAGACATACGGGTAATACGCATATTTCACTCCGTGCTTCTTGCAAATCTCTCTCACAGTGGGAGCAATGTAGGGGTACCACGCAGAACTCATGCGAGGAAACAAATGGTGTTCCACTTGAAAGTTCAGCCCTCCCGTGAGGCATCCAGAAATGAAGCCACCATACGTGGAGGATGTTTCCACTTGAGCCTTGAACCAGCACACAGGTTCTCCACCGTGTCGAACCTGGTAGGTAGGATCACGGTCAACGTGCTCAAAATTGTGCGACAAGGCAAACAGAATAGCCAGGGTCAAACTGGAGCATACTCCCATGACTAGAATGTGGCCAACAACATTCCAAGAAAATCCTTGGCTTTGAATGGGCGCCACAATATTGGTATAAATGTACAAAAGCCGCAAGGCGATCGCATACTTGCGACTCTTGTAAATGTACGGATTGTCCATATTGATGCCAACCTCCAAGGCACCACGTTGTTGCAAGTCCAACACTTGAGGGTTGAAGACCGACGAAAGCCAGTATCCAGCCAAGACAATCATGTAATAAAACGCCTGGAAGCTGTGGATGAAGGTACGCTTAGGGTGTCCAGGTGGATAATCGTTGAACAGGATCATTGGTTCGGCGCCATAACTGTCAGGATCTTTCACATGATGGTTGGTGTAAGTGTGGTGAGTCCAATGCTGCTCCATCCACAACCACTTTGAACCGCCGATAAAGTCGGCACCCAGTCCCAACAGATTGTTAATCCATGCTTTTCGGGACGCCGCTCCGTGGTTGGCATCATGTTGGACATTCAGCCCGATAAAGGCTTGCGACACTCCGTAAATGGCCGCCATCAAGTAGGTTGTGGGACGAGTGACCCAGAAGTATTGCAAAGTGAAAAAGAGTCCAATGTAAAAAATGGCACGCGAATACCATCCCAAAGTTCCAAACTCGCGTCCACGTCGTACAATCTTGAACACTTCCCTTTTGATCTCTTGCTCAAAGGGAGTATCGAATTTGTACCTGTATCAGTCAGAAAAGAAACATACAAGAAACGTGAGAAAATCAACGAAACAAATGGAGTCAGACGACAAAATCGAGGGTAATTGCCGAAGAAAGGCAATGCCTTAAATTGCACTCATGTACTTACTCGCTGGAATAATCTGGGATCGTCCCCACAAACTTCATCTTTTCCAAATGCTTATCCGTATGGTAGGGATGAATCATTTTGTACTGAACCGTAACATCATTGCCTCCAAAGAGTTGAATCGATTCGCCACCGGGATGGTCAAAGTCAGAAATGTCGTAAATTGCACCGTCAATGACCACTTCCGTTGGTTTGATCGATTTGAGTGTAGCAATGCGAACACTCTCGTTGTTGGTAGCTTGTGTAGCTGCATCGACCGCTTTGGCACTGTTGCGTTGTCGCAACTTATCAGCATCCGGAGCCATGGTGGATTGTTGTTGTAATAACGAATACGATGAAACTGTAGAACTACTCGAGAGGAAATGGAGCCAGTGAAGGATAGGCTGTTGTTAGTACTGCCGGAGTAGTAGATTACCACAATCGGACGAAGTGTGTGCGTTTGAAGATTCAAACGCAGAAAACACAAGATGGTTTGGTGGCTACATGTGAGTGGAGAGATCGAGGGAGAGAGTCGGAAGAGATCAGATTGATATTTTTCGACGTGGTCAAACCGAACGTTTCTGTTTTTCGCGGGATGACGATGCCGTTTCGTTTCAAATTCGTCACATCTCGTAAGGTTCATGTTTTTTAAAAGATTTAACGTTATCCCTATCTTAGTTACGGGAATGTGTGGCACCCGTCGTCATTGAATGGTGCAACCCCTCAAAAAGCATTGATCGTCTTCTTCTCCGTTCTCATCTTCCTCCTCATCATTGACATTTCTTATTCGTCCACTTAAGTTGACGTCAGGCGCGTTCAGCTCCTTCTTGACGTATTGGGGAAGAACAAAGGCGGCACGATGCATCTGAGAATTGTACCATTTCAAATCCTTTTGAAACGCAGGCGTTCGAACAGGGACGCTGCAACCTCTCGTTCGGGTATTGGATCCATCGCCCTTGCGTGCAAGGATAAAGCCAATTTGTCCACACGGATAAGACGGTATGGACGTGGTGGCATATTCCGAAGTATCAAAGATGTCGGCACAACAAGACACCAAATCTCGGACCAGATCGAGATGAATCCACGTACTTTCTCCTTGAGTACAAACAATGCCGTTGGGCCGTAACGCCGCGTGCATCGCTTCGTAAAACTCCGGCTCGAACAAGGACTCGGCAGGACCGAGGGGGTCCAATGTATCGGCCAAGATGACATCGAATCGGTTGTGATTGGTTGGATCTTCTACATATTCGGCAGCGTCTTGGTGGACGATTTCCAATCGGGGATCGTACCAAGTTTCAGGTGGAACTATCTTCAAGCACTCTTTACTAGCCTCTATCACCATTGGATCGATTTCGACCAGAGTTATGTGGGTCACTTCGGGATGACGACAGACTTCGCGCAAGATTGCGCCGTCGCCGCCACCGACAATCAAGACTCGCTCTGGATTGCGGTGCGAACACAAAGGCACATGCGCCATCATTTCATGAAAGGTGAAGACATCTCTTTCTGTCAATTGCAATATTCCATCGATGGCAAAGACTTTTCCGTATTGGGCACTTTGGAAGATAAGAATCTCTTGAAACTCCGACCGTTTGTGATACAGAATGCTGTTTGCTTCGTCGTAATTCTTCAAGGCCAGGGAAAAGCGTTGTCCCGGCCACATGGTAGCTGCCTCAGTGAACCAGCCATTTTGAATGCCACGGATTTTCTTTTGGGAGGAGCTGCCGTTTGCGGGGACAGAGGATCGGATCATGAGCGTTCAGGGTTCAGGCGTTGGCTTTTTCTCCGTTTCACGAATAGTAGAGCAAAATGACGATACAGTAGGTGAAACTAATCACTCAATCACAATGATTGCGAATCACAATGACTATGTAGGTGCGTGTCGTTGTACAGTCTAGGAGAAGCTGAATTCATAACACCCTTCCCATGCAGTACAGTATCCAGGAGGTGTACCGGTAGTTGAACGGGACAACAGAGACCCTATCATCCTGTGATTGACTCTGAGCGAGTTCTGTCCGAAAGTACGGTACCTCGTACATCACAAAACGTTGTACTGTCGTATGATACGTCGTACCCAGGTGTAGAATGGCAAAAACTTACTCCGTATGATACCTGGTACGTACGGTACTACCTACGACCTATGATACGACTACCTAGTACACTTACAAACGTACGACGATTCATTCGATTCATCAATCAACCCCATCATCTACTATCTACAGTAAAAGGGTAGTACAGTACTACTCCGAGTAGTACGTATTCAGAGTACCGTAATGTTTTTCATCTTTTATCCCTAAACTTGTGCATTTTGTTGAAATAGCGCAAATGCAGGCACGTTGGCACATTTCCACAGGCAGGCCCAACACACTTGCTATAACGACTATTACTTAAGAAATCTATCTAATCTCCAATTAACAGACCGGACCCCAAAAGTCACTTCTCGACGTCACAAATGACCCAAAAATGATCCCAGCCATCCCTTTTTTGCACGTGTGTAATTTTAACGTATCTCATTCCCCCCAACACAGCGGTTGTATTGGTAAAACCAATCATGTTGCTTTGCCCGCAATTGCGACACCGAAATGCCTCAATCTGATGAATCATTTTCATCGGACAATCGCGACGCAGGAATGGTTCCATCCGAATCTGCTACCCACTCACTTTCATCGCTCCCGGATGCCCTGCAATCTTGAACAATTTTACGCAAGAAGTACGTTGGTGCCTTTTCCCCACTTTTGTTCTTGGAATCTTCCACAACAATTGTTTCATGAGACTTCCCGTGACGTTCCCTCAACGAATTATGTGTGGAGAAAACCCACACGTGTGTTAGCCATATCTCCTCAAATGAACCTTGTATGTCCGCGGAAGATCAACAGCCACGATACTCCCTTCCATCGACCGATGTATTGCCACCGTCACCCGCGACTCTACGGTGTTGGTTTCACAACCGGTTTCGTTGTAATCCAAGTCGCCTCCGCGGTTTTTTGGTCGTTTCCCTCCCTATCATTTTTTCTTTCGGTCCGGTTCCTACAGCTTGTCCAACCAACAAGAGTATTAGAAAATATCAAAAAAGAACCATTTATAAGGATTTCAAGGATGAAACGGAGAGGTTACTTCACCACCCAAAAACTTACCATCCTCTTCTACCGACACTCGACACTGCTTCGGGCATCGGCTATGGCCAATACCGACTCCTTTAGGGACAATGGAAATTTGAGTTGGACA
Organism: Nitzschia inconspicua; assembly: GCA_019154785.2. Classification (NCBI taxonomy): domain Eukaryota; phylum Bacillariophyta; class Bacillariophyceae; order Bacillariales; family Bacillariaceae; genus Nitzschia; species Nitzschia inconspicua. The sequence goes on from JAGRRH010000020.1 coordinate 1,316,757, forward strand.
TCCCACGTCGGCAAACCATTTTCCTCGCCGAAAGTACGAGAACAAATAGAACCGTTTATAAGGATTTGCACGATTAAACGAAGACATTAGCTCACTACCAAAATACTCACCATCTTCTGCCCCCGAAACCCAATAATGCTTTGGACATTGGGTATGGCTAATGTTGACCCATTCTGGAAAAATGAAAATATTAGTTCCACAACCCACCTTGGGAAATCCGTTCCCTCCTCGAAAGCACCCGAATTCCCTCCCAAATTTCAATGCAGTCCGTACAATTCCCTCCAATCCACCTATGTAACGATGTGGTCAACTCTTTTTTCGAAACAACACTTAGATCCCAACGTGGCATTCAAGTCATATAAACATCTCCATTCACGATTATGATCAAATTTCTGTTGCAGTAGTAGTTCAATCCCAATCGTCCGTCTTTTGAACAATGCCTAGAAACAAGTCAATCGTTTAAGTTATGTTGATCTCCATTCCTGTTTATGTTCAATCTTGTTTACATAGAAATCTCTGTTGGAATGAATTCTTGTCGACCCTTCAGTCAACGGAAATTATTTTTGGAAGCCACCAATGAAAGGCAGACTTCATACGTACGGTTGACGAAGAAGTCTCCAACCCGCACCTTCCGAGAACTGCCACTAGTAGGCACCATATCCTGCGACGCAAAGTATCATCATATTCCGCCTATGGCTTTCCCCGCCACAACAAGCAACATCACAAACAACTGCAACCTACGTCCACTACTACTCCTTCCTTCCTTGGCACGATGTCTAGCAACCCACGAAAACAGGACGAGTCAAAACCCCAACCTCAAGCATCTGCAATGCAATTCCAAGCAATAGTTGACAATCCGCACTTCACAGAAACACAAAAAAGGGATCTCCTAAGAAGTATGATGGAGAGACAACTGAAGAAAGGTGATGATTCCTTCATGAACACAGACAGCCCTTCCACAAAAGGTTTTCTAGGTACTTTAGCAGCAATTAATGAATACGCCAACACCCCCGACAGACCGTTCCTACGAAGACAACAATATAACGACTTTATTGGAAAAAAGATCGATACTCTTCTGCCGTTCCAAATGGATCCTCCACCTGCTCCACAGGCGGAGGCAGGTGGACCCCGTAGATTGGAGTTTCCCAAATCCACAATACCAGTCATGCAAATAGAGGATACGAACAACATTTCAAAAGTGGATTCCAAAAGCGTCGCGTCACCAGTCGAGAAAGGCAATGAATCCATAATCATTTCAACCATCTTACCAACCACGGCAGTAAAGACAAATGCGACCAATGTGAAATTTTTCGCACTGGGATTGGTCTCCCTCCTATCCTGAAACTGGAATTGAGAAACCTTGTGCTATCCAACCCTGAAAACACCCCCAAGGTATATGCCCGGAGCCTTGAAACGAAGTGGGAACATTTACCAATTTTCAGGAACAAGTCAGTACGAGATATTATCCAAACAAAGGTGATATCCTATGTCCATAGGTTTAAGGAGGCAATTTTAGGTAAGGACAATCTCCCCAGAATGAAGTACTACGGGGACATTCGTAGCTTCATTGACAAGTACGTTCTTCCTCAAGAGGCGTTGCTGAACATGAAAATGTTCGGAGTACTTCCCTTTTCTCCGGACAGATATAACGAGGACGCATTAAAACAACTATCTTTTTTAATGCAACAGTACGGAGCCATCACAACCAAAAACACTCTGTCCAATGGGGACAACCCACTGTGGAGAAGACTCTTCTGTCTAAGGGATCCATCCATTGTTGATCATCCTAGGTATAAACAGCTGATGGAATCGCCCAGGCACACAACTGGTCCGGATCCCTTTAACAGGACTGTCGTCTTCACCAGTCTGGCTTTACTGGGCAACATTCTATCCAGCAAAGAGATCGGCTTTGAATGCTGTGCCTCCGCTGATGGCACTCATGGTGTCTCCCTAACGGACTACAAGCTGATTCCATTTGGGGTTTTTTTCCATAACTCAAAGGGTAACAGACAATTCTTTCCTATTGCGTATGCCTTTGGAGAGGGGGAAAGAGAAGTGGTAATCCTTATCTTGTTGTTAAACATCAAACGTGTTGCAAGAGATCTTTTTGGGGTTTCAAACTTGCAGTTCGTCGGCGGCATTGTATCCGACCACAGTGCTGCATTCGTGAACAGTTTCAAAGAAGTTTTCGAAGACACTACCCCTCTTCAATGTTACATCCATATCATCAGGAAGTTCGAGAATCCCGAAACAACCCGTCCTACAAACGGAAAATACAGAGACCATCTTTCCACCAGAAATGCAAACAGCACTAGGTTTTTGTATACGGAGGCATTGCAGGATGTCAGGAATCTCCACGATTGTGTTACTTTTGCACAGTTCCAAAAGTATTGGGAGTTAACCAAGGAATCATGGGTGTCAAAAGGAGAAGCCAAACTCGCGGAAACTTTTGAGGGTGTCTACATCAGCAATCCGGATTACAATCAATGGTACTACACTTCCTCGGGGATACGTGGCTGTGTTCCGGACAACAATCCCCTTGAATCCCATAATGGGGCTACCAAGGGTACATCGGATGTCCGTGGTCTGATAATTATCAACAGATCGATGGAGAACGCGTTGCAAGTGGAATTCCCCAGAATGATTGACACGTTGAGCAGGGAAAAGATCATCCCAAATACTGATTTCCATCCGACGTTGGACATAACTCTTGCCTTCTCCAATAACAATTTTCTGAAGTTACGGGAAGAGTACTTGGCAGATGGCACCACTACACAATACAATGGTGGATGGCTGGTCAACGATACAGAGTTCTTGGGTGAACCCATTACGCCACAGTCAATATCCTGTTACGAGACGTCCCTGCTTGGGGTATTTCATGATTCGTACACCAAACGACAGGAGTTGGTTACCAACACGAATAGGTACCACCATGTACTGCCAGCAACAACAAAGAATGGTGTCCCCGTTCATGTATGCTCCTGCCGACACTACTGGTTGCACAGGTGGTGTTATGCATCATGGTACATTCAACACAAGGATACGCTAAAAAACGATTCTCAAAAAATTGGGAAAAAACGAAGGGCAGCCAAAAAGCTGACAGAATCCCAGAGGGTTTCACTTGCAATACAGCAAAAGGAGCAACGGAAGAAGGCACGTAACAGTAACTAACTGTAAGTTGGTGTCATGATAAAAAGCTATTATACCAGGGTTGATACTGTTTGAAAACCTAATGCGGAACCTAATGGTTTCCAGCTCACGACGTAGATGGGACAGGTTGGGTCGATACTGTTAGTCCAAAAAACGCTGCACACCCCTTCATCCCTCGAAGTAAATGGGACAGGGATTGGTGAGTCTACGAATGTAATGGAATGCATCGATTGCAACTATCAGTCCAATTCATTCCTTGGATATTTCGTAAATACCGTTGGGCGACTCAAAGAACAATCGGGAGTATGAAGCTTGGATTGGTAACGAGCTTGGTTGTCTCATGGGACGATACCTCCCTTGAACATTCCATGGATAAGTGTCAGACTTGGATTGATAATGAACTTTCTTGTCGGCATCCAACTTGGATTGACAACGAGCTTGGTTGTCTCATGGGACGATACCTTCCTTGAACATTCCATGGATACTGTTGGACGACTCTAACGGAACAATACATTGCTTGAACGTTCCGTAGATACTGTTGGACAACTCAAACAGCAGTCCTAAGTATCAAACTTCGATTGATAATGAGCTTGCTTGTCAAACGGAACGATACGTTGCTTGAACATTCCATGGATAGAACAATCATAAGTGTCAGACTTGGATTGATAATGAACTTTCTTGTCGGCATCCAACTTGGATTGACAACGAGCTTGCTTGTCTCATGGGACGATACCTTCCTTGAACATTCCATGGATACTGTTGGACGACTCTAACGGAACAATACATTGCTTGAACGTTCCGTAGATACTGTTGGACAACTCAAACAGCAGTCCTAAGTATCAAACTACGATTGATAATGAGCTTGCTTGTCAAACGGAACGATACGTTGCTTGAACATTCCATGGATAGAACAATCATAAGTGTCAGACTTGGATTGATAATGAACTTTCTTGTCGGCATCCAACTTGGATTGACAACGAGCTTGCTTGTCTCATGGGACGATACCTTCCTTGAACATTCCATGGATACTGTTGGACGACTCTAACGGAACAATACATTGCTTGAACGTTCCGTAGATACTGTTGGACAACTCAAACAGCAGTCCTAAGTATCGAACTACGATCCGCTCACGGGGTCGTCGGCAAACGGTATTGGATTCATGCTCGGTCTGTTCAGCAAAAAAAGGAAGAGAGCAGTTGTTGTTGTTGTAACAGGAAGGAAATCGTGATTGATCTGCGGTGTATGATCTGAAAATGGGATGGTTTTCAGTTTTACTTTTGTTTTGCTATTACTGTAGTATTCAGTAGGAGCAATTTTCGTACATGGATATGGCGGCAACCTTACGTACCTACATACAGAGCTGGCTAATAATTATTATATTTAATGTTTATTATAGTAGTAATGGTGGCTAACGCGGGGGAAATCTGGTTTGGTCGATAGGCTAAAATCGCCTTTTCCCAGAAGTCATTTCTAATGGATTAGTGATTTGATTGGTTGGGAATGGGGAGGTGTTGGGGAAAGACATTTGTTCAGATCCTACGGGTCATTACGGGATGGTGGAAAAAATATATTCGTGTATGGTTATAAATCAATAGAAACTCCGATCTTCACAGGATGAAGAAATAGGAAAAGACGCCATCCATCATCATCATTCAACGCAATTATACTCAAAATCCAAGCTGGCAAAGGATCATTGAAAGAGAGGTCTCCTCACCGGCACACAAGCAGGATGGGAAAGCGCAGCAACAAAGCCAAGAGATCCTTGTCTTCTCTGCCCAAAGGCATTGCCCGCCGCGGTGGCATGGTCGGAAACCAACAAGATCCGGGTAATCCATTCGAAATCACTGCTCGAATGAAACGCCCAAAACAGTTGGTGCACAATCGTCCTATTTCCAAACCCAAATCGACCAAACATGTGCTAGAAAGTCTACAGCGGCGACACACGCAGTTGCGGAACACTTTGCAAAGCTCCAAAAAAGCCAACCAATTTGTGGATAGACGCATTGGACAGTACGATCCCACCATGTCGCAAGATGATCAAATGTTGGCGCGATTGGTCAAGGAACGCACCCGACAGTCGCAACGAATCTCTAAGTACCGACTGGATGACGATGGCGACGACGACAATGGTGCATTGCTGACCCATAAGGGCAAAAGGTTGGATCCCAACAAGAGCGAGGTTCTCTATTCGGACGACGAAGATGATGGTGGCAACTTGGAAGCAATCGATACTGAACTCCATTTTGGTGGCTCGGGCTTGACCGTTTCCAACAATCCATACGGTGCTGGATCTGGTACGACTGATCTCTCGCAACTCTACGGTCAAACACGGAAGACGGAACTCGACGATCTCATTGCACGACGCAAAACCCTCAAGGCCGAAAAGATGCATGCTAAAGAGACGCAGGCGGAGACGTTTGAAAAAATGGATGAAGAGTTTGGAGAATTGTCTGCATTATTGTGGTATCGCAAGAATGAAAAGCGACCACTCATTCCAACCAAACCTACCCAAGAAGAGGCAGAAATGAACGAATGGAATGTCGAAATGCGACAAATGATGGCCAAACCGAAACGGCAGGCGACGGACCGTACAAAGAAACCGGAAGAAATCGCCAAGGAAGAAGCCGAGCGGTTGCATGAACTAGAGACAAGAAGGCTAGCGAGAATGAATGGAGATTTCGAAGAAGACGACTTTTCTGACATTGTCATAGACGGCAGATCGGGAAAATCTAAAAAGAAAACGACCAAAACTACGAAGAAGAAGCTCAGTGATCATCGAAATCCCGACGAATTGTCAGACTCCGAGGATGAAGGAGAACAGAGGGATGGCTTGGAAATGAGATTCACAGCTGATGGTCTCAAGTACATTGATAAAGCTGGCAATGTAGTCGAGAAGGATGCGAAGGATGATACCATTTCGTCAGGATCTGACGGCGAGGAGGAGGAAGAAGGAAGTTATTTTGATTCGGAAGTTGTTGCTCATCCGCTTCCAGTAGGTTGCCGAGTTCGAGGGAATTACAGAGCAGCAGAGCAGTACGATGGACACGAATCTTGGTTCGATGGAAAGATTACAAAAGTTCACATCCAAAAGGATGGCAGCGTGAAGTACGATGTTGAGTACGACGACGGCGATTTTGAAGTTGGCATGATTCCAAAGAATATCCGACCGATCAAAAAGACACCAGAGGAGGAGGAAGATGCCAAGAAGAAAAAGGAGACAGACGATGAAATTCAGTTGAAACGAAAGTTGGCCAAGGAAAAAGCAAGGTCAGTTCGTTGATTTGACTCTTCGTTTCGCGGTGTTTTGTTTTATTTGTGTCGCACTTGGTTGTGGGCTTTTGAAAGATTGCACCATTTTCCATACTTGTGTTCTTCTAGGGACATGCCGAGCGTTTTGTTCGCATGCCTTAGAATCGACATCACGGACACCGCATAGAAACGCAGTGACTCATAGTACACTCAAGAACCAGCTCAATCTTGTTTGTCTCCTTGTCAATCACATTCTCACAACTATTATTTTTGTCACGTATTTTTGGTGTCGCAGAAAGGAAATCCCGTTTGTTTTCGAAGCACCGACAACGCTCGAAGGGCTTCATGAACTCATCGCAAAGTATGCATCTACGGGGCGCGATGCCTCCACTATCATTCAACGTATTCACACCTCAAACTCGGTTCGTTTGGACCACCGGAACGGGGAAAAAATGCAGAATTTTTATGATGTGTTGCTCCGCCGATTCATTGCTGTGGGTGACGCCATTTTTGAATCTGGAGACGGCGGGAAGGACTTGGGAAGGGCGGAACAGCTGGACAACATTCTGAAAACTCTCTACGCCATGGCACAGGATGCTCCTGAGACCGCCGGAGCTGTATGGGGACGACGCATCGGAATCCTTCACAATGCCCATGGAAAGCGTCTTCGCGATTCTGAATTTGTTCACGAAGATGAAGAGGAATTTTGGACGGCATGGCCGTCTACAGGTGTCTTCCTGCTTCTTCGTGCTCTGGGGCATATTTTTCCTGTAACCGACCGTCGGCACTACGTGGTGACTCCTGCGATACTTCTTCTGACAGAGATCACTGCACATACCCCAATCCTATCTCGTTATGACGTTGTCATGGGTGTTCTCTGTTCTGGGTTGTTGCTGGAGTACACCAAAGAAGCAAAACGCGTCGTTCCAGAGGCTTTGAGTTTCATTGCTTCAACGATTCGGCTTTTCTCTTCAGATCCTGGACGGTTCACCAATCCAGCGCTGGAAGCCGCCCACAAGTTGCCCTTTTCGCAGTGTTTGCGGAAAGATCTAAATGGTAGTAAAAGTCGCAAGACTGACCCCGTCCCCATGCTGAGTCTGGAGAAGAACATAATAGAGGACAGTTCTGCCTCTGATTATTCGGCCGCTGTTTTGTCAACTTGTATGACGTTAATTGAGAAGTGTACAACGACGTTTAAAGCCGCTTTCCCAGCCGCTTCCGAGCAAGAGCTATTGTACGATGTGAGTAGTAGTATGCTGACCTTACGACCAAAATCATTTTCATCGGAACTCCAGAAAAAGGTGTCAACGACGGTATCATTGATTGCGGAGGTTTGCTCATCAGAAAGGGCCCCGTTGCAAAGACGAGGAAGGGCTTCGGCTGGCGAGATGGCCATCAAAACTTTGGCTCCTCGAATGGAAGACCCAACGCGGTATTCAATGTCCCGAGACAAGGGCAAGAAATCTGTGCAAGCTGCTATTGATCGAACTAGGAGAGAGTACAAGCGTGAACACAAGGCGATTACGCGCGAACTTCGCATGGACGGAGCTTTCATCGAGACTGAGAGGCGAAAGGAGCAAGCCGTTAAAGAAAATAAGGCCCGTGCGAAGCGCCAGAAGAATTTTGCTTGGCTGGAAGGTGAGCAGGCGTCAATGAACCAACAAGTGCGACAAGGCGGCGGTCTCATAAAGGGAGGAGGTACAGGACTAGCTCGGGCCAAGGTTGCGACTGGAAAGATGGGAATAAAGAAGGGAGGAAGATTCTAATTTTTTTGTCGTAAACAACAAGAGCTTATGTATGGACTATTAAGGAATGTTTTCGTTTGAAATTTCTACTACTATACATTCTCTGTTTCTTTGGATTCATCATCAATACCGTCGTCATCCTCGTCACCGTTAGATATGGTAAGAGCCTGACCATCTCCGTTGGAAAAACCATTGCCTCCAGAATGTGGAGCCATTTCCGCTTCTTTTCCTTCCTCCTCCGTCTTCAGTGGATCACAACACGTTACACCGCATTGCTTCCTCAAGATACCATTGGCTTCAAGTCGCAATGATAGACATCCCTTCCCCTCATTCTTTGCATGTGCAATAGCCATTTCTCGTCTCATTGTTAATTCATCTTCCATTCTCGCTTTTTCTCGTCGTTGTTGATTGTCGCGAACGATGTATTGATAAGTCGATAGTCCATTTCGTTGCAACCGTATGTGAAATAGCAACAACTGTCCAATCAACGACAGGGAGCCCAAATTGAAAAATAAGAAGATTGCCATAACGACCACAACAGCTATTGTAGCATCAGCTTGGAACCAGCCTTCTGCCCGTTCCTTGGTAGCACCACTGCCAAGATAAATTTCCAAAATGAGTGCCAATTGGATGACAGCTTGAATCACTAACATGATGGCAATGGAGACCATGCATCGGAAAAAATAGTGATAATTAGCTCTGCCCACACATGTGTTGAGCCCTGTTGATGTGCGTATTATTGTGTGCAGTGAATGATCGTGTTCCGGACCAAGATTGATGGAGGATGGGGGGGGGGGACAAAGAGTCAAAGAGGTCATGAGGACAGAGAATACAACCAAAATCATTCGTCATTGTCCATTTTCGAACACTCCTTCTGAAATATTTGACAATCTACTTACACATGCAGTGATGATCAAAATGGTCGACACACTTGTTGCAAAATTTGCAGTGCATGGATTTTTCTCCCACTTGTACATCGCAAATCCAGCATTGTTTGGTCGGTTCCTCCGGATCATACGTGGGGGCTGTTGTTGTTGTTGTTGTTACGTTATTCTCATTGGGCAATCGAGGGTCTTTCGGATCGACCTTCATGGCCAGGAATCCAAATACAGCTGAGGAAATGGCAAAACATCCAAAGGCGAGTGTACAGGAAATGGATGCTGCCAAAGGCAAGAGGGGTGACACAAAAAAGCAAAACTCCAACACCAAAAGTGGCAAGAAAATCCAGGTGGATATTTGAGCGGCCGTGTAGGGTGGTGCAAGACCATTGACTCGTCTCGGTCGGACTGCTGATGACATGGTATGTATGTCGTGTTGCGTTGCTTTACGTCAAGGTTCTTCCGGAAGTGATAGAAATTGAGCGATCGCAACTGAGGAGTCACTAACAGTAATAATAATGTTTGAGATGCTACGCAACTCAAAAGCTGCCTTGATTCCTTCCTTTGCAGATATTTGCACTGGGTCTCCGATGTGATTTGAGAGCTTATTCAAACTGTACGTCGTATTACAGGAAGAAGTGGTAATGATGGGGGTGGACGGTTCTCTCATTTGGAAAATGGGCGTGTGAACAACCGAAAAAGAAAAAGAGAGCGATTGAAAGGAGACAAGCGGACGGAATGACGAGCGTTTCATGTGCTGCACTCGTAAAGAAGTCGTAGCACGAACAGCCAGCTCGCAATCCCGCAAATCCGGAAGAATAACGCTTTTTCAGTCATGCATAGTACCAACTACTACTCCGGACTCCGGACTCCGGACTCCAAAGTACGTACTACAGTACTGATTCTTTCTCCGAGTAGTATTGTAGTAACTTCGGTAAGTATGACAGTAACTTTTACTCCCGCTACATTGACTACGGTAGTCGTATACCTACCGTAGTACCGTATCTACCAGCTCTACACAGGTAGGTACCGTACTCTACTACAGGTAGCTACCGTAGAGACTACGACGTACAGGTACAGCTGAAGTTCTCCGAATACTACGGTAGACGGTAGTAGAGTACTGGTACTGCGAGACGCTTCCGATACTCCTTAACACCGTATTGATAGCGGTAGGTACTACCGGAACAGTACCGGTACCGTATTGCAGTACTACGTATAATAGTACTCCGGAGTACAATGTGTTTTACTACGTAGTACAGGACCAGTAGAAGAGCACCCTGAAGGCCTAAAAGGATGAGAAACAAAAATAATGATTTCGAAGTTCAAGTGATGATGACCCAGTCTAGGTAGGTAGTATGTCTATGATGCTATTACTGTGTATGATATATCAAATAGATTTTTGAAATGAGTTCTTCTCCAATGCTTCCAAGATTTCTTGATAAAAATAATGTATTCAGCACGATCATGGTGGCACCGGTATTTCATGGTCTGAGTCACATTTCTCTATGCTCGCCAGTTGCTGTACTCCGAACCAAGTTCTCCTTCTCCGTACTAAGTTCTCTAGAAAAACACCGGGTGCACGTTAAACAACATTTCCATAGTTAGATCTTGTATTTCTATTGCTCTTTGTTTTCACATTGGCATTGGAACTGCAATTCGGTGCTTGTGATTGTTTCATTGTCTCCCATCGTACATTCCCCGGTTGAACGAAGAAATACTAGTACTTCGTCTACTGCCATTGCCGCAACTGCTGCTGCTGTTGGTTAGGAGCCCGCCTCTGTAGGGAAAAAGCAGTGTAGGCAATTGTTCATCTTTGTCTGGTGCAGTCAGATTGGGACGAACCACATCCAAAATCGATTTCATTCCTTCGTCAAAGTCTGTTTCCCAAGATCCATGGAAGATATGATCATCATTATTGTTCTCGTCCGTGATCAAATCCGGAATGGAAGGAGAATGGGAACTATTCGTTTGAAAATAGTTAGAAGGAAGGAGGGCTGTGTCAGCAAACGATTTCCAGACGAACGTGAGGTGATGGTTTGCTTCTAGCGAACAAAAACGACCGTCTCTTGGCAGCACGGAGTGGTGATTCTCTACAGAAACACATGTTTCATCCGCTCGCTAATACAATGTTGACACATACCTTGATTGTTCATCTTCCCATGTCCGGTCCAATCCAGGTTCTGAGATGCCATTGTCTTCGTTACTGCTCAGGTTGCGGAGATATTCAGAGGAGAGTCTTCGGTAGCTATTGCCATTGCTAGTTTGGCGACTACTCAGTACCTTCTTGGCAATATTGCTTTCGTCCTCAAAGGGATTGACAAATTCACCGTTTTCATCGAACACATTGGTATCAGACATGCTAAAGTCGGAAAAGGCCAAACTGTGAACACGTGGAAGGCTCCTGGTGGTTGGAGCTGGCGCATGGACTGCATGGTGGAAGGCGTCCTTCGTACTGTGGGAGGACTGGCCCAATCTCAAGGATTCCATCCTGTCGCTGGATGGTGCGGGAACTGACAGCAGTGGAGGAGTCTCAGAAAACTCATCTAGCAACTTGACCCCGTAGTGATCACCAGTTCCAGGCGAAACAAGAGGTGTGTTTTCCTCTATCAATCGGGCTCGCTTAGAGTTGGTCTCCCAGTCTTGTTCTTCCTGTTGGGTATCCTTTTCATCCGCCAAGGCCTTGGCATCCCTCACATTGGCCTGCAACTTTTCCATGGCTAGATTGTACTCGTCTGATGGCAAGCGCCTTACAAATGGACGAGAAGGTGGGACAGGAGGTTGCTCGGGCTCTACTGCAGGGGTAGGAGCAGTGCTTGTTCTTCGTTTTCGTTTTGTAGCTGATCTCTTGGTCTTCTTGCTTCGTTGTTCTTCCACCTCAGCCTTGTGTGCCAGTCGAATTTGAGGAGCTCCCTCTCGCAAGGCTTGACTGGTTTTCGCCAAGGCCCTCGCTTCATCCACTTCCACCCACCAGACGGGTCCAGTAACGGCAGTAGGGTCACGTTGCAAGAAACGTCCCGGAGGGTCTTGGTTTCTGACGCGGTCCATGACCTCGGAAGCGACACGTGCCTTTTCGTGCTTGTTGGGTGCCAGGTTATATTCCTCCTTTCGTTCTGCCACCAACTGGCGAAATACTTGGTTTCCTACATGCGAATTGATTCCTCCTCCACGTCCAGAGAGGACATCATGGTCATGAGGAGTTCGAATTCTACGGATGGCTCCGTAGGCGGTGGACGCGTACGTTTCTGCGGGCATTGTCTTGTTGTTAGCCCCGTTCTTGTCTGTATTGGTAAGTTTTTGTAATACAAGTTTCTCTTATATGCTTGAAATAACGAGCAGAATTTTTGTTTATGATGGTCCGAACTGTTTTTGAATAACGAAGTGAATCAAAGTTTTGCGCTGACAATGTGGTAGTATATTGTTGGTTCTTCCGTTTGATGAGTTTTATGTGCTCTGATTGAAATTCCTATTGCTGGCAATACAGATGATGCGAAGTGGAACAATCAGTGAGTTACGAAGACTGTCTCGATGATGTTTTTTTGACTTGTGGAAGAAGAATTACGATGTGATGTGAGGTGTACTTTCTGCTCTGATGATGTCTGTGCCTGCTGCTGGCAGAACGAGAGAAAAAAATGAATGGATCGGTGTCTTCTTGTTGTTCGCTGATGAGTTGGAGCAAAAAAGTGGAAATGAGAAGTCCGCTCGGGAAGTGTGAGATGATGATGACGCGGATGTCGATGAGGTGTCTTTCTGGCTTTTCCATTTCACCGGGACGAGTTTTCTTCGATGATCGAATTTGTTCCGTGATAATCCGCTTATACTTATGAACCCTATCCTGAATACATCTTATGAATAACTTCATTCTGAGTCACGACTCAATAGGATGGTATTCTCTATCATGCAGCTTTATCTATCAATCATATGATTCGTAATATTGAAAGCTACGTACGATGGGATCGAGTTGATTGTCGGGCAACAACAAAAAATCCAGCTGCTTTCACGACTTGGATGTTCATCACTGTCAATTCGTTCCCTTCTCCACCCACGGAGATTTGTGATTTTTTTCTATTAATAATGGTATAATAACATCATAATTTTATATTCATTCAATTTATTTTGTAGTTTGATTTATTTTGTCGTAATATTTAACGTATTTGCGAATTCACAGTCAGGCTTCGTTCAGGAAACGCCACCATTTCGGGCGTCAAATATCCCACACAACACACTCTGTCACTCACAAGACTCGTATATAACAAGGAACACATGACGATTGAATCTTCTGATCATCCGTATCTCTTTGCAATTCGAAGACCACCTTTCTCGACGCATCCTGCAATAACAAGAAGTGCCGTTTCTCTTCGCTAGTAGTGCATCCTTTCCGTGAAAGGCGGCGACGACGCTTAGCAGTTGCTGTGGCTGCAGCTCATGCTTCGAGTAGATATCAAAGGTGCCCGACTTCTGACTGATTTCTTGCTTCTAAAGTTTCCTTTTTCGCTCTGAACAATCCATGACTGAACCGTCGACCACCTCCGCTGCTTCCGAGATGGTGGAAAATACCGATGAAACGATCGATGTTGTCACTCCACCCTCTGCGAATAACCCAGCCATTTTGACGATGAATGGTGATAAGAACACACCGTCAACGACCGCATCCTCCAAAAGTCGAGACAGGAATACCACAAGTATCAACAATGGACAATATCGTCAAGTCAAAACTAGCGATGGGACGAACGCGAGATATCCTATCCAACAACTGCAACAACAAACATCACAGTATCCTCCGTCACAGATCGTGTACCAAACTAACAATGGAAGCAGTAATGGAAGCCATAGCAGCAACGGTTCCGAGGATCAAAATGGAGGAGAAAGACAACAGCAAGAACAACCGCATCCCTCGCAGTTTCCAACGTATCCACCTACACACTCTCGCGGTGGATCATGGTCGGGAGGTGTGTATGGGATCGCACCACCCGTAATGGGAGGATATCATCCCATGCCTTCACCGTACCCACCAGGCATGCCTCCTCCACCAATTGATCCCAGAACGATGATGCCTGGAACAGTACCCGGAATGCCTCCTTCCATGATGCCATCACCCATGTATCCAGGAGCAATCCCAGCTTCGCCTCAATTCCCACCTCAAAACATCGCCGCTATGATGGCTGCAAATCAAGATACGATTGGCAGCACGGGCAGTGCTGCCTCTTCCCGTCGCAGTAAACGGAAAGATTATCCGGGACACCGACGCGTACATTCGTACAATGGATATTCCACGAACAATCAATCGTATGGTTCCATGGATGTGTCTGCCTTTTTTGCACCTCCAGGTGTTTTACCTCCTACAGCACCTCGCACGCCTCGCATCACGCCAGCAGCAACCGGTCGACCAGGAGGAGGAAAACACAACCGTAGTGATAGTGGCGAATTCTCGCCGGTATCGGAAATACGAAACTTAGCTGGACGATCTCCTCGCCGATCTCCAGTTATGTCTCCCCGCCTGACGTCCTCGTTGCGTGAGGGCAATTTCTTGGGTGCACCGATTCCTCCCCCACTCATGATGCCGACAGCACAAGGCTTGGATGCAGCGGGTTCCTTGAATCAGTACCAACAATCTCCTCGACCCATGATGCCTAGACGTGATGTCTTTATGGGAAGTGACGACGAGAGAACCTTTATCCATAGCTCAAGTTCACCTATTTCGAATTCCATTCGTGGTAGCTTGCGCTGCGATGGAAGAGATATGGGCGGCGAGGCGGTATTCTTTCTCAGAGAGGACGGTGACAACAAGTCAAGGAAATACCCTCAACATAAGAGCTCCCGAAAAATGCACATGCGGCAGAAATCGGCGCAGTTATTCATGGAAGATGTGAAGGGGACGGATCAAATACCCTCTTGCCGAGACATTATCTTTTTACTACTCTTTGTGTTTCACTTGATTGGCATTGTTTACCTCGGAAATACCTATGGATACGAATCCCAGCGGTTACACGACGACACCATGGAAGACAGCGATACTGCAATTACTGTCATGTACGCCAATCTCATCTATATTGCTGGATTAAGTGGAATCATTGCTGTGGTTATCTCCGCATTGGCATTACTTTTGATGATGAGTATTGCGCAAAAAATTGTGCACGTGGCCCTTGCTCTTGCCGTCACATTTAGCTTCGTTTGGGGAACCATGGGCATTGGATTGAGTCCCAAGAAGATTGTTCCCGTAATAGGGATTATTGCCTTGGCACTGATCATTGCTTACGCCTTCATTGTATGGGATCGAATTCCTTTTACAGCAGTCAATTTAGATGCTGGACTCAAGGGCATTCGTGCAAATCCCGGTGCTATCGTGGTGGCTTTTTTCTTTCAGCTGTTAGCGTTAGGCTGGTCCATCTACTACACATTTGTGGTAATGGGCACGTATGATGCAGTGCAGTTGGGAAATCTAGGAGGAGAGTTCCGTGGCGCTGACAATTTGATCTATATTCTTCTCGTCATATCCTACTACTGGACTTTGAACGTGTTTTTGGTAAGTCTTTCTTCGTCGTTGCATCTTTCTAAGCGATCTTTCGTTTTCTAATAGTTACGTGATGTCTTGCAGAATATCGTGCAAGTGACTGTGGCGGGTGTCATTGGGCGCTGGTGGTACAAACCTGATGGCGACAGTACATCCAATGGATCCGACCTTGTGAAAGCATTTTTTCGATCCTGTTTCTACTCGCTTGGTTCCATTTGCTACGGAAGTCTAATTGTAGGCCCAGTTCGAATTCTTCGACAACTGTCGGTCTTCTTCCGTCCTAGCGAAGAATCAAACTCGCTCCTTTGCCTCCATGAATGTATCTACTTCATTCAGACATGCATGACGTCGTGTGTAGACTCGTTGGGTGACCGATACAACTCCTGGGCTTTCACCTACATCGGTCTTTACGGATATGGAATAGTAGATGCTGGCTTGCATTCGACAGAGCTGTTCGAAAAGCGAGGATGGACGACCATTGTTTCCGATGATTTGGTGCCAAATGTGTTATCTATGATCAGCCTAGGGATTGGGGGCCTCACAGGTATGGTGGCTTACATGCTCGAGAAGATTGAAGTCCTTTCTCTCACTTCTCTCGGCGTTCCATGGATGACGTCGTTTGTGTAAGTATGGATTGTAATGTAGTTTTGCAAATTGTATTCAGGCTTTCTCTCATTCTCTTCTTCATTAAATAACACTGACGCAGAATTGGAGCTCTCGTTGGGCTTGTTGTCTCCAGCGTTCTCTTTGGAATTATTTCCAGTTCCGTCAGCGCTGTCATTGTTCTATTTGCTTCTAGTCCTGTTGACTTCGAACATAATCATCCCCAACTGAGCGAAGAAATGAGGAGCGCGTGGAGAGAAGTGTGGCCAGGTTGTATGGATGTGATTGACATGAGAGTCCAAGTCGCTGGTTACTTAGATCCAACATTGAACGGAACTATGACAACGCACACTTCTGAGCGACATCCACTTTTGCCCTGATTTAAATCGCTCAAAGGCACTCTCTAGATGTAATGAAACAAGCCAAACTTTCTGTTACTTCTTTGATTCTGCAGATTTTAGCTTCACCCTGCTTATGAAATCTATGCCCCCCTTTACGCCAGCCCATTTGCTACCTCTGATACTTTCCTTTCGCTGAAATAAGGTGCTGTCCCCCTTTCTCTCAGACATCTCCTCCACTTTCTGCAAACTTGCCCTAAACGAATATGGCTTATGGAGTTCTTCGGCTTTAGCAGACAAAGTCTTCCATTTACTGTTTGATTCCCCCATCTTCTGCCCACGTTTTGCCCTTCTGGCCTCTGCTCGTTCTTTTCGACTCACTCTTGCACTTGTGGAAGGGTGCGTTTCCTCACCAACATTTCTGGATGCATCAACTGTTGTCTCTTCTTGCGCTATTGGAGGGCGAATGGTTCTCTTGGACTTGGTAGCAATTTCGCTCATCTTTTTCTTCAGCTCCTCTCGACGAGAGGATGGTGAAGATGAACTTATAATGTGTACCTTCTCTAGTTCAGCGAGTTCAATTTTGGTAGATTCCATGCCGCAAGTTACGGCCATGTTGCTCACTCGAAGGGCAGGTGAGAATTGAGTTCCTCCTTGAACGATTTCGAACGGAGACTTCTGGAAGCACATCTCAAAATTGTCAGACGCATCCATCGTGGATGGCGGAGATTTCATCAAATCCAATTTTTCTTGCCGAGCTTTGCTGGCTTCTTTCCTCTTTCTCTTCTCAAGAATCATCGCTCTAGCATTTTTCATTCTTACGTCGGAGCCTGATTTTGATGTTTCTGATACACGCGGGCTAGAGATTTCTTGTGCTGTACAACAATGCGCTTCGGGCCTTGTCTTTTCTTCTTCTCTCGTTGCATCTTTCTCAATAGCATCCACAGTGTATTGTTTCATGGGTGCTGTGCCGGCATTAATGTCAACCAAAAGAAAACTATCCTTCGCCGTCTTGGTGGCATAAGTCGGACTTCCCAACCCGTTCCTCAGTACTACAGGATTTATATTCGGTTGGATGGTCTTCAGTGGACTGGGTGATTTTCCTTCGTCCATGGGATCAAAACTGAACGAATCGGTCGAAAAGTGAAAACTGGTCCTGGAAGCGTTCAAGAGCTCGTCCCACTTCAATTTCCGTTTACTTTCCGGTTTTTCCCCCTCTTCTGCTTCCGTACGCTTCCGATTCTTAGTTCTGTGAAGTCTGGATTTCGATTTGGAGCGAGACCCTTCTCTAGAGGGTTCGCCTCCACGAGGAGATACTTGGGATGATGGCATTGAGCCAGCGCCGTCCTCTTTCCTTTCTTTTACAACCTCCGAGGGGGCAGCTTTGTGAGAAGGAGAGGGACATAAATCAATTCCACATTCCACAGATTTGGGTGGCAGGGGAGTATTTTCGATAATCGCCTCATCCGTTTGTTGTTCTTTCTTATTATTTCTCTTGTTTGACTCTGCAAGTCGAGAAAGAAAGCTCGGTTTGGATGACGACGATTCAGTATTGTTCTCTCCGAGAGGCATGAGGCCACTCAGCATGGCAAGGTACTCCTTGGCCTCTTCTTCGGATGTCTTTACTCTAAGGCGAGAGTGGGATCGAGACCGTGATCGATGACGCGTTCTAGATTTGGACCGTTCTCGTAAGTTGGGCTTTTGGCTACTGGAGCGTTTTTCGGATTTGGAAGGACTCCGCTTTCTTGATTTGGAGCTGTCCTTGTGACGGGAGCTAGATGGACTACGTTCCCGCGCGGGCGGACTTCGTTGTCTGGAGCGGCTCCTTTGTCTTGGTTGGGAATCTTTGTCCGTCGCAATTTTCTGGGGGGACACCAAAGTCTCTTCCATTTCTTCCTTAATGGCGGCAATCGTCAGAATTCTTCGAGGCTCCCGCATGCTTCTTTCCCCATCATGAGCGGATCTTGATTTGGATCGATGTCGTCGATGTTTATGTTTATCCTCGTAGGCTGCAATGTCTCTGGATTTTGATCGGCTGGATGAAAGTCGGTTGACATCCGTCGACTTGGACCTTCTGCTGATTGGCTTCGCAGAACGGGATCTGCGACTCTCTCCAACCTTTTCTGGATTGGGCGTTTCCGAAGGATAGTTACCCAGATCCTTTCGGCTTATTGCATGTGCGGAACGTGATCGTTTGGATTTGTGGTCGGTTGTGTCATCATGGTCAGCACAAAATTGCGTTCGACGATGATGGCTGCGTCGACGACGTTCGGAAGGACTTGTTGCTCCCGAATATTCATCGTAGAGAGAAGGTATAGGTATCCTCCGCTGCTCCAACGCTCGATCAAGTGGTCTAGCCATCATGGCTGTCACCACGCTTTCTCTACAGGAAAGAGGGCTGACATCAGCTGGCGGAGGCAAAGTAATCTCAAACGAAAAGGAAGTAGTGGATGCCGCCAAGGAGCCCGTCATTGCGACGGTTGGTGCGGTTCCTGGATCCGACTGTTCACTCGACTTATTTCTGCATTCATCTTTATTTGTCGCAAAGTACCCCGGAGGAAGAGACGACGAATCATCGTCGACAAAGCCGTCCTCATCCGGATGTGGTTCTTCATCTGGACGGCGGTCGTTCAGGTGCATTCCCTCGGGAATTCCCATTGTTCCGTTGGATTCAGTCTCTGAACGCTCTTCTTTTGCACATCATTTCCATCATTTCATAACAACGCTTCCTATAGCTGTACGTTGTTTCCCGAATCGCTGCTGTTGTGTCAATTGCTCCCTCATTCACAGTCAGCGACTTGTTTCGTACAGTACTTCTCATTCACGGCATGACGCGACTACTAACTGTAATCTTGTTTCATCATGTCAATTTCACTTTTTGTTTCAAGACCAAATCGGTGAACAAGGCAATTTTAAAAATTGTCCTGATGAAAAGTGATATTTAAGTGATTTACTTTCCATACTAAATAATTGGTCATCGTCAGATATAATGAAAATTTCTTCGAATGACTTCGTAAATTTTGCTGAACTATTCTCGCCCGGCGCCTGTTGCCCGTCGGCATGCATTGGAGAAGCAACGGCAAAATTTCATGCTACGTAGTATTATTTTCTTTTTTCTGTCTTGCGTCTGTAATAAACTCGTCTTTTTTCTCTTCATGCTACGTCGTAAAATGATGTCTCGGGATCATCGTTCACAACCTACTGCTACTGTATCTTCTAGCCTTCTGCCCGCAATCGCGCCAAAAGACACATTCTTTGCGACGGTATCATACGTCCTCTACCGTCATGCCGTCAGCAGTTCGCAATCGCATCGCCTCGTACGAAGCACAATCGTGTCAAAACCATCACCATCATTATGGCACCGCCTCCAACCATGAACCAGATGCTGGAACGAGTCGATCTCGGAAAAGCATGGCTAGTATTGTAGCGTCTACTACCCAGCAGAGAGCAGGGTCGTCCGCCTATCCTTTGGCGAGTAGCAGTGGTAGTAGAGAACCTCCGGGTGTATCTCCTCTATGGAGCAAGAAAAAGACTACCGACGCGAACATCAACTCGTTTCCTACTACTACTACCACCACCACCAGTACATCCACCACTGTCGCTGCCTCGCAGAATCGAAAAAGCCGACTAAAGCAGTCCCATCAAGGCAGTGGTGTTGGTAGTATAAGTAGTAGTAATAGTAGTAGTAACAATTTGGTCGGCCAACAACCTCAGCCACCCACGAATCTTTTGGAAAAGAGAAAACTCATCAAGGAACGTCGATTGATGCAAAAGCAACGGCGAGCGGCCGTGCCGTCCACAACGGAAGACCATGACGAAGGGATTGAGGCTGCTTCGGAACGGAATCCAGAGGTTATGGCTTCGCGAAGCGTGACACCTCCGTCGGGTGTCGATCAAAGTGGTAACAGGATGAGCAGCAGCAATGACAACAACAACAACGTCAGTAGAGTTCCAGATTCTCCAGGAAGATTTGCCAAGTTTCAACGAATGACAGCTCGGAAAAAGGGATATGAGAAAGGAACCCAGCTGCGTTACAGCTCCCAGCAGCCACATCATCAATCCTCTTCGGCTGCAGCTGCGTCCGCCGAGAACGTCACGACAGGCAGCTCTGCGGCCACTTCACTTGTTCGGAACACAGCGACCAATCGCGGATCGTCGAAAACTTCCCAGACAGAACAGCAGCAGAATCATAGTCCCAGCCATACAACAAGCACACGCTCTTCCGTGCGACGTGGAAGGTCCGATCCAGAAGGGCAAATGTCTCTCGACAATCAAACCGATGATGACGCCACCATGACCAGTGTCCGGAGAATCATGGATCAACAGAATAAACATCACAATAGTCCTCAAAATCATACACAGGGCAGCCGCAATATTCACGGCTCGTACGACAGCGTAAGTAGCTCCAATGGTGGTGTATCCTCTTCCTCGTGGCGACCACTATCTTCTGATAAGGCCACTGGTACCACTCGATATCAGGCCCTGAGCAACATACCAACAGCAATAGCAGGTCTATACAACAACCCTCGAGCATCCAACGGGAATGCATCTGGACCTGGAGGGATATGGATGGAGGAGGAAAAATCAGACAAAATCCATGCTTCCAACATTGCCACAAACTCAACTGCTACAGGGCCGCGAGTTTTGCGGACAGCTTCGTCCAGTGACTACGATACAGACGGTGACATTAGCAAGACCAGTCGACAATCTGCACAGCGACTTTTAGATGGTCCAAGCCATTCGCAGGCAACTGACGTCAACGACTTTTTCGACCGTGCCAGATTCGCGCAACCCAACCAGCATCAGCGCAACAACGAAAACAACAACAACAGCAGCAGCAGCAACAACCATCTCAACAACACCATTCAAAATCTGCACCGAAGCAACATCTATCACAACACCAGCAGTAGCATCAATAGCAGCGCCGGTCCCCGGCGGATCGACGATGATGAACGGACTTTTGACTATGGTGATAGGGACGACGACAGCAATGAAAGTACCTCCTATGCAATGCGAAGGAGAAAAGAAGCCGAGCGACGAGCACTGCTGGGAGCCGACAATCACAACAGCACGAAATCACAAAATGAAGAAACCCCATTATCCGATCCCGAAAAACCTGACATTGGAGAAGGTCTCCCGCAACTCTTGAGCAAGGAAGATATGGAGAAGTACACCAAGACGATGGAAAATCCTGCCATGAAACTTGGTGCTGGTGTGGTGGGAGTCGCAACAGTTGGATGCATTGCATTTGGAGCGGTGGGTTTGCTGGTGGGTGTCGCTGCGGCAGGGCTCGGATATGGAGTCATGCAAATTCCGGAAGAAGAGCGCAACAAGATCCATGCCAAGGCTGAAAAAACCATACATGATCTCAAGGAGAAAGCTATCGAAGCCAGTGAGAAGGTTTCTTCCAACTGTATCACGACGTACAAGGATTCCGGTGTAGCAGATCACCTGCCACATTGCCTGTCGGGAGCTGATGGTGACGAGAAGGATATAGATTCAACCCGATCCGAAAATCTTTGTAATGCCGGTGGAATCGTCGAAGCAACCAGTGCAGCGAAACGTTCGCATAATAATCAACACACTAATCAAGCTTCCGATGTCAATGCCGGTCCTCACGTAGAGCAACTTCCTACAGCTCAAATGAAACCACATCACAACGACAGGCTTCGGAACAAAAAAGTTGCCTGCCTGAGAAATGTGCGCATCATGCCAGCTTCCCAGATCCATGGACTCGAACCGAGTGCACAACCGAGAGCATGGCTCGACATTGTAGCCAGCGCCAATACGAGCAACGGACAAAAGAACGAAGCAATGGAAGAGATCTTGCTTCTCGCCAAAGACAAGCGACGAGCCAAGATATTTTTGGACGAGGGTATCCTAGATTCCATCATTTGGACACTGTCTCGTTATTTTGAAAAGTTGGAGGTGGTCGGCAAGGAAAGCAACTGGGCCTTTCCAGACATTTCCCGCGATGAGAAAGTTGCAGCAAGCCTTGCAGCGCAATGTTGTGTGACTCTTGGAAAGGCCCATTGTGCTGCCATTCATACCGAAGGAGACCTGCAATTGATGAGCATGTACGAACGAGGTACAGTCCCAGAAGAACGACAAGTTGCACAGATGCTTCATGAAGTGCCGCATCATACTCGCATTACTAAAACGGATGACCCTACCATTGTAGAACCCAATAAAGAGGTGTTTGCTTTGAGGCAGTTGACCCTTCCGCAAGCGGAAGAATTGGCAAAATCCATCAAGGCAGTGGCAGATGGGAAACTGTGATTGCGATTTTCTTTTTTTAATGATTTTATGTTCAATTTTTCACAATGAATGCTGTCATCAATCGCATGTAGTAGTATCACCCTCTTGTTGTTGTTGTAGCATTATGATGATGAATCGTAGTTATCGGTTACCCTCTCTTGTTAATAAGTTTCTACCGGTAGTTGCTTCTAATATATGGAGAATGCAATTCTGAAGATGCGGCTGGCGCGCTACACTCGCAGGTCGCAGGCAGTACGGTAGTCGTCGATTTTGATTCATCGCGAAGAAAAAATAATAACGGAGTAAAAAATGTGCGGGAGGAACTATTCTACTACTACACTGGAAGCTGGAAGTGCTTCGTATGTCGTTTCACAGTTAATGAAGTGTTTTACAGTTAATTTTCTGGCAGTACTACTCACTACTTAGACCTACTTGTAGCTCTTGACGAGACTCATATCACCTGGAAAGTTCCCGAAGTGTTGTCGCTATCACAGACTGTCTTACGACCACAAGCGTCGGCTGATCTCTAATAATATCCCTCTAGCTAGTAGCTTGTACTTCGTAGCTAGTTAGGGCAGTGACAAAACAGCGAGACAACAACAACTCGGTCCTCACTCATCGTAGCCGTCTGGGATGTCAACCAAAGTTAAAATCCCTCATGTTGTCGCCGAATGGATTCTGCTCAAACTTCCAGAGCGGAAGGAAGACGGAGTGCTTACGAGTTTGGAATTCAATGGTCTCTCGACGTTGCGTATACCAGAACTGAAGAGGATCGAGTCTCTATTGTATGCGACCGAGTCGGTGAGAAACGAGTCGTCCATCATGGTTCGATCGCTCAATGGTTCCGCAAAGAAACAACATCACATCGATTTTATACTTCGAGCACTGTATAAAAACGACAACTGCACTCAATGGAACGATAGCTTAATGAATGAGCTACAAATGGAAGTTTCTGGCTCGACAGCGGTATCGGCCTCCGCAGCTAAGGAACAACAAGGCACATCCACTCCATCCAGTCCATTTCGAGGCAAAAAACGAAGCAGAGATCCAATAGCTTCCAATACCAACGACTTCAATACAGGATCATCGTCGTCAATGAAAGCTTCTTCCTCAACTACTACCGGTAGTAATCGAGCATCGATCAACCCAACAAATGGGCGTATGAACTCGTCAGCGGATGGTTTGTCCAGGTACTACTACTCAGTCACCCAGTCCAACTCATCCTCATCCGAAAATAGGAACCCTCAAGCTTCAGGTCATGTACCCACAGTACCAGCTTCGTCAATGGCGAATCGATACCAATTTGGGTCTACAACACAACCATTCGGTGGATCCCACATTGGAATGGCTGGCAATCTAGTAGCTCATTCTGCCTCACCTTCCTGGATGTACGGATCGCATGCTGCAACTGCCGGAATCGACTTCAATGCGATCATGACTAGAAACCAAAGTTATGCAGACACACGGGCGTTTTCGAGCAGTGTCGCACCTTTGACGTCAGTGGCTGCTGTTACGGCGACGACGACAACGTTATCCCATCCAAACATCCTTCGGCAACACCCGGGGTCGACGAGTGGACGGCGCATCCACTTTTTGCCGCATCATGACGGTAATACGACACATCTCGCTTCCATGTCAGGTGCTGTACCACCTGGGAACAGTACGGACGCTACTTCTTCACTGCCGACAACCGAAACCAACCTTCCTCCCAATACATCTGATCCAAATCAACCCCAAAACTCTACCGAGGTTCGGTTGATGGAAGAGTTGGCACAAATGGGTTTTTCAGACCGTCAGGAAATGATCAATGGAATACGGCAATCGGAAAAGACCACTGCTGATGAGGTCATGCTTTTTATCATTACTCAGCGAGAGGAAGCCGCCGAGGCACGCAAAGAGGACGAAGTTCGACTGCTGAGTGAGGAACAGAAAAACGAACAAGAACAACTGAAAAAGGCACTACGAGCTGAAAAGTTGGCATCCGCCAAGACGGGGAAGGACTTGAAGGACATTTTTGAAAAGTCATGGATTCTCAAGGGATTGTTACCCGACAATGGTTCAGGGGACAGCTCCATTGTCGACGCGGCATTGATGAAACATCGACGATCCGAGTTCTTGGAGTTGCTGGACCTCGAGGAAAAATCAGCCAAATGGTATTTCGGGCTGCCATCGTATTATTTTCAAAATCTATGTAATCGATTGAAGACGGACCATGTCGGGACGATTGATTGGCTTCCCGTAGAGTGTGAAAAGCTACTACGAGGATTAACCCAGCTGAATGCGCAGGTTGGTGGACGACCGAAGATTTTTGTCGATGCGATGGATCAAGCGACCGGAGGCAATGACGACCAAATCATTGTCATTGATTGAAGAAATAAATACGTAGTAATTATTTATAGGGGACGGATATCGAAAGACCACAGTCAATCAATATTTTCGACTAATGAGTCACCGCATTCTCAAGCTGTGCCCGTAGGTGTGCACATGTGCAGGGCTTTTGGAAAGCTAGCTCGATTCAGCTTTCATGATCGAAAGTATAGTCCTCCAGAGGAGAGTATTTGCTGTTATCGCCAAGAGTACTCTACAAGGGAGAGCGCTGGCATTACGTCGTACTGCTCTCCCACACATGGAAGGACAGAAACAGTCATTTTTATCGAAATTCTCTTTTTGTGTGGTGACAGCAACATCAATCCGCTACTTTGCATCGATTTATGATGTACTCATGACATTTCTCTAGCATTTCAAACAAAAAAACTACTTTAGAAAGAACAGTACACGTTCAGTCTATCGTCGTACAAAAATATTGAAAACTAAAAGTTCCAACGGTCTCGCGACAAATCATTTCCGTCTTTGTGTATCATGCGGAGTTTGCGCCCACCTCATTCCCCATACGCGCCCATAGATCTGCATAAAAGGAGCGTTCTTCTCGAGTCAATTTACGATTTGGGCTTTGTTCCGTCTTTCTCAGTCTCTGTAATTCTTGTTGAACCGACAGGGGGCAGAGGTTGCATTTGATCAAATGATCGCAGAGGTCGTAAATTTTCAGCGGCAAATTTCTACGTCGGGCAGGAAACACTCGGCAAAGGCCTTTCCGCCCAGATTGGTCGCAGTGACGGCAGGAGAGTCCTGGTAGACCCACAGGCAAGGACTTTTTGTTGCCGACACGTTCCTCGTCTTCGAGAAACACTAGATTCGCATTGGAAAGGACTGTGCATAAAAATGGGGAAACGAACTCTTTGTCCTCAGGAAAGACAAGTTGTGTCGGTCGCCCTCTTCTTCTTGCTTCAGGCCAAGCAGACTGTGATGATCTTATTAGTGGAGATGACGATGAAGCTACTTGCTCATGTGTAGGTGCTTGTTCATTGCCATTACCACCAGCAGCAGAGCTTGTTTGAGAACACCCTTTGTCGGATGAGCTATTGGATGAGGGGCTGGGGCGCGCGCTCGCCGCCACTTTTTCAGAAGTTGCGTGGGCGCGGTTCACTTCCGCATCGGCGGCTACCGTCACCTTGTTATTGTTAGCAGTAGCATTAACCTCTTTACCGTCACCAGTATTAGCTGTTGTATTATCATCACCTCGGATCCAAATACCGCCGTCTTTCAAATCTACAAGACCCATTCTTTTGGCAGAGTGGACCCAAAACAGCTTGGAATCAGTAGCTCCCTGCGTCGTCTTGTGTTTGAGTCGGACATACTTTTGCTGAATATCCAGAGGCATTCCGCTACACTTGGCAAAGTGATCTCGGAGCATCATGGTCAAACTTTGATAAATCCGATCCAAGGAGGACGGAAAGCTAGCTGAACGTCCAGCCCTATGTCCCTTGGGTAAATGAGCACAATATCTGCAACGAATTCCGACTTGTCCTAAACGAATACCCTTGCTGCTATTTCTAGATCGAATATCATCTTCAGTCGCCCGAAATACTTCAAGAATGTCCAATCGAACAAAGCATAGCATTTCCGAAAGCCAATTTTGATCTTCCTCGCTGGCAAGTGGAACAACGGATCGGTGCAAGAAGTGCGGGATTCGCACGTTGAGTTCACCACTCTTGGGCATGGGTAGCCTCTCGCTTAATTGTCCTGCGACCGGGAGACTCGATCGACGTCCTGTTGCTGCCGTCGAGTTCGAGGATCTCTCAATATTACCATCTTCAGATGGCAAATGGGTCCGTCCGACATTCGACGACGAGACTGGGTCACGCAAAATGTTCAAAGACTCCGCTCCCTGTTGTCTGGCGAGGTCTCCTTCCATGTCATGCGGAGCCGATACTGCATTGAAAGAACAGCTGCGAATACCGAAAGAGGGCAATAACTGGTGCCGACCTACCATGGACTCGTAATGAGATAGAGTGACAGGATCGGATGGAGAAGTCGACGTGGAAGCCATCAATCTGGAGAATTGTGGTGATTGCGACCGTGAGACTCGTAGTTGATGGCAAGCAAGCAGTCTAGCGCGCTCCGAACTGGAAAGGTCAGTCAAGGATGGTAGCGGCTGTACTGTTTGCGAGCGTGGAAATAACGAGGAATCCCTTATCAAGCCAGTGAGTTCATGTGACTGTTGGGATTGTGAGCGTACAGACGTATTCATGGACGGCAGCTGTCTTTGATAAGCAGGAAAAGTAGACACGCCAGAGGACAGCAACTCTTCCGCGAGTCGATGTTGGCGCAACATTTCGTTTTGCTCCAAGAGGTTGAGAGAGGGCTTGAGGGACGTCACCCTTGGAGGATAAAAACATCCCATAGATGATGCCGCCAATCGCTCAAGAGCGAGGCCTTGCGATTGACCCAAGAAGTAGACAGGCGCTAGTCCTCCTTGAGATGCGGCGAGCCGTTCTGATGCAAGGCGTACATCTGCCTCAAACAGACGTTGCTGGAGCAACATTTCATGCACATGGTGCGAGGCCAGCTCCTCGGAAACAGTAGAGGATGAAACCCTAGGAGAGTAGCCAGCAGCATAGGGATAGTTCTTCTCATGTGACAAGCCTCGCTGCCTGTCTTCAACATACCTGGTAGATCCAACAAGATTGGAGGAAGCATTGCCCGAATTGATTCAGCCGGACGTTTCCTTTCAGTATTCTCGCATTGTATTCTCCGCTTTTTTGGCTGTTTACAACGATGGTGATGGGAAGATCTTTTCATGCTGCTGTAATCCCCCTCCATTTTTTCCATGGGCAAGGATACGATCATGGTGTAGGTTTCAATACTTTCAACATTATTCTTACGAAATTGAAGGATAAATTGGCAGACAGGAGTTTACGAGGGATGAGGGCTGCCTACTAGCTACGGTAGCTAGCTATGGCGTGTTTCCGTGGTTGTTGTTGTTATTCTAGTTCAAGAAGAGTTTTACCAGGTACTCCGGGTAGTACCGGTAGTATCACAAACATAGCACGTGACTAACTGTTTAAAGAGATAGTGTAAAAAGAGAGTTGATATCTTCACGTATTCGCAGAAATAAGCCTCCTCAATAAAAAAATGGGAGGTCTCGTAAATAAACTACACTGTGATCCAAGACAATTCTCCACAAGCAAGTGTTGAACGTTTTTTGTTTAAAGTGAGACCGGAATGGTTGAACTTTTAGAAGGTTCGCCAGTCGGAAGAATATTTAGTGGAGGCGCATCAGGTAGGACTTCGTGATAATTTAAGCTCGAAATCATGTTTCAACAAAACAATAATGAGTCACAATAGTCTCTTATTATTCACCAAAGACATGGTCTAGTAAACCTAAGTGTTATGGAGAAGCGCCACTGATTAAGGCTCAATATGTGGACCCGAACATCGAAAAAGCTCGCGTTTTACAATTTTTCGATGCCGCTGTGGTGGTTAGGCCGTAGTATGCTGCGGCGTGGATTAAGTATTAGGTATTTTATTATGTACCACCGAATAGGTATCGTACTCGAGTACCACTAATACTACATCCTTTACATTTACAATTAACATTGCAGAAAAATATGAGAACATTTCGCGCTAGTTGATCATTTATTAGTATTTCTCCGCGATTTCCCCTTTTCCGGCAATTTAGTAGTACAAATTCACAAGACTGTCACACAGAGATTGGATCTCCTCCATCACCAGAAGGGAATTGCTTACCGCACACCATTTTTGGAACTTACTGTTATTAATGTTCAGGTTTTGGACGTGGCTGGCTCGTAGGCACGTGCCCTGTAGTCATGCCTGCGCGACATTTGTCTCTCTCCCTCGGGCCAGTTTTCCATGATTTTTGCACGGATTTTTTTCTCTGTCTTTTTCAACGAGTGCACTTTCTCTCTCTTTTCTCGTTCAAGCTCTTCCCTGACATAAATTTCAAATTTCAAAAAAAAATCATTTCACTTTCCTTCCATTGACGGATACACAGTTTACATAGTCATCGACGATGGAGATATCAAACGCCTTACATCGAATGCTGTATCCGAAGAAGCCGCCTCAATGGAGACGGTCTTGGTGGACACCGTGGTCTTGATGACAAACGAAGCGATGGAGACTACCTCCCTGACCCTAACCCGACGTCACTTTCGGTACCGAAAGAAACAAGAAGCAACTCTTTACGTTTGCTACCAAGGACGTCATCCGAAACACTGGCAAGGGCAACACATTCCCAATTGCTGTGCACTCCTTGTGCTTCTTTCACCTTGCGATTCTGGGGTTCAGTGCAAACGTCTCCTGCCCAGCGGCGTTGTCGGCAGGAGACCAGACCAAAAAGGCAATCAAGATTGCGCTTGACTTTGTGAGTTCCTAGGCCTACTATACTGAAACATTAGCAGAGTACCAACGTACCAACACAGTCACATGTACGCAGTGACACAACACTGCTCCATGTCCATGTTCGTTTTGTATCGTTGTTGGAGGGGTACTACTTAGTATGAAACACATCATTTACTACTACCTCTCTAGGTAGTAGTGTACGTGTCCAGGAAATGAACACAACGTAATAGGGAGAGGGGGAATTGTCACACACACAGGGGGAAAGAAGAAAGGAAAGGAAGGACATAGGTACACTACATTGGTGCACAAACACGTACTCGGAGTAGTAGTAACAATATCTATCATACAAGGTAGACTACCGGTAGCTAGCTACTACGATAGTATCTCTAGTGCTACTGAGCGGGATTACAGAGACTGAGGTGGCGTCGGGGGATACACATCGAATAAAAAGTTTGTACATTACGAGTACGACATACATTTGGTTAATGTAGTATTAACCCTGCAACATATTCTCCGAGAGCTTGCGGAAAGCAGTTAGGTAGACTAGTTGATCTCATTTTCTAGGATTCTATTTATGGATATGCCAACTAGCTACTAGTAGCTACCGCCTACCGTAGTTCTCTGTCTAAGAAGTTGACTCACCCGTAGGGCCCCTAGAGGCAAGACAAAGCACGAAGTAACGGGAGGTTACTTCGTGGGGGGTACTGATGACGGTATAAAAACTCCTAAGGGAGTAGAAAATGTTCATCTGTTTGACGAGGGGATCAGATGCGGTGGTGTGTGTATTTTTTGTTTATCCTGTTCTGTGGGAGCTGTGAGTCATTATGTTTGGTAGCGGCGTGGTCGTTGCTGGTTAAGTGGTTGTGTCTGGGGCTGGGGTTCTGTCCTTATTGGACAATGGATGAGAGAGGCAGCAATCCAAATGTCCTGACGGAGTTTGGTATCCTGTTTGATCATCGGTTTGTAAGTTTGAACCCAGTTTTCCAGGTTTCTGAAATCTTTCTCTGTGCAGATATGGTCTTCCACTATGATAGAAGTACTGGCGTTGGGCGCGGAGGAAGTACTTGAGCTTGAGGGCACAAGTGCTTGAATGTTCCAATGGGCTTTTTCTAGTCGTAACCGGGTCATAGTATTGGTGTCTTTACCATGCCTGGCTTTGTTTCTGGTGTCCCATTCATTGTAGCAGTGCTCCCGCATGAGGTGGTGGATGATACTACTGGACCACGAGTGGCCGTGATTTTTATTCCACACTTCAATTTTGTTTCGTTTGGAGATATTACATCTGGAGGGTAGTCCAATGCTTAGAGGAATTAGAACACAGGCTTAGTAGGAGCAGGCGGTGCCAACCTATATTAGCCTGACTGTGAAGCAGAGCTGCAATTCTCTCTCGTATATGTGATATGTAATGGAGATACCTCGGAGCAAATGATTCGAGCCCCACAGTAGGAGGCCAAGGAGGGCTGGGTCTGTATTCAGGGACTCACATGATTGTCGGACTTTGGTGGACTAATAGGATTTAGGTGACCACTTGACACACAGGACTTCTCCTCTTTTAAAAAAGAGGATCTGAGACCTACCGGAGAGTATTACTTAACAATTACTACAGTACTACGGAGTAAGACAGTAGGGTAAAGCACGGTGGTAGTGTTCTTCACGATGTGTTGACAGTCGAGATAACCCCTCCAACCTCGAAAGCGTCTTTTGACTGTGATTTGAGCTTTTATTCCTCTTTCTTTTTCCTTTTTTCCCTCCCCCCCCCCCCCTCTTTCCTCTTTTTTCCTTCTTCGTCGAGGAAACGCCTCACAGTCTCATCAGTCATTATCGCAATTCAAGTCGAACACTGACTTCTGCAAAATCCAACATGTCGTCTACACAGCAACAGGAACAACAGGATGAGAAAGCCAGTGCAGGAATTGCACTCTGTACGTCCACAGTGGCTCCCATTCTGGGTGATGATGTTGATGGCAAAGTCCAGAAGCGGGAGCCTCGTGCGGCAAAATTCAAAAGAACTACCAAACCCAAACCCGAAAAACGACTGAAGCGACACCGTACTTCTCCTCCATCCCACATTCGAGACCGTATCGCTCGCTCCATGACGCAGCGGATGTTTCTGATTCAAAAGGGCGAGGTGGAAGTAAAAGATATTCCTGGTGATGGTGGTATTCCGGCATTGAAGTGCAAAGGCTGCACTTTTTCTATTTTAGGATCCACCGGCAACTGTTACGATGTAAAAATCCAACGTTTGCCGCACTGCACCTGTCCCGACCATGCCAAGGGCAACCTATGTAAACACATTTTGTTTGTGTTACTCAAAGTTATGCAGATACCTCCCGACTCGCCGTTGATTTATCAATCGGCATGGCTGTCTACCGAATTGGAGGAGATGTTTGCAACAATGGAACAAAGATTTTCTCGAGTAAGAGGCGATTCTTCCGTAATTGCCAATGAGAAGGTTCAAAAGGCTTATTTGAAGATGCAAAAGGGCGAAAGTTTTGACGACAATCCTTCGGAGGAAGAATCGTCCAAGCAAAAGGCTGTGGGTGTGAACGACGATTGTCCGATTTGCTTTGATCCCCTATTGGAGGGAACAACCCAGAATGCTGCCGAAAATACCCTTTCATTTTGTCGCGTCCAATGTGGTGCCAATTTTCACAAAGCGTGCATTAAGGCATGGTTGAGTCAGCATCGCACCAATCCAACTTGTCCTCTCTGTCGTCAGCCGTGGGACGATGGAAGCACGAGCAAGACCTGTAGCAACACGGAGGAGGGGTACGCCAATTTGGGAACACTACAAGGCCAAGCCAAACGACGTGATACATCATCATATTACAGTTCCAGCTACTACAAGCGAAGTCGGTTTTACTGACGGAACGGCGACACTGCACGTAAAGAATTCATTTACGGTGAGTTTTTCAGTACCACGAATCAAATATTGAGACGAAACAACAACCACCGCCATTACGTCAGCTCTTTCTTTTATTTTGAGAGAGTTTTTTTTTGCAGCTCTTCTCACTGAAGAAAACCATCACAGTACATGTTTCAAAATGTACAACATCATGATACAGTACGTAGGACGAGGTAGGAAATAATAACAGAAAAATGACAATGATGTGTAGTTCCAACTCTCCAAAAACATCACTACTTCGTACACTGCGGAGCACTCGACTATCGTAGTCGAGCGACTGTCTCGACTCGAAAGTCTCTTTCTAGCTATCAAGTAGAGAGATCCACTCTAGGGAGGCCTCTATTAGGTAGTCTACCGGTAGTGGTTTTCATTTATTTTATTTATTTCATTGTTTTCAATACTACTGCATCTAACAGTAAATTACTCGTATGGTTGTAGACTAAAATTAGTGTTGAAATGTCATGGTGCTATGATACGTATCATAGCTACCGGATGGTAGAGTGCTACTCGTACCGGTAGACTACCATACTACCATACCGGCCGAACAGAGAATAATGTTAAAGGTTTGGAGTATCAGATCGGCATGATGACGTCAACTTCAACATTTTTCACCTTCCACGACATCGGACTCACAGTCACACCACGCGTCTCGCGTCTACCATTGCGTCTTTCCCGCTATGCCTTCTATTTTCTCAATCTTCATCAGCTCTCATTCTCTTCCCTCTTCCCTCCTCCCTCCTTTGTTGTTGTAGGCATGATCAACACAACAATCCTTTTCTTACATCCCAACACACCACCTTGCCACCATGAGAATCTCCTATAGTTCAATGTTGCTGACAGCTGTGCTCTTTGGAAATGATGTCCAAGCCTTTGTTCCGTCGAGTACCAATATCGTTCAACGTCAAAATTTTATGGCCAACTTCAATGGCAACAAAGGCAAAATGAATAGTGGTAGTAACAAGAATGTTACTCGACGACGCATGGCTGGCGGAGAGGGCGGCGAAAGTGAATGGGTCAAGGCTTTGTTAGAAAATACTGCACCAGAGCCTGGTGCCTTTGAACAAGAAATGAAAATGAAAGGACTGCTGGGAAACAAGGGTGGTGAAAACACCAAACTGACCGCCAACCAAGAGTTGGTGGCGTGGTTAGAAAAAGAGGGCGACGTCTACCTGAGCGAGCAATCGTCGTGGGGAGAAGCTCCACATCCCATGGCCATTTCCACAGATACCAAGGATGAAATCACCAACGAGTCATCCGGTCGAGGGTTGCTAGCACGCCGTGATATCAACGATGGAGACAACTTGCTGAAAATCCCAATCAAATTGTGTTTGACCAAGGAATCTGCTAGGAAAGCCGTTGGAAAAGATGTTTTACCGCCGGAAATCAATGAGTACTTGGCCATAGCATGCCAATTGATTCATGAACGATACGTGTTGGGAGACAAGTCATTTTACAAACCGTACATTGGTGTCTTGCCTGAAACGACAGAAGTCAACCCAACCTTTACCTGGAGCGACGAGGATTTGGTCTTTCTGGAAGGATCACCAGTGATCGCCGCCACTAAATCTATGCAAATGAAACTACAGCGCGAATACGATGCCTTGTTGGGAGGAGAGGACGGTCTATGCAACAAATATCCCGATCGATTCCCAAAAGATGTAAGCAATTCCATTTGAATGACTAGATTGGCCTTTGCGACGTGCTTTCGTCAAAGCTGCCCTCACTCATTAGATTTGAATCTCTGTCTACGATTTCAAAAGAAATTCACTTACGAAAACTGGATCTGGGCATTTACTATGCTCTTTTCTCGTGCCATTCGGTTGCGAAGTCTCAAACAAGGGGAAACATTGGCCATGGTTCCGTACGCCGATCTTATCAACCACTCCCCATTCTCTCAAGCCTACATAGATGCCAGAGAAGCGGGAGATTGGCTCTTTTCGACTGGTGAAGAGGAAGTCATTCTTTACGCCGATCGAGGATACCGTCGCATGGAGCAAATTTACATTTCGTATGGTCAAAAGTCCAATGCGGAGCTTCTTCTATTATATGGATTTGCCGTAGAACGGAATCCGTACAATTCGGTTGACGTCACAGTGGCTATTGCTCCGCGCACCGAATCGTTTGTGAAAGAATTGAACGATGACAGCATCCCCGTCGATCCATTGGCTGAGGAAAAAATTGCCTTCTTGGAATCTGTGGGACGCGATAGCATTGTCGATTTTCCCTGTTATGCGGATCGATATCCAGTGGAGCTGTTGGAATTTCTTCGCTTGATGCAAATGACTCCAGAAGACACGCGAGGAAAGGCATTGAAGGATTTCGATTATTCTCGCACCATTTCTGCCGCAAACGAAGCAGCTGTGTTGACCTCCGTTATCGATGCCGTTAAGAGGCAATTGGACAAGTATCCGAACACAGAAGAGGAAGATGCAGCATTGATCAAGGACAAGGCAATGTTCCGTCTTCTATCGTACAATCAACGAATGGCAATCCGTCATAGAAGGAACGAAAAGAGACTTTTGAAACGAACCATTGCGGCTCTGGAGAATCAAATACGCAAGCAAGGTCTCGATGATCCGGACCTTCTTCGACGAGCTGAGGGAAGCACTCTTGGACAACTACTGCCAGGGGACGAGCGAAAGTATGGCTTGAAGCAGAAAACTGCGTTGGAAGATAGATTAGAAAAGATGGGACTTCCCGTAGACCTAAGGTAAAAATGTTTGTAAACGATTCCAGCACTGTAGAGTCTACACAACAGGTACCGTCGTACATCACAAAATTTCGAAGGAACTCGCGCCGTTCCTACTCTTCGAGAACCTTGAAATTTTGAAGCCCAAGTTTCTCGGTGGCCCAAGTATTCAACAACTTCTGAGGTGCCGGAAGCCCCACTGTTCTGTATGCCCATAATGCATTCGCAATACTTTGCGCGTTGGTGTCCTCAATCTGTTCAAGAATTGTATTTGATAGCTTTTCAAAGACAACCTCGTCATACCAGTCCAGCTTTCCCAGAGAAAATAAGGCACTCGATGCCTCCATGGGTGAGGTGTATACTTCTTTTTTCGTGAGTCGAAGAGATAGCTTCGATATGACATCCGTATTTCTTTGTCTAGTTTCGGCCATTCCCCAGAGTATGTTGGATATTTGCCCGGAAGATAGCTCGGAACTGTGTTCCATGGCTTGGCGAATAAAGGCAGATAACATTGCATCATCTTGGATATGCAACCTTCCCAAAGCCCAAATAGTTTGTGATATGTCGGCTGTCGTGAGATCTTTGACGCGATGAATCAACTCAGCAGCCACCAGCTTCGCATCTAATAGGTAAGGTACATCGTGGTGAAGCTCCGGAGTCTCCGCACCATTTATCAAATTGTAGTTTTCCCAAACAGCCATCTTTCCGCAAGACCACAGACTCTGGGACAGCTGACGCGAGGTACATACCCGTCTCGACGATGCAAGTAGCCCAACAAGGTGGTCAAAAATGCCCATATCATGTAAATAGCTGGCTTTGGCATATGCATACAACGAAGAAGATATTTCCGCGGGTGTCAAAGATGAAGTCAGTAGGTGGCCGCCGTAGCTGTGAAACAGGTCATCTTGAATCTGCAGCACCGTGTCAGACGGAGGAGTTTTTGCCAATGAGACAAGAGAAGTGAAAGTAGCGAGGATTCGGCTAGCTATATTCGCAGAACTTGAATCGACCAGATCCGGGTCCAAAAGTTGAGACCCAATCGTCTTCACAACGCCCTCGTTGAACGTCCTTGTCGATGAGAGGAACCAAAGGAAATTAGAAATTTCCGCGACAGAGCATCTTGACAAAAAGGTTTTTTGTTGAAACAAGATTAAAGCAGCTTCAATGTACGGCCGTTGAACTTCTTTCTCTTTTCTGTGGTTTAAGATAGACCACCGCAACAACTCGTTGACGAATGTTGGGTTGATCTCATCTGATCGCTGAGCCTTTGTCTGCGCTTCTGCTAGCGTCAAGAATCGGTTTCCAACCGCCTCTGCGAGTTGTGAACGATCTGTCACGTCTAGCTTTTGGACAGCGTTGATGATGGACACAAGCTGCCTCGTAGTGCAACTTTGTAAGACTCCATCCTCGACACAAACTTGCATCAAGTGATCAATTACAGTATCTTCGCGGTTCCGATCTGTCAAGACAGACCACGATGTTATCAAATCCACTACTTGACTTGTCATCAGCAAAGTTGAACCGTTTTCTTTTTTCATGGCCAAATGGAGATCCAATGCCCGTCGAAGGCTGGTGAATCCAAAAATGGCAACCTCGTCCTCCATACTTTCCATGGTCCCCAGCTTGAGCAAGCTACTTGTTGCTACAAGCGCACGGGTCAAGTCGTCTACAGTTGCCTCCTCGAGCACTTTTTTCTTTCGGAGACGACGCATGAAAGCTCTGGAGAGTAACTTGATGCTGGTACTCTGATCGTCCCTAGCCTTGTCGGCTGCCGTATCCGCAGTTGATCGCGGTTGTTGAGTCGAGGCAAATGTTGACAGGCCATGGGCTAGAAACCGAGCTGGTAGTTTAGAGATGGCATCCGGTCTTAGAAGTCGCTCGTATATCTTTTGTTGCAAAGACGATTGTCGAATGTCGAGTTTCGTAATGGCCTGCAAACACTGGACTAATCGAACGGGCTTGATCGAATACAATGTTGTCCTTTCCACACTATCGAGTAGCTCCACTACAATGGTAGCCAAGGGAATCAGCTTGTCGCGGGTTGAGGAGCCACTCGAAGCAAACACGGCGAATGCTTGCAAGACATCAGAGATGGCCACCACATCCAAAGAAGTTGAGGAATGAAGAGACCGACGCGCGGTGACAAGCTGCGCTCCAATACTTTTGAGCAGATCGAATAGCATGTCTTCTCGTAACAATCCATCATCTTCTGTTGCATGCGAGGCGGACTGAGTTTTTTGGGCACGGGCCTCATTGATCGAGACGTGTGCCATGCGACGCAAAAGAGTTGAGCTGACACTGAGGCTCAACCGGGAGAGCGGAAGTTTGCTGTGTATTTGAGTTGTTTCTGACGACGACTGCTCGTCCATTGAATCAATGGTGGGTTGAAAAGACGATGTTTTGTTGGTGCCCAGAAATGCTTGACGAAGTCTCTGGTCCACTTCCCTGGTCGTTTTGGCTTGGACAATTGACTTGATAATTTCCGAGTCGTTGACGGCCCAGTCCGAGGTTTGTTGTTCGGAAAACAACAGACTGCTGCTGCTGGAAGAAAAAATGGACATTTTGCTTCTCTGTTGTTGAAATTCCAGTGCAAATAATATTCTTTTTTGGTTTTGTTGACATTGGTCTGGCGGCTGCTTTGTACCAATCGATTTTCCAACAGACGGAACTCTGCCAGCCACAGCAGCAGTTCGAGAAGAAGTCCGTTGCCGATGTTGTATGGACCAGGACCATGATAAGGTAAAGTAAAGTATTACGAGTACTAGCGAGTACCATCGTACCACATCTCGCCTTGAGAAATAGCACATGGCCCGACTTGACGGAAAGTCCCTGGTGGGCCTCTGCTGTTAATTGTTTCTCTCTATAATACTAGTCGTACGTCCTTCCGTTCGAGGCTAATTTGCTACACCACGGATCAAGTTGGGATGATTAAAAATGCCCAAGGGAGTTGTGTACATAGTCTTGGTCATCAGCTATCTGCAGCAAGTGTTGTAAAAGTAACATACACTCGTACGACAGTAGAAACAACAGAGAGGTGATGGGTTTATGACGTTGATCAAGTTGTTCCAAGTACAAATTCAAACAGCATGACGAATCGAACGCATCAGCAGCAGAAAAGGAAAAGAGTATTCATAGTGTTCGCACCAAGACGCGCAAATTGAGTGGCACACGGAGCAATATGAAAAATAATTGAATATTTGGCAGGCGCGAGTAGAACCTGCTACAAACAATCATTGCATCTCAGTTTTCTGCGAGGCCGGAAATTGACTGTGAGAATTATCCCACGCCCCCACGCTTTCGTCAAAAAAAATGTTGCCCATGTCATTTTAATCTTGAGTTTTCAGCTCGGTTGGATACTTCACCTACCACCGCAGTGTGTCTTATAACTTGCTGTCAACATGCAAGGAGGCAATCAAAAGGTCTGGAACGAAGATTTGGCAGAGGGCCTTCGAGCTCGATATCAACAAGCATTTCAACAGAAAAAGCAAGTTTTTCGCATCTTGCCCTGTGACTGTCCATTTTCGATGGTCATGCTAATGCCTTTTTCCTTCTTCGTTATTCTTGCGCAGACAGTCCCAGCATCAATGGCGAGACGGAGTTGCTGCTATTGAAGCGGTCCGAAAAGACATTAAACTTACTAGGTACGTGTTTTCGTCCTAAAAAGTGTTGGAACAAACTTCATTCCGTTGCCGAAGTCTCACACTACATGACAGTACCGGCAAGATCTACAATCTTCCAAATCCTGGTAAAGCCAATCGACTGACCAAGACAGTATATGAAACATGTCAGCGCATCATCCGGGGCCAAGAACCCTTGCATCCTCCCGGATATGTGGCACTATCCCGAGCCGAATTCGAAACCTTGGAGAATCGTCAGGTGGATCCGTATCTCGAGAACCGTTGTGCTAAACGTTCCGGTGCTCATGCCATTCTCATGGCCTTTCACCACGGTAACATTGAAGCTACTGTGACCCGGGAACAAATCTGTGAAACGGTCCGCCACCTCAATCTTTGCGACGAAGTCATGGAGGCAAATTATCATCAAGGCCGAATGTATGGCGCTTGGAAGGCGAAGGATACATTGATCAAACACGGATTCCTGCTGGAATACAGTGCCGGAGTATCATATACGAGTCGAGGATTTCGATCCAATGGTATGCACACCTACAGCATAACTGGTACGTATCGTCGCGTTGCTGGTGAAAACTTCGTTCCGCCGAATCGGCTGCCGAATCGGTACAAGTCTTTCTCCACAGAACTCACATCATTTTCACTTTTCCGACCTATTCAATGCTATAGAGAGAGGTAAAAGAGCGATTCAATATCTGCTCAACAAGTGGCCAGATACCCGCGCATGTCCCAGACCAGGGTATGGATGGAACAACCCTCCACGTGATGGCTTAGGGCTCCGCGATCCTTCCGCTGCTATGGATCCAGTGGCGAGAAGGGTTGGTTCGGCTCATCTGATCCTCCCTGATGAGGATGATGTATTATTACTTCCCATTAAAGAAAACAAGCAGATTGATGATGACGAACGCGACCTTAGAACATGGCTGGCGACGGCGTCCGTTGGATCCCAAAAGTCGTGGAAAATGGGCAAGGAACGGCGAAAATATCTTCATCGAATCTGTGACCGAATGATGACCCACATTCCCGGTCTTAAGCTACAGCATGAGTCTCTTGGAGAGCAGCGAGGTCGCCAACTCTTCGTTACAGTCCTCGCCAAGCCAGATGGTCGATTTGTCACCCCCTCCTCCAACCACTCCACTTCTCAAGAATCTTTATTCGAACCTGTGTCTCCTTTCAAGAGGGAGCTCTTTCCTTCAAATGGTCAAGGAAAAAGGCTGGGTGGAAGATCTGATGCTGTAGAAGCTGGAATACCGGCTCGTGATGCCGCTGCTATGGCTGCCATGAGTCGTTGTGGTTCGACAACCGACGCCAAGCGCAAACGGTCTGCGTCACAGCCTGCTACACCAAAGCAATTATACAAGAGCGAAGACGTCGTAAATCTTTTGGGGGATCTTGATAGTGAAGATTACTTGGACAGAAAGCCGGCAGCAAAACGACGTCAAACTTCACAAGAAAAGAAAGAGTACGATTTTCAACCAGGAGACGAAGTGTATGTAACTCTCACCGACGGACCAAGCCGTGGCCCACTGAGAATCGCGCGTGCTCATACAACAGGACATGTCACAGTGCAAGAGACAGATGGTCGAGAAACAAAGGTCGAAGTCAAGCATGTTCATCCTTTTATTTCTGCACTTGATGATGACGAGGCAGAAGTCGTAGATGATTCGAACCCATGCGCAGCAGCTGCTGAAATACTTGGAGGGACCTCAACGAATGCGATAGATCTCTCGTCTTCTGATCGCATCAGAACGGTCAAGTCTTCATCCACCGCTTTGACTGGAAAATACGAATCGAATATATCTGCCTCTAAGCGGGAAGTTATTGATCTATGCGAGCCAGAAGTCACTGCTGCAAGCAAAGAGTCTGGCAAAAAAGTGACCATATTGATTGATTCCAGAGAGCGTTCCCGTAATAGCGCGCCCCGTGAACTACGCATTGGCCTTACAAATCAACTGAAGTGTGGCCAATTGTTTGACATTTGGCCAGCGAAGATGGTAACAGGCGAAGTTGTCGAGAGCAACCTTTCGTATGGTGATTTTGCCTTTGAAATTACGTCAGACAATGGTTGCTCCCGTCTCTCTGTTGTCGTTGAAAGGAAACTTATTGGGGACTTGGTCCAGCGGTCATCAATGGGAGATCACTGGCGGCAGTTGCAGCGAATGAGAGACTGCTGCAATCATGCGATCATGCTGATCGAGAATGACACACAGCTTGCGATTAGATTTGATGCATACGAGAGCACTGGTCTGCAGCCCAATCCATCCCACCACCTAATCGAGAACGACGCTGATGTCTTTCGCTTCATTGGCAGGGCCATCCTCTCTTCGAAAAGAATAAAATTTTTTCAAACAAGGGATCAGCAAGCAACCTTTCGAAGTATCGGGGCCTTGTCGTTGATTGCTTCACAAAGTTCAAAGGTTGGAAGAAATGCGCCCAAATCACATCCACCAGCTTCTACGGCGCAACAGAATCTTAAAGATTGTTTGATGTCAGGAGGCATTGACTGGCAAATTGCTCACGCAATTGCCAAGGAACTTGGAAGCATTGTGGCAATGGAGGGGCTGCTCGCATCTTGCGAAACCGATAAAGCAAAAAGCATGGTTGTTTTCCCTATCTTGGCCAACACTCGAGAAATCAGTGAAAACCTTGAGAGCATGCAAAGGTGGAGCGCTGCTGTCGCAAAAGTGTTCGCAGCAACACACGAGGAACGTGCCAGTGCACGCGATCGCCTGCAAAAAATCAAGGAGACTTTTGATGATAAATTACCTGGGGATCTTGCAACACTCCTGAACTTTATCTATGAAGAAGAATCGATCGATCGAGCAGTGGAGCGGACATTAGAAGAAATACCGACATCGGTTGCCTTGCCGAAACGTGTGGTTTTTATTGAACTTTCTGTCTCGTTATCATCTTGTTTTCCCGTTGGAACTGACGACTCATTTTACAAGAGCTCTGTGAGGACCTTTCAGGAAGCGACAATTGCAAGAATGACGACAACATCAGGCACATTGACCTCCAATGCGCTTTGTGTGTACGTAGTGGAAGGAGCAATGTTCGCAGATATGATTGGGACTTCCTTGAACGAATCCACGAGACCTGG
The DNA here is from genome assembly GCA_019154785.2 of Nitzschia inconspicua. Classification (NCBI taxonomy): domain Eukaryota; phylum Bacillariophyta; class Bacillariophyceae; order Bacillariales; family Bacillariaceae; genus Nitzschia; species Nitzschia inconspicua. Next base: position 1,358,508 of record JAGRRH010000020.1, read on the forward strand.
TGATTCTGTTTCTCTGGCGAAAGAGATTGCCGATAAGCTGCAGAAATCTTGCGTACACGAAGGTCAATCCAATTCGGATCACCGTGTGATTCTCATTCGTGGTCTTCTTCCTGCTCTATTGTCGGCCGCAAAGAGCCCAGGCTATCGCAGTGAAACAAAAGTCATTTGTGACATGGTCCTTGCCACACTCATGATGGATCACGAGTGTGTGGTTCTTCAAGCTGTCCGCAAGAGGGAAACCGAGTTGCACATGATTCTTCAACAGCTAGCTCTTGCATGTTACCACTACCAGTATTTGACGAGGGAAACGACGTGTTAGATACCCCCAATCACATACTCATTAACTGAATACTTTTAAACTCCGTATTATTGTATTTTTTCGACATCTTGAATGATTTGTTCCCACCATAACGGCATTGGAGCTGTTACATGTACGCCCCATTTTGGAATTGAGAGCTCGTCCGCGTGGAGGCAAAATTGCCGTTTCGCTCGGGCTTGTTTCATAGCATTCGAATTGATGGCGTACATGATTCGTTGTCCACCATAGAGTGGATCCAACAGAATGGGTCGTTGTAGTCCTTTAGAGCAATGGATGCGTACTTGATGCTTTCGGCCTTGCTGTGTGCGAATCCGTAGGATGGTCGCTTTCGGTGGTCGAAGTGAGCTAGAACTGGTTGCATCGTCAGTCTGCATCTTTTCATAATATGATATCGATGGTCGACCATCAATGCTTAGATCAATGATACCAGATGATGGCAGTTTGTTGGAGCTACCGTGCTTTGGATTATCACATGCCACCAAAGCCAAGTATGATTTTTCGACTTGCCTCAAAAAGAACTGACTGATCAACTGGGCATGCATTGCATTTGTCTTGGCCAGGATGAGGCATCCGGATGTTCCGACATCTAACCGATGTACTAAGCCACGAGATCCATCGGGATTCAAATCGGATAGTGGGATGTCATGATGCCGAAGAACCCTTTCGATTTCGGGCAAGGATACGCCACTTGGTTTGTTGAGTATAAAAAAGTCAGCATGGTCGTACAAAATGTGAAACCCATGTTCCGACGACAACTCCTTGTTCTTGGCATCAGGCATATTTAATGTAATATTTTCCTTCTCCTCCTTTTCAGAGTCACCGCGACGTAGTTGCTTAGCACGAGCCAGAATAGCACTCGCTTCTGGGGGATGACTATCGGCAACGCCTGTGTACGCTAGCGACAACGTCACAATATCTGGCTTCCAACAGGATAAATGCGAATTATCGACCGCATCCAACAGCTTCCAGCAAAACAAGGTGTCCTCAAGGGTGCTTTGGTCAATGGTGGTGGAGCAACGACATCCCCACCCCATCATGCCGTTTATAATTCCAGTTATCGTTCTTCGTTGATTCGATGAAGAGAAATTCTTATGGATATCTCGGACAAGATACGGAATGTTTGCTGTGGTAGAAATGGCTGACATTTCTTGGTCACAAGCATTCAAAACACCCTGAATGCCGTTCTGGTCGTAGGCCTGACCCAGTGTTTGGGCGATGCGACCAATTTCTTGTTCATTGATGGGAGCATTATTCGAATCATCCTTTTGACAGCTCTGAGAGACCCGCGACGATACGTTATCACGTTCCGCTTTCAAGAGAGTCGACAGGCGGACTTCCTGGAAGAAAACAAACAAGCAGAGAAATCCGATGCGCTGAAGCAATTGTAGAATATTATACATCGTCGTGTCATCTCGCAGTTGAAACTCGTTGTTTTGTGTTTTGGACGCCAGCAATCTGTTTTGTATGTATGATACGTTCGACATAGTACGGCGGTGAAAATACGGTAGTGCACGTTACGACGATCTATTTTGCGTACGACTTATTTACGACTACTGGTATCACGACGTACTGTAAATACAATGATCCTTCCGACTCCAACGACTGAATTTTTGACTCATTTGACTGTAACATCACCACCATCTTTTTTACAACGTTCTTCCGTCCCCCAAGTCAAAAGAGTTCTTCGAACTTTCGAGTGTGTTCCTCACGGTCCTGAACTCTCTCACCATCTTCGACTTGAAGTTCGCTAGCATGAGATTTGCTCCGGGTTTCTTTTTAAGAGATGCATAATAATCCGGGATAAGAAAATTTACAGTTAGCTGAATTTACATGTAGCGGTCGGTATGATGTGAAGTACCAACATTTCCGAACTAAGGGGAATCTCGCTTCTCACTAAGTTACATCTTTTGTATTCACAACAAAGACATCGCACATGATCCGAAATCCGAAGAACACTGTGATGCATGCTGTCTCTTTCGCTGGTCGGTCGGCAACGCACTACGTCGTAACTGTAAACTTCACATCTCATCGAAAGTGCTGGACGACCACGACTACCAGTGGTAGTACCGCAATTCTGCCATCAACCGCTATCGCTTTATTGCAGCTAAAAGCACATTCTAGCTACAGCAACATTGTGTCTAGGATTCATCAAAACTACGATGGAGACGCCTTCGCCGCAACAGCAACGATCTTCAGAGGAGCACTGCGCCATGCTCAAGAGCAAAAAACACCAACTCCTCAACAAATTCTTGACCAGTATGTGATGACCGACTTCGATGCACGGAAAAAAAACACAACATACAAATTCACTCCCTTCGCCGGACGGGCGACGTCGAATGAATGCTCACGATGCGCTTTTTTGTTTCTTTGCTACAGAGACGTTTCACATGATTGACTCTTGCGATCCAACCGTTGCCACTTGGAATGATGACGGAATGTCCTTTATCATTCATGATGTGGCAGCATTCGCCGATGTACGTTTTAAGGAAACTGTTTGAGATCGGTAGCATAAAAAAAATCAAGCATCTAAGATACTTCGCGGCAGAGAAATCACAGTTCCCGTCATACTTTGATCGAACACTCACCCACACTCTTTGTCTTTCCTTTTTTAGAATATTCTTCCGCTTTACTTTAAGCATTCCAAGTTTGCCAGCTTCGTCCGTCAACTTAATTTCTACTCGTTCCGCAAAATCCGGGCCGAACCTGATTTCAAAATTAGTGTCAAGACCAACCAGAACAACACAGTCCAATTCATACACGAGTTCTTTCGAAAGGGCCGACCCGACCTTTTGCACAAGATTAATCGCGTTACCAAATCGCAAGAACCTGCCCCGACCGAACTAAAAAGCCTGAAGGATGAAATTGCCTCGTTGCACCAAGAGATTGCCGACATTACGCAAGCTTTTGACCAACGGATGCAAACCGTGCTCGCAGCAGTCGAGGCAGATTATCAACAACGCATGAACAGTATTGCGCTGTCTTTTCAAACGTTGTCGGCCTTATCGGGACAGATCTTGGCGTCGCCAGGCTCATCACAATCAACTGTCCACTCATCTATCTCTCCACTGCGGGAACGCAGTAGTAGCCAGGTTTCCCCAGCAGTGAGAGCGCCGCCGACGACCACTGCCCTAGAAAATCTTGTGACACGGGATTCAAGAATGTCGATGGCCACTGTGGGGAGTACTATCAATCTGACAATCTCTCCTTTAGAGAGCGTGGAATCATCGAGGATGCCCTCTTCCGTAACCACCGCAAAGTCATGGACACCATATGTGACTGATGGCAGCAGCACTAGCTCGAGAGAAGACTCATCCACTAATGAAAGAGTCTCGCCTCCTCCGCCACAACCTCCTAATACAGCGTTGTCATTATTGTCAGGGATTGCCAGTGCCATGATGCAACAGATGGAGACATGATCAATACATTCGGACCCGATTGCAATATTGTACTTTATGTAGGATATATACTTTTCTTACTGCGAGAGACTGATAGGGATTCTAACGCATTAAGGATTTTTCAAAGTCGAAATCAATCTGACCAAATAGGTTCCACGTTTGTGCGCTTCAACAGCAAGTACCAACTCAAAAGGCGCATCCATTTACTGTATTTCTGACAATCTTCCACAGACCGCTCGTCCCGAGGTATCTCCATGAAGGCCTCTCCCATTATAGGGCGAAGCAAATCGGTCATGGTAAACTTGCTCCCACCGACACCCGAACATGTAGGATCCCCAAGCACATTCGTACCAGTCGCTTCCTCTGCTTGTTCCAGCTGCGCCCACTCATTTCTAGTGGGAGGTTGACTCACACATGTGAGGCGTTGCAAATCGACAGGATTTCCTAATAAAAAAGCATCTTGAATATGACCAATAACTGTCATGGCTTGAATGGCTCGACCAGTCTCGGGAGCTAAGGCAATGGACTGGGGTGATTCACCACTTTGAAAACGCCGATAAGACGATTCCCACACCGCCCTGCCTGTCTTTTTATTGGGTTTGTAAACTGCAAAGTCCCACTTTTCCCCCGAAACTGGGCCTTCGCAGAACGTCATGGGCCGATCATCGTCTTGCGTTTTCTCGGCTGCCTCCTCCTCACCCAAGCCACCATACTTTTCAGACCATTTGCTTATTACTTGAACTAAGGAATCAAGTGCCCTGGTTCTGACACCAGCAGCAAATAAGTCGTCTTTATTGATTTCTGTTCCCGACGGAAGAGTTCCGAAAGAATAAGCAATGGAGACCGTAACGTGCTCCGTCAGTACAGAAGCCGGCGCCATTCCATATTCTTGCGCAACGGCGGAACGCCATTCTCGGATAGAACAAAGCAATTCTTGTAATTGACGACTAATCTCGGTTCTCCCTCTTTTCTCTTTGGATGTCAAAAAGCTGGTCCACATGGAGTACGCTCGAATTACTTCTCCGTCTCCCCTCTCAAGCTCCTGGGTTGGTAGCAGGTGGATATCGATGCCCTTTTCTTCCAAATTTCGGAGAATCTGCTTGCGCCATTCGTTCTCTTTCCACTCAGCTTGTAGAAGTGAGTCCGGCGCTAGAAGTTGAATTGAAGCTGCCGGGTCACTGAGAAATGTACGCCCCATTTCCCCAAGGGTGTAGATGGTCCAGGTTCGCTTCAATTTTTGTGATCCGACAGTCGCGGTGGTAGTGGCCTCTTCCAGGTAACCTTTTTGGGTCAGCATGGCAATCATTTCTTTCAGATATGGAGCATCCGACTTGTCTCTGGAGAGCGCATTTCGCTTCTCGTCCAGAATACCCTTTAATACATTGGGGTTTATTCCAAGGCTGTATTTGTATGTCTCAAGGACTTTGCCTTTGGCCACGTCCACAATGTTGGTCATGGATGGTTTCTGCAAAGCTGATACTGCGGCAAAAATTAATCGTGCTTCACTCGAAAAATCTCGGACGCCACCATCGCTCGTCATACTTCGTTGGCAAACGTCACAAGTCCCGCATCGTTCCCAAGGAGGGATCTCTTGGAAGAACTCCAACACAGATCTGCGCCGACACTTTTCCTTATTGAGCGCGAATCTTTTCATCGCTTTTGTGCTATCAATGGCCGCCTGTCGAGCTGGACCATTCAACGCACCCAAGTAAAAGTCGTCCATGTATCGATCAAAGGCGGAAACAGATGTATGCAGTACACATTCAGAAGGCAGACCATCCCGTCCCGCACGTCCCACTTGCTGATAGTATTCTTCGAGGGACTTGGGTGGTCCCCAATGGATGACTCGTCGTATGTCTGGTTTATCAATTCCCATGCCGAAGGCACAAGTGGCAACTACGACGGACGTCTTTCCTGTTAAGAACTGTGTGTGGGCTTGTTCCCTGTTGGCACCTGACAATCCAGCATGATAGGCCAGCACATTTATATCTGATCCGCGACACTCCAGGCGCTGTTGCAAGTAAGAGGCAATTTTCTCCGTTTCGTCGCGGGTCACAGCATAAATGATAGTACTGCCAACGTTGGGATATTCTTGGATCAAAGTTCGAATCAATTTCTCCATGGCCACTTCCAAATCTCCTGTTCCAGCTTTGATGAGTACGTTGAGTGATAAGTTCGTCCGATCAAAGGATTGCTTGCTCACATGTGGTGACCGAAGTTGAAGTGTTTGAACGATATCCTGCTGGACTTTTGGCACAGCAGTTGCTGTCAGCGCAATTACAGGAATGGACCGCAAGATGGCATGTTCGCGCAGAGCCGTGCCAACGGAACGATACTCAGGTCGAAAGTCATGCCCCCACTGGCTGACACAATGCGCCTCATCAACGGCAATACCACACACATCCAACTCAGAAAGGCGATCCAAAAATCCATTTGACATGAGCTTTTCTGGTGTAATGTAGATCAACCGATACTCTCCCTTCATGGCTCGTTGCTCTTCGAAAAGATTCGTCTGCGCTGATCCCAAAAATGTTGCCAATTGCTCAGATGTCAGACCATTCAACCGATGGACTTGATCTTGCATCAAGGAAATCAGTGGACTAACGACTACCATCACTTTCCTTAATATCAAAGCGGGAATTTGATAGCAAATGCTCTTTCCTTGACCCGTTGCCCAAAAAATGGTCACATCACGTCCCTTTAACAAGGCTCGAATGGCATTTAATTGTCCCTCTTTAAAGGAGGAAAATCCAAAATAATGGCGCAAACAGTCCAGCAACGGATCGTCTGATATTTCGTTGTTGCGATCACGTTTGGGTAGCGGGGGCTGGGACGAAAAGTACCGCTTTTCATCATGATTTTCGGGAGAAATCTTGGCTCGCTTGGTTGGATTTAAAAAGTCCTCAGCTGTTGAAAGATAAAGAGGCCCACTGTGATTCTTGATGTTGCCTTTGGCTGCCGCCACAGCAGCGTCTATGTCGACTTCAATCAAAATAGAATCGTCAACTCCAAACTCGTCGTCGTCGTCGTCCACTGTACTATAATCCTTGGATTTTGACGATGACATGAGGTGTGTCTTTTTATGAGAGAGTAGATAGGGCGGTAAGGAAAGGGGTCGAGAATCTCGTTTCAGGAGCACAAGCGACAATCCTCTGGAGGAAAAGAACAACGTCGTCAGATGGAGTAATATACGTAGCCGGAGGATTGAGAATGACAAGCGAGTGGCTCGCGTGGGCATCACCAAGACCAGGAGAAGCTGCAAATATAATGCGAGTTTTTTACTGTTGTACTGTATTTGACGGTGAGAGGAACTACCCGTAGTAGTAGCAGCTCGGTTGAATGGCGTCTTGGATGTATTACGACTGAGAGAATTCTGACATATCACGTTCACTGTCAAATGAAAATAAAAAAATGAACACTATTCCGGTACATTATACTCCGAGTAATTAACTGTAAACAACACCGGAGGTGATGAGGGAAAAAGGAAAAAGAGAAGAAAAATGCATCGAGGCGCGGAAGATATGATTGTCATTGGTAGCTTTATCCTTTTCTTCTATATCGCCTCACAGAAGAAAATAAAAAAATGATAGCGCAACAACATCAAACACTCGTATCCATCGATCGTACTAATGTCTTACTTTGAACCTTTCTGTCGTCGACAACAGTGCTGCAAAGTAGTTCTCGGTCCTGACGACTAATAATATGATCTGCTTAACATATAGCCATACCTTCAATCTTGAAACTAATGCTGTGGTGTCGGGGACGAGGATAATCTTTGTTCTTTCATGGATGGATACGATAAACGTCTGTTTTACGATCTAGAAGGAGTAATGTCGTAGTACTAGATTCTTTGGGAATCACGCTACAGCCAAGTTGTTTCGTTTGTCTCTGATGTTGGCTCAATGGGTCGTCACCAGTCTTTTCGTCCTTTGAGGACAAGAGGAAGTTGTGCCGTTGCAAAGCTTTCAAGTCATTCTCATCTACCAAATCAAGAATCTTTGCAACATTGCCAGATCATACACCAAGTCTTGAACCTGCCAAATCGAATCCATACCCGCTACATCAGGACGACAGGACGGCACACGCAAAATCGTTTCACCGGGTTATGATAGGACACTTTCGTAGCTTGCTTCAGTCCAGGGCCATGATAACAACTTCCGCACCCGAATTTCCATATTTCCGAAGTCCTTCCCTGCCGAAAAACCACCGTCTTTAAAACACAATTGAGAAAATGCGACAGATAACTGATCAACCCTCTTGTGAATGCAGAATTAGAACGTTTTAAACCGTCTAAGGAACAAGAGCCACCAGCAGGCCAGGTCCGAGTATTGCACCAAACTATCCCACCAGAATTCCTTTTAGAAATCGGACCAGGAGCTGGTTTAATCATAAACAAGTCTACTACTATAGATGTCACAGATAGGATTGCGACACGAAGTCTTTCGAAGCAAAGAACTCGCACTTACACATCAACATCGATCCGACGACGTCTTTTTTGAGCCGATCCCCCCACCCCTGAGTCGTACTACGTCGTTTTTTTCTTTGAAAATCTAATTTTGGGCGATAGGATCAACATAGAAAGCTCATGTTCAACGAAGGCATGGCGGTTAGAATGTTGTAGCTGAAATAATGAGATCGCCTATTATTCTGTCCTAACGAAAACATGAGATGCTGTTTCATTAGAATTATTTCATATATTAAATATTTCGGTGGGAAGCGACTTGGAACATCAGCGAAGTGTTGCGATGTCAATTAGTCATTTAGCGTGACTCCACAATCACAATTATATTTCTGGATTACTGCGTATCATCGCAAGGTTTCACATAATGCAAATACAACGTAGAACGGAGCAAGTCGAACCGAACTCATAGCCCTCGCGGAGGTTCAAAAGACGCGGTTTTTCAGAATTAATGTAGAAGCATCATGATCAGACCCTTTCCTTCCTCTCCATCGTCGATCGTCACCATGGGCAGCCCTAGTACCGTTCCTTCTATTGTCGGAGATGGACTATCTTCGGAATCCTCCGCGAAAAGAACGAAGCGTAACTCCCTTCTGAACAAGTTTCTTTCGAAGACTTACCACATGGTTGATAATTGGGATGGTGAGATTGTATGCTGGTCCAATGGTGGCAATGCTTTCACCATTTTGGATCAACGAAAGTTTCAAGAAGAAATCCTGCCAAAGTATTTCAACCACGGAAAATTTACATCGTTCATCCGACGTAAGTAATCCACCAATTCGGTTTGTATACCATTTGGATCTCAGAATCGGTTAATTCGCTCGGTTCTCACCTTGGCACATCCTTTTTTCTTGCGCACCACCAGAACTAAATTTTTATGGATTTGTCAAATTGAGAAGTGAGAGCGACCTCCAAACTCATACTCCAGCAGTGAGATTTGCGCACGAGTTCTTTCGAAAAGGACGACCTGATCTTTTGCACAAAATCACTCGCTCAACGGCTCAGAAGCCAGAAGCAGAGATGAATGATAGCCACGTCGAAGTGATGCAGCATAAAATCAAAATGCTGGAAAAGAAAGTAGAATCGTTAGAGCAATCAATGGACCAGAAAATTCGTCAGGTGACTGTTTCATTGACGGAAGGATACATGTCTCGAATCAACTCTCTTGAAGCGTCTTATGAGCGCCTTCTCCAAAGGATTACGCAAATGCACCTTCCCATGGGACTTTCCCTACCTTCTGCTGCAATGACTTCTGTCAATGCTGCTTCCATACCCTCAAGGAATGGATCAAACATATGGGCCGGTCCGATAGGCTCTCCGCTTCTGGGACAACTAGATGCCAATCTTGTCAGCAACTTTGTTCGTTCCAATAACAAGTCGCATTGAGATCCTAATTACGGAAGAAACTGGTTAGATAGGCTAGTGTGATGGGAATGCTACACTAAGACTTCAAAATATTTGCCTGCCGTTACAGTTTGTAAGCTAACACATACATAGGGTAAACATACCGTATCACTTGTCATTGAAGATTAACACCAGCAATGGCTCGCCTCCATAATATCACCAAGTGGAGTTCACCGCTGCTACACGACTCTTCTGACTTGCCCCTACAGTTGGAAGAGTGCATGGTCACGTCTATTTTTTTCCGTCGAGGCAGAACAGTACTCGTACTTCGATGCATTTCTAGTAGCATTCTTTCAACCAAAAATTGTTCCGAGGACGATGGCTGGTTGTTTGTCGTAGATTTCAATGCCGAGTGACTTTGCGCAAGAAACACAATCTTAGCGGTCATGTTTGGTTCATAATCTCGTCCTTTCTAGAAGATCTTGGTTGCAAGCTGTAGCTGACAGATATATTATCATCTTCATTTTATAGGAGACAAACGCCTCCTGCTGGAGTTCATGTTTGACTGGCTGACTGTGAGTAGGTAGCTGTACTAGCTAGTAATGCGAAAGCTGTGAGTACCGGCACTACGTTGTACTCCGTACGTCGTGCGACTGTAATCCAGGACTTTTTCGTACTACCGAACTCTATGATGATACCGTTTTACGAAGTACTACGTACGACAGTAGGTAGAACCCTCTCGTTGTCCTTAACCCTATCTGTGCGTGTTTTGAGCTTCGCGCCAAAGTCCACTGATTCGGCTCTGCGGATCCTGCCGAGCCTTTCAATTAACGAAAAACCCACCATACGAACGCGGGGCAAACCCAGGAAGCTATGATACGAGCGAGATACAGCAGCACAGCAGCACCCATTCCGATAACATCTACTTGGAATACTACGGAGTACGAGATTTTTTTGGTTTCTCTCTTCGTGGGAGAAATGATTTTGACTGTGAAGTCGCTGTCTGGTAACTGGCGCCAAAAATAATTCAAAATACGACAGAATTCCTCTAGTCACACAACAGCACAACAGCAACACAAAAAAATACGTCGTCGCAAAGTTGGTTGAAGCATAATATTATTATCCTCTCACAGTCAATAGTTATTGAAACCTCATCACTCTTGCTGCCGTTTCTGACAAACCTCTGCTGCAACCACCGGGAACTGCAAGTCGCCTGTTGCAAACATGACCATGTCTGAGGTATCCTCCCCTTATGCAGATGTCGTTGCTTCGTCGCTTCCTAGCCAAGCAGTGGACGATGATGTAAATGAGGATGACCTGATGGATGACGAAGAGGATGCCATGGAAGAAGTTTTGACAGGAAATTCCCAAGAATTTGATGAAGACAAAGCTAGTTCCAGCCGCGTCAATAGTAAGAGAGTCTCCCCGCCCTTGGACAATGCTGATGACGACGATGAGGAGGAAACTCGTGAAAGTCCTGTCAAGAAACGTCGTGGCAACAATGACGACGAACAAGAAGAGAACGAGTATGTGCTGGAAAAGGAGAATAACGGCAGCCGTCAAGCCAGCCGCAAGAAAAACAAGAAGAACCGAAACCGCACCGAATCTCCGGACATTAATTCGGCTCTCAGTGGCGGACATCGTAATGTCAATGTCGCCGGAAAGCCCCCCGAGGCTGGTGTCATCCTCAAGATTTACGTGGAAAATTTCATGTGTCATCGCAAGCTTTCAGTGGACCTATGTCCCAACGTCAACTTTATTTACGGACAAAATGGATCCGGAAAGGTGCGATTATATTGTACAATCGGTTTGGATATCAGCGGACTCCTTTTTTTCCAGCGATTCTAACGCCCTCCTCCTCCTCCTCCTCCCTACAGTCGGCAATTCTTGCTGCAATTCAGATTTGCTTGGGTGCTGGTGCCCGTCGCACCAATCGAGCTCGCAACCTGAAGGAACTGGTCCGCAAGGATTCCAACACCAGTTGTGCCAAGATTCGGGTAACTCTTTTGAATAAGGGGGATGATGCTTACGAGCACGAAAAATATGGGGACAGCATAACAGTCGAACGTACTATCTCTCTCAAGGGTGGATTCAATGGCTTCAAGCTATTTGACGAAGAGATGAAAGAAAAATCACGGTCCCGAAAAGATTTGGACGAAATGTTGGACAAATTGAACATTCAAGTGGAAAACCCAGTGGCAATCCTGGACCAAGAAGAGGCCAAAAAATTTTTGACGGGAAAGGCGGCCGACAAGTACAAGTTCTTCATGAAGGCAACAGAACTCGAACGAATTGATGTGTCGTATCGCAATGCCGTGGAACAAGTCGCTGAGATGGAACAGCAAGCGCTTCGTTTAACTGAATCCCTGGTTGCGGACAAGGAATTGTTGGACGAGGCCAAGAAAGAAGTCAAAAAACACGAAGAGATAGGGAAACTCGAGGTAAAAAAATCGAAACTAGAAGCCCAATACGCTTGGTCGATTTATAAAGAGAACCTCGCAGAGCTGAACGAACGGAGAGATGTGAGTATTTGAAATTCCATGAACTACTCTTTGCATTTTCTTCATATTCTAACGTTTTGCTTCAATCCTGCAGAAACTTGGGCTATTTGAAGCAAAGGCCGCCAAAAGACGCGAAGAACTGTTGCAGGCCGAGGCCGCGTCACAAGAAGGAGAAAATGGAGACAACGAACGTCGCGATCGCTTGGATGCATTGATTAAGGAAGCGGAAGAGTCATCAGACTTGAAGAAGAAATTGGAACAAGACCTTAAGAGAGCTGTTGAGCCTCAGAAGCAGTATAAGAGGCAGAAGATTGAACTGGAAAAAGAAAAGAAGAATGCGGAAAGAGCTCTCCTGGTAGCAAACAAAACACTGCAACAGAAACGTAACGAAATCGCTGCAAAAGCGGGTTCAGCGGAGGCAGAACAAGCCCGGCGGAATGAGGTTCTACGCAAGGCGGAGGAGATCCTTGTCGAATGCAAATCCGCACACAACGAGCTGAAGCAAAATGTCACTGATTCCTTTCGTGATTACGAAAACTTGGAGCCGCAAGTTCAAGACGCTCGAAAGAGCGTTTCGCAAGTCGAACATCGTATGGAAGCAATCAAAAGCAGAATTCATGACATGAAGTCTTCCTCTGCAAATTCCTTGGATGTGTTTGGGCAACGTTGTTCCAAAGTAAAAAAAATGGTGGACGATTTTGTCTCAAGAGGCAAATTTTCAGGGCCAGTGTTGGGTCCCATTGGGTCCTACTGCAAGATACACTCCGGAAAGGAAGAGTTTGCCAAAGTTGCGGAGAGTGCGATGGGTCCCAATATTCTGGACCGCTTCGTCGTGTTCAACGATGGGGATAGAAAAACATTGCAATCGATTCGCCAAAAGGCTGGTTGTGGAGCAGACTGTGGGATATTCCAGCAATCGCAACACCCACGATATAGAATTCCTGATCCTCCAGAAATGGACGGCATTGAGACGATCGCCTCTGTTATCTCGGTCCAAAACGATCTTGTCTTCAATTGCCTGGTCGACAACGCGAAGATCGACGAGAGGGCTCTAGCGAGAAGCAAAGAGCAAAGTGAAAGGCAACTTCTTGGTCGAGACAACAGTGGACGTCATTTCATGCAAGGAAACAAACTCAAAGAAGTCTTTTTTTTGCCAAAAGGCGATAACTGGAAGCTAACCAAGGGTGGTAACATTCAAATGATTTCCAATACCCGTAGAATGAACCAATCTATTGGTGTTGACATGGCTGGTGCAGTTCGTGAGGCAGAAATGGAGCTGCAGTCGATGAAACAAGAACACAATAATTTGAATCGGCAGTACAGCAAGCTGGAGCACGACCATTTGGAGCAGAAGAAACTGTGGAATAAGTGGAAAAGGGCGATGCAAGAGAACGAGAAGAAGATGGACGATGCACAACAGACAATTGATGACGTCAAAGCTGAAGAAACCAATACGGCAGACATGGATGTCGATACGAACGAGGAAGAGCAAGAAGTTGCAGAAGCGCAAGAGGATCTGGATCGGATCAATGAGAATATCGAGAAGGTACAGGAGGCAATTGCAGAGAAAGAACCCGACATTGTGGATGTGAAGGCCCAACTTGAGGAAGTAACGGAACGAAACAAGAAAGTCCTGGCTGATTTGCAAGATGCGGAGAATTCTTTGACCCAATACCACGAGGAGCTCGCACGACAACATGATAGAATCGAGAAGAAGCGACAAAAGTTGGAGCAATATAATCAAATTATCGAAGAGGTAAGCGAGACATGTCGTTTCAGAAAACCCTTGCAGTGAAGTCACCCCTAACTCCATCCTTTTTGCCTTTTGTAGCACTCAAAACAAATTTTTGCAGCGGAAGTAGAGGTAGAGAAGCATCTGATGGTGGCGAAGAAACTTACGTACATTCATCAAGTCGTAGATCAAAGAAGGAAAGAGAGGGATGCGAGTGATGATAATTGTGAGAGTTTGCAGACTTCTCTGTGCGTAATGGAGCCTACCGACGAAGATTTAGAGGGAATCGATGTTCCGGGAGACCTTCAACAGATGCAATCTCCTGATTATTATAAAGCTCGGGTTGAACGCGCAGAAGACCGGATACAAGAGGAGAAGGAAAGGCGCTTGAATAGCAGTAGAGACGACTACGCCACAGCTTTAGACAAATACGTTCGAGCCAAGGAGATTTTTGCAGCCAAGAGGGAACAAATCAAGGAAATTCACACTTCTTCTAGTAGTATGAGAAGTGACATGGACGTTAGGAAAGCTCGCTGGCGCCAATTCAGGGATTTCATCAGCGACTATTCTGGTATCAAGTTTGATGAAACACGTAAGTACTTTTCATTCTTCGTTCGATGATGGTTGTGCATCTTTATGCTTTTCTAAAGACAAACCTGATATGAACCTTTTCTCGATTTTTTTGTTTAGTTAATATCAAGGGTTCCAGTGGGACCATCGAATTTGATCATGCGAACGGTTCTCTCGATCTTATAGTTCAAAAAGATTCCGCGAACGAAAACAGTCAACAGAAGGACGTCAAGGCCCTGAGCGGTGGGGAACGATCGTTTACGTGAGTATTCCCGCAGATCAGGTATATTTGTTTTTTATCCCGCATGTACTCATTACCTTCGGTCTTCTTTCGCAAAAGAACCATTGCCCTCCTTCTTGCATTAGGAGAGATGTTGGAGACTCCATTCCGTGTAATGGATGAGTTTGACGTCTTTGTAAGTTCCTGCAGAAATATATCTATATGCTCCTCGAAGACACTTATTCGTACTCACTTTACATTTGGTGGGCCCTCTTGCCTATCGCAGTTGGACCCTGTAACGCGAAAGCTCATTATCGATACTTTGATCCAAGTTGGGCAGTCAATGGCTCACCGACAGTTCATCTTCATCACTCCTCAAGATGTATCAAATGTTGAAAGCAGCAGCACATTAAAAATTCTTAAGATGCGGCCGCCTGAAAGACGTGAGGTAGCCGGCGGGCATACCCAACAAACCCTTGACTTCTCGCAGATTGAGTAGTTGCATTGAGCTTTGCCGTCGTGTGGGGGGCTCTGTGACACAGCCGGAAAATTCTTTGCACAGAAAGAAGCAAGGATTATGAATAAAAGGAGTTGGTAGATAATAATAGTATTATACTGGAGTACGGTAGACTGGAGGTACGGTATTAATGTTGCTACGAAAGAGGGCTCTTGCGTATGATACACAAGTGTACTGGGGTAGTCGTATTCGAAGAGAATCGGATGACGTCACGAGTTACGTGCAATCCAAAAGCGATCTGATCTTCTTACATACTCCGAGTAGAAGTACGGGCTACGACTATGATACCGTACTTAGCGCTATGATAAACTGGCGGTACCGTAAAGGGAGTACGGTACGTGTGAAGTCGTACGGTAGACGTCCTTCATGGGACGACGGTACTCGTATCTCTGGCACACTCTTTACGATCTGATCTTCATGGAGAGTTGCGACAGGAGCAGAATCAACGAAAGACGTTTGCTACAAGATGGTAGTCAAGAAATACCTCTGTGCAGCACCACGACCCGAGTCTTACGAAGAGAAAGCGGAGGCTCTGCTGGATGCTCTTGGTGGGGACGAAGAAAAGCGTGAGAGCGTGGTCCGACAAACCCTAGCCCAGTTACGGAAGCTGCAGTGAGTAATAGTGATGGAATAAGTGTGCGTTTGTTATCATTTCATTCATTTCGAATTCTCAAGAGAATGGTCTCTTGCATCGACTCTGGATTGCTTTGGTAGTGGGAATGATAAGAGAACGGGTCCAGGCCGTCGATCCAACGCGGATCATGCGATTGCCTTTTATGAATATATATTGGGAGAGGACGAGGAAGACGGCAACGACGAAGACCAGAATTGCGAGACAGACGAAGAAAGCGACGCCGCCAAGTCTGCCGATTCAACAAGAGACAATAGAGAAAATACCGTCAAAGAAGAAGACGAGGGGCACGGGGATGACAGCACCAATGGTGATGAATCGACGTCCAACGATACAAATTCAAAAACGGTTGAATCCATGGACACCCAAGAATTTCTCAATCAACACAACGACGAATGTGAAGTTTGCAACCAACCGGGAGAACTCTTGTGCTGTTCTACCTGCTCTTTGGTATTCCACATGAAGTGTTTGCGACCTACTTTAGCGTCCTTGCCAAAAGCGGAAGACGAATGGAGCTGCCCCCATTGCATCATTCAAGGTATCAAAGGGCACAAACGCCATTCCAAAGCATGGAAAGCGGCTGCCGCAGGTGTTCGTGCGATGAATCGACTACAAATTCGGCAAGAAAAGGAGGGGAAAGAAGATGAACAGAACACTGGTGACGAAGACAATCACCCAGAAAGTCCAGAATCCGATGACAACAAGAAACCATCTGCAGTAGAGAAAGAAGTTATCACTTCTGAGTCGAAGCATAAGGAAGGAAGTAAGGAAGAGAAGACTGAACAAAACAAAGTAACAGCTAAACATACAGAAGAAGAAGAGGATGAAGCCAATAAGGCAAAATCCTCAACGGAAAACCAAGAAGGTAATCTAACTTGTGAAACGAGCGAAATAGAGTCCAGTCCCAGCAAAAAGCGAAGTCTTGCTCCGAACAAAACGTCGGATCCATCCATCGGAACGAATGAATCGACAGAAAATCTGGTAGTGAGAGGAAGGAGGATACGCCGACAACCTGCTCTATTCCAACCTCAGGCGTGTGCCGATTCTCGTTGGCAGTCTGATGAACGCGTGTTCGAGGCATCAAAGGTGGACGAAGACAAAGAAAAAGAACCCAAATTAGATGTTGGAATGAAAGCTGCTGACATACCTGATGCAGCTGTATCCACCTCAACCCGCACGGTCGAGGCCAAGTCTTCACCGGCCAAACCCGAAAGAGCAGACAATGCTTCAGAAGAGCTGGAGAAGAGTGGTGTTTATTGCAATTTCTGTTTCGATGATCCAGTACTTTCAGTATGCGTTTTTTGTGGCTGTCGAAAGTGTTTTGGGAAGCATTCAAAGGAGAAATATGTGAAATGTCGGAAATGCAATGATGAATATCATTTGTTCTGTGTTGGGTTGGAAAAAGTGCCGGAGGACAAGAAAAAATGGGTCTGTTTCACATGCGACAAGACAACGTCTCAAAAAATATCTACCCGTAGAGCCACGACATCTGTCTTTGGAAAAGGTCGGCCGTACCATAACAACAAGAGTGATACAAGTGTTGAAAGCTCGAATCGGACTTCTACAAGCAAGCATCTAAAGACAACTACATCATCTGCGTCCACTTCACCCGAAAAGACGCCTCGTGGTCGTTCTCCAACCAGCAAAAATCCCCTAAAAACTCCTTCTCCTCGGAAACGTGGGCGACCACCCAAATCTACGCGCTCGAGTGAACCAAGGTCACTGAAGAAGAGGGGCCGTCCGCCCAAGTCGATATCAAAGAGTCCAGCTCCGTCGAAACGTGACCGACCCCCCAAAGACTCCGATGACAAAAGACCCAATTCTGATGCTTCGACGGGCTCGTCGTCTCCACCGCGTAAACGAGGTCGGCCTCCGAAGAACCCAAGTTCCCCATCATCGGAAGTTAAAAAGAGAGGTCCCGGTCGACCGCCGAACTCATCCAGAGGCCCTGGGCGTCCACCAAAGTCCGACATCTCTGTCGCATCATCGGGTGCTGCCAGCAGCACACCTGCCGCAGAAGACCCACCAACACTTCCTGAACCCATCAAATTAAGTAGAAGTGGTCGAATCGTCAAGAGGCAATCATTTCACGACGAAGTCGTCGAGGGTGAACAGCATTTGCGTTCCACCAAGGTGGAACAAGAACAACAGCAGTCTTCGTCAAAGTCACAACCATTGATCGTCCCGAAAAGCAAGTCCAACGAGTCGTCTGAGCAAAGAAAGAATTTAAAGGTTGACAAAATCCAAGAACTTGAAAAAAACAGTGCAGTTCAAGAGGTTGATGTAATCGCTCCAAGTCTAAGCGTCGACGGGTCGCTCAGGGACGAAGAAGATAAAGATGAAGTATTCGCCCCTGTACGCATGAAGCCGATTTTGCAGCCTCCGGCTCCTTCGATGCGACCGATAATTGTGGAATCAAAACCATTTCCTGCACAGCCAGTTATCAAGGCAAAGGTTGTCAAACCGACCATTGTTCCGCCAGTGGTTGCTCCAGCTGGCAGCTTCCCGAGTAGCGCGATACGTCCCAACATTGCTGTGCCAATGGCAACTGGTCCTCAACTTTCCAGACCAGCTCAACAACCTGCTGTAAATCCTACTCCAATTACAGTTAAACCAGCTCCCGCAGCTCCTGAATCAGTTGCTAAAGTATCTACTGCGTGGCAAGGTCGTTCCACAAGTGGTGCAAGGTCGTCAGCTCCATCAGCCCCAAGAACCAAATTACTTGATCCCAAGAAGTTGGAAGCTGCTATAACAGCATTGCCGAGTGATCCGGAAGAGATGAAACCTTCTTCTACAAAAACTCCTCGCCGCAAACCAGGAGCTCGAGAATGTATGCAAATCTCGAGGAGATTTGGTGTCAAGGTGATTCCAGAAAAGCACATGAAGATTTTGTTGGATTATTGTTCAAGAGGGAAGGTAGAGCACTTGATCAGAATGAGAGAGAGATTGGATTGCCACTCTCGTTATTTAGAGTCTCAAATAGCTGGACTGGAAATGCTCGTCATTGAAAAGGGTGAAACGGATGTGGTCGTGCCACCCCTTCCAGAATGCTTTGATTCAATTGGGAAATATGAAGGTTTGAAGCAAAGAACTTTTTCCGATGCCGGGAGCATTGACACAGTGGTACCGCAAGTTCACATTTCTGGAAAGCCCACTGCAGTCACCGTTTCTGCAACGAAGGTCAACAGTGGTGTGGCATCCCGCGAAGGAATTGCGCCATCTGCCTCTTGCCCCTCGTTATCTCAAAAACCAACAGCAGCCGCATGCTCAACGACATTGCGTGCGGTGGTGGCTAGTGGAGTCTCACCATCGACGACTGTTCAACCTTTACAACATTCGACACAAAACCCAAACAATGTAGATGC
Source organism: Nitzschia inconspicua (assembly GCA_019154785.2). Taxonomy (NCBI): domain Eukaryota; phylum Bacillariophyta; class Bacillariophyceae; order Bacillariales; family Bacillariaceae; genus Nitzschia; species Nitzschia inconspicua. Next base: position 1,377,561 of record JAGRRH010000020.1, read on the forward strand.
CTCGAAAACAAATCAGCAGGGCAACGTTTCGCTGTAAAATAAATTGACAGCAAATCTATATGAAAATTCAGTTCGTCTTAAGGTTGTCCGCGCTTATGCTTGTTGGTGCCAAGTCATGCGAACAGGATGAAATGGGATATGGCAGCTAGAGTGAATACTTTACTGAACTGAACACCCCACTTCTCCAGTTTCTGCCAGCAATCCATCATCTTTTTCAATTTCCTTCAGTAATGTATGAAAGGTTTCTGCCACGCTCTCTCCCGTTTTATTGGAGCATTCTATGTAGGGGACTTTCCATAAGTCGGCCAACTTCTGAGCATCGGCCAAACTAACTTGACGACTTTCTTGCCTGTCTTTCATGGTTCCCACCAATACTCGTGGTACGTCCGGCAAATCACCCAGCGAATTTAGCAACACATCATTAACTTGTTGTATCATTTCAAAGGATTGTCGATTGGAAATTGAAAAGACCAATAGGTAGCCATGGACTCCCAGGGAAGCGTTCCTGGAGAGTCTTGAGAATTCATCCATTCCGGCCGTATCTACGATATCCGTCGCAAAATGCACCTACACATCGAAAGATGAATAGTATGTTGGCAACCTGGCTCGCATCAGCAATAACACGAATAATTCAAGTTCACCTCTATATTTACCTTTCGGAACCGAATGGTTTTGGTCCATGACGATTCAATGGTGGGTTCGTATTGTTCGGAAAAGGATCCAGTTACAAAAATATTCACCAGAGACGTCTTTCCCACGGCTCGGTACCCAAGCACGGCCACCTTGCGATGTACAACCGTCGGTTGGTTGTTGCTGTTGTGGTGATGGAGATTAATGGTGTTATTGTTAGCAGGGATACTGCTGCTTCCGCTGCTGTTGCCGCCGCCGCTCATGACGTGTTCGTGATTGGGATTTTCCCTACTACCGTAGTTGAATTTGTATTTATGGCACGATGTTGGAATATCACTATTTATCGAGCAAAGTAGGATCATTCAATAGCTGATGGTGTAACAAAGGAAGAAAAAACTTCATTCTTTTGTCATCATGGAAGGAAAAACACTTGATGATGTTGTGTGTGAGCGAAAACGAGTCGAGTCGCAGGATTCTACTACGGTAGGTAGTAGTTTCAAGGGAGGGAGATGTTGTTTGTTATCAGTAACCCAAGACACCGGAATATTTACAGTCGCTCCTTGATCAGTACTTCAAACTTTTTCCTCCATTGACTGTGAATGAGGAGAGTGGAACTACTACCGTAGCTTCTCTCTCTACTCTAGAGTAGGTACTAGCTAGTAGGTCGTGGCCCGCGGATTTCTAATAAAACTTTTAACTGTTACAGTCGTATTGAATTTTACATGTTTTAGAGTAAAATGATAATTGTATGGATGGCGCATACCGGCGGTACGTCGTAATTCACTCATGTCAGTCAATCTCACAGTCAGTCAAAATAAAATAATATCTTCAAAGACTACTTTAGATTCTTTTCTAACGGTCCTCCAAAAAATAATAAGAATGATCAGCCAGCCCGCCGGCTCTCTACCAACAAATGCGCATAGATATCCCGTAGAAGTCGTCATCGTCGCCAAACGAAAAGCGTGATTTGAAAGGTACGAGGACACAACAACAACATTGATGTGAGAAGATTGCCAAGCACGAGTGGGCGATTTCAACACTTGCTGCCTCTGCCGTAACTATCGTACTTGCCGTGTGCCTTCATTAGATTCCACAAGAAACTAAAAGTGGCCGCTCTACTACCCAGTGCGATCATTCGACTAATTTAAACGGCGAAATCGTCTTCTACTTCCCTTCATTGACAGTGTTTGTGACCTTTGAACTTGTCCATTGCATTAACAGTAGAAATGGATCGACAATTGTTGGCTAGGGCCACGGAAAATTCGGATGCTCCTACTCCAGGATACATGTATCTGGACATTGCCAAAAATGCTGCCAGTAACCCACAAACATGTTCTGAGATTGCCAAATACTTGACGGGACGATTGGCCTCCAAAAACAACTCCAACATCAAATACAAATGCCTCAAGGTCATTGCCAAGACGGCTGTCTCTCCCTATTTACGTGGACAGTTCAAGCGTTGTTTAGCGCAAGATCCACAATCCATGGCGGCAATCAAAGATGCCACTCAATTTCGGGGACCACCTGACCCAGTTCGTGGCGATGAGCCGTACGAGAAAGTACGCAATGCCGCAAAAGAGGCTTTGGATGCGGTTTATTCCGACACACCCGCTGGGGATCCATCTGGTGGAGGAACCTCCTTTGCCACATCCGTGTCGAGTGGTTATGGACCCTCTGCAGGGAGTTCCTATGGCGGAGGACCACCACCAGGCGGCCGACGAATGGAAGGTATCGGAAACCCTATGTTCAAGGATCCTCGACTGGAACCTCAACCACAGGGCATTGGCAATATGACTGTCAACGACCTCGTTAATGAAGCCAAGTCGACGGTTATTGGTATCATCAAGGATCCATTGGCTAGAAATGTGGATATCAGTTTGAGCAATCGACAGGGATCCATGCCTCGTCCAGGAGGATCGTACGCGGGTCCAACTGCTGGGGCGGTGAGTTTTTGAATGATCGAAAGTGTTATTCATGATATTGCTCTTTTGTTTGGTTTCTAACGTGTTATTCCCCTACTTAATTTTTTCCACTGCAGTACAATCGGCCACCGCCAGGACGATCGGAAATAATGCATCAGACCAATGGAGAGTGGACAATGGCTTCTAATCGAGGCCCTGGAGCGGTCGCTCCACCACCCAACTACGCCAACGACTCTGCCTACTACAAGTCTAGAGATGCCGGAAACTCGTACTCTTGGGCGCAAAGTAAGGGAGGCGCTGCGCCTAGTGGTGTTGGTGGGGTATGGGCGACCGCTCCAGCGGCTGCACCAAACAGTACCTATGGGCATCAAGCGACTCCGTCCATCACAGTAAACAACGCCATTGGTGGGGTGGTACATGCAAGTGGTGGAGGTGGTGCTGCTGTGTCGGATGGATCGTATGAAAAACAACTAATAATGGAGTTGTGTCCTCCAGGTGGAATGAAGCCAGAGCCGCCACCCGACAAGCTCGCACAATTTGCTCGGTTGGTATCGGGACTTAATGCCGATCTCGTTTGTCCCGTTTTGTTGGATTGTTTGGAGGAAGGACAACCGTGGATTATTCGTGCAAAGGCACTTTGGGTGATGCTAAGTTGTATTCAAAATGGCCAGAAACCCGGTGCTGCCAACAATCCATATGCGGATTTCTTCCATGCTTGTGGTGGGGAAATTGCACCGTTGGCCAACCATACCCGTGCTGCCATTCGAGAACCAGCCAAACGAGTGTTGAATTCTCTTGGAGTTGCAACTCCAGTCGAAGGAGCTCCACCAATTAGAGCTACCACTGCTCCTACTGCACCACCGCCAGCACCCGTTGCAAATTTGTTGGATTTCGATGAGGGTGACGCTCCAGCACCTGCAGTGACAACGCCTACAACGGCGCCACCTCATCAACCTCCGCCGGTACCCCCACCAGCAGCACCTGCAGGCAACGATTCCTTGTTTGGAGGCTTGAACGTCGCTTCCGTCCCATCGACAGGTCCACCAGCTGCGGCAGCCCCACTCACAGCCGCCGCCCCGACTGCTCCCACTGGTGAGAGCCTACTTGACTTCATTACAGCCGAAACCCCCGCAGCAGCAGCTCCTGCTACATCGTCATTTGGATTCTTGAATGGTGGCGATTCGACTCCTCAAGCAGCAGCTTCTGTGACATCTGAAGTGAAGCAAGCCTCCTCCATGTTTGATAGTTTATCATTGAAGGGCAACCAACCGTCGGAAGGTGAGAAAAAAGCAGCCGAGGCCTCTCTTGCTAGTGCGTCGCCTGTTGGATCAGCTTTCGGGTTTATCAACAGCGTTGGATCATCAGATGCATCAGACAAAAAGGCAGATGCCCCAGCTGCCGTCGCCGACGCTGTCTCTAGGGACTCATTTGACCCCTTGAAGAATGCAACGCCTATTTCGCAAAAAAAGACGATGCAATTGTCACAAGAGCAAGTGCAAGCAATGTATTACCAGCAGATGATGATGCAGCAGCAGATGCAAATGGCGCAAATGCAAATGGCACTTCAACAACAGGCCAAGCGAGGATCTGCTGGGAATCAACAAATGTTCATGAACATGCCTGGTCGAGTCATGCAAAATCCTGCAGCCTCCAAGTCCACCTTTGCGTTCATGGACAAGCCACAGAAACCAGAGAACTACTCCTTTGATTTTGTAAAGGATGCCATGACCAACGAAAAGAAGAAATAATAGAAAGCAATCAAGCCTGCAGTGAAATAGTGATGAAAGTTAAGTCGTAAATGGTTCCAATATTACGTACTGGTCGTTGCAGTTGTAGTAGAAGAGATTGTGGATCTGGTTTTTATTAGAAAGAAGAAGGCGTTGGTGTCTAGAGTTGGCAGGACATCTTCTTCTGCTTCTACTTCTTTTTTCATTCCGCTGTGAGGCCAGAGAAAACAAATATTGAACTTTGTCCCAAACCAAAAAAGTTGCCTCCAAGCAGGATCGAACTGCTGACCTTTCGCTGACTCCTTGGAGTTACGTGGTAGTCTTGATTATGAGACGAACGCTCTTCCTACTGAGCTATAGAGGCTTGTTACCCCTTTGACTAAAATTAATATTTATCAATCGTAGTCTTTTAAAGATAAAAGGATTCAGATCAAGCACCGCCGCCTTCAAAGCGGTAGTAGTACTACGTAGTCCTACAGTCCTACATAGCACATGGTTGTAACACTACTGCAAAAAGCATCATCATTAACTTCTCGGAGTATTTTATTAGAGGTGTTACCGGTTACATCATACACGCTGTGTACGATACCGGTAGTACAACCGTAGTAGAGGCAGTCGTTGTACGACTGCAGCAGCAGCTAGCTACGGTAGAACAAAACTACCGTAGTGTATGATACTCCGTACGTCGATTTATTCGTGACTCAGTTTTCGTGGGACTTTGATAAACCACGTACTAGTACCGTAGGTGCCGGTATGTTTGAAGAAAGTACCGTACTACTCCGTACGTAGTACGACGTATGATACGACTTTCGTACTCTCATCATAATCCTCTTTGTTGATCAACTTCACAGGCAGTATCATACTCTACTACTCCGTACAATACACCATTCCCTATTCCGGGTATTAATTCGTCAACATATTTTATTTACTTCCAACCATCATCGAATAGGTGTTTTTTGTGCCAACAATCAATCATACGAGCTTGTGCAAGCAAGTGTGTCAGCCTGTGCACTCTGGCGAACAACAGCTCTACTGTTACAATCACTTTCCATCAAGCCCACCCAACGAGTGTATACGATCCTCCTTCAGAATCCCGTCATTCATTCGACCCGTCACCATGATGAGCTATGCAAGGTCCCTCTCCAAACCAAGTGCAGCTCTGATATGTTGTCTATTTCATCTCAGTTTGACCTCTTATTCACAAGCTTTTGTTTCACTGCAATCACAATCGATCACGAGATCTATATCATCGCTTGGGGCAACCAGCGGTCGCTGCGATCAGCAACAACATGGCACCAACTCTCGGGCAACACCTTTCCAACAAATACGTAAACAAAATCGAAACGAGTTTGTCACAACCATTTCAGCAGCAGCCTTGGCAACAAGCTTGTTTCTTTCATCGTCTCAGCCTGCAATGGCGGCCGGATACGAATCTCTATCATCCGAACAAAAGTTTGTCGCCGAGGCTTGGAGAACGGTAGACGCCACCTTTTTAGATCGCACCTTCAATGGTCAAGATTGGTTCCAAGTGAGGCAAGATTTGGTAAAGAAGAAGTACAAATCCATGGAAGAAGCCCAAGAGGCCGTGTCCAATATGATGTCCAACCTGGGAGACAAGTACACCAGGTATTTGTCGCCAGCCAAGTATCAATCTCTGGTCGATAGTGCCACAGGAACTTTGGCTGGAATTGGAGTGGAAATTGCTACCAACAAGGAACAAGTTCCTATCGTGTCGGATGTCGAACCGAATAGTCCCGCACAAAAGGCAGGCCTATTGCCCGACGATATCTTTTTGGAAAGTGATGGTGTGAAATTCGATAAAACTACGACACCAGATGATGTCGCACTGAAGCTCCGAGGGCCGCAAGGCAGCAGAGTTAGTGTGACGGTCCAACGGGGAGAAACCACAAAAGACTTTATCATACAGCGGGAACCCATAAAGGTGACTAGTGTGCGGTCCTACACGAAAGGTAAGATTGGAGTTATTCGAATAAAAAACTTTTCCGGCACTACGGGAGCGACCGTGAAGGAAAAGGTGGAAGATTTTCAAAAGAAGGGTGTTAAGACCATTTTGTTTGATTTGAGAAGTAATCCCGGTGGTTTGCTCCCCGGTGGTACCGAGACTGCCTCTTTGTTCCTGAAGAGGAACAAACCTTTGGTGTTTGTGGTGAGCAACAAAGGGGTAGTGGATGCCCAAGAGACCTTTGCCGACGGTTTTGATACCGAGACACCGATAGTGCTTTTGGTGGACCACAACACTGCGTCTGCGGCTGAAGTCTTCACGGCGGCATTGAAGGAGAATGGTCGCGCCAAAGTGGTCGGGGAACAAACATTTGGCAAGGGTATTATCCAAACGATTCGAGAACTTTCCAATCAAAATGGAGGAGTGGCCGTCACTGTTGCTCGGTACGAAACTCCTAGGCACAATGATATTAACAAATCCGGGATTTCGGTTGATGAGGCCGTGAATGTGGAGTGTCCGAAGGACGATGCCTTGGCGTGTGTCCCGTCGAGCGTGCTATAATAAACATATGAAACAGGAGAAAGTTAACGTTTGATAGCCAAAAAAATGACGGATTGACTGTGAGATCCTTCACGTGTCATTTTCTACTCTATATAATATATAATATGATAGACTACCGAAGCAGCGATTCGTTTTGACATTTTCACGCATGTCTAGTGGCTCGCTCGCGCAGGGTAATTGAGTTTACATCCATTTTGTGAGTTCGAAACACAAACATCACTTTTCTCTTTTCTCAACGGTCGATGTTGTGTTCTTCAATCTAAATGTCGCTGACCAGCATCTTAACTGGAGAATATCTTTTGCATCACGCATAATAAAAAATAATATTTCGGCTTTCATGCGTTTTGAGTTTGCACCTCTCCACCTTTTTCACCACCAATTTCTTTTGCACCTCTTTTTTGCTTCTGTCACAGAGCAGCACAATACTCGGACTTGTCGAGCAGCTCGACGTTTTGACAGTTGTTCAACGGTTTATACATAGATAGTGTCGTCAAGAACCATCATCAGTATTTACTCTAATAATATTTTTACTTGTAATGCCAACCTCGCGAACAAGACAGTCTTAGAGCAATCGCGAAAGCACCAGTATTGCCAGTAATCACAACATCAATCCCTTGACGTCTAATCTTCCGTCTATCTATAATTGCAGTCTAGAACAAACTACTCTATCAACATGCGTCTCTTAGGTAACTTGAGCGATCCCTTTGTCCTGTCGTGGAACGTTGGTAGTCTTGTGACTGTACTACTTCCACTCTTTATTTTCATGATTGCACGTCTCACTAACCAGGAAGAATGGAATTATAATCAAAACCAGCAACAACAAGGCGACGAAAACTACAACGACAACCCGTACGCCAATCCAGACAATTACGACGAATACGGAAATTATGTCGGACCAACCCACTGGTGGCAATTTTGGAAAAGCAGCAACAATGGAGGAGTTGGCGAGAACGGTGACCGCAACGAAATGCGAGCTCCGTGGTGGTGTACGTTCCTTGTACATTGGGGAAGAGTGTGATATCACATTCTGCCGAGGATCCGCATGCCCACTTCTTACACAATCCTTTTTTTCTTTCTCTTCTGTCACTACTACAGACGTCTGGGGCAAAGAACGCGAGGGACGAGACCCCGAAGATGCAGGAAAGGGTTCGGTACTCTTTGTCTACGTTTGGTTGTTGGTTTCGATGGCTGCTTTGATCTACCTCGGAAACACCCATGCCAATAACATTGGCAAGTTGGAAGGCTTGCGCTGGGCCCTGTTTGGATTCGCCAATATGTGTCTCGTCACCATGGTGTTGCTAGTTGGTCTTGAGGCCATCGAAGTGGAAGGACGTGAATTGGAGGAAGATGGATTTTATGGACAAACACCCGTCTTGTTATTCTTGACTTGCTTCTTTGGAATCACTCAATCCATTGTATTCATTGGATGGACTGCAAAACGATTGTCAGCTCAACAAGCTCCGTCCGACAAAACGGAAGGCTTTGTCAGTATCAACTACGAACGTTCTCCTTCCTCTGGTTTTTTGTAAATTTAAATGAATGGGGCTTCCAGATTGGTTCCTTCAGATACACTGCTGCAAAAGCTACCATAGCATTATTGCAGTGATCTACCACGTACATTCTAGACGGCTTGCCATCTTGCCAACCATAATTTCTTTTGTAATAATAGTAAAACTCTGTGTTGATGCAGGATTCTCCTAACGTCATGGAAAGATCTCCTTTGTACGTAGTAGAAAAGTAGGGTGGTCCGAACTCCGAACTACGGTAGTACTGCAAATACCGTACCGGTAGGACTACGGTAGGTACGATTTGACTGTAAGTACGAACAAGTAATACCGTACCCTCGGAGCTGTGAGCTGTGATGAGCTCAGCCTGTGAGTATGGATTTCGGAGTACAGTACGATCGTACGGTATGTACCATAGATATCATATGTCGTAGTAGAGAGCACAGCGGTCATAAAGATTTCGAAGTGTGCGACTCGTCTGACAAACAATCTCGTTCGACAATTTTTTGAAATTCGGGTTGTCTTTACTCGTATTCCGCAGTCCTTCGTTTTTTTATTGTATCACAACGGCTAATTCATGAAGTGAAAACACTTTGGCTTTCCTGACACATTGTCAAAAATGAGATTACTACAACAACTTCGTGCGCAACATGAGTTTGATTTGAAAGTATATCAATTGGCGCACAATGAACCGCGGAACGTCTTGTTGCACAAGCTCTTGATTCCAGTCGAGTGCTGGTCGGCATTGATGTTTTTGTGGTTGATTGTAGATGCCTTCACTTCATCAATAAATCAAAACGGGACAATCATTAATGTTCTGAGGCTCTTGCCAGGGACGGTTACTCTTTTGTTAGGGATATTATCATTCATGTTGGTGCCAACGAAAATACGGCTTGGGTCGGCAACTTTTTTGTTCCACATTGGCGTTATTCATTTTTCTGAAGCACTGATACAATCTTATAGATATCAGTACAGTTCATGGGGTTTTCCAATCTTTGTCTTGTCCTCTTGGGTGGTGGCTTGGATCCTTCAGGTGGGAGTCGGACACTACTTGCTGGAAGGAAATTCGCCTAATGTGGCCAATATGCAAGATGTTTCTTATTTGGCTATGTGCCAGTCTGTCCTCATTGCTTGGAGCATGTGACAACACAATTGTAGTACGTCTTAATCTCTGTTACTACTATGTTTTATGTGTGAGTTCCTACTCCGAGTAGCTAGTAGGTAGATAATGATGATGTTATCTACGACTACGGTAGTCTACTAGAGTAGTAATACTCCGGACTCCGGACTCCTGCTGTCCTTCAAGTGTACGGTATCTACTCCTGTAATAATAGTTGTCGTACTGTAGTATGGGTAGCAACGTATGGAGTACCACCTACCGCAATGATACTCTTCTGGCTTGTCGTAGAGAGGAAGTCTTACTGCGTACTACTACGTACATACGACGTACCTAGGTATGTTTCGGCACCAGTAATAGCTACCGTAGCTAGGTAGGTATGGTATTATAGGTTTACGACTTTCGACGTCCATCGATATTACCGTAGCACCTTTTGATGTTCTCGGATCAGAGCCATCTTCTACCGTGTTCTTGAAATTCGCCGTCCTGTCATCTTGAGAATCCTTCACGGATAGATGAGAACAGCAACCTGTTCCTGATGATTGTCCAAATCTTTTGTTTGTCACAGTGAAAGCACTACTACGTCGTATTATTAAAACGAAAAAGAAGCAACTTCCGTTCATCAACTTATATTGCAGTACGTCCAGAGTCGCTTGAAATACTACCCCGGTATAAAAAGAAAGCAATCCTATCAACAGTTCATCATAAAAAAATGTCGGAATCAAAAACATTCATGAAATCGGTCATGACGTCCGCTCTTGAGGGCGAGACGGACGAGCAACTGGAATTATGGTTGACCTCGTCGACCCTCTCGGTCGTGGTGGTAGGAGCATCAGGTGATTTGGCCAAGAAGAAAACATTTCCATCTTTATTGAATCTATTCGCAGACAAGTTGCTTCCATCAGCCACTGTCATTTTTGGATATGCTCGCAGCAACTTGTCGGACAATGAACTGCATGAACGAATCAAACCGTATCTCGTCGAGGGCAAACATCCCGAGGAAGTCGTTGACAGTTTTTTGAAACTAGTGCGCTACCAACAAGGCTCCGGATATGGTGATGAAAATGCCTTTCAAGATCTCAGTGTCAAGATCGAAGAGTTTGAGTTCTCCAACGATTCCGAAAAACATTTCAATCGACTCTTTTATTTTGCCATTCCACCTAATGTGTTTGCCGAGACAGCATTGGCAATTAAAAAAACGTGTATGCAGGGAGAGGATAAGGGATGGTCGAGGTTGATTGTCGAAAAGCCATTTGGAAGAGACTTGAAGAGTTTTGAGGAGCTCAACAAGACTTTGTCCAAGCATTTTACCGAAGATCATTTGTACCGGATCGACCATTATTTGGGAAAAGAAATGGCTCAAAATCTGATGGTTTTGCGGTTTTCTAACACGTGGTTCGAACGTGTGTGGAATGCGGACAATATCAAGATGGTCATGTTGACTTTCAAGGAACCGTTTGGAACCGAAGGTCGTGGAGGATATTTTGACAAGTACGTTGACCACGAAACCCTTTTCATCGTTTCAAACTGTTGTTTAAAACTCAATGTTGCCGACTGTAATTACTCTCTCCACTCCATCACAGGTATGGAATTATTCGTGATATTCTCCAAAATCATTTGCTGCAAGTGATGACTCTGTTGACATGTGAGCCTCCAACCACTTTAGAAGGCAATGGTGCAGGAAACGCCATCCGCGATGCCAAGGTTCATGTTTTGAAGTCCATCCCTCCTATTGAGCTCGAAGACTGCATCTTGGGGCAGTATGAAGGATATGCTGATGATCCGACTATTGAGAATAAGGATACCAACACTCCTACGTTTGCTGTCATCCGCCTCAAAATCAACAATCCACGGTGGGCGGGCGTTCCCATCATCCTCAAAGCAGGAAAAGCATTGAATGAACGCAAAGCAGAAATGCGAATTCAGTTCAAGGACGCGCCTGCTGCTGAGTACTTGTTTGCCGGAAAAGATTGTCCTCGCGATGAAATTGTTTTCCGTTTACAACCTCATGAATCTATCTACCTCAAGACTAACGTCAAGAGTCCTGGATTTAGTAGTAAACCCGTCCAGTCCGAAATGGAACTAAACTACAATACTCGTTTCTGGTCAGATTCCAAGACGGTGAATCCCGATGCATACACGCGTCTGATCTTGGACGTCCTCCAAGGAAAACAAGCTTCGTTTGTTCGTGATGACGAGCTTCGCCGTGCCTGGGAAATCTTCACTCCTCTGCTTCATAAGATTGACAATACCAACGTCAAGCCAATCAAATACATTCAAGGTTCTCGTGGACCTGTGGAGGCCGACGAATTTGTGGCCTGTTTGGGCTATTCTCGCAATGAAAACTATGTTTACTACGATCAAAACGGAGACCTAAATAAAGTCTCTGGTAATGGAATTTTGATCGACAATTCCAAGTACTGCTATTCCGACGATGAGAAATGTGACGTCGGTCTTTATGGCTTGGCTGTCATGGGACAAAATTTCGCCCTCAATATGGCTTCACATGGCTTCAAGGTCTGCGTTGGGAACCGATCATCAAGCAAGGTGGATACTACAGTGGAACGCGCAAAGAATGAAGGCAATGTTCCTGTTGTTGGAGCCAAAGAAATTGAAGAGTTTATCGCTCGCCTCAGTAAGCCCCGCAAAGTGATCATCTTGGTTCAAGCTGGAAAGCCTGTCGATCAAACTATCTCAAAACTATCGGCACTCATGGAACCCGGTGATATCATCATCGATGGAGGAAATGAATGGTTTCCAAACAGCATTCGCAGGGCGGAGGACTTGACGCAAAAGGGAATCCATTTTATTGGTATGGGAATCTCTGGAGGCGAAGAAGGAGCAAGAAACGGACCGTCGCTCATGCCCGGGGGTCCAAAGCAGGCCTATGATTTGTTGGCTCCTATCTTTGAGAAGTGTGCAGCTCAGGTCTCGCGAACTGGTCCTTGCGTGGGCTATCTTGGTCCTATTGGAAGTGGCAACTACGTGAAAACCGTTCATAATGGTATTGAATACGGTGACATGCAACTAATTGCTGAAGTTTACGATGTTATGAAGACCATTCTCAAAATGGATAACGAAGAAATCGCCGATCAATTTGCCGAGTGGAACAAGACAGAGCTGGATTCATATTTGATTGAAATTACCGAAAAGTGCTTGCGCAAGAAAGATGACATGACTGATGGATACGTCGTTGACAAAATTTTGGACAAGGCTGGTATGAAAGGAACTGGTCGCTGGACGATTCAAGAGGCAGCAGAACGTGGTGTTGCGGCTCCTACAATGGCAGCAGCCCTTGATACGCGCTTGCTGAGTGCTCGAAAGGAAGAACGAGTTGCAGCCTCTAAGATTTTCTCTTCCCCAAGTGTAGATGAATCTATTGATAAGGCGCGGGTGGTGGATGATCTGAAAGCTGCCCTGTACGCATCCAAAATTTGCAGCTATGCACAGGGATTGAGCCTCATCAAGGCGGCATCGGATGAGTTCAATTGGAATGTCGATCTTTCCGAATGCGCTCGTTTATGGATGGGAGGGTGTATCATCCGAGCAAAGCTTCTAGATAGCATTCAACAGGCGTTCTCCAACGACCCTGATCTCGACAATTTGTTGGTAGATTCTGGATTGTCCAAAGAAATCATCGATCGCACGCCAGCTTGGCGAAGAACCGTTGCCTTGTGCACGACCAGCGGCATTGCTTGCCCGTCTTTGTGTGGTTCATTGACGTACTTCGACACATATCGACGCGAGCGTCTCCCAGCATCTTTGACCCAAGCGCAAAGGGATTTCTTCGGAGGTCACACATACGAGAGGATCGACATGAATGGTCGATTCCACACAGCTTGGACGGATGCCCATCGAGATATTGGAGACGTCAATCATCGCGTAGATGGCGAGCACTTGCAGACCAGTGATTAAAACAAGCCGAATATGATTCCCCAGGAGCTTCGTAAGTCCTGGCTGATGCATTCTCTAGCTAGACGCCGTATGATGCAATCTCACCTAGTCAGTGTCAACAAAAAGTGACCAAAAAGCTTTTGATTCTATATGTTTCTATTAGTAGCCATGCATTGCCTTCCAACACAGTATTGTCGATACGGAAATTGCTTGCTGAAAGGCTTATGGGAGACGTTGTGGATGATTTGCTGCGATCATGGCAATGAAATGACAAGGCGTGTTCACCCGAAGCTGAGTTCCGCGTTTCGGTTCACTTTCTTTCTGCTGAAGCCATCTCTCTATGGTCTATTTGTGCTGAAAAACTGTATCGACGTCTCGTTTCGTCTTAGTCTCAAGATATCATATTTGGCCTCTTGCTTGTGGCTAACTGTCCACATGCAGCAATTTTGTCGTCACCGCGTGTTGAACGAATATGTGCATACATCCCCTTGCTTTGCAAATGCTTTTGAAATGCTACGACATCCTCGGCCAAAGGCTTTTCATAGAGAGAATGCTGGCCAATGTCGTTGTAAGGGATCAAGTTGATGTGAGGTTTGACTCCTGGAATTCGATCTATCAGAACTTGAGTAAACTCTGCCAACTCCTTGGCATGCTCCAATTGATCATTGACACCGCGCATGAGTGCCACTTCCAACATGCACGTTCGGGCATTAATGGGTCGTGACAGTAGACCGTCGATAAGACCCTGGCGAAGCTCTTCCATACTGTATTTGGTGGTTGGCACCAGTTTCTTTCTCAAATCATCATTAACCGCATGCACACTCCAAGCCAGTACACATGGTGCCTTGGCGAATTCCTTGAAGGCTTCCGGAGTGGGCGCCACTGTCGAGACAGTGACTTTGCTGGCGGACATTTGAAAGAGTTCTCGAGTGGTCAATATCTTGGTAGCTCTCACAACATTTTCAACATTGTCGGAAGGCTCGCCTTTATTGAAAGAGGGAAACAGTTGAACGGTGAGCACAGTGTAGTGCTCGAATCACAGTTAACGGATCTGACTTATTACAGACTCACCCATTCCCATGAAAACAACATTGGAAATTTCTGGAAGCTCCTCCAATCGTTGAATCTTCAGTGCATAAAACATCTGTGCAAGAATTTCTGAAGTTGATAGATCTCGTAGCTTCCCCATCTTGCCCGTGGCACAAAAGGTACATCCTTGGCGACATCCTACTTGAGAGCTGATGCAGAGGGTCGACCGCTTTCCCTTCCAAGGAATAATAACCGTTTCTACTTCCATTCCGTCGCTCAGCTTCAACAACAGTTTTGTTGTGTCGTCCTTGGCTCTGGAAATGTGAGACAACGTGGCGACGCCGCCTTCCACCTTCTTAACTTTTTCCCCAAACGACTGTTGGTATAGTTCTTTCAATTTTTCCAAAGTTTCAGGCCCGAGTCGTTGCGATCGTCGTTGCGACGGCAATTCGTTCAGAATAGTTTCGTAATCATCCCAACCCAGCTTTATGACTCTGCCGAACAAGTTCGCAGGATCAACACCGATAGAGTAACAATCCCACACAATTTGGGCTCGTCCTCTACCACCGAGCTTTTCAGAAAGCTCTTCGATCGACATGGCCAAAGCCCCTCCCGAAGAAGAAAAAGACTCGTCGTCGACGTTTGGAACGTCACGTTGCACTTCAATTTTCAATCTGGAAGAAACAGATGGCGAGGTGCGTGTCTGGTGATTGATACGGCTGTTTCCACCATCATCTTCATCTGCTACCCAGGAGGGAGCTTCGGGAGCCAATGTACTGTGAAGAGGTTTAGTTGAGGCGAGTGCCGTCCACGGGGCAAAAGCCCAAGAGGTACCTGACAGTTCCGAACCTGCAAGCACAGACAGGAGGGCATACGTCGCAAATTTCATGATTAAAAATGAATCAAGAAAGGTGATGTGTGTGTGTGTGTGTGTGTGTGTGTGTGTGTGTGTGTGTGTGTGATGTGATGTGTGATCGTTTTCCTGCAGTAATAGAGAAGGTAGCAACAAGATCAGTACTCTAGGGCTCCTCTTGGTTGGCCAAACAGTACTTCTGTTTACTTGAGTAACTTGCGACGAGGATTTGTTATAATATTGCTCGTTTTTGCTTTCTCTTCTTCACTCGCTCTTCAAACAACAGTCCCTTCCGTTGAGTACACGTCTTGCTATTGGAAGTTTTCCTGTGTAGTTCGGGAGTACCGGTACTGTAGCGTAGACTATGGATCGAAGAACAAGGCGGTTGCTTCCAGAGTTTTTGGTGACTGTGAATCAAATGATGACCATGCGCTGGAAGTGATGGTTGCTTCCTCATTTTCCGTCAGCGATGATTCTTCGGTGCGGCAGACGGCACATTCCAGCGGTGCTCTGTCCGTTGGTCGCTTCTGCGATGACGTACTTTCTCTCCTATTTATCGTACCTACTATACATACGAGACACCATTGTTGCATTTAATGGTAGGGGAGCTCTCTACCGTCAGACATGCTCAAAAATATATTTAATTTAAATATATTTAAATATATTTAAATATTTGCAATAAAAAATAATTTTTTAATTTCTGACCCATCCCCCCTCGAATAATTTATTCTTCGCTGGCCCATTTAATGCATAATTCATTTTTCGCTTCGCCGTCATTGCATAATCTATTCTCATTTTCACGGGTTATTTTTTCTAATAAAATGAAAATGATTTTCCGTTACACCCGAGACCCGAGTCTGAACAGTCTGAACCTCCTCACAGAGTCTGCTCTTCTTGTCATTTTTATCAACCTTGGCAACTTGGAATCTTGGCACTTGACAATCTCGCACCATTTCATCATTTTTGTACCATGTCGTTGCATCGGGAGACACCCAATGGGATTGTTTGGTTGTGCCGCTGTGGCAAAAAATGCCAACAAAAAGGCGGTGGTTACACCAACCTGGTAAGCCACATTACTCGATCGCACCACGAAGATTATCTGGAATTGCAAGCAACTTGAAGAATTTCTACCAAAACTTGGCTTAGTGGAAGTTGAGGACATGATGCCTAACCATAGTCAAAAGCTTACCATCGACTTGTTGATGAGTATCCTGACTGACTTGCAATCTGTCACAAAGGCGCTCCAAGCTGAAAACAGAACTGTGTTGGATGTCCGCGACTTATTCGATGAAGTCATCAAGACTTACCCGCAAACGAAAAATCGGCTTGCCAGCATTATTCATGATAATGTTTTCGAGATTGCCGTTCAGAAGATTTTGAAGGGTTCCGAGGAGGAGCTCACTCCTGATGAATCTGTGAAGGTGACCGGGCTTAGACATGGATCGTCAACAATGGAGGAAGAAACGGGGACAGGAGAAGAAAGGGACGCGGATGCTGGACTCTCGCTAGCAGAAAAAGCTCTAAAGCGACGACGTCTTGTGTCCACAACGACTTCAAAATCTGCATTCATGGATTTACATTTCATTGTGCCCACATCGAACATGTGTGAGCGTTTGTTTTCTGAGGCTGGATACGGGCTAAACACCAGACGCATGCGCACCCTCCCATCTAACTTCGAAACGAAAATGTTTTTGCGAACAAACAAAACTTTCTGGGGTATGGCAGATATAAACCGTATCGTGACACAGGAAAAAGACGACGAGAATAACGATACCTCTAGCTAGTAGCTAGCTAGTAGAGTAACTAAAAATTTGTGGAGGTAAGGAATAATTTGTTTTGTAGAGAATTATTTACTATTTTAAAGTTTAAGAATAATTCATTTTTTAAAATGAACATCGTGCATAATTTTATTCCAGGGACCTTACTTTATTATGGCTTATTTTATTCAAGCGGCTACGAGTAGTGGAATACTTTATTTCAAGGGCCAAGATGAGTGAATAAATATAAATATTATTTTGAGCATGTCTGCTCTACCGTATTATGTCGTACCTGGTACGTCGTATACGACTACCAGCAAACAGCAAATAATATATCATAGTACTAATAATACTACGTACGAAGTACCCGATCATTTTACGACGTACTCGGAGTACGACAGTCTCGCTCGCCGCTGTCCTGAAGTAATCAATCGTCAATGATTGTTTCCTATGATACAGCAGGGCCTGCAGCACCTAATGAGCGATGTCTTTGTATCGAATAATGATAATTCCAAGATAACATACTATTTGGGGTAAGAATATCTTGCAATTCACAATGGAACCAAGATTCGAACTTGAAGGCTGGCAAGATATGAAATTTGAGGGCTTTGCTGCTCCTCGTCCAACCAGCATCAATAGTACTATGAAATCAACGAATTGTAGAATGGAACACAAGAGACAGGAGTGGACTATTGACTCCTCTTTGGGGGGTGATGAGGATTGCTGTAACTTTTGAAATTGTACGGCTAATAGAGGGATGGGACTAGCCGTGGAATCCATGGAGAAAAAAGCCTGCTATTGGCTGATGGATGCGACAACTATCTCATGTAGGGTTCTTGTTTTGGTGAATCCAATACGACGTCGTATCGTACTCTCCACTCTCCACTCGTGGGACTCCAGACTCCAGACGTACGACGGTATTGATTACCATTGGTAGTACCTACGACGTATGATACCATAGGTACGAACTCGTATGATAGAGGGCTGGTGATATGTTGTGTTGTCCTCAGCGCTATGCGTCAGACAACAATACATGTTGTCAGCCAACAGTCTTTTGACGATACTGAATATGACATCAAGATTCATAAATGGGAAAATTGATTAGCTCTCACCACTTTATTTGGGTTTTCTGACACATCGTTTGCAATTCTCATTTCATTATGTAATTCGATGTTCCTATCCTTCCCATTCGGAAACTGCTGCTTCCTTTGCTGGAACAGTCCTCACCACGAATAGTTCGATTCCACTGTGGCATCTGGAATCGGCAAAGAGCCATTGATTTTCGAGGTCTTAAATTTACTGTTGTGGAACAATGAAAAGTAGAGAATACCCTTTGAGAGAAAGAAAAGAAAGTTCCAAGACGCTTTATGGCTCTTTGTTGAACAGAGAACCAGTCCACGAAGTAAGAGAGAACCAATCCACACCATCACACTGTTCCTACTGCACCTCTACGATAGTATCACGTACAAAGGACAAATGAAGTCTTCTTTTTGTGGCGGGACCTGACAATGCAAGAAGGTAAGTTGCGAAATAAAGGTAGAAAGCCTTTGGCAGATGACGTAGACGAACTGTGCAACACGAGTGCTCTACTTTATTTACGACGATTGACGTGGTTGAACAGAGTATGAAGTCATCGTTGAGACGACTGGTTGCTTCGTGGAATACGCGATCATATCAGATCCATATCAAAACATCAATACTCTTGATTGTTTTGAGCAGATTTAATTACACACGAACATTCAACATGTTGTTGATAAATCTCATCCGTTTCGAAAGAGGTGTGAAGAAGTAATTCTATAATGTAATAAACTGAAACGTATGTATCGCAATTCTGTTCTTACGGAGGTAGTTGAAGTGTACATTTGTTGTGTTTTGAGACAATCTTCCTCTTTCCTTGCTCCGTCGTAGCGCTAAGGAACTATTGTCGTACGAAGTGCGGAGTGGCACATCATCATCTCCAAAAACTAAAAATAAAAATCAACGAAGCGGTTCGAAGAGAATCGTGAATAATATTATGTTGCCCTCCCCGTTCCTTTCTCCCACAATTTAGAAATTCCACGCAATCTCGTTTTTCGACCCAAAAACACATCATTGTTTGATCTTTTCCTTACTTAACTTGAAGAGAATGGTTTCCATGATGCAACCCAACATGATGAATTTCATCAACGATCGACTCAACAAGGAACGATCCAACAGTAGCAGCAATCTGTCAGTGTCTTCTTCTGGATCTGGTACTGCTGTTCCTTCTTTTGCTATCACTCTTCACACATTGCTCACAGACGCCGAAGCCTTAGGTTTTGACGACGTCATATGTTGGCTACCTGGAGGTCAAGCTTTCAAGGTCTTGGATTCTCATCGATTCGCCACAGAAATCATGCCGTAAGTACAAGATTGACAACACAATTTTCGCTCATTTGAGTATTCAGTAACTGTAACATTTTTCACCTCTTGCGATAGGCGATATTTCAATCAAACCAAGTACAAGTCCTTTCAACGTCAGTGTAACATCTATGGATTCCAAAGAGTACATCACGGTCCTCACAAAGGAGGCTACACACACAAAATGTTTATCCAAGGGATTCCCGATTTGTGCACTGAGATCAAACGCGAAACATCTCCTGTGAGCCAACAAATACCTTCCGTGCATGTAAGCATCCCCCATGTTCTAGTGCTGCCATGAAGATACGATACACGTACGCAATCTAACATCGGGTGTCGTCTTTTTAAAAATTGTTATTTTTGACAGAACCAAACGCATCGTAGAGGTGCCTCTTTGGATTTTCGAGCCATGGGCCCAGCCATGGACCCAGTCGCATTTGCTCCTCCAAGGAATCACCAACGTCACCGGCGTGTTGTGTCGTGGGATGCTCGGGCCGAAGCCGAGAAGATCAAGCAAGAACCACTCTTTTTGGGTATTTCGAAGCAAGAACCTTTCGATTGGGGTATGATTGCTGGGGCAGCACTGAGCGACCTTAATCCTTCTTCACCTCTTCGTGATGATGTTAGACTTCTATCAGAACCGGTAGGCTTCATCCAGGAACACCCATTTGCCCCATTGTGTGGATCGGATTTCCACCCATCTCGCCAAGTCGCTCCCCTCGCTTCAACCTTGCCATCCCGTCAAGAACTTGAGAGTCCATCCATGGCTTCCCATGCGAATTCCACCTCGAGACCTCTTGCTAGCAAGATGGAAGATCCTCTCCATAACACTAAGGCTCAGCAAGATGATCTTTCCTTTTTCAAAGATCTATTCTCACCAACTGATCTTGAGGTAGAAAAGGAACTCCTTGATACCTTTGATGTTGGCAACGAAGATGCTCCTCCAATGATGATAGACTTTTCAGCCCCAGGAAGTGATTTCTTGGCATGCGAATCATCTTCCAGTGTTGTGGATGAGCTCATGGATCTTGCCGGAAACGTGAGTGTAGGAGTTGATGCTCCTCTTTCCATAGGAACCCTCCCACCGGTGCCAGAGCCGGATCCGTTATCTTTGCCCATGCCTGAGTCTTACCAAGAACCACGGCCGATGTCGGCCATGGTCTCTCCTTTGGCTAGTGGTGCCGTCAACGAACACAACTTTCCAAGAAAGCTTTATCGTCTTTTGGAAGATTGTGAAAGCAATCCTACCTACCGATCCATCGTTTCCTGGTCTGAAGACGGAACCTCCTTCAGCGTCAACTGCAAAAAGAAGTTCGTGGAGTACATCTTACCCAATTACTTTGATCAGACACAGTATGCATCCTTCCGACGTCAATTGAACATGTACAATTTTGTTCGTCAGGGAAATACATCGACATATTCTAACCCTCACTTCATCAAGAACCGTCGAGATTTGCTGGATCTCATCCAACGAAAGAGCGTCAATCAAAGCAAAGGAAATTAAGACTTTCACACATCCGCAGCAACTCTTTATATATCTTCCGTCCATTCTTCTCTCCTATGTCAACATTTCTGTGTTGAGAAACTTGTACAATCTGAAGAAGATTTCCATCCGAAGCGACCAACTGTGAACAAACATGCTTCGTTTTTGTAAAGCTCTTCTACTACCTAGTCAAACTAAATTCTACTGCGAGTACGATTTCAATTTGACATTATTTTTCGTTATTACTACGGTACTACTGTTACGACGACCAGAGTACCTACTTCAGTAACTATCATACGTCGAATTTTGGACGACTGACTGGTATGCATAAATAGTACTTCGAGTATTAGGTATGTAGTAGTCTACTCCGTAGTACCCATTGGAACTACCTGTACTCGGAGCTAACCTGTAAAGTGGTACGTATGAAACCGACCAAAGGAGGCAACATCACTGCGGCGATACAGTTACCGTAGACTACGGTACCCACGGTACAGTAGTAGGTATCATATCATACTAAAGTGCCCGATATTTGTGTTCATTCATCATTGGAAACATCATCTGTTTTCCAGGCTTGTTACACTGTCGTTCGGAGACGCCGTAGACGGTTGCTGATTTCGTTCTGAAGTTGTTTGACCATGTGGCCAGTTCCGGTCCTAATTCCAGGGATTATGGCCTCTTTTCTGGGACTTTTTCCATCGATACCAGAAAAACACGTTGACAATGGCGTTGCATCACTTGTGTCACGTGGAAACCATGTGAGGGGAAGCAATCGTGAGGATTGTTCCATGACATCGTCCTTTTTGCAACAACTGCATCCAAGTATGACAGAAGTCCTGTCCTACGAAACGCGTTACTACAACAACACCGTCGACCACTTGAACCCATTTTCGGAGGATCCACCGAGATTTTCCCACCGCTACCTCATCAATGATACGTTTTTCGGAAAGATCTCCCATGACGATAACATCGACATGCAGTCCGACAATTGTCCGGGACCCATACTGCTTTATGCGGGAAACGAGGGCGATATCACCGAGTTCTGGAACGCCAATGGATTTATGCAGTATTTGGCTGTCAAGTACGGGGGGTTGTTACTCTTTCCAGAGGAGCGGTACTACGGCAAATCCTTCCCGTCCACAGACATGAGGTACTTAACCACCCAGCAAGTCTTGGAAGACTATATTGAGTTGTTAGATCATGTCAAGACCGAGTATCAAGCGACTTCATGTCCTACTATTGCTTTTGGTGGGAGTTATGGAGGTACGCTGGCGGCATTCCTTCGATCTGCCTACCCCTTTTCCATTCAAGGCGCCTTGGCATCATCTTCTGAGCTGGGATATTATGACATAAACGGTTGGGAATCCAGAGGGATATCAGAATACACGTTTGCGGAAATAGTGGCAACACAGTACAACAAAACGGAAGGATGTCTGAAAGCTATATGGGAGACCGCAGAATTGTTGGATGCCATGAGTGACAGTGCCGACGATCGAACGATGATTATAAAAACTTTCAACTTTTGTGACGAGTCTGCTCTCCAGCCATTTCCATCTTCTCTCTTTGTATACGGCCTTGAAGGACTTCCACAACAAAACTATCCCTATCCTGTCGGGGGTCTTCCGGCATGGCCCGTCCAAGCTGTCTGCGAGATTTTGACGGCGGAAACGTCTGACAGTTTACTACAACGCGCTGCTAAGGTCACAGCGCTTTCCATGAGATATTCGTTGGATGGGACGTGTTTGTCAATTCCTCCTGAAGGCCCGGGGAACGTTCCCGGGGATGGACCAGGTCAAGGATCGTGGGGATATCAGTCCTGTACAGAGACATTGCACAGTTTCAGCTCTGTGGCTCGAGATTCAAGCCGTCCTGGATTACGAAACTATGATATTGTCCAAGAAAGCTCAAACCTCAAGCGAATATGCCACGACCTTTATGGCGTGCAGCCAAACATTAACATACTCAAGTCGCGCTACGGAGGTTTTGATGTTGCTAAGACGACATCCAACACTATATTTAGCTCTGGTGCATTGGATCCATGGGGTGGTGCTGAGTTGACAGTGAACGATGGAGGTCCCGATGCAAAAGAACGGGGGGTGCACTTCTTTTTGATTGCTAACGGTGCCCATCACCTCGATCTCAGAGGCTGGAGCTATGCGGATCCTGCTGATGTGAAAGAAACGCGCCAAAAAGAAGAAGAAATTATCGTTGGATGGATGAAAGACTGGTTTCAAGCTTCGATTGTCGCCACCGAATGAAGTAACATTCAAAGCAGACACGATCAGCATCATATCTCACCAAGCCCAACATACCTCATGTTCAATGGCATATTCACCGTGCGGTGCAGGAATTTCATCACTCATCGTACGACCACTTTGAGAAAATTACAGATTCTTCGGAAGATTGCACCAGCGAAAAATATCATGATGAAGCTTCTTTCACGAATGTAGCCAATGATCTTGTCATCACGAAATGTCCATTCAACATAGGCAGCGTGCGAGTCTTTGATAGATTTCCTCTTGCAGACTGGAGAGCAGTACGGAAGCAGTGACATGCTTGGCACGACACTTGGAAGAATCCGATTTGATATCGGATAGCTGCAACATGCATCTAGACAGATTCGGCAGTATTCGTTCTTGCAGAGGGAAGGAGACTGTTCGCCGACTGTGCCATTCATTAGAGCCAACGTCTGGAGGAAGAAAGTCCCAAGAAAACCGTTTGCTGCCACTGCAAAAGATTTGGGAATGACGGAAGATATTTTTTTTGATAGACCGCATTGAACAACATAACCGTGTCCATGAACTATCCACATTGTTTTATTCGATTTGTTTCGTATCATTATCGTGTGTGTGTATATATATATGGACAAATAGTCAAATGGCCAATTGAGGTAGAAGGGTGTGTTTACGCTGTGCTGACTGTGAATGATTAGTAGTATTTGATGTGACTTATCAGGCGGCCTAGCTACAAAATTACAACATGTTCGAAATGAAGAGCTTCAATAACGTCGTTTCTGTCATCTTTCCATCGCCCGAAGATGCGACTATGATGTTGCGCTTGTTTTGAACGCTGCCTGTTGCAGAGTTATTTCTGCATCCGGCTCCATTCCTATCCAGTTCATCACGACAGAATAAATGTACTCCCGTGCTTGGGCCACTTCTGGGGCATCAGTATCCTTCACAGGATGCGTCCAAAAGTGGTGGCTTGCCCCCTCCGCACCTTTGATGGGAAGGCTGTATTTGGTTTCGTCTTTGTCACTCAATGACAAGACCGACCACGGATCCACATTCCCATTGATAGATAAGATTCGTGACGCATCCGTGCGAACGATATCCCGTCCTCCGTATCGATCCAACGTCGCTTGGACGTTATCATAGACGTTGGTAATGTTGAATGCTTTTTCGCAGATTTCGAGGTCCATGTCGATTTTATGAAAGTGTGACGCAAAGGGACAGTCGTCGCCACACGTCTGGTAAAATCCAAACTCACTACAAGTCTGATAGAGCCATGATCTCCACCCAAAATCATCCACAACTGTGTTGGTCACTTCCTTCAACATGGCATCAAAGTCGACAGACAAGCAATATTCCCAAAGATTATCATCATGTTGTTGATGATGGCGTCGTCGAGCAGCAAACTGTTGCTGCTTTCGCGATACCTTGGCAAGCACTTCCAATTCAGGGTAGTTGGGGGCATCATCATCATGTTGTATGTTTGTTGTTGGAGCAGAAATCATTTTTAATTGATGGATCATGTAGTCGCACAGACCCTCGATGTTGCAGAGTTCATCTCTGGTACAGGACGGGTCATTGTTCTGTGCTGGTATGTTAATCATACCATCTCCCAAGAACATTTCCTGATTCCGCCGTTTGGTCAAGACTGTCGATGGATCACACAGATTGAATTTAGTGGCCAACTCCAGAGCCCCGTCGGTACTGTTCGTTTGCATCAACAATGCCACGGATTGTTCATGACCCACCGTAACGATGCGATGACATTCGCATGATCCACCCACTTTTTGATACGCTAAATCCCACCCCTGTCGTGCCTTGTAGCCAGCAAAGTCGACCTGCGCTTGTATGGGAGCTGACGAGCTGACGGCGGCGAATATCAAGTGTGGATACTTGTAGCGAGCATAGAGAGACATCATCCCGGGATAGCTCCCCCCAAAGGTGATCCACGTGGCGTCCGCTGAATTGGTTTCCTGGTTGATTTTTCGGACAAAGTGTACTAAATCTTCTAGCGCTTGCAGACTGCTGTGATATTTCAAGTTGGCCGTGGTCAAAGGCGACGATCCGTCTTCAAATGTGGGATATGACTTGCCATAGTAGCGATGCTCCAATGCATACAAGTGAACATTGCAGCGATCATGACTGGCGATGCGTTTGGCCACTTCTAGCATATCCCCAGTGCAATGAACGCTATCGACCAATACAGACTTGTCAAATCCGGGGCCTTCCCCACCAACGCAAAGCAGGTTGAGAATGGGTAAACTGGAAGATTGATCATGCCGATACGAGACAAAATATCGTTGTTGATAGGTCGCCTCGTTGGTTGCATCAAAGTGATCCAATGGCTGTGTCATGTAGAGTTCTTCGACATCGCTATAAGTGTTGGTGGTGTCATAATATCGGCGGGCAAGATCATTCTCAACAAACTTGTTCCGTGCTTGCAGGACGTCGCGATATCGCATCTCCGGGAGTCCTGAAACGAGTCGATGTCCATGCAAATACGCTAATACGGACCATGTTAGTAGTCTTTTTGTCATTATGTGGATGGATAGAATGATGGGACAGGTAAAAGAGAGGAAAGCCTGGTGTACTTCCAGTACATTTAAAAATACTTTTTGCAGTAGTGAGTAGTCATGTTATGATACGATGTTCGTTTTTGAGCGAGACATGTTGTGATGATTGTGTTGTTGATGATTGAACGACCATGATGATGTTAGTCATATTATGGGGGATGATTCCGGGGGAGGGGCTCCATTTCACTTCATCATACTTTTTTTTCGGCACAAACAAAGCTTCATCGCCACTTGGCTGTTCTTGTTGTCTCTCTATCATCATACTAACGTCCGACTTTTACAGTTAGTAGCTTCACACGGCCAACTACTCCGAGTAGCTACCTAGTAGCTACCGTAGTAGGATTCTTTACCAAAATCTAGCCAGGAAGGCTCTCAAAAGTGTCGAAGCAAACTATCAATGAGTATCTCCCTTTGGAATTAGAAACTCCTTGGCATTATCGTCCACACGCAAAACTGTCCACAGCCAGAACAAGTAATCTTTTTCCGGTAGACTAGCTAGTAGAGACTACTGTAGTAGAAGTGTCTCGACTCTCTTACGACAAGTATGGGATTACTTGTCACTTTTTTATTTGTGAAATTGATCTTCTCTACAAGCTTGGTTTACAAAATTAATCATCAATGACCTTTCCAACGAGCCCAAGAGTTCTTAAATCTCTGGGAATTCGGGCAGTCCTGGCATGAGGTATTCTTCCTTTTTGTACGTTTCCTTGGTCATGACACCTTTGTACATTTCCCAGGTAAAGAAGGCATGGGGGTAAATCAAGACGATTGCGATAATGATGCCAACCAGATTCAATCCAATCAAATCCATCAGAAAGCATAGACCGAATCCGATAGTGGCCAATCCGCTGGCTCGGATATCGAATTTCAAGGCGCCGTAGGAACCAATCAATGACAGCAAAATACCTAACAACCCAGCAAAGAAGCCGCCAAAGGAGCGTTCGTGAAAGACGATTCCCTTGAAAATGACGGAAAAGAGAATCGCAAAGATGTTGAGAAAGTTGACCACCAAAACGCCCTTCCTTGTGTCCATCAACTTGCCACAACATGTGTGGGATTTGCGAGTGCCGCCGTTGGTCACATCGTTGTCGTTGACCGTGCTCTCGACACCAGTTTCTTCGACGTAATAGTCTCCTTCAGGAGAAGCGGTGGATGCGTGTTCCGGCATGGTCGCTAATATGTATGGGTAGACAGACAGGAAGAATGAATACGACGATTGCTGCAACGCAGTGAGAGTGGTGGCAATAGTTGTGGTGGCAGCCAAAACAATCAATAAAATATTACTCCGAGTAGAAAGTTTGTAGAGTGTGTGTCTTTTTCTTCCAAGGAGGCGCGGAATCCAAATCAGCGATGATCACCTTGATCCAACGGTCGAACCAATACTTCCTCCGATAGTTGGGCTCTACGCGACCAAATGCCGAGAGGTGGGGTATTTGGTATTTGATCTACTCACTCAATAAAATGTACGACAGTTAACAGTAAGAGGGATGTTCTATCTCATTTAAAAAACTGCCGTTTGATGTCTGCGCATCTTGACGAAGAAAATTCCACTCCGACTGCATCTTGAATCGGAATACCTTCAAATACATTGTTTTTTCTACTTACAGTTACTTCCAGTAACGGTGGAGCTGCTGCTTTAACTCTCTCCTGTGGCAGGATTTCAATCATCATCAACCACAGATAAGACGCATTTGTTACTCACAGTTATCTTCCACAAACCTTCCAAAAATCATCATGAAGGATATTCCACTCAATGACAATCGAGCAACTAGCTTCTCTAGAATCGCTCGTAACGACTCCATCGAACTACATGAAGTAATACCTCCTCCTACGGAAACGACTTCGGAACGTGTCAACGACAGCTTGCCACCGTCAGGTACAAATCTTAGTGCTAGCGTCGTCAATCAAGTCGACAACAACAATGATGATGACAACAAGCTCTTTTCAGTCTTTCCTGCCTTGGAGCGATCGCAATCTTTCCTGCGTCGTCGTCTCCTCAAACGAGAACAACAGCAACAACGTTGGGAACAAAAAGTTGGAAAGCAACCGCAGAAGAAGAACGACGACAATTCTTCACTTGAAGACAACGACGAAGAAGAGATGCTGCGTCGAAGCAGTAACCACGGCAAGTTTGGTGTCTTGCTCTCTTCCCACTCCCATTGTTCATGCAGCAACGACCAGACTTCGTATCGTCGCGATCGCTTGATTCGAGACATCGACGCTGCCAGTCAAAAAGGATATGGTGCTGTACTCAAGACCTTGCGTGATGCCGGTATTCTGGTCTATATCATTGATGCCAAAGTGTGCATTACCCTGCACGAAATGGTCGATAGTATCCATCAAGTCATAGAATATGTCTGTCGAGATCCCGAAAGCCGACAACACCCCAGGCAACAACAATGTCTCTTGTATCGCGACATCGATGGTCGACTCTTCAATTTGACTTTGACAAGTGAATTCACTTCACTTGAAGGAACATGGAAGGATTTGCTTTCGTCCTTTTCTATTTTGCAAGCCTTGGTCTTGGTGACCTTTTTGACGCGGCCCTTGAGTTGTGCCGTCGACGTTAACAGCGATATATTGCAGGATTTTCGACCTGCTTATTTGGCTCTGGTACTGGGTTTGGTCTTCTCGGAAGAAATTAGTTTGTCCTGGACCAATGTCGCCATTTTGGTGCGTGGAATGCCGTCGGTTTCGGCCTATGCCATTACCAGCAACGTCGGTTCCGACTGGCCACGGAAGATTCTCATCCTCGTGTTGGCAATAGCCTCATATACTACTGGAACCTTTCAAAAGGTGTGCACCTTGGGTGGTGTCACTTTGACCTGTTTGGTAGTCCTGGCCAACCTTGGGTCAAGGTCGTGGAAGTATTTGCATTGGAAGCCCACAATGGGAATGAAATCGTGGTGTTTTGGAATTTGCACCCCATTGGATCCTATCATGGCCTACGTTGCTGCCATCATGATGGGCATCTGCTTTCCATATCTTGGTCACCGTCGTATTCAATCTGGTGGTACGGGAGCGATGGAGTCAGTTTTACGCCTTGCCGTGCTTGTTGCCGGTCTCTTCATTCTAAGTGACTACGACGAAATCCAAAAATTCCTGGTGGTAGGATCGGAAGATTGTAACCAAGATTTTGTGAATTTCAGTGTCGGAGCTTGGTGGACGATTTCCTTGGTTGCCTCTCTCACCATGCTCCTGCGCAAGGAATTGCACAAAAGTGACAAACAAGATGGCCATGATAACCCTTGTTTGTTACCAGATGATGAAGAACCTTTGCTGCAAGAAAATCAGGCATCACCTGTTGGATACAGTGTCCCCCATCTTCCCGACTTTCCTATTGATCCCAGCCTCACCTACATGGGGTGGGTTCCATTTTGCTGCTGTAGTGTAGGATTTGAATATCTCATGGGTGTCGTGGTGGCTGTCGGCGTGGGAGGCTTCATCTGCTACCTGGGCCTCACCGACTTGGACGACGAGATCTTGGCCAATGCATTTTAACACCCGCTATTCTCCGTGCTTCCACCAAATAAATCAAGTTGATGCTACTACAAATAAGTGTCACTAATTCCCTTTACAGTTAGTAGAGTCCATGTGTCTTGGATTTCGCCAACATTCGTCGTTCGGCATACATTTTTGCCATTGCTTCGCTCTTGCAAAAAATTGCAAACCTTTCCATGATCAAATCTTGGTTCTGGGTCCCCTGAAAGGCTTTGATTATCGCTTCCTCCTTGCTAGACGGATTAGGGTCTACTTTAGATAGGTCAGCTTGGCTATCCAAAAGGGATTTCCAATGCGTGTCGATCATGTAGGATATGCAATCCTTCATTTCTTGCCGGGATGGAAGAGGTGTCTTTTGATTGCCGTGGTTGGAGTTATCCATTTCCCATCGATTCGGCTCTAGTTCAATCAGCAGACCTTCCAACTCGTTGGCAACAAGATCCAGATACTCGTCTGTTAATCCATTCCCCTGTAACAATGATTCCACCGTTGATTGCCAACAATTCCCTCCGGGAGGTACTGATGGGGACTGTAGCCTCCGTGCCAAGAAACCTATCGGTAAGGTTTCGATGGCTTTCCAATAGTCGTCGTCATTTTCAAAAATAATTTTGAAATCCAGGCCGCATCGTTGCAGAAGTGCCCACCTTAAATGTGCCATGGTGATCATCCATACATGGGTATCCAATCCCATCGTCAAGTGAACGGAAGCTTTTTGGTTGGTTGCATGTCCGTTGCATTCGTTGGTGTTCAAAGTGTCGGTGGTGTGGGGGAATCCGACGGGAACATACAAAACATCCCCAGGTCCAACGATGGTGTCAACCAATGGTTGCCCAAGGTTCTCTATGGTCAAAACATCCCCTTGTTTTCCTCTGTCCAATGGGTCTCGACCACCCGGTTGTCGTTCTGGTGGAGAAAAGATTCGCCAGCGTTTGTATCCCTCCGTTTGCAAGACAAGAACATCTTGTCGGTCGGTATGTGGCGGCACGCTGACAGTGCAGCCTGGCGGTGTGACATAAACATTACAGTTGGTGGGCAAACCAAATGCGTACATGACGAGTCGACACAATGCCCCTAAACTCGGCCAGAGACTTCCAGCCGTGTTGAAATAAATGGTTCCTCCCTGTAGAGCGTCCTGAACGTCGGACCACGACGTGGTTGTGGAGGCCACTGATGCAGTAGATCGGCCCTGCGACGAGACGGGTCGCATTGGTTCCAAAAGCCAGGTGTCCGTCTTGGTACCATTCCGCAGGACGTCTGCAGTCTTGTGCCCAGCAATGTACGAGTTGTCGACGCCTTCCTTCAAATCATGTTCCAGTGTAAAGATTCCGTCCACCCAAGATGTTGACGGCATCTCGGCCGCTCGAATAAGGAGCGGACGTTGGTGCCAGAATTCTGTCAAAAACGTGTCTGATTGGGCTAGACCCCGCAGAAAGCTCCAAGCAGTAGTTGCCCTATCACTATTTTGTGGCTCCTTCTCGTTGACAACAAATTGATGAGACCCCGTCGAACTCGTCAAATCGTTTATTGCTTCTTCCACATCCTCCCATCGTATAGGGACCACCAGAGGATTCTCTTGTACAACTGAGGCGGAAGTTTGTGCTGTCTTTGTCATGAAACGATCAATATCTTGTAGCACTCGCATTTCTCTGTCGGATATTTCCCCATCATGATGATCATCACCATCATGACCACCACCAAGTTGTTGTGAAGATTTTGTTAATACTGCCTCCCCTCCTCCACGACAACAAAAGAAGGAGCTTCCATCCGACATGTGACTGCCCTTTTGGCCCCAAATTCGCCACGCACCCGTCGAATCAGAAAGAACGGCCAAGTACAACAACGCCGACAACAATGATACCGCTTTGGGCATCGTCACAAGAGTGATATTCGTTCCATAGTATTTCATAGTTGCGCCAATCTACATACGAAGTATATCTTTCACACTTGTCCCATATGGAATGTGGATTGCCTGCTCTTCATTGGAGCTTTTGCGGTGGTTTGAGAGCGGGGTGATGGGGTGATCAGTGATCACAGTCAGTGATCAGAACTCGGTGTTTGTGCGTGAGATCAAGCGAGAAGAAAATGGTACTTTCGTATCATACGTCGTACCGGTTGGTGCCATCGTCTATGTTCAGAATGTACATACGTCGTAGGTACTTTACTGATTACGTCACCTTTTCCATAGTACTCGTAACTCGTAACTCGGAAGTACTAAAATTTTATTTAACTGCTCTATTTATATAAATATATATCGGATTTTGGACAGGCGGACTGAATTCAGTCCCCTGGACGGAATTCATTCCCATCATGTGACGAAGTTATCTCCCTCTAATGTTAGCCAAACGGACCGTTTAGCTGTCAAAACAGTTATTTTACATCAAGTACTTGCATAGATTTAATAGGTCGCGGTTTAAATTGTCGTTGAGGCAAGAAAATTGGCTCCTGAAGTGCAGACGTATGATGGTCGGGCGAAAATCTCTTGGCAAAAATGTTGAGAAATTTCATGTCAAAATCAACCATGAGGATTGGTTCCGGCGCTATCTGCACTGTGAAGCTCATCAGGATTCATCCATCCAAGCACATACGCAACAAATATCCTAACCACACAAGAAAGGATGAGCTTGTTGGTGTCCGGATCCTTAGACAGGAAGAAAAATTAGTTCACCAAAAACAGCAGTTGTCCGTTGTTGTT
Source organism: Nitzschia inconspicua (assembly GCA_019154785.2). Lineage (NCBI taxonomy): Eukaryota > Bacillariophyta > Bacillariophyceae > Bacillariales > Bacillariaceae > Nitzschia > Nitzschia inconspicua. The sequence continues at coordinate 1,409,375 of JAGRRH010000020.1, forward strand.
GTTCATGATGACTTTAAGCATGATGGAGGGCAACACATTGAACTCTACTGCGTGAAGAGATGGCCCGTGTTACAGCCGAAGCAGATGCCAATCTCTTCTTTGATGATGCCGCCCTGCAATCTCGCCAACTGGATCGGAGCCTGATGACACCAACCCACATCCAATGATTGCTCGGATGGCAACAACATTTGGACCTCTTTCAGAATCGGACATTGCCGAAGCTCGGACTCTTATAGATGATGTCTATGATGACAACCGCCCTGATCCCGAGAACATCCTGACCAGGAATGAGTCAAAAATGCGGCCTGGGGGCACAGTGGCTCAAGTAACCGAAGAAAGGTTGGTCCAACAGATTGCAAACCCCGTCTTGAATTTGGAAACAATGAATCCATGCCGACGGTCCTCAAGATCTTTGTGAGCTTCTCCTCAACCAATACACATGTCCGGGGTTATGCTTGTCCCAAGATAGCCTTGTCCCTTTGGAAACGAGTACCATACAATTTCCTGTGGCATTTCCGGCATTGTTTTTGGGATCGAGCTCGTGGAGGGCAAAGATCAACTCCGACAGATAAGGAACAAGTCAGACAAATTTGGTAAGACAGACGGCCTCTTCCTCCGGCTAACAAGATCCTTGTGGGGTAGTGCCAGAATCCTTGTTGTTGACAGTGGGTTCTATGTCTTGAAAGGCCTCGTTGAGTTAGCCAAGAAAGGAGTCTACGGTTCTGCTCTAATAAAAAAGGAAATATTGGCCAAAATATATTAGAGGAGATGAGATCAAGGGCCATTTCAAAGACATGCCGGTAGGCTCAGTTGATTCTATTGGAGGTAAGCTAGATGGGGTTGACTTTGATGTGTTTTGTATGAAGGATCCGAACTATGTCATGATGACGACGTCAACAAACATGCGGATGGGTGAACACAAGAACCGAGATGGCGTTGAAGCCTTCCAATATCCGGAGGTTGTCCAAAACCATTACCAATACCGGCACCACATTGATGATCACAACAGCGAAAGACACCGGCCAATTATTTTTGAAGTCACATGGGCAACGAAGCCTTTGGGAGACCCGATTCTTTGCGTATCTCCCTGCCTCCACCGAGGTAAATTGCAATCTTGCATCATCCTTTTTCATTGGTGATCCTCCACTTCCAAGTCTATCCTTCCGGAAGGAGCTAGCAAGAGAGCTACTTTACAATCCGTACTTTAATAGGAATGTTGCCACTAATGAAAGACCAAAGAGGAAGAGGACTTGTTGCGAGCATACACTCATGAAATAGCCAGCATATACCAAAAAGCAAGACTCGAAAATCATCCCATCGTCATCCAACTATCCGCAGAGAATGTGCAAAGGAAACCATAGGAAGGTCCGGACTTACTGCAGCTGCAGTCATGGGATGGTCATGTGTGAAAAGTGCTATGCTCAGCACAAGCTGGAGATCGATGATCAGTGAGCGCCATCGTCGGAAAGATTGGAATTGATTCAGTCCATGAATTTTTCGAATTTTTCGGTCTTGTAAAATGCGTAAGTAGCACGTGGACGTTCGCCTCAATAGGCGATCAGGATGCACCACAGGTATCTCTACTTAATTTCGCGTCTTTTTTACATTTGGCTTTATGTGTGAAACTTGTTTCCGGTGATGCTAGTGACATTTAACATTAGACTGAATTCACTCCAAATTGCAGGAAAATACCCGATATGAATAAAAACTGATTCAATATTTCGAAGATAGATGAGAGATGGAATGAAGATTGACTGTAAGGTGTGAAGATTGATTCTCGGAAAAAATAATACTACGTAGTACTACTTAATATATATTTTATCACCGTCATTTCAGATATTCATACCTTCGACGAAAGGTCCGTCTTGTTCACTACTAGCTAGCTAGAGTAGAGACTACTGGTACTATTTTAAGTAATACACTGTGTATCATGAGCGAGAACAGCACCGAAGATATTCAACTCTATTTGAACATGTTGGAACGGTTACGAAAGGAATCCTTCAACCAGACCACCAACAAGGCATTGGCCTCTCATCCATATTTGGTTGCTGCCAAGGAAGGAACGTTGACAATGGCACAACGACGAGCCTTTGTCGGAGAACAATATGCCATTCAGTACTCGGACGCTTGCAGTTTTGCCAAGTTAGCCGGACACGACCATTTTCATCCTGCGACCCTTCTGACTGCGAGTGTTCCAAAACCACCACCACCAACAACAACAACAACAACAACAACAATCGGTACGAACAAAGTTGGTAACAACAATAATCACGAAGATGATTTGTTTCAATTCTTGTTGGGGGGAGAAGTGTACGCCTCCAAACTGTTGCTGGTCCACGCCCAATCGGTCGGATTTGACACCGAGGAGGCAATACAAGGATATCCCATCACGGCACGGGCTCAAGCCTATCCTTCGTATTGGGCGCGGTTGGCACTGACAAAGCAACGTGGTGCTGGAGCTGCCGCTTGTGCTGTCAACTTTCCAGCGTGGGGGAACATGTGTGCCGAAATTGCTCTTGCATTGAAAACTCGGCCGGAGTATGGATACAGAAACAGTATTGATGGTAACGAAGACCGTCAATCGTCGCTCGCCTTTATTGACTTCTTTGCTACTCCGATTGACAACTTGGACACCATGGCTGCAACCATCATGATGCAAGAGAGGACGACGTACGAAGACCTAGTGACCGTAGTGAGACTACTACAACAGTACGAGGTCATGTTTTGGGATGCTATCTACGATGCAAGATAGATCCTGCGACAGTAAATTAGCATTTAGCACTCACAGGCAGTCCGTTTTACCTACTGGCTATTGGCCAAAGCTGCTGTTTCGGAATTCCTTAGGTGTGGGCCTTCTTGACACTTTCCAACGCTTCCTCCTGCGAGATGAGACCACAACTCATCAATGTATTCCGGATGGCTCCAGACGTTGGGAACTGCGGCATTGGGCTTGCTAGCCAGGATTCCCAACGAGGACATTTGCTGGATTTGAAATTCGAGAGCAACCCAGAGAACTTCTCTTTCAAGACGGACAGTCGCTCGCCGGCATTGAGTTGCGATTGGATGTAGATGAGTCGAAGGTACAGATCAAACACGTTAGTAAGACCCATCTTTATGGCGCATCCAAATAAAACTTCTTGTGGCACAGCAGAGATGACGTCCAGGATCAAGAACCATGACGGTTCCGTATAATTATAACCCCAGTGTTTAACTTGGACCAACATTGTGATGTCGTTTACTCTTGCCTCTATTGGACCCTCCAAAGCGCAACTGGAAATGAACCCTACTTTCTCGTTGGATGCTTTTTCCGATGCCATTGCATCAGTTTCTAGGGCAATCGTGATTCGATCTATCTTTCGCAGCAAAAGCAGCGGATGCTTTTTTGCTGTGTCCACCAAACTGCGCCCAGACTGTTCCATGATGTTATGGCTAAATGCACATCCAAGCATGTCCTGCAGTGAATCATCGAAAGGAGATCGCCAACACAACCAGTCGTCAGCGCATAACTCTACCGCCTTCGTTAGATTAGAACGATGTGCTGCCACACCGAGATTCATGGAAAATGGAAAATAAGCGTACAATCGAAGCAGCGCCAGTAAGAGACTTTTTTGTGCCACATTGCTTTGATCAGGCAAACGCTTCACCAAAGCCTCACTTATAAAGTGCAATTGCTTTCGACCAACTCTCGCGATGAGGACCAGGAGCACTAGGCAATCTGGGAGGTCATTCCGAGATCGCAGCCTTTGGTCAGAATTGGAGCCGACTAGGCATTCGATAGAAAAGTGGGTTGCTATGCTGACGGTTTCCTCGCACCTGGCCCATGCGGAATCAGCAGGAGAAACAGGCGAATCCACGAAACTCTCGAAATGCACGCCACAGAACGACGAAGCACCAACGAGGAAGCGGACTACCTTTGCTAGATCCAGACTAACGTCCTTCCCTGCGGAGAACAACCACGCGCGGCAGCTTGTAATGTGATTATGGTCCCAGGCCTGCAAGCACCGAGACAGCAGATTGTTCCAAAGGAACGAGGGCTTTTGTCCTTGGCTGAAAAGCAAAATCCACAACCGCGGTGTTCCTGAAGCAAAAGATAGGCGAGGAACCCATGATACAACGGTCGAAGCAATCTCTTCAACCTTTTGCTCTAGTTGGGAGTAGCATTCCAGAAGAAGAGCAGCAAGCTCGCTTTGTTCAAGCTTGGGTTGGGGAGAGTAACAAAGCTTCTGCCTGCGTTTATTGCGTTTTCTTACAGCTGTGAAACTTCCAAAGTTTAAAGTCAGCCAATCATCCAGCAAGGTGGGTTTCGTTTCTTCAAAGACATGCTTCAAAAAGGTTTTGATAGCATCGATATCATCCAGCCTCTCTGGAAACTCAACATTATCAGCGCTTTTAGACGCGAGAAATGCGGTCATCCCTGAAGTATCTCCGTCTAGTACCATTGGAACTTCATTTTTCACAGTGTGCAACAAAGTTTGGGGTAGAAGTGACAGAAGACCTGGTACGCTCTTTATATTCTCCAACAAAGGTGCGGTAGATACTTTTGGTTTCTTTGTTTTTGGTTTCACTGATTTTTTAACTTGTTCACAGGATTTTGAGAGCCACTGATAGAACACAAAGGATATCGATTCGGTTGATTCTGCCACCACAAAGTTGTACTTTCTGAGGTAAGCCGAAATGCGTCCATGAAGCCGTCTATGCATCTCTCTGCGGTTGCCAAGTCGTGCGATGTCCCATTCACTAGTTGCAGAAGGGACAAGTAGTTGGTTGAATTCTTTTTCAATGTCCGTTGCTTTCTCTCCTAGCTTCCCCAGTCGATCTACCATTGTGAGGAGAGAAGCCCGGGGCAATCCAGAACAAAGGAGCAATCTTGGCAGAAAAACTGTCGGGGCAGAGAGTGCTGCTCTTTTGGCAATTGTGTCACTCCGAGATTTTGCTAGCATTACCCAAAATTCCACCGGGACGATGGTTTCTTCCGTATCGACCGATTTAGCGCTTGCCAATCCTGACAAGACTTTGGCAGAGCCATCGTCAGAGATCGTACATGCATCTAATGACAGCAAAAGCATATTCGCAAGGCCGTTGATCATTTTGGCGTCTTCGCTGTTGGAATCCCCTGTCATCCAAACACTCAAGATGACACATGATGATTTCAGAAGGTCCAGGGGAACCCTTGCTTTTGCTCTGTCCCCATCGTTGCTCCCAAATGGGTTGCTGCAAAGTGTGAATTCGGTTTCTCCATGTCCACCCGAGCCCTCACGGCTATTGGGACCAAGAATCTCCATTTTGTACTCCTCAAAGATAGTTTTGACAACCAACGAACATAGATTTGTGAAACATATCAAAGCCGAAGCAAAAACTGCTGGTCGCCGTGACATGAGGTTCATCAAGACTGTACCAAAGTCCCACTTGCCGGCAATTTTCTTGCACTTTGCAAAAGTGGTGAGTTTATGTAGTGCAAGCACCAGATAACGAAGATTGCTACCGCGCTCGTAGGTCGCCGCTGTTGTAAACTTATTCACTGCTTCCACAAGAATTGAGTTTGCATTTTTGACTTGCGTCAAGCTGGAGACCCAAGAATGATTTGATCCAGAAAACGGAGCATCGTTCGCGTCTGTTTCCTTCCCCACTGCGTTTTGGAGAACTCTTCTTGCGCAACGTCGTCGGTCGGGCTTGTGACTTGCTAGATCAGAGAAAAGTAGTTCAAATGCTCTGACAGCGTCTACTTCACCAAATTTTCCAATCAAAGAATCATGCACATGTTGCAATAATGGGGCGGATAGAGTTTGAAGCTCGGAACGTTCCTCTCCTTGAGTCCCATACGCACGTAGTAGCAAGAAGCAAGAAGCACTTGCTGGAAGACGAGAAATCGTCTGCGGAAGGTACGATATAATAGGAATAAGCCAGTCGTATGCCCTTTCAATAGCGTTTCTTGACGTAGAACCGATCGTTCCAAGCACAAAGTCTGGCTTGATATTGCTTTGAAAGACTCTTGGAAGATCGAAAAGTTCCCCAACCGAAAAAATTAGGTCCGCCGATTCTCTGGGAGGCTTTCTAGGACCTCTTCTCGGATCCAGTAAAGTAATAGATTTCTGAGCGGCTCGTAGAAGTTTCTTTCGTCGATTTGCTTCTGCACGCTCCTCTGCCTTCTCCTTCTCCAACAGTTTCTCCCACATCTTTTCTCGCTTCTCTTGCTGTCTTCGAGATGCTCTCGAACCTTGATGAGATACTTCAACTGCAATGTTCTGCTTTTTTCTTTTCTTCTTGGGAGGTAGAAAGAGTTGTTCAGTGATTCTGGCTTCTTCGTCTCGCATTGTTTGCTCTATTCGCTTTTGCTCTTCTCTAGCCGCATCATCGCAATCGACTGTCGGAAATCGATATCTGTCCGACGTCACCATCTTTATCAGCGCGGCTAATGTTGGATGCTGCTCCCATGCGACGCTTCCAACCTTTTCAGGAGCCGCTCCACAAATAATCAAGGCAATAACTGTCACACGCCACCACAACCCCGCATACGCAAGCCGAGTGATGCTTCGGTCTTCTGTCACGTCCCGTGCATTTATTTCACACTGTACCATTTTCATTGGACCATCCGAGAGAGTATCGCCGATTTTTTTCGGAGGAAGATATTCCGCTAATTCGTACAGTTTCCAGAGTATGCCGGGGTCTTCGAGACATAGCCGAGGCTTACGTCCTATCCTGCAACAGTGGAAGAGATGCTCCAGCACCACCAGTGCAGTGTCTCGGGCCATCGATTTCTCTCCCTTTGTAGCATTCCCTAGAACTACCAAAACAGTATCGTCGTCTAGGTCCGCCCCAAGGTCGCAACACAAATCAATCCTTTTCGCGAAATCATGCCAATCAGAATCACTTTCAACTGAGATACCATCAGGCGAAAGAAAATGTCGCAAAATGACAGAATCCGATGTCTCCATAAAGAGGACACAACGCATGACATTCTGCCAATGTGGGGTAGCTTCTTCGTTTAGCCCATCGAGCACAGACTTATAATTGGTTGGACCGGCTCCAGCAATTTCATTTTCTTTGCCGTTAGGATGATAGGTCTCATGATGCCCATTCATATGCTGGCTTGATGTTGGAAACATTGGTGCATAATCATTGCAGAACCACCTGAGCATCAGCTTGCGACTCTCAATGATTCTTTCTCGTATTTTCCGGGACTTATCTTCCCGTTGTTTCGATCCCTTTGCAGAATTCCCGTCATTGTTAGCTGGATTTTTCGCTTCTGAGGGGTCCACCAACAGAGTTGCTAATTGGAACAAGAGACGAGCTTTGTTCTCTTCGTCTTCTACTGTCCACGAGCAATCAGAATCAACCTGAATCGACAGAATTTCTTTCATGACCTCCAAAGAATTCAAGGAATGTCCAAACTTTTTATGTATAGTCCGAATCAACGCAAGGATCCTTTTGACAAGCTCGGGCTTTGCCGGAATGTCCGTTGCCCTCGGAGGTTGGATCAGCATTCCTACGAGCGACGATGCTATTCCAATAGCTTGAAGCTCCCTCGGTAATGTTCCATGCACTGCATGTATCATGGAAACATGTTCCGAAAAGGATGCAGTGGCTGTATCTAAGGACAATAAGATCTCCCTCAGCAAATGACTGTAGATGTGGTTGGCAACTGCAACAGTTGGAATCGCCTTAGCGACAGCAGTCAAATTTTCGATATGGCAGTTGAGCTGGTTCGCTTTCAGTCTCATTGACAATATGTTATCAAGAGCATCCAGGTCTTCCCGCAAAGGCGGGTCGGCATTCTTCATAGCATTTACCGTAGCTGAGAAAAGATTCCTGGCAAGGCCAGACAAGGCTGGCGATTGAAGCCACTTTTCAAGATTCTCTGTCACTAAACTTCTCACGTTTGGGATTGCTGTAAACGAAGGGAGACACTGAAGTAGCCCGGAGTTCTGTTTCGATTTGATTTCCAATCTGTCAGTTAGTTTCGACGATATAGCAAGATGGGCATATTGCAGATTGAGACCAAAGAAACGCTGCCGCACTTGAGCATACTTTAGATAACTCGGTCTAGTTGGGTATGTCAGCTTGAAAGATGGCGGTGGCGGTTCCGACGTAGAAACGTTAGGACTCACATCACCACCCACGATGTCGCTGCCATCCACGGACATCTCCTCCATGAACACTTCCTCGTCTTCCCCAGAAGATGACGAAGATCCATCACTATCATTTGAGTTTTTGTTCGAAGACGTTGCCAAAGCGACTTCTGCGTCTTCCCCAGAAACGGAGCCACCTCCGTTCGACGCCTTCTTAGTCGGACGATTCAAAGTTGGACTGGTAGACGTTGACGACCCTGGCTGGAACATCCCAGATACCGATCCGAACGACGTTGATCGCCCCCTAGGTGCTAGTGTCACTACATCCCTCGAAGCAGTGCTTGTCAGGCTCCCCCTTCGCATTGCTTCTTCTGTCACTATGGGTATAGTTGTAGGTGGCGAGTTTTTCCCCATTTCGTTTGATATGTCGTAGAACTTTGCAACCATCAACGCTTCCGCTTCCACTCCTTCACCATATGGGGATCCGTTGCTGTCTGTCTCCCCAGTCTCCATGTGCGCTAATTCTAGATTATGTACGAGCGGTTGACACGCCGGATCATCTACCCACAATCTAGCCCCGAAAGAATCTTCAGCATATGCTTCTAGAAGTGGAACTGGCCAATGGTCGAGCGGTTCGAAAGCGACATATAAGATCGTTGCAGCTATGACACGGATATTCATTTGAGGTTGCTGACTTTGTTGATGTTTGGGCTGGGTGCTATTGGTAACTGGATTGACAATTCGCTTCCCACCATAGGGTGACTGCCCAAGAGCTAGCTTGGCGTTCTTGGGTGTGGAACCATCCATCGCGGTATTAAATAGGTCAATAGAGTGGTTTCGTTTTCGAGCTCCTGTTGCATACAGGGTATTGTGAGAAGCCAAAGATGCATTGGCAGGATCTGGACACTCGGTGGTGGATTTCAAGCAAGAGACCAATGCCTGAAAGAACGTTTGGGTATGCACCACTGCTGTCATCGCGGGGATTTCGCTCGGTTTTGGAAATGGAGGCGCTGCAGCAGCTTGACTGATTTTGTTGTGACGTTTTCTGTGATGACGATGAAAATCATTTGCAGCAGCAAGAAGGACGAGTTAGCAGCGACGAAAGTACGACTTGCGAGATGCAACCCGAACCCTTTCGATGTACGTACCGAAATGTGGAAATGGCATCTTGGTCAACCGACAGATGCTGCAAGAAGGCGATTGAAGAGACATATAGCTCCCCTGCTTCCTTGGGATCCAACGCATAAAAGCTGGGCAAAGCCTCCAGGTTTTTTATGCAATCATCCAGAGGCAGAATGGTAGTCTTTTTCTTCCATTTTGGCGCCATTGTCACGTCGCCCCGTTTCACAGAGCCGAACTCTGCGACGAGAAGGATGCGCAACAACAATCGTCGATGTCTCGTCCGTCCGTGGCCCCTTTTGAAAATCCTTTGTATATCAAAGGACCAAGTTTATTATACCAATTGATCCTTATTTTCAATTCTAAGCTAAAAACAACTGTTTGTATATTACTGTTGTTAATAAGTATTGACGGCTAGGCAGTACTTACAGTGAACGGGAGTACCGGTACGATCGTACCACGTACCGGGTACTACCGGTACTCCAGTAGACAGTATCATAGATGAGAGCTCGAATCTTTGTACATCTGTCCGTATGTCTCACCTTCAGAAATTTGCATCTTGTGTATCATATATCTTTTGGCTTTGTCATGGCAGCCAAAGATCGATTGCAGTTAGTTTTCAAATGCAAACATCACCGTCGCTTTTGTCAATAGAGAATTCGCTTGACATACATCTATCAATAGAAAACTTCTGCCTATTCCATCGTACTACACCCCAAAACCCTCGATTCTACCAATATGAGTGTGTTACTTCAAGATCAAGTGATTTGCTTGATTGGTGCTTCCTCTGGCATTGGTGCCGCTATTGCTCATGCTCTTTACCGACATGGTGGAAAGGTTGCCATTGGAGCTCGTCGTCTGAACAAACTTACTGAGTTAGTGCAAGAATGTACCCAGAAGTATCCCGATTCCAATGGTTCCTTGTTTCCACTGGAATGTGACGTGACGTCGCGTGAATCGGTCCAAAACTTTTGTGAACAAACATGTAAACACTTTGACGTTTGTTCGATTGATACTGTGATCAATTGTGCCGGAGTCATGTATTTTACCAAAATGAAGAATGCCGTCATGGATCAGTGGGACCAAACCATCGATGTGAACTGCCGCGGTGCCACCAACTGTATGGGTGCGGTCTTGCCTCAAATGGTCCAAGCCAAGAAGGGTAAAGTGATTTCAATTACCAGTGATGCGGGAGTGCGGGACTTTCCCAATTTGGCAGTCTATTGTGCTAGCAAGCGATTTGTGGAGACCCTGACGGAAATCACAAGACGAGAATTGGTTGGTACAGGCGTTACGCTCCATACCATTCAACCTGGTGACGTAAAGGGTACCGAATTGATCATGAAAAATACCGATATGGAAGCGGCCGAGACTATGGGAGTTTCCATCGGTAAACCAGTTGGTGAAGGATTTACTCGAGAGCAACTACTGGATCCAAGTGACGTGGCCGACGCCGTCCTCACCATTTTGAAAGCTCCTCCTCACGTGGCCATTAACTCGATTCTAATTGAGCCCAGAGATCAAGAATGAAGGCATAGGATGCTTTTTGGTGTTGCCAAGATGACTGAAGAAGTAACCAGTAGGTTCTACTCTACTACTCCGGGTACCCTGAAGCTACCACTTCACAGTCAGTAGCCTTGTCTGGTTTAGTTGTTAAACGGAAAGAGTAGGTAGTTGGTATAATAGCAGTGTTTCTGACAAGTGAACGCAACTATCCACCAGTCGTGCACCTGTCGTGTGGAACTCTCCGACGTGACGACCTTCATCACTCTGGACTCTGGACTACGAGTACCAGCTACACTACTCTAGCTAGGTAGTAGTATCATACATACGGTATCATAGAAGCTTGCGGTGTGCACGAGCGAGCAATGTGCTAGTGCCAATCTCATTTTTCTTGGTCAATGGATCGGTCATCCAAAAGTTTATATAACTCATTGCTCGCCACAGTAGTGTACTTAGGACGACTTCGCGCTGGGTGACTTCTCGATCTTGCACTATTTGAACCAAATTTCGGCTTCCTACTGGAGCAAGTATCATACTTTTCCAGCTCCAGTTACCGTAGTACCTACGTAGCAGTAGAGTGATACGAAAACAAGTGTTGTGCCGGTGCGAGGAAAGCACCCACCACCGAAAGAACGGAGCCCGTCAAAACCGTTATTTCGACAAACAGAGAGTAGTGTCACAGAGTCTTCATCAGACTGCTCTGTAGGTCAGCCCCAATAACTAGAACTGCTTTTGGTGAACCATGGCTTCTACCAGTTTGGATGTACCTTTTGCCGATGATTCGTCTCTACCTGAACATCACAGTGCTATGGTCCCTAAAGATGACAATTTTGACGAGGAAGACAATCAAGCTCCGTATGTTGCCATGGAATCTGAGAACAATGTCAACACGCCACCTCGAACGGTCAATTCAACATCCGAACATGATGAATACGTGTCCCTCAATATTTCTCGCGAGTCGGACGAAGACAAGGAAAAATCAGTATACCACAAGACGACCAAGGTACGAGGATAGCAGTTCGTTGGATGACAGAAACTAGGCAAATCATACTCAGCGTTGTACCTCTCTTCGTTTCATAGCAATTGGCCAAGGCATATGCCGCAATTATGAAAGAAGAGGCGGCATTGACCAAGACGATTGCAGAAATTCGACTGCCGGGACCCATACCAGAATCCGGAATGCGAGATATTGAACAAACCTTGATGGGAGATTATAAAGACAATTATTACCAAGAGAAGGGAGCGCTATTTTGGATGCCTGAGGCGGGTGCTTTTGAGGAGCGATTGAAAAGATCCAAAGTCGATAACTTGAATCTGGATTCTACAGCGAGACGATATCGATTCCTTGTCCCTTTCATAATCAAAGCGGAGTTGAGTCCAGGATTAGCTTTTGCAGAAAGCATGCTTACGTGGATCCATTTCTTGACTCGTAAGTACAAGCATGATGTCAAGTCTGCATCAAACTATTTTCCACTTTCTCTCATTGGGTTACTGTCACGCAGTTTTGTCGCTACTTTTTAGTGGCTCCAGTATCGTTGCATCGATTGTCGGCGGATTCTCCCTCTTTGTGTCCTTGACCATCACACAGTTTTGGTATGGTCTGTCGAGGTATCCCAGTGTGTGGAACAATATGGTGCCTCGAGGACTTAAAGGCTCGAAACTCGATGAAAACTTTGCCGAGATAAGGGATATATGCAGTTACTTCTGCAATGGACATAACAGGACGAAGCCACAGTTGGGCGCCTTCATCATTTCTTTACCATTTACATTTCTCTATCATTTCAACGCATTTTTGACTACGTTCGCGTATTATTCATCTGGCGTTCGCAAGATCGGAAGCACGCTCCCGCCTCCAATCCCCCTCAGTATCTTTGTGACAAACACCATGATGGTTTGTCTATGGTTCATCGGTGGAAAGGTTGGATTGATTTTAACTACAGCTACGGCAATCTTCAACCAAAACTTTTATAACTCCCTTCTCTTCAAGCGAAGTCTGAAGGATTTCCTGTTGTCCTTTGTTTTTGGTAACATCCTGGTAATCCAGGAAAAGCACCCGGAGAGGATTGGTTCCATGGTAAATGGTGACGAGGATGGCGTCGCTACCCAGAAGCAATTACCATCCGGCATTGATGTCCAGGAAGGAAAGGAGGTAAGAAGCTCACCAAGCCTTCTCGAGAAAGAAGTATCTGAAAACGATGCTCCGGAGGTTGAAAAAAAGAAGACGAACGAGGCGGACGTTTTCAGCCTCTCATCTTCCGCCAACAGTCTTGTTGAGAAAGAGAAGGAAAGTCGAGACCGATTGCTTGTACCTGTGAAAGACGATGGTAGCCCTGTTGAGTCGGATATCGAAAGCAATGAATCACGCCCAATGAATTTAGATTCCTTCTCGAGACATCAGCTGCAGTATTTGGCCAACATCAATGCTGCAAGCAGTGAAGAGGAGGATATGGCAGAAAAAGAACGCCATGTATTGGAACCAAACAGCAGAAGTGTGATGCACGCCTTGCCAAACCATAAATCTGGTGGGGTGCGCTATAGCAACACGAGGGAGACAGACTTAAACGAGTTCCTCAATCCATCAGACATTCATCTGGACATCGAAAATCATCCCGGAACATTAGCCTTCAGAAACATCATCAACGACGCCATTGCAAAATTTCCAATGAAGACATATACATTCCGAAAGCATCATTGGATCATGAGAAAGCTACACGGTCGATACTTTTTTATCAGAGAGGGAGGTAAACGACGACGCAGGCTAGGTCGAGCTGAAATCAAAAAGCAATGCAAGATGTTCCACGACAAACAGACTCTTCTACGCTCAGAGATAGCTGGGATTCTATGCGATCTCAAAGATTTGAGGAAAAATCACACTACTAGCAAAAGCAATTCTGACCACTCCAGAAACTCAAACGCAATTCCTTTTGAAATAAATGAGAAGCTTTCTGGTGTTTTGAAGAAAGACTCCTTCCATGATCGAATGGATCGAAGGTATGTGGTGAATGATTCTAATGTCCATTCCAAACACATCCTTGAAACGGCTTCGACGGCGAAGGATTCGCACGTCGACTCACATGTTGAGTCTTCAAAAGAGTCTACGATTTCAACGTTGACACAAAGCAATGGTGGCTTTACTCCTGAAAAGTCAGGAGCGAGAAGCACTCCTTGGATTAGAGGTCCAGCCGACGAATTGAAGGAACTGAACGAGACAGCCCTTGGGGGAGAATCGTCTAACCTTCGAAATGCAATAAATGGAGTGCTTGAATATACTTCTTGGTTGGAAAATCTAAATCCGCTGCGTGAGTCAACAGTAAATTACAACGAACGAACAGACACGAAGGTACAGACAGAATTAGAAGACGATGATTTGTTGGCGAAGCGTCAACAGTCTGGAATCCTTACAGAAGGTACAGGTGGGGCAAATACTGGTGGAGTGGACAGAGTTAAGGACCCTTATTGGCACACCTTCGTCGAAGAACCGCCAAGGCAACGAAACTTCATCCTGTCGAGATTTCCCAAGAAGGAAACTTCACGAAGAGAGCTTCATACGAAAGAAAGATCAGAGGGTGGTGAGCTACCTCCAAGTACAATTCAATGGGACAAAAATCCCCATCGAAACGTTGCTGGGAATGGCAATGTCCACCCCAATGAGCGAGTCCGTATCTTTCCGTTGTGGAGACTGGCTTTGAAAAAGAACAAGGCAATTGAGGCATCCAGCAAAGGAACAATTCCTTATCATAGCGAAAGTCCGCGAGCCCCGTCCTTCTGGCGAAAGAAAAGGAACAACGAAGTCAACTTTGATGCTAAGCGCGAAAAATCACTAACACCTGCCAGAAAAAAGGATCTACCCCGACCTGCATTCCCCGGGGTATCACCAGGTCTAGTAGAACGGCTTGACGAAGGAAATCGAGAAGGCGTTTTTCCAAGAAGTGTCAGAAAGAGTGCATTGCCTAAATCTCAATGCAAGTCAGTCATAGAGGAACGCCAAGATAATCCGATGATGTCGTTGTCACCTCAGTTTGATGAATTGTTGGATACAATAGATGATAGTTTCTTGCGACAGTGGGAAGGGGAAAGCTTGTCCATGAAAGATACTGCGAGTGGTGGTAGCTCTAGGTATCAGGGCACGAATCCTTATGTAAAGGCACCTGTAATTGAATCTTTGGGATACTGTACCGGTAACGAATGCGGTGCGTTCAGAGCTTGTGCCCTGCCCAATGCTTCAACAGACATCGACGACGATATCTACGAGCACAACGAGTGAGATGGAAAAGTAAAAGTCGTATTTCAAGATGCGATTGTGTATAATTAGTTACTCATGTTAAGTTTGTTAGTGCTGAACGCTCTTTAGGATGCGAAGGAAAGTTTCCAATCTCCCAACATCTATCGAGGTAGGAGAGAAGCCACATAACCGCTTTCCATGCCGCATAATTGCCATCTTGTGAAGGGCATGTTTGGGGGTTGCCACGATCTCGACTTTGTTGATCTCATATGCTTTCACTCCCTCGAAGAATGGCATTTCAGACAACAAAACTATAGTGTTTTGTGTGATACATGCTGTCCCAAACTTCGTTTTGAATTCTAATAGCGGCACTTGAAACGATTTTCTACCTGTTGATGTGAACGTTACCCCTGCACTCTCGCGATTTATCCAGTTTCCTTGCGGACGTGCAGCATCTTTATTGGATGCTTGTTGAGCGATTTCGTGCCATCGCTGCACCTCGCTCTGTAGTCTAGGTAGGCCATCCCAGGCGACAGGGGCACTGGATAGCTTACGCACTAGATCTTTCAAATACAATTGCTGCTGCGTCAGCCGAATCATAGCTTCGCGGTTGCGACGCTCCAAAAACTCTTGCTGATCAGAGTCATTGGCTTGCTCGAGGGCATCAAAAATATGCTCAACAGCACGTTCGGAAACTTGTAAACTATGGCGTTTGGGATCATAATTCTGTTCCAGACAGATGCAGGTGACAGTATGGGTGACGTCTTGCAGGGCTAGTGTTATGTCGTCGAATTCCCAAGGAAAGTGTGCAATACTGCGCTGTGGAAGCGAGATGGGGCTTTGACCGACATCCAGGGAGTCAGAGGCGTTTTTTATCCTATCGAACAGGTTGTGTTTTGTATCCATGGGGATGTTATAAGTTCGCATCATGACTTGGGTGAGTTGTTGTTCAAACTCCAAATACTCCTTGAAGGAATCATGGACGGCAGTATCGGCTCGGTCTGATTTCCAATGCAAATCTCGTAGCATGCGCTGCTGACTGACTTGAAAAAGCTGGATACAATAGTCTTTATCAAGCGTCGGCTGACAGGGACGCATGCCGAAACGTGACGTTTCATCGACTAGCGTGTTGAAGGTACATTTTTCTAGTTCCAATTCGCTCCAGATTCTGTCCAGTAAAGGCCAGGATTCTTGAAGAACATCGTAGTCTCGACCCGACAGCGACGGAAATACAGGAAGTCCCTCATAGTTTTCATCCAATACAGACGGTGATTCCGTAAGCTTCTCCATAAAGAATCGGGTCGTTTCGCGCGTGGAATTTTTTGGACTGGGCATATCCTGCAGCATGGACGCGGCCATGGTACGATATCGCAGCGAAGCCGCACGACGTTCCAACATCTTATTGCCAGCTCTATCTCTACCACGGTTGATTCTGAATTCTTGCTCCAGTTGTTCCTGTTGCTGGTCTAGTCGTTGCAGGAGTTCTGGTCGTTTGTGAATGCATTGCAACATGGCACAGGCCTCACCAAGTTTGTTGTTGAGAGGCGTTTGTCGTTCTCGAAGAGGTGACTTTTGATTCTGTACTCCTCCGATCTTTTGCAAGACTTCTTCTAGCAAGTGCACCTGGGTAATGTGATAAAATCGCAGCAATACAAGGCGTTCCAAGGTCGGAATCCGTTTGTTGGTAGTAATTTGAGCACTTAACAGGAGCGGGACACTGCCATCGGCACCTATGGCTTGAAAGCAGTTATCAGAGTTTTTTAAAATCTCGTGATGTTTGGGATGGATGACTGCAAAAGCTTCATTCAAGGCCTGAAAGACTTTGATGTGATCACAATCGGGTCGCAACTGAATGGTAACGGTACGCACAGCGAGTGGCTCTTCTCTCATGGAGGAAAGGGACGATGTTCCAACCATCATGTCTTCCAAATCAGCTTGTCGAATAGGTTGACAAAACTCTTTAACGATATTGTGCACTAGACGGTGTTGATGGGGGCTGGGAATGAAATGCTTTGTCCAATCACAGTACCAATAACGTCGACGTTTTAAGGACTGTTCGTCTTTTGGATTGTCATAGTTTTCCACGATGTCAAACGACAGATTCAAATGACGAGCATGCTGTCCAAGTGTGTACAGCACTTCCTCCTCTTCATCACCGTTGGCTTTGTTGCCATGTTTGGACGACGTTGCTACTGTAGCCATCACCTTAGCATTTGTATTCTTTGGACACATCAGACGGTCGAAGATGTCAAACGTGGTCTCACGTTTCTTCACCGATGGAGCTTAGATCAGCGGATAGACTGAGTAAACGAGTAGCCCTTGTAGCAGCCAGAGCCAAATATAGATGCTATTAGCTAGCTAGTATAATAGATGGAGGAAGAGAAGAGGCTTTACGACACTTCTTGCTTCTCTGTGAACAATCAAAACCACGAAATACGGAAAAGAGTTTGAAGTAATCGAGTATGGTCAACAGCTGAAAATTTCGAGTCGTCGGCACGAAAGCCTCATTTTTTCGCGTGCCGCGCCCAAAAAATTGTCTCATTCTACTCTAGAGAGAGAGAGTCGTAAGAGGTAGTACGATGTGAAACCAGTTGAAGTGCTACGGTAGTTAGAGTACCAACACTATTTGCTGAGAATTGATATGAAAGCAAGTAGGGATAAAACCATCATAGTTCCATCGCAGCAGCCAATAGCGCCGCTCCGTAGCTCGCTTCTGTGTTACTAGCTTGCTCCATCCGAACGTCCGGGATTCCTAGTCCACGCGCCAGGATACGACGGCGCAATTGAGTCCAAGTGGGATTGTTACTGCCTCCTCCACAAGAAAAAATCACTTGGGGCAACGGAGCACCGAGCTCTTGCAGGACTTGAAAGCCCTCCATTTCAACCATGGACATGCTCTGTAACAATCCATGCAAGTACTCTTGTCTCGACTCGGGTACTGGGTCCAAAACAGGTTTCTTGCCCGAATCAGCATTGGGGAATCGTTCACCGTTCTTTACCAGAGGGTAATATTGGAATGGACTGTCCACCTCAGGATCGATCTGTTCACTGAGAGTGGCCAACTCTTCGTTGCCGAAGCCAAGTTTCCGCAGGATAGCACAGCCAACATTGCTGGCACCGCCCACCAGCCAGAGATCACCTTTTTCACCAGTCTCACTATCAAAACTGGGATAGCAGTGGCTGTAGACACCGCGATTAGCATCTTCAACATATTGCTGCGACAACAACTTGATGGCGGTAGTGCTTCCCAAGCTTGTCACCGCTGTTCCCAACGACGGTCTTACTCCAGCGGCAGCGAAAAAGGCTGCGTTAGAGTCGGTCGTTCCACCAACCAAAATGGTGTCGTCAGGAAGTCCCAGTCGCTGTGCCATGGATTTGCTAATCTTGCCCAGAGGCTCCCCAGGAGACACCACTTGCATGGGAATCGCACCAACATCCTTGTCCAATGCATTGTGAATCCCAGCATCCAGAAGGCATGCCTCCATCCACGTTGGCCAGGATTTGTTTCGGACATCGTACCCTAACTTTAGACAATTGTGCCAGTCACTCTTCACGGGAAGGCTGTTTTCCATTAGCTTCATGGAGATATAATCCGATTGGTGGCACAACGCCTCGGACTGTTTCCATGGAGACTCGTACGCCCAGCTAAGAAGTTTGGCGAGCGACCCTGTGCGTGCACGGGCAGTATGCCGGGGTGGGACGTGCTTTTCAATACATTGTAAAGCTTGTTCTGCGTACAGATTGTTCTCGTCGGAGGAGGTACTTGAGAGAATGTCGTAATCATACATTCGGGGACGGCGGATGACTTTTTGAGATGATCGATCCACCACCAAGCAACTAGCCGAAGTACCAGAGACACAAATTCGCTTCACAGAATCGAGTCCACCCTCCAACACTTCGGATGCATCCTTTAACAAACTTTCAACGGCATCAAGCCAGGATTCGGCATCATCATAGGACCCGTAATCCTTCCATAATATCGCCTTCGAGTAGATTTCCTCAATCACCTGTGTTGAGGTTGTTTCGATAATGGAGAGACGAGCTCCCGACGTTCCAAGATCAAATCCTACAAATCTGTCGATGCTAGGATTGGTCGCTATAGCCAGACACTTAACGGTTCCAACTCCTAAAAGTGCGAGCGCATAAACTAAACAAAGCAAAAGGTGGATTGGACCAGTGACACGAACACGAGGTCTTTTCAACCTACGTCCCGAAGATGTCTCGTAGTCCTTCCACCCACCTCATAGTAGAAAAACAGCAGTCAGGTGAGTATTCGAACGAGTTTGATGAGACCACGTCCGTGGAACTAGAAGACTTAGAGACTTACTTGTCTGACGGCGGACCCGTGCGTCTATTTCCACTGACTGTGAATGATTCGACTCTTCGTTCCGATTGGAAATGAGAAATGCACACTTCAATTTTCGGACACTGCATCTACAAAAGAATTTTGTAACAAACATGAAGAAGGGCCATTCTTCCATGATTTTTCCCAGTAGATTTGGTACCCCTTCACACATGTCCACCGGATCGAACTTTTTCGTAAGCATACATTCGACAGTTCGCGAAGTTTCTGGAAGGCTTAACTCCTTGTAGCTGCCTTTTCCCAATTCAATAAAAACACTTTCTTCTAGATAACTAGCCAAGAACTTGCCCCGTGAGGAACAATATTCAAATCTGGATGCATTGCTGCTACGAAGACGAGAAGCGACCTGCCATTTAGGGGCAGAATTGCCTTTCGCTCTTAAGTTGGAACGCAGCAGTTCCAAGTCGTTGGTCCGTTGATCAGTTTCTGAAAAAGGCTTGAAGCTGGATTTACTGTCCAAATCGAAATCGCCTGCAGTCTGGCTGACTATTGTGCCAGCTTCTCTTGCAAACAAATCAGTGGATTTCCACTCTCTACTCGCAACTACACCTTGTCGTGTGCCTGAGACTCTGGCATTGCCAACAACCTGATTTATCCATGTGGCTGCAGCCTCTTGAAATTCAAGAAGGCACATTGGCCACAATTGCAGGATATCCGATTCCAAACGCAATGTATTGTCGCCATTCACGTAGAGCACAGATGAAAATGTTCCTTTCGAAATGTCGATGGCTCTCCATGCAGCTCTCTGTAGCACAGCCGAAAGGAATGGATAGTCCACAGTATCACCCGTGATTCGACAGAGATTCGCACCGTCTGGAATGAAAAATGCAAATTGCATGGCGTCCACGATGATCATTTTTTCTGCCACCTCCTTTCTTATAGTGCGTGGTGCATCTACTAAACGGCAACCACTCAACTGCAGAACAAACCGGTTTTCCTGCGAAACATGATTCGATCCCATGGTCACATATCCATGAAACTGTGTGAATCGTTCGCACGGGTCTAGAATCTTTATCAGTTTCAGCACGACGTAGTGACCTCTGGCATTTGTCCGAAAAGGCAAATTTTCCATATCCCAAAAAATTGCCAACGTCTGTTCCGATCGTTCAGTAACTTGTTTGGCAATCCGGACGATATCTCGTGTTGCTAAAAGAGGAATGCCTTCAACCTTTACAACGTCTTCTACGATGCCATCATCGTCTTGCCGACGGAACGAATCACAAGATGTGCCGAGATCTGTGAACGGGTCGGCCAAAAACTTGACACAGGGCTGCTGTGAACCATTTCCCACCCACTCGTCAAACGAGACCACCATAGCGTGATATCGAGAACGAAAATTTAATCTCTGTTTATCCTTTCGCTAGTCGCTTGTGAACGTTACAAAATAGAGGGCGGCTGTTGATGGGTGCAGGAGCCCATTAGATTCTTGAAAGGGAAAAAAAAAACGACGTCCAGGGATTGTGATCGTCACGTCTGCGATCCTGTCATCATGATGGATGCTAGTTAATCGGGCATGGCTTGGCTCTTGGCTCTCTCGTCATGATGAAAGGTCGGGTGTATGATACCGTCGTATCTTTTACTCCGTACAACCTACGACTAGTAGTGCGATCCACCGGTAGGTAGGCACGACTACGGTAGTCGTACATACCACTATTTCTTATACAAGAACTACTTCGAAGTACACCCTCAGCTTGTAACAACACGAAACAAATTATATTTTATTGCTATAGATTTCTCATGCGGGAATCTGTGATCTATTGACTGTTGTTAATTGATAGAACTACAGTTACCCATGGTCTTCGGGAGGAAATAGGTTCAGATATTCAAACATCGGTTTCTGAACTACTAATGCTGCCATCACTTCTGTCACTTTGCTACTGCTTTTTCTGCGCACCTGTCACCCCATTGTACAAAGTTAATGTGGAAATGCCTCCAGCAAGCACACCCATAGGTGTGGGGCCCACTGGAGAAAGGTAGAAGGACATGGTGAGGAATGCAGCCATCATCAAATAGTTGAGTTGTACGAATGTCGTTCCGCTCAAGCGATTTCGATCGGCGGCGTCTTTCAATGTGTACATGATAGAAGCCATTACTCCTAGACGACCCAAGCTTGACAACTTTGACAAAATCATGTAGCTTTTGTTGGTACCTTCTCCGCACGGAAGCATGAAGACTTTCACAAAATCCAACACTTTGATAGCTGTCATGACACAGATAAATGCCGTCCCAATAAGATATCCGATTGACTGTTGTTTGAGAGCAATTGACCCCTGGACGGAAGCCTTCATCCCATCCTTCAACTCTGTCAGCATGAAGCTCATGTTCCTGGACTTGTCCCACCCGACGACACCAAAACAATATCCCTTCACTGCATTTACCAAAGCCACAAAGGCCGGAAGCTTTGAAACAACTCCTTCTGTCCAATGATACATAGGCATGGGTAGCTGAAGCACCGAAAAGATAATCACTGTTAAGTTTAGTCGCTTGTAGGTTTCAGAGGAAAGCCTGTCATTTGATGCCGCTCCAATCAAGATATACAATAATATCGATATCGTGGCTGTCCCTCCACCAAAGATGTAGAATAAGGATTGCGATTGAAAGCCTCTTCTCAGAAGATATAGAACCGAGTTTATCATGTACAGCACGAAGGAAACTTGGTATCCAATCTCAAGCAGTTTCTTTCGTCCTGCAACTTTGTCGACCATTGAAATAGGATATCTGGCGCTCCCCTTTTCCTGTGGCATTTCGTCGGCTGGTAGCATAAACAACCCCGATAATCCATTATTCGAAAGATTTCTTGTATGGTAAAATTCGACAGGAGCGTTTCGCTGCCCAAGTTTACTCGTTGATCCGACTGATACGTTCAACGACAACGGTCGATGGCGGTTGGGGATGAAAAACCCCTTCACACCCACAGAAAAGAGAAGAAAGGTTACTGTCCCAAGAACCATTGTCTTCCGATCCATGACTTTCGGGATATATGTTACCAAGCTGCGATTTGTTCGGAGAGGTGAAATCCTTGCAATTTTGATCATAACATGTACTAGCTAGCTAGCTAGCTAGTAAACAAGTAAAATGACGTCTCTACTACTCCGGGTACGAGATTCAAGATCCATCAATCATCTTCGACTCATCGGACTTGATAGCGGCACTTTGAACTACCAGTAGTCTACCGTAGGTAGCTACCTAGGTACCGTAGCTATCTACGTAGTAGTAGTACGAACTAGTCCGGAGTGCGTGGGTACCGGTAGTGGGGTAGTGGGGTAGGGATGCATAGGGATCAATTGATCTCCGAAGTACCGTACGTCTACGACGCAATGTACGGTAGTTGTAACGGCAGTAGTGGACTACAACAGTACGAAAACGATTCATGTTGGGTTAACAGATTCCCACTACCGGTAGCTAGTCTACGGTAGTAACTTGCATTTCGGGTGGTTGTGTGTTTCGTTGCTCGTAAAAGGAAGTACGCCTACGGTAGAGTAATTTCGACGTAAATAATTCATGATGTTGTGTGTATGTGCGAAACTTTGGAACGTTCTCATGTTTCAGAGGATATTGGACAGATAGTGAACGACATCACGACACTCCTTGAATTGTGTCATTGTGTCCGAATCAGGCCCATAAAAAAGAACGCATCGAAAGCTTCAGAATCCAAACATGGTAAGGGTTTCGTTCTACACACTGACTATTCAGTATAAATAATTCATGTCGATTTCAAGACAGTTTCATGTCGATGCAACTGACACAAGAGAAGTATGCCAAGCCATCGTTTTTACTGTGACCACGACAACTGTCATTATTCTCATGGATTCTGGCAGAAATGAAAGACATTAGAAGCACGATCTTCTTCTTGATTGTCTGCGCGGTCACCCAGCCCGATCACCGTCAATCGCAATATCGTTGCCGACCAAGGAAATGTGTAGCTTGCCAAAGCTTCTGTTGTTATCGTGGCCGGAAGAGTAGAGAAGACTGTTTCTCTTCGACAATTTGCGTTCTGGTGACATTGGTGGAAAGTCCACTTCATTTCCCCTGCGCAACGGCGACATTGGTGGAAAGTCGGAACGATTTGAGATTACAGCATCGAAACGATTCGGACTTTGTGGTTCACTGGCGATAGTATGCTCATGTGTTGGCTCCGGCTTTTTTGGCATCCTAGTTAAGCTACAGGATCGGGATCGCTCATTCCATAAAACATCGTTGTCGAATCGGGCAAATCGTTTCTTTGGATCGGAGTGTCCCCCTTTGCGGCGACCTTGTGTTGCAGAGTTTCCACAATAATCTTTGTTGCAGCGTGAAGGAGTCTTTTCGTCCACCTTCAAACGCCGACTGACACCACCTACCAATCTGCGTTGGTGAACAGCAACAGGTGGCTCACTGTTGGAACGCAATCGTTCAGAGTTTTTCTCGGTCTTAAGGTGCGAAGGGTTCACTGGAGAGCGTTGCCATACTACCGAGAAAAGGCCGTCATCTCTCAACGAGCTAGACTTCTGTTTTGGCATGGACGGAGGCTTCGTGCGATTGCATACAATCTCGTCTTTCAATGACTTCGACTTTCGTTTTGGTGTGGACGGAGGCTTCATATCACTGAATACATTCTTGTCTTTCAATGACTTCGACTTTCTATCAGGATTGGCTGGAAAATTTATATCACGCACCGCTTTCTTTCCATCACTTAGTGATCTATCCATTGTCCCGATGATGGTTCTATCCATGTCAATTTTCAACAAACAAAGATTTTGCGATCGAAATTGTGAAGGGCGTGACAGTAATATCTCGCGTGACTTGGCTGGTGATATCATCGATCCTTCTCTCATCGGAGCCTTGGGGCGGCCTGTTTTCGTACCTCCAGCAGAACCATTCGATAATCTCCCGGTGCAAGGTGACATGGCTCGTCCACCGGTTGTTGATGAAGGGCTCTTTGCCTTAACAGCTGACCTTGAAGATATGCATTTCCCTTCGTCGTCGAGGCTGGAAAAGAGTGGCAGGGGGATGTAGGGCGATGGCGACTTCTTCGATGTAGGTGGACGCTCCTCAGAACTCCGTCGACTTTTCGTTGTAGGACTCCTTGATGCAGGAAGTGTAGGCTTTGATGATGACTGGTGAATTACTTCCCTGCCCTTGGAAGAGTGGGCTTGTTCCTTGTATCGTTGGCCATCTCCTCTATCGCAAACAATATTCGAAACTTCATCCCAGAGTCTTTCTCTAGTCCCCAAAATCGAGTCCATGTCCAATGATTGGACTGCTTCTGTGACCAAATGCAAAGCACTGTCAGCGGTTTTGAGATTGTTCTCTCGTGCATACTTTCTGTACGAGTTCGACGTGGGGATATAGCAAGCCGCATCGGAGAGGAGAGAGCTGGAACGACGTGGAGCACTTTGACTCAGCAAGTCACTGACCCGAGTTGGAAGTTTGGACATCACGCAAGATTGGAGCTTCTTAGATTGGGTTGACGCATCTGTAGCTGTAGAATCAGTCCATTCCCGTTGCACCAGTGACAGCTTCGGGATTGGAAAAAAAGGAATCGAGTGAGGTGAAGATCTTGGTTCGTCATTTTTGTCTCCTCCACTTTTACGGGGAGAGATGAATAATTCATTCGAATTCTCCTGCTGACATGAATACTGAAATTCCTTTGGAGCTGGGCGGTGTCCAAGCATACAACTGTGTTCCTTCCAGCCGCACATTCCTAAGTGATTATAGTATGGACCGTGTCCCTGGGAAATGGTGACGTTCCCATTAAAAACAGTTGTCAACCCACGTTGCGATTCGACTGTGGCCTTGAAAGGGTTGAAAGCGGTTTCAATCGAAAAGACAGATTCACCGTCGAAAGACGACTCCAAGATGATGTCGTCGTTATCTTGGTAAGCCAGGTTCTGCAATCTCACCATTTGCTTTTTCTTTGCTGGGGAGATCAAGAATTGGAGTACGGATCGATATCCTTCCAATTTTATGATGTAGTGCTGGAAGTACTCCATACTCCGAAGGACTCCTACTACTATCATTTATTACTCGGAGTACCATTTACGAGTACGATAGGCGGTTACCTGTACAGTTGGTGGAAGCGCAAGATCGTAGTGCTCCGTTTCCCTGTGATCATTCCGAGAAAAGATGAGAAAGCCTTTTTATTTAATTATATTGTAATATATATTATAGAAGCAAGATTAGATGCGGGAAGGACAGTTAGAAATGGGGAGGATAGTTTTACTGTTTAGCGTTTGTTCCAACTTACTGTTAACCTGTTGTGGCAATAGTGCCTCTTGGGTATCCCTGTTTTTGATCACTTGACGACGGCGTAATAAGTTGAGGACTTCACACGAAGATCATCGATTTACTGTAACAGTTAATGAAGATGGAGCGGCATTTCCAAGAACATCGTAAAATGTCATTGACAATTTCTCAATCTGACACGAATCGTTGATATTCCTGATATATGACCTGCAAAAGTCCATGCCCACTGTCCCGTTAAATAAGACCGCAAATTTGAACAATAGTCTTACTCGGAATAATATTAGACTGCGGTATCATACCGTTACAAGTCTACGGTATTACTCCACGTATTGTTTTCTCAAGAGTTTCTACTCCAGGCATATTTCCGCTTCCCGAATTGTATTCATTTTTATTCGTACTACGTACGACGTAATCCGAAACACTCGGGCCGGTGGCCGGTAGTCTAGCTAGAATACCGGTAGTATGCGTACGGTATTCCCCGACGCCGCCTCAGCTTTGTGTGATGCCTGCAACTCTGGTCTTGTGTCTGACCTTCGTCCGTCTACAGCTCGAATCCCGACATCCCGACTCCAAACACCACCGTAGTCCAACGGCGGACAAGACCCGAGACCCGAGCATGCAGGCAATGATATGCACTTCCCTTGCCTGCACGCTTCTAGCTTGTCGTACCCGACGCCGCCTCAGCTTCTCTGCAATCCCAGTGACGTCATGTGCACGACAGCTCTCTAGGTACGTACGTATGCCACCATAGAGGTGCTAGGTTGCTACATATGTGGTGGCGTAAACGTAGTGTCTAGCTAGTAGGTAGAGAGACAAGGGAACGAAATGTAGCTATGGCGAACTAACATGAGTTGCCAGTATACACTAAATGTATACCCAGTCGCCGCCTCGGCTTCCACAACTCCTGTGGTGTGGGTGTGCAATACGCACTAGGTACCGTAGTCTAGTAGGTAGGCAGTCCTGGCGGACCACACGCTAACCTGCGCCTGCTCGCGTTGTACCTAATCTAAGGATGCACCCGGGTTAGTTACAACGAGTCAGCTGTTGTGTGGAAAAGTAAGAGACACACAACGGGGGATTGCCAGGAAAAGCTAGTTGACTAGTACGGGGAACTGCACGCTTAAGTGTCCTAGTGGGACCCTAGCCTGTGCAGTTGCCAGTGCACACATCCTGCCACAGAAATGCAACGACTCCAAAATGAGGGCACCAAACGAGGAAAACGATGCGCCACACCAAAAGGAGTTGCAGTAGCCGGGGAAAAAAAAGAAGAAAAAAGAAGAAGAAAAAGGGGGAGATATGCAACTAGGAGTTAATATCCGTTTCACATCACCTTGAGCAGAGAGGCTTTGAAGACAGCTTCATTTTGCTGCTTGGACACAACATGTAAATTACGAGTATACATAAGCCAGGTTTCTGACTTCCAACGAAGCATTTGTTGAATTTGATGGGATTCGAATCCCATGGCCTGCAGGATAATACAAGCCCCGACACGGAGTGAGCGTGCCGAAAATTTTGTAAGAATGTCCTTGTGCTTGACACTGTCAAGTTCATAATACTCTGCAGCGGTATCTCGCATGGCTGTTTCAATATCTGTAGAAGTAACGTAGAAAGATTGGTCGTGGTATTGACTCCAATAGCAAGCCAATGGGATATTGCTGGTGAATCCTTGCATGTCGACAAAACGCCGGATGATACGGATACAATGGTGAACACAACAGAGGCGGTTGTCTTCGTCATTGCGGGTGAAGAGTTTCTTTTCGCCGTGGTCACTATTCTTTTGCATGCGCCAGCGGACAGTGACAGAAATAGCCGATTCGGGGGACTGTAGGACCGACAAGTGCAAAAGTGGCCGTCCATTGTTGCACTTAAATTGAACATCATCAAGACAAAACGCCGCCGGATTGTTGCGGACATTCCGTTCTGGTTGATTGAGCTTGGTGTGGCCGAGGTCTTGGGCCCATTCAGCACGACGAAATCCACCATGCAACGCCACAACAAACCAGTCTGTAATGGCCTGATGTTTGCCACGAAAGGGCAAATGGGAACACTTTTTCATGAGAGCAAGTTGGAGAACAACTGTCCACCCCTCCCGACGGTCCGGGACGTCTTCCCAACGCTTTTGCTCCTTCAGAACTTTCTCAAGGGGTGAACAGAGAGAATCAGACCCCTTTTCCTTGCGTGCATCACGCCCAGGTTCTGAATCAAAGATGGCAATCAGGGAAGCGGCCGCAATGAGATACTTGCGAATGGTGCCGGTCCGCAAGGTGAGCGAGGAGAGTGAATGCCCTGTCGCCAAATGGCATGCATGCCATCACATAGTTCATAGTCTCCAAGGAGAGTTTGACTACAGGGAAAAGGGAGTTATAGAGGTGTGATGCTGTAGGAACCAGATAAAATGAAGTCGCATGGAACGAAAATACCTTTGTTCTTTGGGTTTCTTGGCCGCTCCCAATTCGCATTCAAAGACAGCATCGAGCATAGGGCCGATAGCAGATCGTGCGACGGAAGGAAGACTGTCCAAGATCCGAACTCGTTTCTCTTGAGACATACTTGCTTGATGTGTGAAAACACATTGCGGTGAAAGGGAGCAGAAAGGGGAGGAGAGTAAAGATCACCAGGCCGTGAGAGGAAATCAGCTACAACATTGTCAACTCCAGCAATGTGAGATGGGGAAGTGCCAATGGGAGAATGGAGGCGCATTTCTGCAAAAAGGCGAAGCAGATTTTGGCCCGTCACTGATCCCGTGGACATTTTTTGACACCATGAAATAGCAGAGGTGTTGTCACAGGAAATGGCAGCCATGGGGTGCGGAGGGAATTGATTCTCTCTCCCGTGATACCACTCGGAGAGGATTACCGCCGCCACAATAATGCCAATAAATTCCAGACAGATGATATGCAGCTTGTCCCAGTGTTTCTGCGGCAAAGTTGCACGCTTCCACAGTCCTTCCGACAAGGGAATAATGCTGATGATTTTCAATGTGGGAATGCTGACACCAACCGCCTCCTCTGACGAGTCCGTGGAAAACGCAAAGGCAGGATCTCTTTTTACAACATGTCCAATGGGTTGTTCCCAAGGTAGCCCGCTCTTCGGGTAGTCATAGATAATCCGAATTCCGCGGCGAACAGCGGTGTCGACAGAGACCTTCCAATTGTTGCGCCAAACAAATTCTGCATGAATTCGACATTGCATACTGGAAAGACAGTCATGGAGTTGACGCAGCAAGACCTTTTCGACAGCTGAAACACGCTCTTGAACTTGGATGGAACGCTTGGCAATGCCATACGTCCTGCGAATACAATCTGCAAGTAAAGAACGGAGATTCAATAAGTGGACACGGGCCCATGAAAAGAATTCACTGGCATTATCTAAGAGGCCATAAACAGATGCCAATTCCTGGATAGTTGCCCGTGCGAGCCACCCTTCCTGTTCAATAAACGACAGGATCTTGTCGCGACGGCGTGAGGCAAGAGTTATAACCATACGACGGGTATCCACATGGTGGCCCAGCACGTCTCGGATCTCATCAAAGGCCAAATTCATCTTGTCCATAGATAGGATATGCTCCTGACGTTCATGCTTTGGTCCAAACACATCCTCAAGTGCAATCATGCTTGCGGCCGCTGTCAGTGGCATATGCTCGATTGTGTCGCAAACAGACAGTCATCTACCTGGTGCCGATAAGGAGGGGGGCGGGAACAGGACACCATAGTTGCATGAATCAGCGTTGGCAGAAGAAAAACTGCCGTAATCCCGAAAGGTAGCCTCGTCCGGAAAGGACATCTTGGCAATGAAATGGCGGGCACGGTGCAGCACCTCTTCTTGTTTGTGCAGCCGCAGGTAGGGTGCATGCTGCTGTCGTGCAATAGCAGGAAATTCAAAGTTGCCGGGAGTGGCCGTGTCACCAAAGGTCTGTCCAGTGGCAAAGCCAAGATATCCATCCACCACAAAATCGTGGAGCGAAACCATCCATGGATTGTACTTGATTAGACGAAAGGCACCCGTGATGTCATTATCGCCTAAAAGGATCTTTTGATTTGGATAGGTAATGCGGAGATTCCAAATCCAAGATAACAATCGAAAAAATGAACCTGGAAAGACGACCGGTGGCTCGCTCGACTTGTTGGTCCAGTCATTGATAGCCATGGAATCAGGGAGGGGGTGGAAGGAAGAATCGAAGACTGGCCGAGATTGCTTCCAGGGGTTTTCAATATCCACAATGCCCAGGGGTGTGACATGCAAATCCGGAATAAATGGGAGGAGCCGTTTATCAATTGCAATGGCAAAGCCTCGTTGCAAATCCTTCACAAAGACTTTTCGTAATTCGTCTGGGTGGGAGTTGGCAGAGGCGTGGTTCCCATACCGGAGAAAGGCAAGAAAGTTATCCTCGGTGGACGAGCCCTGACAGTGTCTGGGGGCACCATAAACAAACACACAGTGCAGCTCCTGGAGGATTTCTGGGTCGACATTTGGTTGCAGCGTCTGAAGAATCTTATCGACATCACGAGTTGATCCCAAATGTGGGTCTCCAAGGAAACGAACAAGTTTCGGGATCGAGAAACCGCAAAGGAATAGGCCTGCAGTGGTTGAATGAACACGCTGCTTGTTCACAGTGGTTTCGGTCGCATAATCGGCATACGAAACAAATCCCCGTGCATATTCCACATTGTGGTGTGCGAACTCCATCTCCAGTGACACGTAAACACCCACCAACGGACATGCGGCGGTAAGCAATTGCTAATCCCTGTGCGATGTCCTTAAGGACCTCATCCGCATGGATGTGTGCCTCCTCTAATTGCATAGGGGGCACCGCCTTGTCGTCACTCAGAGACAAAATGTTCTCCAATTAGAAGCGAAAGCAAAAAAACCTGCTATGGCATCCTGAATGGTGACCAAGACATTGTGCGGGACACATTTTGCCGTGGCCGTCTGGCGGGTAAACCAGTTTTGCATAGGCCCATGCGTCAGCAACTTCACAAGGTCATAGAGGAAGGAATGAAGATTCGATTTGTCACAATTGGTATTCACAAAGGTGAGGAAACACATCATATTGAAGAGGGCATGGACAACGTCATCGATCGACTTCTGCTCCCCCATGACAAACAACTCCGTCGTCTTCTTGGCTTTGTTTCGATCCAATTCGACATGGAGATCCTGGCGATTGGCAAACTGTTCCCCAGTGACGCGCTTCTGGAAGTGGAAGTTGGTAACCAACACAACCAAGAAGCAAAATACGGTAATCTTGTACCCAAAGGAGGATGACTCCGAGACAATGGAGTCGTTGAGTACCGTAAATTCTGCAATCGCATTTGCAAAAAGGACATAGAGTTGCTCCTTCGTCCACTTCGACGCCATGGCAGCCAACGTTCCTTCCTTGCGCTGCTGCTCGATATGGAAGTGTAAGGCAGAAGCCAACTTCGTTTCCACGGATCCGTTTGTTTGTCTCCTTGAGGATGAGCGCAAACGTTGGATTAATGGATCCTGGGATTACCATCGAGGCATTGGTGCCATCCTAGGTATCCACACGACTGCCTACAAGCTGCCACAAATGAATCGAGTTTTGGATCAAGTCTTTGTTGCTTCCATCCTTGGCAGACTTGGTAGCACTGCTGAGGTGGGAGATAAGCTCCTTCGTCAAATCAAAATGGCTACCAGGGTTGCCCGCTGCAGGCAAAGGAGAGCCCGAGGCAGCAAGTTCCTCCGCCGTCAACTTGGTCTTGTTGTACCAAGTAAGGAGCTTTTGGTCTTGTTTGGTGGAAATGACAGGCCAGGTGCTGGTGAGGAGAGAGTGTTCCGGGTGGAGTGGAACCATCTCGACGTGGATGCTACCCTTGGCACAGCGCTTTTCCCAATTGTGCACCTCGTCGAGAACCACCCCATTGCCCGTAAAAAGCAAATTGTTGGTAGGGGTAGTAACAGGTTTCCCACCATTATGCTTGAAAAGGTAGTGCATTGCTTCCATCCAAAAAGGGAGGGGGGGCCACCATGCCTTGCCTGCAGGAGGGGGGGGGACTCCATTCGAAATCTTGGCAGAAATGGGCAAGGAGTAACCGAGGGGAACCGGCATCATCTCGGGAAGAAGCACAAACGCGGGGAGATCGTCGTCCATGGCTCCTGGGAAGCCCAACTCGTCATTCGAGTTGGTGGAGGTTTTGTGGACGGCGTCCGGAGTAACGTTCTCCAAGGCCACGAAACTGTTCTCACGGATGCGGGCGATTGAAGCAATGGACACGACGAAACCGTCGAGTGGGTTTTCTCGGTCATGTCGAGCAGCGATATTGCCGTTGATGCGGTCTGACAAGAGGCCTACCAACTGGAGGTTGTCAGCGTTCCCACCCTCGGGGATGACCATTGTGTGAGAATGAAACATCCCATTCTTGTGCTCCTCCGTAAGGTAAACAAAGGAGACTTCCGGGTTGTTGAAAATGATATCGTTTCAGATGGAACGAGAGCCCTTGGAGGCGATGTTCTTGAGGAGCTTTTTGATGTTGTCTTCCGTCGAAGGAAACTTGACGTCGTCCAAATTCCAATGGAGGAGGTGTCCACGGGAAGTCGCGAGCTTGAGAGCGTCAACGGTGAGGAGGGGCATCTTGGGGAGGGCGGAAGCAAAAGTGGTATCGAACGTAAAGTGCTTTGGAGGATTCAAAGTGGAGTCCAAGACAGATTTGTGAGAGGTTCCTAGCTAGACTGAGTAAATCAGAGCAAGTTCGAGTGGCGTTGCGAATTCGGAGATCTCTCGATCTCATCTAACGCGAAACGTCAGTCCCATGGGTCCGCGACCATAGAAATGAAAGATCGGTGTCTGGATCACGTGATGTGCCGTCTTGTTGTGGGGAGTTGTGGGAGTCCCCAATATCATGTCGTACTGTGGAAGGCATAAATAGTGCAAGATAGGACAGGACAGAGGTCTTGGGTCTTAAATATATCGTTCACATAGGTGAAAGAGGCAGTACAGGAGTCTAAGGGGGTAGCCGGCCATCGTAGGTTCGTGTGGAGTTATTACGTCGTACTGGACATTGCCAGTCATGCGACGGACAGACAACCACTCATGCAACCGAATACAACAGCATGGAATTGGCCGAAAATTTGGTGGCGATGACGGTTGCCGGCGAGAAAGGGTTTTGTTCGTGGGCTAAACAGTATCCCAAAACAGGAAAGATTTTGGTATCCAAAGGTAGTCGAATATGTTGACGTCATGTCGAGAGGGGAACCATGGGTGCGGCCGAATAAGCAGCACTGCCGGAGCGGGCGGCGTCGAAAGCAGCCATAATTGCCGTAGTATAAAGGATAGTCCCGTAGGATTATCGAAATGCCGAGAGGGGCTATTAGGCCGGAGTGGGATACCATTGCCAGAATAAGGGCAAAATGGGGCTGGAGCAAGCCACCGTTGTTGAATAAACGCCAAATCGGGCTGGAGCAAGCCGTCATTGTGCGATTTGAAAGATAGTCCCGTAAGATTATCGAAATGCCGAGGGGGGCTAATGGATCCGGAATGGGATACCACTGCCAGAATAAGGGCATAATGGGGCTGGAGCAAGCCACCTTTGTTGAATAAACGCCAAATCGGGCTGGAGCGAGCCGTCATTGTGCGATTTGAAAGATAGTCCCGTAGGATTATCGAAATGCCGAAGGGGGCTAATGGATCCGGAATGGGATACCATTGCCAGAATAAGGGCATAATGGGGCTGGAGCAAGCCACCATTGTTGAATAAACGCCAAATCGGGCTGGAGCAAGCCGTCCTTGTGCGATTTGAAAGATAGTCCCGTAGGATTATCGAAATGCCGAGGGGGGCTAATGGATCCGGAATGGGATACCATTGCCAGAATAAGGGCATAATGGGGCTGGAGCAAGCCACCATTGTTGAATAGACGCAAAATGGGGCTGGAGCAAGCCACCATTGTGCGATTTTCACCGAGGGTTGTCGATATCGTTGCCAATGGGAGGCGATGTCGACAGGATGACTGCAGAGGTTATTCCCAGGGGTACTGGAAAGTGCCATTTGAAACATGGTACCAAGGTAGCATACTTACTTCAATGATGCCGCTAGATGAGAGTGCATAGCGGCGAATCCATCGTTTGAAAATCTCATGGTGAATCACCACAGAGAAGCTCAATGGCAGTAAAATCTCATGGTGAATCCACAGAGAAGCTGAACGGCAGCAAATCTCATGGTGAATCACCACAGAGAAGCTCAACGGCAGCAAAAGTATGATGTTGTTGCAATGGCTGCTACCACCAGGCTGGGGTCTTGTTTGGTCCGTCCGTCTCCCGTCCTTCGTCACCAACTTATGCAGCGACCCAAGCAACCTAAGCAGCCATGGTACATCCCATACATTGGCTGCATCCTCTACTAGCTACCTAGTAGGGCTTGACGTAGTAGAGACGCTTCTGGCTTGTCGTAGATTGGTTCGTACCTCGAGTCCCCGAGTAGTACAGGGTACGGTAGTTTGTACGTCGTTCAAATTCTGTCAGGGAACCTCTATGGGACTCCAGTAGTAAGCATGAAGCATACACTAACTAAAGTAAAGAAGAAGTTATGCCTATGAGCGCTGATGGACCAGTATGGTCTGTACGTCATCCGTGGTTGTGCTGACACCCTCCCCTGATTTCAATTGGAATTACAAGAAAGGACAGAAGAGGATGGCGGAAAGACAAGATCATGGTGTCCCATAAGTCGGTGGGCATGACGTTGATGGAGCACCCAACCAAGTGGCTTAGTGAGATCATCGGACGGGTTAATGGAACCAGGGATGTGGCAAAGTACAATGTCACCAGCATCTTTCCAGTCTTGGATAGCAAAGTGCTGCACAATGGTACGGTGATCGGTCTCTAGGGGCTCATAACCTGTCAGGGATCCTCTATGGGACTCCAGTAGTAAGCATGAAGCATACACTAAAGTAAAGAAGAAGTTAGTATGCCTATGAGCGCTGATGGACCAGTATAGTCTGTACGTCATCCGTGGTTGTGCTGACAAATTATTCATAGAAGGAAATGTTGGGAAATTTTTGGACCGCGCTCATTAACCCCTAACCTTTTCCTCCCTCTGCAACGGACGTCGTAGACTCTACGTCGTAACAGTAACAAAAATAGATTTTTTTTCTCATCACGTCAACAACACATCACAGTCAATCGATAAATCGATTCAACAACCCCCCGTCTCACTTCAATCGATTATCCTCACATTTGGCTCACTTCCATCGATTACCCTCACTTCGCTGCTGCCCTCCTCCCTCTACCATGCCCGATCACGCAGACGAAGACTCGAACTTTGATGCCGAAGAGGCCGTCCGTGTAATTCGGACAAACACAATCTCAAAAAAGTCACGGGATGTATACGACGGTTCTATCGCTCAAATGCTAAAATGGTTTTACGACAACAAACGACATCTCCTTACAGAGCAGTTCATTCAAGATGGAATAACTTATGGGTTCGCCAAGGCAGACATTCGTCGATTCCTAGCAGATGCACCCAGCAATGCCCCTGTCAAATTCGAGGACTTCAACGTTCAAGACTTCATGGAGTGGATTGTCTTCGTAAGAAAAGAAGATGGCAGTGCACCAACTTATTCGACATATAACTGTCGTCGTGCAGGGCTTTTCAATCTATTTCGAGATTACAAACAAGACATCGCCCCATTGCAATCGGAACTGAAGACTCACTTTCGAGGACTACAGCGAACAAAGACACAAGCATTGGCCAATGGCGAAGGAAGAGTGAAGATTGGCAAAGATGCGTTGGAATTTGCCTTGTGTTTACTATTGATGAAAAGTGCAAAGTCGGACTATGTGTTTACACACTGCTTCATGACGTATTGCTGGAATCTTATGTGATGTGGTGCCCCAAATTCAAAAAGTAGCACCAGAAGAAATTCGGGGAGTGATTGACGAGATCGAGAAACGAGCGATGACGGCTGGAACAGTTACCAGAGATGGCTTGGAAGCTATGATTAACGGTTGCTTGGAGAATTCGTCTCTCTATCAATTAGTTCTGGCACTTAAGAACTCTCCCACTCCTGCCATTCAACAGGAAGAAACTTTGACGGGTGATGAAGCAGGAACGATGACGCCTATGTGGGGTTCGCATATATGGGGCGGACGCATACATCCTGTACCGCAAGATTTTACCCTTCCAAATAGTTGTTCTCAAATAGCCTGGCAATACTGGATGTGTGGGGATCGCCAAAAGCGGTATCCTCCTTTGCGAAATTTGTCAAGGGATGACATGCCAAGTACAAATATGCGGAAGCGTTTATCAGATTTGCGATACTTGATGCAATTGGTCGAGAAGAGGGTTGAAGAGCAGGGAAAATGGATCGCAAACCCGTCAATTGAACAGTCGAATGAAATGTTTGAGGTAGGGAAAGATGTATTAGACATTTCAGACGTTTCCGAGAAGGGCAGAAAGAGGCGAGGGCTGCAAATGAAATGGACTTCTATGGTTACCCAGGTTCGAAACAAGAGGAAAAGCCACAGGACTTCGTAACTGTAAATACGTAGTAGTACTTGACTTTGTCAAGAAGTACCTACTTGTATTAGTCGTAATACGTACGTAACAATACTTACCAAACAAATAAAAAACTCATACTTATTCATTGGACCATGTTTATTTAAGACACGATCATTATTTTGGGCGTATGAGCCCCAAGAATTCGAGCTAACTTCTTAATCTTCAACCACACATTAAATGACATTAAAAAACCAGTTCGCCTCTTTTTCCGTTAGTTCAGTTTCTTGGGACAAGACGCCCAATAAGGTGCGCGTTTTTTACCGCGCGCGCCTAAGTATTAAGAGAATTCGTATTATCGTAACTACTAGTACCGGTAGTCGGAGTGCCGAGTACCGGTACTGTTCCGGTCAAACTTTATTACTATCATACGTACTTCGAAGTAGTAGATAGTTAGGTACCTCCGACCTTCGACCAAGGTATCACAGCTCCTACAGAATATGTAAGGTACTACTAACAATCGTACTCCGAGTAGTACTACCGTAAATGCACTCCGATCCATGTCGTACGTTATTACTGTACGAACATATGTCGTTGTTCGAGTATTCATATCATACGTAGCTATGAGACGTCACCGGCACTCACACTCACAGAAGATTCCGGACTCCGGAGTATAATGTATGTACCGGTAGTAGGCATTGCACCACGTACCTAGGTAGGTACATACCCGGAGTATTACGCCCTGCTGGCGGTACAGTTCTACTGGAGTACTACGGTACGGTAGTCGTACGAAGCAGCGCTACATACAATAGGAGAGATCACGATAGAAGAAGAGAATAATTACCTACTTACGACAGTAGTACAGTTATTACTGTTAAATACCAGGTATTTACCGTAGGGTATTTTACTAACGTACTCCGGACTCCGGAGTACTCTAGCTAGAGTACCGGTAGCTACGTAGTATCATACGACGCATTATGAAGGTTGAAAATGACGTCAGTTAATATCGGTCGGATCGTTCACAGTCAGGTTTCACGTGTCTTGTCATCATCGAAAACAACTCACCTTTACAGTTAGCTGTAAACCATGACCATCAAGCATAGCAGATCAATGAAAGATCGCATCTCCTCACATCTGCACGTCAATGAAACGACCTCGATAAAAACCGGCAGATCTGCACCATAATAACAGCCGCCTTTAAAAGCGCCGTCTCTCCACGGATCAATCATATTCACTGCAACATGTCATCCTCTCGATTTCTCTTCGTTTTCACTGTTGTCGTCTTTTTGTCCAAACATGTGATTGATGCCTGGTCGGCGACGGCATCATCTTCCTTTGGAGGACGGGTGCTTCCTTCCAACATCCAAAATGGAGCACGGATGGAGATGAAAAAGGGGAAGGCCAACGTTCCACCTCAAATGCGTGGACAGTACAAGAAGCAACAAGAAATGGCCCAAATGCAACGTCAAATTATGGAGGCCTCTCGACCTGGAGCCGACGGATTGCCCGTTTTTAATCTTTATGTCAGAACAAAACGTCAAAATGTGAGCAGGAAAATGATTTTTGGCTGCAGCAGCAATTGAACTTTAGCAGATGACTGTAACTAGGTTCTCTCACGAAATCCTTCTTTTTTATCCTCCTCTAACTTTCAGATTTGGTACCCTTGTGGAAGCTTCAAGGGAGACGAACGATCGGCAGCTTTGGCCAAGTCGTACTCTGACGGAGGCATGTTGTCTGGGATTTCAAAAAAGCAATTAGATGGTGGAATCGCTGGCTCTCTCTATAGTGATTTGGTCAAACTCAAGGAGACAGTGTGTCGTGCCTACCCGCAGTTGAGAAAAGCGCGAGATGAAATGGAATTTGGATACAAACTTGCATTCGAAGGACTACCGGATGAAAAAGCAAAGGAAATCATTCCTGTGGAACCGAAGGAGCAGAGAGGAGTGTTTGCTGGTCTTCAGAATCTCTTTAGCTAACTTCGCCCAAGGCGTGAATAGTCGACAATCACCAGCCACCGGCTAGAAGCTTCATCCTTCACGTTTATCGCTATTTTAAGTTTGCGACCATTTTCGTACATGTGTTGTTTGGTGTAGAGCATTTGCTCTTCGTCTTCGTTTCTCCCTCACCGAACGATCCACTCCATATGAGGTTTCCACTCAGAATAGGAACTAGATCTGTCATATTGCCCGACTTCCCTAGACAGGCGCACATGATTCAGGGCTCATCCGAAAAAAAGCTTCTTATTCAAGCTCTCGATGTTTGGATCGGTGAATGCCACGGCGCCAGCTACTTCGAGTGATAGTGGTTCGACATCTAGTACGGTGTCCTGCCCATCATCCATCTTAGAGATACTTTTCATTTGAAAGATAATTGTTCGATCAATAGTTTTACTACCGCAGTTGTCGAATCTTGCCGCCGTATGAGCAGTTGGATCGCGGAAGTAGGACGAACGCGAATGATCGACGAAAGAGCTTTCTGAGTGAGAACGTTGACAATCTCTCAAGAAAATACTTATCCAGAGTGGCACTAACTGTAAGATACTTTCAAAGGAAAACCCGCCCGTAAATCGGAGTATCTTTGTGGCGTGGAGCATTCAGAGACGACATCGTAGGAAAATCTCGACGTAGCTTCTTCGCGGCACGAAAAGGCTGCTGAACAACGGCTCCATCGGTCACAAACTCGCTCGAAACACATTGTTGCATTAGGTTAGAGTACGAGCGGTACGGTTGATTGAGTGGCTTTCATATGCAATAAAAGGCGATGTGCTTTCATTTGTTGGGAGCCAAAAGCGTGGGAGTGAGAATATTCTCTCTGGTTTCTGGAACCGAACCTTCAAAAGCGAGTGAGTACTGCTTTCCATCGGGGGCCACAACTTCGCCCGCTCGTCCTGGCACTCGGTGTTTGGTTTTCAGAGTCGGGGTGTTACTTTTTTCAGTGGCGGCCAGATGAAGACTTCTTCGTGCCGAGGCAATGGATCCTTTGCAACTATGACAAGATGCGGTCCGTGGTCTATTGATTCTAACGACAGACGGACTACTCCAGCACGCATTCCTCTCGGGCTTTTGTTCACATCGTTGTACGAAACTTGATTCGACGTCTCCACGGCCACGAGACCTGATGAACCAGATGATGTCAGCGACGGGAACACTTGTGTCCGCCGAAGTGAGAGAGACAGGCTCAGAATCGTGCCATCTTCC
Source organism: Nitzschia inconspicua (assembly GCA_019154785.2). NCBI lineage: Eukaryota > Bacillariophyta > Bacillariophyceae > Bacillariales > Bacillariaceae > Nitzschia > Nitzschia inconspicua. The sequence continues at coordinate 1,448,515 of JAGRRH010000020.1, forward strand.
AGCTCGCTTTGCAAGTGCGCCAAGTGGTCGTCTATCTGTCGATCAGTCGACGGATACTGTCCCCGTTCGATGGCGATGTTCTTTCCACAAGCGAATCGCACTCTCAATCGATCGATAGCTATCGAGATCATGAGGTGAAAGTTGTCCAGCACACTGGATCTTGTTTGCAGTGGGTCGATTTCTTGCGGCGTCAAATTCTGCAAGCTCAGAGCTAGCAAATCGCCCGTAGTAGAATGCCTGGAATACCAAATTGGCCAAGTTTGATCAAGGGAGCTTGCAGTAAGGCTGATTCCCAAAAAGGCGAGTGTCCAGACTGAGACACGAACTCAACTGGTTGTCTTGTCGAAGACGGGGTCATCAAAGGTGTTCCACAAACGGACCTTTCGACGGGCCGTTGTCGAGACGACGTATCAGAAGGACGGGCGACGGGAGAAGAATGGATGCTGTGCAATGAAGTCAAAGTTCGCATGATCGGTTGAAAAGAAGAACGGAGGAAATGGACGATGGAGCGACTCGTTATGGAAACGAAAGGTGCCTTTTCCTTCTACCTTGACTTCATGACCAATTGACTAATCTTTGCAGTAACTTTGTTCGTCGTTCGAAAAAGACCGTTGCCAAACCAACAATGGAACTGTCTCCTTCGGGACTCGCGAGATTTTCGAATTTTGAGTGGGAGAATTCAATCGTGCGATGCCAGTCCTCCTTTTTTTTGACAGCGATCCAGCCATCCTAACAACAATCTGCAATCGCTGCTTCTTGGTCATTGCTGGCGCTACCTTTGACGGTTCCATTCACTCTTACCTCTCATGGAATAAGTCAAAGAAACGGCAATGCTGGACGCTCTTATGATTGGATAAAACAGTCTGTTGCAACCTAGCGAAAAACTGGGGTAATTCTGAAGATAAGCAATTTTTCTTGCCCCTGCCTGGTGGGCTGATTTTCCAAAATCCAAACTTCTTACTTCGAAGTACACCGTAAGACATCGTAATCGTATCCGAAGAGACATGATTCGCTCTCGTCTACCGAGACACCCCGATCATATACCTCGAATTTACGAGATTCAGTCTTTGCTGGGAGACGATTCCGGTTCACTGTCAGTTGTAGCAACAAATCCAATCCCATGAAAGGCCTTGAAAGTGTTTTTAGTAGCAGCGAAGGAACCATCCCCTCTCGCAGAACACAGCGCTGGATGCCAAGGTGCGACTTTGTCATTTGGTTGTTAACCACTCTGAAACGTTTTGAATATTTCTCCCATCTAACTTATCATCAGAATTTCATGTGATGCCCCAAGAAGGCTCATTATTACCACGACCTTTTTAAAAGTCATGCAGTCTATTTGGATGTCGTCGATGAAACGTCGAAGCTGATTGTTAAAGAAAAGAAAGATCCCAGACTTAGACGAAGTAAAGCCCGAGGCTTAGTTGGTTTCACTTACAGTTAATTGCAGATCCCAGGAGAAAGTTTCTCTCCGTCCATCGCCAGTATCAAGTCAAGAAATATCCAAGTGGAGATACATTACAGGAAGTTCCCCAAGGTTCGATGTACGGTGAAAGATCTCACTGTTGAAAGCCAACTGGGTCATTATAACTTCCACGTTCACTTGCAGTTGCAGCTCTCCCTGTTTTTCGAGGGATTTTTTCGGAACTGCTGTCGTTGTTCGCTCCAAGCCGGCCTGCAAACCCCATCGGCAGAAGAGCAGAATGAAATCTTTACATTTTTGCCATAGAGAGCGAACGTTGCCCTCCTATTTCATTGAAGCCGAACCTCTCACGACATCTGCACTTCACCGAACAAAAGAGGGCGGTAATCCTCATTTTTGCCACCGAGATCGAAGGATGGCCCCTCTTTCATGGCAACTTCGATGCCAACCATTTTCTAGGCCGTCGAAACCTATCACAGCGTGAAACCCGTTGGAAGGATGTTTGTGAAAATAATATTATTTTTGCGAACCAAATTAATAGACTGTTAGATGAAGTTTTCAACTCTGGAAGATCATTTTATGGTAGTGGAGCAGACGAGATTCGCTTTACTATCAATAGAAAACACTCCGAGAAGGAAACAAACAAAAAAAGACGTAAATGATGATGAAGTCGGGAGCGTCTTCCTGGAAGGTCAGAACATTCACTCAAGAAACGCCGTCACATCCGAGAGATAATGAACAAACGCCTAGTCTCAAAGGCTGCATTGGCTCTTCTTCCAAAGAGGGAGGCCGAGAAACAATTTTAGAATCCAATTGTAGGATTCGCCAGCAGAACGCATCGAAAGCCTTGGACAAATTGGGACATCCTTTCCTGCATCTGAACCCGTTGCTCCACCACATGTCTAGCGATCGGCAAAAAAATTCATATGACCAAAAGGTCACAGTAACTGATCAATGGACCACGTATTTGTGGCTAAGCCCAGATTGCGCCGGCTTATTATGATGATTATTGTGATGTGAATCCTATGTATCCAATGTAAAAGGCATGTATCAATTTTATTGCATTCTATCATGCAAAATATGCAAAGATGTACAACGTAGTACTTTCCTCTTATTGTTTCTCTGCTTCCTTGGTAAGGAAAATCATCGTCTTCCAGCAAAGGCGATGAGCTGATCAACGGAACGCAAGTTATTGTCAGCGATTACGCTTTCTGTGCACGAAGATCATTCATGGCACAACGCATTCACCTCAGTCATGCAAAGCTTTGTAGATGTCTCGCAGAACGGCGTAATGGAGATGTAATAAAGTGGGTAAAGGAAATGCCTTTTCAGAAACGGCTTTTGGTGTTGGGGGACGAAGCGCGAAATAGATCTACCAACAACTCTGATTAGAACCAGGAGGAGTCGGAATCCTTGCTCCTGGAAGTCAAGCGACGGGTGATTTGTGCTTCGTGGGGATGTCCTTGCTCTCGGGCCGACATGGCCTTGATCGCGGCACCAGGATCCATTCCTACAAAAGCAACATGAGAGTCTTCTCGCTTGCTGTCGCGGCGGATTAGACCAGCTCGGAACTGACTGTAGCGGTAGCAATCAGCTGGAAGTTGAAAATCTGGTGGAAGATGCTCCTTCAATAAATTGTAGCAGTACTGTTCCGAAGTATGAATACTTCCTCCAGACGACTTTGATACCCCATACATATCATCATCAATGTCATCTGCGCAAAGAAAGAAAAGCGACGGACAAATAATACTATTTGAAATGATGTCGAATGGGTTGGGATCATTAAGGACGACACAACGTTCTACCGCACATACCTTCAAGGAAATTCTCCTCTAAAGCGTCACGAGAGTGAGCGGTGATGGATCAACACGATCATGGCGGAAAGGCGACCATGTAAGAAGTTGCACCAGAAATGCTCATTTGCTATGTCAACGATCCGAAAAGGTTTGCACTTACGCAAAAGGTCGTTCTCATTCCTCACACTGTTTCTACGGGCGAGGTTGAACGCACGGGCATGGAAACTGTTGCTTACCATCTTGATCGAGAAACGTGTATGTGAAGTTTTCTTGTTGGAAGTGAGTGGTGATAATAGTGATTATGAGGTGGTTGAGAGGTCGCAACGTGCAGGAATGTGAGTTTCTTCGAAACAATACAACTCTGAAATTAAGAGAACGCATCACATCATCATGAAAAAGCATTTCACAGGTTGTTTTTGACACACACTCTCGAATCTCTACTACGGAGTACATACTAATGTCGTACCTAATTGCTACTGGGTACTACTACCGGTACTCTACCGGTACCGGTAGCTACCGGTAGTAATAGAGTCGGGAGTACATACCGGTTGTTACTGTTGTTACTACAGTAGAAGATAATACTGTACTAAGTAATGCCCGTGGTGCAGTTGGAGTATCATACGTCTTCTTGTGGCCCGAAAAAGAATCCAAACGAAGTGTCGTCCGGCGTTGGATCCTTAAGTAATTGCTCATTCTTTAGTACACGCTTTGACACAATCTTTCCATTCATGTCAACGAAGTACACACGGAATACCAGTACCGGTAGAGTCTAGAGGGTACGGTAGGTACCTACATACCGGTATTTGTTGAGTACCGTATTGACGAAATACGTACCGGTACTGGTAGTTTAGAACGTACCGTACGGTAGCATTGCAGCACGTACCGTTTATGATAGCGTACGGTGTACGGTGAACGGTAATATCGTACCAGAAAGTCGTACCGTACTACTACCTACCGTATCTACAGTAGCACGCCTCTCGGGACTCGGGACTGGTAGAAGGGAGACTTCTTCACACTCACACAGTCAGTCACAGTCAATTTTCTTGACAGTGAATCCCAGTCGTACTACTACTACGTGGTATGACGCAACATGCAACACGCACCACGCACGTCGTTTGATTGATTGACGCTGGCAATTAGGTACCGTAGGTAGGTACTGTAGTACGTACTGGTAGTAATGCGGACTCCGTCGTAAGAAGTACCGTAGATTACGGTACCGGTAGTACCGTATATCGAAGTACGGTAACGGTGCTTCGTACTACCGTAGTACGTAAAATGAAAAGAGACACTGGCGAAAAGGAAAAGAAGCCACCCCGGGAACGAAGAACAAAAAACTTCTCGCGCTACACCGCACGCAACAAAACACAAAACACGGAAGGAAACAATAACAAGGGGGTTTTTGTGCCAACTCCCCACTCACAATACTGGCTTGCCAACTCTCGTGATGCTTCTCTCATAACATTCACTTTGAAGCGTCCCGACACAACTCCATCAAAACCAACAATCATTAGAATAATAACATAATAGTTTTTCCACAATGAGCGCGAACAATGAACAGCAACCTCCGGCACCTGTTCTGTGCAAAAGCGGCTGCGGTTTTTTCGGTTCGGAAGCTACTGGAGGATGCTGTTCGAAATGTTGGATGGAAACGTTGAAAAAGAGCAACACCAACAGCACTCCCACTTCTGCCACTGCTTCACCTCCCACTCCCTCCCCTAACGTTACTTCTTCAGAACCCATGGAGATTTGCCAAGAAACGGCGGCATCACGGCAGCCAGAAGAGACTACCGTTTCTGTTGAGGATAAGAAGGTCGAAGTTACTTCGGACGTTTCCAAGACTAAGAAGAAGAAAAAGGCTAGCTACAAGAACATGATGGCTACGATGATGAAAGGTACCCCCGAAAAGAAGAAGGACGATGAACCATCCGCTTCCCTCTCTAAGAAGGGACTTGGGGGTGGGGCCTTTTCCAAGATTGAAAAAATTTGAGACATTGAACCAACTCTTCCAACCAAATCAACGACCGCCGTCTTTTGGCGTGTACTATTAGGCACGACCAGTGTTACTGCAATAGTATTCCAAGTAATCTACTTTAAGTAGTTTTGACCCAGAGACATATCATTGTACTACAGCAATAGTATTAGTTTTCTACGGAGTAGTTGTTAATACACGATTGGTACGGAGAGGCCGTTGACTACTTCGCGGAAAAGGTGTCAACGCCATGGTGGGCGACGTGGAGACACGAGATGCCTGGCGAAAAAACGAAAAAAAGAAGGCCGTGCAGAATTTCCGTCCTACGTATGATAGTATGTGAGTTAATTCTGCCCTTTTTGAAGCCGCAACGACCTTTTATTAAAACAGTTAAGGCCTAAACCCTTGACATGGAAGCACAACGAAGGTGGACGAACCAAGTGACTGGGGGAGGGGGAAAAGTGGAAGTACCCTTTATCAAAATGTCCCTAATTTATGGTGAGGTGAGGAGTGATGAGCAGTTGATGTGAGAGGAAGCATCTCTGCACCAATGAAAAATACTGACAGTGAAGTAAAAAGCGGATTGTTGAGCATCCCCCGTCAATCGTTGTACTACGTACGGTAGAACTCGCAGTGAGACAAAAGCTCATCGTGAAAGTTCAATAGGTTGATCTGCTGCATAGCCTCGTCGGGAAACGGCTTTACGGAAAAGACCCTCATCGAGTTCAGCCACTTGAAATCAATTGAGCAAAATAAGTTAAACTTTTGTCGAATTTCTTGCTTTTTCAGTCAGTTAAGCTACCCTACTTCACTTGAAGATCACATCGTCGTGAGGTTGTTTCAAAATTTAAACGATGGGTAGAGACGACAATGTGCATCATGCGGCATCAACATCCGTTGGAGCAGAAGGGGGCATCTATTCCGGGACGACCATGATGATGAGCCAGCCCAATCAAAGTGTTGTTTTACCTGTTGCCTACGGGATGCAACCGCAAGCGGCACCTACCATGTTTGCTACTCCAATACAACATTTGAGCCATAATGCCTTGTCTCCCATGATGATTACCTCAGGTTCGGCACCCTTTGTACCTCCTCGCCGTGTGACACTTCATTTTGGATGGAAGTCCTCTGGGCCTTCTTCCTCATCATCTAATCCTGCCAAAAAGATTCGAAAGGTACTTCGTGATCCTCAGGTCACTGTGCAGGATTGGTTGTACGATGTCATGACCAATGAAATGCAACATGACGATTTGAAGGCTCTGCTGGAAAGCTTGGACGATCATTTCAAAAATAGCGAGAATAGCTCGTTGAAATTTAGTTTGGGTCCGCAGCGTTCCATTGTGGTGGATATGAATGCTTCCGCAACGTCTGGAAAGAAACGGAAGCGCACGAGTGAAAGTAGCATCCAATGTATTCGGATGGAACTAGTAATATTGACCTCCCAAGTCTTGTTGAGCCCGCGAGATGCATTGTACGATCTGCTGGAAAACAACGACGAAAAACTTGAAGTGAAAGCAACAGTAGATGGAAGTTGGATTTCTAGTGGTGCAACCGGCCTGGCTTGCACCACTCCCGCTGCCAAGAAGCCCAAGAAATTGATCGAGAAAAATGACGAAGAGATTTTGGCGGCAACAGAAACCAAGAAGACAAAAGCAGATACCGTAGATCAGACAGACGCAGATCAGAAGCTTGAATCTACAAATGATAAGACTCAGCTTGGAAAATCAACGAAAAAGAAGACACATGTTGTGAAAAAGGCAGACCGCAACACTGGTGACGAACATGATGAGAAGGCTGAAAAACGTAAACGTAGAAAATCCAGTGCGAGGAATCTTTCAGAAGCCAAGAAAACCAACAGCAGCAAATTGGGCGGCGCTGAAGAAGTGTCCGTCGATCGAATGTCACAACAAAACAAAACGATCGTGGATAATGTCGGCGATGCTTCGCTTCCTTCCAGCTTTGGCGAATCGGATGTTCTTGTTGGTGCGAAAAAGGATGAGCAATCGATTGGTAATCATGTTTACAAGGAATGCATTGAAGCAGAATTTAAAAAATATTCGGAGTCCAACGGAGAAGGAAAGAAAGAACTTACGGATACAATTATGAACAAGTTCATATTTCACAGAATGGACAAAGAGTCGAATGGGTGGGTGCCTTTAGAAGTAGGGGACAGCTTACGGAGCAAGGTGCAAAATGATTTAAGAAGCCGAATCAAGAAAGAGCAACTTGAATCTATAAGTGGGTCGTCGGCAAAGAATGGATCATCTAAACAAAATGGTGCAGAGGCAAGAGGTGCCAGAAAAGCTCCACTGGATGGCCCACATCGCCAAACAAGTAAAAAGAAATCGTCCGAAAAAGAATCCTCTAAAACTAAAGTCAGTGCGACACAAAACATCGATGACAGGCTTAATGGAAACCGTGATGCCGATTTGTCCGACGAGACGGAAGTTGACGGTCAGGATATTCGAATAGAAGACGATAATGCAAACGAAGTTAAAGATGTTCCGGAGGCCAACAACAACAGCGAAGCGGAGAAGGAGACTTCCGAGCAGAAGCCTTCGCCTTTTGAGAAGAAGAAGAGCACAGTTGATAGACGTAGTAACATTCAAACAACAGCCAATGACACAGGAGCGGGGTTGGAGGGTGAGAGTACTGAGAATTCGACTCCTTCTGAGAAGGAAAACGCAGTTGATGGGAATTTAAAAACAATGTTTGACGAAAAGGAGTCATTTAACCAAGCGTCCTCCTCGTCCTCCTCGTCATCTGATACATCGTCCTCCTCTGATTCAGATTCTTCAAACGATTCATCTGACGACTCTTCAACTGACTCTAAGAGTTGTGATGGTGTCAACAAGATTGATGCCCCCCAAAAGTCAATACATCAAAAACAGGGACAAAACATCCTCCTCATAAAGTTGCCAAGGTTTCGACATGTACACCCCACGAACTAAAGAAACCTTCAAAACTCGCTGCTGCAAAAGTCGAATCAACAGAAACAACTCCCGCTGCTCCAAAGCAAAATCCTCAGAGGAATGAAACTCAGAAAAATGTTGCAGCGAATAAAGGGACAAAAAAGAAACCTTTGCTGGATCCAAACAAGAAATTCCAGTTTCCAACTTCCAAAAAACGGGTGCCGGATGGTCCTCGAAAGAATGACACTGGAGAGATCCCGGCCACGTCCAAAACGTCAATCAAGCATACCAGCACCTCCAAGAGTTTAAAAAGGGCCAAGGCTCCGATGTCTGAAAAGATGATCAAGGAGATAGTGTATCAAGGACCTCCCAAAACAAACCCCAGCAACCTGGAAGGGGGTGCGTGGCCACAAGGGTGGGAACAAGTGACTAAAGCTCGAAGCAGCGATGGTGCTACCGACAACGTCTGGCACACTCCAGGTGGAAAAACGCTTCGAAGTATGCGGGCAGTGAGAAAGTTCATGATTGCATTAACAATAGCAAATGGGGACGAGGAGAAGGCCTTTAAGACATTCAAAGATGTCGAGTTGAAGAGTTATTCGACAGAAATGCCCAGCGTGACAAAGGTCGATATTAAGGAATCGGACAAGAAGAGCAGTGTCAAGAAGACAGCGGCGATGTAAAGAATTTCATTAACAGTAAGACCACTTTTTGATGGCATGCCAGCTTCTACACCGAAGAAGTTGACCCACCTGCCCGGCCCCAAGGGCGATTTAGTGCAAGGATTATCCGAAGCTCCTGTGAGGGGATTCTATCTGGCCGAATGAAGAAGTGGCAATGTTAAGAATATGATATCCACTGTTCAAGAATGAAGTCGATTATCGATTATGGAAAGATGTTGACATAGAACACATAGCTTAAGCACAATGAAACAATAAGAGTTTGGAATATCTAATTGGTCCAGAAGCGAGCCTGACCACAAGACAACGGCAACTGATTGCCATTTACCTTCTCAAGTCATTTGAAGAAAAGGAAATTGGTTTGCTTTTGGGGCATTTACGCTGCGCCATTGAAAGGATATTGCTGGAAGGGTTGATCCACGACGATCACCCCATGACGGAGTTTACCAGCACGATCGTTTGAACCCCCGCTGAGCAACAATGGTCCCGTTGAGGGAAATTTAGCACATGCAAGCCCCGAAGACTTGGTCCAATAGAGGTTTGTTTCCTTCTGGAGTCAAATCTTCTTCTTGTTCGCCCTCCTTTTCGGATGTAGCTTCAGGGTTTTCATCCTTCTTTTCTTCGGTGTCGGCATCGACAGTAGCTTCCTCTACTTGTGGTTTTGGTTCGACCTTGTCATCTTCTGGGTCCATTGTCACAAGCGTAATTTCGTCGGCTCCCTTGAGCAATTCCACGGCATCGGCAACTTTCGGAGGACATTCCTTTCCGTTGATGGCTAGCACTCGATGTCCGACGACCAAGTCTGTTCCGGCAAACTTGCTATCTTCCTTAATGTTGGAAACAAAGATCTTTCCAGGTTCGTTGGTGGTACTCTTAAAAGAGATTCCAAGCTTTGGAGGCTTCTTGAATAATCTAGGCTTGTCCTTCTTGACGGTGATAACGGCGCCCTTGCATACCAAGGAAATTTCCTCTCCCCCCGGAGCCGTTCGCAAGGCATCGGCAGCATCCTTGGGAGTCATTCCTTCCATGTCTTTTCCAGCCGCGCTGACAACGACCAGACCAGGAACCAATTGACTCCCGGCAAAAAGACTGTCCTCACGGATCAATTTGATCTTCAAAGCCTTGTATTCGTTTTCACGTTCAAAAGCAATTCCGAGCTTGGAACTAGTGTCTTCCTTGACAACGGTGGCACTGATGAGAGGCATCTTGGTTTTCTACAAATGTTGTATTCGAAAGCTGTAAGTCACAAACAAGTGAAGAGGATGTGAATATGTGTTGAGGATCAGAGACTAGAACTGGTGTGTATGCTGCCAAGCAAGGATGCAAGTCTTCTCTTCGTTGTACGAGTTGTCGCAACACGGCAGAAGTGGCAAGACGTGGGACGTACCGTATTGGTTGTTGTTGTTGGTTCGACCTCAATTTTTCGTAGTACCGTGAAAAATTCAGAGGGAATATAGATCCGTTTGTCGGGGTTCGTCGAGTGGACGTCGTCTAAATGAAATCGCTTCAGGTACGATGGTATTGGCCGATCATCGGTATTGGCGATGGCGTACTATGGAAAAAATGATAGTTTTGTGTTCGCAGAAGTCTTTGTTTGGATTCGAATGAACACCGAGGCGTATTTACTGTTACGTTGGAAACAGTCGGAGTGCTTGTTCCTTCCTTGTTACCTTTATTACCCATCATACTATGGTATGTCACCTCACGGCCCCCACCCCCCACCCCCCACCCCGAACATTCATCATGAGTCGTACACACGAGTGAGAATTTCTTGGGATTTTGCGTCATCGTTCTCTCTTGGGGATTGGGACGAAAATTCATGTCGGCGGGTACGAGTACCGGCGTAGAATGTAGACGACGACATCGGTCCCAACGTCCCAAGTCCCAACTTGTTCACTACACAACTGTGGAATACGTTGTAATAAGAGTGACCGCGCTTCATTGTATCTACCGTAGATGTACAATAGATAGACAACAGGACGACAGCAGTCTCACACTCAAAAGCATTAACAATTTTCACTGTCATCGCATGATGTCGGTGGGACCAATACGAGTATTTCAAAGCATCTTTCTTTTTCCTGGAACAAGAGCGATGATGGTAGAAAGAAAACGGCGAGCGTTTCCTCAAACGACATAAGACACACGAACAACGGTAATCATCGATGGTGAATTATCCGTGCGTTATGGAAATGGAGGGTGTCTCGGGCATCAGCACTTCTTCCGCTACCGTGGCTACTGAAAGCGGTGGAGAATCCGATACGACAAAATCTCATGATCTAATAATGGCGAGGCTGTTGGTGGCAATGAAGGCAGACGAGTAGCTCCTACCGAATGGATGGTGGCCATCCAACATGGCGACATTCTTCCCTTGTGGAACTCGATCTTCAACCATTTCCAGTCTTTTCGAACGCCCAACGGAGAAACACTTCTGCATGAGGCATGCCGTCATGGTCAGCATGCAATAGTTGATTATCTTTCATGTACTGTACGGTTGCCATTACTGGTACTTGACCAAAATGGACGCACTCCCTTTCACAGCGTGTGTATGGGAATGATAGAGGCTTCCAGTAATGCATCGACTGACCGTTATGCCTCCAACTATCTGGAAACGATGCGGCAACTTCTCCTTCATGCACCATGCATTGTTAACCATGTACACGGATTCTCAGGGACTGTCGCCGTTCGAATATTTTGACAGTGCCCAAAACGACCTCGACCGCAGCAACGATCGTTTTCGCCTTGAGAAACAACAAGTAAACGCCTTACTTGTCCAAGAACGTGTCATTGATCGAGTTTTTCGAGAACTCTTCCTGCCGCGACAACACTCCTTTTCAGATATGACTGCCATGGAAAAGATTGATTTTATTGTCGACCCGGAGGGCTTCAATGCGTCCATTATGGAAGCCGGTTTTAGCGTTTGAGCCTCTAAAATAGGATCGGTTATCTGGAAAGTACACAATTTGATATTGAGAAATATACGAATCGATTTCTCCCCTCGAAATTAAACTAACCATTGACGAAAGCTATCCATTTACGACAGACAACTATCCAATGGTTTCGACTAATGACGAAACTTCCTTCAAAGAAGAGGAGAAAGGAACGGGTTGCGTAAGATAGAAAGAATACATTTTTTTGCTGCGATCATTCTTCTCAAGCAAGCGTTTATTATTAGGACCATCTCTCTTCTTGTGACAAAGGTACGAAAGGTCTGCTCGTAATGAGAGGAGACTTGGGACGGCCATCCCAGCCACCAACGCAATACTCGTTTTCCGGAGCCGAAATCTTTCCGAAAATTGTTGATAACACTCCTCGTCGGCAACCCTCATTTGTTGTAGTCACTTTTCGTGTTTGGAGAGGTTCTCTCGACGATTGCCCGAATCTATCTTTTTACGACAGGTACGGCGTTCAGGGGGCGCATGTTGCTTATAGGACGCTGCAACATCTCTTTCAAGTTGAAGACTAGTAACAGCCGCCCCTGCATTGGTGGTCATGAAACTCTCCGACGCAACCATTGCCTGCTGCAACATACTCTCTGCCGCTTGTAGAACACGTGCACTTGTGTTTGTCGCAGCTTGAATGACTTCTTGTGGAAAGCGTCGCAGGTTTTCTTCCGGTTTTGGGTGAAGTTGTCTGCATCCTGGTTAATCATTACCTTCGTTGCTTTTGCTTGTGACATGTTGGGAAGAACCCGATTCTCACAATACTTGACACCGTAGTTTTCGCCTTCCAGGCAAGTGTTGGAGTATGCATCAAATCCCCGTACATCAAGATAGAAGCACCTCGCAAAGTACTGTGCCTTGTATCATGGAATTCGTGGTACCACAGTCCCAGAAGAAAACTAAAACAGAAGTTGGAGCTTGTCACGAAACAAGGCACAGTAGGTTGCACCTTTCTTCTACAGATAGGCCGAAATACGGTCGGTATCACTGTCCAGGTGCTTGTATTCTTCCAATTCATCAGTGCTGTTCAAGTCATCTGCAAATTTGGCCATTTGTTGCATCTGTGCTACTTGAAGACGCGTAAGGTGAAGTCCAAACTCTCCTTCAACCATCGCTGCAGTTTTACCCGGTCCAATATTGTGGTTGGCAGAAATCTTCTGGAAGTCAGTAGCAGCTGCTTGAACAATACGTTTGCGTGTGGCCATGTCAATAGCATTTCTTGGGAGGTGTCCTTCATGCTGAGATTCTCCGATTCCGCAGACAATGGCGGCAGAATAGATTTGCGATGTATGATGACAAGCGACAAGCAATGGCGGCAGAATCGCAATTGCAATGGCAGTGGAAATAGCAATAAACTCTATGGCAATATATCAGAATCGATTTGCGTGTATTTGAATGTCGATTAGAGCGTCGGCAGGGGGAGCCCCTAAGTCCTAAGCCGCCAAAGTCCTGAGACGGCCTAAGCCGGCCAAATAACGAGATCTGATTGGTCGAGAAGGTGTCATTCGTACGAGCATGCACACCCAGGCCCCTTCCCTAAGTAATTTTATGTTGTATACGTTAACGAATATTAGAATTTCCATCATTTGCGTCTGTCTGTTCTTCTTGATGCCTCTGTAATAAAATTACTGATTTCTGCTCGGAGTTTCAATTATTCCATGAATAATTATGAAATAATTGTATTACGGTAGTAGCAATTGTCCTAGGGTTTATCACCATGCATATGACTACGGTACTACCTACCGTAGTACCTAGGTCACTACCGTAGTATTATTGTCTTCGCGTTATTTTCTACTCGAGTATTTCCACATCTCCCAACTCATCAGTGCCGAAGCACGCTGCAGTATCCATCGCTCAGTCACGCTACGGCACACGCAGTACAAGCACGGAGTTTCTATCAGCAAGATCGACACGTAAAAGAACCAATTGTTTTATTATATCAATTTAACGCGCAACAGTAGTAGCACCAAGATCGACAACCAATTGTTTTATTATATCAACAGTCCAAAATCCTTTTTTTTTAAAGTTAAATGATTTATCAGCCCAGTCTCATGGGCTTGTACCATAGTCGTACGAATGTTGCGATAGCCCCTGGACAGGTTTCTGCAGGCAGGACAGGATGTGCTTCTTCCTCCTTCTGGCATTGCAGTTTGTTAAAATCCACTGGGCAACCTTGTTGACTGGATATTCGTTAACAGCGGCAGTGACGGCCCCTGCCTTTCTCTTCTCAATGGAAAGTTGACTACTGCTAGGGAAGCACCCATTGCTGTGGCGGTAACACGTGGAGGCGTTTATTCTGATGGGTTGATCTGCTCTCTTTTCCTTGCGGTTCAAATGTGTGTAGGAGACCTGGAAGCTGCAGCCTACTCTGGTGGTGTTTCTCTTCCTCCTCTTTTCAGGTGCGGTTTGTTGCTGCTTCTTCAGCCTTTTGGCACGGTAGCATGGAGCCTCCGCACATCGGCTACAGCTAAACCTGTTGCCGAATGAGGTTACCGAGAATCCCTTCTTGTGAGCGAACTTCCTAACGGCGTCTCTGAGTTCTCCAGAGGACTGGAACGTAGCACCAACGCAAAACATGGATGACGCCTCTTCTGCAATTTCTTCAATGACTGCTACCTGCTCTGGATTATAGGGGGTATCTACTGCGACAGTTGGAGCTTCGGTAACAACATCGGCTGCTAGGGCATTGGAGGCAGGGTCGATCTATGGGTTGGCAATGTCTCTAGCCGTAGCTGGACTGTTCTCTACATCAGGTGGGGAATGATTGGCTGTATCAGGGTTAGGGCCGGCCACATACATTAGACGGGGAATGGGAGGGGTAAAGTGGAGGGATGTGAGACCGGCAGCGCCAGGAGAAGGGGTTTCAGAGCCTGTCGAGGACATGGAGTCGTATTGATTGATATGAATGTTGTTGTCCATGGCGGTATCGTTATGATTGGTGCTGATGCGGTGGATGAGGATGTTTTTGTCGTTGTTACTGATGGGCTGGTTGTGGAAGTCGGTTGATAAAGTGAACTGATGAAGCTCTTGATGAGCAAAGATCAAGATGGCGGGTAGAAGACTGTAATAATACTGTAATTGTTGTTGTCATTGGAGACGCAAGTTCGAGATTACTGGAAGTATTTTGTTTGTGATCTCTGCAGTTGATGAGGCCTGATGTGACGGAGATGGTGACGATGGAGGGAAAAGAGACATTGAGGGCGAATAACGTTTCTTTGGTCTCGTTGCGACCAACACAGTTCAGTTCGAATAATTTAGCCAGCCCGGCCAACGCGGCTTAGGCCGTCTCAGGACTTTGGTGGCTTAGGGATTAGGCGATCTCGTCGGCAGGGCGGAAGGGTCCATGACATTGACGTCATACATAGTTTTCACAGTCAGTCCTCTATTTTCTGATTTTCTGGCTATCATATGCAGGAGGATGCGCGAGAATGTACTAATGCGCTTTTTAAACTGCCTCATGAATAATGGTTATCCGGCGTTCGCAAACCGTTACGTCTGTCTTTACAGTTAAAAGATCGCCCCGTCAACTCCGATTAGTACAAATCCCCAGGAGATAGTACAAACGACCATCGAGATAGTACAAATTATATAATACCTCTAGTGTCTATTCTACCGGCCAAATTCTCAGCTGAGGTCCGAAATTTCCCTCAACTGATGTCCGCTATTTCTGACGGTTGGACGGACCGTTCACAGTACAAAATCTACATACATGGCGAAAATAAACCAATCCCGGCTACAGTTGAAGCTAACTACTGTAGCAATGAAAAGACTTCAAAGTTGGAGACATGTACTAGAGTGGATGCTAATGAGTATTAAGAGGAATGACATGCAGCCATATGCTCAGCAAAACAGTTCCGGCCATATTTTGAGTGGCAAAGCCACACTTTCGATTCGGCAGCCGTGGAGTCCAATGACTCATCATTGCATATGCTGCACAGGAAAGAGCTCTTGAAACCCTTTCTTTTTTGCCCTTTAAACTTACTAGCACAGACTACACACTGACCTTGATAAAACTGCTTCTGCATAATGACTCCCTTCACCTTCCGCTTGCGTTTTGTTGGAGTGAGATGAGCTTGGATACCGGACCGACCAGCACCTGTTCGAGAGTCAAAGAGGTGCTGCGGAGGACTCGCTTCTGTCACTGAACCGGTCGACCGCCGAATTGGACCTTTGTCATAAGAGTTGTCAATCAGCTCTTCTGCTAACCATGAGTAGAATTCTGACTGTGTCTCCGATGTTCCTGTTGCTCCCTTGTAGACAAGCCAAGCATCGACAATGCACATCCCAAAATAGTCGTCCCAACCCTTGTCGCCCAATTCTTTGTCTCAATCTTCCTCTCGATCTGTAGATTATCCTGACAGTGACCATTATTCTGATCGATTGCAGCACAGGTATCATAATAGATGTTGCATACCTTTGGGGTAGGGACGGTCAACTCCTCTCTTTCAGGTTCGGCCTCCATATCGTCGCCTTGTCTCCAACGATTGCGTACATGCGGATCACCTTCAACCAACGAAGAACAGGTAGAAATAAAGTATCTGCGTTCCCTATCTACCCAGACAAATGCCATCATATCTGGGTTGCCATCATTGTCCAGATGAACAAGGCCTTTGTGGTCTCCACGATTTGACAGCTCAAGGGACGAAAGCCAGGTCATCGGATAGTGGCTGGATGCATTCTTGACAACACCAATGAAACGCAACCCCATGGATTTCAGCTCCTTAGCTGTTGCGACGGAAGCAAAGAATGAGTCGCCGCAAACAATACGATCAGTTCTTGCCCATGGTTCCACCAAATACTTTGCGACCCTAGTCCCAAGCGTCAATCCGTCATCTTTCCGGGCCTCCAATTCTGTCTTGACAAGTTTCAGACGAAGTATGACACCGCTTTCCCCATCAGCTGCATTTTGGACTTCACATCCTGCTTCTGGTTTTCTATCTATCTGAACATAGTGAGGGAGTCCAATATTTATCCAATGGCCGCCAAGACCATACCAACGGGAGAAAGACTCGTCGATGCAAAGAGTCATTCCCGGCATGAAGTTGGAAGCTCACATTTTGTTGAAGCTGTCTACAAAATCGTCTACAAGCATCCAGCGAAACGTTTCGTGCGCCATACCAATCGGACGAAACGCTGGCTGATAACTACACCGGAGACATCGGAAAAGAAGATCAAATCTCGTGCGACTCATGCGGGTGCCTCCAAAACAAGGTGCAGGAATATACTTAAATTTTGCTGTTCGAGACCAGAGCGATGCTCTGTTGCCAAACTCGAATTTTGTACACAAGATAATAACACCGAAGAATTTCAGTAGTTCACCTTTTGTCATGGCTTGGTGCGTCGCTGGTGTAAGAGTGTTGATCTTCTGAATTTCTTCGTTCATCAACAGATGCATCAAAGTCAACTGCGATGGCGGGAACATCAGAAGAAAGTAATCAAGGCGAGACAGACGTTGCTGGATGTCATCTCCAGGTCCGATTGTTTCGCCTGCAATGGTAGTACGCACTGACCACAAACGATGAGGGACTGGACCATTTACCTCCAACAATGTATCAGGATCGCTTTCCCTCCACTCGGTACCATGACAAATTTGACGGACGGGACGAGGATCCAACATGGGAGCAACCGGATAAACATTGACTGCTCCCTGATTATTGCCCGCAAATGCACCTGGAGAAGCAACTGAAGCATTGTGAGTATTGGTTCCAGTGGGGTTGTCTAATTGTTGGTTCCAGTGGGCTCGTTTGGTGATTCGGCGGGCGCAGGCTGCTGATTTTCTTCCTCCGGCGCAACGGCATGAACACTACGAATGTTGAGAGATTTTCTCTTGGTAACACCTCCACCAAAGTCATATTCTGCAACAACAGTAGTAGTGGAACGATTGGTAGTAGGATTCACGGCGGTGTCGACCGATAAAACTGTCCCAAACACCATTTTGGTCTTGGAGAGCTGACCATTCGACGCGCAGCTTCGCTCTCGCTTGTGACATGCACAGCTTTTGCCTTGACACGAGCGCCAACAACCCGCCTTTGATCAACATCAACAGTTGGCATGATAAACAAAGAAGCAAATGCAACAAAAAGAAATCAAAACGATTGTAATATGAAGACAAACGGCTTAGTCGAATGATCGACAAGAGATGAATTTTGATGTTGTTTCAGACGCGCAAAAATGGTGGTCAGAGCTTTACTTCGGCGTCCGTTGCGTTAGAACGGACAGAGATTGAAGCATGAGATCCGGCCCCATGAGGTTTTAGACATTGCTGAATCCGATGGTGTCATCAGAAATATATGTTTATATACAGTTATGAAAAAGTAGAGGGGGGGTCAAAAATGACCTCATATGAGGTGAGGTCCGCAGTAGAATAGACACTAGAGTAGAGAATAATACATTTTATAGTACATCATTTTATATAATAGTACAAATTATAGTACAAGGTGCTACGGTAGGTACAGTACCGTACTTCAGCACCGGCATTCCGAGCATTACCTACGTAAATCAATACGTAAAATACGTACCGTACTATTACGTACTCCTACCTAGCTAGCTAGAGTATGTAACATCATCATTGCATCCATCAGCACCTCGTCTTTCGCCGTCCGCTAGCTAGATTATTAGACTTGAAGTTTCAACTATAAGTACATAGTACTACGTAGGATGGAGTTGTTTATATCTTTTGTCTGAAATATGTGCCGCGAAGATTAATTTGACGGGTAGAGAAATGCAGACTTTAAGAAAAACGGCTGCAGGAAGAAGACAGCAACACCTACGAGAGTATCACATCGGAAAAACGCACCAGTCACTGCAGCGGAAACAAGGTTGCAGCTTGGACTCGCATCCGCTGGATTCGTGCATGGAATACGAACTAATCTGTATCAGTGTAGTTTTGATGCTTTGTTGTGTTTGGTGTCGTGTCGCTGTTGCATGGTTTTCCTACTACCGGTACTTACAGATGGCAATGAAATCTGGACATTCTTGCCATTTATTGTCTGGACAATGGCGATTGATGGAGAAGATTCCCGAACATCCGTGAAGAAAAACAGAACTCTGTCGATGGCCTCACTGCTGCCCTCGAAAGCCTTTGTATTGCTGTTGGTAAGGAGAACATGAACACAGAAAATTAGTGCATTTTAAGCTGAATAATGTGTATTCTAACCATAAGTGTCCTCCGCATAGACCCTCCTGGGTCGATTATTGCATCGGCCATATCCCGCAGGGTCAGTCCCAGAGCTAGAGCTACGAAAACAGCGAGGGATGAGATCACTGATGATAAATCTAACAAGAAGAAGCATGATGAAATAGATGACGCTTTGTTCGAAAACTTCGATGAAGACCTATGACTAGGAATTGATATCAATACCACTGATCGAGACGACATTCAAAGAGCAAAGATGTGGCTGGTGCTATCCGAAATGGAATATACTTTTCTTGGAATTTGATTTAGAATGACGCTTGCAAATCTTGGTAAT
Source organism: Nitzschia inconspicua (assembly GCA_019154785.2). Lineage (NCBI taxonomy): Eukaryota > Bacillariophyta > Bacillariophyceae > Bacillariales > Bacillariaceae > Nitzschia > Nitzschia inconspicua. Next base: position 1,467,700 of record JAGRRH010000020.1, read on the forward strand.
ACTGCAGCTCAATTATGGTAGTAGCAAGTGCAATGGATGTCACATGCATTTGTTTACTAGCTACTACGTAGTAGCTACTCTAGCTAGAATCTACCATTGTTTTCTATTTTTTTTATTTGTTGGTTATGCTGTTTTTGTCGTTCGGCTGCTCAAAGATTGTACTTTGAATTGTACTATGAATTGTACTATTAATCTGAATTGTGCTACTAGTATGAATTACCATGAATTGTACTATAAATTGTACTATAAATTGTATAATACACTATAAATTGTACTAAAAATTGTACTATAAATTGTTCGATGACTACCAGAGTTATAACTTCACAGTACAAAATCAACGTTGCTGTAGTACAAATTATAGTACACATACAACTACCTAGCTAGATATGATAACGGTAGGTCGTTAGACGTTATGCGCGCGAGTCCTCTTTCAAGCCACTTAGAACATTTTCGCGCATCCTCCAGTAAAGGATGCAGTTTACTAACTGTTAATAACCTTGTGCCAATGCTGTTGACCGTGAATTAACTGTAAAAGGGAATTACTAAACTGTAAGTCGTAATCAATCACATCATGACACATGACATCATCATCTCTTATTTACTTATTTACAAATACGACGTAAAATTATTACACTCAGATGGGATGGTCGCTTTGTTGACTGTGAGCAGAAACACGAGAGACGAGAGACAACAGACCTTCAACTGAATCTCCACGTGGAAATTCAGATCGTACTTGACAGTGACATAATGATGCGACTCCCGGTAGCTACGTTAGGGGTATCGGACTACCGGTACTGTATCATACGTCCTGTAGAATATCATAGAATGTCGCCAGTCGCCTGTATTATTCGAGAAACAAGATACATAAAGAGATTCGCGCTGCGACATCAAGGGTGAAGACCAACTGTAAAACAACAGCTGCCGCAAATGCTTCAAAAGCGAATATTCAACTCAAAGACACAGTCCCGAGTCAATTTCTGAATGGATGATTATTCTTTCATCTTTTTCATGAATGGTTCGAGAACATGTTGAGAGACTACTGAAAACATTCACAGTCAGATTGAGGCGATTGTTCGCTTCGGCGCAGTGTCAGAATGGACAAAGTGCGATCTTTACAAACCAGTTGAACACGTCAATGACAGTACAGTTTCACTTTTCAAGGATTCACAGTCAGACTCAAGTTCAGTTCAATGAGTATTGCTTTCAACTGTCGTTTTGCCACAGAAACGTCTGCTGACCCCATGTCAAAACGAGACCTTGAAAGCCTGCAGGAGCTTGAGTCGATTCATACACCCAAGCGGGGACACTTTCTGGGTGACAACACTGAAGCTCCTTCTTCCCCGCATCTATCTCATAAGTGTAGACTCCCTGGTGACCCCAAGCCCTCTCGATGCCTTAGGAGTCGCGTCTCACAATCCTTGGTTCTGTCGCTAGACATAGGAAAGCGAACGACACCGTTTCGGCTTCGTCAACGATTTGTGACGGCGCGGGCTACGTCCGAACCGCCGTTGTTCCTTCCAATGAAGAAGATACCAATGACGATGTTGCCGATTCCATTTGAACAAAAGCTGAGAAACGATTCTTCCACAGCGAAGATCCTACCTTTCTACAAACGAAAGAGACCTTGCAAATCACTTTTGCTTGGGTCTCCTCTATCTCCAAGATCATTACAACGACTCTGCAAAAGACAGAGTGGTAACGTTTCGTTTAGTTCTGTCGATGATCGCATTGCAATTCCGGTGAAGTTAATCCATGATGGTGTGTTTACCTTGAAGAAACGCCCTTCTCATGACAGTGAAGGTCGTGTTGGAACGACAACATTCTTCAAAGGATTTTGCAAGTACACTTTTTAATCTCTTACGTAATACGTAAATAAATATTTTATGGATAAATTTCCAAAGTTCGGAGGTGTGCCGGAGCGGTGCTGAGTTTCCTTGGATGTCACGAGATATGGATGCCAGGCTGAAATAAAGCTAGTACTCCAGCCCAAAACACAGATTCCTTCATCCGATTTTTCTTTAGTTTTTTGCTCCACTGCATTACATATTACCATTCTGTAGTTTATTGTTCATTTTTTTGGTTGTTCCCACTACTCCTTCTGCCCCCTTTTTTGTGCAATATTCGTAATCGTCCTTCATTTTGTATAGTATGAGTGCGAAAAAAAGACACGCCTTTCGAATGTCGGTACATACTATGTTCTAGTCCGTTCATCGTTTGTTCACTCTTGCATCACCAATCTCCAATTGCTGCTTGAAGTGAGAGACTTTCATCTTGAGAGCAAGGTCAGAAAAGAAGAATCGTTAGTGGCTTTCTGTGATGAAGAGACAGTTCGTTGACGTCAGAATGACTAGTAGGAAGAAGATTCTACACCTTTCACTATTTTGTTGTTATATCATGCTCAGTACCTATCACTTCCATAGTGAATCGGTTCGTGTGGTCGAATCCTACCAAATAATGATGCTGCAACCACACTTACTCTGATAAGGGAAAAACATCTAGTTGATCCAGGACAATGTTCCATATCAGGATTGTGGGTAAGATGAGGATCGTACCAAGAGCCACGTTCTCTGAGAGAACTGCTTCTCCGATCTTGTATCGGCTGGCTAAAACGAATGAAGCGAGAGAGATCGGGAGAGCGGCAATAAGGACTGCAGCTCTACCAGATTGGTTGTCCAGATGCATTGCTTTGGCCAGGAAAACCATGAACATGGGGACAATAACAAGCTTGGAAAGCATGTAAAGAGTAGCGGACCACCATGGAATACCGAACAACGATCGCCATTCCTTCTGCATCCACACTCCCATCGCAAAAAGAGAGACTGGTGAAACACATGCTCCAAGCCAATCTAGAGTGAGGAAAATCCAACCAAGACCAGGGACGTAGTCGCCACTTGTTGGATTCAGAAAGCGAGGTCCAATGGTTGATAGTGTAAGAGTGAAACCCACAAGAATGGCCCAAAGCACTGGATTGCGAGTGACTTGCACGGCAATCTTCTTCCAGACATGCCGGTTCTTCAATAAGCTTGATGCGGTAACTGCTACCTCATCCTCGTTCCCCAAGGAGGATGGCTTTCGCGGCAACACCTGCTCAGTCGGTTTTTCTTCATCCCTTTCGCATTGAATATTGATCTCTTCCGATTCGTCGGCCCCGCATCCCTCGATATCCTCTTCGCACTCGTGGACACGATTTTTTTCTTTGAGCTCTTCGATGCTGGAATCTTGTAGTGCATGACATTCCAGAAAAAATAGCTGAAGTGGCAATTGAAAGATGAAAGATGAAATACCTGCGAGAATTCCGAATTTCTTACCAACGTTTGCATTGCCAAACACAGCTGCAGAAATGGGAACTCCAAGAATGACTGCAACCGAAGAATGAAATTTGCAGAAGAGAGGTGAGGCAGCGCTTATCATGGATGGACGTTATATGATTCTGCTCACGCACCAGTTGAAATCCAAGTAAAGCTCAACCAATACACTGCAACATACCCGATGCCCTTGGAGCGATCCAATCCAACCAAAATGAGACTAACCACTAAAAATATTGCTCGAAGCACTAGGTAGGCGCCGAAAAAGTTCCATAGAAGCGTATCGCTATAAAAGTCCATCCCAATACCTAGGCCTTGGATAACGAGGCATGGTAGAGCAATGTAAAAGACAAACTTGGTCGCTGACGGAACGAAGGATTGAAATTCGATTACTTCAAGTCGGCTTGCAACAATACCGAGCCCAATTGTCAGCAAGACCATGATGCACTCATTGAGTACGTTGGTATACTTCCAAGTCATTCTCTGGTGTTTACAATCTTTTTTCGTCGAAATTGTTCTCGTTTGCTATGATAGTTTTCTTGTTGTGTTCATTTTGCATTTTGTAATTGCTATCAAAACGAGAAGGGGTGTTGTCACCCATGATTGTTGTCATTAGTAGTATTGTGGCGTCGTGTTGATCGAGAGAAAAACAATGATGTTGATGTTCGTAGTAAAAATTCAAATAGTTACCACCTCACGAAGGTATGACATAGTAGGAAATGAAGAGATTCATTTGATTTTTGAGTTCTCATCTTCGATCATGGACTACGACATTTTGACATTTTACCGTTACTACTCCAAGTACCGTACCATTGTTGAACATACTATAACTACGGTACGATACGAACGTACGAACAATACTACCAATCAAATATAAATGGGCGAAAGACTATAATAGCCCCCAATGACCCTTTGCAATAAAATCAAAAGGACATTATAGTGAGTAACCACCACTTATACTACCACCGGGTTAAACATTACTACCGCTAAACGTAATAATATCCCCGTCAAAACCCTATAATATCCTATGGCAATTCGCTAAACGTAATAATATCCCCGTCCATACCCTATAATGTCCTTTTGCAATTTAAAAGGGATATCATAACACTCCCGCCAATAATCTTCGTTCACATCTTGAACAGAAAATGCAACTGCCAATGATAGCCAATACTCCATCCCGAACAGATAACGCAACAGCTAAATGTTATACGACACTGCGACTAGTACTCTAGCAGAGGCAGCAAAACAGCAAAATCACTCAGATCACCATCTTCATCTCCCTGTGAATCTTCCATCTTCCATGTATCTTCAATACTTCTTTATTTCTTGTTAGTGCTACAAACACAACAAGAGCAGTACTGTTATCCCTATTGTTGGTGGTCGTAACCATCACGGAGAAGATAGTTTAAACCGACAGTGAATGTAATCTTTTATCCTGACGAACCTGTGCGCGGAAACCCGTTGCGACGGACCCAAATCGTGAACTGCCAATAATATCCGATACTACATATGGGACAGAAAACTTAATCGCCAATGTCATCCAACATTACGAGGCAGCCAAACCACAGACCCAATTTTTCTTCTTCCTAGATATCCGATACTACATACTAAGTCGTATGCAACAGAAAACGTGATAGCCGATATCATCCAACCCCACTGGAGCCAGCAAAACCACAGGTCCAATTTTTCATGTTCCTAGTCTACCTGCCGGTGCTGACATCCGATACTACATAGTAATTGCCGATGTTATCCCACACTACCCTAGCTAGATCCAACAAATCAGCAACATCTCTGACCAAAATTGCCATCTCTCTCTGAATTTTCCATCTATCACCGATACTTCTTTACTTCTTCTTATTAGTGTTACAAACACAAACACGACAACCGCGGCGCTTTAATCCCTATTATTGAACGCGGCTACTACCACCGAGGAGACAGTTTCAAATGACGACTCTGTGCGAGGAAATCCCTTGCGACCGACCGCGGATGCCATCCGTGCCCTCAAAGGGGAGGAATGGTTGTCAACGATTCTCATCGACCACCTCCTGCGGACAACGTTGAAGGGATGTGTACCCGACCACTTCCTAAGCGGTTCTTCCGATTGTTATGCCTACTTCAGTACGTATAATGACAAACTTGACAAACATAACTGTGCAGATACTGTGCAGACCATGCGCGGCGGATTGCAAGCCTACGCCGAGAGTGAATTCAGGTACATTTCCGCTGCTTGCCATCAGGGACACTTCTTCGTCGTTGATGTAACCTTCGACATTCGCCAACCGGCTGTTTTCCAAAAGGTGAACGTTTATGACTCCCTCAGCCCTCGGTTCCTTCACCTATGTCTGAAAGTGCGGATAGTAGTGAATCGACACACCCCCTTGGGCTTCATCCACACCGGACCACCAACGACGCCACACGGAATCAACCCAGTCCGAACGAAGATGAAGAACTAGTAGATGGAACCCGCCCAGAAGACTCTATCCTGGATGTTGAGGACGACCTTTTGGAGAAAAAGTTTTCCGGACCCAGTCAGGTGTTTCAAACTGTGGAAGAGCTGATAGTTGTCATCGATGATTACCAGGAAATGTCCAGAAACTCTCTTGCCATCAGGGGATCACGTGGTTCATCCAAGGCTTTCGCCTGCATCTCGCATGCGAACTGTACGTTCCGGGTCGCTTTCGGCCCCAAGCCATGGCAGGAAGGTATCATCCTCAAGCGGGGAAACTGCAACCTGCGGCACAGCGGCGCCGTCGTTGCAGCTGCGAAGGATGGTACGTGCCTCAAAAAACGATCCAAGGAAGTTATAAAGCAACTGGCTAGCGACTAGCGCCCCCCCCCCCACACACACACACGACTGGGCTTGTTATGCTTCCTCCAGCACCTGAAAGCGAGTGCACCAAATCTCATCACAGAACACTTCAGACGGGAATGTTCTTACAAACTGTTTACGTTCACGTCCAACCGGGTAAAGGTCTCGTCACTGCGCTCGGCAATGTTTTCCGCCCGAGAAAAGAGCCCTGCTGACACAGCTCGAGCAGAAATCCCCCGACGCCTACAAATACCTTATGGGTGTCGACGCGAATCACTGGATGGACTCTGCATGGCTGGAAGACGAGAAATTGCCTCCCAGGTATGGGTTTTGGAACTCCAACATTTCGGAATCCGCAAATAACATGATGTTATATTGATAAAAATGCCACTTTGTATTACGATGTCGCAATCAAAGTACGAGGGAAGAGATGGTGTGGTTCAAACTATTGTGGGGTTGGCCACGAAACGTTGGGAGAAATGCGTCGGATGCATAGTGTACGCATCCGGCAACGAGGGTGAAACTTATTCCGTCTACCAGAAGCTTGGAGGGGGACTCGGAGGAGGGGCCACTTTTGAAAGTTAGCCCAGTGGATTGCGTGTGCGACTGTGGAAAGTGGCACGCAAATGGAGTACCGTGTGTGCATGGTATGACGTACTTTAGACACCAAATGAAGTGGAAGTTGGAGGACGTATTGGATCAAGCCGTTGACGAATGCAACAAGTACAGGACCTAACGGGAACTTTACCATCAAAACTTTGTGCCCGTTTGGAGGCACTTGCTGGAACCAGACTGACGACATTGCCGCCTGACGTTGCTGGACCATGAATGCCCGGTAGACCGAAAACAGTGAGACTAAGAAAGAATTCCTGTTATTCCCATGAACCAGAAAGTCGCCAACGATTTGCAGCAGTTGCCACCAGCCCGGTCACAATGTAAGAACGTGCCAAAGGAGAGAGGCATGGTGATCTCAGTGAGTTTGCTGTTTTGCTGCCTCTGCTAGATTACTAGACGCAGTGTCGTATAACATTTAGCTGTTGCGTTATCTGTTCAGGATGGAGTATTGGCTATCATTGGCAGTTGCGTTTTCTGTTCAAGATGTGAACGAAGTTTATTGGCGGGAGAGTGTTATAATGTCCCTTATAAATTGCAAAAGGACATTATAGGGTTTGGAAAGGTCATTATATGGTTTTGACGGGGATATTATTACGTTTAGCGAATTGCCATAGGATATTATAGGGTTTTGACGGGGATATTATTACGTTTAGAGGTAGTAATGTTTAACCCGGTGGTAGTAAGTGGTGGTTACTCACTATAATGTCCTTTTGATTTTATTGCAAAGGGTCATTGAGGGTCATTATAGTCTTTCGCCCAATAAAAATTTGTATTCAAAATCTGCAACTCCTCTCTCCTCTGTATCATCGTATGCCTGAAAGTAAGGTACTACAGTTTATCATTTTACATTGTGAAGATGCACAGGTTTGTATTTCTAGAGTTTATCAGTTTACAGAAAATGTTCGCTGAAAGCTTCATTGTGAAGATGCACAGGTTTGTATTTCTACATATATCTCGTACTCTTCATACTAAAAGATTTTACCTCCTCTGACATACCCTTGGTTTTGTTTGGATTCAGCGGTTCACATAAAATAAGCCCATGTAGAGTTGTACGCCGGCACAGACAAACATACATCTAGCTACCTGTATAATCCCATGTACTTACCACAGGATTTTTAATTCACTGCCCTTGCAATTTGTGAACTGTTCTTGCATTAGCACAATTAACAAGAAATTGTTCAAAGCTGATTGTTCTTGAAGTTCTCATGCGTTTCTTGGTGATCGGTCCAACAAATGGAAGAGGAAACCTAGATGATGCATATATAGTTTTTGGTTTCAGCTGAATGATGTACTCTCCCTCTCCTCCCGCATTCCCATCCAACCTTTTTACAAGTAACGAGTAAACTTATGTCACAGATACACAATTCACATAATCGCCATCAATTATAATTGTTTCAAACTCGCTTATTGAGACATCTGGTTTCACTTTCACCCCCTGAGTTCACACACAGCACCTGCAAACTTGCAACATCTTCATTTTAATTGATGCATAATGGACGTCAATTATACAATTTTTAGAGAGGATCGTGATACATTTTGGTTTCGTCTTGTATGTGAACTTCTACCACAGCAGCATAAATGATATCCTGTACTTTGTTCTCCATTGCTTGATATTCCTTTCCTTTTCTCCTAACATGAAACCTGAGGTTACTAGCTTTAATGAAAAGTGTATGCATTGGTAGCTGTACTCTTGCATTGGTAGAGTGTGTTTTCTCCAAATGTTAATATGGCATCATTTATGGCCATTCTCGACATGTGTCTTGGTGGCATATACTGCATCTGGGGGGATATTTTTTCCAATGGACCGTTACGTGAACCAACAACTCTGCCATTTATTAGGGCAATTTCATCAGTGGTTGGGCCACTATCACGAACCTTTTCAGCAGTCCCCCCCAACCCGGGTACTTATCAAACCTGTGATTCACTTTCAGCTCCCTTAAAACATTGATGAGTTCCTTTCATGCAACACACAGGTAATCTCCACTGCCATCATCACAGAAGCAAATGTCAGCAAAGTCACAAACATTTTCCAAAGTGCTATTGACTCCTATGTCAACAAGCAATCCATTCTTGTCAACAATTCTTCTGACAACTTTTATGGCCAACTCATTCAATGCCTGAACCTTCGAATAGTTGTCTTGGTTGTGCCTTGAAAATGTTATTTCATTCCCTTCACTGACCATCTTTCACATGCTTCAACAACCAAGACCCGATCACCATGTCCTACATTTGGACAAATAACCAAATTGCTTCCACACTGGTGACTTCCATGGCATCTGGTTCAGATTGACTGACCCTTGGATTGCCCTCTGGTATAACAGAATTCATTGTCATAGCCCCCTTCTACAGATCCTTCCAACAAAAAATGATCCAAGGCCTCATTGATTCATTGATTACTTCTTCCTTTACTTCCTCTTCTTCTAAATTCATTTCTCCCAGGCATCCCTGTTTAGCAGGTTTACCGGTTAACCTCTCTATCATACGCAACGGCTGTCCACCATTCATGCTGTTACGGCAGTTTTGAACATTCACTAGAAATTGTATGTGCCGTTGTGCCGATTTCCCATCGTCTTTCTCTTCTCTCTGCCTTTTCAAGAAACTTCCCTGTAACAAATACCACACAGCATCGTTTTGCGTGTTCCTCCTTGACCAAACGTTTCTTGGGAGGTATTGTTTCAATATCACAAGTAGATATATCATATCCTTCAAATTGTTTTGTATCCAGAAAGTCAAGATGGTTTATGACAGGCAAACGCTCTTCATTCAATGCCTTTATTTTCAAATGATCTTTATTTGGATGAGACCTTGCCCAGTTCTTACTGTTTGTTCCTAGTCTGTGGGCACTAAAGAGTGCCAAGAAATCATACAAAAAACAACCCATGATTCCTTGTGGCGGCACAGGTAGTTTGCAATTGATGAGTTGTACATAGTTAAACACAAACCCCTCTTCATTCACTGAAATCTAGAGATCTTCATGATCCTCTCCAAAGATACTATGAAAATTCACGTAATAAAAATCACGGGGGCATTGAAATCTTGCTCTGTTCCTTGTGAGATACAATGCTATTGGTGCAGCCACTTTGTGAGCTTTTGTTGCCATAAATGTTCAAATAGTTCTGATTTTGTCTCACGCTTCATCCTTTATGGCCCAGCAAACATACTAGTATTTCTCAAATGGAACGATGTCATAACAAAAACCCAATAGGAAAAGCTGGCTTCTCGAACGACATCAACAAGAAAATCCAATCTGGTCACAAAGTCGTGACACCAACAGCACCTACCAAAGCTTCTTTGGGAAAGAATGCCAAGTGCCTGTACTCGACTGTCTTAATTTCTGACAGGACCATGACAATGATACTGCTTGCCTTATAGGATCCCCCTCACATGATAGGGAAGGGACACTTCACACATGGCCATGGACTGCGCATCTTTTCATTGCTACCAGACCTGGTATTAACAAGGAAAATGAAAATCTTATTCGCCAACTGCATTCCAAATGCGTCTCAGTCTGCATGGAAGCAGACAAAGTCCTTCACGTCAGAAGGCTTTGAATGGTATGGCAAAAGAATTATATACCCTACAAGATCCTTGTACACCTGCGGACCATGTCCTCACCGATAACAGCATCGAAACCATCATTAGTGCTATGTGGGAGGGCCCTGATTACACAAACTTCTACAACGATATTTGTGATAAGAGCCATCATGCTTCTTCTCTTGTCACCAAAATGGAATACACTCTGACATGGCTGTTGCAGAGTTTGGATTCCCAAACGATACTATCCTCCCTACCAATGAATCCCATGGCAACCTCACCACCAAATGACCCTACTCTAATCAGCCACAACACCAACACAGATGGGACCCAGTTTAAAGTTCCTGCTGTTATACTTCCTTCCCCAAAGAAGCGACCAGCACTAATCCTCAATCAGCCAACTCCATCCTCCTTATCATGACACTTCTGCGTTTTCTCGCACTCACTCTCTACTGCTACCTGATAGCTTCGTAAAGATGTTTTGACTAAAAAATGATGGACATTCATTTCATTTTTTAACTCTAAAAATTAATAATATTTTCAATAATAATTGTGCAGCTTGCTTGGTCGACTGCACACCCTGCCACAATCATACGACTGTACCAGTTATCGTACCGGAACCGAGAATCAAATAATCGAAACGGACAGTAGAAAGCTGTTCCGACGTTTTTCAACAGGAGAATACTGCCCTACAGTACCTTTACATTAGTGAAACAAAATTTAACTATCATTGTATCGAAGCAAGCAATGACAGTAAACCATGCCACAAGCCCAGAAGACTGCTGTACTACTCACGTCAGGGAATAGATCCATCGCGATCGTTGAACGTCAGTCTCAGATCGTCTTTCTGAGATTGGATCCTGTCTTGAAGTCGCTATTACATGATATCACAGCGCTGAAGGAGTTATTCGAAAGTGTCTCGCCGTCTGTTGACCTTGTGCCGGACGAAACATGGTTTCGTTTAGTGGATTCCATCGTTCATCATCTGGATGTCCTCACGCGACATTTCCGTAACTTTGGGGTTGAGTTTGCTCCGTCGATGATCCTTTTAGCCGACTATGTGACACTTCCATTGACAGCAATCCTTCATCTACAGCTACCTCAGAGAGTACAACAGAACAATTCGAGGGTGTCTACGTTCAGAAGGAGCAGTGGAGTTCAAAGATCGTATTTGCAGAGATTCCTAATATCGACAGCACTCGCTATTCAATCGTACGTCGAAAAATGCTCGATTCCAATAGATTACGATTCGCAGAGTGACGCAAAAAGATGTCCTGATACAACTGCCACAGCGCTGGGAGAGAAATATTTGATCAAGTACCTTATTGCACTGGTGACCTGCCTTCCAACCAGCTCAGAAGTCGAACGATATTCTTCCAAAACGAACGGCAGTGATGACGCGGAGGGCCACAGAGAAGCTGGGATCTTGCTTCTTAGTACGAGAGACTCCTTAGATGATGGATCTGACATGTGGACCATTTTCTTACAAGCCACGCGTTATATTTCTTGCTACTGTTCAGAGCAAGAGCTTCAGAAAGGATGGCACGGTACATTGCTGGTGCGATTGGTGGATTGTACAACGGCATTCTTTCTCTCTGCCAACGACAAAAAGGATGCTAGATTTGTGTTCACCCCCCGTGTACAAATGGCGGCAGTTGACCAGATGAAGACATTGCTGCAAAGAACATCCAATGCGAAATCTTTTTGGCGATCGGTTTTTCCAGGAGTATTCTCTCCCCTGTACAAGCGAATAATGAACTCTGCTCACCCGTTCGAGAACAAGAGTTGCCAGGATAATCAATATTATCGGCTCATCCTAGAACAAGGGTCAATCGAGTCGATCACTCTTCTTTTGAGGATTACGATGACTGACAACCCGCCGAACCACAGCAACAAAATGCCCGAGAAAGAAGCTCGATCACCGGTGGTAAATGCAACTTTGGCTCGCAATCTCTCGACCATGGCCTTTTATGCAAATAACAAGGTTGCAGGAGCAAGGGAAGGCGTTATATTGGACGAGAGTTCACGTGTGTCCTTTGTGGATCAAGTCAAGTCGAGAGTTTCTACACCCATTGTTTTTATTTTGAGGAAAAAAGCGTTGTCCCGATCCGAAAAGACCCGAAAAATGGTGCTTTCGCTTTGTCGTGTTGTCTTGATTGAGACCAGGTGCTGTTGGCACCCTGGTAACACAGTTGAAGAAGAGGGACATGGGGAGATGAAGATAATGGAAGAGATAATATTGGAAATTTGCATTGCACTTAAACTAGATCCCGACGGTACGTTCAAGGATGCGAACTGTATCAGCATTTTTCTTTTCCTCTACGCTAACATAATTTGGTTTGAACAGCCGAAGTGTCTTTGTGCGCCACAAGTATTGCGGATGAATACTTCAGACAGATATCGAGCATCAAGAATGGGATAGATCAATCGAATTGTTGGATGAATAGACGTGTTGTGGAGCTAATTGAAGGCTTGCCAGCTCTGCTAATGAAAGGTAAAAATATTGAAACTGCCCTGCAACTTAAAAAAACAACAGGCTATATCAAGTGCTTGAGAAGTGGTCTTGATAAAGCAATATATGTTTCTTCCAGCTTTCAACGAGCTCTCTCTCGTAAGTTCGGAATCGGGAACTTGTGATTCTGTGTTGTACGCCCTACACATTTAATCATCATTGAATATTCCTCTCAGTTTTGTCTTCCCTGTTCTCGTAGAACTGATGGATGTTGATTTGGAAGCGTCGGGAAGGGCAAGAAATATTTCTGGAGTTTTCGAAGACTTAACGAACTCGGCGGTGGGAAGCCGAAGAATGGATCCAAGTTTAGCCTCGCTTGCAAGGACTACGATCCAAGCCCTCGGCGAATCCCTCGGTCCAAAGCACGCAGCTCTCTTCATTGACGCTGTTGTGTCCAATTTCTACGAAGGCGTTTCTCACGTACCAAGCTCAACACATACACATCTAGCATGGCTCCATGAATGGATAGGAAGTGTTGTTGTAGCGAGAGAGCTGCTCATTGGAGCCTTTGTTTTGTGCAAAGACGAAGTCAATACGAGTTTCTCTAAAAAAGCGAGGAAAGGGCGCATTTTGCGATCATTAGGATCGTCCATGCTACCTATGATCGTGAGAACTGCTTTGTGTCCTTTCTCAAATAGAGCAATCAACACTCGAGAAGGATCACAGGAATGTGTTCTTCTGATGGCGAAGGTAAAAGCTCGCATTTCCGTGCTCCTACTTGAGCTTGTTCAGACATTTTGCGAAATCTTAACCCCAGTTGACTTGGACAAAGAAATGAGTGCCATTTTATATCCAATCGTGGAAATGGCATGTGAATCCAATTTCGATCTTGTCCGGTACGCTGCTAAACAAGTGCTGGCATCAGTTGGACGAACCTTAGAAAGAGATGGTGTCGATGACTTGGTGCGTTCCGAGCTGAACCATCTCGTGGCAAGTATGCTGGGGCGACTGCGTTTGCCCGGTGGGATGCAAAATCTATCGAATAACAACTCGAAAGACATCCTCGCAGTTGCGAATGCACTGAGGTGGACACTCCAGTCTGTGTTGAAGGCCACGGTCATTTCGGACCATGAAGGAAAGTCGGCGAATTTTCCATCGCTGACAGACTTGATGTCACTTCTTCAACAAAAGCTAGACTACCTGATGTACAAGAAGCTTTTGAGTGACGAAGATCTTGAAATGCTGTGTAAACTGCACCGATCTTTCTTTGAATATGTTCTTCGAAGTTTTGCGGTACCAGATAATGATTCGTACGTCTACAGAATGTGCAACTCTGAGTTCGTATCACAGCAGCATTGGATCGAAACGCTCCACAATTTCCGTGAAGTGTCAACGGTCGAAAAAGTCCTTGGGGAGACTGGACAGCGTACCGACGGCGAAGGAGAGTGCAGACATAAACGTCTAGAAGTTTCGAGAGAAGACATAGAACTTTGTTCCAAACTCATCGCAAGAAATTGCTATCTGTTGTCCAACCCGAAACTGAGGATTAGAATTGCATCGTGCCAGGGATTAATTTCGGGTTTTCGTTTTCTTGCTTATGTTGGGAGTATGCACAAGGTAAAGTCTATCTCTCCGTGACATACATTTTCTTGACTTTTTTTTGTTTTTCATTCATCTTGAAGTCTAACTACACACTAATTTTCTTCTAGGATCCAAATGACGAGGAAAATGCGATCAAGAACTCTATTCTAAGACAAGTCGCAGCTTCGTGGCCATCCGTGAAAGCACGCCTGCGATCGCTCTCCGAAGATATCATAGCGAGCGGGGGAAATAGCAAAAGAAAATTGTCTCTTTTCCTCTCAACCCCACCTCCTTCTGGAATCCTTGAACCAAGCAACCATGCCAGCGAAAGAATTTTCTTGGCTTCATCATTTGATTTGATAGCATTTCTGTGCGAATGCAGTGGTGACTTTCTTGCTGATAGACTGAAACAAACTGTCTTTCCAATAATGGCGAAATGGTTGAGACACTATATTGAACATCGAGCTCCTAGATCACAATGCAGAACGACCGAAACCTCTTCCAACACACCAGAATCTCCTCTCCTTGGAAGAGACGAATCGCTTCCCACGACATTAGCCTCCAAATCATCATCTACCAACGATGGATTAAACTGGAATGAATCAGAGCGAAAACTTTTCATATCGATCATACATTGCCTAACACGAGTGATGGACCAAGATGAATGCGGGAAGGCGATGACGTCATATCTTCCGAATGTAGGACAGATGCTGTTATCTTTTTTAGATCTTGACCATGATGACGAAGTCGTGTTGTATATCATGAGGTGCTTGAAAAGCATTTTGCGAATCGACAGCGATGCCATGCTGCGATCTCTTCTGGATTTGAGTGGCTCTGGAATACCGAAATGCCGTATTGAATTCCACGGGACGGAACCCGACTCTGTTTGTGGTTCGTGGAAGAAGCCATCTTTAGTTTGTGGATCTAATGGCGATTTGGCTACCGACCAAAAGCAGTTTGATATTCGACTCGGAGCGCGATGCGAGGAACTTCTTTCTTTCGCGAAGTCACTACCAGAACAATCCTTGACGTAAAAGAAGTAAGAAGAGCTAAATTATGTTTGGGCATGAATTTCCAGTAGAATAATCTTTTTTGAAACATTTCCTCTCAGTTGATGTTTCACAATCTCAAGATCTTCTAGACATCGAGATCAATTTCTTCTGCGTCGTCTTCCTCTGCGGCGATAGCTTTGATTTCCTTATCTTTCTTAGGATCACTAACTGGATTATTCGCCTCTTGATCGCGTTCATAATCGTCAGTGGCCTCAGAAGAAGGGTGAGCAGCATCCTCAAATGCTTCAGCAGCGCCAGTAGTGATGGGAATTCGGCGCACAGACTCTTCTAACCTTTTCATGTTCTTAGGAGCAGTAACAACGAGGACACCATTGTTCAAATGAGCACTGAATTGTTCAACATCCACACTAGGGTCCAAAGAGAATGTTTGAGAGAATCGAGACAAGAATCGAGAAGATTCCGAAGACGACGTGCGCTGACCTTTCACAGTCAAAAAGCCATCGTCAAGTTGGACGTCAATGTCTTCCTCCTGAACTCCGGGGACATCGACCGAGAGTTGGAACTTGTTTTCATCATCCACCAATTCGTAACGTGGCGACGAAAAACCAGTCTGGTCCACCAACATTCGCTTCGCGAGACTTCCTTGACGCTCAAGCATGATCGAAGCTGGGGACACATGCAGCAACATTGGAGTGTAAGGTCGTCCCATGTTCCATCCATGGGTAGAGCAAGGAAATGCAACGACCACAAGGGCGGCAACGGTAGGAAGAATAAGTTTCATGGTGGTCAACAATACTGTAGCAGTGAGAGAATTTTATTTACTGTTAAAAAGGCACGAGTGAGAATTACTGTAGTGATTATAAGTACTTCGAAGTAATTTTTATGAGTGCGATCAATTATTACACCCATGGCCCTCCTTTGAAATTTTATTACCTGCATCACAATAATGTCGCGTCGAATTGTTCTCTTCTCTTCGTTGGACGTCGAGATTCTTCGAAAATTGTCGCTGCAAGAACGAATGGAACATCAGCGTCGAATGGAGCAAATAAATGTTGCGATTATTTTTTCTCCAGGAAGATCCGGTGAAAAAGACCACGATGCTTCCGATCCGTTAAATAAATGAGATGGATAGCTCGCACGACCACCCTAACAAGACTGACTGGTGACAGTTTGTTTCAACTCCATTTTAGGGTTGCAAAACGTCTACGACTTGCATTCATACGAGTCGTAGACCTTTTTCGACTAAAATTCGACTAACAGTAAAACTCAAGCAAGAGTCAATAACCCCTAATCGAGAAGTGTTAGCTCTAACCCTATGAGTCTTGTTTACATTGTAGCGCGAGTCATCCATCTCATTTTTCAACGGTCTGGAACAATCGTGGTCTTTTTCAACGGATCTTCCTGTAGAAGTGCAAAGTTTTTGTCACGTGGCATTTTTGAACTTACGACTTATAATTAATAACTGTTTCATCAACAAATCAAACCATAATACGGTACCGATAGTTGTTAGTACCCACCGTAGATAGTCTACGGAAATAGTAGTACATTTATCCGCCTCGTGTGGCAACACTGCTACGAGGAATGGCTAACCAGAAGCAAATGACGACAAGGCCCAGCAACGCTAGAAAGGCCCATCGCCAGAGCATTCGGGCCCTCTACTACCTCAAGCCCAAGTGTTCCCTCCAAGCTCAGCGACATTTTTTCCACCCCACAGTGGATGACCACTTTCGCCTCTAGAGACCGATGTAGTAAGAAACAATGAAAACTGGCTCGAAAAATACGAGCCAATCATCATTCGCAACGCCGAAAATCGCAAGACCACATCAGATGGCCGCCTCCGCCCAATTGACGAAGTCTTTCGTCTCATAAGGACTGGACTTCCAAGCATCCCAACACCGATGCGGACATCACGACAACGTACATCAGCACTGACAACACGCCCCATCAACACATAACACTTACTTCAGGGTCACAACCCCCAATAAAACATCGGCGACAACGACCAGACCAGCCTCCCCCCCACACAACCCAGCCACCACAGTAACACCACCACCATATCAATCAACCAACCAACCAACACCCATATAATATATTATATGCTCATTCTCATCACACACGACATTCCCCTCCACAAGATGAATCTTTCCTCCTCATGTAGGAGGTTTCAATAACATTACCACATCCCTGGGGAGTGACCTCTGGTTACTCCCTGCATTGCCTCGTCCCTAGAGATACGGCTGGTGAGTCAGCTTCTTAGATACGGAACTACTAGGCGGTAGCTAGTAGTTGCCATAGCCATAAAATAGATTTTATTACCGATGGTAACCCCCAGTACGTACTAGCTGTAACAGTGAAGTACCCTGTCATGATTGTTTTGCTTCGTGACTTCGTGCGGGTATTTTACCGTATTGTGTGTGTAATGTCGTACAGTATTTCATTTTTCGGGATGTATGATACGACGACCGTATTTGTACCTACCGTACTTTTTAGAACTCGGAGACGTCGTATCCGTTGTACGACGTACTAAGTCGTAGACCGGTATATAGACTGGGGTGCTCAAATCGCAGCCAAAATAGTGTCTGTACGTCATCCGCAATTGTCTGACTGTCGTTCCTAGCATTGGTACCCGGCAGGCGCGTTTTGGTCATGCGCCAGAAATTTAAAAATCCCAAAAATAAGTCTGAATTAGTCCGCGCCATACTTTTAATTTACGACTTAGGTAGTTCCTCAACATGGAAAATTGTTGCTGCGTTGTGTAGAAATCGTACCAGAAGATACGTTCAAAACCTTTCCGAGTTGAAAAACTTTGAAGTCCATGCAAAGTTGGTTGCTGCGTTGTGTAGATATTGTACCAGAGGATGCGTAGAAAAATCTTTACCAAGCACTTTCCCCCCTCTTTTTCGATCTCTTTTTGGCATGGAATTCTCCGTCCGTTGCGTATTGTGTTCGTTTCTTTGACCTCAAGTTGTTGCATGTTGCTGTGATAGGTGAGGATGGTGAAACATTTCGGTTATATGACACTCAAGTTAAAAGATACATTCCTCGTTGTCGCATGAAGTTACGCCTCTTCTGTCTCGTGATCCCTTGAGAATAGTAATCCTTTAATCACCACTCTTTTTCTGGACCCGCGTTACTTCATTTAGGTTCTTCTCCTGCGTCACTATTGCATTGTTGTCGTCTTCGATATAACCATTAGGAAGTCCATGACTTAACATAAATGCTGTCGACGTTGCGGTCACATTTGCTGTGATCCCTCATAAACTCTTCTGTCATCATCAAATCAAACATGTTTGTCAAGTCCTCCACTCCTTCCCTTCCGTAATCGCGTTGGTGCTGCGAGTGACAGCGTAAGGGAGACATGCTCATGGATACTTGCCTAGTCACTAGTCACGGCGTATATGTGTCCATTTGTGTTTCCATCTTTGTAGTCTCTATCATCGTTGTTGCATCAAACGATAATCCCGCCATAGCTGTTTCTGTCCTTGTCATTTCGTAGATTGTTTGTGTCGTCGAAGTCATGGATCAACAATTCACATTCCACAACGCTGATTATTCTGTTTTAGCAGTTCGCACAAAGATCGTGCATCGTTATTATTTTTTTACCGCTCGTTTCAGATAGGTCCCCAAACAACCGGCTGTAATTCCAAACAAAGGAACGATCGGGTTGGTGACATTTGTAGCTGAGTCGTCATTTTGTCAAAGTTACAAGACAAGAACTATGCATTAGTTCCAACAAAAAACTACTCCGTATGTCTTTTGCAAGACAGTAATAACTTGAAAAAAAATTATGATGAGGGGCAGAAACTTTGAAAATCGGAAGTTTTGAAGTTGGGAAGACAAAAAAATCTTGCATGGGCCTGCTGGCTGGCGACAAAGGAGCCAGCCTGACAAACGAGCCAGCCTGATAGAGAGCCTGCCGGTTAGCAAGCTGGACCGATGGACAGACTCCTACGAGCGACGTACGGACACTATTTTGGCTGCAATTTGGGAATCCCCTTCGACTTCCTGGTTTTAGGCGGCGATTTGGGCGGCCCGTCACTGTGAGTACGGTCTAAAAGTCGTACGACTGTGGTAATACGGTTGTACCTATTCATACATACCGGTTCTGTGAACTCCCTTCCAGTACATACATACCGTTATTTGCGTAGTACGAATCACTACGGTAGTAACAAGTTCGATGAACCGTGTATTATCCGATAGTCTACTGAACTGTGAGTTTGTTACACACGCTTGTAAATTCGTACTGTACGGTAGTACGTAGTACTTGCACTTGTGAATATTTACCATTGTTCCAATCGAAGAATGACTGGAAGACCTCGACCAACATTGCAGTTGCATTATGGACTGGCGGGTTCTTACAAAACAGAAGTGTCATCGAAGAAATTGTGAGAACGAAAAGCAAAACCACGAAGAAGGCGACGGGGACCACGTCACCTCCTACACAAGCTTACCTTGTACACAAACAATTTTCATTCGTCCACATTTGGAGTTAGGTTAGCTTCATAGGTCACTTTGAAACCTGGGATTTGCTTACCTGGCGAAGCAGAGACCCTCGCCGTGTTGGAGCTGCAGGAGATGTTGCAGCCCATCTCTCTGTAAAGGACGCCTTTCGCGTTGCCAGCAAAGTGGGAACTTAGAATGATTCCCTTACTTCCCTTGGCAAATCGAACGCCATATCCTTTGTTCTCTGATATTTTACAATTCCTCAATTCGATGCTTGATTGGCTGTCAATGACGATGCCGTTGCCGACGTTTCCCCTCAACGTACAGTTCGTTAGCTTTAGGTGGATCTGACCATTCATTTGGATGCCATCCGACCCACCATTGCGAATAATAATTCCATACAAGTCTCCTTTGTTCCCGGTCCCAGAGAGGGCGACCACGCACCCTAGACTAGGCTCATTGTCAAAGACGCTATGAATCATACTGATCTTGCTTTTGTCCTTCATCTCCAGCATAGGGAGGGTCGGAGTAATGCCACTGACAATTTTCGGTCTCCGGAACGTTATGCCTTCGATCCATCCTCCCGTTCCACTCCACTGAATGG
Source organism: Nitzschia inconspicua (assembly GCA_019154785.2). Classification (NCBI taxonomy): domain Eukaryota; phylum Bacillariophyta; class Bacillariophyceae; order Bacillariales; family Bacillariaceae; genus Nitzschia; species Nitzschia inconspicua. The sequence continues at coordinate 1,488,056 of JAGRRH010000020.1, forward strand.
ATCCGGACAATTCAATTACAACATTGGCTGGATTGTTTTCATCTCCTACAAGCTTCAGAGGCTTATCAACAATCAGGCCGGGTTCATTAATGTAGTAGTGACCATCAGATAACTCTGAGAAGAACATAGAAAAAGTGAGATAACTAATGTGTTCTACCAAAAAGAAACAAGTGGACCTACCAATGGTGTCACCAGGTAAAGCGACATCAACGGCATCAGAAATCGATAGAAAATGATTATGATCTCGTCGATTTGATTCTTGAGCAAGAGCACCCATCTCAACGGGGTAGACGTGCCGAACAAACCGGATATCATTTGCTGCCATCCTCCACTGTTGACAAACAATGCTGCAGGATTGCCTGTCCGGGAAGGGAGAAAGAAAGCTCATGACGCGTACTAGCGGCACCATTGGAAGCTTGCTCCAGCCTTCCTTGTTTGCTACATCGTGTTCCTGTAGCTCCGTAACAACGCGAGGAGTGTCCCACACAGCTTCTCCTGTGTCTTCATTGTACCAAAACAGTTGTTGTGTAAGACCATCGACACGCTGCGACCAATCCTCACCTTTGAGTTGACGACTTTTCTTGTCTGACCGTAACCGAGCCTTTTCTCGTCTATAGAGATTGCGCTGTCGGATGAGCTCCTCTGGCTTGATATTAGTAGACAACAAGTCCCCGTCTTCCATAGCTTGGCGCTCCTCCATTGCCTTCTCTCGCTCGAGCTCCTCAATGTTGATTAGGCTGCCACCATCAGTGGATTCCATTCTCCGACGCTCTTCGTTGATGAAAAAGATGGAGTAGAAAGGGTCAATGTTTTCGTGAAAGCGCAAGCCATACCTCTCCATTGGGGATAGAGACGTTTCAAAAGAGCCTCGATCAAATCCGTCACTGCTCTGCCAGGCAGCAAACTCCTTTTCTAGGTCATTCTCATCGACCCTGACGTCAATGATCAGATCATCTGCAGGATTGGATGCGTTCACATCATCCTGAACTTGTTCCTTTCCCGACCCTCCCTCTCTTCTGTCATCCTCATCATCCGAAGCCTTTTGGAACTCGACGTTTTCGTCGAACTCTCTCAACTCATCAGCAGCTTCCTGTTGGGCTCCACGCAAGGCTCTGACGTCATCTTCGTCTTCAAGAGATGTCATTGCCATTTCCATCTGCTCTATACTGAGATGTTTTATATCGCCATCAGGTGCGATCTCATCAGTTTGATCCTCCTCGGTCACACCTAAAATGGCTTGCAATCCTTTTTTCGTGTAAACATCTTTGATCCCATCGTCTACCGTCGACTTAGATTCTTCCATCGATTTCCTAGACGAGGCGTCAAAATTCCCTTGATCCATCACCAGAATATCAAGGTTTTTCTTTTGCTTGGCTTTTGATAGGATATTCTCTTCAATCGTGTGTTCTGTTATTAGTCTATAAATATGTACATCGCGTGTTTGACCTAAAAGGAGGGTGAAGAAAGAGGTGGATGAGAATTGTCTGTTCAATTCCACAGGGAAAACACGGTGGATTTCCTAAATACCTATCCTGCGATATCGAGAGTCGTTCAGGGGGATTTCAAAGAGAAAAAGATAAGACAAAAAGAAATAAACGTAGTTCACAACAAAAAGTGGAAACTTACCTATGCGCCCTATCTTGTGCTTGAGCATCCATGGCTGGGTTCCAGTCACTACGATATAAATCGTCCATAGTATTTGAGAAAAGCATCAGCCGTCGCGATCACGGGGAGGGATTGGGACTTGATCACCCACGAGACACTCACCTGTCATAGAAAATCACCGTATCCGCTCCTAGTGATGAGGCCAAAGATGCAGTGAGCGAACGGGGGAGTGCAGCACATGTATTATATAAAGGTTAACACATACCAGTCAGATTTATTCCCATTCCTTGAAAAGAAAACACAAAGTTGGTAATGGTCTTCTCAAATGACGATTCAGTACCAGCAATCGCGAATACTTACCACCACTTCTCGTGCTCAATATGAAGCAAAATATTTTAGAATCATTGTTGAACCGATCCATGTATCTCTGACGGCGATCAACGCCAGTCGCCCCGTCGAGTCGAAGATAAGTAAAGCCGTGGATATTCAAGAACACTTCTAAAATGTCCAGCATCTTGCTCATTTGCGTAAAAATTAGTGCTCGGTGCCCCCCGTGCTTGAGTGTACGCAAGAGCTCAGCTAATGTCTGCAGCTTCCCAGCGTCGTACTGAACCAACTTCTTGTCGGGGAAAAAAGATGAAAGGCGGGCAAACGCTTTTCTATAGGGCAACAGAAGCTCCTCGACTGGTTCTAGGAGCATCCTCTCGACACTCTTCGGAAAAGGCAATGTTGAGAGCCCCCCGTCATCCATTGTGATGGGTAATGCTCCTGCGGATGGAACACAAAAGACGAACTTTTCAATCGTCTCTTCGAGATCCTCACTTCTCTGTAGTTCCGATTTACATAGGGCAAGAAGCGGTGAGGGTATTTCTACCGGTCGGCTCCTTTGAATCTCTACAGGTCCACGACGATGAAGCACAGAAGTCTCGATATCAACAGCTTCCTGACACGCAGATGAGTAGATAAATGACGGTGCATAACACCGACGGCGATTGAGATTGTTCTGAAACAAGATTTGTGCTTCTATCACCTGTCTTCGTGCAACGTAGATTTCGGCCAATGTTGTTCGAAGTTCTTCTGGACCGATCTTTTCATCTTTGAATGAAAGAAGTTTTGGATCACGTTGAGTTCTGAGCCTGTGAAGTTCTTGAGCCTCGACAAGATTGTGACGCAGCGCTGCCTCCAAAGAGGGCTGTCCCGAGCTCCCTGTCCATAAGGGTTGAAACAAATTTTCACTTATCTTATCCATTGCCTCTTCCTTCCTCTTTTCAAGGATGCCAACACATCGTGGGACTAGAAGGCGGATATTTGATATAACAAACGGAGTGACCACGGAACGTGGTTCAAATAAGTCAGGATGATTACACACCTTTCGCAGCTGCATCAACACATTCATCATTCCCATGAAGTTCCCACCCTTTTTCAACGCCTGTCTCGTAGACGATCGGGATAAGAACTCCTCGTATAGTGTCATCTGCCGTCTTGAAAGTTTACATTTAACGACGTGTTCGTACTTTCCTGGCATCTGAGTTTCCACGTCCTTCTTCAACCGTCGCAGCACAAATGGTCGGATGATCCCATGGAGGCGCTTGATAACATCATCGTTACGTTTTACCGTGCCCTCGATCATGCTATTCATGGGATTTGAAAACCAGTAAGAGAATTCCTTTCGGGACTTGAAAATATAAGGCATCAAGAAATGAAGAAGAGACCATAATTCCATAAGTGAATTTTGTAGCGGTGTACCAGTCAGAAGTAGCCTTCGTTGGGTGTTAAAATTGATGAGTGTCTGCCAGCGTTGGCTCTGGAAGTTCTTGATATTCTGGGCTTCATCAAGAATCAGATAATACCACTTTTTTCTTTTGAAAGCAAATGCGTCCTGTACAGCAAGTTGATAGGATGTAATGACAACATGATACCAATTCGTTTTTGTCCAACCCGTCCGCAGTTCCTTCCTACGCTTTGCAGATCCATAATAGCACAAGACTTTGAGACCAGGACAAAACCGCTTGAGCTCTGTTTCCCAGTTAATTATCACAGATGTTGGAACAACTACGAGGTGAGGACCCCATATTCCCTTGTACGAGGCTAAATATGCCAGAAGCGATATTGTCTGTAGCGTTTTGCCCTACTTGAGAAAAATCTCAGTCAGATTTTCGTGTTTTGAGGGTCGAAAACGCAACACAGTCTGCCAAAGAAACCAAAACTTACCAATCCCATCTGCAAAAAAAGGAAGAGTCATTTTACATAAGGTTTGCCGCATCACCAACTGGTTGTTTCCTAGACTATCGAAATGCTTACCTCATCTGCTAGGATTCCATTGAGTCTACGGGCTTGCAAGGAAACGAGCCAATTCAAGCCAACCTGTTGATACATTCTCAATTTCACCCAGGGCGCAAGCAAAAAAGGTCTTGAAGCGAGAGTCTGACATGCTTTCTCAGCTGATGCTTCCAGTGCGTTTAATGCTGCCACACCATCATCCAATTCAACATCCATTTCGCTCCCAGAGCTATCATCCTTTTCTCTTGCTCTCTTCTGCGCATTAGATTCCGCGTCTCCTTCCTCCACAATCATGCTTTCTTTGCTGGGTCGAGGCAAATGATTCTCGTCCAAACTACCATATATCGCCCTTAGCTCTTCAACGGACATCATATTATCTCGATGTAACGCACTAAGTTCCTCCTCGTATGTCATATCTCGTCCCAGTCTTTCTTCTGCTTCAATCGTTGTTTCGTCGTCAACTTCATGAACCGCAGACTCTTCATATGCACCATCTTCGTCGCTAGCCGAAGAGGACCCCCCATCGGTCTTTTTGACTTCTTCATTGTCAGTACCAGAAGAGAGATGAGCATACATTCTGCGCAATTCCTCGATAGGCACTTCTGCGCCCTGTTTTAGCAGGTCAATCTCCTCCGAATAGCTCACGTCCTGGGGTAAGCTTTCTTCTTGAGCAATTGTGATTTCATCGTCCATTTCTGGCTCCCCAGCAACGTAGTCGTCCTCATCAGTTGTATCATCACCTACACTTTCTGAACTGCTTCTTTTCAACTCGCTACAGATGGAACCTTTTCCTTCATGTTGGGCCTGTAAGTTCGCGTACATTTTTCGCAATTCTTCAATCGGTATTTCAGCAGACTTTCTAAGAAGGCCAATCTCCTCATCGTAGGCCATTTCTGTTGGAAGGCTCTCCTCCTGTGCAATAGTAGTTTCATCGTCCACCTCTATCTCTCCCACTTCATATTCTTCGTCTGAAAAGTCATCTGCGTCATATTCCTCTACGTCGCTCGCATCTCCATCGTCATCAGCTTCCTCCCCGGGGTCGACCTTTCGACTCAGATACATAACTGGGATATCATTTATCGATTCTGCGAATTTTACGCGCTTGGCAGCTGGCTCATCAAGGCTTGATTCTAATTCTGAGCTCTCATCCTGAAGGCGATTGATGACCTGTTGAATGTCCATGGTCTGTTCTTCCTGGAGTTTCGTAACTTCTTCCGGATCAGGGAAGAACGGTTGGTTAGTTTGGGATGATTTTGAAATCATTTTGTTTCTTTCCTCTAATTCCTCTCGCATGGCTGTTCGAAGCGTCGAGTCATCGTCAGAGTCGTCGCTAACATCAGGTTCTGAAAACGTATCGTCTGAGCCAGACGCATCCGATGCTGTTGACTCCCCATAAAACTCTGTCGAGTCCACCTTCATTCGCGCATAGTCCACGACTCGTGATTTGCTTTTCCTTCTGTGCTCTGATGCCAAAGCCTCTTCGATCGTCATTCGGTATCGCTTCCGAAGCTTCGTTTTTCGACGGGAGGTCTTCCTGTCGCCTCCCCCAATTTCATCGACAGTCGACTGTCCCTCCGCTTCACCATCTTCCTCCAATTCAGATAGACTTTTCATTTCACTACAGTCATCCTCAGTTGATGTGTCACCTACAGTGTAAGTGGCTAAGGATTCGGTGTACTTCTCTGTTTGTTGAACCAATACCACCAACTGCTTGTTCATTGCCATTTCCCGCTCCTCGTCTGCTTTCATCTTTTGCTTAAACGCAATAATCTTGTCTAGCTTATTCCACCATGCTTTTACTTCTCTCCCAGCTCTAGCAGCGAGCTTGCGACGTTTGGCATCGGCTTGAGCCAGTTCTCGTAATCTTCGCGCTTCCTTGGTTCTGTGGTACTGTCGTACCGATGCGGCACATTTCTTTGCCAGAGATCTCTGTCGTTTGCGTTCGGCTTGAAAATCAGCACCCAGCCACATCATTTCTAAAAATTTTATAAGTTTAAAGAATTCAACGTGAGCAGAAATACATCAAGTGACTGCCTTGTTTACATAACAGCATAAAGTCGGCACTGTCCTCGTACCTTTCATCACGAAATCCCAGTGAGTGTCTGTCTTGGGGGTGAAAGGGACTTTCTCAATACCAACTGCGTCACTTTCTTTCCGACTTGTGGCTGCGGATGTCTTCATTGTTTTTTTTCTATTTCCACTACTCGGCTTGGAACCTTTTTTTGCGACATCCGGGATGGAGACGACCTCCAACCGTTCGACAACGTACCGTTTTCTATCTAAGATATCATGAAAGCCCATCATCTCGACACCTTTCATCGTGCCAGCATCATCTGCCACAACTTCCTCAGAAGTGGTCATTTCGCCGAACTTGTTCTTGGGAGGCGTGGGTGTGTTGGAGTTATGCTACCGCCGCGGCTAAAGTTAACAGTAAGACTTGAGAGCGATGATGTGATTAGTGGATGGTTGTTAATTGAGCCGATGAAGATTACGACTGTCGTACTCGCATAAGAGGGTATTCGTATGCGACTACGGTAGTAGACTGTGACTCCGAATATTTGGTGCGAATACTCGAAGTGTAAACACTAACAGTAAAGAGCATACGTATAGTACGGTAGTCTAACCTGGTACCATTTGAAATCTCGTCATGACTTTTCATAGAGCGTATTTTTTAATATTATTATCATAATAAAACTTGTTATTATACTACTATTTCAGTTTTATTCAAAATACGTACTCCGGTAGTATATAATATGTGCTATGCTGAAACTGCTGCCGTAGTTCACATTTGCTCAAACCCGAGGAATGCCTCGTTTGGGACTCCGTCGTTTCTTCCTCTTTAGCCCATCAGAAGCACAGACAATCGTCTTTTCATCAGGTCTTCTTTCCATCTCTTGTTTGATGATGTTGTCATTTCGGAAATACTCATTGAGCATCTTGTCAATTTCTTCGTCACGTCCCTTTCGGTATCCGGCCATGAACTCTCGTATACACTCCGTGCTCAATTTCATCATTTGCGTCGCAAATGCTTTGAGGTCCTCTTGTGTGTGAATGCCGGTACGTTCCTTGGCTACTTGCAGCATTTTCTGCGCATCTTGGCGAGCAATTTGTAAGTTTCGAGCAGCATTGTCACCGACAATCTGTAGCTGTTGCTCGGAGAAGGTACCATCCGCAGAATTGTTTGCAGGCCCTTCAACATTTGTTCCTTGTAGGGTGCGTTTGGCCAGCTCTTCTTCTCGCAAGCTTTGCAGCTTGGCCTCAGAAGGTCGTCCAGATATGCCATCTTCCCAGGTGGCCTTGTACAAAGTCCATGCCCGTCGAAAGTCTTTGAGTCCCGGAATGTGCCGAAGTTTCCATTGGTTGCATGCCGAGTGTCCGTTTGGAACAGGCCAAAGAACACGCCAGGGTTGTCCTTTAGGATAAAGGGGTTCATTGTTCCTACCACCGTTGTACGAACCATCGTCGACCTTGTCGTGCGGTATGCTAGACCCGCCAGTTTGGTAACTTTTGGTTCGATCTTGCAAAAGAGAATGTGTCGATGATACCGTTTTATCTTGAATCTTCCGCCGTCGAAGCTTCCGAGAACCTCCTGCTCGACCCGCTGTGGTTGAATTAATCGATGCCGACGTCGCATTGAAACATCTAGAAGTTGTAATCCTGGCGTTTCGGAGGGGCACTGTGAAAAATTTACATTGTTGTTCGTCAAATCGCTGGCTGAGCTGATAGCAAAACGAACGGCGATTGATGAATAGTGACGACAGCCTTTTCTTTGGCCGAATCGATGACGCAGAACAACAAGAGGGACCAAAGAGGCCCGATAATCGAGAAGAAGATGAAAACGTACTGGATAACATGAATCTCCGAAATTGAAAGTGTAGAACGAAAACCATCGGCAATTGACATGCCATCGGGCAGGATCGAATCACCTCACACTTTGAGAATGGGTTTTGTTACTGTTATTCGAAAGGAATTGTTTTGAGATCTGATTTCGGAGTATTTTTGGAATGGATACTAGAAGAGAGGGAACATGCACATAACAGAAGTAACGATCATAGAATCCGCATACAGTACATGGAGGAGATAAGAGGAAAAAGTCAGGAAGGATAGATTCAAACTCTTTTTTGTCTATCCATGTCGATCCCCCAACAAAACCAATTGCTTCACCCCGTGTTGTTTTTGAAAACTACTTGACTGTGAGTACGACTACCGTAGCACAATGCAGTACTTCGTACTCCAAGAGAGTACCGGTAGTACCGTATACCGGTAGCACAGAATCGCCGCGATAGCAAATACTCCCTCCGTCTCACTTCTATATTACACTTTCACAACTTTAAATGAAAAAAACCGCCAACAAGCTACTTAGAACATATGGCTGTTATCATCTTTAAATTCACATTATAAGCTATATTTCCATGTATATATTATATTTAGAATTATTAAGTCTTTCAGTCCGTTGAGCCGTTCAAAGTAAGGAAGCCGCCAACAATCCACCCTTTTTCTTACGGATCTCCCCAGCAAGTGAAAATTCGACGATCACACCAGCACAAATCTCTTTCCTCTGAATATAAGCAACAACTTTGAAAATGGTGACAACAAGGAAAAAGAGGGTTGCGATGACCGAAAAGCTGAAAAAAGATGTATTCACGGCGTGCGTGGTGAGGGTGTCGCGAGAAATTTTACCTTACGGAAGTTTTAAAGCTGTTGGCGAAACACACAAAATCCATCCAAGAACTGTTGCTAATCTGTGGTATTCAACGCTGAAGCAAATACCGGGATATCAACCCAATACCCCTCTTGACCCTGTCTCTCTTCTTGCAAACGTTCCAGAAACGGCATTTACTACGAAGTTCGAAAATTCTGGAAGAAACCCGAAGCATGACCGAGACATGCTGTTGCAAGAGATCAAGAATATTGATCCTACCGCTAGAAGAACCATCAGATCTCTTGCTGGAGCTGTTGGTATTCCAGTTATGACCATCTGGAGAATGAAACAGTCGAAGAAACTGAAGGTTCATACCATGGCTTTGAAGCCGAAGTTGAACGATGATCATCGCCTCAATCGGCTGTTTCACTGCATCGCAAAGAACGACAAGAACACTATCAATTCTGTGGCTGAAATGACGTTCAAGAGCATGTATAACGAGATTCATATTGATGAAAAATGGTTCTTTCTTGTACGGGACGGGCTTCGGTGTATTGTGACCCAAGACGAGCCACCGCCTAAGGCAATATCAGTGTCCCACAAGAGTCACATCACTAAAGTCATGTTTCTTTCCGCTCTTGCAAGACCAAGATTCAATCATACAACGAGACAGGAGTTTGATGGACTAATTGGAATCTATCCAGTAGGAGAAATCGACATGTATGTGAGAGCAAGCCATGGTCACCAACCAGGAGATCTAAAGTGGTGTAACGTCAACATGGATAGGGATTTGTACCGAGATATGCTTTTTAATTTTGTGTTACCGGACGTGAAGAAGAAGATGCCAATAGACAACAACATTATATTGCAGCAAGACGGTGCCAAAGCTCATCTACCAGATGACGATCCGTTGTTTGCAGCAAAGGTCACAGAACTGTTTGGAGATCCAACTGCTGTGAAGCTGTACACACAACCGGCACAGTCACCAGATTTGAATGTGAATGATCTTGGCTTTTTCAATTCTCTACAGTCAAGATACTACCAGACAGCTCCAAAGGACGCTCTTGAATTGATTGAGATGGTAGAAGAAACTTACAAGAACTATCCAGCCAAGAAACTCAATCGAATTTGGTTGACACTGCAGAGTGTGATGAATCAGGTCATCAACCAAAGAGGAGACAACGACTACACAATCCCTCACATGAAAAAAAAGTTCTGGAACGACAAAACCAATTGCCACTATCGTTGGATGTAACTGCAGAGGCAAGCACGTATCCACTCGACATCTTGGTTGATTGATGCTTTCAATAATAGTCTCTGATAGAGTTCTGTTTCCTTTTGTTGATGTTGTCACAACTTGAAATGAAAAATTTAGTTTCTCTAATGCTTTTTGAAACAGTTGTCGAGCATTCTTCTAAATATTCATAAAAAACGAGCCGGGTCATATAAAAATGAGTCGCGCCATCCCCTGTAGAAATCCTAGGAGGTCTACACAGCTCGGCACGCTTCATTTTTGTTTTCTGACTGGCACGGCATCCTCAATAGGAATATAGAAGTGAGACGGAGGGAGTAGCAACGAACCTTTGCTATCGTGTAACTTACTGTCGTAAGTAGTAATAATAGAGTGTATTAACTGTACCTAGTATTATTATAACTCTAACTGTAAGTACCACTAATCGTCGAGAATGATGCAGGTGTGGAGGACAGACTAAACGAATCGAAGAGGGAAGGGACTGTGTTCTACATCTGAACAACGGAAGATTCTCTTGCCTAAAGGCTATCTCCAAGCCTAGCGCCTGAACTTTTTAAATGAGACCTTCTGATTGGCTGAAAAAAAAACTTTTAAAGTTGAAATAAGCCGGCCTGTAAACGTTTGGAGTTGGGCGGCCTTTAAAAGGTCCAATACTTAGGCCAAATGGTCACTGGTGTGCCAATGAAGTACATAATTGGAATTTCCTCACATTTAAGTAAAGAGAGTGGCGACAGCGAGGGAAGACAAAAAAATGTTCTATTGGGTCTTTTGGACATCTACGTGAAAAAATTAATTAATGCGTGGGGATAATATTTAACGAGTATGGGTTTACCGGCGCGATCACGATGTGCTCCGGTAAAGCGTTTTTTTCCCGCTATACGGTACCTGTTTTAGCGGGATTTTTGGCCTTTACCGGTCAGGCCGGTAAAACGATCCGAAATCTCTGTGTCTGGAGATGGGTAAAGACCGCTATCCGGTAAAAAGCGTTTAGCGGCGTCGGTCTGGAGATAGCCTATAATAACTGCAGATCAACAAAGAAAATACGGTTAGTAAAAAAAGAAGGTAAAGAGCGATGAGAGAAACGAGCGAGTGACGAGCAAATAACTTAATCAAGGGCGAGGAGATGGGGTGTGGTTGGCGAAGGGGGATGTTCTCTTACTACTTGGTCCTTTTTGGCGTTTGTTTGTAACCGTAAAACCACGTCGTGTAGTCGAGAGGTGTTTGGAGGAGTAGAGGTAGCAAGGTGATGTTGGGTAGTGATGGTCGTTGCGAGTAAGTGGAAAGGCAGCACTTCAAAGATGACATGCACACAGGGGAGCTGTCTGCAAGAGTTGTGAGTTTTGTGAGCAACTCCAGCAGCCCTACACCCATGCGCCACAAAATTCGTGCGAGTAAAGAGCGATGAGAGAAACGAGCGAGTGACGAGCAAATAACTTAATCAAGGAAAGACTAATGAGTTGACAAGTGAATGAAATGCTCACAATAATCCAAGCAAGAATCAAGTAGCAGTAATAACAAGATAGTAAACGGAAAGATCAAGGAAGGGATCTGATTATTGTCTACGATCTACGGTAGTGATCGTATAAAGTGATGTCACCAAACAAAAGCGATCGGAGCTTTCAACACGCTGGATCAATCGTTTAGTTGGAGATCTCACGAAATGTCAACCTCTACTGGAGGAGCGGAAGAAGTATCGAGCTTCATGACATACCTTTTCGACGGGTCAGACAGAACCAAGTTTAGGCAGTGGAAGATCAAAACCAAAGCCTACGCCACAAGAAAGAAATTCTGGAAGGGATTCACAACTGACATCCGTGACACCGAGGTCACAGATAGCAACGGTAATGTTGTGAAGGCAGAATCATCGGAAGATGATATTACAGCAAAACAAACCGCGATGCAGTACCTGATCGAATCGTTGGACGGGTCTGCATTCACGATGGTCACGACAGAGACCGAAGATGATCCAAAATTGGCATGGGATCTACTCATCCAGGAATACGAGGAAACTGGAGAAGAAGACTACTAAACTACATTCCTCCCTGATGAGGAATACGAATCCGTACTGAGAGATCTTCAAACTCTCACAATGGGAAAGGCGGAAAAGACATCTGAGTTTAGAGACAGACTCAAACTCATCAACGAACGGCTTAAAAGAATTGATAAGAGTTACGGACTGAACGAAATCCAGTTCAAGGTGCAATACCTCAGCAAGCTGACTCACGAATACGACATTCTCAAACAGCACCTCCAAACAACGATTGGTGGGAAGATTGCTGTCCACACTATGGTGAAGGATCTAGACAACCGGTATAAAGGTCTGTATGGTGAGAATAAAAACGATGGAACGTCTACCGTTATGAACACGGAAGTCCATCAGAAGCAGGACAAATCAAGCTCCAAGCCAAAGAAACAGTACAAAAAGAACTGCAAGTACTGTGGTAAGCTGGGCACATGATGAAGGACTGCAGAGGGACAAGCAATAGTCCGAAAAGACCGGAGAGAAGTCATTAACCACGCGATATACTATAATTGCAGAGGAAACGGTCACCTCTCAACTAATTGCCCAAAGAAGAACAAGAGCAATGGGAGCGAATCATTGTTCACGGCTGTGTTCTGTATGGAAACAAATGAACAATCAGTTTCCAATGTCGACGTTGAGACGGACGAAGATTGTTACGAATCTTATCTCATCGATTCCGGAGCAAGTTAATGCACATCAACCCATAACGACAAGATGACGAATAGGCAACCAAGTACGTTACAAGTCAAGGTCGGTAACGGGAACATCTTGGAGGCTACTGAAACAGGCAACATTGGTTTACAACAGAAGGGTACGAATGAGACACTTGCATGTCAAATGACGGTTATACCGGAAATGGCGAAGAAAATAATGCAGGAAGCCGGTTGGACAGTAGTATTGTCACTACATACAGCGTATTCATAAAAGGGTGGAAACCGAATCAACTTTATCAGGAAAAGCGATGGCATGTGGTACTTCATCGGGAAACGATTCCAGATTCCGTCACAGAGAGCTGTTTTCGAAGTATCGACGGAACAATGGACCGATACCACACCTGAACCTGAAGAACAACGAATACCTTACGGAAAGGCTATGCCCACCACAATGGATTACAACGATATTCACGTCCGATGGGGACACAAAGGCAAGACTCTCTTGGATAAAACCGGAAAATTTTACGGCATTAAATTGACCGGCGAATTAAAACTGTGTGAGGGATGCGGATTGGCCTTGGCAAAACAGAAGGCGGTATGCAACGTATCCTTAGGAGCGGCGAAGACATCAGGTTTCAGACTCTTCCTTGATGCAACTGGACCGTTCGAGGAAACCGTCGGTGGATCGAAATATGCCTTTTCCATTGTAGACGATTTCACAAGGAAAGGGTGTATCAAAACAGCCGCACGTAAGAGTCAAATGACCGAGTTCGCTAAGGACGTTCTAAAAGAATTGAAGTCTTTGGAATACTCGACGAAGTTCGTACGTTGCGACAATGCAGGAGAGAATGCAACTCCACTGAAGAAAGTTTGCAGTGATTTTGGAGCTCAAATGGAATTGACGGCACCTTACACTCCGCAGATGAATGGGAGTTGTGGAACGGCGACTTCCTATCCTTATTACGAGAGCGAACGCAGCAATGATGACCGCAGGACTCAACGACGAAGCGAAGGCTAGACTTTGGGGAGAAGCGATGAACTACCAGAACGATACTGAGAACATCACCCTATCAAGTGTTCGAGCCACACCTGGAGACGCTGTTTCATACAAGGACACCGCAAAACTGATAAAATACGCCCAACCATTCGGACGAATTGGAATTGTCACCATCCGACGACAATTTGGCTCCAATTGGAAAGCAAAAGGGAACAAGTGTTTATTTGTTGGTTACGCAAAAGATCACCCAGCGGACACCTATCGGATGTATAATCCAGCAACGAAAAGCATCACACAGTGTACAGTCGCGTGATGTAAAATTTCTCGAGTTTACGACTCCAAATCCGAAATCAGGCATGAGTGTTTTTTCAGCTTTGGACTTGCATGCCTGTCCTCCGCCCGTCTGTCTCTCCAATCCCGAATCCCTCTCAATCGTCGTAGCTACGGCTTCTTTGCGTTGGTTCTCTTTCACGATGAACTTCAAGGAGTCCGGTAGTGCTTCGTTTATTTTTACCGTACTTGTGACGGAAGCGCGACTGGAGTGCGACTTCTTTTTCCGAATCACCAGCACAATTTTCATCATCCTTATTACTACGAATTACGTACCTATTATGTATCCGATGTACGTCGTACTACGTATCAAACGGTAGTTCTACGAATTCGATCGTTGTTTTTCTTTCATAAATCGATCTCTTTGTAGTCGTTGAATTCTATACATACAACATGAAGCTCTTTCGTTACAGCCTGCTGATCTTTCTTGTTGGTCGTGCTCTCGGGCTAACAGAAAATTTGCATCCGTCCTCAACACATCAAGAATCTCAGGACGGTTCGCGCGATGGAGATATCTCTGATACATCGTTTACACCTTTCTTCTCTACATTCTATGAGGACCTTTTTCTCGATCAATCATTTTCCTCCTTATCGTCTAGATTGGACGAAATGATCCAGAGCCGTATTTCTCTCTTCTCCAATGACTTTGCCATAAAAGAAAACCAATGGAAATCGCTTCCGACCCATCCTTTCTTAAGGGGTCGACTGGCTTTCTCTACTGCTAGTTTATTCCCAGAGAATAGCCGGTTCGAAATGGAAGATACAGATGACAAATTCGAATTATCTCTCCATTTGCCACATGGCATCGCAAAGCAAGATGTATCAGTCGAGATAAAGGATGGAGGTAAACGTCTGGTGATCGAAGGCAAAACGCAATCTTCCAACCAGGATGGAGACAAGGGCAATCCTGACGTGATTCAGGAACTAGTCACAACAAGCTTTTCACAATCGTTTTCGATAGATCCAAGAATTGAGGTTGATCATTTGTCAGCCACAATCAAGGATGGAATCTTGACCGTGTCTGCCCCCAAAGATGGAAGCAAGCTTATCAAAATAAGCAATCCTATTCTCATCTATGACTTGGACGTAATTTCGAATACACCGAAACTCGCTCCACCAAAGAGCAGTAACAATCAGAAGTACAAGCAAAGAGCCCCAAAGTCTCTACAGGGAACCGTGCTCTCGAATGGTCACCTCCCTGTAGGTGACGAAACTACAGCACGAACTGGAGCTGAAATGAGAACAAAGCCCTTTACTGATTCGAAGCTATTGCCACCGGCTAAATCCTTGACTGACTCATGGGACGATGTTCGTGAATCAAGCCTCTGAAATGAGTTGCACATAACAGATCCACTGTCCTTAAATAGTCAATAAAGTACAGACTCTATTGCTGTAATACAAACTCAAAACACTGGGCTGCTCTAAGGTTGATGATAACACTCGGATAGTGCAAAGGGTCAAAACTTGAATGTCATGCTGTTGCCTTCCAGTCTTTTTCTTTTCAGAAATTGCAAGAATGTTTGGTACTTCTCCTGGTGCCATGGCCAGAGGTATCAAGGCTTACTACCCTCACTGAATGCTCATTCTGTCAGCCATGGGATAAACTCAGACTTGAATATAAATATATTGCTTCAGCGTACTCATCACTACCGTCGCAAAGCCATTTCGAAACCAAAGAAATCTCATTTGCCAGATCATTCATGCTGTTGCTTACCAAATAGTCTACAATTATGTCCAGAATGAATCGATGGGAAAATCCAAGGAACAGCTGAAAACCGCTTTCTGTATAAATGGGCTCTTCTGTAGAACTTGTAGATCGTTTCTTCCTACGCAAGGAGTGTTAGCGGTGTTGGCTTAGTTTCGATATCCTACTCAAATGACTCTCTACTAGACTCATTATGTTAGATAATAATTGAAGCATCTAGATCTGGTTTGGCACGCTTCGTTCACAACCAGCTCAATGGCTTTACAGCTTCGCAGCTACGACTGGGATGCACTAAGGGTTCTAATCAACCTCGCAAGAACTTGTTCAAAGTGTTCTTGTTTCTTTTCTACTGGTCACGAGATAGCTGTCCGTACGATCCATTCCCAGAAAAGGAGGTAGCCCCAATCGTTGTGAAATCAGCGAGGAACCACAAAGGATTCCGTTTTGATCCTTGCGCGACGTCACTCTAGTACGGATAGGAACTCCAGAAACAATAAACATGGCCTGAAAGGGAAACTGAAGAAGGACTCCCCTCAACAAGAAACATTGTTGTTTCATGTGATAGTTGCATGTCTCCGAACAGTGTGGCAGTGATTTGAAGAACTGAGCCAAATCAGCCAGGAAAGCGCCGCACTTTTAAGTTGCAGTAACATCATTGTCAGCCTATCAGAAACATATACCTCCAGGTCGAGATCATCATCAAAGTTACTGAGGAAAATATAGCCATTGTGTTCCATTCTTCTCATCGAAAATCGTGACTTTAAATCTCTGGGACGTTGGATTGATCAGGGAATAGCAAGTATTGATGGGAAATGTATCAGGAATAGCACACGACACGACTTATTGTCGGTCCTTCCAAGGTTCAGCTCCCAAATGTCTCCACAGGTTATCCAGCAAGACAAATCTGAACATACAGGGCATTCAAATTGGTAATATTTTTAAGCTGTCCCTACGTTTGTTCGAGTTTTTGTTCCAATAATTCTCGTCGATTGTCGTTGGGGCTGGCTTCGAGGAGGAGTTGTTTCGTGATTTCCCAACCCAAGTGGTTCCTGCTCACCATGAAAAGATTGATCTTTTGCAGGAGTGGGGTAACGATCATGGCCACCACTGGCGGAGCAACTGCATTCCCAATCATGTGATAAGCGCGCTGCGAACAGAGTTGAAACGTTTCGGGAAATCCTTGTAGACGAGCTGCCTCGCGGGTGGAGAAACGTCTCCACCCTGTTCCAGCAGGGACAAATTGGGACCCTACCATATACTTACTATAGCTTGATTGAAATGTCTTGGCTGGACGCGTGAGGTCCACCATGAATCGAGCTTCAGGATAAAGAAGAGTGTATTTCTGTGAACGAACTTTCTCAAGTTGACGAGAACTTAAAATCAACTTTTGGAAATCCTCTTTCAGCTGATCGTTCTCCCCATCTTTGGAGTGTATTATATCTCGGACCCCCCTGGATAACATCGGTAAGCTTGGAAACTCATATGGTCGGTTTTGCGCTGCAATATCTCGTCGTATTCCCGCAAAGTACAAACGCCATCTTTCTTGAGGAAGGAGATTCCTTGAATCAATGAGCTGATGCACTACTCGATAACCACATTGCACCAGTTCGTCTACAATCAAACGTAGAGTATCTCCATCGTTATGAAGCAGCAGTCCTCTCACGTTTTCCAGTAAGAAGATTTTGGGTTGCTTGACTACCAGTACTCGACATATCTCCCGAAACAAGACTCCCTTTTGATCATTCATTCCCTGTCGAGAACCACTGCTGGAGAATGGTTGACAGGGAAATCCTCCTACCAATAAATCATGGTCCGGCACTTGATCAGATGAAATTTGAGTGATATCCCCAGCTGGTCGATCCCCACCAAAATTCTTGCTGTACATTTGTCGACAAAACCGATCAGTCTCACTAGCGAAGACGCAACGTCCACCCAGTCGATCCAAGGCGACCCGAAATCCTCCCATACCGGCAAATAGTTCCGCATAGGTGAAATTTCCCAAGTCGGAGCCCCTCGTTGCGGTTGAATCACCGATATTAATTGCAGCAGCATGGAACAGCCCCAAATCGACAAGTGGATGAGACTTGGAGGGACAGCCTCCCACGTTGTGACCCAGCCCCCCACAATTTCTGCAATTTTCCGTAGGACAAAATCGGGCCCGATGCTCGCAACTGCCGCAGTGATAACACCCAGCATTCTTTTTGCGTCTCAAAGCATTTGGCATGGGGTGATGTGAAGTTGTGTGTAGACAGTCGATTGAACTATAGTCGCACTCTACCGGTTGTTGAGGTGTATCGGTGTCCTTCGAGAGTCAGTCCCGTGATATCCTTGAATCACGTACCGTTTTCCTCTTTACTTCAGATCCACCTCTTACGTCACCTCTTATGGCTGGATTATTTTGGAAGTGCAAAATAGTAGGATTTTACACAAGTTCAGTACTACCACGTAGAATAATGGTACTAACTTTACAGCTCCCTTATTTCGGTATGACTCGTTGGATTCAAAGAACCATGATCCATCACAAAACCTCTGTCGAAATCAAACGCACACCGATGAGTCTTGAACTTCTTCATCAACCTTTCGATCTCATCCATCATAGGAACCTTTTGCTTTTTCTCCTGATCGTTGTCTTGGATTGCTGCTGCTGTTGGTTCTGCTGCTGTTGGTTCTGCTGTTGCGAGATAATGATATGTGCACAAGTAAGCCCTTGCCCGTGCACTGAATTTTCTGATCCTCGCATTGGTCAGTTCTGTCTCGACGTTTGTGCACTCATCCACTAAGTCTTCGAAGTCTGATCTCTTCCTCTTTTTCTGAAGGGGTTTTCTTCTGTAGCTCCCCTTCGCAAAACCCCAGGAATACTCGATGCCCTCACCTGCCATCTCGGCGTGAAATTTTGGCGTGAACATCACCTGGACCTTAATTCGTTGGCCATAACCTGCAGGTGAGTTAACTCGTTCTGAAAATCTGTGCACTGTCCAACAATACTTCTCAGTGACTTTTCATCATTCAATGTCCCGTCAGGATTCTTCTTCGGATTCGCCGAATAGAGGTGATGATTGTTGTGGTCTATCAATCCTCGTTCACGAGCCACCTATAACAAACCTTTGGGTTCCCCTACCTACCCTGTAATTTTTTTTTGCTCGGATTTCGAAATTGCGATTCCATGATCTCCCGCTAGCTTCTGCATTTCCTTCACAGTGTAGCCTCTTCTGTCTTCTTTCGAAATTATACCTTCGCGTTGTAAGTCGGTCGTCAGTTCCTTTTTTGTTGTCGGTTTGTTGTTGACATATTCATCTAACAACTGGGTTGACCTTCGTTTACGCCGTTCCTGTACGCTCAGATTGAAAGGACCCTCTGTACTTTCTTCTGGTGGTTCTTCATTGGACCAGTTCATGCGCTGCGTATCGCCGACTGAGAGAAGTGGAGAGTAACGTCCCAGGTAACCTTCAAAATTTTGAATAATTGTGTCGCGAAGTCGCTCTTGCTTACCGCCAAAGCTCACGTTCATATTGTTCACATCAAGGGCGCCTTTTCTTTTTCTGTTGTGACCCTGTGAGTGGTCAAACAGGAACACAAATTCGTGGCTGGGGTACAGGACTTTCAGACAGTCCACAACATCCTCGAACTGGACCGCCATATGGTTGGAGTTCCAATACCCCTCGTTGTTTATTCCGATGAGCAATTTGCGGACGA
Source organism: Nitzschia inconspicua (assembly GCA_019154785.2). Classification (NCBI taxonomy): domain Eukaryota; phylum Bacillariophyta; class Bacillariophyceae; order Bacillariales; family Bacillariaceae; genus Nitzschia; species Nitzschia inconspicua. The sequence continues at coordinate 1,507,236 of JAGRRH010000020.1, forward strand.
AGGGTGACGCTGTCAGGGGATTTCAGAACTTCCAGTGCCGCCTCCCCATCCCAGTAAGTTTTGTTCAATCGTTCCTCATTCACCTTTTGTAACTCATCGGTCGACATCTCTCTGCCAAACCCATTGAGACGGCTTTGGAACGCCGATAGCATTACACCGTCACCTTCGCTCTTGGGAAGCAGCGGACGTTCACCGTTGCTTCCAACCCAATTCTTACTACAAACCAGATTCTGAAAAAAAACGCACTCGTCCTGGCCTATGAACTCTAGCGGGGGTGAATTTGGTGGCGCTCGTACGCTTTGTTTCTTTTCGAACTGGGTAAGATCCATGCCGGCTTTGTCGATGTAATCTTCGTGAAACTCAACCATTTTAATGTCTCCTTCCATATATTCGTGTCCAAAATCCATGGACAAGGATGGCAATTCGGATACCTTTTCTTTTGTTATCTGTATCCAGCGAATGCATCTCGGTTCCAAGTCCACTAGATAGCGTTTGCAGAAAAGTTTCCTCGACGTGACGACGTCCTCCCTCTCGTGCCCATCAACGTAATAACTTTTCTTGTGGTTGGCATATTTCATACCTAGCTGCTTCATCCAGGAAAGTGTTGTCTGTGGAGAGAAGACGCTGATTCGGAAAAGCTTCAGAAAGGATTGGAGAGTGTGGCCACGGCTTGTTTGTTCCGATGCCCAGACGGCGTATATCCTGGGGAATACCTTGTTCAAAATGAATTGGTGGACGGTTTCGACATTGAGGTTGAGAAGGTTGACCCGGCAGAACTGTTTGATTTCAGTCGCGGCATCTGGGAACATTCGAAGAAATGGAGGCAGTGGATCTCTCCCGACTCGAGCCTCGAGGTTTGGGTGCAAAAGGTTTTTCTTGTCCTGAACAGTCCGTGCCACCGAGATAGGTTGTCGCCCCGGGTAGTCAGAGTAACCCCTAGCAAATTAATTTCATGAACTGCGATTTCACAGCATTCGAGCCATGTTTTTCTATTCATTTCCAAGGTAGCAATCTGGTATGCCTTTAAAATGAACATTGACTTTTGACGAATGACTAATTTGTCATAGTTCGAACAAACATTATCTGGATCTCGTCCATGGACCAAATCCCGCCAGCCTTCAAATTGTTGTGCTCTCTGAAGTAGTTTGATGCGTCTCTCAACGGCTGAGAGACAATTCGAATCACACTGTCTTGGCCTGAAAAGCTTGTAGGCCTCTGGCGAATCCCAATAAGTACCGCACACTGATTGCTGCCGTGGCATATCAACATGATCAGAATCTTGTTGACGTTCATGGCTATCACTTTCCGTGTTCTTGGTCATAGAAACATGGTCAGAATCTTGTTGACGTTCATGAATATCACTTTTCGTGTTCTGGGGGTTGACACAATAAGTAGCCTGACGTTGAACAGATGATCCTTTTTTTTCCTGCTCCAGCAGGTGTTCGACTGGTGGAATGTCGTTTGATTTCAGCGACCGAAATGAAATCAAACTCTTCACCCTTTCCACTTCTTCTTTCCACTGCTTATCAAATAACGGGTATTCGGCTTGCTCACCCGGCGGCAGTATGATATAATATGATTGTTTCGAATATTTTGCTCGGAAAAAACCAGACAAATTTGCTTCCGTCGAAACGATCGATCAATTGATACTTCTGAATCTTCGAGAGGAGAATGTTCAACAATCGGGCATTCATCACCACGGAAGTATCAATGACAGCGGCAGCACGAATGGCGTCGATGATGGTATCCACTGTGATCCACTTGTTGCAAATCTTGGGACCAATTGTCGGGTGGTGGATGGTCAGTTCCAACGCGTGCCCCAGAATTTCCTTTGTGACCTTTGGTGCGTCATCTGTCAATGGCAAAACCATCGCACCAATCGGCCCCGCCAACATATATCCTTCCAAAGGATATTTGAAGCAGATTAGAAGAGTCGAGGCTTATTGATCAGAGTTGGCTATAGAGAAAACGTCTTCTCAATGATAGTAAGAAAATGTTTTTGTTGTCATCAATTTTTTCGTAGATGCACTACTGAATCGATCTGTCCGGCGGCGGGATATCAAAAGATCCAAACGACGGTCTAAGTCCAGACACTACCAGGTGTGCGTATTCCTACGGCAACAAGCTTCCAAAATAATCCAGCCATACGTCATTCGGTCAGATTTCATCTTTTGGTTTTTCATGTTGTTTTTCTCCATCATTTGCACTAGAAATGTAATGATTATAATCTGAGTTTTATCATCATCTACATTTCTCTTCTTTTCAGGTTATGAGCCCAAAGTCCGGACGGAAGGACAAGGGGGGAGCTGGAGCAGGAGAGTCAGGGGGCGCAGAGGATTCAACAGTCGTTATGTCAGTCAGGGTGGCACGGTTGTCGGGAAGGCGGCGACGGTTGGCCGAAGAGAACGGAGGGATGCGGACATAACCAGAATCGGATGCAACATCGACGCAGGAGCTCAGGGCCTGTGGCCCGCGACAATCGTCTGCGTACATATGATTCATGTGAGCAAGTTGCCGCTGTCTCGCAAAGAGGGTAGAATAAAACCAAAAGAGCATTCTTCCTTTTTCAGGCCCTGCTTGCCCCTCACTCAGCTTCTGTTCCAGAGGGAGCATTCTTTGCTTCCTCCTCTACTGCTGTCCTTGGGTCCTGTCTCTGCTCCATGGCAAGAACTTTCTTTTGGTTTTATTCTACCCTCTTTGCGAGACTGTTCGCGTCAAACTTCTCCTTCAGCATTCCCCCTCCAAGAACCGCCATTTTTTTGGTCATTTCTGCTCTCTGCGCCCTGCCTGCTTTTGGGCCTATTCCAGCTGATTTTTCTGTTCTCCATCGATGCAGCCCAAGCTCTATCTCAGCTTTCATGGAACTTTGATGATGACGATCCTCTACTTTCTTCGATCGCCCACCTCACTCCTCTTGCTACTGAGGCCTCCGATCAACTATGCCCTCATGATGTATCTGTTTCTTTGGTCTACCTTCCTCTTGCTCTAGTTGCCTCCCTATGTGCCTACGCCCTTTTGGTCTGTCCCGCTCCTTTCTCTTGCTTTTGCTTCACTGCAAGCTTGCTACAGCAGGACTTCTACCTATCACGCTACAGTTCTCCTCTCTTTCACTACCTTTCTTTTTCTGCTTCCATGCCAGCTCTTTGGCAGCAGTTTTTCTGGTGGTGCTAGTCTCAGTCCTTCTGCATCTACGCTTGAGAGGGAGTGTTGAGGTGTATCGGTGTCCTTCGAGAGTCAGTCCCGTGATATCCTTGAATCACGTACCGTTTTCCTCTTTACTTCAGATCCACCTCTTACGTCACCTCTTACGTCATTCGGTCAGATTTCATCTTTTGGTTTTTCATGTTGTTTTTCTCCATCATTTGCACTAGAAATGTAATGATTATAATCTGAGTTTTATCATCATCTACATTTCTCTTCTTTTCACCGGTAGTACAACATCAACTAACTGTAAGCGCAATCTGCGACGACATCGATGAGCAAGAAAATACTAGGCTCTCAAATCATGTTCGTGGCTCATTTTAAACTAAAACGAAAAAGGAAAAAAGAGGAAAGAAAGGGGGAGGGAGAAAGGGAGAAGAAAAAGAAGAAAAAAAGAAAAGGAAAAAGAAGAGAAAAGAAACCTAATCTTCTAGGAGAGGACCACAACAACTGCTTCCATCATGTTTGGACGTTACTCTTATTTTAGTAGACAGAATATTGCACTAGCAAGTGGGATAGGTCTTTATATCATACAAATATAACAAAACAATACAACTGAGATTATTTCGGTATGCAATTACTTTCTCGGACATTTTCCTCCTGGCCATCTTCCCGGACAATCTTTGGCTGAGTTGTGAACCTCTGGATCAGTAGAGTCTCTACAAAACCCACAAACAGGAGCTTTTTTGGGCCCCTTGCCCTTTCCTCTTGTTCGTTCCTTCTCTCTGTGGAGACCGGGAATAAATCCTGTCATTGCTGCTATTGTCTCCCCAGCAACTTCAATCGGCAATGCATCTGCAGGTCTTTTCCGATTGACTGGGAGTGGAAACGGCATAGCCACCGGAAAGTATGGTGCTTGCAAGTGACGTCGCATGTACGATGCAAACATTGCCATTTGATGTCGAAGCATTATTCCTTGAGGATTGAAGTGGACCTATTGACGTTTCCAACAACATTGCCTTGTTGTGCTGGCGGTGTAATGCCATCATGCTGTAGCTCTCTGCCCAATCCAATACCAGGTTCCCCGTCAACAAGCTCAACTTCCTCATCTGTTTCTGCAAATGCACCTTCAACAGTGTTGGAGCCATCCTTGAATTCCATTGGCACCTTTTTTGCCAAGTAAGAGTTCATGAGCTCAATTTCACTTTTAGCTCGCTCCATTGCATCCTGGATCCTCCTGTTTCTCTCCCAGTGTTGATGATACTTTTTTGATTGTACTGGAAGTTTTGGAAATATACCTTGCCCATTGACATGCGCGATCCACAAGTGTGACATCCTGTTTTCATCAAATTTTTGCAAGTCATTGAGCATTAGCTGGCTGAAGAGCCGGTACTCAACACGTCTCATGACTGGCAAAAATGGCAAGGGAATCCCCCACGAGTTGCAGATAAACTTGACATCCCTGCTAAGTTTCGGATTGTAATCACCGGCTTCTTGGAGCTGCTGAACCCCTATTCAGAAGTTTATCATGTAGGTCACTGGTATGCAATGGAACTGTAACGAAGCTCTCATCAGTTTCCAAATAATCACTTACACACATCCATCCCGGGTAAAGCAATTTCCCAGTGTTCTGTTCCACCAGCTTCTGGAGTACGTCAATCTTCCAAGTGTCATAATGTCCAACCTTGGGAAAATCTCGGTATACCCGCTGAGCCATGTCAAGGTTATGTCGGTGCCTGCGCTCACTTATTTGGGCATCTCCCATTTCAATACTACCAGCCTTGTGCCTGAAAGTTGTATTGTACTGTCGGTGTACACACTCAACAAGGTTGGTACCCCGACAGCACCTAAGCAATGGTATCCCATGAGAGGGATCCCACTCCAGAAAGGCTCCCATGAGTGCATACCCGTCATTAATTGACTTTTTAAAAGTCACTTATGATCTTCGATTCGGCAGACATCCGCCTCTACTTGAGCAAACAAAACCGAATAACGACTACGACAGACCTTTTAAAGCCACAATTAGAGGTTTCTTGGTTCGTCAGTTCTTATTTCGTCGATACTGACCTTCTAAACGGCAATTAGGGTTTCCTGATTCGCCAGACTGCCGTCAATATCTGCCTTTTTAAAAAGTCGCATAATGTCTTCGATTCGGCAGACATCCGTCTCTACTTGAGCAAACAAAACCGAATAAAGACTGCGACAGACCTTTTATAGCCACAATTAAAGGTTTCTTGGTTCGTCATTTTCTATTTCATCGATACTGAACTTCTAAACGGCAATTAGGGTTTCCTGATTCGCCAGACGGCCGTCCTTAACTGACTTTTTAAAAAGTTACATAACATCTTCGATTCGGCAGACATCCGTCTCTACTTGAGCAAACAAAACCAAATAACGACTGCGACAGACCTTTTAAAAACCTCACTTAGGGCCTCCACTTTAAAAGGTCTCACGACAATGATTTGAGAGCCAAATACTACGTACTCCGTAGTCTATCATACGGTATGACCCTCTACCGTACTATGATACCCTACCGCAGAGTACTACCGTACGGTAGATACCTGGTAGTACTACGGTACTGTTGTGGCTGTATGATACCTACCGGAAGCTATGATAAAAGTGTACGGGTAGTCGTACCGAACATCTTCAGAAAGCTATGTACTACCTCTACCTAGTCTACGGAGTACGTCGTATGTATGATACAGAACGCCCTTTCGTAAATACCGGTACTACTACGTACGATGTACATACGTTACTCGGAGTACGATGAATCGTACGTCGTACTCGGAGTATGATGCAGCGTCTCGGTTTGCGCACTTACAATTAATCGGCGGCTGCTCATCATCAATCAGTCAACCGACGTCGTTCCACTCAACTTCAAAATGGGCAGAAGCGACGGTAAGGGATCATTTTCAGTACGATGTACTGCGTCGTCGCCGTCGTCATCGTCAGAATGAACTGAATGTATGACATCTGGGAGTGTTCGTTGGTCTGTGATAGACAAGTCCCTCATTTCCCTTCTTGCGAAATTTTAACATCAAATTATAGATTACCGCCACGATGGATCCAATCAGACGGACATTCCAACAATTACAGATTCAGAAGTTGTGGACGCCGAAGCCATTCCATTTGAAAACCCACCGCCACGAAATCCGAATTATGTGTCCACGGTATCTTCCCCATTGTCAAACACAAACACTCAATCATCTAGAAGTTTAAAACAAAAGCAACAATATACTCAGTCCCATCCTGTAGCAGTTACCGCCATGGTGCCGACAAACAACATAGCATCACAAACGCCGAAAACCATCAAGACACTTGGTCGCAATGCCACCGGTCTCATTTGTCCACACTGTCAACGGCAAACGGTTACTGTGGTGGAGGATTATGTCGGTGTGGGCACCGTCCTTGCCGTTATCGTCTTGGCCATTTTGTTTTGGCCCATCTGTTGGCTTCCATTATGCGTACCCACTTGTAAGCGAACTCATCACTATTGTGGCCAGCAAACTTGTCAAAGGAAAGTGGGCGAAACCAGAGTGTGCGCCTAGAGAACCGGACATCGCAAGGAATCGGAGCGACAAAAAATTCGTTCCTGATAGCGACCCTTTCCAAAAGTGCAGCTTTCCTTGTGCGTTTTTGTTTTAAACCGAAGGCTTTTCAATATTTTGTTCATTGTACTTTGTTTCGTTTGCTCTGTCACGTGCAGTAGTAGTAGTACCTCCATTTCCTCAAAGTTATACCGTCTTTGATCGCAATAGTGGTCAATCTCGCACTGGAGGAGAGGCAGCCGTCTCATTCATTTATATGCCGGTGACAAGATTGAAGATAGGGCTGAAGGAGTAAACTGGTGCGGGTCACAGGAGATATATATCGCTGTCGTCATCTTGAAAGAAACCAACTACCTACTACTAGTAGACCCATAGAGCGATTAGGACCCTCCATAACCTTCGTGGAGGTCGAGCACCGAATGTCGCCTCGGAACACGATCCTAAACTCGAGTTACAAGCAGTCGCCGCACCGAACAAGCGCTCGGAAAATGCATTAGACCTCTTGGAAAAAAATCTTGATGGTTGTACCACCGCAAGAAGCACGACGAGGTCGGCAGGCAGCCTTTCGGAGAGTTGGTGTGGTCCCTTCTACCAAAGCGTCCCAGCTGTTCCATTTTCGACTACGAAGAGACTCCATCCAGATATGGTTTAACTCACAATTTACATTCCATAATGTCGAATCGGAAGGATCCTGTACAAAAAAAACTTAATATGATGTATGCATAAAGGGAATCTGATTTTTTGTGCAAGGTAAACTTCAACGACCTGCTTACTGCTGCAACGTACATTTCTGCTCGCTGAACCACATTCAATTTGCACACTCGTCGAAATTCAGAAGGGAATTACGTCTCAAAATACAAGACATCAATAAACTGTACTGTCGTACGGAGTAGTTCCAATCCAATGGTAATTGGTGCGCAAGAGAAAGATTATGCCACAAGCATTGAAGAGTCACCCAGATCACTTTATACCTTGCAAGAATACATGAAGGATGGAATGATTTCCAACTTCAACCTGCACAGGTCCAGGCCAATCCAACCCTTAACACATTCAACATTCCCTTCACGAATTCGGCAGTTCTTCGACTTGTACACAATAGACATCTTACAGTCCTGTACACACCCTTAGATTTCACCATCACCATCTGCATGATGAAAGATCCAGTGATCCAGTGGTATGATGCCATTTTTCCAATTCTTGCTGTGATTGCTCACCTGTGGCTTTCCATCGAGTGTGACCAAGAGGTTTTTTTTTATTTAACAGTAAATTTTAATTTTTTCATTCGTCCATTTTTTCAATTATTTTATATATATTATTATACAAAATTAGCTGTAATTAATTCACAGTGACTGTCAATCCTCGTATCAGAATCTCATGGAAACCCATGCCAGATACGTCGTGCAGATTGAGTGTTCGAATTATCCGATTAACTGATGTTTACTTGTTGCTTCTACGACGGAATACTACTGTATTCCCCGACGCCGCCTCAGCTTCTCTGCAATCCCAGTGACGTCATGTGCTCGATAGCTCTCTAGGTACGTACGTATGCCACCATAGAGGTGCTAGGTTGCTACATATGTGGTGGCGTAAACGTGCGTACTACGACGTACTCCTGAGTACCGGTAGGTAGTAGTCTCTACTACCGTAGTAGAGACAAGGGAACGAAATGTACTACGGTAGCTATGGCGAACTGGCGAACTAACATGAGTTGCCAGAGCTACAGTTCACACAAGAGCACAAGGCCTGCTTTTTTGAAAAAACACGGAAGCTCCATTGCTATCTCATAGCGATGGGGATTGACTGTGAAGTGTTGCAGGAAATGTGTGCTTGGACGCTAGCTAGGTAGTATGTGTGATGCCTGCAACTCTGGTCTTGTGTCTGTCATACGTCCGTCGAATCCCGACTCCAAACACTACCGGTAGTCCAACGGCGGACAAGACCCGAGCATGCAGGCAATGATATCATGAACTTCCGTTGCCTGCACGCTTCTGCCTGGCTTGTCGTAGATACGACTACCAGTACCTAGGTACCGTAGTAGTAGAGTACCTGGTACGGTAGCTAGGTACGGTAATAGGTATCTTTTTACCGGTATTCATAGTCAAGTACCACGTCTCCGTACCAGGTACGATCTATCATACGACTTACTGTTAGTATTGGTATCATACAATCCACGCCGGAACTCGAAGCGAAGCCCCCTTCCCCTCGGAGAGGACTTGTTTTATAACGACGGTATGACGTAAGACCTGCGAGTACCGGTAGCTACGGAACTCAACCGGTATGATAGAGATGAAAAACTGTATGCATAGAGTCTCCATTTTTGGAAACGGAACTTCGTGCCTACATCTTCAAGCTGTACGAGATTTGAACCACACCAATAATAACAAAAACTGAGAGTGACAAAATACCAGAGTGGTTGGGACACCGTTGCGTTCAATCATGGCCGCAAGCATCCCTTTTCGCCATGCGATGTACATCGTCTTGGGAACGTTGTTCATACACAGCGATGCGTTTCATTTTCTGTCGCCGTGGAAATCTTGTCGTCAAGATTCGATGAAACAACAAATGGTTAATATCATGTCGAAGGACGCCGCTCCCGAAGAGGGCGACGGGAGCACAAACAGATACGGTGCACTTGGTGCGTTTCTGTCATCTTCCCAAGCACCACTGGTAGTAGATCTTTTGAACGAAGAGACAGGTCCTCCTGCTGTGAATTCTTTCAGTCAAGCCGCATACGAAAAAAACTATCTTCAACAGCGAAAAGTAATACAGGAACAGTTTCTCGAAGAGGATCCATTGTCTGTACTAGAAGCGAACAACGGTGTCAAAGATTTGCCGTCGCGGAAGCTCATCCAGAAGAAGCTTACAAAATTTTCACGCCCTGACTCCTCAACCGGGATGATTTACCCTCTTGAATTTACAAAGGGGATTCGAAGGTCTGAAATACCAGGTATAGCGAGAGAAGTATCAAGTACAGAAGAATTGAAGGTTCATGCTCGAAGTCAAAATGGAGAAGTTTTGAAGGAAGAAAAGAAACTCGTTCGGGCTGAGTCCGTGAAATCTGTCCTCGGGAACCACCAGCCTAGAGAAGTCGCAAGCATCACAGAGCTCACAGTCTATCCTCGCAACAGCCAGGGAGAAGTCAGAAACGAAAATAAGAGAGTCTTGACACGCCACGCTTTCACAAAAAATGGTGCATGCCTTTCTCCTGAAGCTTCACAGACGGTTGATTTGGTCGTTCAAGCCAAATCGATGTTTGGAAATTCTAAAAATATCGCAAGGGAAGTCAAAAGCACAGACGAACTCAAAGTCTACGCCCGTGATGGGTTTGGGGAACCCATCCTTGACAAGCCTCGTCTGGTCATGCCCCTGTCAGGAGCGGCATCTGTAGCTGCATCGGTGCTTGAAAAAAAATCCATGGTAGATGTCACTAGAGAAACTCAAACAAAAGAGGAGCTTGAAGTACATCGAGATGATGCCCAAATCGATACCATTGCACAGAGGGGCACCAGTCAAAAGTCCAAAACAAAAAAACTTCTTGCAACAAGCCCAAATGCTGGGATGGCCGAGATTTTGGATATGAATCATTCAAAAACGTATTCATTATCGCCCAGTGCAAGAGTGGCAGCTTCGATCCTCAGAAACAGCGAAGCTGTCCATAACGATTCCTCAGCATCGCATGCAATGGAACCAAAGAGGAAAGGTGAATCTTATTTTGTGTCATCTCCCTCCAAAGCATTTCCTGAAATACAGGCAAAGTCGAAGCCTGTATTGGCTAAGTCGTTGGCTGCTGCGATGGCTGCCACTGTGCTCCAAACTGGAGTTAAAGAGCAGTTGCGAAAAATCGATGATTCTGAATTGGTTGACAAGAAGGTTTTCTTTTTCAGGCCAGATCAGGCCCCTTCAGATGTCAATCCCTCGAAGAAGTCTGCAGTATTCGTAGATAATCCCTTCCAATACAAACAGACTCTTTCGCCCCCAGAGCAAAACCCATCATTAGCGGGATCAGGGCAGCTGTATGGCCTACCAACAGCAACATTTACCAAAAGCCTCGCCCCGGGGCTGGTCGAAGGGCCAACCACATTCAGAAGAAAGATATTTGCAAACTCACTCACCTCTGCTGTGACTGCAAAAAGAGGTCTGTCTCCAGGTATTTTTTCAAGAGATACTTCTCCACAGAAAAGAATCTTTGCAAGGGTTACAGATGAAGCCAATGACAAAGTAAAGAGATTCCTTTCACCAGGTATGATGGAAGTTGATCATCCATTCCATTACAAGCAAGCAATTTCAAGCCCTGAAAACAACCCAGCTCAAGCTCGAACGACTGGAAATCCGAAGAAAAGTCTGTTTGTTAACCCAGCACTACAAGAAAAGGAACCCACTCAGAAACGGAAGAAAACTCTTTCAAGATTGCATCTCGACGAACCTTTTCAGTACAAACAAGCGCAGTCCGTTCCACCAAGTCACGAAAACCCTGCCAATGTAAAGACACCAGTTGTTCCAGTGAGGTATACCATGAACCAATTATCGGATCCGTCACAAGCTACGGTGTCTTTTCCAAATCCCACTGAAGGTAAAGCTCCCAGACAGAATAGATCACTGATAGAAGATCCAAATACATTAGAAGAAATGGTGACAGATGACTCCAGAACTCATTTGGTAACACCAATTGATGGCTCGATGGCGAAAGCTCTTGCTGGTCCTTCTCCGGAAGATGTGTACGTACATGTATCAACAGGTGTGCTTTCTGTTCCTGGCCAGATGCGAAGTACAGATGTAGCGTCCACCAAGCACCTTCCGACAAAACAGCAGCCGATGGTAGATTCGAATTTGGTGTCTCCACAGAGCGTGTCCATGGCCAGAGTTTCGGCTGGCCCTTCCCCCGCAGATGTTTATGTCCAAGTTCAGTCTGGTCTTCTTACAGTTCCGGTAAGAAAACCTGGTAGAAAGACCTCCATGTCTAAGAAAAAAGCTACGATCAACGAAGAGAAAGTGCAGACGGTTCCGTATACTGCAAATTCAATGGTCCGGGCGACCATAAGGCCTTCGCCAGAGGATGTTAATGTTCAGGTAGAGTCAGGAGTCCTCGCCGTACCTATCAGAAGTAAGAGTGGAAGACCAATGAGTCCGCAACCAGAGCTCAACCACCAAGAGGAACAAAAAAGCCTGGTATCACCCGAAGATAATTCCATGGCTCGGGCATCCGATGACATCACTAGAACTGGCGCATATGTTCAGATTACGTCTGGTGTCACATCAAGACCGCCCAAACGGAGTAGTGTCGAGCTGTTTGGATCTGTTCCAAAAATGTCTGGACCAGGGGACACACCATTGCCGAATCCATCTGGCATTATTACTTTTCCAGATCCAAGACCACAAACGACTGCTCCTCCAGGCATTGCAGCTCCTTCTTCTTTCGGGCGGCAAAGTTCTCCCTTTTCGAAACCATCCGTAGCCATTAATCCCAACGACATAACTTACAACAGCATCGTTGGCAGGCCGAAGAAAAAGCTCGTGGGAAATCCCGCCGGATCCATGGCAAAAGCGATTGAAGGCCCTTACACTGCATTGCTGGGAGAAGAACCTGTGAAAGTCAAATCAGACATCCTTCCTGTAAACATCCGGAATAATAAACCAAATAGGTCAAAAAAAAGCAAATAACAAGATGGGATTGAAGACGGAATATGACAAAAAGAACACAGACACCACCACAGTACAAAAAAGGAAAAAGCTCCGGAACCAAAATCTTCTTTTAAGTTGAATTGGAATACAAAACGAGATGTCGCCATGCAAAAAAAGGTTACACCTAACTTGCAAAGAATGCAGTGCGACAACTCTTTAATCCATTTTTGACACAGAAGAAACAAAGCAGTGACCGTTTTGTCCACAAATTATATATATATAATAAACCTCATGCAAAGTGTGTGACAAGTACTCCGAAATGTAATTCAGATTTTCGGTTATGGTGCAATTGTAAACGGAATGGAAGGAATCATAGCTAATAAATTGAGATGTTGTCAACCATCAATCAATTCTTCCGCAACAACCCTGCAACTGAATTCAACAATATATACTATTAAAACGTCTTTCGCTCTTCCGCAACAACCCTGCAACTGAATTCAATATGTACTATTAAACGTCTTTCGCTCGTAGGTAGGAAGACGTACATTCGCTCCATGAAAAAATCATTTACTTGTTAACTAGTCTGTAGAAGCAATTCAGAGCACCTTCGAATGGGTAGCACTATCGAAGAGGGGAGTGGCCCCTGCCTATGGACCACCACTCGATTCTATCGTCATGAAGTATATATGGAAAACATTCCATTTTTCAATTTATGGTCCTGCTTAAGAATACCACCACCACCTGACTCTGGCGCCTAACAAGTACTCTGCGACAACCAAGCCTTCGTAAAATATGTTAATGATGATGAATTTGAGCCATCCCGCCCGAAATTTCCCAATGACGGCCTGAAAGCAAACTAAAATGTGATGCAGTACGCTTGCCGAAATCTTCTTCACCACATGAAACATTGCTACACAAGGACATGAAGACAAACAGGTTGAGATTGTGATAAAATTATTTGATTCAGCATCTGATCTATTTATTGAGGAATTTATTTTTTTTCTTGCGAAGACTAAAAATATATCGCATTAAGCTCCCATTAAAAGCTGGTTTGTAATAAATTAAGAAAAAAAGTTGAAAGTCATTATTGGCACCAAGCACCCGAAGGTAAAAATTCCCTAACATGGAAATTTTAAAAAAAATGATTTCCCACTCAGTACTCTTTTTGCCCAGCCTCAACCTAAAAGAAACATCGCTCATTCAAAGAAAAACAAATGCATGAGAAATAAATTGTAAAAAAATATTCTGACTAGGCTTTCATGCCAAGCATAAAATGTAAGTAAGGTGGGCAGCGTAATTCCTATAAAACCCTAACTTCGGATAAGAACCAGACAATGAGAGGAACTAGTCTATATTGTTCATAGCAATGGAAACATTGATCACAATCTTGTCTCTATTTGTTGCTCATATGTTGCTCGTCTCATGCCCAGCTCCGATGATACATAAAGCATTCGGATGCTGTAAATAACAATCAAAATATTTTAACGTTGTTCATTGATGTTCAAGCGCAAAAGAATCACTTGAAAATTATGATGACAAACATCAGTTGCACCCAACAAGGACTGCAGCAGCAATTTGATGACGACATTATTCCATCCTTTACTTGCTTGAAATAATAAAATTGCCAGCTTGTAAACATCATTAAAAAATCAATCATGTGATAAGAATATCGATAACAAATTGCTATGCCAACTACTAGCTACCGGTAGCTCCGTATCGAAAAACATGACTCACCGGGCGGCCTCCGAAAGGCCAGGTACTGGAATGGATGATCGGAGGCCCTCCCAGGATGTTATAATATCCTCATACGTGAGGAGTAAAAGATCATTTGGTTGGAGAGGAAGGCATGTGAGATGACAGGTTTGTCTGTTTTTCTTTTGATTCAAGGTGGTCGAGCTACTGTGCTGTAGTAAAAACGATTGATAATGCATGCCCCACTCCAAACTTGGAGAAAACAACCGTTTTATCGACCAAAACCCCTACATTAGACAACCTGACCACCACAGTAACCCGACCACATCAAATACCGACACACAAACAAACAAACAAACAAACAAACAAACAAACAAACAAACAAACAAACAAACAAACAAACAAACAAACAAACAAACAAACAAACAAACAAACGAACAAATATACTCATTTTCATCTCACATGACCCCCTCTCCAGCCAGATGAATTTTTCCTCCTCCCGCAGGAGGCTATACTACCATTGCCAGGTCACTCCCTACAGTGCCTCGCCCTTCGGAGCCCGGCTGGTGAGTAAACTTTTTAGATAAGGAACTGCTGGTAGCTAGTAGTTGGCATAGCCATAAAATAAATTTGATTATCAGAGTATCGAGGATTCTTTGGATCGAATACGACAGGAGGTTGAAAACTACAGATTTTGGAAAATGCTACGAAAGAAAAAGATTTAAGCTAGGATCAACGATCCTTGGGACGAATGAAGATCAGCCAGCAACATGCGAAGCCATTTCGTTGATATTGAAGAAAATCCAACAATTTATCAAACTAAGATATATTTTTTCATTTGCAGAAATTTTTTTTTTCTTTTCCGCATGGGCTGTTTTGCTTTGCAGGTCAAATAAATCATTCAGTGGTAGGGAAAGACGAACGAAAACGATGAAAATCTCGATGTCACAAAGTATGACATGAAATATACTTCGTAATTTTCGAAAATATTATCACACAACAATTAAAAAAAATTCGACCTGAAATTTAGTTTCTTTTTCCGCGCTAGAAAAATAACATTTAGTGGTCTCTGTGAAAGTCCCACCCAGATTGATGCAAGAAGCGAGCAGCTGGTATTTTCCTTCTTTTGCCCCTTGTAGATTACGAGATAAAAGAAAAGAAACGGTGGTCGATGACGTTTGTCTACGCTGTTAGCAACCACAAAAAAAAAAACAAGATCTTTCTCCACATTAATCAATCTGACCACATCAGCTCGTATTTTTCTTCTGTTGCCCCTTGTAGACTACCAGATTAAAGAAACATTGATCGATGAGTGTTGCCTACGCTGTTAGCCCATTAAACAATTTGACCACATCAGTAACTCCAACGCCATTAAAACAAAAAGTCAAACAAATAATGCACATTTTCATCTCACATGACCCCTCTCCAACCAAATGAACTTTTTCTCCTCACGTAGGACGTCTCACTACCATTTACAACCATGGGGCTACGCCTTTTGGGGCCCGGCTGGTGAGTCAACTTCTTAGATACCGAACTACCGGGAGCTTGTAGTTGGCATCGCCATGAGATAGATTTCATTATCAAATGTTGGCCTTGCTCATCATACATTTAAGTTTTTGAAAAGAAATTGCTTCTTGTGTTCTTCAAAGAGAGATCGATTTTCAATCCAACAAGAGTAATGTGAAAAGCTATTCTGATGATGCTTCTGTTGCCCTATCTACTGGAGAAAATGGTAAGACAAACAATAGAAGAACTTTTTTGGAGATTGAACAGATTATAAATTAAGATTGAAGATTGAAATCCATCATTTTAGATTAACAATATCATTATAACCGGCAGATGATATTTCTTGACATCGAAAGAATGATTCACATGAAAACGGTATTAGACATGAAATGACAGTTTATTTAATCCCACACTATAAGTGTGTTTTCAGCATTCTCCGGAGTCAGTGGTTCGCGTGGACATGGAACAATTTGCTGAATATGAGATAAATGGACTAATTATTCGCGCTGCCCTCGTCAAAACTTAGACTGTGAGTGTAATTCACAGTTGGAGTAGATCTCCTCGCACAGCTGTATGAGGAGGTACCAGTCCTGTAAGAGTATGAGGATGGTGGAGGGTAGGGTGACCCAGGTTTGATGTCAGTGCTGGTGGAGGAACATATCCAAAATTCTCCAAGGAGTTGTTTGTCAGAAACGATAGCATTGGATAACCAGTTTAGTTTTCCTTGGAGTTTGACTAGTTCTTTCATGGGGACTTGACGCCGGCAGCTTAGCGTAGAGATTTGGCTTGTGAATTTTTCGAATTTTTGGTCGGTGATCGAAATGGTGCGTTGTTGGCCGTTTAGTAGCCAACCGAGGACCTCTTTTGTTGAACTCCAGGTTCCTTCGCTGGCTAGCTTTTTTATAGAGATGGGGTCTTCTATTGTGCTTCCTGTGATGTCTGGTGATGGAAAGAGGTCATGGATGGCGTGTAGCATCGCCCGACTGTGATATTGGAGGTGGGTTCGGTGTTGTGCGGGGCACAGGGCAATGAAGTCGTCGATATAGACTTGTTGCAGGGCTGGCGGGAGGGGTGAGGGCAGAGGGGATGGGGGATGGTGAACGAGATATGCGCCAATAGTAGCTTTTTATGAGAATGTATTTGACTTCTTCCAGGAATTTAGCGCAGATGAAGCAAAGGGCACTGTGCAGGTTTAAGCTCCTTGCGGCCAAGCTGGCCATGTGCGTCTTCCTCGAAGACGGGGTTTGTGTCGAAGTACTACATTAACGTTGACGCAATATAATTTTTTCACTGTTAGGACCTTAAAAAATAGCTAATACTTCGGTGACCGAAACACTCGGCTTAGGTGTCGTCAGTACGCAACATTCTAAGAAAATGATGGCGGCCTTCCTCCTGCTTTCCCTAGCACCCTTCAAAATAATCTATGGTTTTTCAATTGGCCATGCAAAAGTAAGCATTTTTTCCAACCGATGGGACGAGGTCGTCTGTGGAACCAGAAGAAAGATGGGAGTCATTTCATTAATTTAGGAAGAAATGTATCCCAGCTTCAACAACCTATTTAGTGTTCGCCCTCGGATGTCATGCTTTTCATGCAGCACTCGAGCGTTGTTGTTGATGTGGAAAGAATGGAAGTGTCTTCGTTGTAATTTTGGAAGATAATGAGATCGAGACTGTTTCCCTGGAGTGCATCACTTTGTCGTGATAGGGGGGCTGAACCCGGTTTTGTCAGAGCCTGGGAAACTAAGAATCCACAGACGATCTATCAGTGCAACGGGATTGTCCCAGCGGTCGAAAAGACTGCGACAGATGGCATAATGCAGAACCGGTGTCAGCCCGGAAACATTGTGTTTCTCTTAGTAAGTCGGAAGCAGGCTATATAGGAGAGGAGGGAATGCTTATGCATAATTTCCTGACACAGTTTTGCTGGGCACTGACATTTCTGTGAAAGAAATGACATCATATCTCACAGTCAACCGAGTGTCAAGTGCGGAGGGACGGTAGTATTTTTATTGGGAATACTACTGGTGCTTGACATGGAAGGCGTCTTTTGCACGTACAATCCGCTCCATTGGGTTGCAACAGGTAAAAGATATCGACACACGCAACACATTAATGTGGTTATTGCTAGCTTCCAGCATTGTTTTTAGAAGACCACGCCAAACAAATGTGACACTCACTGGTTTGGACTTTTCCTCATTAGTGATGCTTTTGCCTTTCCAGTACTGAGTGGATGAAAAGCTGTTGCAGGATTTGCACCGCCCTCTTGGGGGGCAGGCAGGGAGCTAACTTCTCAGATGCGGAGACGATGGCAGCTGGCTGTTGGTTATGCCTTAAAAATAGATTTTCTATCATAATGAGATCAAGATTGCTTGAACGCAAAGAACAACAATTCTTGCAATTTCTGAAGCATATTTGGGAAGATGATGAGATCTAGACCGTTTGAATTCTTGCAAAGAAGAACAATTCTTGGAGTTTCTGAAGCATAGGTGGGGTTTAAGGAAGATTTCTGATCTGAGCGGATGACTTCATATTTTCTCATCAATGGTTGCAAGAAGAACGGGAACAATGTTCTTATTGTTCATACCAAGATTACAGTAGAGTGTGAGATTTGTGGTGATCACATTTCCAATAATGTGGGATCTGTTGAGAGTGCAAAACGGCTTCAATAACCAGAGATCGTTCTCACGTGTGACATTCGGGATACCATGATGGTGTCTTTCATGATCAAAGCTTCATGCGTCCAATTATATATAATGTTTTCTGCGCGGGTGGAGTTCCGAAAGCCCAGTCAGGTGGACGCGAAAACGTTGCACTCTGGGGTGCAGATAAAATTGCACAAGGCGTATTTGCAAAGCTTCTTCGGCAGTCGTACTTAGCTGGCTTCACGGCAGAAACAATGAACTCGGGGTAAGCAGGATTGCCATGCAAACTCGTCCGTCCATACATGAAGGAATGCATCCTCCGACATCAGGCATGGCAACGTCACGTTGTTCAGCGGCGCCAATCGTCATGGGAGATACGAGAAACGCATCAATACATGTTCATGTGGGTCGATGGAGCCCTTGCGCTTCTGTTAGATTAGGTGACCGCTAGCTAGAAAGTTTGAATGATTCTTGCGTAGTCTTTCAAGTTTCGTGATTCGTCTCATCTCTTTGGCGCTTGCCTTGTAGTACTGAGTCAGAAGGTCCTGCAGTCTTCCCCCTGCTAGTGCCTTGTTCCTTCTTCAACAACAACTGTCGATGCGTTCGAAAGGAATGCGATATTTTCCGTAATGCACCTGACTCATCGACTTCTTCCCAAACTCCTTCGTTTTGCTTGATAAAACGTCCTCCATAGTTTTGTATCTTTGCAATTACATTTCTTGCAATGACAGTCTTCTCTTTCCGTGATACGCGCTCGTACACTTCTATAGCTGCTAGGACTTCGAAATTGCACCTCATATTTCCCGGATGTTCTTGAAATGGACGCCCTCTTCCTAGTAACACATCGGTATTCTTTGGCACGACGATTCTTACGGGCGGGCTGCGGTCATTAATAATTGAGTCACCGTTGAAATTTGCAATGGAAATTTGCGACTCTTGCTTACGTCGCATGGCGAGAAATTCCCCGTGTTTTTCGACTAGCAACTCTCCTGAGTTGGAGATTGGAATGGATTTTGTCGGGATGCCAAAAGTTAACAAGGCGTAGATACATTCCTCGTGGGATCCGTAATGAACACGAGATCTTAAGCGTACTTCGCGCGACATGGCTACACGGATGGAGGATATGAACTGGCGAAGGTAGGAATCTTGGACGCAGTAATGTGCTCCCATCATTCGTACGGGGATTTGGGGGAGAAGTTGGTACACATTCAAATAAATTCTGGGATCGTTCGCCAGAGGGCTTTTCGGTTCGACGTTGTAGACGACACACACGATACCTCGCTTTTGTGTCTCTTCATCCTCCATTGCGGACATAAGAATGTAGTAGATCACTCTCATCTGAAATAAAAAGTTGCATTGTGACGAAAATAAGAGTTGAGAACAAACTGCAACCTGCCAAAAAAAAGCATGAAACACAAAAAGTCTTCATTTGTGCGTACCGCATTCACCACTTCTTTGCAGCGATAGTGGGATAAAGCTTGCAAGAAGATAGCCCGTCCAGATCGATCTCGATACGGCAATAATTGTGACTGTCCACTCGTCAAGCAAACAATGTCATCGGCGTTCAAATCGTTGATGGTGATTGTTTCCGTCAGCTTGTCTGGGCCGAAAAGCTCCATCTTCTTCTCAAAATGGCCCAAGAAACGTTGTGCTGCCTTTTCAACATCAAAATGACTTGCACGTAAAAACATTAGTCTCAAACGCGAGCTCTGCACATATTCTGAAGACAACGACTTCGCAATAGAATATGCAGATGCTCCATTCTGGTTCGACGAACGATTTGCAGCGCGGGTTTGTTCAATTTTTTCGTCCATTTTGGATAATTTTTCGCTTATCAGCTCTGGTGTCTCTAAGACAACATCCTCAGTCACGCCATGAATATCATGTAAAACCTCTTCTCTCTCTGAAACCGAAAGTTTTGCCAGTTCCCTCGCAAGTACTGTCTCTCCATTCACCAGTGATTGCATTATTGAATCTTCCGTTTTTGTTCGGATATCCTGCCTGTTGCTCATGGTGTCGGTGATGTTCGTTGATTGATCACGGGGTCCCCACGATTGCTGGCAGCTTCCAAAGGGCATGGGTTCAATGTCTGCATGATCTGCTAGATTGATTGTTTCCGCAACAGGCAGAACAGCAGTCACTGAAAGCTCCTGAAAGGAATCTTGGTAGTCGTATGATGAGTGGCGGTCTCCATATTCTTGCCAATCATTCATCCCATCGTTGCTTGACTGTGAATCGTTCAAATTCATGGATGCCTCGCGTTGTGTGAACAAGTTCGCGTAGGAGGGAGGACACGGGAGTTTGGAGTCGATCCCGTTCTTTGCTTTCGTTCCGTCGTGTGGTATTCCTGTTGCTCTACACGGTCATGATATTTCAAAAATGAACCGATGTACCTTTGTGGGTCCTACGAGTAGATCTACTACCTAGAGATTTTAGATCGTTTCTGGACGATTGCTTCATCCGCACCTAACTGCTACGAACTGTAAATTAAACTTTTATCGAATTATTGTAGGACGCAACACGATGTATGATAGCAGCCTGGAGGGAGTACCTATTCTGTGCTAATACGTCCACAGTGATTCCCAGCGTGTAACTTGTTTGTTCGCTGCCATCTTGAATCTCACGGAACAAATTTACTTTTTTCTTTTCTCCGAATGCTACCCCTTAATTACAGTTAAGATACAGTTATTACTGTTATATCCAGGAGACCTTCATGGTCGCAAGTTTGATCAGGATTCGATCGAGTTCCACGGTTCGAAATCAAAAAAAAATTCCGATCGGGTAAAGCGCCGCTGCACTTCAGTATTAACCGGATCAGATTTTGTTACAGTTAACTGTAAGTTCACAGTCAGTTCACGAACTCCATGAAGGTATACGACGTACATGTTTCTGTCACTTGATATCCTGCATACTTTTTTTGAAAGATTTTAACTCTCCTGACATGCCTTTTGTTTTACTGGGATCCAATGGCATACGTCGTATGCAGAAACAGCCCATTCATAGTTGTACTACCTGACAAACATACATGAATCCAATTGTCAGTATAATCCCATGTACTAACAACAAAGTTTTTGATAGAACTTCCTTGTAACTTGTGAACAGTTCTGGCATTGCCAAAGTTTACAGGAAACTGTTTGAAACTGATACATCTTTGAGTTTTTATAGAATTTCTTGCAATGGGTCCACTACAAGGGACAGGAAATTTTGCTGATGCATGTATAACTTTAGGTTTCAGTTCAATGACAGTTTCCTTTTCTGATGCTACATTGCCATCTAACATGTTGACAAGTAATGAGTCCACTTGTGTTACGGATACACAGTTCATGTAATAGCTATCAATTGTTGACTCAGTAACAATGATTTCAACTTCAGTTTTGGAGACAGCTGCTTTCAATCTCACTCCTCTGAACTAACACATTGCACCATTCGCGATGCAACCTGTGACATCTTCTTTGTGATTTATACATGGAGGACGTCCGCAATACAATATCAACAAAGGGTCATGGTGCTTGTTGGATTTGTCTTGCACATGAGCTTCTCCCATCATTGTCACTCTAAAATATATCATGCCCTTTTTTGTATCAACAAAATGAAGATAACTGATCGCAGGTATCAGCTTAGTTTCCTTCCTTGGGTGTGGCTTGGCCCAATTGAAACTGGTTGTTGTTGGTTAACAAGCAGTACATTTAGCCAGAAAAATCATAGACACATGTATCTTCCAGTTCCTTGGGACGATACAAGTAATTAGCAACATTAGACCTCAAATACACAGAACCTTTTTCATTTGTGGATATGTTGAAGTCTTCATGTACATCCTTCAAAAAATTGCCAATAGTCACATATGCAAAATCATGGAATGATGATATCAAATATGATGCCATTGGTGCAGGGACCTTGTGCTCTTTAGTAGCCATTAACACAGCACCAATCATACCTTTCATACCAATTGAGGAAGTCCCATCTTGTTCATCTTCACTCTCTAACACCATCCTTTCCATCATTCGTTCTTGTAACTTTTTAACCATCTGTTGTGCAGCTAGACCAAAATGCTTAAGGTATTTGTTTTCTAAAGATCATCTCCATGAAGGTTTACATGTTTTGGTTGCATGATATCCTGCATGCTCTTCATGAAAGATTTTACCTCTTCTACGCCGTGCAAAAAGCGAGGAAGTGCAAAAAGTGAGCAGGGCGTGAAAGTCATTTTGGATGAGCCAGGTGGGTGCATGTTTCTGCATGTATTCCTTTCACAGTCACAAAAAAATCACTAAGTCCACAAATTGGATCACAACTTATCACAATCACTATGTTGCTTCCCCTTAGCTAAGAGTGTAGCAAAGTCTTACCCACCAACAGTGACATTAGATAGTAGAAAGAGCTATCTCTCATTACTTGCTGGAATAAAAGCTGCTTGCGATCTTGGTTGATCAGGAGGGGGCAATTCTTTCCCAGTCCAGGGCCTACTACGTCCAGACCAGCTGGACCATTTACCAGCTCTCTACAAAGAAGATGGCACCAGTACTTAAGCCGCTTGTTAAGCTGGTCAGTGTAGTGTCCAACTCAAGAGAGGAGGCAGGAGTGACGTCATCTCTTGTATAGGAGATGATGGAGCTACAATGGGGAGGAGGCCCTTTATTGCAAAACACCCCACAACTAAAATGGCAATGTAGCTACCCAACTACCGGTAATAGCTGCTGACTAGCTCTGTATCTAAGGAGTTGGCTCACCCACCTGGCCCCCAGGTAAGCACCAATGGCCAGAAGATCAGATAGGAGCCTTAATGCTGGCATTGCAACTGTGTTAAATTTCATCTTTCTCTCTGACACTTGAAGGGCAACAGTCATGGATGCAAAAGGGGGGATTTTTGGACTAGTATCAGTGGGAAGCTTGGACAGGGGTCTGGATTGCTTATGCAAAATTTGGTGTACAGGGAACTGACTGAAACCTGGTTTGATATGTTGGTCAGGCTTCGGGGCCAAAAAGTCCAAGTTAAGGACAACTTGAGCAGCATCCTGTGATGAAGAATCAAAGACAACATTCACCAGGATCTTAGTGTTAAAGTATCTACCTGGCTTCCTCTGCTCAAATTGCTTGGAAGGTAGTATGAGGCAAGTGTAGTCTGTGTTGCCACTGCCCAAGTGTACACTCTAATGATTGGAATCAAGAGAAGTATTGACTGCCTTTATTGAGGGGGTTTCCTGGATTCTGCTGCCAAGACCTACCCAGACATCTTCCAGATGATGAGCAAGTATGGAGTGGAATTAGAGAAGAATGACTGAAGTAGTTTATCATGGGAAGGGGAACAAATTGATAGTACACCTTCGGGCCGCATGAGAATTTACAGTTTTATGTCATAGTACCGGAGACCGGAGTACCTACCGGTAGGTATGATAAGTATTACAGTAGTTAACAGTAAGGGATTTCAGCTACTATTTATATATATATATGATATTATTATTAATACTTACGACTAGTATGATTACTGTCGTAGTCGACTCGCCGAAACAACCCACGCAGGAACTCGACGGCCCCCTCGGCAGAGGTCCAATCATCATACGTCGTATACGGAAAATGATTCTCACAAATAACATATTTTTGCTGTTGCAATTTTGTAACGCAAACCAAGCTAGGAACTGTCTTACGTTGTACTACAGTACGTAATGCAATTCATATCACCACTGCGTAATCCTGATGTTCTAGCTTTGAGTGCATTCGCCTGTACTTTCAGAGTTTCCGAGGCTGGAAGACTCTCCAAGACCGGGTGCTGATGATAGTGTTGATGCAGTCGAAGCAGCTTTTTTTCGTCTTTCACGGATTGATTTGGTCACTTCGCAAACGCGCTGTCGCTTCGAATCAGATATTTCCGCTATTGATTCCCTGCTTCCTGCATGATTTGTAGAGTCGGAAAGGATCGGCCTCTTTCTGGTCATTTCGTCTTCCATCTTGGAGTTTCGTGTATCTCTCATAGGCTTTGGGAGCGGACTAGCAGAAAAAGTCCGAGCCATCCTGGTGAGCTCAGCGGTATCTTGACCAAGGCCAGGTACGGAGCTGGTCGATGCGGCATCTATCCCTAGCCCAACGAAGTCGATAGTCTGAGACTCCTTCACCTGGACACGCACGTTTTCAAGCTCGCGTCTTGTCTTGTGTAAGGCCTCTCTTGCCAACTTGAGATCTCGAATAAGTTGTAGATTTTCATTCTCTAGGAAAGCAAGTTTCTGCTGAAACTCCTCGGTGTCGATACCTGTTGATTTGGTCTTAATGTCTCTCCTGAACTCCTTTGTCTCGTATCTAGTAGATTGATTTAGCTTTTCAGTCAGGGTATCGATCTTCTGACGAAGGGTATCATTCTCTTGTTGAAGCATTTCGATTGATGCTTCGACCCCTTGTGGTTGTGATGAGTGCCTTTGTTCCATGGAAGTGAATCTGTCGCAGAGGTGGATGATGGCTTCACTGATATCGTTATCGTACGCTTCGATGTCAATGCTACAGGATCGCAATGCATCAGCCATTCCAGCCTTGTCATCCTCAAGCCGTTGACAATGGCTTGCAAACTTTCGCAACTTCCGTTCAAGGGCTTCTTTGTCGAACCGCAGTTCGCTAACTTCGGCTCTCAGTTCAGAATCTGTTCCCATGGTCAATAGTTTTTCGTTAAGACGCTTATTTTCGTCCTGAAGAATGGAACATTTAGTCTCCAGCTCTTGATTTGCCGTCTATACGGCATAGGTTTATTGGGAAATCGGTGAGTTTTCATACATAGATCAAGTATATTTTGACAGACGCCTTACTGTGTACTGACCTTTATGCTCTTGATCTTAGCCATCTGATCCTTCGTCATTCGTACCGCTTCAAGCTTTTTTATTCGTAGATCTTTTTGTTTCATTTCTTCCACCAGTCGTTTCACCTCGACGTCATTTGAAGCGACCCGTCTCGTTATTTGTGTCTTTTCTGCTGTAGAGAATTCTTCTTTCTTCTCCCGTTCCAACACTTTGATTTTAGAATGAAGATCTTTGATGTCGTGAATCTTGGTCTCCAAATCCTCTTCCAACCGCTTGAGCTCCATTTCGTTCTTTTCGATTTGCGTAATCGTTTTACGAAGCCTGGAGTTTTCTATCTGGCTGCTTTCGATCTGTTTTTCCAGAGTAGTAACTTTTTTTCGAAGTGTAGCGATATCTTCTGCTGCCTTCTCGCTTTCTTTCATCATCTTTTCATTATCTCGTTTTGATCTTCTCATTTTTTCTTTCATGTCAATGGAGCTTTCTTTCAGAGCGTAGCAGTCGGATTTTGCGTTGCTCAACTCGTTGCGTAGCTCCAAAATTTGACAATTTTGCTGCGCGTTCAAAACATCAAGTGCCTTCACTCTCTCCTGTAGCTCAAAATATCTCTGGTCCAGGTTTCGTCTTTCGTCTCCCAATTCTTCCACCTGTTGTCTGGCTGTATAAGCCTCCGACTCGGCTTGGCTTAGTTTGGACTCACACTGCTGCAGTTCTCTGCGGAGATTGCTCAACATGATTTCTCCTTCCTGAAGTAGGACTCTTTGTTCCTCGCCCATTTGTTGCAAAAGCTCTTCCTCCCGCGATTTCCATGCCTCCTTCTCTCTTCTAAGTTTCTCTGTCAGTGTTGCATTATCTTTTTGCAGAGTCTCAATACGTTGCACAAAATCTACGTGAGAAAGCTCAAGCGTTGTCTTCTCTGCATGATCAGAATTTCCTTTTACAATCTCTTCATCACGTTGAGACAGTTTCAAGGACAAATCATCCAACTCGGCACATTTAAGTTTCAGTTCATTTTCCAAATGCAAGACCTTTCCTCGCATTCGTGTGTCTGATTCATTGACTGATGCCAGCAGCTGTTGAACTTCGATGTTTTGGTTTTTCAGATCAGATAACTCAGCTTTGAGTTCTTCCACTCTCTCGCTGGGGAAAGAACATGCAATAGAGTCAGCCAGATGACGATTCTTCTCGTAAAGTTTTTGTACCTCCGCACTTGCTTCGTCCCTTTCGGCTTCACACTCCCGAAGACTCTGCATTAAAGTCTCTCTGGAAGCCAAAATCTGCTTCAGCTCTTCCTTTGCCTGGGCTTCCGCCTCATTTACATGCGCCAGCTTGGTCATCATTTCGTCGTTCTGTGCCTTCAGGGATGTAGCACGGGTTTTCGCTGTTTCTAGTTCGGCTTGTAGGGAAGCAATTTTGTCATTCGCTGCCTTGTATTCCAGGTCTCGGGAAATGAGCAGCTCCTCCATCTCAGAACACTTTGCTATCGATTCAGTACAGTCCTTCTCCAAGGAAGACACCACTTCTCCTTGCTTCTCTAACATGTGATTTAGCGACTCGACATCCTGAAGCTTGTATTCAAGTTCAACGTGGCGAGACATTAAATCTTCCTTCTCCGCGATGACTTGCGAAAGTTGCAACGCGGCGTCCTTTAAAGCGTCATTCCGGCTGCCCAAAACACTTCTCAATTCTTTGACTTGAGACAATAATTCTTCCTTTTCTTCCAGGATCTTGTTCAAACGTGATTCTTTTTCAGTTATTGCTAGTTTGTTGTTAACAGATTCTTCTTCAAAATGACGAAGACGTTCCCGCAGCGAACCGATTTCATTTTCAAGCAAAGACATTTTCAAAAGGTACTCTTGCTTCGTTCTCCCACTCATGTCCAAAAGATCCTTGATTTGCAGGTCCTTCTTCTTGTTGCTATCAAGCAAGAGCCGAATTTCACTGGTAGTCTCATCGAGTTGTACCTTTGTTGATTGGACTCTCAGTCGAAGTTCAAGCATTTCCATTTGCTTTGCTTCGAGCTGTTCACAAGATCTGTTTTTCTCTTCGTTCATTGAAATGAGCGCTTCTTGGGTCTCTGAAATTTTAGAGACCATCGAATCGATCTCTACCTTTCTTTCCTCGAGCTTCCTCTCTAGTTCCCACTTTGAATGTTCTAGGGTGTCGATTTCGTTCTTTTTCGCAGTCAATTCGGCCCAAATGCTTTGGATCTTTGCGAGCGACTGTTTACTAGCTACAATCGCCGACTGCTTCTCCAGTTGCAGACGTAAAATTTGGCCCTCTGCTGCTTCTATTTGAGTTTCCAAGTTACTTATTGTCCCTTGGCAGTTGTGCAACAACGCCTGCATAGAGTTCTTCTCAGCAAGTAAAAGATCCTTTTCGTCACCGAGTGAGGAAAGGCACTGGATCTTTGACTGCAAAGCTCTCTCAGCATCGTCCGTTTCCTTGCGTGCAAGATTGAGGGAGTCTTCCAGGGCATCCTTGTTATTTTTGATTTCCGCAAAAGACTGTTCAAGTTCCGCCAAACTTGAGACAAGCTTTTGTTTCTCGTATTTGGCACTCTCGAGTTCTTTTTGGGTTTCTGTCAGGACGGATTCAAACTCTTCCACCACCTTTTTGTGTTCGATTTGAGAGGCTTCATATCTTGCAAGAAATTCCCTCTTTTCCTTCCCCACAATTTCGAGTCTCTCAGATAAATTGTGGTTCTCTTGCTCGAGTGCAGCCTGACCCTGCAAGTGCCTTTCCAATTTTGCGTTCAAAGACGTATTTTCGCCTTCGATGATGGATAGTTTGGTAAGAAGTTGTTCCTTTTCATCTGACAAAGTGGAATTAGATTTCAGGGAGTCATCGAGCTTCTCTTGTAGGACGTCAACTAATTGTTCCACACCCTCTTTTGTAGTTTCGAGCTCTCGGATCTCCTTTATCATATCCTCAAGTTTCCTCTTGTGGTCACGAGTCTCTTCAACTTGAACCTGTAACAGTGCGCTAGACTCCATCAATTGATTCTCTAGGTCAACAATCAGATTCTGCTTGGCCATGGTCTCTTTGCGTAAATGGCTAGCCTCTGCAGTAGTCTCGCGTAATGTGTACTCAATCGACTCTCGCTCTGCTTCGTGTTGTTCTTGCTGCCTCGCTAGTTTTCGTTCGAGAGACGAGACATTGTTTTGAAGAGAGAGGATCTCCTGTCTGGAGCCATGTAACTCCGTCTGGAAGGAGTCATTTGCCCCTTGCAATTCGTTATTCAAGGCCTCCAACTTTTTAATTCTGTCATCCAATTCCGAGATTTGGATTTCTTGATCTCTTTGGATATCGATGTTTGCTCGACGGATGTTTTCATTCTCTTTTTGAAGACTGTTAGCCAAGAGAAGTGCATCATCGCGTTCTTTCATAGCCTCATTGAGATTGGAGGTGAGGAATTCAGTTTTGCCAGCCATTTCTTGCAACTTTATCTTGTCATCTGCGGCTTCCTTTGCTAAAGTTTCCCTCTTCGTTGTCATTTCAGCAAGCTCGAATGCGCTTCTGATTCGTTCTTGGTGCACTTCGTCAAATCGAACCTGAAGCTCGAGTAGCTTCTCCTCCAGAGTTTTCTTTTCGGCAAGCAACCGTTCGAGCTTCTCCAATAAACAGTTAGCCTGGAGCTCCTTTTCTTCTAGCAATTCTTCGTTTTTTCGAACGGAAGTTTGTAATGAGTCCTGCAAACTGTGAACGATGTCATGAAGCTTCTCCAATTTATCATTAGCCTCACAGTTCCGGTTGTTCAGGGATGAGTTTTCCGCTTGGACAATTTCAATTTCTGCCTCTTTCTCTCTGATCTGCTCCACATAACACTTCACTACCCCAGTGAGTTCCCGAGAGAGGCGATTCTGCACAGACAATGCTTCCTGGACGAGGCGCAACTCCTGATTGGCTGGTAGTGTTGGGTTCTGTAACCTGTGGGTTCTCTTTGGGCGAGGTGCTGTCTTCGGGGAGAGAGCTTCTACATTTGTCTCTTTCAAGGGCGTTAGTTGACCAATCATGAGAGGACCGTCTGATTTTCTTCGCTTTTTTGATGTCCGAATAATTGGTAAAGATTCAGATTGGGCTGCATCAGGGATTGGTTGATCAAATAAGTACCCGGCATTGAGGATAGAAGCCTTCAAACGATCAAGCTTTGCTTTCGCTTCCATGGCTTGAGTCCCAGCTGTTGCCACTTGTTTCTCCATTTCCTTGAATTGTTGATCACCCACGCCGGATTGATTGCGTTTTGCTTCTGCTAGTTCACGCTGCAGACGACGAATCATCGACCTCTCATCCAGAACCTCGTTCACCTGCGCGTTGGTCTTGACTAGCTTGGCCCGGGAAGCAAATTGTAAGGTCGATCTGGTCTCCTCCAAATAAAGCTCTGATGGAGTGGCGCAACAGATCACTGCCATGCGTGCATTGCCAGAGAGGGACGGCTGCAGAATTCTGGTGAGCTTCGAATCGCGAAAGTTGACGTGCGTCTGATTGGGAGAACCAAGCGCCACAATCACTCGAGACAAAGTCAAAAGGCTGAGGAAGGACACAACATTAAAGAATATTCAGCGAACAGCATCGATTAAAGTATACATCCCCAAAGTCACGATAGATCCACTTCTCCCTTACCTCTGATTTATCAAACCTCCTTCCTTTTGACGCTCTCCTGTGGCTCCCGTGTGACGAACACTTTCCGACCCCGCCAAGTCGACAAGGTTGAGGGTTGATATCCGCACGGCTCCGTCCCCATCCGGGATGCGTCCCTCGTCGTCGTCAAAACACCCATCAGATTCTCCCTTTTCTCGACTTTCGATTGTTACACGCAGTATAGTGTGACTTCGAGACGAGCGCTCGTTCATCCCAGTAGCAGCGAAAGTACGCGACTTGTCACCTTGGACAAGAATCCTCAACAAACTTTCAGAGTCGGTCACTATTTCCTCCACTGATTGCACAAAGACACCGCGGCGGGGGTCTTCCCTAATTTGCAACGTTTGACTTGACCCAGCCAACAAATCACGAACTTCTTCGTTGTATATCTCCAGGAAGCTGACTCGTACTAAAAACAGCCGGTTTTCTTGTTTTTCAATCTGAGAGAATATATCTCTGGCGGCCATATGCACTAGTCCACCCTCCCCGCCGTCCTCAGATCCTTCTTCCAAGCTACCCGATCCCTGCATTGTGTATGTCTTTCCACTGGATGTTTGTCCATAGGCAAAAATGGTTCCATTCAAACCCTGGACGACTGATCCCACGATGCCTTTGGCGACACTGTCATAGACTTTGCGATTGTCAGTGTCTTCACCAAATGTCTTGTCAAAGGTAAAAAATGTACGCCCAGTGACTCGCTCACTCAAAGGTTTTCCGTCTCGAGTTGTTTGTGTCACGGAGGAATACTTTGGCAGGACTTTCCAGATACGCTCCTTGTTTTCCTCGTTGTCGTTCAATGGACGCATACGAATGGCGACTGATTCAAAAGGAGATTCGGCACCAAATTCATATGTGAGTCGGAAGCCATAATTTTTTGATTCGAGACAAATTTTTTAGTCATACTTACCAGTGATTCCTTCACTCTCATCCTTTTTGGAAGGACTTTCCTTCATTGGAGTCAAAGACATGGCCGAAAAGCTCGAAACTGATATTACTCCTTAATCCTGTGTTATATTATAAAGTCCAAGATTACCAGCAAATTGGAATTGTACTTCTGGTTGCGGTAAATTCTTACTTCGAGTATGAAAAAGTAACCGATGACTTCTTGCGTTCGATCCTTATGGCTCCGTGGAGGACAGCTACTAAATAGCCGTAGTGCATACTGAGTCCTACTGGAGTACGTAGTAAAACGATGGAGAAGAGAAAAGGAGAAGAGCAGCCATCATCTTAAAAATAGGTTTGTCCGTGTAGGAAAGATCAAACCCAAAAAGGCAGTATCCAAATCAACTTCCAACGGGATTTTGAAAATAACGGTCGGGAGTCGGGAGTCGTCGGGACTGCAGACTCCAGGGTTTCTTTCGTAGTGTCGTAATGAATTAAGCGGGATTGCCTTGATAACTAATATTTCGTACTCCGAGTAGTAAAATTATGCCATTATTTTATATGATTATAAAATAAAAAATATAATATTACTACGTATCATTTAATACTGTATGTCTCTTTCCATCTTTCAAAATCCACAAAAAATTACCGTACCGGTATCATACGATCGGAGTACGAGTACGTAATACCGTACTTCCGTACAGGTGTGTAGTCCACTGTTTGGTGCGCTTCCATGCGACTTTCACTGTCTCAACCTCCTCCGGAACCTGCGACGTCAATCACTCGGAGACCACTGCTGCAACATTGCCACAATCTCGTGAAGCCATCGAAACAAATTACCCTATGTACGTTAACAGTAACAAATATTTTCGTACTTGTTATTTTTCGTGTATAAAGGTATTGCAACCAATCGCGAAATTTGATTGGTTCTCCTGCCATTGCTACGACACATATATTTAAGAACGTCGAAAAATTTAGCATTAGTTTTATCAAAGATTTTTGAATCGACGGGCAACTTCCAGCTGCTGCTTTCCCTTCACGACGTACGCAACACCGATGACCATGAGCGACGGCTCCGGTAGCTCCGACGATGATGGCGACTACGCCCTGGATAACCAAGCTCCAGAGTCATCCGTACGATACCCTGTCCATGACTGCTGTGAGTTTGACGATGCGGAAACGCTAAGGGTAAGTCGAGATTAGCACAGTCACCCTTTCGTGATGCCGTAATCAGAAAATGGGTCGCGCAGGATGCCCGACGACGCACAGGACCGTTTTTTTTCAAAATTCTCTGCTTCCCACTCACATCCAGCATTGTGTTGTCTTTTTTGATTGTGTCTCGATACCATTGGTACAGCGCCTCATCCTTCGTCCTGTAGAAGAGTCGGACGACGAAGAAGCAGAGGAAAATTGTGGTAGTAAGTTGCCTGGAAAATCGTCTCATCATAGGGAGGACGACAACGATGATGATTCGGTGGAATCATCGGCGGCATCTTCCTCGGACGAAGGGGAATCAGCAGCAGCAGCACATGCAGCAGCACTTGGAAACTCCCCCCAGCCGATCCATCAACGGACGCCGGTGGAAGAATCGAAGAGTAGCGTTGGTCCCAATGACGACGGCTGTGCCAATGAGAAGATTATGAATGGTGGCGATGCCGATTCCAAAAAAGAAGAACAATCGCACACCAAAGACTCGAATTTCGATTTTCCTGCCAGCAGAAACATTCGTTACTACTGTCCGTATAACCTGAACGAGAGAGACCCCGATGAAAACACGCCAATTCACATCGCAATTCTTGCGAGACGCCTCGAACATGTTAAGATTCTTCTCCAAGCTGGTGCATCAGTTCATAAGAAGAGTGATGGAAGTCCTCCCATCCATGCCGCTATTAGCATGGGATCACTTCCTCAACACGCTGATTTTGCATTGGAATGCGTTAAAGTTCTGGCTGAAAATGATGCAGATCTTGCCGCCAAAGATGATGCGCTGCATTCTCCTCTTTATTTAGCTTGCATGTACAATTTACCGCATGTTGTATCGTTCTTGTTGTCGACCGAAATCGGAAAATCCACCCTCAATACAAAGTCTGATCGATCCCAAGGAACGGCATTGCACGTTGCTGCCAAATTCAACCCGGCGACAAATGTGTTCGCAAACCCTACCAAAGCCAAACGTGCTACACATGTATTTTCAGCCGCACATTTGCACCATCCTGATGGATCCGTTGCAAATGCTCTTCATCACATACCTGGTTACCCAGGGAAACAAGCCGATAGGCAATTCCATCCAGAAGCAATGTCATCTACTGAAGAAACTGCTATACAGATTCTTTTACGGACGGATGGGATTGAAATCGATGCTCCTAATTCTGTTGGACAAACACCACTTCATATTGCCTGCTCCAGGGGCAACTGGAATGCCGTTCGAGTCTTACTAGGAAAGGGGGCGAATCCTGATTTGCCGGACCGTCGAGGGTTTACTCCGGGTCAGATTTCCCATAAACGCGGCCTTGTCATTCCCAACGACCTTCTGGAGTCGCTTGGGGGTCCGCCCACCTCTGGCGTCGTTCCTCCTCCTCGAGACTTGATCGTCGACCCAGATAGTAATACCCTTCTTATCACCCACGAACTTTGCATTCTTCACCGTACTTGTCCACCAGTACGACGTGATGCCACCGAGGAGCCGCCGCCGGAGAATGTTAGACGGCTTCAAGTCCTCGTTGACAATGAGACGGGTATCCTCCGCACAAGGGAATTTAGTAACTGCAATTGGCAAGGAGAAGCACGACGTGCTGCGTTGGTCGACGTATTGAAGGTAAGAAACTGTTTTGATCGTTTGCGTATCCTGTTCACATCAAGACATTGGTCTCACTTCTGTGTAATGTTTTCACACGTCAGTGCCACGAATACAGTTACGTAGAGACCATTAGTCAAATGTGCTCAGTTATCCCAGATCATCCATCTGCCGTCGCTCATTTGGATGCTGACACAACAATGTCTCGCTGGACTTTTGAAGCAGCCCTCCGTGCTGCTGGTAGTGTGTGCGAGGCAGTCGACAAAGTTATGTCGGGAGATTTTAGGAATGCATTTTGCATGGTCCGACCACCTGGGCATCATGCGGGTCCAAGGGGGATAGTCCGCTGCGCCAACGACCCCGATGGTGGATCCCATGGTTTCTGTTTCTTGAACAATGTGGCTATTGGAGCAGCTTATGCTCGGTCAATGTATCGAAACGAAGGTATCCGGAAGATTGCAATTGTTGACTTTGATGTTCACCACGGAAATGGCACAGAAGAAATCATACGCCAGCTTGCTCCAAATGTGGAGAAAACTGTAATCCGGACTCCCTTTGCAGTCGGCGAACTAGCTGCACCAAAATATCGTCCGTGGCTCGATGAAACAGATATTCAAGATGTTTTCTTTGCTTCAGCCCATGGATATGGCCCTCGTGGTCTTGACTTTTCTGATACTCCATCTGGAGGCTTTTTTTATCCTGCTTCTGGAAAAACTCACACATCTGACGCCATCAAAAATCCATCCATAGTAGAATCCCCAAATCTGACTGATTTCCTGCTCAGCCAGACGTGGACCCGAATGGGTGACGATGCTCGTGGTAACTGTTGCAAGATACTGAATTGTGGATTGCCGCTACATCCTCGCGAAGGAGTTCCAGGAATGCAGAGACTGGAAGTTCGAGATACATATCGTCAAACGATTTTGCCACACCTGCGGGAGTTCGATCCTGATATTATCTTTATCAGCGCTGGTTTCGACGCCCACAAAAAAGACACCATGAATTTTGGTTACGTGGGGATGGTAGAGGACGATTATGAATGGGTGACAGAACAGCTTGTTAGAATTGCTAACACCTGTTGTAATGGCAGGATTGTCAGTGTACTAGAAGGTGGGTATAAGATCCACGGAGGTATTGTCAGTCCATTTGCTCGGTCAGTTGCGTCGCATGTTCGGGCTCTTGTTGATGGAGGCAAATCCCGGGAGCTATACGATCTTCAAGATGGGGAATGGGAATCTCAATTTGAACGCCATTTGATCGACGAGAGGGAACGAAAAAGGCAATATAAATTGGAGAAAGTGCGAAGTATTGAAGGACAGTCTCGAAGAGCAATCTATGGCGACGGCGAAGGTGCTGATGGTTGGGAAGAACCTAGCACCCGGAAGCGGAAGCGGAATCAAGTCGATTATCGTCAGCTATATGAGCAAATGAAGAAAGAGGGGTTTGCAGCCTAACAGATCTAAGGCACGGAAAAAGATGATCCAAAATGACAATCTTGTCCTTTTTTCCCCCTCTTTTGTAGAAGAAGCGGTACTTCTTGCTATGACCGAAGCTGAATAAGTCTGAAAAATAGGTAGAAACCAGCTGGTAGTGATCTAGCTAGCTACTTTGTAATATTTTTTTTGTGTACAAATTTCAACTGCGAATGCAACCCTGCAAGAAATACCAGTTCATTTTGTATGACTGTGAAAGACACAAAACAGAGCAACCAAGCCCCAAAAAGAACGGAGATGTATGTCGACTCCTGTCTCTCCCTTGCGATTCTTAGTCTTCTAAGTTGCAGTGGCTCCACTTTAAGTTCGGAAGCTACTCTTCCTTCCTCGTGTCCCTCCCAATACTGAGCTAGTAGAATTACTATCACACTCATTTTTGCTCTATAATACCACTTCAATGTTGTCAGAAGCAGTTTCACCGTGGCAAGAGTGAACTCTTTTCACCATCTCTACTCAAAAGGCTAGCCTTCTACAGATCTCAGTTCCGCACCTCCCACTGTCCACAACATCGTAATAATAGAAAATCTATTTTAAGGCTATACCAACTACCAGCTACGATCGATTCCGCATCTGAGAAGTTGGCTCATCTGCCTGGCCCCCAAGGGGCGGGGCAAAATATGCAACAGCTTTCCCTCCACTCAGCACCCTGTTCCCACCACTCAGAACTGGAAAGGCAAAAAACCTCACAAATGAGGAAAAGTCCAAACCAGTGAATGTCAGATATGGCGTGGTCTTCCAAAAACAATGCCGGGAAGGCAGCAATTAACCACATAACTTGTGTTGGGTGTGTTGATATCTTTCACCTGTTGCAACCCAATAGGGCGGATTGTACGTGTAAAAGAAGCCTTCCATGCCAAGCACCAGTAATATTTTCAATGAAATAGTACCGTCCCTCTGCACTTGACACTCGGCTGAGTTATGATGCCATTTCTTCCATAGAAATGTCAGTGCCCATCACAACTCTATCAGGAATCATGCATTAAGCACTCTCCCTCCTCTCCCTTAGCTGCCTTCCGACTAAATAAGAGAAACACAATCTTTCCGGTCGGCCACCGGTTCTGCATGATGCCATGCACAAGACAGCAGTAGTTTGTACTACCGCTGGGACGATCCCTTCCGTTGCACTGATAGATCGTCTGTGGATTCTTAGTTCCCCAGGCTATGACAAACCTGGGTTAATCCCCCCTACCACGACAAGGTGATCCACTCAGGGAGGTCACTGTCCACAATATCGATGTTCATTACTGTATTGGTGTTGCATGGTCTGGAGCTACAGAACCAGGATCTCCCTTATTCTTCTTCTTATTTCGAATTTCCATCCACTTTTACTGTACCTACTACTAAAGTAGTGATCATTAGTTACAACTCTACATTCAACCGTGTAGGATATGGTACGTAGTACGTACCCTTCTGTCCGAAGGTACTACTCGTACAGGAACTTTATACCGGTACCGTACCAGGTACCGGTAGTATGTAGGGAGTACCGGTAGTAGAAGGGATGATACGGTACCGTAGTACCGTATGTACTACGGTTCTACGTACCGTGTTGAAATTTGAACGTGCCACGTACTATGATACACCGGCAGACATGCTCAAAATATATTATATATTTATTCACTCATCTTGGCCCTTGGAATGAAGTATTCGGCTATTATTTCATGCCGCTAAGATTTTTATGGAGATAAAATGAAAAAGGGAAGGGAGAAAGAAAAAAGAAGAAAAAAAAAGAGAAAAGAAAGAAGAAGAAAAGGGAAGGGAAAAGGAAAGGAAGAGGAAGGAGTAAAAAAAAGGGAAAGAAGAGAGAAGAAAAAGATATTACTGTTAATACCGCCATTCTCTAAATGTAATGCATAATAATCTAAGCTGGCAATGAATGTATGTTTGGACAGTATGCAGGACGACTTCTCCCTGGACATTGCAATGCTGTGCTATTTCCTTTCTCAAGTGTCAAGCATGTACCACAACGCCTTTTTTTTCTTGACTTTTTATCTTTCAAACGCTCTCCACGCCGTTTTGCTGCTCCTCCCATCACTGTTGGCGCTAATGCAACCAACATAGGAATATTCCCCACAGTTGGTCTGGGTTCATGTGGCTGCAAACGGAAGTAATATGGCAGAACAACCCGAAATTGATTTGGCAATCGTGCTTCAGGCAATGTGATTCGACCGATTTCTTGAGAATATAGGTTCTGTTGATATTCATTTTCTGAAACAGCCAAACTTCTCCTCTCCTCTATTTCGATTGGTACTTTGCTCTCCAGGAATGATTTCAACATTTCACTGTCCGTCTTCATCCTTTCCTCTGCCCTTTTAATGCGCTTGTTGCGTTCCCATGCTTTATGGTATTCACGTAATTGCGAAGGCAACTTCGGATATACAGTATATCCATTCACATACTCCATCCATAGTTGTGCCATCTGTTCGCTGTCGAATCTGGCAAATTCAGCTCGAAACGTGATCCTGCTGAAGACTCTGAACTCATCCTTGCCGTTTACTGGCAGGAATGGCAGTTTCACTCCCCATGCTTCACACAGAAACTTCATGTCTGCTGTCAACTTTGGTGTCCAACGTACATCAGCAGCTTTCATTGCTGCGACTGTCTCATCCAGTTTGTTCTGCAGCCCTTGACTATGCAAGGGGACAGTCACAAAACTCTCTTCCGTGTCTTGAAAGTCAGTCACATTTTGCCAATTTGGAAACAGCAGTCTCCCAGTATTCTGCTCAATCAATTTCTGCAACAAGTCAATCAACCATGTGTCATAGTGACCAAATTCAGGAACGTTGAGGTATCGTCTCCTGGCCACATCAATGTTGTTCCGATGACGTCTCTCACGGAATAGTGCATCTCCCATCTCAAGTCCAGACATATGACGAAACATTGTATTGTACTGGCGATGCACACTTTCAACATGACTTGTTCCCCTACAGGACAACAGAAGTGCAGCCAATCTGGGAAGCAAGCTTAGGAATAGACTCACTTCTAATCCAATAGTTATTATGCGTCAGGTGCTTCTTCACAACCTTCTCCAAAAACTCGGTGACTCCGCCTTGTTTCAATTCTTTATTGATTCGATCTTGCAGCTTGTCTAGAAAGAGCTTCATATAGCCAGAACCTGCTAATGCAGGTCTTCCATCATCAAAATCTTCCATCATCAAAATCTTCCTCAATACCTTGTGGATCAATGGTGCCTTTAGCTTCAATACCAGTGATAAGCTGAACACTATCATCGTCTTCCTCAGCTCTGCTAGCATCTTCCTCAGCATTGCTAGGCACATTAGCTCTTGACATAGGGGATACTTCATTGACCACTTGTACTGGCGGTGGTTTGGGAAAGTTTGCACCTGAGGGAGGTCGCACCCCCAGAAAGTCTGCCAACGCATTAGCTTCTGCCCTAAAGCTTGGCTGATTACGACGAGACTTTCTCTTTTCCTTGTCTTTTGCTCCACGGGGTCTTGGCATGACTAGCTACTATTTAGTTGCAAAAAATAGCTACTTTAGGTCTTTCAAAGTACAAAGTAGTACAATCGGAGCATTTGACATCGTCGTCGTAAATACAATGGGAGCATTCGACAACCGTCGTAGTCGTTGTCATCGCGATGCGATTTTTCTTCTTTCTTTTTTTCTTCTAATATAGATTCGGATGAGTCGAAGTCGTAAAAATACTGAAGACATTAAGTAAAATACTTAACATTGTGACACGATTTTTACGACCCGACGAGTAATTATTTAACACTGTGACATGATTTTTACGACCTCGACTTATTCGACTACCGTCGTAAAAATCTAGCGGCATGGATTGATAGCCTTTAATGGCTATTATTTCATGCCGCTAAGATTTTTATGGAGATAAAATGAAAAAGGGAAGGGAGAAAGAAAAAAGAAGAAAAAAAAAGAGAAAAGAAAGAAGAAGAAAAGGGAAGGGAAAAGGAAAGGAAGAGGAAGGAGTAAAAAAAAGGGAAAGAAGAGAGAAGAAAAAGATATTACTGTTAATACCGCCATTCTCTAAATGTAGTGCATAATAATCTAAGCTGGCAATGAATGTATGTTGGGACAGTATGCAGGACGACTTCTCCCTGGACATTGCAATGCTGTGCTATTTTCTTTCTCAAGTGTCAAGCATGTACCACAACGCTTTTTTTATTGACTTTTTATCTTTCAAACGCTCTCCACGCCGTTTTGCTGCTCCTCCCATCACTGTTGGCGCTAATGCAACCAACATAGGAATATTCCCCACAGTTGGTCTGGGTTCATGTGGCTGCAAACGGAAGTAATATGGCAGAACAACCCGAAATTGATTTGGCAATCGTGCTTCAGGCAATGTGATTCGACCGATTTCTTGAGAATATAGGTTCTGTTGATATTCATTTTCTGAAACAGCCAAACTTCTCCTCTCCTCTATTTCGATTGGTACTTTGCTCTCCAGGAATGATTTCAACATTTCACTGTCCGTCTTCATCCTTTCCTCTGCCCTTTTAATGCGCTTGTTGCGTTCCCATGCTTTATGGTATTCACGTAATTGCGAAGGCAACTTCGGATATACAGTATATCCATTCACATACTCCATCCATAGATGTGCCATCTGTTCGCTGTCGAATCTGGCAAAATCAGCTCGAAACGTGATCCTGCTGAAGACTCTGAACTCATCCTTGCCATTTACTGGCAGGAATGGCAGTTTCACTCCCCATGCTTCACACAGAAACTTCATGTCTGCTGTCAACTTTGGTGTCCAACGTACATCAGCAGCTTTCATTGCTGCGACTGTCTCATCCAGTTTGTTCTGCAGCCCTTGACTCTGCAAGGGGACAGTCACAAAACTCTCTTCCGTGTCTTGAAAGTCAGTCACATTTTGCCAATTTGGAAACAGCAGTCTCCCAGTATTCTGCTCAATCAATTTCTGCAACAAGTCAATCAACCATGTGTCATAGTGACCAAATTCAGGAACGTTGAGGTATCGTCTCCTGGCCACATCAATGTTGTTCCGATGACGTCTCTCACGGAATAGTGCATCTCCCATCTCAAGTCCAGACATATGACGAAACATTGTATTGTACTGGCGATGCACACTTTCAACATGACTTGTTCCCCTACAGGACAACAGAAGTGCAGCCAATCTGGGAAGCAAGCTTAGGAATAGACTCACTTCTAATCCAATAGTTATTATGCGTCAGGTGCTTCTTCACAACCTTCTCCAAAAACTCGGTGACTCCGCCTTGTTTCAATTCTTTATTGATTCGATCTTGCAGCTTGTCTAGAAAGAGCTTCATATAGCCAGAACCTGCTCCTGCAGGTCTTCCATCATCAAAATCTTCCTCAATACCTTGTGGATCAATGGTGCCTTTAGCTTCAATACCAGTGATAAGCTGAACACTATCATCGTCTTCCTCAGCTCTGCTAGCATCTTCCTCAGCATTGCTAGGCACATTAGCAAGCGGTATTCCACTGCTCGTAGCCGCTTGAATAAAATAAGCCATAAAATAAGGTCCCTGGAATAAAATTATGCATGATGTTCATTTTAAAAAATGAATTATTCTTAAACTTCAAAATATTAAATAATTCTCTACAAACACATTATTCCTTACCTCCACAAATTTTTAGTTACTCTACTAGCTAGCTACTAGCTAGAGGTATCGTTATTCTCGTCGTCTTTTTCCTGTGTCACGATACGGTTTATATCTGCCATACCCCAGAAAGTTTTGTTTGTTCGCAAAAACATTTGCGTTTCGAAGTTAGATGGGAGGGTGCGCATGATTCCTTCGACGTTTCGGCAATAATTTCTTTAAAACTTTGCATAAAGGAAGTCATATCACATCGTCTTCATCGATCCGACCTCCGTCCCCCTGTCCGCTACGTTCCCAGTTTTCCATAATAGAAGAAATGATAGCTTTCATTTTCGAAAGCCTATCCTTCACTTTATCGGGGGAGGCTCTGGCAAATTCTGATGTTGCATCAATCTCTTGAATAGATTTAGGATCATTGCGATGAATCCATTTTTCTTTGATATCATCCTCCAGAAGGCAATGAATCAATCGTAGATACGGTAGGTGCCCATACCATTTATTACCTTGTTCCGCCGCATAGGAGGATGACTTCTTCTGTGTGGCATTGGCGACGACCTTTTTGATTTCTTTTGCCCTCTTGAAGAGAAAGGCGACATCTGCCTCTCCAGTGATGGGATTTGCCTTCAGCCAGTCGGTACACTTCTTTGCGCTCCACCCGTTTGGTTTGGGTTTGTTGCCGTCCTGTTTGTTGCTTTCGCTTCTGCTCTTTACTTCCTCCCTGAGGATTTCAAGCGATGGCTTGATATCTTTCTTCTTCTTTATTAATTTGAAGGAATCTTC
This sequence comes from Nitzschia inconspicua, assembly GCA_019154785.2. Classification (NCBI taxonomy): domain Eukaryota; phylum Bacillariophyta; class Bacillariophyceae; order Bacillariales; family Bacillariaceae; genus Nitzschia; species Nitzschia inconspicua. The sequence continues at coordinate 1,548,302 of JAGRRH010000020.1, forward strand.
ATTCAGATCCATCAATGGGACGGTCTTGTCCTCGATTGTTTCTTCCAGTCCGATACAGATCGCAAAAAGAACCGACAACTTGTTCGAGTGAATTGCCAAAAAACGCTCCGCAGAGACTGGCCCAGAGCCGTCATCAATGGTTGGGGCGGGTAGCAAGTTGTGTGGAGGAGGGGTTGATCCTCGTGATGATGCTGACGACGACATGTTGGAAACGTTGGTGGATTGATGCTTTCTTACTATGACTTTATTGTTGTTAATTAGTACTACCGGTAGAGTAGAGGGGGGGTATTTTTTTTCCTCTATTTTTTTTCATCGCAGCCTATTTTTTTGAGGCCTTGTCCAAACAACAAGAAAAACACGAAAAAAAAAAATAGAGGGCCCATAACCCATCAACTCTATTTTTTTGGCCTGCGAAGAGACAGATCTTTGCACTCAAAAAAATAGGCTGCGAAGATGAAAAAAAATGGAGGAAAAAAAATACCCCCCCTCTACTAGTACCAACAACAGTAAAGTCATAGTAAGAAAGCATCAATCCACCAACGTTTCCAACATGTCGTCGTCGTCAGCATCATCACGAGGATCAACCCCTCCTCCACACAACTTGCTACCCGCCCCAACCATTGATGACGGCTCTGGGCCAGTCTCTGCGGAGCGTTTTTTGGCAATTCACTCGAACAAGTTGTCGGTTCTTTTTGCGATCTGTATCGGACTGGAAGAAACAATCGAGGACAAGACCGTCCCATTGATGGATCTGAATGAAGATTCCTTCAAATTAATAAAGAAGAAGAAAGATATCAGCCATCGCTTGAAATCCTCAGGGAGGAAGTAAAGAGGAGAAGCGAAAGCAACAAACAGGACGGCAACAAACCCAAACCAAACGGGTGGAGCGCAAAGAAGTGTACCGACTGGCTGAAGGCAAATCCCATCACTGGAGAGGCAGATGTCGCCTTTCTCTTCAAGAGGGCAAAAGAAATCAAAAAGGTCGTCGCCAATGCCACACAGAAGAAGTCATCCTCCGATGCGGCGGAACAAGGTAATAAATGGTATGGGTACCTACCGTATCTACGATTGATTCATTGCCTTCGGGAGGATGATATCAAAGAAAAATGGATTCATCGCAATGATCCTAAATCTATTCAAGAGATTGATGCTCGCCGTTCGGATGTACGAGGCGAGAATGCTTTCGAAATGATGATATGACTTCCTTTATGCAAAGTTTCAAAGACATTATTGCCGAAACGTCGAAGGATGCAACATTGGCAGCTGATCGTCGACATGCAGAGGATAAAGAAACACCCAAATCAAGATGCCATCAACGGCACCAACACAACAATCAAACCCAGCTTTGGATCGATTTGAAAATTCCCTTGCGAGTTGCCGTTGATCATCATGATTATCCGGGAAGACAAGATTCAGATCTGCCCCAAACGGGACTACAAAAAGCTCATCGCTGTAGTACCCGCAACAACCATGAGATTGGAATCCATCTTGCTAACTACTGAAGCAAACAACAATAAGGAGAGAAGATGAAAGTGATGCTGTCTGATCATGATAATAAAATAAATGATGATGCTTTTCACGTAGACTTCTGTAGATTCCGTACACTTTCTATTTGTGGACGCCACATGTCCGTTTTTTTTTGGTTTTTCTTGTTGTTGTTTGGACGGCTTGGAGTACCCACCCTTCGCCGGACAAAAAACACACCCCATTTTTTTTTTTTTCCTGTGTTTTTTTTGTTGTTTGGACAAGGCCTGAGTGTGAAGATCTGTCTCTTCGCAGGCCAAAAAAATAGAGTTTATGGGTTATGGGCCCTCTATTTTTTTTCCATGTTTTTGTTGTTGTTTGGACAAGGCCTTAAAAGGCCTAAGCACGGTAGCATTGACTTAAAAAATACTCAGGACTCCGGAGTCCGGAGTGCACGTAAACTTTTCTATTTACGTATTTACTGTTTTATTATATATATTCTCATACCTCTATTTTTTCTCTCGTACTACGACCTTGTAGCTACGGTAGTACCACCGGTAGTTCCTACGTTAGTCTAATGACGACTGACGACGGAAAGAGAGGAAAAACTGGTGCGCTACGTGACGTCCACACATACCGTATGATACGTCGTAGGTACGGTACATAGAAACTCCATGGACCTGACTGAAAGGCAACGTTTCATTTTCATTTTCTTTTTTTCGCGTACAACTCCGTGATAGCACGACAACGGGAGGAGTCGTTGATACGTGTCACACAACTGCCATCAGCAGAATACCTCCTCCTGAGCCGTCGCACATGCTTCTATGAAATAGCACGGCTATTTCCATTGTGCTCCTTCCAACGTATTAGTTACCCAAATCAAACCTGGAAAGCACGTTTAAGCTGAAGCTATCACCTGGGAACACAAGGAATCAACAAGGACAGGTCACACACTACCAGTCAAATTGTGATTTGTGATACTTTCCAGGGCCGCAAGCAAGGCAATCATCTTCGTTCAGTACACCATCAACTCCAACACCAACTGTTCACATCTCACTTCAGAATCTCCGAGTGACGATAAATTATGATCAAGGTTACTAAGCTCTCCATCGCCATGGCATCACAACGACGCCTGCCTCCACAAAATCTGTTTTTTTCTCCTCTCCAGAGATACATTCAACACTGTCGACAATCGTCAGTCACCGCCATCGCATTGGATGAGGACGAAGTTTCCTATCGAAAATCCACCTCTGCGTCGACGTCTTCTCCTCCTCCTTTGTACGTATCTGCGACTCGGTAAGTTTTAATTACAGTTAATACATCAATTTACTGTTAGTCGAAATCGGCGCACAGAAGCAAAAAAGGGTTCTTAGACGTAATCCTCAGTGTATGTTGTCTCCACCACTTTCTGTATACAGCCAACATGTTGGAAAGACCACAACATCCATGGCACTGGTGAGTGGGCTGCAAAAACGCTTCGACCAAGTGGGCTTCATGAAACCAGTCGGCCAAGTATGTTTGGAAGTCAATGACGGAGGAAAAACCGTCCAGGTCGACAAAGATGCGGTCTTGGTCAAAGAGCATTTCCATCTCAACCATGTGAAATACAACAACATATCCCCTGTTCTGATTCCAAGAGGCTATACAAGAGACTACTTGGACGGCCATATTAGCTACCGAGAGCAAGAGGAGCTGGTTCATCGGGCATATGCAGAGACTAGTGAATCATCAGATATTGTATTATGCGAAGGAACTGGTCATTGCGCGGTCGGCTCAATTGTCCACGCCAGCAATGCACAAGTTGCATCATGGTTGAATGCGAAAATGGTCCTCGTTGCTAACGGTGGTCTAGGAAACACCTTTGATGATCTCGAACTCAATAAAGCTCTTTGCGATCGAGAAGGCGTCGATGTTTGCGGAGTCATTGTCAACAAAGTCCAACCCGATAAACTGGAGCAGACACGTGAATACATTCAAAAAGCCTTCGACATGCACTGGGGAAAAGACGAGGTACCATTGGTAGGAGTCATTCCTGATAGGCCATTTCTTGGATGCCCCGCTTTGGCAGACTTTGAACGTCTATTTCAAACAAAACTGTTAACAGGACGACAACATTTGCTTCGGCATTACCGTGTTCGGGATTTAAGTTTGGTTGCAACATCTCTTCAAGTGTTCTTGCGCGATATGAGAAATAACCCCAGCAGGACTCTATATGTTTGCCACGCTTCTCGTAACGACATACTTCTCGGCTTCTTGCTGGAATCGCCGCTGATTGCCGATCGAGGAGGGACAAAGGCCAATGAATCTGCATTGATCGTTACGGGAACAGACGAATACCCATTGAGCGATCAAGTACTAGACATTGTCCATGCAATGAAAGAGTCTGAGAGTTCTCCGCCTGTGATGTTGGTTCCACAGTCTACAAGCCTTGTAATGGAGCAAATTGTAAATTACACGCCCAAGTTGAATTTTGAAGATTCCCGTAGGGCAAGCACCGCGGTGGAACACTACGAGCCTTATATTGATTTTGACTTATTGCTTGAGCGGTCGGGGCACTTGTTGGAGCAAGAGACTTCTCCATAACGAAACATTCCCTCCGTGTGTCAACTCTATTTGAGCAGCTCTTTGCTACGAACAAGTTTTGTAAGACAAATTCTCTTTCACCCCTTAACATTAAGTTGCATCTTCGCAATATCATTAGTCCACCCATCCGCTGGCATTCTTGACCTACCATCAATCGATATTCTGCTGGTTTTGAATACTGAATCATAGCGCAAAGAGTTTCTGTGGTTAAGTCTTGAAGACCTAGGTCAACGTCTGTGCCTCGGATGATCTTCGTCAAAATGCAGCCTTCTTTCGATCGTGCTGAGGATACCCATGGTAGACGCTATGGTCGCAGGATAGCTAGCGCTGGCAAATATGTATCGTGACCAGTTCATTGTTTATCAGAAATAATGACAATCTGTTACCTTGCCTTTCCTTTCTGCTATGGGTGAGGCTACTGTTGATGCCTAAGAGGGTGAGTCCTAGAGGATAAGTTGCTAGCGGCGAGGCTTTCGAGTATTCAAAGTCAAGTCTGTAAAGAAAGGATTGGTCATCTCCCCCCCAAATTATGTATGATATGGTAAATATGAATGAATATACATTTGCTCGACAGGAGAAACAATACAATCTTGACTAAACGGATCGTGGACGTTCTTGTATGATTTCTGACATTGTTCCCGTTCTGCCAAAACCGTGCCGTTCAATACCGCTTGCGGTTGATTCGTCTCCGACGCATTGTGTCTAGAGACCCACTCGCGAATGAGGTGATTAAGAAGTGCTACTTCCTTTACACGGGAAGGTGGCAAAGGCTTGTCGTGACATCCCAATTCGGCATATCCTGCAACCTCAACAAACCCAACACACTCAAACGTAATCCTCTCATCGGCGAGTCCCAAATAGACTTGACGTGACGAGATGCAAGTCGTACTACGTAATTGTCTATTTTTTGTGATGTCTGGATACATGATAATGTTAGTCAGATATTTCTGGACTATGCCGATGGATGGATCGTCTAGAAGAATGGTACGGGACATGAGTGTCAAGATCCAGGTTACGCCATGTGAGGGCTCCCGGAAATGTGTAATGGAAGGATAAGGCATTCGATCACCCTTCACTCCAATTTTGTACGGATCGTTTGAATTTGTATGTACCAAGGTGAACTTATGCATACCAATGTCCTCGTCATCTGGGCTAGTAGTTAAGGCCATAGAAAGACTTGGGATCACGCGATACGGAATGTAGTACAAGTAAATGGAGTGGATCTCAGCATCCGTAAAAATCCATGCTTGGTGTTTCGTACGTATGCCGTGAGTAAAAGAATAAAAACGGTCGGTTAGAGTGAAGAAGACTCTTGGAGGTGACTTACGATGGTCGTCTGAGCCCAGGAATGGTTGGGTTTTATATTTCCCTTTAGGATGAGAGCTCCTTTGTAATCCACCCCATGTACGTGGATCAAATGATTTATGATTAGTCACATGTAAAAATTTACTCACACTACCACGATAGGAGTGAGGAATGTAAGGCGGCACGACTGGTTTAACTTCTTTTGTGCCAAAATATATATTCGATAAAGTGAAGTTTCTAGTACTTCGTACCAACGGCAAAAACTTGACATTCCGGGATCCAAATTGTTTGTTGCTCTTATTCGAGGTGGTTGTTTCGACAGTAACGGCCTCGAAGGCGGTGAAGGTGATCCTCCCATCGGTTGTGCTGGCTTAGATTCGTCTGTAGCTTTGATTGAGTATCGTTGTGTCGTCTTGTCGTCATGTAAATGTTATCTTGCATTCACTGATGTTTGATGCTGTTGATGCAACTGGTATGGTTGAACAATATACTCCCCTGTGATTACAATGGCAATTGTGATTAGAATACGATGCCCCCAAACGGTCCATCCAGAGAGTCAAAATGTAATCGCAGTTGTGACTGTTTTGCTAAAGAAATCATACCCTGCTGTGGTTCTCATTCACACCGAATAAATTAGTCGGCAAATTAATTACCTGGTCAAGAATGCGGACTTGGGGAATCCGTCGAATGCGCTGGCAATTGTCCAAGTGGAGAGAGAGCGCAATCAGGGCCGATTGACCTCTTTGAATTTTAAGGTTCTATCACGTAAATACTCCCTCCTGAAATTCACTGACTGTGAGAAGCAAATGTTGTGGTTGTTCGCTTGGAGGCAAAAAATGCGCGGCATCCCGCCAGAATCGCCGAATCCACTAAAGTAGTCTAGTAATAGCACCTTCGAATTCGGAGGAATCTACCAATTGTAAATACTTATAGCACGGAGTAGAAGGAATGATGAATAAGGCGAAAACACGCCCATCAACAGAAACGACGGTAATTTGGGAAGCGAAAATACTGTGCATATTCCCTGACGCCGCCTCAGCTCTTCTGTAATCTCCAGTGACGCAATGTGCGGAGGAACACCACCCGAGGATGATATCACATTGTACAATACACATTATCTTGAAAAAAACTACAATCGCCGTTGCGTCTTGATGGTGATTCCACTCTGTTGCTGTTGCAGGAATGCAGGAATTGTGACAAAACGATGTTGACTGTGAATGTTTGCTGCCTGCAAATGTTGGCTATAGTGTCTGTCCACCGTCCGTCTGTCCCTCCGAGTCCCGGCTCCAAACACTAGTCGAACGGCTGACAAGACACGTGCCGGCAGACACTCTTCACCTGCATTTGGCTTCACACTTGATCACACTTTGAACTTCCTGTTTGTGGTAGAACGAATTGCACTACCGGTACTTTATTACAGTTAGTAATACCACTTACAAACGCAATTACTGTCGTAGTAGTCGTAGTACGTAGTAGACGAGAAAGTTGATTGATTTTCAATTCTCGACAGAAGCCATGAAAGTACAACTCTACTAGCAAGAGAAGGCGTTGCTCGACCTTGTTTTGTTTCTCCTTAGGGTATAAGTTTGAAAGTGAGTGCTAACTGTAAGTGAACGACTGAAAGTAACGAGCTAGTTAGAAAAAATCTAAGCAACAAACCATAACATGAAGCTCCGACGTCTTATCGATAGGATCACCAGCGCTGACAGCAAGCTTATTTCTATTGTACAAGAGTGAAATAACTCAAAGCACCATTGGCATTTAATTAGTCATCCAGTGAGCTCATGAAAGTCCTGAGACGGCCGACATACTCAGCCAGCTTGCCGGGGCCTTCAGTGATGTCATTGTGACCTCTGTCTGGGACCCACCAAGGTTCTCTTTTGTATTTACCTGGAACGGCTTGGTGCATCGTAACACCATGGGAGATATCTACTTCTTCGTCGAGGCGACCATGAATTATCATGACTGGGCATTTGGCTTTACGAACTCTGTCAATATTAGGATAAATATCTAGACATGCGAGAGCACTAGAGGGATCATGTAAGGAATGAATAAAAAAAACGTCAGCAGACGACGAGCACTTCCAATGTCGTAAGGGAGGTGCAAGAGCGACAGTACGTACCGACTGGGTGTCAAAACTCGCATTCCACTCATAAATGGGCTATGTAGGACCATACCACCCAGGCCTTCCTCGCGACGCCCAAGATAACAACATGGGCCACTTCCAACGGATTGCCCGTACAAGACAATCCGAGACTCGTCACCTCCACACACATTCTCCAGCGTCCAGGAATACACTCCCATAATGTCTGTGTATGTGTTGGCTTCCATTGCGACGCCACCAGATTCGCCGTATCCAGAGTAATCGTACGAAACAACATTGCACTCAAGACTGTGTGCCAAAATGGCTTGAAGAGGAAACATTGCTCCAATGTCGGTGGCATTGCCGTGACTGTAAATTATGGTTCGAGTTTTATCTGTCTGAGATGCTTCCGGAACTCGGTAGACAATGGCTGCACAGTAGCTTCCTTTCTTGGTTGGAATTTTGACAGCCTCCACTCGTCCACCAGTGATTCGAGGGGGAGCTAACCTTGGATCCAAAATCAGTCTGTACTTGACATTGTTTTTTGCATCATTTGCATCTCTGGCATTTCGTTTCTTTGCTCTCAAACGCAATTCTTGAGCTCGCTCTGTGAGCTGTTGAGCAGGTGACTTGACTTTTTCCTTAGTCTGCCCCTCTTTTGCTTGATAAGCACCATCCGTAATTTCTACACCATCGTCATCTCGTCGTTGCGGGTCATCATCAAGAGATGTTGGAGGAGAATTTTCTTGTTCAGTTGAACGATCCTTTTCTTCCACTTCTTCCTTAAGTTCTAAGTCGTCATTTTCATTCCTTGATTTCTTCTTCTTGGGATCTTTTTTCCTAGCGTTAACATCCTCTTCTCTATCATCATTTTCTGAAAGAGAGTTTCCATCTTCATCTACACGTTCAAACTTGTAGAGAGGAGGATCGGGCGGAAAGAATGTCAAAGCGCCGGCCACTGTGCCCTTGCTGAATCCACTTTGGACCCATAAACAAAAGAGGGCCGTGATGGCGGGGGGACAGCAGCAGCACATTCCAAAAATACGTTATGAACGTTCAAAGCTTAGTTTAGGATCGCTCCTCCACGGAATGGCACGCCTCTAAACGAGATGGAAGGTCCTCTTGATTTTATCGGAAACGTATATCTTCTGCTGCTATCCAGGGGTGCCTCTACTCTCTAGCTAGTAGAGTAGAATGATGCAACCGTTACTTTCCTTCATACAAACGAAGAATCTGTTTGCTTTTTACACAGTAGCAGCAGTAGTACGCAGAGGACGTAGTAGCGTAGTACAGGTAGGGTACCTATTACTACCGTAGCACAATGTCAGTGATAAAAGGTCTTGGGGGCGTGGATTACGACTGGTACTACTACTAGCTACCGTCGTTACCGGTAGTAACTGTAAGAATACCGTACCACAATGTTATTATGGACAGAAGATAGAGCGTCGGCATTGGAATCAGAGCGCGCATCGCCTGCTATCAATACTATCCCTACATTTTTGGTAGCGCCCGATCCGATCGGGCGCTTGACGTAGCCTGTGTACCAGGGAGATACGGTACACAAATCTCTTTACTATTAGCGCCCGAATTCGGGCGCTAATAAGAGCTCTACGAGGATTGAGTACCAGGCTACGTGGAGTTAGTCAATCTAGTCAATCCCCAGATTTCGTACTAACTGTAAACTTCCATTTTTACATTTTTTTACGTAGTAAATAAACGACTTTTACTGTTACTGTTAATTCATCAATCTTACTACTTCCGCTTTCACTACTCGTACTATCTGTGAATAAAATGATTTCGCAACAACTACGGTAGCTAGACAACGGACTCGCAGCAGCTACGAATTCGAAAGCACTACTGGTAGTCTGAATCCTCCACCTAGCAACATACGTCAAAGTTATTCTTAATCCTCCTCCTCTTCTCCCGTGGAATCCTCAAGGGAATCAATGACCGCAAGGAAATGAACGTCATCATAGTATTGTTTTTCTATTTCCTCTTCCTCTATGTCTTGTTCGTCCGTATTATCCCCCTCTTGTTCGTCTTCTTGGTCTTCCCCAACCAGTTCGTCCTTTTCAGGTTGTTCTTCCTCGTCTTGGAACTGCGCATCTTGGGACGGACCATGCGTGATTTTTTCGGGCTATTCGCATTTGCCGAAAGCTTTCTCCGTTTCTCTGCATCTGCATCCTCCTGTTCTCTTGACTCCAGTAACCGCTTTCTTTGTTTTGTTGCCTCAAGCGCAAGGTTCTTCCATTCATGCCACACCTCATAGCATGACTTTGCCGTGGAACCACGAATTCTTTTCTTGCACAGGCACACCATGCATATTCTGCACATAAACGAACTGTTGCTGGACACCCCTCTTCCGTGCAACCGAGACGCCTTTGGTACATCCTTTCTGGAGACAAAACACATTATGCATTTCCTTCTTGCCCCTTCACTGGCCTTTTACCAGTTCATGCACATGACCCGATTTGTGTTCGCATCCAGGAAAGCTCGCAGTGCGCAGTCGTTTTAGGAACGGATCCTTGATGAACTTCTCTAGCGCACCCCGTCTCATAGGCCACACATTGTTTTCCTTGTACTTCTGAAACTGCTGTTTGAAAACGGCACATGCAGGGCTGTCATCTCGTAGGTTTGGAATGGCTAAAATACTTCTTTTGAGGGATGCGAGTTCGGCTAAGCTAGCCATGGACGTATTCCAAACGTAATCCTCAATGGTTTCTGCGCAATGAAGCTTCCTTCTCACCTGCGCCAAAGATGGTGGCTCTTCAAAGGTTGCCATCGACGGGGCAACATCAAATACGGCCTGGTGAACTCTCCAGCTCTTCACCAAAATTTCATCCAGCATTCGAAAAACATATTTCGATTCAAAACTGCCCTTTGAGTTGAACGCCACTCTATCCGACAGCTCCGTGTTCATATCCAGCACTGGTTTTTGTTTGTTGTGCCGATGTTGTGCTGAGTGCTTGTACAGCAACAGCGGCTGTAAGAATCCTAGGAGTGGGGTGGCAGCTGCACAGAGAACCAATCCGTGCGTCATCCGAATATATGCTGGGATTTCGATGACTACAACTTGCACCAGGCTTCCCTCTCCACCTTGCACCTTGGAAGTAACAAACAAGCCATAATCAAACTGGGTTACCAATACCTGGTGCAACACCTGTGCCCGGTTTTCAGCTGGAACGCAGTCCTTAAACGTATCATCCCTCAAAACGCAGTTTGCCACGGGGCCATGTTTCGTCGCGGATGATTCAGCCGTACGTACTGTTGTATCAGCTAGCCGTGATTTTATTTCAAGGCAACAGGGAACAGGTTGAGTCTTCAAACACAAACGGAAATGAGACAGACGGCATCAGGCGAAAAGCCAATGCATCTGTTATTCCTCCAACGTTCTTCTTTTAAAGCTAGAGGGGCAATCACTCAAAAAGGCTTTTGATTCCGATGGCTCTGGATGGGTAACTATCATGGTCACTTTGCCAGATTTTGGATCCTTCAATGTTTACTGGTTTGCTTGTCTGGAAGATGCTTCTGCGAAGGCGCCGTCGAAGATCAAGGTCACCCCTAAGTCAGCTATGTCAGAAATACTTTGCGAAGCTTCGATTGAGAACAAGTCCAGAGCTCAACTACCAGATTTGGTTTCAAGAGCCAGAAAAGTTCACAGTACTATTCGGAACAGCTTGAATCAGTGGAATGCGTGGATGCTTAATCCTGTCATGTTTACTTCCAAACCAAAAGAATGGAATCAAAGGTACTCGCATTTGAATCATCGGATCTCCAGCGGACGAGAAATCACTGAGAGTCTATTGACGACTTTGAAACAGGTTGGGTACGCTGGAGATGCGGCGTTGTCTCGCCAAAGGAACTCCACGAGCTTCTGATAATTCTGGACTAATCTGAAATCGTCAAGGATCGTGCATTCCAGCTGATTAAGCGGGTAAACAAACGACAATGCACGAAATCCTTCAAGCAGCTCGTCACAGACCTCGCAAAGCACAAGAGCTAAAACATTGGGTACAATCTGTCCAAGAATCTGACATCATGAAGGCGGGAGGGACCTGTAACCGACTTTACCAGTTGCTAATGGAAGGTAAATCGCCCAATACCATAAGAATGGATCGCATTTCCATGTTGAAATGTGCTTCCCTGAGATACGATCTTTTCTCGGAAAAGCAGTGTATTGGATTGGCTTCCAAGGCAAACGGTATTGGCAGTTTGACGGACCGAAACGAACGACCTATTTCCCCCAAGGAGGTATCCGACAGAAGAATGTTTAGTGGGCCGGAAAACAAGAGTGAAGACCTCTCAGAAGTGCTTCAGGACAATCTCATGCCGTTGGGCACTATCGTTATCCTCCAGGACTTGGAACAGAGACCTGATCTGAATGGTGAGTCTGGAAAGCACATGGGTATCGGAGAGCATGGTCGTCATAATATTCAGTTGTCAGATGGATGCTTTGCTTTGAAACTCGAAATTTTCTTCGTCGCATCGAGGGAGACTCGGCAAGGAGAACCACCACGTAAAATGTTCCCAGATGCTATCATTACTCATCACCAGATCCGAAGTGAAAGACAACACTCCATCAATTCTAGCAGCAAGAATTCTGAACGAGTTGAATCCTTTTCGAAAACATGCGGACTGGAAGAAACGATATTGCAACTTAGGGAGCCGTCGGAGTTCGTCATAGACGTTGCAGCAGGATTTCAGAAAGCAGACAAATCCCCAAACGAAATGAGTGGATCGTCATACGAAATGTGTAGTAGAAGTTCTGACTGTGACTCGAGTGGCATTTCATGGGAGGCCAAGGATGTATCTACCCCCATTTCAACGTCTACGACTGTTTGCAGTGATGTTCCGACAAACATCTCAAAGCCAATGACAGAAATGACAAGGAAATTCAGTGAAACTGCACCATCCGTCAACGCACATGTCACCACGCCAAACACGGTCCCGGAGTCGCTATACGTCTCGACTTCAGTAATTGGCGAGGAGGCAAGCCTCATCAGGCATGTTCCTGTTGTCACCCCTATGGAAAGCAGTACTATTTCCAATGTTCCTAGCACGACAAGAATCAATGGATTGCTTTCAAATCACGCTTCCTTCTGTTCTTGCGTGACCAGACAAGTTGCCTCAAACGTAATCCGGACGATTTCTACGGTTTTCTTGTGGAAATGGACGTCACAACCGTTGCAGAATTCATCGATGCAATCGACGATAAACACTTTTGTTCCAAGATGATATGCGACTGGGTGAAAGGTTTCAAGATCGAAAGTTTGCGTGTAGCAGCTGTTGGTTTTTGTCGCGACTCTGGTTTGAATGTGACGATAATACCATGGGGGTTAGGGGATCTACGGATGAGTAGAACTGCCGCTGGTGTAGCGCAACAAAATATGCTGCGTAGAGATGCTCCCATTGGAACTAGGTTTTCTAGATCGGACGAGAATGAAAATGCTTTTCAAGGTCAATCTGATCTTATCTTCCCTGTGCAAGCAAGCTTCTTTTTGCATAGTTGGAATTGACTTGCCTGGCCCTGTGACGATTCGCGAAATACTATCAAAGCAGTGAAAGGTTGACTACAGCGAACGGGCGTTTGCTACTGTCGCACGTAGCAAACTTTTAACGGCTGATTCTAGGAAACATCGAATAGATCGTACTGTAGTACCTGTCTAATCGTGAGATGAATAGAATTAATCCAATGACTGAGCACTTGAAAAATGTTTCAGACGTGTTCTTGCTTCAAAATGCAAGGTAATCCTAGAGGATAACTTTCTGCTTTCCTAGTGGAGGCGCTGGTAGTTAAGCCTCCGAAATCCACTGCTGCACTTCAGCATCCGAAAGGGCCGGCAGCTGGGTACAACTCCTGGTTTCGTGTAGTGGCGTCAACGACTTGCAACCCTGTCGCGCGAACACGAGAATCAGGCAATTGACATTGCGAGCATAAAAACCTGCTTCACAATAGGAAAGATAATAGTTCCAAGCTCGTAAGAAGATGTCATCAAACCCCAGACCACGTACAAAATTTTCGTTTGCGTTAAAGCGGCGTCTCCAATCGGCAAGAGTTTTGGCATAGTGAAGACCAATATTGTCAATGTGCTCGAGAGTTAGACGAGAACCCTTGTAGGCAGCATCGACCAAGGCATGAAGGCATGGACAACAAGAACCTGGGAAAATGATCGTATTGATGAAGTCGGTAGAGTGAAGATAGTTTTCGTAGCGTTCTTCGGTTGTTGTGATTGCTTCCATCACCAAGACGCCATCTGGCGCCAAGACTTGCTCCACAGCCCAATAAAACTCCGTTAGATGATCGTGTCCAACTGCTTCGATCATTTCGCAACTCAAAACTCTATCAAATTTCCCTCTATTGTCTTTTCTTCTGGCAAACGTGCGGTAATCAATGACCTCAAAAGTGATGAGATGCTGTAAGCCTTCGGCTTTCACCCTCCTCGTAGCTAGTTCACGTTGTTCTACGGAAAGCGTGATGCCTGTGACCATGCATCCGTACTTCTTGGCGGCATGAATCGACAACCCACCCCAACCAAATCCAATGTCGAGAATATTTTGGCCAGGCAATACCTGCGCTCGGTCTAGCAACGTATCCAACTTCCTCCATTGAGCCTCTTCCAGTGTTCCACGGAACACTAATCCTCTTTGCGGCCAGGGCGCCTTCACTGCATCGTAGATAGCCGATGAGTACATCAATGTTTCCCTGTCGAGGAAACTTGTAAACAAATCGTTCGAGAGATCGTAGTGTGCGTGTATGTTCTTCAGGCTACCTCCTCGCTCGGAATTATCCATGGTCAAACGGTAACGAATGAAATTTAAAAAAGAGCCAATCTTGGAAAACATCAAACCTGCATTGATGGCATTTGCGCCGGAATAACCTTTACAAGACCTACTCGGGACATGTTCACCTACCCCAAGGTCACGGTTACCGATCAAAAGAAGAAGAAGTCGAGTCAAACCGACCGGATCACCAATCACGACATTGGTCTCGTCACGTTCGTTCGCTGGACGCAATACTTGATTGTAATGTTTCGGGTCATGCAATGGCTCTACGATGAAATGTCCAGCCATGTAAGAGCGAGCAAGACCCAAATCGTATTCCCACGCAATCTTCACAAAAAGCCACTCGTCAAAGACTCGTAGGGTGACCGGGTTTTCGTCGCAGCCGCATGGCGACCCATCGCCAAACCGCAACATTGAGCCATCATTCATTCGAAGTTGAAGACGTCCCTGAGTAACAGCCTTATTCAAGAAGTACATTACAAATCGCTTGCAAGCAGCGACAGGCAGGTCACGAGTCAATAGTTGGTAGCAGTAACCAAGAAAAGACGTAATTTGACCTGGTTTACAGGTTGATTGCGCAAGATCTGGTGATGGGAGAACCAAAGCATTCTTTTCGGCCCATGGGAGAGATACCCCTGAAAGCATAGCTGCAACTTCAAAGCCAGATCGGCATCCATCTTCGTGAAATCCGTAACCTTGCCATGCTCCGCAAAACCACAAACCTTCTTTGCCTTGAAAAGACTCAGCAAGGTATCTTCTCGCCTGCAATGTAGATGCGGTAAACTGAGGGTGTGCAAGTTTCGTTTTCAGATGGGTTAAAGTCGGATCAGGGGGAGTATGTGGATTTAGCGAGACAAAAATGTCGTCGTTTGTCTCGAGATTCTGAAGCCGATTCAGCCAGTATGTGACATAAACAGCTTTCATCCGTTGATTCGTTCCTTCCGAAACAGGAACTTCTATTTCCCCCGCTGAAAAAGCTTCGGGAATTTCTTTTGCCTTATTTCCGAAACCAGATTCGGCACCTTCGAACGCTTCTCCTTTCCTTTGCGAGCTCTTAACAAACGGCCGAATGGCTTCCCTCAACGTTTCCGAGTTGCCCATGCAGTTCCATGACGCCCAAGCGCGGCGTCGAGCAGGCATCAAGTTCAGATCGCTGTGGACATATATGACATTGTCGGCATAAACGATTTCAGACAATGTGTCAATCAGGGAGGGACCGCCGACAGTCTCTTCTGGACCCTTGCAGGTTTTTAAGATACGAGTAGTTGTATCCGTATGGCATGCAAAAATCACTTCATCAAATGTTCCCACACTAACTGCATCCTTGGTAAAAAGCTCATAAGTCGGAGAAGCTCGTCCTAAGCTGTCGTCGTATTTTCGAGACATCGATGCAATGGGAGTGGACAAGTGAGCCCGACTACCAAGAACATGCTTCAACTTATTGGTGTAAGTTTGCGACCGGCCTGATACTGTTTTCCACTGCCATGGACATAGCAAAAAGAAGAATGAGATAAGAGGTGATAAAACCCGCTGGAAGAAGGACTATTAACTCACCTGCGGTCGATCCAACAGCTGTAACATTTTGTGGTTACACAAAAAGCTAATGAGCTGCACGGCTGGGAATGCCAATACATCCTTCATACTAGCCGACCACAATGCAGCCATCATCGGAAGAAGGTAATACATTCCAAAGGCTTGTGAATACCCATGCGCACGCAAATATTGTCCTGTTGTCACGGCCTTTCGAGGGTCATCATCTGCCAGAAGCAGCAGCTGTACCGCTTCTTTATTAAAACGATGCATGTCGTATAGCATGGCATAAAATTGGGGGTCGGCAGCTTGGCCCCGCCGTGCTAAAAGACCATTTATTCCATCGGAATTCCATTCTATAGTGTCTCCCTTGTCCAGACTAACAGAAAGTGACATGTCAGTATTTTCACTTGGGATACCGAGTTTTTCGAACCAATTAACAATGTTAGGATAGTTGGATTCGTTAAAGACCATGAATCCGATATCCACGTTTGTCTTTCCTGTTCCATCTAGGTTGTTGACAGGGATGGTGTATGCATGCCCTCCTAGACGATCCTCAGCTTCAAAGAGTTCCACTTTGATATCCGGACAGTTTTCCGCCAAATGCCAAGCGGCGGAAAGGCCAGCCACTCCACCACCAACAATCGCTACGCGTCTAGGCGTTGTAGTACCATTGAAAGAAACGGACGTTCCGTTTGATGCTGGTGGCACTTCGCCTTTGCACATTGTTGCACTCGAACAAACACTGATGGTAATGCACTCTTGAAGTTGCGGTCGCAAGAAGTGTTTCACTACTTCTTTGTCACAGTTGTGAAGAACGTTGTGGAGCTATTTCTAGAATGTTTTCACAAATTGTGGTCAAAAATGAGTGCTTAAAAAAAGCGATCTACAGAAGAGTTGGACAACAGAACAAAACAGAACCGATGGATGGATGCGTTGGCATGATAAAGGTGGAGACGAAAGATCGGAACCAAAGAGCGAAGAAAGTTGAGATGGATTCACAGTCAAAACGTCATCATTTTATTTTTTATTGTATAATAACTGTAAATACGACGTAATAATCACGGAGATGGTTACGTTATGACTTACTGTTAAACTGTTTATACCGTAAGTACCGGTACTACTACCTACTACGTACTACTTACAGTTAATAGCACTACCGGTAGGTACCTAGAAAGTCGTACGAAGTACGTACAACACCCATAGAGTATGATACGGTACTATGACAGTTACGTCGGTATTACGGTACCGTGGTACCGTACATAGTACGTGTACCTAGTACGGTAGTTCTACCGTGGGTACGGTACCGGTAGTCACAGTATGTACCCGTACTCGGAGTACGGAAGTTTTTTCGAACGACGACGAATTCTCCATTCTATGTAACTACCTATGTCATTATTACGTACTACGGAGTACGGTAGTAGAAAAGGTCGTAGAGCTACACCAGTAGATTTCCATTGGTTCGACGTTACTGTTAGAAGAACAATATTCATGACGTCATGATAATCATTTCTACGTGAATAACCAATTCGTGATTCGACGTTTACCGCTTACTAACTCTAAAAAGGACCCGGATATTGATTGAAACCGTCCCTTTGCTCTTGTTCTATCCCTGCCCTTGCTTGTTGTTGTTTCTTATTCCAAGACATTTGTCTTTGAAGGTGTGTTCGACTATGACAGAATTGCTTTCGTTTGCGGCGGAAAGACGAGGCGATGAAAAGGATTGCGTCAGGAAGCATGTTTGACTAGGAGCACAAATCCGTGAAAATCCCTTGTTTGGTTGAAAGGGCAAAGTCAAATTTTGCACCAGACAAACTACTTACCATGATTGACATTCTTGGAGCTAATGTTGCCATGGATGCTGTATCTACAATCGTAACATCTTTGTACGGCTTGAATCCGCCGATCGCTTCCAGATTCTTTTCTCACGCTGTTGCATGACTATTATTCTTGCTCTTTCATCAGATCTGTATCCTTCTTCGTAGCATCGCCATTTCTTTTGTTGCAAGATGCCTCATTCATTTGGTGTCCGAGCGCGTACGCGTCACATGTTTGCCAAGAAATTTCGGCATCATGGACCCATTCACCTTTCACAATATTTGATGAAAGTCAAGGTCGGAGATTATGTCGATATCTTTGCCGATCCTTCTATTCACAAAGGTATGCCCCACAAAGGATACCACGGACGAACTGGAATCATTTTCAATGTCACAAAGTCTGCCGTAGGCGTGCGTGTCAACAAACTCGTCAACGGAAGAATCATTGAAAAGCGTATTCATGTTCGCATTGAGCACGTCCGACCCAGCAAGTGCCAAAAGGAAATCCTTCAACGCAAGAAAGACAACGAAGCAGCCAAGGCAGAAGCAGCCAAGACCGGAAACAAAGTAAACTTGAAGCGTACTCCAAAGCTTCCAAAGGAGGGATATTTCTTGAAGGCTGCGGGAAGCGATGGAGAAATCACAACTATCCAACCATTGCCTTTCAGTGATCTCGTTTAACTAGAGGAAAAAATCTTTCATGAAAATAGTAGGTCAAAACAACTCCAATCTCTCTTTGTTGCTGCAGCGTTTCTATCATATGCGACTTGCGACCCACTCTAGAGAATAGCACGATACGAATTGCGACAAGATGCTATTTAGACTCGGCTTCTCGGCTATGGAAAATGCAGCCAGGAAAATACCAAAAGTCCGACCATGTCCTCCCACTCCAACGTCCACCAACACAGAAATCGCCTCCCACAGCAATGTTGGCGACGGGTTGTGGCAATCTCGCCATAGGCTTCTTGCAATTAGCTGCGGCATAGAAGTCTGTTTCATTGCCTCCTAATGAATCTTCGTTCCTCCGTTGTTGCCATTTGTCGAAATTTTTTTGACTTAACCGAACTGCGTAGTCGTACAGCTCAATATCCAAAGCGTTTAGCTGACGAAGACGATCCAAGGTAGAGTTTAGCGGCGGAACAAAGTACTTTGCCCGTTCGTATCCCTTCCGCTCGACGCCGAACGCACGGGGAGGCTTGTCTCCATAACCCGTCATTTCAAAGAACATTTTGATCTTCTCGCTTGGTTGTATCATTTCTTCCTGTATCAGAATGACGTCAAAACTGGCCAAAATTTGCTTGGCCTTCAAAAGATGACGCGATGTCAATGTTACGTTACGGAAGCCCCGTTGGTGTAGTGTGGATTTAGCTTGCTCTTCGTCTCTGGCTCGATCAACCCCCAGTAAGATTCGTGTATAATAGTTTTCAACCGACACCCATTGCCCACATCCATTATGACGAACATACCTAAGGTTGGTATGATTGCTTTGATCATGAATGGCTTCAATCCATTCTTCGAGATCGGCCACCTTATTGGTGTCATCTTTGGTTTTATTGTTCTCACATGCTTTGTGACAGGTCCTAGGCCATCGTCCTTCAAACCAGTACAAGGAAAGTATCCGATCAATCGGATGTCGCAATGTGGTAACAAATACGGTCGAATTCAAGACATCAAAGGTATCCCTATTGAAGAATGGAAATTCACTAGCAAAGATTGGCATTTGGCGTCTCAGACACTGGTTATCTCGAAACGAGTTATACAATGTCGTTCCTCCCGCTTTTCGGAAATGCTTGAAGTAGACACCCCCATATCCTGCTTGAACGCATCGCTGAGCTTGCAACTTGGTGGCGTCATCTCGAAGAGGCACGACCAATTGATCGTCCCTATCTGTGGAATTTCTAGGAGGAATAGTCGGCAAATCCGTCAATAGGGAGACATGATTATGATTTTGCCTATGAAGCTTCTCTACAAAGAAGACTCCCGCGACAGAGGCTACAAGAGCCAATGCAAAGAGAAATCGAAGCAATCGCCTGTACAACGAACGATGGCGGATTGACCGGAACGCTGCATCCAACGTCGATTTCATCAGACTTGAGATGTGAACGAGAGACATGTCAAGATACAGATGACACCATATTTTACATCCATGATTGTGGTAGACGATGGATTTGGATCACAGACTGTTATAACAGTTGTTACTCGTACTACTCTAGCTAGAGTACAAGAAAGTTTTTGACGATTACTTGTATTATTATACATTGAACATGACTACGCGGTGCAAAAAGTTGATGAGGTCGTGCAAGTGAGATCACATTCCACTACCGGTACCTACAACTCTACTACGGTAGCTAGGTAGCCGGTAGGCGGTAGGCTAGCTAGGGCGCACTGCAACAACAGATGTACGCGGGGCATGCATTCAAACTTTTGAATGCCCCCCCCCCCAACAAAGCTCATCAGAATGTTTACAAACCAAGGAAACAAGGATTCCTCCAGCTCTGGTGTTACTACCTACTATGTAGATAATAGGTTACTGCAGTGTCAACCCTCATGATTTTGGTTTGACAATACTAAGAGATATTGGTACTAAGTTTCACTTAAAAAAAAAGAAAACCAAGAATTGATCAAGAAAAGCTGATTTGGGCTTGGTTGATTTGAAGTTCACATGTAATTTGTCATCACCCCATCCGCAGCAGTTATGGGCCAGTCCCCCCCTCCCCCCCCCCCTCTGCCTCTACTATACAGGGGAGCACACAGCTGCGTGCACACCATGCTCTGTTTGTGTTGGGCCAAATGCTCCAAGATATGATTCAAACCTTTACCAAGTACACTGACACCCTTTTCGGAGACAACGATAGATCGAGGTTGAAGCTGAGAAGTAATGATCTCCATCTCCTTCAGACTTTATCTACTGCACATACCAACATGGAGGGAGTATTCAAGCTGCTAGGTGTCACCCATTCCTCCAAGCAGTACTACCAATCTGCCAAGCGGAGTGAGACCAACGCACACCTCAAGAGGACAAATATCAACTTCCCACACAAATAAGAGGAAGGCTCCAGAAGAGTTCCGACTAGCATCCGCTCCTGCTTCATCAGCTGCTCGTCCCCTGAAAAAGTGTAGGGCAGTTTTATCCGTTGCTTCCAGAATTGTTCCGAGGGCTGATGTCAACAGCAGCGTTGCAACGTTCCTATCACAGTCACCCCCTTCCAACTCGCACTTCTACTCCCTAAGGGAACTGGTGATTGCACTCCTGCTGGATTCAAACTCCCCCATCTATCTCCTGCCTCTCAAAAAGGTTCCAGTGTTTATGGAGGAGGGTAAAATTGTTTGTGGAGCTTCCACTCTTGAGAGGCGCTGTAGTACCTACAGGACTTTGGGAGTGGTCCCCCGCACTGGAGACGATGGTGCAGCTATGGATAGGAGCCCCCTGATCCCAAAAGAAAGCATCCCACTAATGAATAGCTCCATTCTTGCTAACACTGGTATGGCAGAGGGTCGTGATGACCGTGAGAGCAGCCTTGCCAAATGCGTTGCAGAGGATAGGGAACAGCGCTGCCTGCCTCCTTTATTGACAACTGGAACTCCCTTCTCAAAGTACACCACAGCCAGATATTATGCACTGGCCTCTTCCCAAGCCCAGGGTTGCTAGAAACAGGACTACAACTGCAAGAACCCAGCCAGGGTTGTCCATCCAATTGAAAGGAACAGAAAAGGCGAATACTGGAATTCTCACCTGGAAGAGCTGAATACAACAGCTACCATCCTTGGAGGGAAGTTTCAATCCAGGCTGCCTGATTTCCTTAGGGGAAGTAGCCCGTTTCACCTGCAGAGTCATTGGGTCTGGACTTCCGTCATTGCCAACTTCCCCAAGGAAATCTCTTGCCTTGCTGTGTTAGCTGGACTCAAGTCACAGCCATAGGAGTATTCCACGCCACTAGAGTCATTTTTGAACCAAGATCTGGATGTATTTCCACTGATTGACGAAGAACTGGGTCGTATGGACGGCTGTTACCTTACAGCTGACATTTTGAGACGGCTTTTAATCAGAGCAGGCTTTGTAGAACAGGGCTTTTGAAAAAAGCTGGAGTGAACACCGTAGAGCCTCTCATCTCAGAGATGTTGGAACTAGGAACAAGCCACAATACCAGCTATTCCCTCATGAGTCAGTACTTGAGGATCAGGTCCCAAACAGGCGAGGTACCTTCCAACAGCTGGAGCATCAATTCGGCCTGGGAGTGAGAAAGGCGGACAGAGCCAGAGTCAAATCACTGTTCAAGTGGACTGAGATTGATGAAGCACACCTGACAAATCTCTCATATGGTGATGGTAGAGCAGGAACTTTGGAATTCAAGAAGTATAAGCATATTTTCTTTATGTTTGAGCTGTTCTTTGCTGTGGCTTTGGAGCCATCACGAAATATTACAGAGAACCCAACATGTGAGTGGCAGTTAAGGCAGTATTCCAAAACCAGCACCTAGGTAAGTTCATGGTAGATGTCCAGTAACTAGTTATTCGAGTTTATATGATCTTAAGGTCAAATCTAAATCAATGCTAGAAGAAAGTTCTAGCTAAAGTGTTTAGCCTTAGTAGTAACCACCAGTGAGGTGACCTCACTGTGTGTGCACGGCGTACCGTAGATGACAATATACATGCCATTGGTTTCTGAATAAGTGGACGTACTCGCGCCAACCACATCTGTTGAGGTGCAGTCGCAGGAATTTCATTTTAAAAAAAAAATGAGAAATTATCATATGCTGACTGTGAAGTCGTATTTGCTGTTATTAATTACTCCGAGTACTACGGTACCTATGATACCTACCGTAGCTAGCTCGTAGATACGGCGGTACATCGTAAAAAAAGCAATACCGGTAATCTGACAGTGAGTACCGGTACGACTCTACCGTACTACCGTAGTACAGAACCTCGTACTACTACGTTAGCTAGTACCGTACTTCGAAGTAGTACCGGAATATTATTGTATTGTTATTTTTATGTTCACAACATTCGTCGAATTTCGGAAAGCGACGAAGTTTTACTGTTATTATTGTTTTTATTACCGTATATATTATCACTGTCAATACCGTAGTAATTCAATTCTACTCTGGTTCAGACTATGCCTCCGTCGTCATGGCCCCTTTGATCATGCCACGCCTTTTCAGTCTAACGTTACTGCTATTAATTTGGAGTGGCTTTCTCTGCTCCACAGATTCTGCAGAAAACGCTGCTGTCGTTACAAACGAGTGTCTGGAAACGCAAAGCACAGATGCGTCAACCACTGGTAGTAGCCCACCCTCATCTCATAGTAGAAATGCCATCCCCGAAGATTGTGGACTGGTTTACGCCAATATTCCTGATATACACGAATGGGGAGTATTTACAATGGTACCTCGTCAGAAAGGATCTCCGGTCAATCGATTTGGAGACATTATTATCCAGTGGCCCGATCCTTCGCCAATGCGTCACGACCCATCACTATGTGAAGACGATGCTTGCCCTCCGCGACAGGGACTTTTACAATATACATGGAATGGCCAGGAGACAGGGGGGCATAACGAAGGTCGAAAGCGAGTAGAATCTGTTGTCACAGGTCTGGGAATGTGTGCACGAACTACCAGTGAAGCGGCTCGGAAGCACAACATTATACCTCTTGTTCCTCGTGTCGACGAAGGAGGATTGACGCGTTTTGATTCTCCCGGTGCCGGGGCTATCACACAATATCATAACTATACGTGGTGGTTCACAAAGGATGTAGAAGCGGGAGAAGAGTTATTGTATTCTAGCTCTGGCAAGATTCCAATTATTGCAGGAGATCAAATGACAGACACTAGAGTTGCTCCCTCAAAACCGTCTTTGGACTACCTCAAGAAAAATGGCTACTGCATTGACAATATTAGGCCCAGAAAATCTCGAGTTAAAGAAGCCGGACGAGGGGCCTTTGCCACGCGACAAATTCCAGAAGGAGCAATAGTGGCACCTGTACCTGTTGTCCCTGTCAAGCGAGAGGAGCTCATGGCAAAAGATAATACCCACCATAAGTCTAAAGAGCAACTGTTGCTCAACTATTGCTTGGGATCCAATACCTCAGAATGGCTTTTATTTCCTTTTTCACCTTCCATCAACCTTGTCAACCATTTCCACGATCCGAACGTGAAGCTACAATGGTCCAATAGCAGTTTGGAAACAATTGGACAGTATAGACATTCGCCCGACACAAACAAAAACCCACCAATACTTATGTTAGAAATGGTGGCAACCAAGCCAATTCAAGAAGGAGTTGAAATTTACATGGATTACGGGCAAGCGTGGGAAGATGCATGGTGGAAACACACGAAAGAAATATGGAAGCCTATCAACGAACATTACACTCCCTCTTATGTCATGGATGACGCCATCAGAATGTTAAGAACAGAACAAGAACAAAAAGAACATCCTTACCCTAACAATGTTTTTACCTCCTGTTTTTATCGGTACTCAGATCGCACCGAAGAAGAGCGCACCATTGCCAAGCAAATGAATCAAAAGGATTCGGCCAGCCTCAATAGCTTTCGATGGAAACTCACCAAGGGGTTGTACGATTTGAAAAATCTTCGGCCATGCTCTGTCTTGAAGCGATTGGAGGATTCCAAGGGCAGATCTGCCTACGCTGTCCGCATGTTTAACCGACATGGGCTGGACGAAGATGAACGAATTCCCGAGGACCAACTTCACATTGTCACGCATGTTCCAAGAGCAGCCATTCGATTCTCGGACAAAGCAGGGACGACCGACCAGCACCTAACATTCGCATTTCGCCATGAAGTTGGTTTTCCGGGAATCAACTTTCTAGAGGAAGCATTGAGACCGCAGTAGGAAATTGGATTTTCGGGAATCAGCATCCTGGAAGAAATCATGCAGACTGCTGTATCCACATTCCACATCATATCGAAAACAACTGTGGTACTAAGTACACCGTAGTACGTAACCAACTTTACCGCCTTCGGATCAGACGATGTTATTCTCTCCACTACTTTAGGAATAGCTACTACACCGTACTGCATTACAAGCGAATGATACGAACTGTAAAGTTGACTGCGACATTATGACCAAAACAACTATTGTAGTTCGAGAGAGAGGATTTTTGATGAAAAAAAAATTATCTTCTAAACTTGAGTAGTCTCTTGTGAGTGTCTTTTGAACGTAATGGACTTTCTATCTGCCTTTCTTGCCCCCTTTGATTTCACCGCAATCGATCACCACAACCTTCTTTGAGGTTGCCCCACTGGGGCTGCCTACTTTTTCAATGACATCCACGACATTCATGCCTTCTTCGACTTGACCAAACACGACGTGTTTGCAATCCAACCACTTGGTTCGAGCCGTGGTCAAGAAAAATTGTGAACCGTTGGTGTTCTTTCCCGAATTGGCCATACTCAATAAACCAGGGCTGTTGTGGGTGACAAAAACAGGATTGTCGTACCACTCATCATCAAACTTTGCGCCATAAATGGATTCTCCTCCAGTTCCATCAAAGTTTGTGAAATCTCCACCCTGTAAATTGAGATAGCAATAGAGAGAGGGTGAGAACTGATCGACATTTTATTACTCAATAGAACCGATATTCGATGCAAGTTGCCTACCTGACACATGAAGCCCGGGATGACACGATGGAATACAGATCCCTTATAATGAAGCTTCTTTCCGCTCTTGCCCATTCCCTTTTCTCCAGTGCACCTGGGGAGCGAACAAAAAGAAGAAAGAGACGTTGTCAGACTTCAAGTGCATCGTACGTGGATACCCGTCTATCGAATGTCTACCCGGAAGACATTTTTGGTCAGTCTAGCAAAGAAAATGGAAGCTGCAAAATTGACTCACAATGCTCTGAAATTCTCCGCTGTTTTTGGAGTGACATTGGCAAACAATTCAATGACAATCCTACCAGCTTTCTTGCCATCAATCTCAATATCAAAATATACACGTGGATTGTTGTCATCGGTGGCATCTTCACGGTAGATCTTCGTAAACTGAGGTGGGCTCCCTCCGCTGATATTTCAACCGAGGCCAGTGCCAGCGTTGGAATGGGTGAGTGGCAGTTCCAGTGGTAAAGATCACCACCTTTTTGCGAATACACAGTAGATACTCACTCTAGTCCAAGAATGTTGGCGATTATAAAGATGATAGGGGCACCAATAAGAAACTTTTGGAATAACGTCCTCGCGTTCCAGAACTCCATAGCACCATCCAAGATCTCTTGGACCTGAATTGAGTAACGAAAACGATAAAAACCAAAACGAAGAGAAAATGCGCGCGACACACAACGTTTACCAAGTGAGCGAACAGAGATAAATTGATGACAGATCGAACACTCCATCCTGTTTATACGGCAATTAAACATACACTGTTGAAGGGCAAAGCGGAAACGACCTGAACGGTGCACGCGATGACCAGAATACCCAACAAAACACACTTTTGTTGTTGGGATTTCGACAATCTCATCCTCCACATGTTTTATTTTACTGTTAATGTACGAAGAATATTAGAAGATGGAAGAGCTGTTCCTGTTGCATCAGCAGTGTAACGGTTGTAACGATGGAGGATCGATGATCTTGTCTTCTTGCTATTTCTACGTAGTACTGATATGACTGTAGGTAGAAAAAAACATCGCATTTGTAAACTGACATGTGAATGCCTTTGTTGCGGCCGCAATCTCATCAACACAACTACTGGTCGCGACATTTTGAAATTAACAGTTAACATCATCATCATCATCATCAACAGCTTTTTTTTCGAACTACCGGTAGGTACCGTAGTCTCTCTACCGTACCTGCCAGGTACGGTACGTATGACGGAGCACAAAAAGCAACGACGATTTCAGCGCCGTGATCCGTAATACTAAAACCGTATGATAGACTACCGGCAGTAGAGTACCGGTACATACCAGTACGGTAGCTACGGTAGAAACATTGCGAAGTGCAAATGCTAAACTCCGAGCTCCGAGGGTATGATACTAACGACTTATTATAAGCCTTACGGAACGTTGTTGCTTCTACGCCGGAGTTCCGGTAGTAAGGTACTACCGTACTCGGATTACGTAAAGAATGTTGCGTACCTACGGTTGACTACCGTACCGCTACGATCTTCAACTTGTATGATACTACCTGGAGTAGTCTAGTACTGGGGTACAACATACATCATTTACACTGTTAATGCAGAACAGTACGCTCTCTCTAGCTAGACTACGGTTACTTAAGGGAGTCTTAACTATTACGTAGTACTTCGTACTACGTAATACCTTGTACTCGGAGTAAATAACAATACGACTACTCCTAGTTTCGCATGTTTTTGCATCGATGATGTGTGTAATAAGATTCTTGTTTATATGAAATTTTGGTTTTACACAGCTAACGACAGCGTGCGCAGATTTCTTGACGCACCTTCATAGTGTTCATGATGTGTCTAGTGATAGCTTCAAGTGAAATTGGCAGCCTCTCTAATGCATGCCGTAATCATGGGAATAAGAGCGCAAATATGCAGAGAGACATGAAATCGTGCCCTCTTGTTAAACTCACACAGCTCTCGTAGCACCAGATTGCAAAAGGGTGGCATCTTGGCGTGTGCCAATAATGATTCAAACAGTTTGCTGCGGCAAGGATGCAGCAGTGGCAGCTAAAGTTTTCTTCCGTAGGATGTCAGCAAACGACCGTCCACCTCCCCAGGAAGGAGGTTGCACCATGACTGCAGCATCCATATTTCGGTCATTTTCAATCTTCCTTCCTCTCGAGGGTGCCTCCCTTTTGCTTCCTGCAGGCTTGTATTCAATCTCCCCGGTCTTCGATCTCTTGGTATCTACATTCATTTTAACAATTTCACTGTTCTTATTTTGCTTGATGGCTGGGGCTGCGGGTTTCCGAGCTGCAGCAGCGTATCCTCCCATTAGGACAGAGCTGTTTGGTTGTGAGGGTGTTGGCGTCGATGACGTGCTCGCGGTAGCAGTGGAACTTGAATCCGAAAAACCTCCCATGCGATTCTTGACAAATTCCTCGTTGTCAGCATCCGATCGTGCGTCAGGCACCTTTTCCACCTCGATCTTGTTTGTTTGGGTCTCCTCAGACAATGGCAATTGCGGAAAGTCCTCCTCCCCGAGCTTGGGAGGATTCTGACGTTTCTCTTCGATATCAGGTGAAAAAGTCGATGGCGACGACCGCGATGGTGCGTCATGCTTGCCTTGTTGACGATTGATAATTTCCCTACCGCTCGATTTGCTGTGCCTATTGTGCTTGTTGACGCAGACAACTTTTTGCTGTTGATTTTTGCCTTTGATTTTTCGTCCCTTGGATTGCTTCTTCTTGTTGCCGTTTTGTTGGTCCTGGCTTCCCGGAATTAATTGCGGGGCGTACATGAACATCTTCGGATCAGAAGACTGCTGGAGAGAAGTAGTAACAGGAACCGGACTTGGCGATAAACTGGTCAGAGCCGATGATTTCAGCCTGGCCTTCACAGCCTCTCCCGATGAAAACTTTCTTGACCGTAGCTTGAACATGACATCGACCATGGTATCTCTAGAGGAAGTGTCCAATATGACGAACCTGTAGGTAAAAGCACCAACGGACCCGTCATGAGAATGATAGTGAGTGCAGGATCAAGAATTGCAACCAAATAAACAAAATGAAATTTGGCGGCACTTACCAGCAGCTCTGTAGATCCAAATGCAACGATTCTATCGCAGGACATCCTTCGAAAGCAAACAACTCACGAATACTTTCTTCTGTAACTCCATCTGGGGTTTCTCTTAGGATGATCGTGTTCTGCACACTGCTGCTGATTGATGGCGAGGCCGAAAACGATGTTGCCAAGTCCTTGGAGTTGCTTGTTTGGCCTTGAGAAGAACCATGTGGACCGCCCGCTGTGGGACCTGAAAGTAGGTGGTCCATAGGAATGGGTTCGCCAGTAACCGGCCCAACTGCAACGACCGCTTTCAGTGACTTGTCATCATTCAATATCCGCTTCCCTGTATCACTGCTTACCATGACAACTTCCAACAAGGTACTGAAATTGGTGGCGGCAGTCTGTACGGCTTCAAATGCACTTTCAAGAGGAACCAGAGATTGAACCTTACCAAAATTAGCGATGATGGAGACGGGGACGTACCCATCATTCAAAGATCGCAGTGTCGACAGGTAGGTATCTTTTTCGAGGTTAACGGTGGAAAAGTAGTATTCCAATTGTTTAGCAAGAAGTTGAAACACACGTTGTTCCTGTTGCTTTTTCAATTGGTTCACGTGATTGCAGTCGTCCGAACACGTGCCGGCTTCGGAAGCGGAGGACGATTGGTTGATACCCATGCTATCTCCATTGAGATAGCGGGGACGATCTTCTGCTGAAGGAGACATAGCGACACTGTTTTTCTTTTTACGCTTTAGCGTTCTGTGGATACTTCAAAGTGTCGTTCAACTGGAACGTGCGAATGAATGGCAAAACGAGCTTGGTGAACACGGCTACGCGTTTTCGATAGCTAGTGAGAAGAACAGTTTCGGAGAAGGAACCAAGAATCAATAGTTCCAGCAATGTGTAAGGAATGTGAAAATAAGCTCGCTGATCCAAAGAAATGGTTTGCAAAGGGCTCGTTGGCTTTCAGCAAATCAAAAATAATACGGGTTGAAAGTGGAGTGGTTTGTGTTGTTCCTCATCATCGCAACTTGAGGTGTCGTTGGATCCTACTACTACTAGTCGTAGCTAGCTAGTAGTAGAGTTAGCAGTACGAGAATACTCTATTCCTCTCCACAAACGACAAGCGCATCATCACTCGTGCGTGAATGACGTTTTCTTCAAGTTTAGAGTTAGGGGTTTTAATAGCTGGAAAAGATACGCACAGTCTGAACTTCTACCAACGACTGTTCATTCGTGATTCAAAAAAGCCAAAGTTGAAGATTTTTCATTGTATGATGAGAAATCGCGGTCAATCAACTTCCGTAATCGGCCCATCAACCAACGAATCATCCTACCTATGTAGCTACTAGGGTATCCATGTTGAAAGATTATCTCACCAATACGTTGTAAAAGTAGCTGTTCAAATCTTCGCTTGCAGAGTGGAGACCCTTCAACCGAGAAATTGAACCACTATATTGGAGGAAAATTTACCAGCTACCAGGACTCCCAATCATATCTACAAAACATAGAGAATCTCGATGTTAGACATTAAGTATAATATATCCTTTGTCTTGCAAGCTGTTCTCTATCGTTTTGGTTTGCTTTCGATCATCAATCTCGTAAAATTTCGGTTCAGCTGACGAGTGGAAAATTGTACAGATTGATTAAATGGAACGGCGAAAACGGCCCAGATAACTCTACTGGTTGGAACGCCTGGTATTCATCATACAGTGATGGATGATCTAAGAATCATACTTATTTGTCGTGTGAAAATGCACTGAATGCGGAATCAGTCGAACGTAAAGTCTTCCATATCTTCGTCGTCCTCTTCTCGAGATCTCAACACATCATCTTCATCCTCATCAAAGGAATGGACAATGATAGAATTGTCAGCACCATCTGAAACTAGCTTTCGATCGTTTGCGAAAATTGATCCCAACCAGACTTTGTACCCAGACAATGCGTACAGAACACGAGGTTTTTTCGTTCTAGACTCTATTGATGAGTCATCATGAACAAGTTCGATGCTGATGTCTGTTGAGTTGCCTTCTTCGCCGTCATCATCGTCATTCTCGTATAGAGAGCAGTCCCAGACACGCATGGTTCCATCGTGAGAAGCTGTGACCAGCAACCCAGTAGATGGGGAACCCATGGCTACAATTTGGCCCAAGTGATTCGGACGAATTCTTCTATCGACAAAGCCGTTCTCCATGTCCATCAATGGCTGCTTCTCAGAAATAAGTCCGTTGCGGATTTGGATTCCCAGAGGGCGTTGGTACAAAGTCCCTTTGGATCCACCTGCGATTACGGACCAGTGCGAGTCGGGATAGATCAATTCTGCATTTGATGTGCGCCCTTCTGTTTGATCATCAAAGGGTTGTGGTCTGTCTGTCTGCACTAGCAAGGCCGACCGTGCAAACTCGCCGCGTTTCGAGTTTTCGAACGGGTTCCACTTGGATAAAATCTTTCCATCACGAAGGCAAAACAACACAACACCTTGACTAAGTGTCGTAGCCACGCCACAACCAATTTCATCGTTGACGCTGATACTGAGAATCGGCGAGCCCATGTCAACTTGGTGATCCGGGTGTTTCTGCCGGAGCATCAGTGGTTGATCATCAACATCTGTCTGTTCGTAATCATATCCACGGAGAATTCCATCGTATCCAGCTGCCCACAGTGTTCCTTGATTGTCAAAAGATAAGGATGTAATCAAGGGCGGAGTTCGATAGGTGGATGCTGGAACAGCTTTGAGTGGCGATTCCAGCTTCCCATAGAAGTCGTCTTGCTCCTCTTCTAAACCCCGCAACCTTCCTAGAGGTTGCAAGTGCAACCTTGTTTGTTTTGACTTTCCACCACGACTCCCAGTGTAGACATCTTCTTCCGTCCCTACAATGGAGCAAACATGGACACCTCCTTCGCGTCCTGAACTAACGATCCAGTCTTTTTTGGCGGCGATCGCCAAGACACCACCACCATCGTAGTTTCCAAACAGAACTTCCATGGCTTCATTCAATTGCTCTGGCGATTCTGTGTCAATGGACTCCTCAAGGTGACTGGCATGGACTCTCTTCAGACAATCTAGCTGTCCTAACCGTCTGCCAGTTGGACTGCCACCGTTCTTGGTGGAAACGCCAGCACCACTGCTACCACTGGAATCGCCATTACCAGCTTCCAAATCAGCCAAATACAAGTGTCCACGAGCGCTTCCACATACCACCAAGGGGTACAAATCGATGGCGAGACGTCGAATCCAATCGTCTAATTGTAACCGCACCGAGCTGACACAGTTTGCCTCCTTCCAGTTGTAACGAATCATTTCTTTTTCTTCTTTGTCATCTTCAAACACATCGAAGGATTTGGCAGAGGAGAGGGAAAAGGATGAAGAAGAGGAGGAGGACCCCTTGTTGTATTGTTGCTCTTTTTCTAGCAACGCTTGACGTGCTCGAAGAGCGGCGTACAAGTCCGAGTCCGAAAAAGAAGAACCTTCTGTGTTGGCATCGCTATTATCGTCGTTGTTGCATCCATTGGGAAAGAAAAAGTCTCCAAAGTCATCATAATGTGTTGTCTGAAGTACAGGTTTCAATCGGCTGCCAATAGATTGCATATTGAATTCAGCCGACGACGGTGTTCTCGTTTTGGTAGATGCACTGTAGGGGGGCGAAGTGAAAGCATCCGAAAGATGCACTGAGGCAGAGTTCAAAGACATATATACGAGAAGAGGAAGAAGGCTTCCCAGGACCGTCCCCGTTGAAGGTCGAGGTGCGACAGACATCTTCGACTGCGATATATTAACGACGAAGTGCGGCTAAGAAGATATTATTGTCAATGCGACTGGCGTTCACAGAACTGAAGTTTAGTAAGAGAAGTAGCTTCGCCTGAACTATAATATTGTTCCTGTCTTTCTCGTTGTCTCTCGCAGAATATGTATGATGGCAAGTGGCAAGTGACGTTGCTGTTATTTGCGGTATGAAGTGTATTACGTAGTAGTAAAAGCAAGCATTTGCACCCGCAGCAAGCCGCAAGTCGTCGATTTACAAGCTCCTATCATAGCTACGGTAGACTACTGTACCCCACTACAGTAGATACTGTCGTAGCCGTCGCCTCCCATATTGACTGTTAATATGCGAACCAGGAATCACGGATTGACTGTGATTACGACGCATTCATCATGTCTGTCACCAATCGTCATCAAGGAAGAGGAGTGCGTGGCTGATGTCAGAGCCGCTGACGTTGAACTTTCAAGACGATAAAATTGAATGAAGTGTGCTTGCTTGCGCGCGCCGTGTATCGTGTGAATATTTTAATCGAATGAGTCATGTAATTTTCCTACCTTACTGCCGTACGGTACCCCTCGTACCTGTATCTCGACTTCCTTATACGGTAGTACAACTTTACCGTGGTGCAACGACTCCGTTGAAATTGGAAATTGGACGTCGCGTTTGTTGACTTCGAACAACAGATGCTACGATAAAGATGATCTAGTAGCGATAGATGCACGACTTACTGTTACGACAGTAGTTAGTACTCCGGTAGCTGTGAGACCACAGTATACGTTAGTGCAGCTGCTAGCTAGCTAGCTAGCTACTGTTCTCTTGCACACGAAACCCTCTTCTATCGGTCATCCACACGAGTCGAAGTTCTGTAAGTCGCAGTTCAAGTCATAATAATAAGGACCGACTCTGAATAGACTCCCTGGTTCATACAAGATAACTTTCGCTACAATATACGTCTGATGTTGATGTCTGATGCATATGCTTTGATAGCTCGATCGAAAATCACCTTGCCCATAGTCACACCTTTTCGCGGTAACCTCAACCCAAACAACTTTTCCACAATTCAAGTTCAACTCCACCATGCTGAAGAGATTTACAGTTAGCAGAAGGGAGGATCGACCAACGAACCCACCCCTGAAACTGATTTCTTCTAGTTTGACAGAAGTGGGGAACCAACGCATCTATTCACGAAGCATTTCCTGGAATGCCTCGGGATCCTATCTTGCTATGGGATCGTCCGATCGGATGACGCGATTGTGGACCGTGCAAGATGCAGCATCGTCGACGGCTGCTAGGGAAATTGTCACCATTGCCGGTCACGGTGGAAATGTTGATAGGGTGCGCTTCCATCCTGTACAAGATTCTTTATTGGCTACTGCCTCTGGGGGTGATGGAACTGTTCGACTGTGGGATATACGAGGGGCCACCTCTAAAGCAGTGGGGAAGTTGGACTTGAGTCAAACCTCCCCTACGCCATCGTCACAGTCGGCATCCACAACGCCCATAACCAAGGAAAAAGGAGGCGCAAACACTATCCAAGGAGGAGTCGTAGATATTGCTTGGTCAACCAAACCTGGAATATTGGCAGTCACGGATAGAAACGGATCAGTTCATGTTATTGACACTCGAAAACTCAGTGCCGCTCAAGCTTTTTCGGTTCCGCATTGTGGAGGCAGCAAAACAACCAAATCCATCTCGAGATTTTCCAGGAATTCTCCCGTGTTGAAATCGTTCTCGTTGCGACCAAGCTTTGTGGATGCATGTATCTTCTCACCTTCCACCAACTGTCTTGTGGCGGCAACCTCTAACGATGGCTATGGTGAAATCACCGTGTGGAATTGGGAAGAAACAGACACCTTGACGGTGGACGAGGATTCCGATCCGAACAAAATGAATACGTCACTCAAGTTTGTGTATCCTGCTCACACAGGACCCATTTATTCTATGGGGTTTTCATCAGACGGAAAACGCCTTGCTACGGGAGCTGGAGACGCTGTAGTAGGACTTTGGGACGTGTCGTCCATGGCATGCACAGCTACTATGATACGCTGCTCCAGATTTATACGATCCGTTTCCTTTTCCCACGACTCGCGCTTGATTGCTGTCAGTACTGAAGATGATGTCGTTGATATTGGTATGAGTGATACAGGAATGTTTGTAGGAAATGTCCCGTTGAGTGGTGGGCGCAGTCGTACAGGAGGGGGGCCAGCCGGAGCAGATGAAATAGCATTCCATCCGAAATATCTTCTTCTAGCTTGCGCAAGGTGCGATTCTGTGGTTCACCCCCCCCTGACAATAGTCAAACTAAAAACTGAAGCAATATAGAAACAGCAATCCGTTGTGCCACATAACCCGAGCCTATATCAGGGATAGATTGGAGAGAAGAAGATCTACGTCATTTCAATCAACTGTCGAGTCTCGACAAAAACTCCAACCAGAGATGCCGTCTGAATTTTCTCTTCCGATGACGCAGAGCTCGCCAAGCGACATTCTACTTGACTCATTCCATCCAACAATCGTGCCAAGGGTGCTGCATCCAGCTCCAGAGTTGCTAGTTTGGCCGTCAAGTGTTCCAAGACATCTGCCAGAGCATATCCTTTGCTGGCACAAAGCTCGGTGATTTTCTGCGAGGCGTCTCGGAAAGACTCATTCATGAGCCATAACAAAATGTTGCTCATGTCGGAAGGAAGAGGGGCACCACTCGTTAAATACACTGCATTCTCATCAACCACAATGTTTTCTCCATTTCCATCGCTGCTGTTGCTCATGGCTGTCGACTGCAGTAAATTCAAGACACGACGCATATCTCCTCCACTCAAAGCCAGAATAGCTTGGACACCATTCTCGGTCAGGTTGACATTTTCTTGTTTGGCCACGTACTGTAGACGACCTTGAATTTGATCGGGAGACAGAGGAGCAAATCGAAATCGGGTGCATCTACTTTGCAATGCCGGAATGATTTTCGAAACATAATTACAAATCAAGCAAAATCGAGCATTTTTTGCGTACTTTTCAATAACACGACGAAGCGCAAACTGGGCATCCGACGTCATAGCGTCGGCTTCGTCCAGAATAATCAGCTTGACACCTTTGGAAAATAGTTGTTTGGTACCAGCGAATTCTTTTATTTCATTGCGAACTACATCAATCCCGCGTGCATCAGATGCATTCAACTCGAGTGTCATGCTGCTATACTTAGAGGGACCGTACATGCGTTTGGCAGCAGCCACGATAGTGGAGGTCTTGCCAGTTCCTGGAGGCCCATACAGCAACAAATGCGGTAAATTATCATTATCAATCAAATTGGTAATGCTGTTGACAATATCATCTTGCGCTACCAGGTCTTCCAATCTGACGAAGGAACAAGGATAGATTACACGGTTAGAAATATCTCACACAAGAATGCACTTTCCAAACACTACATCTCCCACGCTCACCGATTTGGACGATACTTCTCCACCCATGGCAATTGACTGCTCAACGTCACGGCGTCCCCGTTTGAGTGGTCCATTTCCATTGGAGCAGTTCCAGAGTCTGTCATCGTCGTTACCGTTCGACTTGCAAAGTTGCGTTAAAGATGTTGTTAAGAAGATTGGGAGCTATGATACGTTTATTGCTGCAGAGATTGTCCTTCGGATGGCATTTTCCCTCCACAACAAACGGGAATGAACGGATCCTGGATCCGATTTGACGACGCGTGGCGAGTGGCGACTGCAAGATATTAAGATAAAATAATACGTATTTACAGTTAATAATATTATTATAGAGTACTACTCCAGTACGACTTAGTAACTGTAGTAAGCGTAGTATCATACATTGCGACTGATGCATAGTACTACGGTACGTTTACGACTAGGTAGCTAGTACGGTATTTGATTCCTTCACTATTCCGGAGCGCTACGGAGTAGCAGTTTAGTGAATGAATAATGATCGCAATTGCTCTAGCTAGCTACTTCCTATTTTGTTCCAGACTGTGCTGTTTTACATCTCCAATCTTTCTCAACCAAGAATCCCTGCTGCTGGCGTACTTACTCCTCCCTCGGCAGCCAATCTGCGGATCGGGCTCTCTTGCAATTAGTGACCGGCTATTGTCTTTCATCATGCCTTTTAATACCTTTTTTAGTGACTACGGTATTATTTTCATAAAACCTTTCATAGAGTAACAATGCGATTCCCAGCATCCGAACAACAACTCTAATCAATCTCCCACCACTAACTGTAAGGCAGAGTAACCCTTTCAAGTACGGGTAGTCTACCTGTAGTCTATCTCGACTTTCGATTGTCGTAGTACGGAGTAGTAGTACGTCGTTTAATTTCCCGTCGCTGTTATTCATCATTAGAACTTTGAATTTGTGTACGACTGAAGACATCACAACGGAAGGAGACGGCAGACTGACAACTTTTTGTCGTTTCGCTCTCGTAAATAAAATAATACCAACCCCAGTAATACAAGTGTTTAGGTACCTGTTAGTACGTACCTCTCTCTACTTGAGTACGTCGAAAGGAGTATAATAATTGTTTCATTTTGTGTATTATTTGTGATGCTGCGTAAAACCCGCCCGCCTTGGCATTTGGATTCATTTTTGTTCGAGTTTTGGTGTCTTTTTACAAGACTCGCAGAGAATACGCGCCATTTTCTCTCTCATTGTTTACACGAATTGACAAACGAGGCGGCAGCGTTCCCTCAACCAAAGTCTCTCTCTCTATCGATTCGATTCGCCACGAAGATCTTTTGTCCACACATGATGCTGCTTGTGTGGATTCTTCAATCTCAAATTATCTACTAGCTAGAGAGAGAGAGAGAGAGAGAGAGAGAGAGAGAGAGAAATTTATCCCACCCAGAGACACTCAAGACACAGCTCATCCTCATATGAAGAAAGAGTCATCTGTACATTGTCGCCTTTCTTAGCCTGCGCCAGTACAGACCGGTGCTCTTAAAACAACCTGTCACCTGGTTTTCGCTCTCGGAGCAGGTCAAGAAATCTGACGGTGCAGTCGGACCGGCAGAGTCATTTCAGGATCTATCCTTTTTTGTATGTGCTGAAGCTGTTGCGCAACGGACTTGCTGAAGAATAGGACCAACCGTGGACTGGCGGACACTGTCAGCTTTGCAAGCTCAAACTACAGGTAGCTTCGAAGAGAGTCACGTTTTCCATCTCTGTTTGCGTTCATTAATTTCATTACTGGCCAACAATCATGACTATGTTACGGCCTGATTCAAGCGTATCTCCTTTGACTGTCAAGGAGCAGTTTGAAGCTTCGGCAAATCGTTTTTGGACATCTGTCCGAAACTTGAACAATGAAGAGACCGTTAAGGGAAAGAATGTACAGGAGCAGCAATCCCGCACCACGTCTTCTAGTAAAAGCCAAGAGGATGACACTGTACAAGCCGTCTCTTTTCAGTCTGTCATCCATGCTGTCTTTGGGTCTTGTACTACTGGTGCCTCGTATGAGGGGATGAAGAACATGCGATCATTGTCGACAGGAACCTCCACAGAACCTCATTCGAGACAGTCCATTACGCAGGACTTGAGTAACAGTACTGGTGAAAGCGATCAGCCAGTGACGCGGCGAGCAGTTGCCAAGTCCCAGGTCCCTTCTGTCCCGACGACTTCACGAACCAAGTTTTTTCAAGACAGCCGCGACCGCGCCGAAGAAGCTGTCCTCCATCTTCGGGAACAACAATTGCAGCAGCAACAAGATCTTGAACGACTAAACCAGCAGCAACTACGGCAGAAACAGTACGAAAAGATCGTTTCCTCTCGAGCGGCTGTGAAGTCTCCACAGAACGCTAACAAAACGACGCTACAACAGTCTCAGCACAATGGACATCCTTCGTTCTTCCCAGTCTCGAAGCCTACAGGTCGTGATCCACCTGGTGCACTGCTTACTGCCGCTAATCTCTCGGTACCAAAAGAAGTATTGAACCCACCTAGATGCGGATTAGCCAGTAGAAATGGAATCCCTACTTTTGCAACTACTTACCCAAATATTGGATCTACCCCTGGAGACGACATTTTTGACTTTGAAGATGATGGCGTCAGCGTGATAACCCAAATAACGGTGGATGAAATGATGCGACAGCAGGAGCAGCAACAAAGAGACTTCCCAAACGACTTTCTGTTGAATCGTGTCTATTCAGACGTTACAGATCCGGTCAACCAATCCTTCCGACAATTGAAAAAGGAATGCGCCAGAGGAGAAGCATCCATCAACGATTTAAACACCTTTCTCATAGAGGGACGCCAAATGAGCCCTCCACGGCTGACCCGACAGAATCGTTCTTCGGAAACTCGTTCTTTCGTTACTAAAACAACAAGCTCGTCTCATTCAGACGATTTCAGTGCGTGGAAGCAAGAAGAGCAGTACTACTGGGAATCCCAAGTTGCAAAAGATGAATCTACTGAAACCGGCTTCGATAACTATCATCCTCGCGTCACCTGCAATGAGCAAATAATGACCTCCCGCACCCTTCGATCCCTAAAGCTGCAAAAAGTCAAAGAGAAAGTGAAACGCAATGTGGACCGATTGAATACTGGTACAGCCCTATCATTGCCCAGCAACAATCAAATGATGTATGCAATGATTGGTAACAATGACAATGACGTTGCAGAAATATAGATGAGCGGTAAAGCGATGTAAAATAGTTTTTGACTTTTATCAGGGAGTCTCTCTTCACAGAACAATGATTTCATAGTTTCGATCAAAGCTTTTCTACGTCAGCTATAGAGCCCAAAAGATTTTGGCGTATTCAGTCAGTGATGTCGGTATCAAAGCTCAGCGCCCATTTCCTTGAGGTATCTCACGGCGTCGTGATCTTCGGAGTGAGCATTGATAGCGATCGTCAAAGGAGTCACTCCTTTGTTCTTGTGGGTTTTGGCATTCAATGGAACTCCTAGATCAACGAGGAATTCCAGCGCCTCTTTGCACCCGCCTCGAGCAGCTTCGTGAATTGGCATCCAACCATTGCGATCTTTTGCAAACAAGGATCGAGAATCCTCCATCGCGATTTGCTGCAAAGTCTTCACATCGTTGTGAGCTGCTGCTTCAAAGGCAGGCAAAGTATCAACATGAGCCGCTGATGGGGAAGCTTGATGCCATCCTGTTGGATTCCTTCGCCTCCACTCATCAGCCCATCCCCCATTGGGTAAAAGATAAGGTGGAAAGAATTCGTCCATTTCTTCGACATAATCGTAGTTTTCAAAGTTCAAAGGACGACCCGTCGGCTCGAAATGAATGAAGATATTTGCATAATACCGCCCTTTCAACGGGAAAGGACGCCCGTGGATGAGCGAGCCACTCTCATAGAGAACCATGTCGCCTGTTCATTACCCACAGAACGTGCGAAATTAAGATGACAACTTGAACGTGAAAGGTACGTGCAATTATCTTGGCTGAGACATACCTGGTTCCATCGTCACATTCACAGCATTGCCATCTCTGTCATAGACTTCCAAAAGCCAGTCTTCGTCAACATCTTGGGCCACGTTCACAATTGCTGAACTCACAAGTGGTACTGCAAACAAACAATCGAGACCGAACAGAACCATTTGTTACACGGAGA
The DNA here is from genome assembly GCA_019154785.2 of Nitzschia inconspicua. Taxonomy (NCBI): domain Eukaryota; phylum Bacillariophyta; class Bacillariophyceae; order Bacillariales; family Bacillariaceae; genus Nitzschia; species Nitzschia inconspicua. Next base: position 1,587,830 of record JAGRRH010000020.1, read on the forward strand.
ACGAAGCTATCTTCCAAAGTAAGAGAAACTCAGAATAAAACTTACGGCGGTCGGCATGCGGATTCAAAATGGCTCCTTCAGTGTAGACACGTATGCCATATTGACTTGTTGGTTTGAGTTCCATCCCAGTCCATGCTTCCACGACAGGCTTGGCAGCGTTCCAAACTTTGTTCTTCAAATCAAGGCTACCGCCTTCCATTTCAGTGTCCTCAACAGATATCATGTATGTAGGAGAAGCCCAGTGGTTGACATAGATATTTCCTTTGGGCCATTTTTCTGGTAAGTGAAAGAGTATGGTAAGCCAATTTTGCCACTTCGCGGAATTTTTCAAAGGAATCCACTCGACATACCTTCTTTCATTTTTGCGTGATTACGATCAAAGTGAGTTTTCAAAAGTTGAAATAACTCGGTCGGAGCTTTGATTTTCTTGAAACCAGTGTCGGTGTAGTTGACCATGCTCTCTGGTTGCTTCAAGTTCATTTCAATCCTGTCATTCTCGTAGTCATCGCAATGCTTGGATCCGTATTTGGCATAACATCCTTCCATGAATGTCCCGTAAATCGATTCCTGTTCTGGAAGCAAGCCATTGCACCGTAGATTCTTATAATGGATAGGAAAAGAGCAATCCACTATAGAGATACGGAGTAGAATCTAGCAAATGAGACAAAAAGCTATCAAAGCGATGAATGTTGAAAAAATCAGCTTTTCGACTGCTCACCTCCATATGGAATTCCGTTGTTTTCGTCCGTGACTTCAAGTCCACGAGCCGCGACAAACAGCAGGAAAAATACGTTAAGTCTGAAATACACCATGGCCATTTTGGTGAATTTACAATGTTAGAATTAAATTAAAATTTGTGATCGAGTTCACAGTCAGTGAGAATAAATTGGAAGGTGAATTGCTTCGGATTTCGATACCTTGCAGTTCGCTTTTTTCGTTCTTCGGTCATTCACAATCTCGCTCGAGGACTTGAAATGCCAAGTTGGAAAGTTAGTAGTAAAATACCGTAATCCTACCGTAGCTACCTACCGGTATCATATCGTATAGGTAGGAACCGTAGTTAGGTATGTACCAGGTACCGGTATCAATACATCATGATAATAATATAATATCCCTACATTTTTGGTAGCGCCCGATTTGACCGGGCGCTAACGTAGCCTTTGTACCAGAGATACACAAATTTCTTAGCGCCCGCTCACCGGGCGCGCTACGAGGATTGAGTACCAGGCTACGTGGGGTTAGTCAATCTAGTCAATCCCCAGATTTCGTACTAACAGTAAACTTCCTAAAAATGAATTCGCAACAACTACCTAGCTAGACTACGCACTCGCAGCAGTTATTCTGAATCCTCCTCCTCTTCCCCCGTGGAATTCTCAAGGGAATCAATGTCCGAAGAGAAATAAACATCATCGTAGTATTGTTCTCCTATTTCCTCTTCCTCTATGTCTTGTTCGTCCGTATTATCCCCATCTAGTTCGTCTTCTTGGTCTTCCTCAACCAGTTCGTCTTCATCAGGTTGTTCTCTGTCCTCTTGGAACTGCGCATCTTGGGACGGACCAGGCGACTTGGACGGGGATTTTTTCTGGCTATTCGCATTTGCCGAAAGCTTTCTCCGTTTCTCTGCATCTGCATCCTCCTGTTCTCTTGACTCGAGTAACCGCTTTCTTTGTTTTGTTGCCTCAAGCGCAAGGTTCTTCCGTTCATGCCACACCTCATAGCATGACTTTGCAGTGGAACCACCAATTTTTTTCTTGCACAGGCACACCATGCATGTTGTGCACATAAACGAACTGTTGCTGGACACCCCTCTTCCGTGCAACCGTGACGCCTCTGGCACATCCTTCTTGGAGACAAAACACAAGATGCATTTCCTTCTTGCCCCTTCACTGGCTTTATTTACCAGTTCATGCACACGACCCGATTTGTGTTCGCATCCAGGAAAGCTCGCAGTGCGCAGTCGTTTCAGGAATGGATCCTTGATGAACTTCTCTAGCGCACCCCGTCTCATAGGCCACACATTGTTTTCCCTGTACCTCTGGAACTCCTGCATGAAGAGGGCACCTGCAGGGCTGTCATCTCGTAGGTTTGGAATGGCTAAATTACTTCTTTTGAGGGATGCGAGTTCGGCTAAGCTAGCCGTGGATGTATACCAAACGTAATCCTCAATGGTTTCTGCGCCATGAAGCTTCCTTCTTACCTGCGCCAAAGTTGGTGGCTCTGCAAGGGTTGCCATCCACGGGGCAACATCAAATACTGCCTGGTGAGCTCTCCAGCTGTTCACCAAAATTGCATCCAGCATTCTAAAAACATATTTCGATTCGAAACTGCCCTTTGAGTTGAACGCCACTCTATCCGACAGCTCCGTGTTCATATCCAGACCTGGTTTTTGTTTGTTGCACCGATGTTGTACTGAGTGCTTGTACAGCAGCAGCGGCTGCGTAGGCTTCACTGTACCATCTGCCGTGGTGATGAGTTTCAGATGCGCAAAGTATAGCTTTGCCCGTGACTTCAGGATTGCTTTCTGTGGCACTGTTACCCAGGGGGGGAAGTCATCATCTATCAACACTCCTCTCTTTACCACATGCTCTCCATGTAGAAATCCTAGGAGTGGGGTGGCAACGGCACAGAGAACCAAGCCGTGCGTCATTCGGATAGATGCTGGGATTTCGATGACTACAACTTGCACCAGGCTGCCCTCTCCACCTTGAACCTTCGAAGTAACAAACAAGCCATAATCAAACTGGGTTACCAATGCCTGGTGCACCACCTGTGCCCGGTTTTCAGCTGGAACGCATTCTTTAAACGTATCATCCCCAAAAACGCAGTTCACCACGGAGCCATGTTTCGTCGCGGACGATTCAGCTCTACGCACTGTTGTATCTGCTAGCCGAGATTTTATTTCAAGGCAGCAGGGAACAGGTTGAGTCTTCCCAGCAACGGAAATGAGACAGACGGCATCGGGCGAAACGCCAATGCATCTGTTATTCCTCCAACGAAGTAGACCAACGTCGTAGATTACCTGGATGAATTTGACACTGGACCGGAGTTTTTGAATCGTCGGCTCCTCATTTCGGCTACCCGCCGCCATCATTGCCGTCCCCTTGTGCCGTCCAAACCACGACGCAATGCAATCCTGGAGAAGGTTGGTCAATCCTTCATCAGACATCCTTAGAGTGTTCAAATCGACGGTTTGCGCAATTTCCCCAGCCATTGTTCCTGAGATAAGCATGGACTTCATTAAGAACCAGTCGGCACACCGTTGTCCAGTTGTAAGGGGCTCAGCTGACTGTAGAATCATTCCCTCGACACAACTCCTTGTTGCCGATGCTTTAGTATGGGAGAAGAGGACGTCATTTTGTTCTCTTGCACTTTTGGCACACCGACAAAAGTGTATGGCTTGTGGTTTTGGGTAACAAACAACTTCAAGTCCTTCCTGGCCTCTTTCCTATTGAATACATCTCTCAGAGCGAGGGCGTAAACAGTCTTTGATTGAGGTTTTTGCCTTTTTGCGACACGAACTTCACACCCAAGATAGTTGTCACTTGGGATTAACCACTGTCCGCATATTGCTTTCAAACCTCTAATCGTTTCAGGGGTAAGTAGAGATCTATGCCTGCGCTTCTGCATAGCAGCGTCCCAGTCCTCCACGGTGTTGTAAGGGTGTCTCGAGCCCAACTTTCCAGCGATTGTAATGACATCAAGGTCACGGTCAGCCGCAGCCAATACTGCAGCGAGCTTGCCGTAACCCCGATCAAATGCAAGCTCAATGCCGCATTCAGTATGTTTGGGGATGAGAAGTGAATCCAGTAGACGATCGACGTTGCTAGAATCATTCTTCACACGCAAGCGCATTCCAAAACACGTACTGAGCATGGAACATGCGATGCAATCGGCTACTGGACCTTCCTTGCCCCGTTTCCGATTTGAAACTGCCTTCTGCTCCACATCCGCAGCCCTAGAGGCTATTAATTCGTCGTCTAGGACAATAAAGCCATTTTCTTTATCCAGGAGTGCGTGCACGCTTCTTTCGAATAAGGCTACCTCGATCTCCTTCATTCTCCTGAGCATTGCCCCCTGTTGCGTCCAGGCATTCGAATGAACGGACGCGGTTCTTCCAGCCTGGGCGTACCCACGAGTGCAACTTTGAATGGCAATGAAGCGATCGCGCTCCATGAGAGTGAAATTGTCGCTGGCCACATGCTTCATCAAACTGGCGAAGGCGACTTCGTTCGATACCTTGAAACGGCTACGCAACCAACGAGTGAACAGGAGCTCCCTGAACTCAAATGGTACCAAGGGTTGGTGTTTAAGACTGACCAACATTTGGGTGGTATACTCTTCCAGCTTATAGAGTACTGATGTGTCGAGTAGCTGCTCCAGAACTGCGACACGGTTGACCGTCTTCCCTCTTCCGGAGATGAGGGAGGTAAGCCTCTGTGCGATGTGGCCAAGAATGTCGCACATTCTCTTTGCTGAATAGTCCTGAGAGAAGTCATCCTCCATTACTACTTCGTACGGTTGACTGTCGTCCGTTATCTCCTCCCAGCAATCTTGAAAAGCTTTCAGATCTGCAGGAATCCATTTCATCGCGTCTGACGTCATGTTTCCGACTACGGTAGATCCTGACAGTTTGTCAACGTTTGTCCTATGAAAGAGGAATTGCAACTCAAAAAAAGGTGTTCAAATACGACTCAAGAACAGAGTCAAGTTCCGCTTTGATCTTGATGGGGTGTGGCAGGTTGAGGTTGTGGCGCACCCATGAAGATGTTGTGGCGCGCCAGGAATAACCCTAATCCCTATTTGCAGCAACAAAAGAGATCTTTTTCTCAGTAGTAAGGCCGGTAAATGAAAAATTGGAAGACGGAGAGACTTTGTTTTTGTTCTGTGCAAGAGGTCTGTAGCTTTAAAAGACGGACAATGTCTGAAGAAACTAAAGTTATAACTAGTTGAAAAGTGGCTCTTAGCGCCCGGTCAAGCGGGCGCTAAGAGTTTTTGACTCAATCGATCGAAAAGCTTAGCGCCCGCTTTCGGGCGCTAAGAAAATGTAGGGATATATATTTTTTATGTGGCTTTTTTTTCGAATTTGCTTCTTGCCATTTCCCATCGAAATACAGTACGAAGAACAATAATAATATGGGCGAAAGACTATAATAGCCCCCAATGACCTTTTGCAATAAAATCAAAAGGACACTATAGCGAGTAACCACCAATTACTACCACCGGGTTAAACTTTACTACCGCTAATCGTAATAATACCCCCTCAAAACCCTATAATATCCCTTGGCAATTCGCTAAACGCAATAATATCCCCGTCCAAACCCTATAATGACCTTTTGCAATTTATAAGGGATATTATAACACTCTCCCGCCAATCATCTTCGTTCACATCTCGAACAGAAAACGCAACTGCCAATGATATCCAATACTCCATCCCGAACAGATAACGCAACAGCTAAATGTTATATGACACTGCGACTAGTACTCTAGCAGAGGCAGCAAAATGGCAAAATCACTGAGATCACCATCTTCATCTCCCTGTGAATCTTCCATCTTCCATGTATCTCCGATACTTCTTTATTTCTTGCTAGTGTTACAAACACAACAAGAGCAGTACTGTTAGCCCTATTGTTGGTGGCCGTAACCATCACGGAGAAGATAGTTTACCGACAGTGAATGTAATCTTTTAGGGTTGCCTGTTATCTCGACGAACCTGTGCGCAGAAACCCTTAGCGACGGACCCAAATCGTGAACTGCCAATAATATCCGATAGTACATAGGCAACAGAACACGTGACTGCCAATGTAATCCAACACTACTAGAGCCAGCCAAACCACATATCCAATTTTTCATCTTCCTACCTGGCAGTGATATCCGATACTACATATGTAACAGAAAACGTGATTGCCGATATCATCCATCCCTACTAGAGCCAGCAAAACCGCGGGTCCAATGTTTCATCTTCCTACGTTCCGGTGAAATCCGATACAACATAAGAATTGAATTATTGCCGATGTTACACCACACTAATCAGCGACATCTCTGACAAAAATTGTCATCTCTCTCTGAATTTTAGATCTATCACCGATACATCTTTACTACTTCCTAGTGTTACAAAGACAACAACCGCGGTGCTTTGTCCCTATTATTCAACGCAGCTGCTACCACCGACGAGCCAGTTTCAAATGCATGCAATGCTTTTTGTCGACGACCCTGTGCGTGGAAACCCCTTGCAGCCGACCGCGGATGCAATCCGTGCCCTTAAAGGGGAGGAATGGTTGTCAACGATTCTCATCGACCACCTCCTGCAGACAACGCTGAAGGGATGTGTACCCGACCACGTCCTAATCGGCTCTTCCGATTGTTAGGAGTACTTCAGTACCTACAATGACAAACTTGACAAACATGATTGTGCAGATACTGTGCAGACCATGCGTGGCGGATTGCAAGCCTACGCCAAGAGTGAATTCAGGTACATTTCCGCTGCTTGCCATCAGGGACACTTCTTCGTCGTCGATGTAAAACCTTCGACATTCGCCAACCGGCTGTTTTCCAACAGGTGACCGTTTATGACTCCCTCAGCATCACCAGCAGGCGTAGGGCAACTGCTGTACTGGGCAGGTTGCAGAGATTTTTGTCCGGCTTCTGTTTTCATGGTTTGGACCACAATATCTTGCTACTCGAAAAGCAAGAATACATTGTGCAACAGGCTGTTTTCCGAAACTGCCCCAAGCAGAGCAACAGCCATGACTGTGGCCTCTTTGCCGTTGCCGTCATTTGGCATTTGCTTGACGGCAAGGAAGTCCATTCGTTGGTCTTCACACAAGGCGAAATTGCCACACTACGTCAGGCCTTGTACCGCGGACTATCAGCCAACGCAGAATGGGCCACGCTCGAGAACGTGTCTTCATTCTTTCCAGCACTCTTGCCCTCGCTTCGGAACGAATCCAGTCCGGCCGAAGACAGAGAACTAGTAGATGAAACCTGCCAAGAAGACGAAGGACCAAACGAAGACGAAGAACTAGTAGCTAGAACCCGCCCAGAAAACTCCATCCACGATGTTGAGGACGAATTGTTTGAGAAACAGTTTGCCGGACCAAGTCAGGTGTTTCAAACGGTGGAAGAGCTTATGGTTGTCATCAATGCTTACCAGGAAACGTCCGGAAACTCTCTTGCCATCAGGAGATCACGTGGTTCATCCAGGGCGTTCGCCTGCATCTCCCATGCGAACTGTACGTTCCGGGTTGCTTTCGGCCCAAAGCCACGGCAGGAAGGTATCATCCTCAAGCGGGGAAACTGTAACCTGCGGCACAGCGGCGTCGTAGTTACATCCGCGAAGGATGGTAGGTGCCTCAAAAAACGATCCAAGGAAGTTATAAAGCAACTCGCTAGCGATGTGGCGCTTCACAAACACGCCCCACCGACCGCCAATGACGTAATCAAGGCGGGCGTTCACAAGAAGAAAACCCTCCTCAGTTACAAACAATGCTACGGAGGGGTCAACGCCAGAAAAGAATCCAAGATAATCAGCGACTCCATGAGCTTCCAACTCGTTGGGCCATATGTCCAAACCTTTGCCGAACGAAATCCGGGTTCAACGGCTTTCATGGAAAGAGGAAGTGACAATCGTATCCAGAGAGTGTTTGTCTGCCCTTCATTTGCAAACGACGTACTAATGTGCGTCCGTCCAGTCATCTCCATTGATGCTGCCCACATGAGGTCAGAGTGGAAGGGAACTCTATACTTAGCAACCGTGAAATCTGCTCTGGACGACTTATACCCAGTTGCTTTTGCAATTACGGTGGACGGCGAAGACCTCCAGGGCTGGTTATGGTTCCTAGAGCACCTGAAAGCGAGTGCACCAAATCTCATCACAGAGCACTTCCGACGGGAATGTTCGTACAAACTGTTTACCGTCATGTCCGACCGGGGTAAAGGTCTCATCCCTGCGCTGCGCAATGTTTTCCCTGACAACCACAACTGGTACTGCGTCGTCCACATCCCGCGAAATGTGGAAACCGAGTATGGCAAAAAAATCGCTAGTATGGTGACACCCTTGTCCACGACCTCCTCACTGCCCGAGAAAACAGCCCTGCTAACACAGCTCGAGCGAAAATCCCCCGACGCCTACAAATACCTTACGGAGATCGGCGTGAAGCGCTGGATGGACTCTGCATGACTGGAAGACGAGAAATCGCCGCCGAGGTATGGATTTCGGAACTCCAACATTTCAGAATCCGCAAATAACATGCTAAATGACGCAAGAAATGGCAATTGGTTGGATGCAATTGATGGTATCTTGATAAAAATGTCACTTCGAATTACAAAGTCACAATCAGAGAACGAGGGAAAGGATGGTGTGGTGGATGATATTGTGGGGTTAGCCACGTAACGTTGGGAGAAATGCGTCGGATGCAGAGTTTACGCATCCGGCAACGACGGCGAAACTTATTCCGTGTACCAGAAGCTTGGGGAGGAATCGGAGGAGGCACTTTTGAAAGTGCGCCCAGTGGATTGCGTTTGCGACTGTGGAAAGTGGCAGGCAATTGGAGTACCGTGTGTGCATGGTATGGCGTACTTTAGACACCAAATGAAGTGGAGGTTGGAGGACGTATTCGATCAAGCCGTTGACGAGTACCACAAGTACAGGACCCAACGGGAACTTTACCGTCGAAACTTTGTGCCCGTTTGGAGGCACTTGCTGGAACCAGACATGATGACATTGCTGCCTGACGTTGGTGCTTGACGAATGCCGGGTAAACCGAAAACGGTGAGACTGAGAAAGAATTCCCGTTATGCCCATGAACCAGAAAAGTCGCCAACGATTTGCAGCCGTTGCCCCAGCCCGGTCACAATGTAAGAACGTGCGAAAGGAGAGAGGCAGTTAAGAAAAGAAATGCTGGGAATGGCGCTGCAACAATCTCCCACAGTGTCTTGTGAGGGACTTGGGTAGATTCTTGCAAAAAAGAGGCAGGGAGAGTGGTCGTTGCGTTTTCTGTTCGAGATGTGAACGAAGATGATTGGCGGGAGAGTGTTATAATATCCCTTATAAATTGCAAAAGGTCATTATAGGGTTTGGACGGGGATATTATTGCGTTTAGCGAATTGCCAAGGGATATTATAGGGTTTTGAGGGGGATATTATTACGATTAGCGGTAGTAAAGTTTAACCCGGTGGTAGTAATTGGTGGATACTCGCTATAGTGTCCTTTTGATTTTATTGCAAAAGGTCATTGGGGGCTATTATAGTCTTTCGCCCTAATAATATTGAAAACTGATGAAGCAAGAATGGCTGCAAGTTGCGTGTCGCATTTTGAATTTCAAAGGACATCCTCTGGTGAAGCTATCACCGGTAGGCTAGTCCCATGGTCCCATGTCCCATGAATTACTACAGTGTGCATGGCCTAATAAAGCAAGGTCATTCCTATCTGCGCGATTTCATTCAACATTCAAACTTACTCCGCGGTACTGTATAGTAGTGATACAACCATGCTTCCCTTTTACCCCTAGTAGGGGCCCGGCGGATGAGTCAACTCCATAGGTAGATACTGTCGTAAGGAACTATGCGGTAGCTGTATTGATGTGGTGATGTGTGTAACCTGGGAGCTAGTAGTACCGTGGAAGCAGCAATGGTAAATAGGAGATGATTGCATGGTAGTTGGGTTGAAGTTTTGCATTGGAACTTCAGAGGGAAAATACGGAGCATAACTGTAGTTTTTGCGAGAATCGCATGGAACCTTCAGACTTGAAATGACTGGATTGGAACACAAAGGGCGGAAGCTGTGGAATTAGTAGTAACGGCAGGAGAAATGTATGGAATATGGAGTGTGGTTGATACTCTGAGTAGTATTACAGTACTCGCCATATTTCACAACTTCACTAAAAATTTCAGTAGTACGAAATGAGAAAGGGTGGTGATCAATCAGGAACAATCTACGAAAGTAGCTAGCCAGAAAATATATCCATGTATGAAAAAGTTACAAAGAACGGAAAGAAAAATGGGAAATTGCATTGTGAGGCCCAATTACAGGTAGCCATACTTGCAGTTAGCTTCTCTGATGCAATAATACACACTACTTTTGCTTCGGTCGTATTGCTCGGTAGGCACATCCGTGGAGATTAACATGGGGGTTTGCTCGCTAGAGATTACTTTTATTTGTTCCAACATGGAGTCAAAGATCGTTGTCTCATATAAACACCAGTTCTAACTCAAAGCTTGTAGTTTAAGGCATGCTGCGCACATTGCACCCATGTCCCTGGGTACGCATACTCGCTCCTTAACATCGGAAGAGAACGGTAAGACACTATATCGTCGGAAATGCTAGTTGTTTCGAGCTGCAAATTCATTCGGACATTACTTACATCTAGAAATCTTGCTAAACTGGACACTTCTTTGGGATACACAGATGGAGCTATCTGTTTCAAAGCCCCAGTATCGAGCAATTGCTGGGCAAGGTGCATAAGCAAATCTTCGATCTTCGCCTCGTCAGCCGGGAGCGTTGACGTCCAACGTCCCTTGTTGAAGTAGGGGCTGGAAGGTGTCGTAATTTGTTTGAACGTGTCTTTCGCCAATGAATGCCTGTTACGAAGAATCATTGCAGCTGCTTCTCCGTGAGGGGTAGCAGCAACATGCGGTCGCCTAGATGCATATACCTCCCACGTTTCCCAATTGATTGCCTGCTTTGCTAGTTTCACCTCTACACTCTTGATCCTGGATTCAATATTGTTACTGACCGCTGGTGGCATCCCAGAATTCCCGAAACCAGCCATTTTTAATACTTTCCGCCAGCTCCCAGCGTCACCTTTGACCCGACAGGCATACACGGGGATTCGATCCATTGCAGCGTACCACGCAGACAAGTGCGGATATTGCAATGCATCATCAGGCTCCAATCCATCATGTAAACATGGTAGCTGGTATCGATATCGTTCCAAAAATGGAGTCCATGCAATATCGGCAGCAGATAGTTCATCTCCGCAGAAAAAGGCGCCAGGAGTTCTACCTAACAGATCGTTCGTCTCATCCAAAGTCCTTTCAAATGTGTTTCTCGAGAGTGGTTCCCCGTTATATTGGAACAAGAAGGCAGCCCGAGAAGATGGTCGAGCCCGAGGGAAGATATTCCGAAAGGCACTAATCCTTTCTTCTACCTTTGCGTGCTGGTAAAAATAACCATCGTTATAGGTTGCATCGAGCTGTTTGACCAAATCCATGGATTCGCCTTGTTGCTTCCCGTTGGGCCAACGCAATTGTGGCGTTTCTCCTCCATAATATGATGGCCGTGATCCTCCTGTGTTATCAATGCGCACAGTGTCATAATCGACTCCAATCAGTTCTAATGCCAGCCAAACGCGTTCGCTGTAGGGGCACCAGCCGTGTCGTTCTCGAAACAGCGTCGGTCGTTCGGTTGAAAAGTTGGGCGTAATAGGATTGAGCACAGAGTCAATTGATACTGGAAGAGGAGCTGACAACGATGCTCCAAGCTGTCTTTCCAAGGCCTCCCACGATAAGGCTGAGTGGGGCGATGACAGACCTTCGGAAAGTCTGCAGAAAGCACACAAAAACAATATCAGTAGCATGACGACCAATCCCAAACGCAATGACTGCATCAATTGAGAAAATCGATGGTTCTTTATTTCTTTGGATCTTGATCAAATACGAGATCCCAAACGGGTTATCGGGGGGGAGGGTGCTTCGATATCGGTTAATAATACGTTGTGCATAGTACGACTTTAGGCCTTATCATACGACGTAGTACTTCGTATCATACCGGTATGTACAGTTTGAAGTTTCAGTTAGTACAGCAGAAGAAATTGGAAAAGATTACTATTATTAATAATATAATATATTATATTAATACGTACTCCGGGTATTATTTTATTTTTTCAAGTCTGCATTCGGCCTCGCGCGCGCTGTCCCAAGACGTCAAGGACCAAAGCAACGGATTGATACTGGTATCCTGTCTTCATCTACTTCGTTATCAACAACAATAGGGTACGCATGGTATAGACTCATTCGCCGTAGGATCCATGGAACAGTTTGCACAAAGTCCACGTATGGAAGCTCATTCGGATGGCAGGGTACCCATTGGGAAGTCTTGCCAGTGATTATATCATTTTTATTCTTGACCTTACACTCGCGCAAAGTTCCATCTCGGACCTCGACAGAGACAATTCTTTCAGTGGCTATTGCACGCCATTTTTCGTCGCCATGCGTCCCTGGAAGCTTCGTATAGACCAAAGTAAAATCTTTATCACGCTCCTTGGCTTCATGCAATAGTCTTTTGAATTCCAAGGCGGGAACAGTGTACCGGAAGAATCGTTGTGGTACATCTCTCAACAGTCCCAAGTTACGATTAGCACCCGGGTTAAAGTAAATGGGAGGTGGATTCCCAATAGATTCCATAATTTCTGTCAATCCAGCTGGTTCTAAGAGATGCGTAAAATCCGCTGGATAAATTGTTCGGAGCCAATTGCTTGTAGTATTTTCAATACGAATGATTCCTCCACCAAATGGATGCGAGTTGGATGCGTCGGCAAACCAATGGAAAAGAAGACCGGTGGGAAGGAAAAAATGATTCGAGCCACCGTGGCCAGCCTTCAGGTTAGCAAACATGTTTGTTGTGGATTCTTCCTGAAGTCCTAGAACAAGTGTCACAAAAGAATAACAGAATGCAACCCCGACTGCCGCGCGCGACCACATTGGTCGTCGCTGTGATCCTCTCAACAGTGAAAATTTGTCTTCCATATCTAATCTGCTTTCGAAGGAAAAATCAGAAACCAGAGACAGTGCAACGAATCCTCCAACGAACATGTAAAAGAAAAAGGCCCAGTTGTTTTCAGTCCATTCTGCTTGCACACCCACTGCTGCCCCGATGATTGTTATCGCAGATAAAGGAAGAGCATGTTTTCTCGCTTGATACCAAGCAGCGCTTGCCCCAGGCCCTGTTGCAAAAACAATGTGTCGCGGTGCGCAGTTCAGAGCAAATCCTGAAATGTCGTTTGGAGCTGGAAGCATGCATACCATCAAATGAAACCCTAACGCCGACAAAGAACCCAACGCTTGTAATCCATCCGAGTAGCGACGAGGAGCCAAAGATCCAAGAACCATGAAAGCTCCTACCACTAGTTCCGTTGTCAGAGCCAGCATTGGAGCCACGGCCTTCGCGACTGCAGCAAAGGCCATCAACGCTTCATTGGATGACTTCTTCCAGGCTTTCGTCAGAAACGAACACCATGAAAGGAGTGGTCGAACATAGTTAACAACCATCTGAACAACAAACATGGTAGCACAGGACGCATCCGGATCCAAAAAATGAGAATTGATTTTCCAAAATGCCGCCGCAAAATAGTAGTTGGCAAACATGTCACGAATTGTCTGGTAGAGGGCATCGTCCACCGTATCTTCTCGTACGTCGGGTCGTTTGAGCAACATGGGAGCCCTATTTCCTCCTGATTCAGAGTAACCATGAGCCAGTAGCCACAAGCCCACGGTCGTGTCCATTTGAATGCTCCATGCATCTGAGTCCCATATTGTAGGCATTTCTTGCATCTTGTCCCAAACTCCAATTAGAAGAAAAATTGCTGTTGCGATGCGCACAGCTTCTGTAGAGTGAGGACGGGTATCGTGCTCGAATAAAATAAGCAGAGCCACGTGTGACGCTGCTCGGAAAACGAGAAAAGCGAGTTTCTGCCATTTTCGTCCGGCACAAATGTCCCAACCGTAGTGCACGCAACTGAATAGTCCATATAGGATGATGCGGTAATCTTTTGCACAGCTGTTGGTTGCAGGAGCTTCCATTGTGTTGGCTCATGTATATTGTATATTAAGTCTCTTCACAACGGATTCGGTAGGCTAGAGTTATTGTAGACACAGTCGCGATATTACTTGAAACATTTCGAGGGACGAAAAATTCGAAAAGATTGTTGGAAGATTGGTCAATCACGACGTAGAACAAAACGGTTCAGAATCTTTGGGCGAGGATCATTTTATTAGTAGTATTTTTTTTGGTTGATCCTCCGAGAAAGAAACTTCGTTTTCGGGGGATCTGATTTTGAACGAAAACCACCCCCCTCTTTTCGTTCATTTGGCTCTCCTTTGATTTTCGCTCGTGTTTTCGGGGTCTCATAAAAGGTTATTTTTTTGGTGCGTTCCATGTCAACAGTTCGACAGACGACAACATAATACTTCGAAGTAAAAGTCCAGAACAAAGATTTACCGTAACTCGATCGGGGTCTCACCTGCTCCTGTGTACAAGTAAACACGACTGGGTATTTTTCAATACGAACTATGAATACGAGTACCTACTACCGTAGAATACCGTAGAGGAGTACCGTAATCCCACCGTCCATAGAGATTGTTACTCTCGAGCTCTGGAGTACGTGAAGTACTTCCCTCTGCTGTCGTACACCACGAAGGGCTGAAAACATCGAAACAAACGAAAAATCGTCCTCTTGAGAAAAGGAAAGTTGCCGATGTCCTCCCTTCTTTGCGGGTAATAAATGTTGACAAAAGAAGCATTTTGGAATTACCGTTGTCGCCTCGTTTGGTGGTTGGTTATCTCAATTTCGGTGGTTGTCGAACGAATCGGTCTCTGCTTGTCCTATAGAGCAGTGACAGATCCTTCTGGGCCAAGGATATTGTTCCTTCGTTTTATCAGAGCTCGGGGTAACAAGGACAGACGGTGTTATTTTTATCAGCCAGTGAGAAGATGTGCACCAAGTCTGCAGCTGTCAAAGGAGGGGCATGGAGAAACAGAGATATCGCCATCATTTTCACTTTTGTCCGCCCCCACTCGATTGCCCGTTCGACCTTACAAAGCGACTTCTTCTCGAAAACCCCGTGGATACTGGAAGAGAAAAGAAAATATCGAACATGAGCTGCGCAATTTGTGGATTCGTACCTTGACGCAGGGTGAAACCGCAAATTTCGATTCGTTGGACCGGGAGAGATACCTCCCTTCCGACAAGCCGCCGCCAATCCCAAATCATGCCTTGTTGAATCACTGGAAACGATTTGACATGACATGCTTGATTCAAAGGTATGGGTTGGATGAGCTGGCAGAGCTGCTGGGCGGGGCTGAGGTCATTCCAGGAAAGTGGAAAGAGGCAACACATCTTCCTTTAATACAGCGCGTCGTTGAGCTAGATAAAGATTTATCGATTGACGAACCTCCTCCATCTCCGCAGCAATTGAAGCTCTTCAACAAACGAAAAGAGCAGAAAAGTCAAGACATAGACACGTGGAAGGCGTCTCAAAATTTGAGAGCTACGGAACGGAAAAGGAGAGGTTATTGGACAAAGAGCACTGTTGTTTTCACATTGTAAGTGTCAAACTCCCACTGATCTCTGGACGACGTACAATTGCCATTTTGAGAACTGTTTTTGTAACATTTGGATCCCTCTTCTCTTTCATATTCAGATTCCAATTTTTGAACCATCGTAAACAGTCTGAGAATATTCCTGCGGTGTGGATGCCGCAAATGACTGAACTTCAAAGTCACGGCTGGAGTGCGGCCGTTTTGAAGCGATATGGGTCATCAAGAAAAATCTGCCAGGAACTTGGTTTAGTTCCGGTTCATGAATGGAAATATTTCGAACGACAATATGAACTTTTGCTTACATTGAAGGACTTTTGTGATCAACATATGAACGGTGATTACACTATCTTTCCAAAGGTTTCTCGGCTGAGCGATGCAGAGAAACGCCTCGTGCGACTCACTCAAGAGTTTGGTGGAACGACGATGGTGGCATCGAGGCTAGGAATGGCATACGATGGTGGGCAGGGCACTTCCGATTTTGGTTTGAATTGGGGATCGTTCGATTTGGAGTGCGGTATTGCTTTGATGGATTTTGTGCGCAATGACCAGCTGCAAAAGAAGCCTCCGTTGTGTCCGGCTGGAATCTTCATGCCAACTCCAGCCGAACTTCTGGAGGCCGGAAAGGAGGGACTTCACGCAAAGATAAAGCGCTATGGCGGCTATGAAAATGTAGCTAGAAGACTGGGATTGGGATGGATTGCTTTGAGACGGTGAAGAGTAATTTCCTTAAGATTGCTGCAGCATCACTTCAAAACTTTTCCTACGCTATCAAAACAGGTGTTTCCATCATCTAGGGAACTTTTCGGTACAAAGTAATGTAGACATGAGATGATACAACGTAGAAGTCTAATATGTCAGATTTTCTCTCATTGGACGTCGCAAATCTGGGATCCGTGTCTTGAAATTATCTCAGCGAAAAGAGCAGCAGCTGCGTCGCAAAAGAGCAGCAGCTGCGTCGCAAAAGAGCAGCAGACTTCGTGACGTTGCCTATTTCATGGATTTCCGGACTTCCTTTTCGATTCGCTTGTACATTTCGTCCCGTTTTTCCATACGATAATTCCATTCATTCGAAGGCAAACCTAGCTCCTTTTTTTTCTGTAATTAACAGAGAGAATTGAAAGGAGAACAAAATGAGACAACACCTCTTTCTTTCAGTTTTTTACAAGGAGTTGCAATATCGACGGATGCGTACTAGCATCAAGAAGAAGACTCAGTTTCTTACTCACTCCATAACCAATGTAATGGATTCCGGACACCAGCAAGGGCGTAACATTGAACATTGTCATGACGACGAAAAGTGATGAGAGTGATTGCCAAGGCATGTTGCTAAGAAGGATCGAAAACGAGAGTGTGAAGTGTTACTACACCGTGCTTGTTGTTTTAATAGAGAGCGTGTTCGGAGAAAGCACCAGAGGGTACTTTGTGTCGATTAGGTACCGTAGTAGCGGTACGAACCGGGTACTGGGAAGTGCGAAGTGTGAAAAACGGTAGGTTTATGTAACTGTTTGGTCTTGCCGTCGCCAAATACGGAGAAAATCAACCGAGTAGCATTTACAGAGTTAAAGAAAGGTACGGTAGGTAGTATCGTATGGTCCGTACCTGGTACACACCGGAACGTTTTTTGTAATACCGGTAGGTACGAACTACCGGTACTACGAAAGCATTGAAGACGGTACCGGTATGATATTACCGGTACTTTAGTACTGTAGTACGTCTTCTACAGAAGATTCGAAGATCTCAGGCCGCACATTGACTCTAAAAATCTCCCGTCGCATCATCATGATCACAACAACAAAACAATCTCTTCGCGTCGCATCATCCATCATACAACAACAACAAAAAATACTTTCTCTCTCTCTAAGCTAGCTACTGGAGTAGAGACTACAGAAAAACATTGCTACTACGAGCATTTACTATCGTACGTTTAGAAAATACTTCAAAGTAATCATCAATCAACCAAGTACTAGTAGTACGACATTTTCCGACGCTACGAACTTCTTCCGCAGAAGTCATACGTCCACTGGAGTTGTATCAGCAAGAAATGGCGTATCATCCCACAATCGACGTAAATTCGTGCTGCCTTGCTGCTGCCTTGCTGCCCTCAATCTTCGGTTTTGTATCGGTGTTAAAGATCCAAAAGGGAACGTATGAAGGAGTGCAATGATTTGGAATCGGATGGGGCGATGTGGAGCTGCTGTGGTCACCACCACAAGATGCCGCCGGATGACGATGTTTCATTTTCGCGGTCGAGCGTCAAACGTCCTTACGATCCCCACCTGGTATATTCCTACTATTACTGCGATAGCTTCAGTAACAGATCCCAAGCAATTTTCTGTTCAGGATCGCTTATTTTCAGCAGCAACGATAAGGGGAAAGCGCACAAACAAGTCTCAACCTCTAAAAGATATCGACACAGCAGACATTGAGGCCTTGATCAAGAAAACACACAATTTTGTGCCTATCCTCCATGCCTTCTTCGACGACTCACGGCGTGAAAATTTCGAGCTCTTCAACGAATGGCGCCGTGTACTCTTTCGCATTCGTCAAAATGATGAATCGGTGTTGGTTCGAGCCGCTGAGTCCATCAATGCATTGTTGTATGCCAACTTAGACGATCAATCGTTCACAATCGACGTTTCAAACGCAAAGAGTTGGACGGAGTTCGTGGCTACAGGAATATATGCATGGGGAAGGTTGGCTCGTTTGAGGGATTTTTCATCCAAAGCGCCTGAAAATGCGGAGGCTTTGGTTGGAAAACTACATGATATGATGAAAATCAACTACGACAAACTCACCGAAGGAAACCTTGACGCTGCTTTATACTCTTCCATGGTGTATTGTTGGTCACAAGCTGCCATGAATGCGAATGCTTCAGAACGTGCTTTGTACTGGTTTGAACGATTGGAAGAGATGGACAGCAGAAACCGTTCCCAACAAGAAAGTGCCGTCAGCTCGGAAACATGGGCTGCTCTTCTGAGAATTCTGGTTAAACAAGATCTATTTCAAGATGCCAAAACACAGGAACTTCTACAAAAATATGACCATCTCAACAGTGGCTATACCTACGTTAGTCTTGTCAGGGGGTTGATGCAACAAGACTCGAAAGGTGAAGAAGACAATGTGAAAACTGCGTACAATGTTTTGCAAAGAGGCATTTCCCATTGCATGCAGCAAAGCCAAGACAGTCAAATGGCTGCTTTACACCAGCTTTTGTTTGAATTCTTGAACGACTGTGCCGATCGTCGGGATTTGACCCCCAACGCCGTCTCTACCGGTGTACAAGTTCTGGAGCAGATGATCACCATGCAACAGAACCAACCACATCGATACCTCATACAGCGAATACACTTTGCAGTTGTGATGAGGGCCTTGGCATCTCGTGGAGAAGCTAGAAAAGTACAAAGACTCTTTCAAACGATGAGAATGCTTTATGGACAGACTGGAAACCCCCAGTTGCAACCAGATGATCAAGTAATTGTCATTTTATTGTCGGCACTGGCAAAAACATATGACCGAAAACATTTGGCATCAATTGAAAAGCTTCTTTTGCTGACGGAGAACTACATGTCAGGATCTTTGCCTCGAAAAGCAAGCAATACCAATCACGCCTACAACATTGTGTTGGATTTCTATTCCAAAGTGCCGAATGTGAGAGACAGAAGAAGGCGCATTGAACGTCTCATGACTCGTATGGAGGAACTCGCAGAGCAATCTGACAATGCTGAGTTTCTCCCTGACCGAGTTTCGTATGCAGCACTTCTTCGAGCCATTATCGTAGAGAGACAAGATGACTTTGTCCATAGAGTGCAAGAAGTTCTTGAGCGTATGGAACTATCGGATCGGTCAACCATGCTTCCTGATGCCAATGTTTATGCTCTTGCTTTGGACGCTTTTTTCAAAAGTGGGGACAAGAAGCTGGCCCTTGTCTTCGCCAAAAAGGTCTTTCGCAGAATCAGACGAGACTCTCGAGTACTTCCAGACGAAGTCTTATTCACTTTGTTGATGAAGATTTATTCACTAGCGGAAGATGCGGCTGGGTCCGATCGGGTTCTATTTGAAATGATCGATGCGTACGAGAATCAAGGTCGCGATGATTGTTGTCCTACGGAAGTGTCGTTTGTAACTGCAATGAGTTCTTGGGAAAGATCCCAGCGATACGATGCTCCCGAGAGAGCTCTTGATCTTTTCAATACAATGATGACAATGTATAAGAATGGGAACGACGCCTGTCGACCAGGCCAAAAGATATTTGGTCAGTTGATGGTTATTCTGGCAAAGAGTAATTACCGGTCGAAGTTGCAAGTTGGTCGAAAATTACTGCGTACGATGAAGGAACTGAGTTTGGAACCAGATTTGATGGTCTTGAACTGGTACATAAATGTCTGTGCTTCTGGTAGTGTTGGTAGTGAAGAGTCACGCCAAGAATGTTGGAAAGATGCAAAAGCTACATTGATTATTTTGAGAGAAAGGAAGAGGGGTCCTAATTCACAAACATACAATTCGCTATTGTATGCCTGTCACAACCTATTCCAAGACCCAGCACAGAGTAAACATGAAATGAAATGGATATTTGATCAATGCAAAGAGGATGGATTGTTCGACCGCCGATTTGCCAAAACACTAAAAAAGCTACTGCCCCGAAGGGAGTACGAAGAATGGACAAATTTGAATGCTACGTGGGAGAGTTCCAAGATACGAACTATTCCGGACGATTGACATGTGCAAACGAGGCAGGAGACATCTTTTGGTTTACTGGTCGTGTGGAGAAATAGCGTTTTACACAAAATGTGTCATAATTCATACCGTACTAGAGAGATGGTATGCAGTAAGTAATAAAGTACTAGGTACCTGTATTACTACACAGTAGTACACGTAGTAGTATAATAATACTTTACAGTTAGTGCTGAAGAATGGATTGCAGAAGAAGATACTATGTAGTCTACAATGTTCGGGGGGAGGTTGATCTGGCAGCCTCGCGCGAGACTGGTAGGTACTCCAACCGCACTATCACGTAAAACGCGCAAGGGTCGAAATGACGACAACAACGACATCATCATGCTCAACCAACCTCGCTGGTGTTCTACGACGTACAAAAAAGCTGAATCGATAGGATCATTGGTCTTGCTTCCAGCTGCGACTAGTGCTGCTCAACTCTCGAAACGACGGAACTTCGATGCAAGCACAATACTTGCTTTTCCCCGAATAATCCTGCGACTAGTCCAACAATACTGTTCCTCCATTTCTCACTGTGAAATCGCGTCGGACTCACAGTCAATTGGACTACCTCGAGTATATTAGGTATGTTCTTTGGTATGCAGGATATTTTATCGATCTTTAAAAGGTATGAAAGGAGCGCGAAGACCTCTCAACCGTGCCACGTCACCATCATCAAAAAAGAATTTCCAGAAAGGATTCTATTCGGTTCTTTGTTTATTACGCACCTGCCCGGAAGTTCTGCTCACCTGCCTTGCTCATTGTTTACCCCCAAGAGTGTCTATTGTAGACTTTTTAGGATCGTCTACTAGCTCATCCATCATTTGCTCTGTACGACGGTAGCAAGCTACCTAGTATTCATCGAGTGACGAGGAGCTGCTACACTGAACATGGAGGAAAGTACAGCAAGCCAAGGTCACCCGAATGGCCCAAATCAATCATTTTCCAGTCCCAACAATATAAGCAGAACCTCCAGTACCAAGAACGTACCACAAACACCAACGAGAAGCTTGAGAAGTAGCGGGACGGTCGATGGTGGCCCTCAGTCGCCGCGATCCACTACCACCACGACACGGAGAAGAAAGAAACAATACGCCGTCTCGACGCGATGGGAGCAAGAAGTTGCTGAAAATGGTCCTATCAAAGATTTTCATCGCTTCTTTTGCTGTTGTGCGCGACGATTAGGGAACATGTTTGTTCTTTGCGAACGAGCGGATGGTTCTCCTGTCGTCATTGCTGGTCCGTGCTGGCCGTTCTGTATGTTTGTGACGTTGCCACTAATTTTGGCAGTGTCGGGCGCTGTGGCGTATTTCATGATAATTTCGAACGAATCGCCTTTACCGCTTTGGGTGGCATATATTTACTTTCCAGTTCTTGGTTTTGTGCTGGCCTCCTTATTTTGCGTGAGCTGTCAAGATCCAGGTTTGATGGAGAGGGTGACGGATGAAGAAGCGGGTGAAGGTGGTTGGTTCTGGAACGAGCAAGTAGGGAGCTTTCGACCACCAGGAGCGTTGTATTGTCGAGAGTGCGGAGTCTTAATTCAAGACTATGATCACTTATGTCCTTGGACTGGAACTGGAATCGGAAGAGGAAACATGATGGCTTTCAAATTATTCGTGGTCGGGGTCAACGTTTTGTGTTACTTTAGTATCATCCTCGTTATTGTTGCTCTGCTGAGAGGCTTGAGGTATTAAACACAATTCTTCAGCAGCAAATTACGAGTTTGGCAGATAAAATAATTTCTGCGTTCACTCTTGACTCTGAAGAATGAAAAAGTTGCTTGCTTGGAATTATCACAGTCGAAATAGGAACCATGAAGGATTATTAAAATTAACTGTAAGTCTCATGCTATTTTGAACAGCTTTTGTGTAGCGTTACTAGCTACTACCGGTAGAGTGATTCGACAAACGAATTGCATCGTCATACAGTAAATACGTCATATCAAATCATGAAACATCGAACCCCGAACAGGCTAAAGGGTTTCGTTCCGACGCGCGCTAGAATGTCGAAGTGAGAACAATGCCAGCCAAAGGTCAAAATTCATTTTATCTTGACTGACTGTGAATTTTTGTCAAAAAAATTTAAATGCTACTCTACGTAGTACTACATACGAAGTACATCGTACACTAACAGTGAGTACGTCGTAAGCAAAATAAAGACCTCGTCAGTCACCTCATCATCGAGGTTTCGTTTTACTACTATTACGTACTACGTAATATTTGTGAAGCCACTCACGTCTCTCGTTGGGACAGTTCCATCATCGGGCGCCGATGGCTTTTTCCATTTCTTCGAAAACACTCTTTCATAAAAAAGAGCCGAGAAAGTGTTTGTTCTCGATCAATTTGGCGGCGCAACCTTCCTTCGTCACACAACTTCTTCTTTTTTGGAGGTCATTTCAACCCATCGTTTCAGAACTCACAGTCAGAACCCATCATATCATATCCTAGTGTTACTTCCATCATGTCTTTTAATTCTGAGAAACTGTCTTGTGCTGCTAATCCCATGGACGGCGACTTTGATTCTAACCCTCAAAATTCGTCGGAGCAGCTCGACAAAGTCACTATCGTCGGGTCAGGAGCTTGGGGCAGCTCTATTGCTACAAAGATTGGCCGCAACTGTGCTCGGCTCCCCTTCTTTGAGGAAAAAGTATCTATGTGGGTGTACGAAGAAATGGTGGACGTGGAAGGAAGCGTCGAGAAGATGAAGTTGACGGAAGTCATCAACACAAGGCACGAAAACGTCAAGTATCTGCCAGGCATTACCCTGCCGGAAAACGTCGTAGCTGTGCCAGACTTGGCAGAAGCGTGCCGAGACGCTACTCTACTCATCTTCGTATTGCCGCATCAATTTTTGCCGAGACTACTCCCCATCATTCGAGAGGCAGCCCACCCATCTTGTCGAGGTGTTAGTCTCATCAAGGGTATCGGTGAGTGGGAATTCGTCGTAGAGTGACTATGAAGATATTGTCAATGCTTGTTCGTCTTACATTTCTGAAACAATTTTTTTTGTGCTTTTCTTCCAACAGACTTTTGCAAGGAGAAAGGCACTCCTATCCTAATCTCTCAAGGTATTGCTGAAGCTATGGGTGATGGATTTGAATGTGGAGTCTTGATGGGTGCCAATGTTGCATCCGAGGTCGCCGAAGGACAGATGTGCGAGTCAACCTTGGCCTCCAATTTTGGACCACCCGCCGATGAAATCACACGTCGTCTTTTTGACTCTCCACCTCACTTTCGAGTGCAACACATTACAGATGTGCAAGGAGCGGAAGTCTGTGGGGCACTCAAGAATGTTATCGCCCTCGGTGCCGGCTTCGTGGACGGCGTTGGCTTGGGAAGCAATACGAAAGCGGCTCTAATGAGAGTAGGTTTGAAGGAAATGGCCAAATTTTGTCACATGTTTTTCGATGGAATCAGAGACGACACTTTTATGGAAAGTTGCGGCATGGCGGACCTCATCACTACATGTTTCGGAGGGCGCAACCGAAAATGTGCCGAGGCCTTTGCAAAACAACAAATGAAGGACATCAAGGAAGGTCGAGTCATCGCCTACGATCTCAAGCAGAGTGAGGCTCTTTGGACGAAGATTGAAGCCGACCTCTTAAATGGACAGAAATTGCAAGGAACGATCACCTCCAAGGATGTATATAATCTTATTTGTGCGAGAAACGTCACGGCAGATTTTCCTTTGATCAAGAAGATTTACGACATTGCCTACGGTGGCCATCCAGTTGAAGAAATCGTTCTTGGGATTTCAACAGTTCCTACTCCTTCTCCCTACGACGCTGTGCACTTCACTCATGCTTCCCATCTGTGATGGAGAGTGACCGCGATTGTATCAAATAATTCTTATAAAAACGGGGAGATCGGAAGCACCTACAGACATCCACTCGTTTTCTTGGATAGCTTGTTTACGAACCATGAACAATCCTTCTCACTTCTCACGGAAGGTAAGGTTGTCGTTCTGGTGTTGTGTTGTTCCGAAGCCCGCTGAACGCAAAGCTCAATCACTATGGGATGAGCACACGTTTTCTTTACATGTTCGTTCCTCCATTTGTTTCTCAAGGCGGTATAGGCAGCTACGAAAGGTGTGCGCTTCTTTATGTGTTGTACATGTTTTGATGTGTCGTTCCTCGCATCGCCAGCACCGCAATGTTCTTATAATCTATAAACTACTACGTTATTTATTAATTCTTTTTTAAGAATCGATAAAACTATTTTTAAGCTGCAAGAGATTTGGTACTGAAACGGATATGGAGTGCTGAATGCCAAACGTTTTTTGATATCCCTGCAAAGGATTGCATCTAGTCTGAATAGAAGAAGCAACAAGAGAGTGAGAAATGATACCTTCCGTGAAACAAAACAATCGCAGCAATTATTCAGCAGAAACATCCAACTTACTGTAGACCTGTAGAGAAAATGAAGTAAAAAGGTGGATCCAGGATGAAAAAGAGGTGAGACAAAGCTGTCGACGATATCGATCTTCGAGTCGTTCAAGACGAAACGTACCATGTATTTTGGTGTGGAACTGAATTTTTTGTATCCCTTAATGACCTTGTTGACCGATTCCAAAAAGTCCTTTTCACTAACACTCTTTCGGCGTGCTCGAATGGCGAACATTCCTGCTTCCGTACAAACAGAGTGTAATTCTGCTCCAGTTGTGTTGGGACACAGCCGAGCAATTAATTCAAATCGAATGTCCCTATCGCAGTTCATTCTCTTAGAGTGAATTTTCAAGATGTGACCGCGCCCCTCCAAATCTGGAAGTCCAAACTCGACCTTTCGGTCCAAACGTCCTGGACGTAACAGCGCTGGGTCCAACGTATCTGGACGATTAGTTGCCATCAACACCTTAATGTTTCCACGTGCATCAAAACCATCTAACTCGGTGACGATTTGAAGCATAGTTCGTTGGACTTCGTTGTCGCTTCCATTATCATCCGATCCCGAACGGGCGCCGCCAATAGCATCTACTTCATCGAAGAACACAATACATGCACGCTTAGACCGAGCCATGGTAAACAACTCTCGGACCATTCTAGCACCCTCTCCGACATACTTCTGCACCAATTCGGATCCAATGACGCGAATAAAGCAAGCATCGGTTCTGTTGGCCACCGCCCGTGCAGTGAGGGTCTTTCCTGTTCCAGGTGGCCCGTAAAGCAAGATTCCTTTGGGCGGTTCAATGCCAAGTGTGACGAATCGCTCTGGATGCAACAACGGCGTTTCCAAAACCTCTCTCAATTTCTCCATGGCATCTTTGGCTCCACCAACATCATCATAGGTTACATCTGGTTTGTCTTCTACAGTCATCAGACTGACTGTCGGATCAATTTTGGGAGGAAGCGGGATTTGAATTGAATACTTGGACCGATCAACGCCTACTCTCATCCCCTCCTCGATATCGGTCGGTGCTACCTTTTCTCCAAGTCCGACCACGAATTTGGCAATTTGTTTGACGTTGATTACATATTTATTACCGGCAGCGTTGGACGAGTTGGCGGAATTTCCGCCGCCGCTGGTGGCATCGGATTCCCCGGCAATAATTTTGGTACAACGCGCCACCTGGAGTGGGGCCTCTTCAGACATCATTTGTTTATCGCCAACGAGATCCCACATAGAGGGAGGAGAGAGTCCTGTATCGCTCTCTTTGATTCCAATCAAGTCCTTGACAGTTTGCTGGTGGGTTTTGATTTCTTCCTCCAATGTCTTGATAGCGGTGCTGTAGGGACCGAGTCCGTAGGATTTCAACAGAGCAATGTCACCCTCGTCCAGTGGAGGTGGGGCATCCTCCTTCTCCTCCTAAAGGGATCGATGATTAAAAAGACGACAAGCAACATGTTAGCAATTATCAGTGCAGATGATGACAACAACAACAAAAACAACATGTTACTCGCCTCATCGTAGTCCCCGCGATTGGTCGTTTGACATTCACCGGCACTCATGATCCCTTTCTGGTAATGATCTTCGTTACTGTTACAAGTGCAACAATTGTAGGAGTGGATGTTGATGAGTGTTTTTAGCTCTGGATAGGTAGAGTCGATGAATCTGGACTCTGATTTCTGATGGAAAGGAAGAGGAAGTGCTTCGGCTATGTAGTAGTCTGTATTGTAATAACTGTAAATAGAATAATCGTACTGTAGTGATAGCTGCAGTTGTTTGTTTTCCGTAGATAAATAAATTCGAAGTACGACGAAGGACAACGATCTTGACAAGTCAAAGCGATGACGGACAGAAAGAATTTGCACACGCGCGCTAGACTTGTAACGTAATTCGTACTACGGTAAGATCAATTTTTCTCCATACGATCGTACCCGTACTGTCTTCAGTCGTCGATTCGCCCTGCTGGTATCCTAGTCTACCGTAGTCAGAGATACCTTATTCTTTATCCATCGACCACTGATATACGTCGTAGCTACCTTACCGATGCATAGCAGCAATCGTACGACTGATATTCGCTCAAACCCAAACGACTCGTTCTTCGAGGTCGTCAAGGGAAATATCCAGCAACCCAAGAATGACATTTGGATTGGATGCAAAATATTGGTTTAGATTGTGGAGCGCTTCGTCCATTTGGTTTCGGACCTGCTCACACAAATTGGCAGACATGATCTCGGTAAATTTGTCACCGAATCCATCCACGATCTTGTTCAGCAACCAATCGGCACCTGTGTCTTGAACACGCAAATGCACCTTTTCAATCGACACATCCAGTTCGGAGAGCTGCAAAATGGGCACTCCAACTTCTTGTCCAGCCTTTCCTATAAATTCCTTAAGACATTCAACGCGGAATTTGACTGAAACGTTCTTCACTAAGACACTGCCTGTGCCTTCGAACACCGGATCAAAGATGGTTCTCTTTGATTCATGCTTTTCAATTCGAAACTGGAAGTTCTCGAGGTTGAACGTCAACTTCTTGATCTCCAGGTAAAGAACTGTAGGGTCGGATCGGGGATTAAAACGCCGGATGGTCGCTTCTAGCATATCATTTGGTGCTAAGTCCATGAATGTCGGAGAAGCTCTAAAATGGTTCGACGGGGAAAAGTCGACCTTGCTTTCCTTTTCGATATTCTCTCCACCATTTTCATCGCGCTGCTTTTGAAGCTGAATTTGGTAGGATACATCACGGATAGCAATTTCTAAAAGTTCGTCGTCGTCGATCTCGAGATTTCTCCACAAATCGATAGCACAGTTCAGAACCGACGATATTGGAAGTCCCTGAAGCGCCGCAGCAGCACGTTTGTCTGAAGCAGGATGCTTCACTCCGCCTATGCCAACCTGCCAGCAGCCAAATCTCTGCGCGTTGAGAATAATTTCACGAATGTCATCAAGTATAGATGATTCTGCAACAACCCCGTGGGTCATCTTCGAGCCGATTGGCGAACTAGTGTTCGTGGATGAAAATGATCCAACAACGTCGCTGTCATCGCCCTCCATCATAGGAAAGAATATGGTGTCTCCACCCATCACTGATTGAAGATGCAGTCAAAGAGAGAGAGAGCCGAGAAGTGGAAGAAAAAAATTTCAGAAATCGGAACCAAGTCACAATCCGCTTGTTTCTACGTATTGGCTCTTACCCTGGCATGTCAAGTTTTCTCGCTGGATTCGTGTGATCGCAACACGTGAGATGAAGTCCAGTACTCCTGGACAAGATTTCTAATAGCACACTTACCTTGATAACCAAATCTTTCAACCGCAAATGCCCTCCATCAGACGCTCTGCACGTAAGAGTCCATCCTTCGGGGAGATCTCGTTTCTCTACAGGAATTGAAAGTTTTGGGATGTAATCCAAGAATCGTTCAATTGCTATTGTGGCTTTCTCCTTGACGAATTGCCGTAACAGACCATCGTCTTCTAGAGCCTCTGATGCCTCTTTGACAAATTCGTCAATATTCAGTTCATCTACGAGGTTTAGAATATCATCATCGATGCTAAAGGAACAGATGCCAAGTGAGAAACAATTTTTTGGGGGGAAGTGATCTATGTGCTTCGTATGCTCACCTTGGGTAGTACGGGAGAACAAGCATAGTCTCCTTGACATCTCGAGAAAAAGATTGAAGCGCCAAGATAAGTTTCATATCTATTTCATGCACAATCTTGATGGCTTCATCTTCCATTAAAAAGTCGAGCCAGTCTTTTGTTAGGTCACCATTGTAAATCTTGTGAAATTGGACAACACACAGTGAAAATAGGCTCGAAAGGGGAGAAAGAAAGTCCTTGGCACTATCCGGTAGTGTCGAGACAGCCCAAGAGAATTCTTCGTCCGCTGCATCAAGTAGGGGGATCCAAAATTTTCCAGCGATCGTGAAATCCTTCAACATTCGTAGCTGCCGCAAGCTTTGGATGTTGGACGAATGAATTGTGAGCATCCGAGAGGCCGACCCCTGATTCGAAAATACTCGAACAAGGATTCGTTCAAGAAAGTCCAGGAAAGAATCGTTAAGAAAAAGTCTCAAGATTGCCTTCCTAGGAGCAGCCATCATCTGAATAAACATGAGAAATCTAGCAACTTTTTCGTTGTTTCGAGCCGCCGCGCCTTTGCTTTGTGCGTTGGCGGAAGCGAAATGGTTGTAGATGAACAAGCCGGTCTTGTGGTAATGTTCTCTACTACTTTCATCAATGATTTTTGCTCTAGAGAGGGCGTACTCAATTTGCTCTGCGCAACGGCCCCAGTCACCTTGCTCGATAGCTTGTAGAAGCGCTTCGTCTTGTACGACTATATCAACGAAACGTAATAGCCTTACTTTTGCACGTCTACCTTGCTTCTCCATTCTCTCTGTCCAGAGTTGCAGTCAGTAGTCGTTAGTTTTATCCATCGAAAAGTCGAAGCGGGTCCAAGAATGGAAACGTACCTGCGATTCCCTCTCCGATTCGTGTCAATCTTTCTTTCACAGGACCGAATACAGATACGATTTCGTCCCAAGCACGTCTCCAAACAACCAGAGATTCTGGATTCATGTTTTTCTTTTGGACCTTTATAATGGTCTTGACGAACAAGAGAAATTCGTAGCAGATAGAAAGACCCAATTTGAAATCAGGTTCGTCTACTGAGGCAGCCTGAGCGATTGTGATCGTTCTCATCAATATTCGGATGACTGCAAACGCTTGCTTGTACGTCTGATCAAATCCAAGCTCACGCCTCGGTCCACATTCGACCTCAATACACTCAGAATTGTTCGTGTTTTCCATATTCAGTGGAGTATCTCCGAATTGCTCTCCACGAAATATGCCAAACATGTTGTCCATAAGCCAGAATCCCGAGTCCGGCTTTTCCAATGGCGCTTGTCGCGAGGGTGCGGGGATTTTGGACGAAGTCATTGAGCTACTTTCTGTGGTGCTAATCAAAACATGTGTATCAAGATTTCGTTTGTGTGATGACTCGCTTTTCTCCGGACCATCCAATTGGTCGAGAAAAGTGATAAAAGATTGGATGAAGGCATTCATTCCTTCGTCAAATTCGTCATCCTCATCAATAGCCCGAAGAAAACTTTTCCAAATGGTTACAAAATGTTTTGAGAACTTTGCCATCAGCTTACTCTCATCAAAGTCGTCAAGATCTTCGTTATCGCCTTCCGACAAAAACTCCCGATAGAAATCCAGTTGCAATTGATACAGGGCTGCCTCTCGAATATGCTCAACAATGGGAATGAACTGAGCACTTTCACAGACCAAAATATCAGATCGGTTCAGCTCCAAGACGTCCCGAAAGTGGCGCCCCTCGTCCTTGATCGAGACAAAATAGCGGCCAGATCGAAAATCAGGACCCCCGTTCGTGTAAGCAACGACTGTTCCACGACCAACGGTTGTGTCAACATCAAATCCCACAGCAGCTTCCACAGTTGAGTGTATTGCATCCCTTCTGAGATAAGCACAGGCACTCCCAGGTCCACGACGTTGCCAAAGACATCGAACGATGTGACAGTCATCCTCCACTCGCCACCCTACTAGTACACCAATACCAAATGATGTGGAAATGCAAGATCCGAGGGGCAACTTCGAATGTCTGGGCATAAAGTGGGGGCCCCACTCATCCATCACTCGAAGAGTGAGTACTGCGAATTCTCCGTCCCTCAAAAAACACTTGTCTAGCTTCACCGTAATCGAAAGACAATTTGTGGTTCTCGCCCCACTCCGAGGCATCTGATTCTTTTTGTAGATGCACAAGCGCTTGCTGGAAACGACTGTTCCCATCTGAAAACTTGACGATTGCTGCCACTTTCTGATGTGGGCAGCTTGTATCGGGAAAATTGGTACCACAATTTTTGTCCCGGGTAATAAGAGCGGCCGCTTGGGGTTTGCTGTCTTCGATGTGTTGGGTTTAATGATAACCTGTTTAGAATCGGCACCAATGCATATCATTTCAATCGATTGCTTATTGACGTTACTTGACCTCCTCTCTGTAGCTTGATTTATCTGTCTATAGGGCATTCCAGATGCTTCTAATGACGAGTTGTTCTCGTTTTCTGGGTCTTCACCTGTTGGCATGCGATTGTTGATATCAATGCCACGGAAGTGAGTCAACGAATTGCTGGAATCCTCGTCAAACGTTTTCAAATCGGACCTCGAGTCAAGAAGATCAAGATTTTGGTAGTCTAGTGTTTCGATTGATCCAGCGGAAACGATTGCTGCAGATGCGGATGTCCACATAGTATGAACTGGAATACTTATTGGGTTGGGCCGATCGGGCAGCGTCCACGGTGACAACTCATTGTTTTCATTATCCTTTCGTTCATGCTCTTGAAACGATGACCGTACAGCCGAATCTTCGCGGCCCATACCTTCCAACTCTTTCGTAGCAGCAAGGTGACTTTCGACTCGATCCTTAAATGTACTGATTTTATCTGCTGTGTCGTGGGAAGTCATTACTTTTTGAACGGCAGCAGAACCCAGAAGTTTGATACCTATTTCTGCACCAACGTCCATCCAATTCATATCACCTCCTGTATCTGAGCCTGAACAAGCAGATTTTTCGAGAGAGCCTGCGGTAGAGTTCTTATCACCTTCAATCGACTCGTCCTCGTCTTCATAAGATTGTAGTATATTGTCAAGTCGGGGAGAGAAAGCATTGTCAGGGTTTGAAGTCGCTGAACGGTGTTCGCCCAAGATTTTTTCCTCCAAATCTTCATGCATCGAGTCAGATGAAGAAGAACGATTTCTAAGTATGGAAAGCGACGATTCATCCGTTGAACAGCGCTTCCGTCTTGAATGCCTGATCTTTTCGTCCTTTACCGACGTGGCATCAATATCGACATCTCGTGACGTCTTGAAAACAGCTTTCCTTAACTTGTCGTATTGATTCTGTACGAAATCCTCCTTCAAAACCAAATAGCAAAAATCAATTGCAGCGACATGCTCGGCAGTGTCTCGTCCCCATTCCTTTCTTTCCAAGATTAGCGGGTCGGTACAATGCTCCGGTCCAATTTGCTTCACGGTGGGAGGAGGCATTTTCCACAAAAAGTGCCCTCTTTGGCTACTTTGTGCCGTGTTAGCTGGATGAACCAGCTCAAACTCATTCTTGTTCCACTCCCGTCCGTGATACCGCTTACCAAATAGCAAGATCTGGTCGGCCCAACTAGCGGTGTGGACGAAGGATGAAAACGCTTTTCGAATCGGTGTTGGTACCAACTTTGATAGCTCCTCCCAATCCACCAAGATCGAGAGCATCAGCATCCCAATAAGATATGTGCATTTCAATGCCCACACACTGCAAACAACCACAGTTGCGGTGGTACCGCACAGGAACAAAATCGATATTCCACCAAAGGCGACTACGAAACGCTCGATTGATGGTTTCACATTCCAAAAAAGAAATCGATAGAACGTTTTGAAAACTACAGGAATATCTCTCAGTGAATTGGAATGAACCAGGGTATGCCGAATAGAATAAATGAAGCCTTGCAGTCGTCTCCAGTTTCGGAGACTGAGTAACGGTCGAAGCTGCATTGCGTTATCATTTCCAGAGTTATTGGTTGTGTCCGTTCCGCTGCAAGCAAGTTGGTAGCGAAATCGATGATCGGAATTCAAGAGTGACGTAATGGCATTCCCGATTTCGTCGTCTGCTTGTGTTTGTTGTTGCTGTTGTCGGTGGTGATCAGGGAGCTCTTCCAAAAAGTCTCGAAACGACTCAATCAATTGCTGATGTTTTTTTCGCTTTTTTATCCCCTTGCTTTTTACTGTTGTTGGAGTAGAGAGCACAGTAAAACTTTCGCGGCGCTGCAGAGAAGCTGATGACGATGATGGTGTCCAAGAGGGATTCTGTTCAAGGTCGGAACGCCGACGACGAGCCGACGAGGAATGTGTAGAACTACTGACGAAGTCCGTCGGCATTGATCCTGACTGTGAACTGTTCATCTTGTAGTGATGTAGGGGCCACTTTGAATCAGCTTGAGAAGCCTCTCGAACTTCTGGGCTGTTGGAAACAATTGTCGGGATAGGATGCAGTGCCTAACTTGCTGTCAAAATACACTACTACCGGAGTAGCGACTTAACTGTAGTTCTACGATATATAGTAGTAGAGGTGTGTGTTCTGAGACTTCAGTAGTCTACTTCACTCTCTTCATCATCCCTTCATCAAAAAAAGTTAGCCATCGTCTTGTGTGGGAAAACGGAAAGCTCCCAACTCCCAACGTTCAAAAAGTGTGGTGCCAATGGCGGTAAACGGCCGTTATGACGTCAACAAACTACTACAGTACGAAGTACCGTACATCTTTAGAACATGCAAGCGTACCTGCTATCATAGCTACCGTAGAACTACTACGACGCTTAAGTACCGGTATGAATCTTCAACGCTGCCGGTAGCTACCGTAGGTCGTAGTACCGTTAGTACGGTACGTTAGTAGAGTACCTGGTACGGTAGCCCGTGGTAGCCTCTTCCAATTACCTACTACCTACGACTACCGGTAGTAGCTAGCTACCGTAGGTACTACAGTATTTTGGAAGTACCAGACTACCGGTAGGTACTACGGTAGGTAGACTAGGTACCGGACCGTACTTGTCTACCGGATGTATTACGAGTACCTATGCCCACCGATACCAGGTACCAGGTACGGTAACTAAGGGGTACCGTACTGCTCTACCGGTAGACTACTATCGGTAGTTGCCTCCCGTGTGGAATCACTTAAGTTATTCGCCGTCAAAGTACTTCGTCGTTCTGCGCCGGCTTTTTAAATTTTCCAACGGAACTAAATTGCTCGCAACGGGACCAAAGAAACGTTACGCGCCTGCACAGACAATGATGCCACTCAACACAAAACAGAAAAACAACATCCTACTTCTCTCTTCCCTCCATCATCGACAAAATTTTCGTCATCTCGTCTCCAATGACAACAAATAGTACAGTATTTACAGTCCTTTTTACGTGCCATACCCAACCTCGCTCATGAACAGCTTCATCAGTTAGCTTCATCTCAACCGACCTCCACAACAATCCCATCACTAACAACGAGAACAACATCATCCACCGCATCATCAACAATCATAACGATATCACCATGGACAACAACATTCGCATCAATCAATACGACTCCATGTCCTCGACAGGCCCTGAAACCCTTTCTCCCGGCTCTCCGGCCCTCCCGTCCATGCAGTTTACTTCTCCCATGCCTCGTCCAATGTG
Source organism: Nitzschia inconspicua (assembly GCA_019154785.2). Lineage (NCBI taxonomy): Eukaryota > Bacillariophyta > Bacillariophyceae > Bacillariales > Bacillariaceae > Nitzschia > Nitzschia inconspicua. The sequence goes on from JAGRRH010000020.1 coordinate 1,621,470, forward strand.
CGATGCTGGGGGCACTGGCGCAGCCCCCCCTGCTACAGCCAATCATTCTCCAGCTTATGTACACAACAGTCCAGCTACTGGTCTTGACATTGCCAAATCTCAGATCGCCCCTTCCCCCGACGCTCTGGCAGCCGATGTTGTTACCCAAGACCCAATAGTTGCAGCATACAACCATTACACTGCGGATCAGCTTGCAGTCATTGAATCCATTGCAATGGAGGCATCCTCCATGTTTTGCGTTGGGGCTACCTTCACTTCCTCTGGAGAACTCAGAGACTCGGTCAGGAAATTTGCGCACAAGAAGGGATTCTCTGTAACCTCAAGCGGCACCAGGTTCAGCTGTAGCCGATGTGCGGCGGCTCCATCCTACATTGCCAGAAGGCTCAAGAAGCAACAGCAAATCCCTCCTGGAAAGAGGAGGAAGAGAAACACCACCAGAGTTGGCTGCAGTTTCCAGATCTCCTACACACATTTCAACCGCAACGAAAAGAGAGCAGACCAACCGATCAGAATCAATGCCTCCACTTGTTACCATCACAGCAATGGGTGCTTCCCCAGCAGCAGTCAACTCGCCATTGAGAAGAGAAAGGCAGGGGCTATCACTGCTGCTGTTAATGAATCAACAATTAAATCGATCCTCGCAGTCATGGCAACTGGGCAGAGAATCCCAGTTGAAATGCTAAGGCGCTTGGTCAGGCCCCTTTATCCACCTGGCACATCGTTGGACTCCCAGCTTCTTTTCAATATCCGGTTGAAGATCAAGCGGATGTTGGCCAAGGGAGACATTGACCTTACTTCCCACACAGTAACTGAAGAAGATGAAGCCCATCTGCTGTCAAACACAGAGGATTTGGACTACAAGCAATCCCCGGATTTCTTGACAGAAGCATTCCTTCAGTTCCGGGAGTTGCTGCAGGAGTCACTGGGAGACCAGAATGATGTGCAGAGGATGATCCATTACCTAGAAAAAATGGTTAAGTGTGATCCCACTTTTGACTACAGGATTGGAAGATCCGCTGACAGGACAGTCACTGGGTTTGTGTGGCAAACTGGAGTAATGAGGAGAGACTTTGAGCTGTACGGTGATGTTCTTTTTGTTGATTGCATGGGAAAGTCAATCAACATCCTGTCCTGCCTGCAGAAACCTGACCAGGAGATATCGCAACATTTGTATGACTATGGTACAAGCCCATGAGACAGGGCTGATAATGATAAGTCAACTAAAAAAAATGTTGCGTGTCGATCTTCCAACTCTAGTATTACGGTAACAATATTACGTGTAAAAATCGAACTTCGTGCTTGTACTGTACGTATTTTGATAAACCGGGGACAATTAGAATACTCTAATAAAGTATGAAATTGTTCATGGAAAAATACGTAGGGTGCTACTACGAAAGCTCTAGTAGTAGGTATGATAACTGCATGTCGGCGCTGACTTGGAGATGTGGAGAAAAAAAATAACGCTGAAGACGATAAATACGTATTGTGATAAACGGCGACAATTAGAATACTCTATACAGTACTTGAAGTATGAAATTGTTCATGGAAAAATATACCGTGCTACTACGTACAGGTACGCTAGTAGGTAGGTACCGGTTGTAGAAATCACTGATGTGACAAAATATCGGGGAGACCAGACAGACGCACATGATGGAAATTCTAATATTAGTGACCGGATATAACATAAATTACTTAGGGAAAGGGCCTGGGGGTGCTGGCTCGTTCGGATGACACCGTCTCGACGAATCAGATCTCGGTATTTGGCCGGCGAAGACCGACGGAGAACTTTGCCGGCGGAGAACTTAACGGCTCCCCTCCCGTGTTCACAGTCAATGTTCGAACGTACCTCTCGTATGAGATGTTGTGTCTTTCCGTTGTTCGTTCGAGACATCATCACGCGATCATCGTGCGTATCTTTCTTGTGACTTCCATTGTTTCTTCTTCGGCGAGTTTTCATGGAAGGAGCCACTCTCTGTGTTTCTGATACTAGAGAATAGGAATGGGAGCGAGCAAATGGGCAATGCCCATTGGTCAAGGGTATTCAACTCGGAAAAGCTTTCTAGTGTATTGAAAAGTGTAACTATGTCGTCAACGACTCTTCCTACTGGGAGTGCTGATGATGATCGGAACAAAAGAATTGTGTTGGATGTTCCGACAGGCGAATCACTTTCAACATGTCCCATTTGCTACGAGTTATTCTATGGATCGTCCTCTCCCAATGCTGATTTTCGTGTTGGTGTACCTCTAGGCACATCAACCGACGAAATGTGCCATCCAAAAGAGTGTTTCCGCATTCCAAACTGTGAGCATGAATTCTGTAGGGAGTGCCTGGCACTACATTGCCAACATTCTATTTCGATCCGAAAGGTACCCATTGAATGCCCAGCAAAAGCATCTGAACAGTGTGAAGAAACACTGCCGGTCTCGCTCATTCAAGCTTTGTTGCACCAACATAAGCATCAAGAATCTTCGCTAGCACCACCGGATACAGAATCTGGAGGTTCGGATACCTGTAGCGAAGAAGCTCCTTCTTCGTCCGGAACTTTGCATACCGTCACGTCATCGCTTACGAACCGCTACGGATCTTTGGATGAAGCATGTGAGGCCAGGAAATGCAACAGCTTGAATTTTGAATCTGAACAAGAAATGCACTGGCGGGAATTCCAAAGGCTGCATCGCCTTTTCATGGATAAGAACCTGACTCCTTGTACACGCTGCCAAGAACCAGTGACAGTGCTTTCCTCGAGCGAAGCTCTAGAACAGGAAAATACTGTACAAGTTCGTTCGAACAGAGACCTGCGACTAAAAAGCCAATCCAGTTTTGAACCCATCACGTGTCTCGAGTGCGGACATTCTTTTTGTCAAGTCCACGGAGATGCCCATCCTGGTATGAGCTGCGATGAGTATCTCCAACTGAAAATTCGTCCCGACGAGCAAGTCCAAAAGAGCGAACGAGTGATTCGGCAGTATTGCAAACCCTGTAGTCACTGCGAGGCTCCAATCTACAAAGCTTCGGGTTGCGATCACATCATCTGTCCTTCTTGCAACAACGACATGTGCTTCAAATGTGGAACCCATCGTTTCCTGGATGGTGAGTCCATGGTTCGCAACTGCCAAAAATGCAATCAATCTTTCATTGATCATAGGTATATTGGGCTTTATCGCTTGTTGATTTGTCTCGCTATGCCGCTTTATTTGCCATTCTACGTTTTGCATGTGGTGGTGGTGGGCGCCTTAGCATTGATTTCATGTGGATGCTTTTGCTGTCTTTGTTGTGGAATTCAAAAGAAGACTCGCATCAACGACAAGCGCGAAGAATGCAGAGATTGCGAACCTTGTTTGCAAAGATGGGAGGACCAATATGATTTTCATCCCCGAATAGGTACCCAGACTGTACTGAGTATGGTGTTCCTCCCATTCATTGATTTGTTCAATCAGTGCGGAATCTCTTGTTGCACACGCATTTCCAGGCCAACGAATGACTTTGAAGGCAACGATGTGCTGGAAAGCGACGAAGAGCACCGAATACAACCGACCCTAACTATGTCAACGATTGGAGATGTGGACGGTTGAAGTAACGAGTGATTTGGGTTCTGCGGTTGTAAAGATATGATAACCCTGCTAGGATCTCCATTCTCTTTCTTAACATTGTTAAGAAAACTCTTTCTTAACATTGTTAAGAAAACTCTTTCTTAACATTGTTAAGAAAGGATATTGACTTTAAAATTGTTATTTTTTCTTCCTACTCTAATATTTGACCACAAATCACAATGAAACTTATCAAAAGATATTTCTTCTGGGCTTGCCACAAAAAAGAACGAACCGTGAGGTTTCAAATGGTGGGGAATCATTGCGTCAAGGTTACAGAAGTGGGTTCTCAGTGATCCGAGGCCCGGGTGGTGGCGATCCAAAGATTGTGGCATTCCGCCCGTTTCTGGGAGATCGGGGACTTTGATGGAACATTTTCGGAAAATTGCGTTGGCGATTTTGGTGCAAACCCTTGGGTGGACGCTTCTTTTGAACGTTTTGTTGAATCGATGGTTCTGTGTACTGTCTCCCTTTCGTTGCTGGTGGTGATTTCGACATCCGTTTCTTGTTTTGCTTGAGTGGAGAGGCATCAAGCTGTCGCACCTTGTGAAAATTTTCGGATTGGGCATCTTCGTCACTGACAAATTTCGGCTTATTTAGCATTTTCTTGGAAGAATCTTCACCGAGAGTCTCAGGGGACGGCACGACAATTCGATGCGTGTTCAGCTTTCGTTTTGGTGATCTTGACCTATAATGTTGTCCCCTATCTCTCCCTGGCTGTCTCTTTGGAACTAGCTGAGATTTGTATCTACGCCGTCGGCTCCTGCCAAGTTTTCGCTCTCTCACAGGAGAATGGAGAGAAGGCTCTCTACCATCTGTAGGTTTTGATTCGTCTCCCACTTGACATCTATTTGTAATTGGTTCGGGGTTTCGACTGGTCTGCCTGGAATTGAACTCTTTTGCAGCACCTGCTCTTTTTTGATCAAAATTGGAATTGTTCGGAGACTTGGGAGAGCGACCGGAGGGGTTTGACATACCTTTTTTCCATGTGTGTGGAAGCGATTTCTCGCTCATCTTTTGAATCAATTTCCTCTGCCGTGACGATGGGACATGATCATGGCAATTGTTTGGCAAAGACCTCGGGTTCTCTTGATAGCGTCTGAGAGAGGGCGACCTGAATGGTTCTCTTACTTCAGTTTCTAAAGATGTTGCTTTACGTAAGTACACGGACGGCTCCAAAGACTTTGAAAGACGTTGCCGAGTTTTTGTTGGAGTTTTTGGACTCCCGGGATACCGATGTTTCAAGGGTGAACGAGAACGCATGGATTTGGATTTAGAATCTTGAAGATCTTGCGTCTTCTTCATTTTTCTCATTCGATCTCTAAAATCTTCCACCATTTGCATGTGAGGAAACACCACCGAAACATAATCACAAACTGGGTTGGCAACAGAATACTCAAACAACAGATCTAGAATCGTCCCAGAGTGACAACAATCAAACAACGCCGTAACGACGACATTCTTCGGCGTATTAGAAGCAGCCGAAATATATCGACATCCACAATTTCTCCCGACGTCATGTAGTCGACAGGGACGAGCGCTTCCTGGAAACCATCTGTTTCATCGCAAGATCGTGCCTCGACAGCGATACCATGGCCGGCATAGTGGATGAATACCACATCTCCTTCTTAACACTACATGGAAAAAGTTCGAAACGTTCGCAAAATAATATTTTTCTTCGTAGGCTGGTTGAGGTCGTCACAAGCGACAGGGTCGTCCAAGAGAAGGATAATGTGTTCGTCCTCAAAGCTATGAACTTTCTTGAGGAACGCGATGACATTGCGTGAAGGAAAGGGCTGAAACGGCGGTCCAAAAACGGAATTGCAGATAGGGGCAGTGTCTATGGAAAGGACGAGTAGTGGGGTGTATACCACGGAGAAGCTACCGTGGGAATTTGATTCAAAAAAGGTAAAGCTTTTTTGTATGATAGTAGTAGTAGTACGGTAAGTTGACAGTGAATTTTTGCCGACAAGCTACTACTGGTACCTACTACTGTACGGTAGCTAGGTACTGTAGTCTACTACCTAGCCATGGTAAACCAAAGTGAACCCATGGATTCATCGGCTCAGTTAAATACATACGGAGTATGATACATTCTAGTCAAGGGATGCTACAGGCTGATTGCTTCCTCCAATGCCAATCTTGTCCAAAGCCTTCTCTGCTTGTCTCTGCTTGAGGTAGGTTCGGTACCTCTCCCGGCTTTTTTTCCCTAGCTGTCCAAATTGGTAAGAGTAACTGGCAGCAACAACAAACGCACCAGCAATGAAATTTCCCAAGACAACAGGTACCAAATTCTTGAAGACAATATCACCAAGGCCCAATCCAGTTCCGCCCAGCAATAAGGCACAAGGGAGAATGAACAAATTGGCAATAGAATGCTCCAATCCAATTCCAACAAAAGTACTGATCGGGAACCAACATCCTACCAGCTTTCCACACAAGTCATTAGAGGCACCAGCCATAAAAACTGCCAGAGAAACCATCCAATTACACAAAATTCCCTTGACCATCGTTGGCATGAACCCTCCTGCACACTTGGCAATAGCTGTGCTCTTGATCAAGTTTGCAGTGCCACCACTGAGTAGTCCTACATAGTTGGCTGTCATGGCAAAGAGAGCACATCCAACGATATTTCCGAGGAGTGAAACACTGAGATTTTTGGCCAAGCCTCCATATCCCAACATGCCTTCCCATTTGGCTGCAGTACAGGTGGCACTGTTTCCAGTGAAAAGTTGCCCTCCAGTCATCACAATCAGAAGCAAGTTGACAGGGAAAAGGGCTGCAAAAGTAAACTTCACAATACCTGGGTTGGAGAAAACCACTCCACTCATGTTTCCTGCCACTGACAAGGCCAACAATCCTCCAAATCCAACATATGCACCACCCAAGATTGACTGATGGAAAATTTTGGCCCAGTGCATGTTAGCATTTGATTTTCCCTTTTCAGCAAACTACGAGTGTTGAGCAAATTATATGGAAAAAAATGCTGTCAGTGCACAGAGAAAAAATAAACGAACCGCATTGATCAAGCAACTAACGCACCGCAATGTAAGCATCTTTTGGTGCTTTCACCAAAGCAGCATAGGTTGTCTTGGAAATATCAAGAGATTGACGCTCAGAACGATCATCACCTGGGATAATTCAAAGTGAAACGCAGGAAAATCAAGGGTTTCAATGAGAAAGCAGAAACCGGAGTACCAGAACAAAGTTACGTATACAGAACTGACGTCGAAGATCATCAATTTTTACTGCGTCCGTTCAGAGACACGATTCAGCATCCGCGCCAACTTCAATCAATTCAATACAACAAACATTTGTTATCTTCAGATAAAGTTCCAGCTTGGAAACAACTCTGCTCCCAATCTTCATCAAGCGATTTTGTCTCTTTCCAACAGCTTCAATGGAAGGACGGATGATTGAAACTCACCGGTCGAAATCATTTTGAGGGTCGAGGACCCGGCATTTCGGATGGTGGAAGGGACAGTTCGCATGGGCTGGATAAACGAGTAAGCGGTCGTCGATCCAGCGGTCGCGGCAGCGACAACCATCAGCATAGATCCTGCAGAAAACTTCATGTTGCTGTATAGGAGATGACGGAAGGTGGGATGACTTCACGAGAGAGAACAATGATCAACTGGTGAATATCGCTCCAAATTTCAAATAATAAGGATTCCTGGTTTCAACTTGAAACTGCTACTACAAATGGATGCCTTGAAAGAGAGGTGATACACCCTTCGTAGAGAACTACCAAGTTCGTATAGCAGTGAGAGGAGAAAAGAAAAGAGGGATAGTTTCTCGGTGGGAAAGCAGGAAAGTGTGATGTCAGAGGGTCTCGTACGTCTTGGAGGTAATTCTCTTCAAAATACTCCGTAGTATTTCTTGCACAATGTTACAACGAGCCGGGCGATAAATTTTCTTGCGTCAGCATAACACGAACTCTAACAGGAAAGTTGTACTCTTCCGGTACGTACCGTACTCCCAGTACCGTAGTACCGTAGTACCGGTAGGTACTGTCGTAAATGCGGTTCGTACTGGTACCTTTGAGTGCGACGTTTATTATTATGCCGCAGGTCAAAATTTTTTTGGACAATTCTCTTCCAAGTCGCGCAGCATGCGCACACTTTTTTGAACGATTATTTTGACCGATTGGACATAAAATTGCTTATTTGATATAAAGAAAAAAAATTTATTTGTGTACTTAATGTCCGGCACTCAATCCCTTAAATCCTTTCGCCCGTCGCTTAAGAAAAGGAGTGTCCGAGCTTAAGAAAAGGTGTGTCCGAGGCTGAGCTGGTGATGTCAAATTAGATCTGTACGAGGTACATTATTTCTTTACGTGTTTGTTTTGCGTACAGGTATGTTACAAGAACAGCAAAGCAGAACACCATGGACGGTGTTGAAAAAAATGACATCGTTTGCTGTACGCTGCAGAAGAAGTCGTAGCTTTTTACCACTGCTCTTTTTAATCAACGACAAAAAAACTTCCACACATCAACACTCCCAAGAAAAAAAACGCAAGCGTTGTTGTTTGCTACTAAAAACTCCTTTGACACTCACTCAAGAGATATCATTACTAACTGTAAGCAGCTGTCTAGTAGCCTCTGACAACGCATACGACGCATGAACATCTTCATATCTAATCGTATGGGTGGGGCACCCCCAACTCTTGCCACCCCAGCCAACAACGTTCCACAAATCCAAAATCCGGCAGCCTTAAACTTGGAGACAGCGCTTCAACAATTTGTGATTGATTTACGTGAAGATGGTGAGCCGGAAAACACTAAGAAGGCATATCTGCCCAAGCTGAAGGAGTGGTTCCAATATTGCGACCATGTGTACCCCACCGATCCGTACAAGTACAACATGAATTTCGATAAGATTTATTTGTTCATGTTCTTTCAGACCTTTCGACAGCAGAAAAAGAGAGGCGGAAACAGACAACTACAGCAACAGGACATTTACTTTGATGCAGAGGCGTATGATAACCTTATGCGGCCCTTTGCTGGACTCAGTCTTGGGCAGCGCCTCCTAGAGAATGCTCCACATGTGGAGAACCCCATCAGCGAGAGCCAATTCGCTACCTACAAGGCAGCGCTTAGGCGAATTTATAATGCTCAGATAAATAACAATGTCAATTCGCTGCATTGGGACCACGTTTGGCTACCAGCACTGAAAGAGCTTCAACGGCTGGTAAAGTCGAGGAAGGTTATCATTAAACGGTTGCAACACCAGGAGAAAGTAACTGGGGAATTCTCACCGTACGCAATGGTTGGTCACTACAACGACATCGAGGATATGCTTTGGACAGATTCCAACGGGCGTAGCTGGAGGCAAACAGTGGCAAATTTGCGGCACCGCTATTGCCTACTCTTCCTTACTAGCGGCATTCTTCGATGCGAGTCTTTGATTCAGGCTGATCTCAGCGATCACTTGTCTTTCTACCTCCCCCAGCGTGATCAAGATATCCACCCTATGCTCTTGTTGATCATGCAAATTCCTGAGGGTAAGGTGAACAACGGACGGACTCTTTTCGGTAGAGCTACGCGTCACAAGCTACCACAGTTTTGCCCAGTCGGCGCTCTGGCCATGTATCTTCAGTGTCGTTTCCATGTGACCAGGGAATTCAATAACTTCACCATTGAAGATTGGTGCACCAACTCTCGTTGGTTTGATATCAAGTTGCTTGTGGATGTCGATGGAATCAGCGATAGGACCCAGCCAATGAGGAGTGACGGTTACAGCAAGCATATCAAAGAGACCCTGTTGAAGCTTGGACTGCCTACTAATAATCTTTGTCACCTTGGAAGAAAACTTGGTACAAAGACGTTGGAACTACTGGAAGAGGAAAGCGAATCCATTAGACGCATGGGCCAATGGAATCCTTCTGTCTTTGACAACTACTACTCTACCAAGTTGCCTATTGGATCTATTCGGAAGCTAGCAGGATATATCTCCAAGAGCAACATTTATTATAACACTCGTACGACCGTGAACCCAAATGATGAACTGCTGAAGTCAACACCTATAGGCTCTTTCGTGTACACTGCCCTGGATGGGGTATTGGAACAAGCACAGAATCACAGAGGCGGTTACGATACGGCCATTCATTTTCTCCGTTGCCTTGCAGAGCTTAACAAGGTATTTCTCCAGGACGCCGCTGCGTTGCTTTGCGTCAAAGAAGAACGTTCAAATCACTTCATGTTCCAGAATCTTGCCGTTTTGGAGTCTCAGGCTTTTTATGTCAGTACTGCTTCGACTTTGTTGGCGCCTTGCAGGTTGAACTTTTCTCATCGTCTCGTTCGTACCGTTGGCCGACGTGGCTTTTTTTCTGTTACCTCTTTCTTCTCTCTCTCCCTCCCCTCGTCTTCAGGATTTCAAAGGGCAAATGGCTTCAGCTATTAGACATGAGGTAAGCCCTCTCGATGCTACTATCGAAAGTGTCCTTCCTGGAGTTCTCGAGATCCAGCGAACAACCCATTCCATGGTGGAACAGTTGGGAGGGAAGGTTGATCGCTTTCATGAGGCTGTTCATGGGGCTGTTCATGAGGCCACTCAGTCTATCAGTGAAGATGTTACACGTCAGCTCCAAGGCCTATGTAACCACCTGAAGCGATGCTTGGATGACAAGCAAATGGAAGGGAATCGAAGGCGAAAGCTTGCACGTTGCTTCAGGAGTATAGGCGAGCTTCTTGACATGGCCGAATTTGATGGTACGGAATCTGATGGTGACACTAGACATTTACAGGAGCGAACTGTCGCCGCAAACGATCTATTCGAGAGCGAAGAAAAAAGCCTTTCCGCTGAGCCATTTGAGAGAGAAGATCAAGGCCTCTACACGGAGCCAAATGCTACCAGTGATACTACTGTGGCTATCAGTAGAACGAGGGCTTCTGGTTCTAGTACTGCCACATCGCCAAATAAGAGGCTTGCTCCCAAGTATCATTCACTGAAGGAGATATTGGACGATTGGCAGGATCCAAACAATGGCTTTCTTGTGCTAGATAAGAAGTATGGTAGGAACTGGCGTAAAGATTGGAGTGACTCGCAAAAGACACTTTTTTCGCGTTTGTCTCGTATCTACAGTGCTGTGGTGAAGTACATCGAGTCAAACCCAGACCACAATGAAGCTCTAGCAGAATTAGAAGAAGTCTTTAAGAAGAAACGCCTTAGTATCAGAGGGATGGTACGTTATTTCCAAGCAGAAGGTTACATTCATGTTCAGAAGAGCCGTGGCCGTACAAAGCAGCAGCTTTCTGCTGACGATGCTATCGAAGTTTAATGTTTTATATTTCTAAAATCCATTCATTTGTTTCGATTTTATCGAAGGGTTGGACTCTAGTTCTTAGGTCATCTGTAGCCTGTAGGACCTCGTGTTTTGCTTCTACTCTATGCACTTCTGCTCCCTCCACTGTGACCGATTTTACGATTTTACTTGACATCCACGCACTCTCCATATGTAGAGAATTTCATCCACGCACTCTCCATATGTAGAATTTGTACCAGGAAATTCTTATTTACTCGGGACAAAACTCGGCAAAATTTGCCAAACGAACGATTGTCCCCCTGCATACCACGAGAAAAGAGAAGGTCAAAGTTACGGACGACGAACAGACTAGAAGACAAATAACAGCATATTATTTACAGTTATCTACCGTATTAACGAAGTAACAGACTGGTTGCGGCTCTTGCTGTCGTACTACCGGTACTCCGTCATACGGTATGTCCGTAGTACGAAAGACTACCGTACGTTCCGTAGTGCTGCGGAGTACCGGTACTTCACAGTCAGTACTGCAGGCAGTACCTACCGGCGGTAACTTAGTGACTGGAGTTCTTTTGATTCACAGTCCGTTATTAGTAGCGTACAATAGAAACTACTACGTAGGTACTGGTATACGACTTATGAGTTACGGTTCGTAGCTACACTCTAGCCGATGGCTACCCTTTTGCAGCATGCAATCAGCATATGCCAGTTCACAATAGCGCAATTTGTGGCAATCTAACCTGTTAAGCCACCAACCCTTTCAGGTTTTGATGGCTGTTTCGCAGAAATAGGATTTATAGTTGTGGCATTTATAGTTGTGCTGGCATCATCATCGTCACCAGAAGAACAAGTGGACTGCTGTGGTTCCAGAGGCAAGGAGATGGGTCTACTATTTGCAATGGCCACAATAACTTCTTGTTTTCCCATGCTTGCTGTCCCCTTTGTTTTTTCTTGTACTTTGTCACCTGCCAGCCATCAAATTTACATCGTCTACGACGTAAAGCATCCCTAAATCTTGGTTTGTTTGTTCGTGCCTCTTGGCTGCTCGCTCCATTACGACGTAGTCCGTAGTGTATTACCTACCGTCTACCGTAGCTTCGTACCTATGATACCAATTGCTTCTCCGATGGTACTACATACGGTACTACCGTAGGTAGTCGTACAGTGTATCATATGATAGTGCGTAGTGCGATTTGGTAATCGGAGTATTAACGATCGGAAATTAGAGATGGAGATATACGGGCAGGTGAACGTTTGCATGATTGAACCCGAAGCCGAAATTTTTCGTTTTCACTTCGTGTTCTTGAGGCCAGATGAGACGTCACAGCAAAATCCGAACGAACGATCGTTTAACGGTGTTCGGATTGGTGTTGAACCAAAAAGGCAATTCACAGTCAATTTCTGCAACATGTCCATTCTCATAAAACAGTTCTTCCTTCTGTCTTCGTCCGCATTGCTGTTCAACTTCTGATCCTTACAATCTATCATTATCGCCATCAATATGAAGCTTCTATCCGTTGGTATTTTCTTCGTGGTATTGACGGCCAATGCCGCGGACTTTGGACTCGACTGTTCCTGGCCCATTCATTCGACCGACTGGAAATGTGGTGATCTCCTCGGCGATCGCCAAGTCGTCTATGACCATTACATGCAGGGCTGTCGTGAAAAATGGGGCACCCAAGGGGCAAAGCGGTGCGATGCCAACGAAGCCGACCGACTAGAAATGACACGACGTCAACCACAATCCATGGTCAACTACACTTCGACTGGCTTCAAAAAGATCAAGGCCCCTCCCAAGGTATGGGACATGCTTAGCAGCTATTGGGAAAAGAACAAGGACGATCGCCAACTGGAGAATTGGGGCAAAGGCAACATTTACACCAACAATTGGGAGGCTGAGACCTACATGGTATCGGTGGACAATGCGGGTCTTCGTGGAGGTGGTCAAAAATTCAAAAATGATATTTGGAATGCTGGTGAGTAGTAGAAAGCGAAGTATTTTTCTCTGCCGTAAAACATTGTCCCCCCCCCCCCCCCCCCACCTCACATCATGATTTCTTTCCCGTTCCTTTTTAGTGCGCCCAACAATTGAGGAATGGACGGGTATGAAGCTTCAACCAACTTCACTCTACGGAATCCGAGTCTACACAGAAGGTGCCATTTTGGCTCCACACGTTGACCGTCTCCCTCTTGTAAGCTCGTGCATCATCAATGTCGCGCAAGATGTGGAAGAGCCTTGGTTGTTGGAGGTCTATGATCGTCATGGTAAGAAAAATAAAATTTGCTTTGTTGCGTTGTGATTTATATCTCTTTTCATCTTCAGACAACTGACAATATCTCCCCCGTCCTTTATAGACCGCGCTGTCAACGTAACCATGGAACCGGGCGACATGGTCTTGTATGAGAGTGGATCGCTGACGCACGGAAGACCCTACCCTCTTAAGGGAAATTTTTATGCAAATATTTTTATTCACTTTGAACCCACGGGGGAACTTTTGAATGGGGGTTGGGTGGAAACTGACGACTTTCATCCTCCCTACATTCAGCCTAACTCTCCTGAAATGGAAAACTGGGAAAGACGCAATCCTGCCGGATGGAAGAAGCAGAGTCCCTCCGTGGCAGCGCCTGGAGTGCATGAAGGTCATGCAGCTGCAGCCCATGGCGACCTTGAATCCCTGAGGGAAATAGCCGCAGAAAATAAACGGGCGCTCCATCTCAAAGACAAAAACGGCTGGCAACCCATACATGAGGCGGTCCGAGCAGGCCACTTGGACACGGTCAAGTATCTAGTGGAACAAAAGGCGGATGTTAACTCAGTCACCAACTTTGGAAAGGGAGGGGTAAGTCCCTACTACATTTCGTTGCAAAACCATGGATACGAGCATCCCGTGACGGAATTTTTGAGCTCCTTGGGCGCCATCATGGTAGGCCCCGAGCTGTAATAAAAATGCCATGCGTCATAACTGTCCAAATAGAATGTATCATTATCATTGCTGCAGCATCTCCATATCCGAGTTGTTATGCTCTCTTGTCTGTGCTTTGTAGTAAAATGATTGGCTGTGACTCCAAAATTTATTTCTTGGAATCGACTGGGTCGTAAGGAACGCGCCATAATGTCGGAACGACTTCCACGTACTCGTAGTCTACCGGTTGCCAGCACTACGACGTAGTGATACCGGTACTCGTCCTTCTTCTGGTACCACGGAAAACGACAGAACCGGAGCAATTTTACTACGGTAGCCTACCGTGCGAGGCAAGTTCAACACTACTTCAAAGACCAGAACTGTCAGAATTTGTTGTGCCTCGATGAGATTGTCGATCGAAGACAACTGAAACGATTTCTCCCCCCCCCCCTACCATGGATCATTTGAAATCGCCTGTCCTCTGTGACACTCATTTTATTCGATACATTCAGTAGCAATAGGATACGATGGCTGGCGACTGAGCCTTAAAAGCGCCGGTCAATATCTGAGACTGCCGTCGCTCCTAATATTTTGAGATGCTCCGTCGAGGTCGACGCCAGAGGCATCCGAAATGCAATGGATCATGTTGTTTCACCAGAACTGTTTTGTTCAGCGTTGTGGTCATAATGTCCTTTTGTTTCTATTTCTACATCCTGTGGTGGTGTGTGACAAGATCAAATAATAATAATAGTCCATGGAGTGCGATGAGAGAAGGGACGTCTCCTACTGTCGCCTTGGTGATGGACTCGAACCGTTTTCCGCATCCGTATCTCATCACAACAGCAAACGTATCAGCACACCCAGTCTCCTCGTCTCCCATCGTGGTACAATTACGTGGGGAGATGGGCAATCACTTGTCAACCATAGCCCATGGGATAGGGTTGCAGCTGGCAGCATTGCAAGACTACAATCTCTCGACTCATTTGCTTTTGCGGCATCAAACGCTTGTTGACAATGATGGTACTGTGATGGAAAATCCCAAATGGCTCCCAACAAGCCGAGTTTTGAGACAGTGCTTTCCGGCCATGAGGCATTGGGATTTCTCCGCAGGGAGTCGGTGGGGAGAGTTTGACCAACTTTGGAAACGTCAGCGAGACTTACAAGAAGAATCGCTTGCCGGCATGGATTCGGAGCAGATGAGGTTGCTACAACGAATTCAATTGGTGAATGGACGTATAATGGCAGGAAGGAAAGGCCTGGATGACATGAAAGAACCAGTCACGGAACAGGACATTTCTAAAGGTTTGGCTGCATTTGCTGAATTGAGGCGTTCGGGAAGAGAAGGCAAGGGATTTTCCCAAACATCCAGCTTTCTGAATTCTCCTTTTTTATATTCGGATTCAATGGACAACATGATACTCGTGAAACGTTTCTTGAAAATCTTTCGGGATTTATTTCGAATCGATCCATCGTGTTGTGCCTCGGAACGTCCGGACGCGGACGAGGCTGTGTTTGTAAGTAAACATCTCTGGAAAACAATATTCGAACAATGGATTACATTGCCATACTGATGATACTCGAATATATGTGTACCATTGCAGCATTACCGAAACTTTGCGAAGGAGTTCGAGTTACTGTCACGAAGAAAGGATGGAGTGAAACGTTCGACACTTCCTAGCTTTGAGGAAGCCACTCCTCATCAAACGGCTCAGGTACTCTTTTCGCATTTAAAACCAGGACATAAGGTGGCCATCACATCACGATTTGCCGACGACCCGGTGGTGTTTGAATACGTCCACGCTCTCGAGAAACAGAACTTCCAAGTTCGAGTTATAGATGGGGGTAGCAATTCGGAGCGACAAGATTTCGAAGATTTTTGTTTTCTCCTTCATGCCAGAAAGATTGTTGGAAATTTTCGCTCTACCTTCGTCTTTTGGGCGGCTCTTTTAGGAAAGGCAGAAAGGATTCTGCTCTATACCATCAAGAGTCCCGGATTGAAAGTACGGTTTGGTCCGTTTATCAAGACATTTTTCACGGGGAACTTCAAATGGAACTTTGATGATGACGGTGCAGAATTCCAAAAGCATTTACAAATGATCTTACTACCCATGGAAGTGATCCAAGACTAACTAATGATGGTATGTAATATTTACGTCTTTGATCGAGCCATATTTAGTTACCCCCGAGAAAATACCTTCCCCAGTATCGTTGTATCCTTCTCAAAACATGTCATCCTCCAAACCTCTAAGATAGTCACCAATATCTGCTTGATGTAGCACCACATTACCGGAAGGGTCCAACTGCAGACAGTAATCTGTACTTTGCGCAGCAATGCCAAATCCCAAGGGAATATCCGACATGTTGTAGACCACCACACCAGCATATTGCGGCGTATTCTCTGTCATTCTCGCCAATCCACTTTTAGTAATGTGGTTGCCATACAAAAAAGACATTTCTGCCGACTGTTTGACCCACACCTTAAATTTGGCATATTGGGCCAAATGTTCCAACGAAGTAATGTGCAGTCGAAACTTGCCGGACTTGGTGAACTTTCCAAAGCATGTGCCGACGTGCAACAAGTTGTCGCGGCTGATGTTGGTGGCGGCCTTCATGAGAGATTCGCTGATGTAATAGCAACGGTCCTTCATAATTCGGAAACAATACCGTTCATCGCTTCTATTTATCAGTTTTTCCACATTCACACCAATGTATTCGGAAAGTTTTAGAAAAAGAGTCTTTGTTTCGTCTTCTGTGAGAGGTCGCATGGTCTTGGGGGTGGTACGTTGACGAATGAATCGATTGATAAAATGTTAGGTCTCGTTCTGTATGGATGACAATGACAAAAAAGACAAAGCTGGACTCTTTTTGACGTGGGAGGGTTTCAAGTTGTGTCGTTTCCCGTGATGAATGCAAGATTTTTCTTGAAATGATTTGTTTCGAAATAAACTTGCACGTATGAATGGCTGGAGCTCTATGGTCTTGCCGTCATTACATTCTTGACTCATTAGATCAAATTGTACCGATGCACTCTCTCTACTCTCTCTATCATACCTGGTACTCCGAGTACTACCGTTAGCTACGGTAGGTGGATCTTTGGATGCACAAAAGAACATGAAACCATCATCACACAAGATCCCTCCCCTTCCAAAAAGAAAATTACTCATATTTCCGTGTTATTCCTACTACGACAGCATCTCTCGCCCCATCTTCACGACTGTTCTAGTGTGACAGGCACTAGGATTTCTCGTCACCAATCATCACCTACTCCGAGTAGAACCAATTCATTCATGATTTCGTCAATTTCTTCGTCCAAACACAACGATGCCGATGACAACTATTTCCACCCCAATCTAAAAGGCGTCTTTGTAGGGAGTGGGTCGGAGGGAATGGCCGACCCTCGGGTAGCCAACGCTATTCTCGATTTGTTGCAAGAGGACGATGATTCCAATGGAAATCTCCGACCGTGTTGTATTTGGGCACCGCTACCTATGATTTACCCCTCTTTCGTGCGAAACAGACGCAGTGCCTACAGGATCGAGGATGCATCATAACTTCCTTGGATGTGACGTTTGACGATGCTACCCGGGATATACAAGCAGAGGCACACAAAAAATTGCAAGAAGCGGACATTATCGTGGTCGGTGGTGGCAATACCTTGTATGCCATCGACCGATGGAATCACCTGGGACTTGTTCCGCTGTTGCGTAAAGCGATGGAAAGAGGAACGGTGTTAACGGGAGGCTCAGCCGGTGCCATTGTATGGTTCGATGGTGGACATTCTGACAGTATGGATCCCGACACATATGCCTGTCCGATGGTGGCACAATATGGCAACGCTAGCGACAAAGTGGAAGAAGTTGTCGACGAAAGCAGTACTGTAGGATCCGAAATCAAGGATTGGAAGTACATTCGAGTCGATGGGTTGGGATTTTTGCCAGGACTTCTATGTCCTCATCACGATAGAATACAAAGCAATGGTGTCTTGCGAGCGAGCGAGCGACTTTGATGAGATGCTGTTGCGACATCCCGGGGAAAGAGGGATCGGCATCGATCATTGGGCCGCGCTGGTCATCAATGGTGAAAGCTATTCCGTCCTTTCCTTGGAGGGAAAGCCTGGATCTATTCTGGCGTCACCATCAGGCAAAGAGTTTGGTGTCGATGAAAGTGGTAATGCAAAAGGCGTTCCAGGGATCTGGATCAAACATGTGGATGGTAATGGCCACGTTTCCTCCAATGTATGCCACCCGAACGGCCTCTTGTCAGAAATACTAGGTGTTCCTAGCGAGATTATACGAGAATCGGACGATGTCAAGCGATGTAGAGAAGCTAACCCTTCTGGCGTCAAGATATAGTTTGCGAGTAAAGTAAAGTATGAAAATCATACCAAGACTATGCTTATTTTGAATGGGTTTAAATATGTCTCGCGTAGATCAGTATGGCTATGCCTGGATTGACATCTCATCTTGTCCTGTGGTGTTAGCTTGGCCTTGACAGCTAAGTGACAAATGACGCAGCGAAGGTATCTTGAGCACCAAACGAGACAATTCCGCCAAAGAAATATCGACAAGATTGTTATGGTCCAAATGTAGCTCTTCTAGGCAAGAAAATACTTGGGCGTTTATGAAAGGGAATTTTCCCAGTTGGTTGTTGGAAATGTTCAAAATTTCCAAACATGACCTGACGGATCTTGTACCAGCTCCACCAACCCTAAAAATATCATCAGGAAGTAACTTGAGACAGTTATTTTGCAACAGAAAAGTTCGCAACTTGGCCATTCTCTTTGCCAGATTTTTGAAAGATAATGGTAACTCTACAAGCTCATTGTAGGAAAGATCCAAAGTTTCCAGGTTAGGGAAGTACCATGCAAATGATCGTGGAAGACACGACAGGAAAGAATGGCTGAGGTTGAGGGAAAGCAAATGATGACCAGCGTGGAGAATATGGAGGGGTAATGGAAAAGGGGTGAGATTGAGAAAAACATGACGACGACTGGAATCATCATCGCTGTTTGGGTGCCGGAGGACCACGCTCCATTCGAGTGATTGCGGAAAATTGCTCGAGGCTTTGGGCGATCGGTTGTCGGTTGAAGCGAAATAAAGTAAAGTTGAAGAAACAGTGGCGGCAGCAGACGAGCCTTGTACCACTATTTGAGACAATATTTCGTCACTCCATAGACCCAAATGGTGAAGTCTGATACCCGACATCTCCAATTTATCGGCGACTTGCTTCACTACCTGTTTGACGGCATTCGACGGTTCCCATAACGGCTGCTCGTCAATAGTTTTTACGATGGGTACGCTCGTTTTTGCAGCTGCAGCATCACGTGCGTCCCATTCTTCGCTAACCAGTGCCTCGTTGGGAAAACTCATGCGGAGTTGCACCAGCTGTGACCAAAGCACTTCTGAATATGAGAGCAATGTCAGGGAGTCGTAGCTAGGGCTGTCTGCTTCTTTCATTGGGACGTTCTTGTCCAGAAAGTTTTCCAAGCGTTGCTGCGCCGTTGCGTAGTTGCGTAAGAGCGACGCCGTTACAATAGACGAAGCACAAAGAGGTGCAAGCAAAATCGAGGACATCGGAATCGTGTTCGTCATCTTCCCCACCTCCTTCAATATCTGATGCACCATCCTATCAAGAGAAGTGAATGTTTCATGCTGCATGTTGTCATGTAATAGAGTTTCATTTGCAAAAGAACAAAGGCAACTTTGAATCACTTGTCCAATTGCTATCATGGATTTCGTGCCTTGTAAAAGAGTAGTCTCTCCCTTTCCTGCCTCCGTTTGACCCTGTTTACGCAAATCTCTTGCAACGACCGACCAGCATTCTTGGAGGCATCCTTCCCAATTTGTCTCGCGTGGAGTCGTCACCCCGTTTGTACGACCAAACACACGCTTTGTCCAAAGACAAAGTTCCTGGAGCTGTGAAATGTCCAGTTTCATCTGATCAACGAAGACATGAATCGAGTCCGGATCTTTTGTCTCGAGAAATTTTTCCAATACGCTCGTGTCAAAAGTTTTAGATTGGTTCTCTGAGTGCATTTCTGTTTTTGAGCCGAACATCACATTGTTCTGAATCAATCCGGCGAGAGACATGACAAGAGATGAATTCATGATGGGCACTGGTGGTCCATCGAGGAAGTTGGCAACTCCCCTTATCACCAAAGATAACAAAGTTATATTTGCATGGATGGCAAAAGTGTTCTCAAAAATAGACATCGAAGATTCTCTGTTGCGCATGAACGCCTTTTCAATCAGTGCTTTTATACGGTTGCTCACTTCATCGTGGAGCGTGGCCTGCAACGTCTCACCGTCGGGTTGCATATGAGACGATGCTGCAAGGCTCTTGCTTTCAAGTGCTTTGCAAAGTGTAAATGCAACATCGTATCGGCCAGCATGAAGGGCAAACTGGATTGCATCAACCATACTTCCGAGATGGCGACATTTTTGCGCCAAACCTTTTTGCGCCAAACCTTTTACTCCAGGAGCATCTTTTGGATCAGCGGGGGAGTTCACAATCGTCAGATATCCGTCATCGAATTTTGTTGCGCCCGGAACGATAGTTAACATGAATGTGTGATGGAATACATCAATAACCGATGGTGAACCCGACGATGCGATTGGCGGCAATCTGCCTCCCCACCAAAATCGGCCATCGCTTGATAACGAGAAATCTTCCTTTTCGTCCTCAGATTGAGAAGCCGCGTCATCAACGATTGTTCCTGGCAATCCACTTTCCACACCGTCATTTGGTAACGAAATGAAATTCTGTTCTTCTATTTGGTTGGACGCTCTCCAAGAATAGCCTTTCCCAGTAAAATCAATATGCATGTCCTCTACAGAAGTTTGGGATTTATCTTCGGAAATCTCATCATTGGTTGGTTCTTTCGAAGTGTTTTCAACCCCGTACCGGTCTTCCAGCAACGCATCGAGATTTGGCAGCGGAAGACGTTCTCGGGCCACAATTTTGGGCTCTTTCTCAATGTGTTGATACGGACACAAGTTGTCCGCACATGTTCCCGCGAGTTCGTATGGACAAAGTGATAAATTTGGGTCTACCAGTGACGTGGTCGTTATAATCTGTGCACCCTTGAGTCGGAGAGAATCTGGGGTGGCGTTCTCGTTCTTCATTTTCGCCATGGATATTGTCGATTCAGGCAAGCTTGCCAACATTCGAATGTCTAGGCTCGTGTGTCCAACCAAGTTGCGACGTAGACTAGTTCCAAAATTAGTATTGTCAAGATCCAAAGCATTGGCTTCTCGCATCGACAGAAGCATGTATTCATGGACTTGTGATGCATCCAAACATGGCAAAAAGGGCATGAAGATCTCGTTATGAGTAGCCATTGAAAGCCGGTCCTCAAAATTACTGTGATACTTTTGTAACCATTCGTAGCTGTACACATTCACCAGCTTGTACGAGATTGAGAGATTTGAACCGTTTTCACTGTTTGTTTGTTCGGTCGTCTCTTCTTGGGCGTTGGTATCGTGGTCGTCCATCGGTTCTACGTCCAGTTTGTCATGATCATTCATAACGTTGGTGTCGTGATGGAAATCAGATACCACACCCCCTTCTCGAATTATTACTTCCCTAGTTTCAGACCCTTGAGATTCGTTGTTGGTTGTCGTTTGGTCAATTTCAGTCATCATAATATTCTCGTCCTGTTCTGTTTCCATGTCATCCATCATTGCCTCCAACGTCGTCAATCTCTGCAACCGCTCTCGACTCTTGAGTAACGAATCTTGCAAATTCTGTTGCAACGACGTGTTTTTGTCCTTGGTTTGTACAAGACTCTGGTAGCGATCGTGCAAGGCCTCCCGCTGCTCAAGAAATTTCTGCTTGCGTTGCCTCGCCTGTTCCTGCTCTTTCAACAGTTGATCTCGTCGAGCTCGTTGCGCTTGAAGTGTGGCCTCGTGCAGGCGCACTTGTTCTTCCAAGTTGAGAAGAGCATGTCGTCGTTGGGACGTAGATTCGGTATCCATCTTGAGAGATTGTCTTGAGGAGTCCTGAATTTACAGGAGACTGCTGTCAAAAAATATCACTTTGTTGGCCGTTTGTCGTTTTCGAAAGACGATTTGGCAAGTGTTCGGGTTGTGTTGCTCCAGTCGAGCCAGAAACCACTTTCTTTTTAAGAGGGACTCGATCACCAAGCGCCTGTGAAAACACCGTCAAACAGTATACATATGCATGAACAAATCGTCATCGATGGAATATCAATGCAAGAGTTTCCATCACCTTGCTGTCCTGTTGCTAGAATTGTCTGGTACAATGGTTGTGATGAGATGTCGAGATCTAGATTCGCGTAATTATCTGTTAATTTACAGAAGGCTGCTGGTGGAAAACCGGTATGATACATGATACGTATTCCGGAATACAAAGTATCATACTACGTATGATACAAAGAGTTGAAGCCTGTCAAGGGATTTGAGGCCTGATTCCCGGTGCTGAACGAATAATAATAAACAATTTGATGACCACCACCGTGGTTTCATTGATTGCCGAAAGGGGGCGGTACGCTGGAACATCCCCCAAAGAACAATCGCACATTTTTTGGAACAAAAAATCGCCAAACTGTTTGACCGTGTGGGCTTCGGAAACAGAACCCTCTCTCTTTTGTCATGAGAACGTCGCCAGTTTTCACAGTCAATGTCTATTCGAATATAATCGAGCAGACAGCAGACAAGAAGAACAGCTATAACTTTATTCAATCATAACATAATAATATTTCTATCCTTTCAGCAGAATTCAGATACAGCTAGCTAGCTACAAGCAACATCCAAAACCATGCGGAATCTGTCGCCTCTACTCATGCTCTTGTCTGTACTCTTCCTGACAGTGAGTAGCATCATCCCCCATGCCACGGCAAGCACGGTCATTTCTGGAAAGATTATCTCGTGCCAAGGATGAGCTTTGAACAAAAAGCCCGAACTGA
Source organism: Nitzschia inconspicua (assembly GCA_019154785.2). Lineage (NCBI taxonomy): Eukaryota > Bacillariophyta > Bacillariophyceae > Bacillariales > Bacillariaceae > Nitzschia > Nitzschia inconspicua. Next base: position 1,644,148 of record JAGRRH010000020.1, read on the forward strand.
AACGGTTTGTCAAATATGGCGGCGCCGACTCGTTCGAAAATGTCGAGGTGGAGTTTCAAAAGGGCAAGAAGGCTATTCTTATCATTTATCACGATGGTGACGAAAGGGAACAAGTGGAATTGCAAGCCATTCCAACCTATCAGGAAATGCGAGATATGATGTTGGAAAAGGGATTTCAGTTGAAAGCGCCGGAGGAAGTGGCTCGTATAACGCAAGAAGGAGACGCTGCGTTTGAAGAAGATATGGAGGGACGACGGAAACGCCAAGAACAGTCGAGAGAAAGAATGAACAAGTTCAAAACGGGGTCTGCCTCAACTGGAGGGGACTCGAATGGAGCGGCATCAACTATTCAAGATGCACTGAAAAAAATGAAAGATAGTGGTGTGAAGATTACGGCAGAGATGATCCGAAAGCTGGAAGAAGAACACAAGGAACAATCACGGATTGACCAGCAAACACAAGACGTCTTGCCCGCCGAAGAACAAATATCAAAGGAACAAATGCGGGAATGGAAGCTACAACAATGGAAAGAAATACAAGAGCAACGAAAGTTAGCGAATGTGGAGGCCACCGGGGATGAATTGTAGCTCGACATGAAACGAAAGAAAACGATAGAGAAAAACGAATGACGACTGGAGTCTGTGGCTGTGGAATTCGATCCTCGAGTAGAGGGAAGTAATAAACCGCCCAGACCTGGTCTGATAGTTCAATTTATCATTCAAGTTGTTTGATGGATTCAGGTTATTAATTCTTTTAACTAGCTACGGTAGTTGCCGTTCACTACTACGGAGTAGCTAGCTAGCTAGCTAGCTACCTAGGAGGAAAAGTTTTGGAGATTCACGTCAGCCCGAACTACAAGAAGGGAAAGAGTTTTCTGGGTGTCAACACGTATCATACTAGCTAGGAGCTGCGAGTTGCAGATTTATTGTGTGAACTGGTCGTGCTCCGTATGATACGTACTTTACAGTTAGTGCTTCTTTGAACTACCGGTATCATACGACTACCGTACCGTACTATCATACACCTGTAGACTCTACCGGTATTTTTACTCCATTGCTAACGTTGTTCTCCCCAGTACGGTAGTTTCCGCTCAAGGCGTAAGAGGTCTTAAAAGGTGACGTCATCCGGCTCGCAATCGATTTCGCGAACATAGCGAAGTAAGAATATCGCAGGACTGTCGCTGCGACACAACAATGTTGAGATCAAATCCGAAATCCCTCGTGCCAATCTCGCAGTTTTCTTCCTCTGGCTTCGACGACAAACTCCAAATTGATCTATCTGTTAACAAAGAGAGAAAGGGTTCTCATAAAGAAAAGAGACAACCCATTCAACTTGCTATTGCATTATCGACAAGAGTATTCAAACTGACCTAAAACAAATCTTTTCCTTCTTCCGTCCAACAAAATCATGTCTTCTCAACTCGATCAATTGAAAGAATATACCATTGTCGTTGCCGATACAGGTGATGTCGAAGCCATTGCTCGTGTCAAACCGCAAGATGCGACAACCAACCCCTCTCTGATTACCAAAGCGGCGGGAATGAAGCAATACGCAAAACTCATTGATGATGCCGTCGAATACGCCAAGGGTGACTTGGCGTTGGCTATGGTATGTGTGTAAATCGAAGCAATTCGACGAAAATGACCGCTGTGTTCATAACGTGAACATTTTATCTGGTGGAAGCCATTGTACGACTCAATTTGATTGAGATCAACCTTCTAACATCTCTGCAATGTACCAATGTCATTTCTTCTCTTCGCCAATTTTCTACAGGACAAGGTTTCGGTCAACTTTGGTACGGAAATTACCAAGATTGTCCCTGGATACGTTTCTACCGAAGTCGACGCCCGTTTGTCTTTCGACACCGAAGCGACCATTGAAAAGGCCCGCAAACTTATAGAGTTGTACAAAGAGGTCGGGATTGACAAGTCTCGCATCCTCATCAAGATCGCGGCGACATGGGAAGGAATTCGTGCTGCCGAAGTCTTGGAAAAGGAGGGCATCACTTGCAACCTGACTCTTATTTTTAACAAGGCCCAAGCTGTTGCCTGTGCCGAAGCCGGTGCAACTCTCATTTCGCCGTTTGTTGGTCGCATCATGGATTACTACAAAGCCGAAGAGCAAAAGAAGAACCCGGATTTCAAAGGATTCAAGGGACCTGAAGATCCCGGTGTCAAGTCTGTAACCGAAATTTACAACTACTTCAAAAAGCATGGACACAACACAATTGTCATGGGAGCTTCGTTCCGCAATACCGATCAAATTGTTCATTTGACAGGATGCGACCGCTTGACTATTTCTCCTGACCTCCTTGACGAATTGTCAAAATCCAAAGAAGAAATTTCGGTAACGTTGGATGCCGCCAAGGCAGCTGACTTGGACATTCCTAAGATGGATGTTTCAGAAAAGGCCTTTCGCTGGGCATTGAACGAGGACCCAATGGCCACCGAGAAGCTGGCTGCTGGAATTCGTGGATTTGCCGCAGATATTGTCAAACTCGAAAAGGTAATCCAAGAAAAGATTGATGCCGCTTCCAAGTAAAAATCAGTATGGTTCCTCAAGACCCACATTGGATCCAGAATGACATGATTCGTTTCGATAACTCGATTGGTATTATTAGGGAAGATTCCAAATCGTAATTATGACAGATCCAATAGACATGATTGTGTTTCGTTGAGGAGAAACAATCAAAAATCGTGATCATACACTCAAACAATTTACAGATTTACTTCGAAGTAGATTTTCTACGAACACTTACAGTTAATAAGATATGAACTGCATGATATTACGAAGAACCCAGAGATGGAATATGACATTTATAGCTCCAACACAATGTCAGGCTCGCTCTCTCTTAGCTTTTTTAGTATCCCTTCTTTTTGTTTGGAATTGATACTTCTACTTCCAAGATACTGCTGCAGAGTTGAAACTCTGTGCATCCCATTTCGCCCATCCCGGTATCTATACGATGATTCGTAGACGGAAGTGCCATCGGTGTATAATCCTGGTTGAAGTCTTCGTTCTCGCCAGTACGCGCCAGAGGGATCCGTAAAAAAATGCTTCGGAGAGAAGTTCCACATGTTTCTGTGTCAAGCGACAGGGAACGAGTGCAAAACAAAAGTGAGGATTTCATTCACACGATGTACCTCTTTAAGATTCTCATAGCCATTACTCACTTCCAGGAGCGCTCGCGGACTTCGTAAGTGCTGGTAACGATAGGAACCTTGGTCTCTTCGTCGACAGCGCCCGTATTCTTGTACTTGGCAAAAATATCTACTTTTCCTCGATTGAACAAATCTTTGATTATGGCATCCTGGTTTACATGCACTAAACGCACCGACCACTTCGCGGATTGCGGCTTTTTGCGGGCGTACCACGTGATGGGCTTCTGCTTAGGATCTTGGGCAGCTTTTCGATTGATGACACCAACGAATTGGAATTCGTTTCGTGACTGATTTAGAAATTTGCTTGCCCTATCCAGGGTCTTTTCCACAGAATCCACACCTGCCACGGCTTGATCGTACGCTGATTCGATGAGAGAGTCCTCCCGCTTTCGTCGCTCCTTTTCAAAGGCCGCTGCCTTTTCGGCCCAGTCCGATCCCGAAACATCATTTGGACTTAGCTGTGATGCGGAACGAGATCTGGCTTGCGCGACTTCCTTCCGCGCTTGCACTTCAGCGCTAAGACCGGCCAAGAATTTGGGGAGGAACCTTTTGCGGGGAGTGTTGAGGTCTTCTTCTCCTTGAATCTCGGGGTCTGGGATCGTTAAGGACTGCAAAGGGGATGCAAACCGAAGTCTACGAACGGCCAAGCAAGCCTGCGGTCCCTGAAGGAGTAGGATGACACTGAGAAGATACAGTCTAGCCATTACAGAGAAATTAGCTTATACTCGGAGTAGAATGTTTGGTGCTTTTCGAAGGAATGGTTGTTTGAACGATCAACTTTCGCACATTGTCATGATGATCTATTCCATATTGGATTCCTGGGACCTGCCACAGAAGGACATACGACAGAAAAGATGAAATTGAGATCCATGGAGAACTTCCAAGTGGAATGATCCGTCGAACATCAAAAAGGTTAAAGTTAATTGGATCGATGCATTCGGAGTTCACTGTCATTTTCGTCTACGACCTTCGTTGCTATCCAAAATCCATGCTGTTCTATGTCTCATAAGCCTGATCGAAGATCATGTCAGCAATAGCACAACTAATCTAACTAGGCGATGCATATGACAAACAATTTTCGAAACTATATCTCTTGGTTGAAAGAAAGCATGGGATTCCAAGTCTGGAACCATGCCATGAAGTTTGAAAGAAAAAACATCATTAGAACTTTGCGAGAATGTCAAGCATTCGTACGACAGTGTATTCTTCGCCATCAATCTCGACTTCATTGCCGGCGTAGTCTCTAAACTTGATGTAGTCTCCTGTTGACACTTCCATCTCCATTATTTCTCCGTTCGTAGCATATCTTCCGGGTCCGACCTTGACCACCTTTCCTGTCGATGGCTTGGTTTCACTCGAGGAAGATCTGGCAATCAAGATTCCTCCTTCTGTTGCTCTTTCTTTCGTTTCCACTTGCACCAAGACAGCGTCTCGGACCACTTCGACGGTATCCAATGTCAATTTATCACCCTTGAATTTGACCATAACGTCGTCATCTCGAATCAAAGTGTGCTTGGCACCATCGATGTCGATCTCCGTCCCGTCATATTTTCCATAAACAACACCTTCTCCCGAAGCCACAGGCATATCAAAGACTGCTCCTGTTTCAGGATGCGTCTTTCCAGGTCCCACCGACACAACTGTTCCTTCCGTCTTTTTGATCTTGGCTTTTCCAGTCAACAGAATTCCACCCTCAGTTTGCTCGACGGCATCCGCAATCTTGACAAGAATGAAATTATTGGTAGGCTTCACTTCTCCCTCCACCGTTCTGCCATCAACTTTGGCCGATAGAGGTTGCTGAGTTGCCAACGACCGGGTTGCGTGCAGGCGAGATGTCGAAAACGCCTGTGCTCCTGCCAACAGGCATAAGATTCTCATGGAAACTCTCATCACTGTCGTCGCGTTTGTTTTCCGAACAAGTTTTGCAAGTCAGGAACGTAGATCGATGAAGGCACTAAAAAAAGTGATTGGTTGAACAGTCCTTGTAAAAGCTACTCTTTTTTAGTACTCTCATCAGCATAGCATCATGAGAGAAAATTAGAAGTCGAAAGAGGGCGAGTAGCAGCCATCACTTCCCTCTTCATCATCAGACGTCGATGATGGATAAAAAAAGATCAAACGTCACTCTTGGGCCTAAATAATACCCAAATTAAGTCTTTCCGTTGTTCCGAAAAAATCACTCTTCATTGATCCAAATACCGGTACTACAACATACTCTTAATAACAGAAAAAATGAGCTCAGATCAAGCCATGATTTTGGTCCTTTGTCACACTTTACTGTAAGTTCAACTAGATTTTATGACGTTGATACTACAGGACAGAAATGTCCACAAGATTCTGACCAATGCTACCCGAAACCATCTTCAGATACGCGACCTCTTGTTCATTCATGACTGTGTCGCCGCGATCCGACCGAAGCTTGCCTAGTCCAATACATTCAAAGTTGGAAATAATGTGCTCCGCCTCTACATCGGAGAAGCGAGGGACGTCAATGACATGCATTTCCGAGCTCTGATTTTGCGCCGAAGTGACCAAGGCGTCGGTAACCTTTCTTCGCACTGCATGGGATTCGGTTGTCCCTCCTATTACAGCGCCGCGTTTCATCAGTCGCGGCGCCGCTTCAGTTTCAGCGTCCTCGTCCACTGATAGGTTCATAGCATTCAGGGCGTGTTCAAATAAGTTGATTTTTTCGTAAGGAATTGGTTCTCGGACGTCTTCGTCGTAGGCCATGTGAAAGTAGTGACCGTGATCATAGTAGCAGTTGAATTCGTCCATGACCATAAGGAATGGCTTTTCTTCTTGGTTCATCAAATGGTCCACCACGACGGAATAGCACATGGGTGCATGATTCTTGCGTTCTTTGGCGTACTCTAACAAGCCCACCAGTGACATCGAATCACCCGAGTAGTCTGGGATTCGGCTCAGTTGCGTGTCCTTGAAATAGTACTCCATGGTCGCTTTACTTGCCTCCATCCCAACAAGATCGTCCGAGTGATTGACTAAAAGCTGCTCGCAAGCTTCTTGAGATAGATTTTGCAAATCAAACATACCTTGTCGTTGGGCGTTAGGTGTCACAAAGAAGCCGTTCTTTCGAAGGCGATCACCATCAGGAAGATACAAGACAATGTGTCCAGACTTTCGCGCCGATGCTACAATAGACGCTAGCACGGCCGACTTTCCCACACCTTTCCTTCCATGGACAAGGATTCGCGACGCAGTATTGCTTTCCAGTATCTTGGCGATTGATTGGGTGCAGTCTCGGATTAATATACGCTTGGTCTTTTTGTGGGCCGCCATTTCCCACTCTTCCACCATACGTCCCGGTCCCTCATGTTTGTGGGGCTGTAGCGGGTTCAAGATTTTCGGTACGACAACCGACTTGCCTTCTTCGGCATTGTAACAATCCATGAACACTGGAACAGCAGTTTCTTCTCCAACCTGGGTGGCATCAACCCCTTTGTTGACTTGTCGCAGAAAGTCTTCCAGTCCGCGTTCGACCCACTTGGGAAATTCTGGATGCTTTCCCAAGATATCTTCTTTCACTTTGAGCTCTTCCAGCACTGACTCAAACAATTCGTCCACGGCATCCTGCTTTTGATCCCAGTCGGAAAGCTTCATAATTGCATCTACCTGGTCTTTGGCAAGGACTCGTGTTTGTTGGGCAACGTAATGATACTGCGCCTGTTTTCGGTACTTGGCATAGGCCTTTGCCTCTCCAAGACCGGGATGAGGGCTTGCAGGAGGAGGCAATGGAATACTCGCCAGGGTAGAAAGTGTAGGGATTCCATCTGAACAAAGTTGAAGAGAAGGTAAATGAGCGGGACGAGAAACAAAAATCTCATTTTTGATGCATTCACCTGCCACAATATCTCACCTGGATGTACTTGAACACGCTCTTGGCTGATACGAGACACTTGATCCGGCGTCCAATCAGGCATGTCATCGTACGTGGCGCTGCTCATCCATTGTTCTTCCTTGATAGCCCAGGGATCTTGCCAGGGACGGCCAGTTCTCGAATCCAACTCTCGTTGGATTTCTTCCTGCTTTCGACGGTATTCCTCATTTAGTCTGGCCGCTCGTTCTTCCTCCTCTTCTTCTTCCTCCTCGTTCTCATTGTCATCATACGATCCAGCCGCTGCCGCCATCTCGTCCCCAAAGAATTCCATGTCCCATGAGGCCACTGTTCCTTCATTTTCCTTCCAGACTTTGGATTCGGTTTCTTCCAACAATTCTTCTGTAGGATCATCCAAATGATCCTTTGGACGTCGTGAAAAATACCGCACGGCATTCAAAGGACGCGGATGATGTCTCGGCGATGATTCATTGCATGTGTCAACCAACAGTGATGCGCAGCGAAACCCAACAGCAGCAGTTGCTGTGACCAATCCTCGTCGTCCAAGGGCTTTTGTAGCACCTCGTCTCACGATAGCAGAGCCGGAAACAAGTCTCCACATTCCAGACGCCTAAGATAGAAACTGGAGGGGAGGATAACAACAATTCTTTTGTTTCTCTCAGTATGAAGGAGCTACAGGAGACCTGACAAAATGGGTGGTATTACTAATTCCATGAAAGTGAGATGATGATGAGGATGAGTTTAATCTCGCGTCTCAACCACAAAACCCGTTACCCCTAATCCCAAACTAAACTATCCCTAAACAACGAAACTCTTGCAACGAAGAATTATTCGATTGATTGTTCGAGTCGCAGCGGTTAAAGAAAGTCCAGTCCATCCGTAAAAAAAAGTCCGTCAAAAAATAGCGGATAATCTGCGAGATCATCCTCATCTTGGTTGGTGCACCACGGCAATACGACGCTCGTGACGTTTTTGCTTGGATCTCTAATCTAGAGTGGTGTCTGTCTCTCAACTCGCATCGTACACTCAAGTCAACTGTCAATCAACTTGTATGGAGCAAACAGTCTGAAAGTGGTCCTTTGGCTTCAATTGAGCGTCCCACGCACCGAATCACTGACCCTTGCCGCATCGATAAACACTGAGGCTCGTCACATCAACACACTTCGTCGTACAAGATGGAATGCCTCACCGACACATCCTCCCCTAAGCCGGTCCTTCTCCCTAATGCCGAGGTCTTTGAAATGCTGCAAAGAAATGTCAAGAACAACAAGCATCGTCTGTTTAAGATTCAAGAGGCTGCCAAAAGGAACAAAAAGAAGCATCACGGTGCCGCAAAGAAGCAAGTGATTCAAGTGGACAACAAATTCAAACACCGCGACTGGATCGAAGAAAAGGTCTTGCAGTACTTGAAAAGGACACCCTGCGTTCAACTTTCTACTAATAAAATTGACGAACTGAAATTCAAGTGCAGCGGTATCAAACGACGATCATCGGCCCTACTACAGCGAACACCTAGAGACGACAAACGCCACCGACTATCGAAATCCATGGATACCGCGGCGAATGATGACAATGCCACTTCTTATGGCTTGACGGAAGCTGAGACCTTACAAGTGTTGAATTTCATGCCGAAAGAGCCTGTGGAGATTCATCTCATGGTGGAAGAATTGCACGCTCGGATGTCTGAAGACCAGCAGTCCGAGTTTTTGTCCATGGTGCAGTCTTATTCCAAGTATCACAATAGCAAGAACAAGAAAAAGAGACCACTCGATGCCATGGAAGAAACGGAAGAATACGAAGAAGAAATTGTAGAAGAAGATAAGATCGATGCAGACGAGGAAGAAGTTGAAGATGCGGTGGGCGCTAATGCAGAGGAGGAGGAGGAGGATCCGATTACCGAGGAAGAATACGACAAGATCATTGTCAAAGAAGAACAAGTCACCATCTAAGCAAAAAACATTGAAAGAAAATGAACTCAGATCAGAAAAGAAAAACATGATGAGTTTTCAAATGAATTCACAAATGGAGCCAACCGATCGAAATAGTATCATACTGTCATTGCTGCGTCTCAGAAGATAATTCTTGGGAATCTTACATCGCTTGCAACTACGACGAAAGATACTGGTTGCACATTCTGACTGTGATGAACGTGCACATGCAAACTAACGTATGACGTAATAAAAAGCCGGGCCCCGAAGGGCGAGGCACTGCAGGGTGCAGGCAGTCAACTTCTTAGATACGAAACTACCAGTAGCTACCGGTACCTACTCCAAGTAGTAGTTTGCATAGCCATAAAAAATAGTGCTCGGAGTAGTAGATCTTATTATCCATTCATTGTCAAGTGCTATTGGCTATTGCAGTACGGTGTGTACGTCGTACGTTAGACTGTGCCCTTGACAATGAATGATCATTGTATGATACCACGTAGTACTACGTACCACAGTCAAGGAGTATGAACATAAGATAACACGTCGTATAGGTACCGGTAGTACGGTAGTACGTAGTAGACTAACGGTACTATGATTTTGTGATGTGAATGTGTCAAGCGCCGTTTAAAGTTCCTGCGAGCCGGCATGGCATCCATTCGCTCCATGAAGAAAGCTACGACCTACTACGTACCTGTACGGTACAACGACTAGGTACCCGTGTAGCTAGTACATAGTACACTTCGCATTTTTTCATTTTTGTCATCAGCTCTTTACCACGTTCTTTCACGAAAAGAACGAGTGCGAAGAGAGGGATTACAGTTGTGCCTCTACCACATGAGTGAAGCACAATCTCACTCTTTCCCTCATTCAATGACCCTTGGGTCCTTATCTCTTTGCTTGATGTTGTTGCATTCAAGACCTTTTTGTCCCAAGTCCAAACTGTCAACTCTGTAATCCCTTCCCTGCAACTCTAGATCCAAACGAAACAGCAGCTGTTTCAGATAGACCTCTTCAGCATCAATCAAGTGCCACAGCGAACGTAGCCGATTGAAAATACTCACGACTGCCAAGGAACCCACACCTATCCAACGTTATCGTTTCTTTGATTTTGAATCTCAAGGCACTATTGTATTTTGCGAGAAGAATAGTGTTTAAAGGAGGAAGAAGAGCGCACCATCTCTCCTGTGTGAAAAAAGAGAGAACGAGATCCAACGTGTCCGAGAACGCAAAATTCTCTTACAAATCCTTGAATCCGTCTTCCGATTCCTGTCCAGAGGCCTCCATCCGTATCCTTCCAATAAAGAAGATTTTTCAATCTCAGGAGCATTCTAGCTAGTCATTCCAATTCCAATTTTCAATTTTTTACCCGCTAGCGCCACCATGAATTTCACCGATCCACGGATGGACCCGCGATTCTACATGATGCAGCAGTATCATCAACCGCAACCAGGCTACGGAGCCCCACCTCCTCCGCCGCCGCCGCCTCCTCAACGAAAACAGGGTCAAGATGAGGAAATCGCCATGAATCTCTTGAAGCTCAACAAGAACAACTCGGAATCAACTCCAGGGTTGGCCGGAGGCGATCAGAACCAACCACCACCCAGCGCAGGTGGTGGTCCCAGTGAAGAGGAAATGTACCGTCACAACATGCACGCCCAACAACGTCACCACCATCAAGCTGCTGCATTTATGCATGGAGGTGGCATTCCCGGTGGTGGCATGTACCCTCCCATGGGATCGGTTTATGGGTATCCCTCTATGGGTTTTGATCGTCAGATGTTGGCGGCAGCAGTAAGCCGAGATCGTCCTCCACATGCTCCTCCTCCTGCCATGATGGAAGAGCCGCAAATAGGTAAGGGAAATCATTTTGTGTTTGTCAATTCGGTAAACCTGGTGCGACAATAGTTCATGCACAATTCTGACCCTGATGGCTGTCTTCTTTCTTCCCTTCCCTTCAGTCCTGACAGATGTTTCCTTCACAGACCTGCTAGGAGACAGCACCTTAGTGTCTCTGAAAGATAGAGACCTCATTCCAGACAGCCTGTTTATTGCACTTGCACAGCTTAAGCCATGCAAGCTCCAGCAGGCTGACAGAGTTGGATGCTACAAGACGAGAGAGATCGGCTTTGTGGGCATGTGCTGTAAGCACTGCGGGGGGCAACCAGGATTTGGAAGGTACTTTCCCAACTCTGTGCGTTCGCTAGCACAGACAACAACCAGCCAAACAATCCTCAAGCACATTGGTGGAAAATGCCGCTTCTGCCCTCCTACCATTCGCAAAGCTGTTTTGGAGTTGCAACGGCAACAAGCACACAAAGAGGGCCTGGCCTCTAATCGACCTCGCTATGGCTCACGAAAGATCTTTTTTCAACGTATGTGGGCCCGTCTTCATGGAAAGAATCAACCTGATGAGATTGGAGATGAAGCGGATGATACCAAGGATGATGAGGATGTTGACAATACAACTCTTGCTGTGAAAGAGGAGGATACTACCGTGAAAGTGGACAGCAAGAGCCAAGAAAAAGATGAGAAACTCCTGACAGAAGAAGCAGAGAAATCTGGAGACGGTGACGATGAAAAAAATATGGAAGCCGTTGCCGTCTAGGACACTGCTGGAGTCAAATTGAATGAATCATAACTAGTACTTTTTTCATGATCGAATCTATCGCAAGTTCTATAGGCTTCTGTCATAAACATCCCTATCTGGTTCGGAGTCGTGGGTTTGGATCCTGAGCACACAAGGCAGCTGAGAGCTTCCGTAACCACGTGGAACGTCGACTCTCGGGTCGGCACTCCAAATTTCATGTCGGTGCTTGGACCTGCCCACGGATCGCAGAAGCCCCCCAAAGCCTGCCAATTACAGCCTCTGTCCGTGTTCAAATACCGACATATTTCGGGAGCAGATCCAGCCCAACGCAGGTGGACGAACGGTAGACGATGTCTGCATAACACAGCAAGACAACCAGAAACCCCAACTAGATTTAAGTTCTAGCGGGAGCAAAGGCGCAGGTCCAGAAAAGCCAAATGGAGCAATAGTTGTAGAAATACCCCTATGTAGAAGTGACAGTACCTAAGGGGTCAATTGTGGCTCTGCCCGGGCTCTCCTGCGGGATCCCAGTACTGAGCAACCTCACCATCCCAGGAGGCGGAAAAATATAACAAAAACCAAAAGCAGAGGAAGCGGAGAAGTCTGGAAATATTGATGATGAAAACGATATTGAAGTTATCGCCTTCCCTGATACTCCTTTACGACCTTTCACTCTGTTGGAGTTGTCATGGATGATGATTGGAGGTTTCTATAGGTGTTCTCTGCGAATTGTATTCTTCGACTTTTCCTCTCACACGCAACGTTGATGGAGATTATTCATTTCATCGTCGAACCCCACTATTACTTCATCGCCACAAAGCAACTACGAAGCTACGCCTAAAACGTATCTGAGTTCAACATGGATCATTACAATGTAGGAAAATGCAAAAACAATTACTTTGCATGGCATGCCGCCAATGCCAATGTGGAGAGACCAGTGAAAACGCACATGGCTTTTCCTCCCTTGCCAATCGTGGATGTTCGTGGGGCTTCTGTCGAATGGTTGTTGCGACTTATGTTGGAATCCGTTTTATAGCGGATTCCGGAGTCGGAATCTATGAGCCCCTTTTCAAGAGCAGATTTGCGATAGTACTCGGAGGTGGAGCTAGTCGTGAGCTTCATGGAGTTAGACGATACACTGTTGCTACTGCCACGACGGACGCAAGAAGTCTTGAGTGCTTCGAACTCGTCGCGTGCCTGAGGTGGGAGGGCTGGACATATCTTGAAATGATCAAACTTCATATTTGACGTGGCATGGTAAATTGCACCGATTGTTGGAGGATAGCAAACCGATCGTTTGACTCTGTCTTTTGACGCCAACTTGGCGCAATGAATGCATCGAATACCGATTTGTCCCAACCTAGGGCGGGTTTTTCTCCCTGGAGCCGGAGAAGCGATGTCCTCTTCGTCTGCAGTGAAAAGCTCAATGTTCTTTCTGCAAAACACGTGCAAAGCGTTCAAATACTCGGAATCTTTGGGTGCCGATAAGGGCATCGGGAACACACTCGTACGATCCCTAGACCCATCAACTGCAGAACATTTGGTGGCCACTTCAGCTTTTGCACCAGACTTTAACGCGGGCAACGTAATTCCGGCTGCAGCAACTGGCAACACAGCACCCTTCTTGGAATCATCAATTTTTTGCCCTTCCATCTTCAGATCTGGCAGAGGAGCTGGAAATTCGTCAACGGAGGTGTAATCATGAAAATCTCGTTGCATGAAAATTCCATTTCGCCCGTCCACCATTCCCATCGCACGGGCGGATTCTTCATAATATTTTGCCGTAGATGTCGAAACAGATCCCTTTGGTCTTCCAGCCCTCTTCTTTTCGGCTCGCTTGCTGTTCTTGGCTTCATCCTTGAGAGCTTGAAATTCGGCCCGAACGTCAGGAGGGAGCATGTTGCAATTGGGGAGATGGTCGAACTGGAAGTCGCTCACTGAATGGTATATACGTTGGACGCAATTCGGATATGACCCAGCACGCTTGACTCGCTCTCTTACAGGAAGGTGCTTGCAATGTATGCAACGGATACCAACTTGAGATAGTTGAATCGGTCGCTTCCTTCCGGGAGCAGGCTGGTTGAGTTCTGTTTCCGTGGCAGTAAAGACTTCGATTTGTTTACGGACAAATATATGGAGTGGTGACTTCAAACATTCTTCATCCTGTTCTTGGCTGAGTAATGTAACCATCGGAGAGAATTGCGGTCCATCCAACGCATCTGTCATCTTCGGCTGTTTTGTAGGCCTTGGGTTGTAGTCACAATCCTGCTCGGCATCGAAAGAGCCATGGCGCGTTGAAAAGGCCGACGAGGCCATGGCAGGGGCGAAGATTGCATCCATGGCTGGGAAGAGGGTAGGCGAGTCCTGTGGAACGATACAAAGACAATTTATGGATAGAAATCGTCAGCTAGACTATAACTTCGAGAAGATTCGCCAATTCCTGGACAAAATTACCGCTTGAACGTACCATAGCGTTCACTCCATAAAATGGACTTGGCGTTTTGGGTTGTGACAGAGTACGAATGGTATCATGATTGTGATCGGTGCCTTCCACGATAATGTCTTTCAAAGAGTCTTCTGAACTTACGGCGCCGCTAGATGCCACAGTGACGGATGCTGGAAGTTCGTTTCCTGATGGTAGGCCCGTTGGAGTTGGAACCAATCGATCATTCCAAGACATTTTCTGCTCAGACAGAACCAAGGACATGTCGATCCTTGGATTGACCGCGTCCTGCTCTCTTGCTTTGCGTTTGATGACTTTCAACATGGTCAAGTGAGCCGTTTGGAGCAGAGTGATAGTGATGAAAAGCGAAACGAAATTATGTATCACCTCGTTGGAAAAGAGGAGAGTTGAGCGAGATTCATCTGAGATGCGTGAATCTGAGCATCCTCGAATCTGAAATCAACATTCTGGCCGTCAAGGGAGAGAATCGAATCTACTTTGTTCCGAGGGCATAAGTGAAAATCTCTATTGATTCTTTCAACCGTTCCTCCAGTGCAATTTGACTCTAACCCTATGCTGGAAGTGAGATGGCCTTTGCTCACAGCATTCAGCAATCTTATTGTCTTAATTACCGGCAGTTAACTCTCAAGTACGACGTAACTGGAAAAGCAAAATTCTAGCTAGCTAGAGGTACTAACTCTAAGGCTGTTAGGTAACTCTCTACTACCCATAGCTACCGGCACCTACCGTAGTAGCTACCGGCAGTATTATACGTCTTACGACGTAATACCCTACCGGTGCTACCGGTAGTACGTAGTAGCTAGTAGGTGATACGTCAAGAATTTTGGCTCAAAGCACAACACAACTCTTTCAGGAAAATGCAGATGACATGATTCCTCTGGATGATTCCTACCAAGTGCAACTAGCACAAGCTTTCAGTTAAGACACCTTTTGTGCATGAGGCATGAGGCCATCCAAGACGCAGTAGCTTGTACGTACCTCCAAGAATGCTGGTATGACTATCTCTTCCGTTGTGATGCGGCTAGATTGTCGGTGGATTTTAATTCATCCTCCTGGCTCTTACAAACTGGGATCGGCTACCCTATTATGAAGGGATATCTACAACCGGGACGGGCAACAAAAATCCACGTCATAAGCGTCACGTAATTTTTTCAAGAAAGAATATCAACCATGCAGCATCATTATAGATGTATAGGGCACATGGATATTTTCTAACACTGCAAAGAAACTTGATAGCATAAAGAGGTGGGGGCTCACGCCAGGCCAGAAAAAGCACCTCCAAATGTCATTTCTGCATACAGCAATTCCATCATTCTTGTTGGAATACAAAAAAGGTTGGAAGAAAATATGAGATATGTGGCGTTTCCTTTTCAACATATATTTGAAGGTCACACTCAAGTTCATGTTTGTTGACTAGGAATATTGTCAGCGCCATGATGGCGAATAATTGAATCCATCCTCTTTGATCATCCATGTTGTGGTGTCCACTGGTATTGTCACAGCATTTAAAAAAATGGTTTTTTAAGGATGAAGGGTTCGAAAATTCATGTTAACAGGGTAACAGAGGACGAATGAATGGATCTTTTTGTGAGGTCTTGAGAGTTCTACAATGAGATAATGACGCCTCATTCTTGATGATTTTGTGTACTCTACGATTAGGTATTGCTCTCTAGAGTAGCTACGGTAGCTAGAGTACTTGGTAGAGAAATCATTCGAAGGCATTTTTGAATACCGGTATTGTGCTTCTACATGGAACGTACTACAGTACGATGGGTAGACCTGCCGTTCTATCATACAATCACATCCTGCGTACGGTACTCTCGCATGAAGTACGCACCGTACAACAGGTACATACTGTAGTATTGCATCATGATTAAATGGTCGAAGTTCCTTCCAGCTTCTCGTACACACACTTTCTATTCTACCGTAATTCTCATGAGGTGACAACACACTACTACTCATACAACAGAAGGAACGTACGATGCGACTGTAAAAGTAGTAGCACGTCGTGTTGATGGTTTCTTCTGTGTCTTTCACCATCGTACGACAGAAAAACATTGCACAGAATCGATTTCATCGCAGATGTCCTGCTACCGCTAGACACGCCTTTATCCCTGACAAACTAACAAGAAGGCACTCGGTCTTCTCTCTTACAGAAATTTGACGTCACATCAGCTCCAGCGCAACTTCAACCAACCGGCGACCTGGTCAAAAGAAACTCCTGTGTTTCAAGAGAGTTTTCGGACAATTTCCTTTCTCTGGTTCCTTTTCGTTCGCCTAGAGATTTGGTGAGATACCCTCATTGTTTCTGCCATATTTCTCGAGGATAGGGAATGAAGAAAGCGATCGACAAAAGAACTAGAAGGGGAAAGTTACGGCGCACCGGTCTCCCGCTTCTGTTTTTCTGTTGGATCTTCTCGCTTGACGCAGTCTCAGCCAGTGACAATGCTCAAGATATCGCAGCCGTTTTCGAAACATTTATTGCTCCATTCAGCCGAGTTTTATCTATTGAAGACTATGGAGCCAAGCCCGATACATCTGCAGGCGTTGATCAAGGCATCTTTTGTCTCAAGGATTTGGAACAAAATGGCGATTTCTGTGACTCATTATCTCTTGCCACACCAGCAGAGGAAACAGAGCGAGCTCTGAATAACACGGCTGCTTTTACACGAGCTCTGAAAGATTTACGACCAGGTGATACCGTGTTGGTACCGGACGGTAAGCAATTCACATTATTTGGTGGCGTCGTTGCCAACGACAAGCATCACTTTGCTTTGGATGTTGCCGGATCACTTCATTTCATTCATGACCGCACCATCTGGCCTAAGCACATTACTCCCAGTACCTATTTCAATCGTACCTACGAACCGGGTTTGTCCTTCGTCAATTGCACCAAATTTACCTTAACCTGTTCTAGCAAAACACCCGCAAAGGTGGAAGTGGATCGGAAACGCAACTTGGTTCGACTAGTGGACAGCTCCACTCACCGAGGTGGAATCATCAACGGTAATGGCAAGGGTTGGTGGGATGATGTCATTGCTGGACGGATTCATGAGCACGAATATACACGGCCGCGACTGATTCACATCATCGAGGCGGAAGACGTTATGGTAGAAAAGCTGACCTTGTTGAATTCGCCTTATTGGACATTGACGGTGGAGGCCGTTCGAGCCGAAGTTCGGCATGTCAATGTGATTGTCGATCGAGAATTGCAAGCCCACTTATATGCCAAGTATGAGGACGACAGTGCGATAACATCGCCGTTTCTGTCGGTTCGAAATTCAACTAGGACAGCACCCTTTGAATTTCCTATCCCCATCGACGACTTGCCCGATTGGATTGGGAGAAAAATGAGGCAGCCGCAAGATCTGAATACCGACGGAGTGGATCCGATCGGACAAGATATATGGATTCATGACTGTATCATTCAAAACGCCGACGACAGTATCGCAGTAAAGCCGTCCAAGCGAGGTCGCTTGTATACTCGGCTACCGGACTGCACAAATAATGTGACAATGTCCAATCTTGTCTTGACGGGCTTTGGAGCTTCTATCGGAAGTGTAGGACCCATCCGAAATCACCATTGCGTTGACAATATCACCTTCCGCAATATTACCATGCCCGGAACCGGCAAGGGCATCTACATCAAGTCCAATGGAGCAAGTTGTGTCAATCAATCCTCTCAAATCACCAACATTCTGTACGAGCATGTTGATATCATCGAGCCATTTTGGTGGGCAATGTAAGTACACCTGATTTTGTGTCTAGTTGTGCTGTTTCGCATCATCGATGATACATTCACTCTTTCCTCTACCTCAGATGGATTGGTCCGCAACAACAGCATCAGCCAGGTGACACCTTGGGATATAATGTGAGTGTAACAAAAGTTATGTTTTCCATTTTGGTGCTGGCAGGGCAATTTTGTCTCATTTTTGTGTTCATAGTGTCCCATCTTTTGGCCCTTGCCCGGCTCAGAGGTCTGTCCCACTCAAGGTTGCACATTATTTGAAAACATTACACTACGGCACATCAATATATTCCATCCCTTGATTTCTCCCGGTGTCATCTGGGGAAATTCTACCAATCCGATGAAGAATATCACGATTGAGAACTTGAATGTAGATGAGAACAAGTACAAGATTTGGCATGGGAAATGGCCTTTTCATTCGAAGCGGTATCCATTTCATGGCCGCATAAAATGTAAGTACGCGTCCGGTACATACAAGGATTCCAACCGTTCTCCTTCTTGTCTGGATCCTGCTCCTTCGAAATCATGGGACGTTGTTGGGAACGCCGAAGCAGCTGCTAGATGATAATTTTTGTTGGTAACTTTCTACTAGCATATTGCATCGACCACCTAGTACCACTACAATTAGAAGTTGGTTCACCCACCTGACGGGGCAGATCATGCAACAGCTTTGCATC
Source organism: Nitzschia inconspicua (assembly GCA_019154785.2). Lineage (NCBI taxonomy): Eukaryota > Bacillariophyta > Bacillariophyceae > Bacillariales > Bacillariaceae > Nitzschia > Nitzschia inconspicua. The sequence continues at coordinate 1,662,566 of JAGRRH010000020.1, forward strand.
CGCTAAGCATTCTGCTGCTCGCCACTCAGAACTGACACTCAAAATACCATCTTTGTTTCTAGTCCATAGTAGTAAGGGACGCAATATTTCGCATTTCCTGTAGTATGAGGAACTACCGGTAGGTACGAGGAGTACCTACCGTAGTACTTGAGTACGGTAGGAAATGTCGCACTCGGAGTACCGGTACATAGACGGTAGACTTTACGGTAGTACCTACCTACCGGTAGTCAATAAGGTTGTCTACTGGTATGATAGCTGGTATGATACCTAGGTAGTCTATCTACCTACCGGTAGGTACGGTAGGTACCGGTAGCATACGAAATCGTACTCCGTTACATACCGGTACTTACGGTGCTTGCTCGTACTACCGTACGTACCAGGTACGGTATTACGTAGTACGATTGCTACGTTCGATCTTTCTCACATGGCCGTTTACGTTTTATTACTCTGGTACTCGTAGTAAACTGTCGTGTACGACAGTACCTATTTTTCATCTTGTTCCTGCGTTGTACTACGATACACAGTACTTCGAGTACCGGTATTACTTTACAGTTATCACAGTACGGTACTTCGAAGTTGGCCCGGCAGGTGATCCAACTACTTAGGCCCTTCTCAAAGGTGGGTTCGAAAACGGACTTTCGAAGGGCTCATAACCTGAAAATGTCTGTCTGTCCATACGTCAATCGGCCAGGCGAAAAATCGAAGTGGCACGACGATTAAAAATCGAACCTCCACTTTTGGACCTACGAAAGTGCAAAAAAGCTTGTCTAATTCAAAGGTGAACCAACTTAAAATGACACTTTCGTACCTCACAGCTACGGCGCGCCAAATACCTCAACTTCACAACAACAACAACAGTCGACAACAACAAACAACAGTGGGCAACTGTCAAACTGTCAACTCACCATGTCTGGCATCAGTAGCAATCGTAGCTCCCCCACTTCACATTCTACAGAGAGCAGCCGTGATAGTCCAGTAGCAATTGGTGACAATGTGGAAGCTGCAGCAAGTGTAATGACTGAATCAGCAAATCGGTGACCGAAACTGAACTGGCCTATATTGCTGGAAATAACTCTATTCGGATTCTCGTAGTCCTGTCCCACAGGCTCAAGAAGGACGATGGGTCCGATCTAATCGACATCAAAAAACGAAGAACCATGGAAGTCCATCCCCAGGATCGAAATTGAGCCAACGGCCGACATGTTGAAGGCAGAAATAAAGCGCCGTCATAAAGCATTTGGTCTCCCGAAGCCAGAGCCCCGCCCCGCTTCTTGGAGAAGTACTAAGATCTGCGAATGGTTGTACGATCACTCAATTGAAAAGGAAGCTGATTTGGATTTCTTGAAAAAACCATCGCCAATTGTCGGCAAATTAGTGAGGAGGCAGCGGTTCATCGACAGTTGGAAAGAGACGCTACTTCTTCAAACTGGACTGGAAAAGATCCATATCTTCGACTAATCCATTGCATTGTCGACGATAGTATCAAAGAGTCCTTCAGGAATGACATCCAACCAGGAAGAATGTCAATCGAAAATCGAAACCGAGAGAAGACGGTGTGGGAAGCGATTGCCGACTTGTGGAACGATCCTGGCTTTGCACCTGTCACAGAAGGTGGCTTGGCAGAGCTGCACTTCGATTTTATTCCATCGATTGCTGTTCCCTACGAGAAAGTTTCATCGATGAATCCGGCCACACCGCAGTTTGTGCAGAATAAAATTACAGGGATGGTCACTTCTCTGACACGAATTATTTCCAATTGGGAACGAAGCGGACAAGGTGACGGAGGCTTCCATGAGGATGGGGCTATTGAGTTAGGCGTCTCATCATTGAGAGCCGCCAAGTAGGCAACGATGAGCTTCACGAGTGCTACAAGCAGGAATTGAATGAGCTTGATTCTAACGAACGACGCATCCAAGAAATACTCGAAACCCTTTAGCGTCTTCTGATTGATTCCACATAACTATTCATGATTAACACATAACTATTGAGGATTAACAGTAGCTTCTTTCTTCATGGACGCCCTCGAGAAATTACCTTCCGGGAAGGTCTCTTCCAGTGCTCGTTGGAAATTCTTTCGTGCAGTAGTTCTCTTGGCTGACAGGGGGTGACTTGTCTTCTTCTCCGGATCTCCCTCGGTACGTCGTCGAAGTGATGCCCAGCACCAATTAGCTGAATCGGCCTTGGAGTGTCTTCGATTTCATCGGCCTCCAGTGGAACTGAGCCTGTCAGATTTCTTGTCATGTGGTCGACATCCTGTGGCTTGGCCAGGGCATGGACCAATGCAATGGTCTTGGCGATGGTAATTTGCTTGGGGATGGCCGATCGTAGTATAGCCCACCTTTCAGTAAAAATGCCGAACGCACATTCGACTCTGATCCGAAGTTGTGAATGATAAAAGTTGTAGTCGTCTTTAGTTCCAGGGCCAACATTCTGGTACGGAATGGCCAAGAACGGTGAGTTCAAATAGGCATTATCCCCAAAAAGGCACAAGCCTTCAGCCAACATTCCATCGCTTAGTTTACCAAACAATTTGCTTCTTTCAAATGCTAAGCAATCGGATGCGGCAACTCCGTAGACTATGGAGATGTCAAGGAAGCGGAAGACATCTTGATTGTTTTACAAACAAATTGGTTGTTGTTGTTGTTGTTGTTTCTTGTTGTTGTTGTGAAGATGTGATAGTTGTGTGGATGAAATTTGGCGCACCAGAGCTGGGTTCGAAAGTTCGATATTTGTTGTGCACCTTTGAATGAGACGCGAGTATGGTCTGTCCTGCGATACCATTTCTGACGTTCGAAAGTCCGTTTTCGAACCCACCTTTGAGAAGGGCCTTAGAGACGGCACTAGGCTGTAGCTAGTAGTTTGGATAGCCTTAAAATAGATTTTATTATATAATTTTATCGTGTATACGTGTACTCCTCTTGCGTTTTACGAGTCGGCTAAGGTCGAATGAAGGATCCACGACAATCGACAATCTACACTACAAGCCCATCACAATAGTGAAGCTCTCGCCACCGGTAACTGGTGATCCGTGAACTTGTGTTTCGTGACACTACTGGTGGGATGTTCTTGAACATGGCGTCGAATATTTGGTCAGCATCATGTATGTTTGCTTTCTGTTGGAACATTTTGACATCTACAGCTTTCCAGCCACAGGCATGTTTCGTACATCCAAGAACTATACCTTTTCTCAAAGAACGGTATTTTTCCACTCCAATGATGCCGCTACATATGGCTGGTGGCGGCCGCGGCTGGGACAACAATGACTACTTGTCGTCTTTGTCGGGCGACGACGAAGACCGTGAAGACTCCACCAAGCAATATCAAGAATTTTCCGAACGCCGAGCGGCCTTTCAACAACGTCAAGAGGAATATTTTAAGAACGCTCCTCAAGCGGCACAAGCATTTTTGCTACAGCGGCAACAACAGGAAGAAAGTAGGTTGGAGGAGGGTGCCATGTTGGGAGATGACTTAGATGATCTGTTTGGTGGAGACGGTTTTGAAGAAACGTCCGGCGGTGGTACCAGAATGAGTCGAATGATGGCTCAAGCTCAACGAATGCAGCAACTTCGTCAAAATCCCATGACGGGAGGAACAGGAGTTGGTGGCTTTTCGCCAAAGCTGGCTGTGCCTTTGGACTATGAGGAACAAGACCATGAAGATGATGTTCAGAGAAAAGGAGAGGATGAATGATACAGAGGAACTATTTTAGATACGGGAGACTCAGTATCCATTCAGCGAGGTACTTGGAAGTTTATCTCTATGGATGGTTGTTTGTCGGCTGTCGCCAAAGTAGCTCAATGTTACTCCAGGAGTAAATATGAATCCGTAAAATATTTCCTACTTCGCACACTACAAGAACTACAACCTCGCAAGAGTATGGCTACTGTAGTAACTCCGTAGTGCATACTCCCTAACGCTAGGACGACTAGGAACTTGCAATCGGTTGGTGCAAGCCCATCTACACTGTGCTTACCCTCAGATCCGATGCTACAACAGTAACTGCTGCTTCGACCTCACATGTCAATAATAGCTATGATACGGAGTACCGGTACCGTATTTTGTCGTACTGGAGTGCGTCGTTGTATCATACACGGGGTATGACAGATAGATACGACGTATTGAAATGATGATGAGAATATTTGAATGTGGTTCGTGTGGTTCAGTGGTCGCGCAATGCATCACCTTCGTAATCTCTCTACGCTTCTCAAACGGACGCCATCGCCTCTCCGCCAGCCGCAAAATTTTCCGTCGGGAAGAAGGAAAGTTTTCGGCAAGATTTTTTCAAAAAAGTGTGAGTTTTTATTGTTGCACAGATATTGAACATGTAGGAAGTCCTACTATCTATGTAGCTACAGTAGAACTTTTTCATGTTGCGGATGGATGGCTACGGTAGACTAGTCTACTAGCCGACAGCAAGTTCATTTCACAATTCAAAAAGCTTGGGCTGGATTCGACTGCACGATTTCTTTTTTAGATTGACTACTAGTCGTAGGTGATTTGCCGTGTGGGAGAGTTGAACGTCTTTACTCTTCTTGGACTTTAACCAGCCAAATTCGTTGCATCTGTACTACTTTGTATTTGCTCTTGACGGAGAGTGTGGCTCACCCACGCTTTGGAGTGAAAATGGACATTTCTCTGGATCTGTCCGAGATAGACACTGACGAGTCCGTGGAAGTGTCATATGATAGAGAAAGTGACAACGGCAGCCATATTGAAGTCCACAAGAAGCGGTTGTCGGACGACGATGCACTCGAAAGTATTGGCAACCATCATCAACCTGGAGAAAGTTTCCAAACAAGAGACGTGGTTACAGAGAATGATGAATTCCAACCATCGATGCACTCGGATTCCTCGATGGATTTGAAAAAGAAACCACAGTCGGTATTGTCTATCATGAATGCTGCTGCGATGTTCACCCGTCCATTGGAGGCCATTTCGGACACGGTAGAAGAGCAAATCAACGCGAGCTTGGATTCTAGATTGTCGTGCTGCCAATGGCTAGAAGAGATGGCCGAGTCGATTCAAAAATCGCCGACCAAAAGGACAGAGGCGTTGACGATGCCGGACGTGGCCAATGGTTCTTCTTCTTCTTCCATTTGCAATTGCCCATTCGAATCTAAGGCATCTCAACGCAATCCGCGATCCAAGGATAATGACAATCCACCCTATCTTCTCCAAACACAGTCCGCCGAATCATACGATACAACAGCCGTGCAAAAAGGGGTACAGACAAACCAGGAGACTGTCACCAAGAATGAAGCGAACGAAGGACTCTCGTTTGTTATTCGAAACACACCTTCCTTGCTCTCCGACAGTAGCGAAGATGAAAATGACAATGAAAAGAATGATGATTCAGAGGAAGACGGCATATATAACGGTGATATCACAGCTGTAATGGACTCGTTTACTGAAGACGGTCAAGGCAATGCGGTTAGTGCGGACGTCCTCGTCAAGGACGACAACGATGACGTTCTTCGACAAAAGGTCATCGAAGGGAACGCCTCAGATGATGTCATGCTGGTCAGGAATGGTTCCAAGAAATCAGGGTTAGGGCAAGCTACGATTGCCTCAGGGGACATACTGTTTGTCGATGCAACAACTGATTATGATGAATCAGTCGTAGAAAACGTATCTATTGATGACAGTACAGATCGGGGCCATGACACGAACATGCCGAAAAATGAGGAGAATGAAGACAATCCACATTGTAATACTGACGCTACCATGGAAATGTTGCTTCACGAACTGGACGATTATGTGGGAAAGAACAAAATCCGTTACCACGATGTGTCTCCGGAAAAACTAAGTTGGAATGAAAGCAGACCTTTGAGCACAAAGGGATTCCAGGAATCACCCTCTCTCCCCGCAGCACCTTCCATAAGTATTTCTACTAGGTCTGAAGCTGCGTCGGTGGTGACTCCGTCAACATCACCGGAGAACGCCACCTGCTCTTTCGAAAGTGCTGAAGACGGTTCGGATGGTTTGGATGCCTCCGAGACAGACAGCGATGACGGAGCAGCTGAGTTTTTCTTAACGCCAAGCTGCCCTTCCAAGAAACGGTTAAGTTTTGCCGATGATCATGGCCTCGAACTGGAACAGACACATCTACTGGATCCTCCACCGGAGACGGCAGGCAGAATCGTTGTTCTCTTGTTGAATCCTCTCGAACGCATCTTTGAGTTCCTACACATCGAATGTCCGTACGACGAGTCTACCACAGTACAGGTGCTTGTTGAGCAATTACCGGCTCTTGCTACGATGCATATATTTCAGTATACGAGATTCATTGGTTTGGCGCGAATTAGCAGTGACACAGTTGGGGAGCTCTCTCCGCAAGATGCAACAAAGTACGGTAATGAACCCTCTACAAAATCGGAGAAAGACGATCCTCTTCCCTCTTTTTTGGATTCTGCACTCTTACTGGGAAACGTTGGATTTCGCAATTTCGAGCTTGTCTTTGCTGTTCCTGAGCAATATTCGTGCACAGATATTGTCATGCAAGCCTATCCGTTGTTATTGAATGGGACAATTACGAAAGCTCTACAAACTGGCCGAAGATCAGGACGTGGCTTGAAACCCCTGAAGAATGGAGAACAATGGTACAAAGATGTTCGATCGAAAAATGTGTCTTGTAGGGATGGGCAACCTAATACGGTGGAGTGTAACGACGATGTAATGATTCATTCATACAGAGAATGGGGAGTTGTCGCAGACCTTGCCGACAACGTATTCATCTTCGGAGTGGAAATGGCCGATTATGTATCGACGTGGGAGGAAATGCAGCAACTTGCCGATGACGATGAAGACATCGTGTTGGAATGGGCCGACACGGTGACTGATCCGTCTTCCTCTTGTACTAGGGATGGATCGACGACAGAAAAGTCATGGCTTCGAAGGGCATTATGGCTGCTGGTGTTTTTAGTTCTGGCGTCAACATGTTTGCAGGTGGCCTTCCCAGTGTTCTCTTTTTACCGCTCACCATGCAATATTTATCGTTATCAAGGACACGCACGACTTCAGTAGCATCGACCGGGTAATATATAGAGTCCAAACGAACTCATTTCGCAACCAATCTCTTCTAAAATCTCGCATTTCCTCTCAGCATAGTCGAGAGGACAAAGAAATGAAGCGCACATCATTCCTCTTACTAGATCGCTAAAAACTTCCATCCAATAAAAACTTGGTTAATAATTATTATTTCTTGCGGACACACCATGAACCCATTGAGAATCAATTTCTCACTGCATCCATCCATCTCAAAAAACGAAAGTTAGAACATGAACTATAAAACATCCGGTAGACGCCTCTATGCCATCTTGAAAACACCGGTTCCGCTATTGATAGCATAAAATGTGTCAGCAAACACTAGAGAGAGGACAGCCATGAGTTTCATCACAATATTGAGGGCAGGACCAGAGGTATCTTTGAATGGATCTCCAACAGTGTCTCCAACAACAGCAGCCTTGTGGATGTCGGAGCCCTTGCCCTTCAATTCAGAATCGGCGGGTTGCTTTTCGATATACTTTTTGGCATTATCCCAAGCACCGCCGGAGTTGGACATGGAAATGGCGAGCTGAACGGAAGCGACCAATGCTCCAACCAAAAGACCAGAAACGGCAGTGACACCGAACAAGATGCCAGTCAAGAGAGGCGTGAAGATGACCATTGCACCGGGCGGGACCATCTCTTTGAGAGAGGCTTGAGTAGAAATGGCAATGCAGGCATCGTAATCAGGTCGCTCTGTTGGGTTTTCGTCTAACAAGTGTGGCTTTTCGTCGAATTGGCGTTGGACTTCAAGAACCATCTCCATGGCTGCGGTTCCAACCGACTTCATTGTCAACGCTGCGAAAGCGAAGGGGATCATACCACCGATAATCAAGAAAGCAAATGTAACTGGTTCAAGCATATTGACGCCAGCAGCAAACAACTTGTCATCGGAAGAATGACGAATACGAGTGACGAAAGCACCGAACAAAGCCAAGGAAACCAAAGCAGCGGAACCAATGGCGAAACCCTTTCCGATGGCAGCAGTTGTGTTTCCGGCAGCATCCAATGCATCGGTCTTCTCACGAACACTAGGATGAAGTTCCGCCATTTCGGCAATACCTGAAAGAAAAGATTACACAAACATCAGAATTCAATCGTTCCTTTTTCGTTTGTGCGAAAAGAGAAAGCGAATAAAAACGTACCTCCGGCGTTATCACAAACAGGTCCGTATACGTCAATAGTAAGCCCGGTAGCCAAGTTAGACAAAAATCCAATGGCAGCAAGGGCAACTCCGTACATGTCGCAAGTGGCGAAGGAAAAGTAAATGACCAAAGCCAAGACAATGACAGGAATAATGGCAGACTTGAATCCGAGGGCGATTCCATAAATCATGTTGGTGGCAGCACCAGTCTTGCATGATGCAGCGACTTCACGAACAGGTTGGTAAGAGTGGGATGTGTAATATTCCGTGATGAGGCCAATGGTCAATCCACCAACAGCACCCATGGCGACACAGATTGTTGCTTTCAACGGAGACAAGTGCAAAATGGTATTGCCGATAGTCGAGTGCAATTCAAAGGAGGCTGGCAAGTAGAAGATGGCCGCAAAGTAGACGGCAGGGATCATGACAATGGTGGTGGAGATCAGTTGCACCTTCAAGGCCATTTCAACATCTGCCTCCTTCTTGACGGTCCAAATATTGGTGGCAATGAAAGAGCACAAGAGGCAGACAAAGACACCAACTCCCGACACAATGACGGGGAACACCATAGCATCCCACCCGCCGCTCAATCCGATGCTGCTTCCAATGACCAATGCAGCACAAGTGGACTCGGCAAAGGATCCAAACAAATCCGATCCCATACCAGCGACATCACCAACATTGTCACCGACGTTGTCTGCAATAGTGGCGGGGTTACGAGGGTCATCCTCTGGGATTCCATGAACGACCTTTCCAACCAAATCAGCTCCGACATCGGCTGCTTTAGTGCTGTTGAGAGGAAGTCGAAAGGCTGTGAGAGAATCTCATGTGAAAATCCGGCAGCCATTGAAGCGCCGTTTTATAACTTACTAGATACCTCCACCAACACGACCAAACATGGCAATGACAGACCCTCCCAAACCATACCCGGTGATACTTTCGGTCAGAAAGATCCACTCATCGGGTTGAGGATAGTGAAGCTTGAAAACCAACATGGTGCCATACAGCATAAAGATTCCCAACCCACACAAAGCAAAGCCTGGACGGAAAACGACGAAAACAAGGTAAGAAAATCATAGTACGGAGATAGAACATTATACTCCTGTTCGCAGAATAAAAATGTTCCAATCCTGCATCATATCGTTCGACTTACCCATGACAGCACCGGCACGGAAGGCAGTGTTAAAACATTCGGTCCATCCTGGTTTTTGCGCCGACACAGTGGTACGGACATTGGAATAGACAGCGACCTTCATGCCCAAATATCCGCTGGCCATGCTGGTAAAGGCACCCAACAAGAAACTAATAGCAGTCATGGATCCACGGGCCATATCCCATCCGGTACCCCACGACACCAACACCAAAATCAAAATAGCAAAAGCAATGACAAACCAAAAGCAGACTGTGTACTCGGCCTTCAAGAAGGATTCGGCACCCTCATAAATGGCAGTGTAAATTTCCTTGAGGCGGGCCGACACGGCCTCATCATCTCCGCTGCTGATCAAGCCTTCTTGCTCGCCCGATCCGCCGCCGGACTGGACAGGAATTTTACTGATAATGGTGAACTGGATCAAGGCCCACAACAAGGCCACAACAGCCGCAGCAAAGATGATAGCCGTTGCCGATGTCTAACGAGAAAGAGAGACAAGAAAAGGAGCGAGATATTTGCGTGAGTCACTAAAAGAAACGACCATGACATGATTTGAAAATTGATGAACTCTCCATGACTCGACGACAACATCTTGGATGTGACTCATGTTGAAGTTAACTCGCTCAAGTCATAATGCCCCGCTCATTCCCTTACCAAAAGACTGCTCATGGTTGAAAATACTTCACTAGCTAGTGGTAGAGAGGTAAAACAAGTTGCGAGGAAGCACACTTATCTCAGACAACTACTTTAAGCTGTGAAATAGAGATGCCTTTCTGAAGTTGTGGTTTTGTCAAAGATTGGACAGCAGCACCGCCGATGATCCATCGATCCATCGGCAGCAATTGCTGCTACTACGTAGTACTACGGTAGCAGACTACGGTATCGTACTCCAGTGCGAAAGTAGCAGCAATATCTTTTGCTGGAATCATCGGCTGGAGATGTCAAGCTTGGAAAGTGCGCGTGGCACACGTCATCGTTGACGCGCTTCACAGTCAATCAATCGATTTCGTTGCGCTCTCAACCATTCACGGACCGAAACTACTACTCGGAGTATCTGTATCTATTTTGCTTACCTATTACCAGTATGAACTGTCCTTCTCAAATACTCGGAGTACGTATGATACCTACCGTGTCCGGGAGTCAGTATTATTACGTATTCATACATTCATACCAGGTGCGACAGAAGCAAGTACTGATTTCATGAAGTTGGACGTTCTCGTTTGCCGGTCGAAGTGGTGGCGGGAATTTTCTTCAGTGCACATTTCGCGCTGTTCTTGATTTTTCGTTTCGTTGCTTCTGAAAAAATTCACAGTCAAAAGATGCGGCGTTGTTGTTGTTCTCCCCAACCCGCGCGAAAATTCACGTTAACGGAGGTTCCGTATTACTTCGTACTAACTGTAACTAACAGTAACTGTAAGTACGGTAGACAAAAAGCATCTTCACACCGAAGAACTGTGTGATGGCGCCATGTCCCGAATTTGGACACGTATGATGTCTTGCTTTTTCGAGTGAGACTTCAGAGCATCCGGTAGCAAGTTTTGTTGTTCAATACAACCAAAATAACTGCAACAATTGCATCTCTTCTCTGTATTGCAGTGTTCAAGACACATCATACTCAAGTGTGTTTGCGAGGCAGCGCAGGCCACAGTCAGCTGCAGCAGTAGCAGATAATTGTTGTTACGTTTCGTTCATGCCATCACTCATCCTCTAACCTGACAACACATTCATAGAAACTGAATTAAAGAGGCCGTGATAGAGAACAGAGAACACACCTGAAGACAACGTCAAAGACGACCGGTTTACCGAAAAATGTCTGACTTTGAGTCGTCTGACCTCTACTTTCAACCCGATGACCCCGCCGTGTGGAACCCCGAAAAATTTTCCCCACAGCAACGACTTAAGAACTTTTTGCCAAAATGGTCGAACGTGAAGCAACATCATCACGTTACCCACTCACCATCCGCCTCTCGGTCTTCGTCAATGCGGTATAGTGATTGCAGTGGCATGACTTGTCCCGTTGTAACACATCACTACCTCATTACTGCCACGGGAGATCACACACGCAATACGACTACCAGCACTATTTCTAGTAGTGAGATTGTTTCTCCCACAATCCTACCAGTTGACGTTGTCCTTTCCGAATGGCCAGACAGTCTTACAGGGAGATCAGCATCCTCCTTGGAACACCAAGAAGTTAAGGAACACGAGGAAGAAGACGATGTCGAATCTTATTGTGGCAGTTTGACGTACAGCGTGGAAAGCGAATTCAAGCACCCTCATGACCACTCACAACCCAGTCATCCCATTGGTGGCCTTCACCATCCATCAGTGGATCAGCACTACTTCTTTCCTCCCAACTCCGTGTCGACTCACACAGACGAAGTCGATGACTTTTATGAAGATGCCTTGGAAACTTTGGATGAGCCGGACCTGCGTGATAACAAAAAGAAGCAAGGAAAGGGAAGCGTCCACCGTAATTCTCAAGATTGCTTTCCCGCTGGCGACTGTTTTCGTCCATTGGCCTGGATCGGAGGTTTGTTTCGAGCAAACAACAGAATATCTCTGCATAGTAGATGGATGGAAGATGTGGATGAGGAACATACTCCAACGAGATGCTGAGAGAACTAGGACGAAAAAGTCAAAAAGAAACTGGGACGCTATAGTGTGGAAGATGCTTCTTCCTTGGCTGGTGCCTCTCTTGTACTTGTATGTTGTTGCTGACTTGATCTACTTGCTGTGTATGAAAATGTACTTTTATTGGGTGATAAATTGCTGCGTTAAAATAATACTAATCTTTACTGTTTCAACTAGATTGCAGCAAACACTCTTGAATATAACGTGTTTAGACGACGGCAATCAGCTAGCTAGGAGACACTGTCGTTTGGAATTGCATCTTTTTCTGCCACGTTTTCACACATTACCCCACCACAAGAAACGCAAGAGAGACCTGTTGAGCTCCTCCTTTTTGCGAATCATTCCACTCGTTCATTGCGACGACCACGAAGGAATGCGCCGTTGAAGCAAGGCCGGAAAAAACAACATGGAGTCATAGTTGCGACATCCAAAGTTCAGTCTGAGTATTCTTCTTCTCATACATTAGCAGTAGGACTGCTTGCAATAAAATACTACAGTGTTACTCTGTAGTATCATTATGTGTTACCACTTAGAATTGTTACTAAGGCCTAAATAATGAAACACAAAATATGTGGCTGCTGTGTGTTTGATAGAAAGTACGTACATCATCTCTGATTTTACTAGTACAAGTATGCTATGGTCGTCGACGGTAGCTAGCTACCGTAGAAGGACAGTTTATTGCGAATCTGGGAGATGATACCGGTATGATAGTCTTCACAGGGAGTCAGTTCACTGTAAGAATGTTTCCATCACTCTGTCTTCCTGAGACATTTATCGCCCAAGACAAGACAGAAATTTCCACTCTGGCGGATTGTATACCCTCGAAAACATGTTTGACACGCACACTCTCACACAAAGGCGCCTTGTCGCCTTGCAGTAACATTCGACACACTCGACTCTGTCCTCACCAACTGAAAGTATCCCTATCTCTTCTGTATGTAATTCGAATCTCACCGACCAGAGTCCACGAGCCGAGCTTTCATTTTGACTTCATGCAATGACTTTCCTTTCTTTGCTTTTTGCTGTTGTTTTTTTACATACGACGTCGGGATGGATGTAGGAGCACGTTTCTACTCTACCATAAAACAAACAGCTGCGACCTCTACACTGGTACGTCATATCCTTCCTTTCCTTATCTCCTCGCAAGATGGACCAAAGATCGCTGTCATATAACACTCTCATATAAGCAAATTATACATCATGCCAAAGCCAAAGTCTCCTCCGATCAAAGGATGGACACCAAAACAACCACAGAGGTCGACTACTACCCCGTCTTCACACAATAGATCGACATCGACATCGACATCGACATCCCCCCCAAAACGATCGTTACCTCATCGGTCGCCATGGTCCACGGGATCCCGCAAGGATCGTCAACCCACGCACGCTGCTACCGCACACAATGATGACACCGATCATAATGATGATCTCCTCCGCAAAGGCCTGCATGAACAGCACAACAATGACGATGAGGAAATCTACCATGATGCCCCAATGAACATGGGCCTCATCTCGCAACGACGAAAGTCCGTACTGCATCACACCTCCCCTCCCGCTTCAAGCTACGAATGGACCCGTCCCTATTGGCTTGGTGGAAGTCTTTTTTTGATTCTCTTTGCTTTTTGGCTACTGGATTCCTTGAAGGATCCCATCTTTTCACGATTGGTGGACGGACAAATGGCAACGCACCAGCCTCCCGCCAAGCTTGTGTCGGTGTTTACAACGTTACTACTTGTGTGTCTCTTGGAATTCTGGACCAATCGAAAGCAACAGCAACAACAAAAGGCCATCTTGGAGCAGTACGGACAAGCCGCGGACGTTTCACAGGACCACATCTTGGATCCAGGAGGTATTTGGAGGCGCATGCCGATGAACAGCATGAAAGATCAGGAAAAAGAACATGCTGCTTTGGACGATTCCATCTCGATTGCCATCTTCTTTCAAATTGGTGTTCCCTATGTGGTGGCCTTTTTGGTGATTGCAGTTTTGGTGAGAAAGTTTGAACAATCCGGGCCGTTGACACCAGTCGTTTCCAATGCGGGTTCCCTACCCAAGTTTGATGTATGGTATGTCTTGGGCTATGTCATGTATGCCACCATCGAGTCGTTTGGGTCCCTGGCGGTGGCTACCTTTTGGTCCTTCACCAACTCCACTCTTTCATTGCAAGATGCTGAGCGGTATTATGGGACTATTATTGCCATCGCCCAACTTGGGGCGATTGGTGGAAGTACTTTGGTCGCCAGTGGACGATGGGAGGCACCCTACTTGCTGTTAGTGGTGGCATTGTTTATTGTTTTGCAGCTGGTGTTGATGAAACTGTATGATCGAAAATTTCAACCTACCAGTGTCTTGGCAATCGAAGCCACGGCAGCAATTGCGTCTGTGTCCGGGGGCGGAGCTGGTAGTAACAGCATTATGGGTGGCGATGCCAACTCTGTCATGACATGGCAAGACAACAATGCTACCGTAACCAAGCCCTTTTGGAGTGGCTTGTATTTGATATTTCAACATCGATACATTATGCTCATTTTGGGAGTATCCTGTCTTTATGAAATATGCATGACGCTCTTTGATTATCAAATGAAGTTGTTGGGGTTGGCCAAGTTTGAGCAGGACGTGACAGAAGAGATGTCATTTTTGGAATTTATGGGACGGTATGGACAAGTGGTCAATTTCACCAGTCTTATCTTTTCGTCCATTTTCTTCCCAAGACTAATTCGACATTTTGGACTTCGCAAAACACTCATGCTTTTCCCGACCATGCTGCTGTTTGTAACTTTTTTGGTGTACGGCGCCTTGCCCGGCAACTTGGCCGTTTTGTTCTTTTCCCTGAGTTTGCTCAAAGCCATGACGTACAGTATTCACGACCCCTCCAAAGAAATGCTTTACATACCAACATCGAATGCCGTCAAGTTCCGGGCCAAATTCTGGATCGATGTTGTCGGAGAACGAATTTTGAAGGCTGTCGGATCGGCGTTCAACACTCTGGCAGATACAGTCGAACAGAGCGTTCAAATCGGTAGAATACCAAGCTTTTTATCGGCCTTGGGACTTTGGTTGGCTTGCTACTACGTCGGTATCTATTTTGACAAGCTTTTGGCAACCGGCAAGGTGATTGGACTCGAATATTCGATCGATCCCTCCACCTACTCAAGGATACCCCACGCCGATGACGGCAATGAAGGAGAAATTCCCGATGGTATGGAACCGTCCGAAGTGGAAATCTTGTTCGAAGAGGATAATGTTAGCACGCTGGACTTGATGGCTGACCCTGCTCACGATGTACCTCGGCGCGACTACTACTCAGAAGATAGACCCGACCGAATCGAATTGCCATCTTTGATTCGACTTTGACCGATCGAGAAAAGAATGAAATCCTTTCGAATTGTTACTACTATGGGGGACTACTGTCGTGTCATGCTTTCATTTCATAGTCTTTACGTACTACTTTGAGTTAATCACTTCTAAATCCGAACTTACGGAGCTACGGAAACCCCATTGGATGGTACGCAGTCTTGTATTTCTTGTTTCCGTTGTTTACGAGGAGTAGTAGCATTCCAATGGAGTACAGCATTCCGGATCGCAAACGAGCTTATCACAATCGAGCCCAAACTTCATGAGTTTCGTCCCATCGGTGCAAAATTCCACTGGCCAATCTCCAGCCAGCTGATTGCCCTGCACGTACAAGGTGTCTGTTGACGTTTAAAGTAACGAAATTAGACAGGTAGTAGGATGTGTTGAATGGTGAGTGATTCTGCTATCTATGCGTTCAGGAAGGATTCAGGTCAACAGTTCATCATTGTATATACTTACGGATCCGGCCATCCATGACCAATTCAGCTGGAACAGTTCCCGTCAGAGCGTTGTCGTCCAAATATAAAATCCCAAGGCGTGGCAAAGACGCAAAGATACCTCCGGGAATCGTTCCAGAAACGTTGTTGTTACTCAAAATGAAGGACTGAATCCCACTGCCTGCGAGCAACACCACCTCCAAGGGAATGGTACCGCTAAGGTTTTTTCCTTCGAAGTCCATTTCCTGTAATACGCTTCTTGAATCGCATGAAATATGTTCCCATTGACACAAGGGCGCGGACGTCAACCATCCTTCCGACGAGGCCCAGTTGGGACCATCCATTTGAAAGTAGAAGGAGGCAAGGGCAAAACGCATGACAGATTGCTCGGGATCTTTGAGTTTGTCTTGAAAGATCAACCAATCCAACGCTTTTTGCTGGGGAGTGCCAGCATTGTCGTCAATGAATCCCTGGTAGAATATGGGATTCGCAGGCAACTGAGGACCTTCCAACAAGGGAGCGGTAAAAGGAGACGCTTGCAGCGCCGCCAAAACCAAAGCCAATTCCTCAGTGGGAAGAATCTCCGTGGGTGGGATGGTAGGAGCAGGAGATGGAACAACCAAGTCGGCAGTACCGTTGTCGTTGTCGGGCAAAATGACCAGAAAGACCACCACCAAGATCACAGCAATAATGACCAAACAGAATGCAGCAATAGCAACGTAAAACTCCCGAGACGACAAGTCTCCCCATTGACCCGTTTCTTGAACGTCCTTGTAGCGAGGATTCATCTCTGGTTTTTTCTTGGTTCCATTCTTGGTGGCAGAAGGCTTGACGAGTCCATCCTTGCTTGATGCGGTCTCCACGTCATCCTCTTCTCCACCCGCCATTACCGTGGATTTGTCAATATCAGTGGGACTCGATGGTGCCTCTTCGGGGGCATCAGCAGCCTTCAATGACTCTTCAAATGGAAATGATGTTGAAACCATTTCCTCTTCATCCTCAGGCACGGTCTCGGAAATTTCGGGATCGATCATGGTCAACGAAATTCCGTCGTTGTTGGTCGATGCGGGGATCGTTGGAGGACTCTTGGCGGAAGGTTTGGTATCCATCATATCCACAGTCTCGAAGACTTTCGAAGTGTGGTTGTGGTTGTGGTTGTTTGAGGACATTTTACTATTAGTCTTGTGTCCTGTTGTGAAAACAAAATCAATGGCGTGATAAAGAACAATTGAATGACTTCTCTATGTACTGTCAATGACGTTAAAGGGAATGGATGATCTGCTGGTTCAAGAGAAATGTCGGTGATCCTCACAAGCTGAACTGGTTTGAATTAGAACACGACGTTCAATAAGTTATCACTCCAAAGCGATGGAGGTGCTTGAGTTGTTCCGAGTGAGAGCACACTGTCTATCGGCTTCACCAGGAGCAATGCGGTGTTGTTGTTCCTTGCAAGGCCTCTCTGGAGAGTACTAACAAAAGATCGATGTCATTCGATTATGAAGGGAGTAGACCTACTAGACACAGCTCTAATGAGGCAGAAATCATGGAAAAGGTCGGGGAAGAGCTCAAATCAACGTAAACTGCAGTCAAACCATCCTTTCACCGTGTCGGCAAAATTGATCGAAACATCGACAACTTTCACAGTGGGAGTAACGGTATCATACTTCTTGTATGTATTTCTGTCGTGGTGAAATCGCGGTGAGAAGGATCGAATGTAGGAATCCTATGAGAGTATCTTGCAACAACCCAAACGTACGATGAAACAAGAAAATCAGTGCTACTCCGAGTACGGCGTATTCATACGTTGTATTGATTCCTTCAACCTGGAGTTCGATGTACCACTAAGTATTATATGAATAACAATAGTAGTATATAATATATTACTGTTATAAAAGTTATCTTATTATAACAATAATGTCAACAATAGATACCTGCTGTGGGAATTATTAACAGTAAACAATCGACTCTATACGCCTCAGTGTGCTACTGTAGCTACACTTAAATGTCTTGTTACTTCCTTTCACTTTTCAATTTGCATTTCTTGGTGTTTCACCAGCAGTAGTGATTGGAAACTCTGATGTTCTGGGCGGAAGGGGGAGGCAAACGAAGGAATCGGTGCGAGGAAAGGCACTGACCATTTGCACCAAATTACATCGGTGGCCACACCCAGTGGGACACACTTCCCTTACACCCTTGCCGCCTTGGCCCCCTCCAAACCATTGCAGCGCATGTTCCAAATGGCCGCCGTGTCCACAACCAGGACACCACACAAACATCCCCTGAACCGGTTGATGACACAAAAAGCACATGCCTACACGACGGCGACAATTTTTGCAAGCTTGCCGTGCACTGGAAGTAACTTGTTTGGCACCATCTGTGCCGCTGGAAGAGTCCGTTGTGTGCTGGAGGGGCTTGCCGCATCGTGGACAGGATTGGTGAATGCTGAAACGAAACAAAAGAGGTTGAGAAAGCGCAAAAAGCAATCATCCGTTTCAGCGCAAAAACAGATCACTTACGTGGTGGATTGTTGATTCAAAGCGCTAATGACTTCGTCCACACAATTCTTGATCAAGAAGGTTGCAGCCGAGAACAAGCACATCTGATGTAGAAGATCAATATAGGAAAGGTACCATTCTCGAATCAGTTGGATGCTGAGGTCTGGAATCCGCACTTTTCCCCCAGTTTCCATAACTTGGAGTACCTCGCACAATGACACGCATGTTTGTACATCTCCAGCTTCTGCTCTCTCTAGCAAAAGGTTCCTGATTGTTGGGAAAATGGCCATCTCAAAGACATTCGTCGTTTTCATAAAGGGTTTTGATGGAAGTTCATCCAGTCCAGCATTCTGCAGAAGACGGGCTACCGTTTTCCACATTCTTGCGACTTGCCAAAAGCTCAAATCTTCTGCCACGCTACTGTTGTGAAGACACAAATCAACTCGATTAGGGCATTCATCGTCGGGGTATATCTTGTAGTTGCTGGAAAAACGAGAGAGGTGAACCACCTCCGGGGCTACACACACCATATCAGTAGCTGGGTTGGCGGGCAAGTCATCTTCATCCAAATCACCTTGGTCGACAACTGAGAAGATAAGTTCAGGAACAGTGGAAGGAAGCCGCTGGCCAGAAAAATTCCGCAGAGCATTTATTGACGCATCACCCAGTTGCAAATCCTCCTCTTGAAACACCCCTGGAGCATTTGCAGTGTAATGATCTTGCCGCAAATATGTGAGAGCGAAATCGTCTTCTGGCCGGTTTGGAACCGCTTGATATGCACTGAAGCATTGTAAAGATCCATATCCTTGTTGAAAAGGAGAAAGGTTGGCCATTGCAAAGCAAGAAGATGCCACCCTTGAAATGGGTCTATCTCCTCGTGCAAACGACTGCAAAATGCATCGTCCGTCTCTACCGACACTCAGAACGTGTTGCCATACTCTCACAAGACGAGATGCTTCAAATTCTTCTCCATCTGTATTGTTGGTGCCATCAACGTTCATTTTGGAGGATGACCTTTCTCCGCCTCTTCCCGAGGGACGGAACAGCGACGAATCACTGGGGTTTAGAGCTGCATTGGCAACTTTCGAATCAGAGACAAGATGCATTGTTGACGCGCCATGTTTTGATTTGTTTTCAGAGATAATACCGCTTTCATTTGGTATCTTTATTGGCGATGGAAGCCAGACAAAGTCAGCCACTGCTCCTTCCCTGTGGCCCTCCAAAACGCTCAACGCCATGAACGGGCGATGGAACGACCACATGCTCAAAACACCAGAGCCACCAGCACTCGTCAACTTTGCAGTAGCGACAGCAAGCATAGAAGCATGTGGATCCCCTTCTTCCTCCTCCGCATCGCTATCACCTTCATCTTTGCCTTTCACTGAAACGAATTCAATCGATGGCGGCCTCCATCTTACTTGCGTGACGGAAGCAGAAATTGACAGTACATAACGTGATAAGGGAGACGAGGAACTTTTAGCTCTCCCACTAGAATACCCCGAAGAGCTGCGCATTGTATTATATCCAGGACCATACGAAGACGAAGTACTGGATTGGCCAAAGTTGCATGATGATGAGAATTTCGGGCATCGAGCAAAACAGTACGTTGCGAAGTAACAGAAGGCACAACTTACGCCGATTTGTCCGTTTCACTCGAGCTTTGACTCGTCGTAGAAATATCCGACTTCCATGTGTTGGAGTTTGCAGATATCGAGCTTTGGTCTTGAACATCTTTGGAGAACAAATCTAATGCCGATTGCAGATTCCATATTTTCACCGTACGGTCACCGGACCCTCCAGTAGCAATATCAAACGGTTGCGTAGGATGCCAATCCAGCGACGTCGCATCTCCTGTATGAGCGGCAATTTTTGCCATAGCACGGACAGAGACATGCATACTGTACACAATAAGCGATCCGCTAGCGGTGACTAGGGCGAAAATATCGTCCAAGAAGGGGCTCCATTGAATATCTCTGACTGCCTCGGATTTTGGTTCAAAACTCGCTTTTAAATTCCATGAGTACTTTCTAATATGAGTCTCGTCCCCGTCCCCCGGTCCTCCCGACTTCTCGGTTCCTTTCCCCCCCACAGAGTACCAGGGTCGTCGATGCTGTTTAGTCCCATCCGGCTTTCGCAATCCCACTAACTTTCGTTCCCATAATTTGACCGATCCATCTTGACTAGCAGTTAACAAGAGCCCAGCACGTTTTGAATGCCAAGCAAGGCTGTTGACCGCTCGAACATGTTTGCTAATGATTCCTTCGGGTTGCTGATGAAACTGTGGATTCGCAAATTTGCCACTTGCTCGACCTTGACCACGAGAACCTGTAGCCAGAGCTTTGGCCGGCTCGGAAAATAACAACTGTTTGGCATCCCAAATGACAACGACACCATTTGAAGCAGCAACAGCTACAAAGCTGTCTTTCTCGTCAGTCGTGATTTGGTCTTGTTCTTGCTGCTGCAACTGATTGGGGGAGGGTGTCTTTTTCTCAGCAATCATTCCTGACGCTCCGGGGGCGGTAGTCATGATATTGCTGAAATCCATGGCATGACTCCAGGCAACTTTGGTGATGGTGATATTTCCGAGCTGAGTTATTGGTGCTCCTCTGGATGTGGAGGACGACGCGCCAAGTTGAAAGGCGTCTCGCACGTCTGCGTATCTTCTTGGTGCGTTGCCCGATTTGGCAATGGAAGCAGAGGGATCGTTGACGTTGAAATGATGACCAATCTTCATTGAGCGGATACTTCTTAAACCAGTAGGATCAATTTTGACCAGTTGCAAAGTATCCTTTCCGGCAACGATGGCATGACTTCGGTCAGGAGACAGCGCCAGAGATGAGAACGGATCAGGCGCTCGATCTTGGAGCGAAGCAACGACGGCGTTGTTGCACGAGGAGCTTGCCTCGGAATCCTTTTCGTGGCGAGACGCCGCCCGACTCTCAAGACTTGTCCTTATTGGCATCGTCAATTCTTCGACTGTATGCTTGCGAGGCGTGTTGTTGCCGATTGAAGATGCACTACGTAGTACTATGGAGGTAATACATAATGTAATACCCGAAGTATTTCATAATTTTTTTTAAATTACTGTTGTGATTTTTTCCTTTTCATGAACGTCGTGATTGATGTATGATAGGACGCAGACTACGGTACTCTGTGAACAGAGGAAAAACTGCAAAGTACGTCGTACAGTCGTGACGAGAAGATCCAAAAAACGATCTTTATTTTGGGTCCCCCCTTTTTGTTGACTAAGTACGTATGATACGGTCGTAAGTCGTATTACCTTCTCACATATCAAAGACTTTCAATTCATAAAAATCTCAACACCATTCCGGCCGATTTGCCTTATCGAGACCTTGCAAGAGCAGACTCTACATCCACAGGTAGTGAAATCATGCTTTGTTGTCGTCTAAGGAGGCCTCACTCTTGAATTATCTGAAGGTTTGACAGCTGCTACTAGATTCAAAGATTGTTCCCAACATATCTTCCAATGTCATACTCAAGCAATTCACGCTCCAAATCCATTTGAAACTCAGGTCTCCGATCTTTTACGGTGTACCTGTATCAAGGATGATATACTTCCTCTTCACCTTGTAAATGAAAAAGTACATTGCAGCAGAGGACTGGTACAAGGATCCAGTGGTGCAGTTGATTCTACCAGCACCTCGGCGATTGGACCGAGATATTTCTGTCAATGCTACTCGAATACTTGCTGTGAGATTTGGTAATCTCAATAGGCTTGCTCCTTTCAGTTCTTGGAGATATTCTCAACAGAAATGACCTTCGTCTGCTTCTCCTCAAGGTCAACAAACATTGTGAATCAACTGGGCAATTTTTTATCTCCCAAAATTGTTGCCTGTATTGCATATCCTACCAATTTCTGCTCATTCCCACATAATGGGTTCCAATATTGTGTCCTCATCTGCGTACTCTTACCGCAACACCATTTGAAAGGTTGTGAAACGGATAATTGGTCACTGTGCTTGGATTCTTCATTTGTTGGGTAATAGTACTTCCAACGCATGTTCTTCCAATGCCGAGAAATTCTTCATAATTTCAGCAACATTCTTCTAGCCATTGCCTTTCCATTCACCCAAACTTGCAACGATGTACTGAAGTAATACGTAATAGAGTACTTTATTTGTGAGATACCTGGACTTCATTGCGACTAAGAAATATGAACAAAACTAATTCATTGCTACGCCAACGACTACTCTGGAGTACGTCGTAGTAAACAAAACTGTAACATGAACGAAGCACTTTTTTCAAACTATGGTTACGATACTACATAGCCACTGCAGCGTGAATAGACCATGAACAAATAATGTGTGTGCGTGGCTGTGTCTTTGTTGTTCAATGGCTTTCTATGATTCAGTAACAGAAGCATAGTAGAAAAATCTGAAGTCAAGCAGCTGACGTTACGACGTGCCTTGAAGACCGTACTCCAGAAGACATAGAATTCAAGATCACGATTGTTCCGTTGCAGGTGCTGCAATGATCCATACTCCTCTTGGGAACCAGGTCATTACCGATGTTGCTGGCGCTAAAAGCAGCAACAGTCTTTTCATCGCATTTGGCAATGGTGTATGCCAGCCGTTTAGAACTGTAGCATTGCTTAATGTAAGCGACAGCAATAGCATCTGCATTGTTCAGTGCATCTTCGTCCTTCCCCCGCCATTGTCGCTCTTGTTCCGAAAAGACAGCATTCCAAGCATTTACGCGGAGGGCCATTCTTCTGCGCAATGCATCGGGTGTGCGGCATATAACTCCACGAGCGCAGTGTTGAACTTCGTCGATTTCCATGTTATTGATAATCATTTCAATCGTCGTTCGAGCTTCGACCTTGAATGCTTCGTAATCGTCGTCGTTGTAATAATACTTGCTTCGATCAGTTTCGGTCATCTTGCATCGGTACAATCGAAGTTGGGCGTTCGGAGCAAAACTCACCGAACGCCTCTTCCTTTTGGAGTTGGATCCCATTCCCGGTTTCTGTGCAGTGATGGTAGATCCTATTCTGGTGGTAGTAGCTACAGGCATCTTGGGTGAATGAGGAGTAGATCGGTAGCAGCGTTTCGGTGTAATCACTGAAAGGTTGGATTTGTGAGAAGAGGAGCTTTCGCTAGCTTTTAGCAATGTTGACGTGAAGGATGATTGCAAAGAAGGAGATGCACAATACTCCATCGAAATTGATTTTTCTACTGTCGTACTCAATCTGTCGAAGTCAGTAAAATAATAAATGTTACACCCATCTCTGAAAAGTGCACCGATGCGTTTCTTTTTTGAGAAAAGTTGAAACGATAATGATTAATTAATTCATTCTGGGGACTCTCGCTCCCCAATTCATTTAACAATACCTCCTTTCGAGGACCAATTGGGTCGACCATTTCATTAAACAACAACTGACATAGAGGCAATTCTGTGCCAGGTTGGTATCAACGAGCAATCATTTAAATGATCACCGGTTCCGAAATGCCTTCATGGTTGGTACAAGGTGCAAGGCCGCCTCAATGAGAACATGCAAAAGACTATTCCGGGGATTAAAACGCCGAAGTTGCGATCTTTTCGGCTCTTCCAAGGAATCGCGTCAAATTACTACAAAGTGAAGTGGAGCTGACGGACACAAGGAGCGATCGAATTAATTACGGCATCTACTACCGGTAGCTAAAGCTATAGTAGTAGTATTTCTACTAGTAGAGAGATGAGATGCTGACGGAAATGAAATAAATAAATTACTCCGTTCCACGTAAACAATGAATGAGCAGGTGAGTCTTCCAATGTTGTACTTTTCGGTACAATTGATTATACACGTGCTTTAGGTACTGTGTACGGTAGTCGACCCTATTTATACTCTCCGCAGCAAATGAACGGACACTCAATGAAGTAATTACTGGTATCGTACTGGGAGTAAGATATCATAGTCTTCGAGGTTGAGCAAAGTGTACTACTTCGTATGAGAATGTAGTGGTGGGAACCGGGAACTGATAGCATTGGACAACTTTGGTAGCTCGTAATGTAGTACGCAACCGGTAGTAAGCAAGTCACCGACAACAGCAAGATAAAGACAAAAAAGCACATTCTTCAGCGCATTCTTCATTCTTCACTCACCATTATTTCTTATTATCTTCCCCGCCATACGACATACTACGTAGTACGATGTGCGAAGTTATTTACAGTTAGACTCAATCGATCCGTGGATTTCATCGACTGACTGTGAAGGCCGGGCTCTAGCTAGCTATCATAGCTAGAGTGAAAAGAATGACCGATAACCCGATAACGAAGACTATTTTGTACGTCGGCAAGAACAATAGCACGGTCACTACTCTACAGGAGACAGCAACATCATCTCATTCGATAATTAATAGACAATCCGAGATATATTATGAATGACAGCGACATCGCTGCATTCACTGTCAGCACTGATTTGTCCGTTTTCTTAAATGGCCTACGTTTCATTTTTGAAACCACGCTGCCCCCTTTGGCTGCTGCCCACTTTACGGTGGACAACGACCGTACTCCAGTACGTGTCAATTAGCCGAACTGATTAGTACGGAGTGGTAGAACAGTTCGGCGAAGGAGGGATTACATTTTTCACGCAGCCGAAAGGCAAAAAACCCGCACATTGTGTGTTGCAACAAAGATTTTTTTTGGTATGATTCCATGCAAGAATAGAGCTGCACAATTTGCTACTTTCAACACTCGAAACTCGAAGCGCTAGAGTAGACTGAGTATCATAGACTACCGTATTTTACCTGTAGGTACACTACCAGGTACTACTGTAGTACTGCGTACCTGTATGATACGTCGTACCTGTATGTACCAGGTACTTCGTATTACGTATCGGTACATCGGTACCTACCTGCATCATTATTCATTATTTATTAAAAGGGGAAATTGCAATCTCGACACCGAAGCCTTATCTCGACACGGGCACTTCTCCTTACATGTGGGTTTTATCAACATAACGGTGCAAGATTTTATCTCGACACTGAGCCATTATTTCTCCGACACCAAAAAAAACCCTCGACACCGAAAAAACCCCTCTTGTTATTTCGACACCGAAAAAACCCCTCTTCTTACTTCGACACCGTAAAAAAACCTTGTTGTTTTATTTCGACACCGTAAAAACCTCTTACCTCTTAACTATTTCGACACAAAAACACTGCTTCTATCGTGTTGCAACTACTCTTCTGTCGTGTTGCAGTTACCGCCGGTGATTACAGGAGGATTGCAGCCACCGCTACCGACTACAGGCACTGTAACACTCCATCGCCGCTGCCAGCCGTTTGTCGATGTTGAGACGCCGTACAAAACCTGTGGTTGCTGCCAAACCCAATGGCCCACTCTGGATTGCAGAAGATCCTTTTCGCGGCGATCGGGCTCTTCTTGTGGATGATGACGCAGTTGCACCCTTATCAGGTGACAACCACCTGTCCACCGCTCTGGTGGACTATCTCCTCCAACGGTCACTACAGCCAAGTGACTTGCAAGATACCACACTTGTTTGTTCTGCCAACTCCCTACATTTCTTTCATCAAGTAAATGCGAAGATATCTATTGCTCATTCTGATCCCAACGTTGCAAAGAGTGTAGAGAATATTCGGCAGAGGTGTTCTCATTACAAGGACAACAAATTTGAGTTCGTCTCTCCCTTCTGCATTGACCACCATTTTGTTGTCGTGAAGATTGTCTTCGATCTTCGATCACCTGACATCTTTCACGAAGTTTCTGTGTACGACTCCTTGATCAAGGGTGGCCGCCGCAACAATTCGGTGCACCGTAATTCTCCTCCTGCCAAGTACCTCCGACCATTTCAGCAATTCATTGCCAACTTTTGTTCATTTGGGAACCCCAAGTGTGAAGTGCTGCTTGCCAACCCCGACCTCATTATGGAGAAGGCTGTCTACAGATCGTGTCCCTTGCAACAGAATGGATTTGACTGTGGCTTCTTTGCATTTGGATGTGTACTCCATCTGCTCAAGGGGTTAGATATGTCAGCTGACATTTTCAACCAGCAGCACATTTCCAAGCTCAGGGAGTCTCTCCGTACAGTGTTTACCCTCACTGACATTGGATCAGATGTTCCCAATCCACGGGAACTTCTTTCCTCTTCGTTCCTTTGTTCCTTTTTCCCCCTCCAGTCTCAAAATGACTACCATGAAGATGTTTTCCTTCGGCTCCTTGTTGATCTTCCAGACAATTGTAATGACATCGATGCTGCACCAGATGATCCCAACAAGGCTCTCCTCCCCGGACTAGACGATATGCCACTCAATCCACGACTTGGGGCTGATCCACAACCCAAACCAACAACATATAGGGACAACTATTTTACATCCCAATTCATTGAAGTACCCAAGGAATTTGAAGATATGTCCAAAGTTGACGTGGCCATTGATGATTACGAGGAATCTTCCGGGGTCAGACTAATCATTGCAAGGTCACGAGGCACTGGATCGAGGCTTTATTTTTGTGCTTCCCATGTGGGGTGTTGCTTCCGGGCCAAGTTTGGCCGGGAAAGGGGTACTGTGCCCATTATCTACAAACAGGAATTGTCCAATCCATTTCACTGCGGCCAACCTGTTCCCCCAAAAATGAAAGGCCGTGCACCCAAAAAAAGAGTGAGGGACAAATTGGAAGAGAGTGTGGACCACGTCATTGAGGTGACGGACGGCACACCAGTATCGAAGGATGTTATTAAGGCAGCTGCCAACGTCCAAGGTGTGAGAGCCTCATACAACCAGGCGTTCCGTGCCATCGGCCGTGCAGTGACGAAAACCCAAAGAGAGAAACAACAGGCCAGTTTTGGACTAATCATGTCATACTTGCATCACTTCCAGTTGCGAAACGAAGACTCTACTGTCCGAGCTGAGAGTGATGCTGACCAGCGTTTGCGGCGACTAGGCATCTGTCCTGGATTCATGAAGCACTCTTTGCGACATGTGAGGCCTGTCCTGTCTCTCGATGGGGCCCACCTGAAGTCACAATGGAAGGGAACCCTATACATTGCTTCAGTGCAGACTGCATGTAATGACATCTATCCCGTTTCCTTTGCCGTTATGAAGGATGGCGAGGATACAGAGGGATGGAAGTGGTTCCTGGAGCTGCTGGTTCAGGCAGTTCCTTTGCTGAAGATGCAGCACCCAGACAATCGTTGCAAGTTCTGCTACTTCACTCTCATTTCTGACAGGCAGAAGGGACTCATCCAGGCATTGCAGCAGGTGTTTCCAGACAATCATCATTGTTTTTGCTCTGTCCATATAGCAAGGAATGTTGAAAAGGAGGTTGGAAAACAGGTAGCAAAGCATGTCTATGCTCTGTCTGCCACATTCTCCAAACGTGAGTCAGACGAATTGATGGCAAAAATTAATGCAATTTCCGTCCGCGGACGGAAATATTTGGAGGACATTACCGCCAATCAGTGGAGGAGCACCGCTTGGGTGGACGACCCAACCCTTCCACCCAGGTTTGGCATTGTGACAACAAACATGTCAGAGTCTGCAAATGAGATGTTTGGAGAGGCAAGAGATGGGAGCTGGCTGGAGTGTACCAACGCTATTGTCAGAACAATGATGAACAGGATCTGCAGCCTTAGGGAGGAGAACTATGGAAGGGAGGGTGTTGTGGACAAAGTTGCAACGATTCTTGAACGTAGATGGAAAAATTGTGCTGGGTTCCAAGTGAGGGAGGTTGTGAAGGGTGGAAGCCAGTTCGATGTTTTCCGTCCATCAAGGGGAGCGTCTCAGCCCGAGTCAAATCGATTGTTGAATGTGAATGAGCAGACATGTGAATGTGGAAAGTGGCAGGAGCACGGAATTCCCTGCATTGATGCGGTTGCTTACTACAGAGTATTTCAGATGAAAACAATGCAATACATCTTGGACAATCACGTTAGCGAACATTACAAGTATGAAACAATTAACGAACTCTTGAAGGAAAACATTGTTCCTGTTTCTTTGGATGTCTTGGACCAGGATGGAGTTACATTGCCACCCAATCGCACAAAAAGGTCAAGTGGACGACCAAGGAAAAAAAGGATCAGGAAACGATCTCGTTTTGCCCATGATCCAGACAAATCACCCATTGTTCGTAGCAGATGCAAGAAGAGAGGCCACAACGTTAAAACATGTGTTGCAAGAGAGCAACTTGAGAAACAACATCCAGCTGAGCTTGACCTTTCTTGAACAATACATAACCATCACTACCATAATAAGATTTCAGTATTACTGTGTTCAATAGTGTTAGTAGGATTGGTGGTAGCAGATGGAACAGCAGTAGTGACAGTTGTAGTGGCAGTAATAGATGTGGTAACTACTCTGTGGTAGTAACAGTACTCGTGTTATGGTGTCGATGTAGTAAAAAGGTAAAAAGGATGGTGTCGAGATAACAGTGGCCACAGTGTCGAAATATAAAATTGGGGTTTTTACGGTGTCGAAATAACAAAGAGGGTTTTTCTACGGTGTTGAAATAACAAGAGGGTTTTTCTCGGTGTCGAAATAATGACGTACATGGTGTCGAAATAACAAAGGGGAATTTATGGTGTCGAGATAATAGTAGCACGGTGTCGAGATAATAATGCCCGTGTCGAGATAATAGTGGCACGGTGTCGAGATAATAATGCCCGTGTCGAGATAAGGCTTCGGTGTCGAGATTGCAATTTCCCCTTATTAAAATTTGAACATACCAGTAGACTGCGGTAGTAGTCTACTAACTGTAAGTATGATACCGGTACGGTATTCGAGTTTACAGTACTACGGTACTGTTCCGTAGGTACGTACCCATCTGTTCGTACTACAGTAGGAAATGGTTATCTTCAACCTTAACTATCCATAACCCTAACCCTCAACATGCCGTAGCTCACGGTTGTGAGAATGATAGGGGATTGATGCTAAGTAGAAATTATAACTATAAACTAAACTTCACAACATCATTGGGACTTTCCAGAGAAGCATTTCGGAAAATGGGAAAGTAAGAAAGTTGGAAATTCGAAAATATATTTGTTATAATTCGAGGTATCTTCAGCGGCAATTCGATCAAGTTCCCGTAGAAATAAAGAGCGTGATAGACAAACGTAAATCCAGTTGGCACTGCTTCAATCTAGCATATCATTAACAAGAAATGACTCAATTTGGGTCACAGATACACAATTCACGTACTAACCATCAATGACAATAGTTTCAAATTCCTTTCGAGTGACACCCTCCTTCAATTTAATGCCTCTGAATTCACACATTGTACCGTTTGCAACACAACTTGCGACATCCTCATTTTGATTTATATATAATGGACATCCATAATAAAATTTATAAAGAGGGTCGTGGTATTTTTGTGTTGGTCCTTCACATGAGCCTAGCATGAATGAAGTCTTTTGCTTGCGTTTCCATGAGGCGACATTCACGACGTTTACCTCTTACATGAAATCTTAGATGAACTGCTTTGATGCATAGTTGTTGGTGTATTGGTGAATCAATGTTTGGATCCTTAGAATGTGTTCGTTGTAAGTGCTTTGCAAAAATGACATGGTTGATTGCCATTCTATCAATAGTTGTTTTGGTTGCATATAGAGCATTAAAGGGAATTCTTCTTTCCTTTCCAACCACTCGTGTGTTGATTAAAGGTACTACGTCAGTGGTTAAACCAACATTCACGAAATTTTCCCAACAGCTTGCACCAATTTGGGTCTGCATTGAAGCGATGATTGTTTCTAATTCTGTAAAAACATTCACAAATTCTCTCCACACACACAACCATGTTGTCTTCATTATATTGGGGCATTCCTTCGACAGGTGAAAGCTGAACAAAGTCTTTACAGGACACGATAAGCACTCCTCCAAATGGTTGCAATGGTTTGTCCAAAATTTCTTTCATTTTCTAACTCAGTAGTTCCATATCTTCAACAGAAGCGAAAGAAATCTCACCAACAACAACCAAATAAGTATTTCTAAACTCATTAAGTTCATCTTGTACCATCCTTTAGAAAGCAAAAGCTTTTGCTGTTGTCTCCCCATGAATGGCGACAGCAGCTGGACCTGCTGTGAGTGGCGGCTGTTAGAACAATTTTCCTTTTGTCAGTTATCACATGAAGGGCTTGGCAATTTTTGTGCATACAGACATACAGTCCTTATGACATGGCTTTTACCAGTCCCCCTTGCACCAGAAAGAAAACCAAATAAAATTGTGTACAACCGGTCGCCTGTTTGATCATCCTGTCTCTTGCGTAATGGATTTTCTTCCTCGTTCTTTAATGCACAAACCTGCAACATCTAATTTGTGTCACTCATAGCGACATCACATCTGTTTTCGCTTGTCTTGGTCATCAATGTTTCTGGTATTTCAATCACCACCACTTACTCACTACATACTTGCTACATTTGGACACACAACCAAATTCTTTCCACACATTTTGTGGAGTAAGATGCATTACAGGCGTAGGGGGTGACATCCCCCGGCACTCGGCAGAGGCTCAATGAAACTGTGACGTCAAACACGTAGTAACGGCCAGACGATATATTTTCAGTAACAGCCAACACAGCTATCGTAGCGCGTTAGTTTACTGGGTACGATGGAGATGCATAGCGACGATCATCTTCAAACGCCAACGAAGAACAGAACGAAGTACCGCTTGAGCTGTGTCGTGCTTCTACCGGTACTGCAACTCTACTACTCCGAGTACCTAGCTAGCAAGCCGCTTGAAAAAGAACCTCTTTGCAGTCGGCTGTGCCTTCGGAATAATTTATTTCATACTACTTCAAACAGTTCGATCTTTGAGGCACAGTTGTCAAAGCATCTTCTCTCACGGTGCCGGAAACGTTTCCGACCGACTCAACGACTACAATCGCCAGATCAATTTACTTGGTCAATCATCACAGTCAAACTTGGTATATATCTTGAATCTTCCTCTAGTGGAACCTTCTACTTCTTTTGTTGATTTCAAACGTTTTTCACACATATAGTTGATTCATTTACTAATATCATGTCTTCTTTGAGTGCAAGAATTGCGGTAGCTGCGTCGGGGGCTGCCAGGAAAATCGGGTGAGTGAATCTGGAGGTGTCATGTTTTTAGGATGCTCTATTTTGCTCCTGATATACATTGGTATCATGAAAGCATATATAACAAGCTTGAAATTAGGTGTTTTTGGTATGGTTAGCTGACCATGATCTGTGTTTTGTTTGTTTGTTTACAGTGCCGCCTTGGATAACATGGGAGCTGGCATGGAAGTGGCAAAGTTCACCGAGCGACTAGTGCCTTCGACTCGCCTTGTATCGGTGGATGGTGTTGCCCCTGCTCTCTCTGGAGCTAATAATTTCATTGCCCCATCGGCTTCAATCATTGGCAATGTGACGATTGGTGAACACTCCAGGTACGAAATGATATTGGAGCTTCTGCAAAATTTTGGTGGAAAAACGAAACATGCGCCGACCATGTGTGGGTTTCTGTTTTGCCACCTGGACATCATCTGACTCCTATTATTATTCCCGTGTGCAGTGTTTGGTATGGAGCAACGGTTCGAGGAGATGTTAATTCCGTCACTATTGGATCGAAATCCAATGTGGGCGATCGAGCGGTGGTTCATGTGGCAAAGATCCAAGGAGACTTTCCTACCAAAATTGGAAATAATGTTACCATTGGTGCCGGAGCCATTATTCATGCGTGCACCATTGATGACCTGGTAGTTATTGGTGAGACAGCTCAAGTTTTGGACGGTGCGACGGTGGGAACCAACGCTGTGGTTGCCCCAGCATCGATTGTCACACCCGGTACTAAAATCCCAAGTGGTGAGTTGTGGGCTGGTTCCCCCGCCAAGAAGGTTCGAGCATTGACTTCGGAAGAAATTGCATCGATTGCCGAATCGGCGCACGATACCCTAGAACTTGCTTACTTGCATGCGGTAGAAAATTCCAAGGATTACAAACAGCTTATCGAGGAGGAGGAAGACCGATTGGACAGAAAGTTGCGCAAGGATGCTTGGTTTGATCCTAATATTCCCGATCCTGAAGATGTTTTGGGACAAGGTGTGCCGGGACGAATCTTCAACTCGACGTTGACGAATCCGGAAGAAGGATTGAAAATGAAGGCGGAACGGAACGCCAAGTCATAAAGTATTCAGCATCAATAGATGCTTTGAAGCAATGATAATCACTCTTTAGGAAATGTTCTTGAAACCGTACTTTTTGCGATAGCTAGATTTTGGCTCTGTGCCTCGAATCAAATTCCTTCCCCCCCCCCCCCCCCTTGAACTTCCTTTTTATTTATTCGGGGAGTAAAAACTGGATGAATGAGTAGGGTAGCAAGCTACGTTAGAGCACCCGCTGTGCCCTTATTAATCCTACGACTACGCGAGACTATGATACCGGTACTGGTACCTGGTACGGTAGGTTTACAGTTAGAACGGAGTACGGTACCTACCGCACTACTAGCTAGCACTACCGGTACCGTACCTGGTACTCTTCGTACTTCGTACACATTCGTCGTACTCGGAGTAGAAATTTGTTACTATGTTGACTGTGAATAAAAAATGCTTTTACATTACTTACTACTGGAGTATGAAATATGCACTATACCTAGTAGTATAATAGCATTATTTGCATTACTTTTCATATTCTTCTGACGTCTACTTGCCATCCATCAAAATAAAAAGAATAAAAATAACGGTGCATCATCACACAGCGTGAAATCCAGTCGTCCCACGCCATTCTCCTGTGTCGAAACCTTTTGTGTCTCCTCCTTGTCCATCTGTCGATATTTGTAATGGAAGACCGTATTAACAGGAAGTCACTACAGCAATCCATCTTACTCCATACGACACTCACACAGTCAAAGAAAAAGATTGATTAACAGGTACTGATTACCATCAGTAGCAACAGCAGTGTAAGAATGTCTTCTTCATACGATGGGTCGGTTGCTGCGTCCCGAAGATTGACCGATGAGGAAAGCAAGGAACTTCGGCTGACTATGTTCCCCTATTTTCTTGCAGCTGGCAGTGACGATAACGAGTTGGCTACCGAGGACATCAGCGATTTTGTGGAATACGCATTGACAATGATTTCCAACATGAAGTCTGTGGACTACGTTATTGAAGAATTGTTGGGTATGGAGATGGATTTTTTCACGCCCCAGGTGGCGGAGAAAATTGGAGATGCAATGGCTAAATTCATCCAGGATCTTGAGGGTCGTGGTGAAGGAGGCGAAGGTAACGAAAAAGCCAACAAAGAAGACGAACGGGGTAACATAGCTTCTCAGAAGGTCAGTATCATACATACTGTAGGACGCACGGACTCGAATAATTGAAACTTGATCCTTGATCTAATGCTCAAACGTTGTTCGTTACACTTAAAGACAGTGGAGAAGAGGGGCAACGCGTTGACAATGTCGGGTGCCCTCGGAGCGTCTCGAGAAGGTGGTCGAACGAAAAACAACAACGATAAAAGTCGAGGTGGCGAAACGAAGGATCGTCGCGAGAGGAACCATAGAGACAAGGGACGCGGACCAGGTGACAGAGGAGGAAGAAGCGGCGGACGACCTCATGGCAATAGAGAAGGTGGACGAGGTGGTGGACGCCATCACGCCGATAGAGAAGGTGGAAAACATGGCAACAGAGATGGTGGACAGCGTGAGGACAAAGGGGGCCGAACCATACATGGAGATGCTTTTGATCGGCTCTCTCGTGGAGGAAGATCTCAAGACAGACCTGATCATCGACGGGAAGATCGCGTTGGCCGCGAAGGTCCTCATGGACGCGCAGGGGGGAGAGGCGGAAGAGATTTTGGCCGTGCCAGAGGACTTCCAGATCATGGCGATCGTATGTCGGGTAATCGTCGAGTACGAAGTGATTACGAAGACGAAGAGTTCATGGCTGTGGATGGTGGACGTGCCGGAGGAGGACGTGGCGGTCGCGGAGGCAGAGGAAGAGCCGGCCCGGAAGGCCCTAATAAAAGAACTAGACACGATGAAGGGCATAGCGACGAGGCGTACCACGAGGAGGCTGGATACCGTTACGATGAGAGACATGGCCATGATGGCGGAGGCCATTCCTATCCTCCACCAACAGCAGGTGGTCGTGGTCGAGGAAGAGGAAGAGGCTTCGCTGGTCGAGGAAGAGGAAGAGGACATGGAGGAGGAGGAGGAAGGAGTGAACATGGAGAAGAGAAACCAAACAACGGAGGAGCTGCCGGCGATGATGCGAACGCAAATGCTGTAGATCTGGACGACGCAGCTAATCATCCATCTCCCATGGTCCAAGAATCGTATTTTGGTGGTCGTGGAGGTTACGGGTACTCTTATGGTGGAAGAGGCCACTTAAGTGGCCGTGGAAGAGGCCGTGGACGAACCTTCCCTGGTAGGGCGCACGTTGTTAGCATGATCCAGTCGAAGACGTGGGTCCGTAAGAAGGAAGACGGCAGTGGCGAAAGTCAATCTGCCGGAGATGCTGAAGGATGAAATGCACGCAACATGATATGTAAAAAAAAGCAACAATCAAATTACGAAAAGAAAATAAGAATCATATTTGTGTGCGTGAACATAAAAAAGAACTGAAAAAAACGTCCGACGGCATTGTTGCTAATCGAGGTTTGCTCATTGACGTTCAAGAGTAGGACATAGAGGGCTGCGATCTGTCACGAGATGAATTGTAACTGTGGGATAATTAGGCACGGAACTGTGCGTTCGCCGACCTACTAGAAAGGGTCTGGAAATTTTTCAACAATCATGGGAGACTTGGGGGTTTGTCGCTATTGTCGATGATTTTCGTTTTACTCTAGTAGACTACAATACGTCGCATCATTGTTTGCTATGTATCATACAGTATTACGACAGTAGAGATCGGGCAACTACCGGTACTCTATCGCGACTCCATCAACTATTTATTTCGCCATCTTTGTGTGAAGACATACATAGCTGTATTTGCTTCTTCAAAATTCACATTTATATATATATATATACTGATTGGTGGGTTCATCGGTGA
Organism: Nitzschia inconspicua; assembly: GCA_019154785.2. NCBI lineage: Eukaryota > Bacillariophyta > Bacillariophyceae > Bacillariales > Bacillariaceae > Nitzschia > Nitzschia inconspicua. The sequence continues at coordinate 1,697,779 of JAGRRH010000020.1, forward strand.
AGCGTCCAACCAAAATAGTGGACTACTCTACTACCATTATTACAGTTAATAGCTACGACTACGGTAGTATTTAATAGTCGTGCAACGTACATCGAGGATCAAGAGTCGGATCGCGACTTGTTTGTTTCGGCGAGTGAAGGGCATCTTTGTTCATTGACTGCACGACCATTCCATCGAATGTAACAATTATGCCGCCTATTTTGGGGATTCTCGTTGATATTCCTACGTGTATTCCTGGAGCCTTTATTGCTGTGAGTTGTTTGTCCTTGCTCTCCAAGAGGCTGCTGAAGCATATTTGGTGGGTCTTTTCGAAGATACCAACTGTAGGTAGATGATGAGTTGTAGAATTTCGGCTGAAGGCGTCACTTTTTTTCAAATATTTCTGCTACAGTACAATTTCGAAACAGAGAAAACCCAACAATTTCATCACAAATACACATCGTTACATAAACTTCTTCCCAAACTTCTTCAGACTGATTGCCACATTCATCATCAGAAGACAATGAAGGTATTACAACTTCTTGCGATTGCCGCTTTGCCAATTGCGCGAGCACAGATCCGAGGCCATGCCGATTTTCGAGAGGCAATTGATGCCGACCAAGAGAAGGAAGAATTCAACGCTAACGAAGTTGATCATTATTTCTACAAGCGCGATCTCGGTATCGGTGGCAGCATGGGCATATCTACAGAAACCAAGGGTTCCAAGGGAGCAAAAGGAAGCAAGGGATCCAAGTCACATGGAAGTAAAGGATCCAAGTCACCAGAAAGCAAAGGCTCGAAGGATTCAAAAGGAAGCAAAGGCGATGGAAAAGGGAAAGGTGGTGGAAAGGGCAGCAAGGAAGGCAGCGAATCTCGAGCCTCTACACTTGCACAGAAACCCAAGATCGAGGATATCAAGGATAAACAACGCATTGAGAAAAGATTCTGAAAACCGACATCAAAAACATAATCCATACATTCATTGTCTTCATGCGGCGCTTCACCCTAGAGTCTCGAAAAGAAAAGTATCATTACTGACTTTTAAATCAATGTTTTTCTTAAAAATAACTTAAACTTTACCAATGCAACGAGTGAATGAGTGTGGAGATTGCTCCGATTATGTGGATTAATCGGATATATGGCTTCACGTGGCTGATACCAATAAAGACGGAAAAAGCCTACCACGCTGTTTCTAGAGCACAACCACCAAAGATAGGCATGGATCACAGTTTGAACACCGGCCCGTGTCATCTGTTGGTTGCTATTTCTTCCTCCGCTCGCACTCTGCATATCGGTTAAAGTACGTAGTAGTACGATTCGGCTAGGTATCTTGAAACATGCAGACACAATACACATGTTGTTGGAGCAACGGATTTCTCTTTGCTACTTCGCTGCTTCTACGTAGTAGGTAGTTACACACGAAAGAAGCCGTGCTAAGAAGATGGGAGTGTTGACATAGAACTTTCTTTTCTTCAAACAGAATGATAAGATGTCGTCGATGAAAAAGATGAGGGAGGACGTCAAAAGGTGCTGCTTCAATGACAGGAGTGTGTAACGGAAGTCGAACCGGCATTGGCATATCAAGACAAAAGTTTTCTATGTCGACGATAGTGAAACGAGTCCATAAAATAACGGTGCAAATACGATGCAATTGATTTAGTAGCTACGCTCCAACTACGGTAGCACGACAGTGGAGAAATACCGTACTCGCAGAAGTGTTTTGCCACTGCAGATATTCTTTGGATGTGTTCAATTGTTTTTGGTGGATAATCTCGTTGATCTTTTGTGTACTACGACGTATGATAAATCGTTTCGAGAATTTGGATTCTTACCAGTAGTACTACCGTACTTACTACCGTACGTACCTACCGTAGTATTTCTCTACTACCTACTGCTACCGGTAGTAGTACCGTACCGTAGTCAAGTACTACGGTACGATCGTATGTACTTTTTATCGCGACTTCATCCTCGAATCCTTGCTTCGACATCCTGTTTTAGAACGTATTTTCAGGAGGTCGTATCTTCTTTCTACTTTCGCCGTTCAACAGCTTTCCTACATTCTGTGAAGTATTCTCATCATGTGTCTCCTCCGCCAGAAAGCTATATACTTTTTTTGCGCTCTGGTTTTGTCGACGGAGGTTGCATCTGGTTTCTGGAATGGCCACGGAGGGATTCGGATGCATATTGTCGAAACCCTTCATCGGCAGAACGTTGTGCGGACATCTCTGATCGATAGTGGGCGACGAAGGGGAGTGTTTGTTTCCACACAATGTAACACGCGTACCAATCTTACCAAAGTGACAACGCATTTTTCACCTGGCCGATGGTTTAAAAAGTTACCTCTGCTGCCGAAAATTCTACAGGTCATAGGCAAATTGAAACACCTCCTCTCCCCTATCGTTGTAACTTTTCTGCTGACAATCATGGTATGTGATCCAGCTCATGCCCTATCTTCGGCTGCATCAAGCTATCCTACCAAACTTGGCGCAAGAAACCTTCTTTCGGCGGCTGTTGTGCTAGCAACAATTGCGATTCTGCCTCTTTCGCTGGGAGGCATGGGCCCTTTGGCAAGGTCATTGGCGATCAGCGCCAGCCGATGCGCACTCCAAGTATCGCTTTTGGGCAGTATCGTCCTCCAGAAAATGGTGATCATCACCCAGCCAGCGTATGTCATTGCATGGATCTTTGGTGTCGGTATCATTGCTGGGAGAGAATCAATTTCCCGGATCCAGTATGTCTATCCCACACTGGAGCGTAATATGTACCTTTCCGTCCTAATAGGTGGGTTGACTGTGTTGGGCCTGACCTTGGGATGGCAACTCTTGGGAAATGTGCAACCATGGTATGATCCTAGGACGTGGATCAGCATTGCTGGGATGTTGTTTGGGAACACCTTGACCGCCAGTGCGTTGAGTGCTGCCACCATTACCAAACAGTTCGCGACTCAAGCGGATGCCACCGAGTTGCGATTACTCCGAGGTGCCACGATGCAGCAAGCCATTCGTCCGCTCATGGAAGAAAGTTATCGGACAGCGCTGACTCCTACCATAAACGGGTTGGCAGCTACAGGTATCGTTCACATTCCAGGAATGATGACTGGACAAATTTTAGCGGGGCAGTCTCCGCAACAAGCTGCGATGTACCAAATCTTGATTAATTTCCTTATTGCCACGGTGGCGACGTTTACCAGCCATCTGGTTGTGAGATCGAGTGTCGCTGCTTTGGTCGATGTTAGAGGAAACAGACTGCGATCGGGTGTTCTCATGCCAAAGAAAATGAACGGAGGCAATATCTGGAATTGGATCATGTCCCGAAGGAAACTGAAACAACCGGGGGAGATTCTCAGAAGCAAAGTAAAGGGAGAAATAACTTCATAACGGTTTCATGTACAAAAATTTCAGATGAGGTTTGCAATCGTGAGAATGTCGAATCTGATCTAAAACCGGCTGTCCTGATTGTTGAAAATTTGAACGTCCCGAGGGCTGGGATTCAGATCGATAGTTTAAAACTCAAGATTGGGGATAGAATTGCGGTGACGGGGAAGTCTGGAGTCGGTAAAAGCCAATTGCTTCGTACCATTGTCGGCTTGGAAAACTCAATGAAGGGGTTTCAGATATCATTGCTCGGAGATAAAATAACACCGCAAGATCTTCCCAAGTTTCGACAATCAGCTGTTTTGGTACCGCAAAATGTTCCATATCTGGAAGGAACCCCTCGTCAGCTGTGTCAAGAGATTCGAAAGTATGGAGCTTACGGGAAATCTAAGAAGGATGCAGGCTACTCTGAGACCGTTCCCGTAGCATGGGCTATGAAGTGGGGTCTAGCTGAAGAGACTTTTGACATTCCTTGGTCAACACTTAGTGGAGGTCAAGCTCAGCGGGCATCATTGGCTATTGCACTATCTATTCAACCAAAAGTACTTCTCCTGGACGAGGCAACGAGTGCTTTGGATGAAGAAACGAGCAGATTGGTTGAAGAGAGCTTGATTCAAAGCGAAATTCCGATCATGGTTGTTACCCATTCCCAACAACAGCTACGAAGATTCTGCACGCACCAAATTGATCTTGAACAAGGAAGTTCTCCTGACTTTGTTCAGACTGTTTGAGAAGCAAATTGGCAAAAATGACAGTAACAATTACTGTTTATGCATTAGAACGGAAAACCTACGCATTTTGAGTCCTACTTTGACTGCGGAAGTGTTTGCAGATACTCCAAGATCTTTGTTGCTCCTGCATTCCTTGCTTCATCTTCTACGGTTTGATTCCAACGATCCGTCACCGATAGATTTGCTCCAAACTCGACAAGAACTCTGACGGCAGCCATGTTGCCTTCACTAGCAGCGATGTGGAGGGGACGACGACGATCATAGTCACCGGCATCCACGTTAATACCAGCTTTACACAGACGAGAAAGTAGCATAGTATCTCCATCGAAGACGCACTGGCAAAGCTTTGTAGCAGCTGCATCTTCCGCCAGACAAAGGCTACCGCCAAATTTTAAAGAGTATCTTCATGCAATCTTCGTGGTTCCCTTTGACGGCCTCGAACAAAGCTGTCGTTCCATGTACATCCGTCATGTTCGGATTGGCATGATGCTCCAGCAACAAGGCAACTGTATCGGCGTTGCCGTTCATTGAAGCTACCATCAAAGCAGTTCGACGGTCGTAATCAGCACTGTCGGGGTCTATGCCATGATTGAGCATGAGCCGAAGGGTAGGAAGATCTTCTCGAGATGCTGCAAACAGAAACCTCGTGGTGTGGTCGTCCTTGAGCTTGTGAATGTGCATTGTGATGAGATCTTCCACATTCGTCAGTGCAGCTTCTGCCTGAGCACCCTCGATGGTGTCGTTAATTTCCGCTTCGGACTCTTCCCCATCTTTGCGAGAACCGGTGACGTTAAACGTTGAGCCTGCTTTGAGATATTCCATCCTCCTGGAGAGTGCCACTCTGGTAGTCCTGCCTTGAGATGCCGCAATTTTCTGCGCTTTTGCCAAAAGGTTTTGTAGGACAACTTGGACTGATCCCATGTGATCCGAGACGATAGCCTTATACACAGATTTGGGCATCGTTAGTGTTTTGCAAACGGAGGTTGTTCGTATGGTTTCACTGCTTGGAGTCTCGGTGAAGAAAGCGATGTCATTGAGGAAGTCGCCAGCATTCGTTTCTCTCCATATCGCAGGACCGCCGTGTACATGATACTCGCTATCGGCCACACTTCCACCAACAACAGAATTTCCATGTTTGTCCACAGATTCTGTCTGGACGGAAGTACTTGATGTAATCTTGACAGAGCCGTCTACCAGCAAGTACAGGTCACTCGGGATGGTTCCCCGTTGGATCAAGTCTTCACCTGGACCAAAAAGTTCTACCGAGCAAGATGTCAGGAACGAGTCCACAAACACTTGGCGAACGTTCTTCATGAGATGCGTTTCGCTCAGGATTGGATAGTAAAGTTGTCGAATGACCTTGCGTCTCAGTGTGCCAGGGAAATGTTGTAGAACGTTCTCATCCGAAACCTCGCGGTTGTTGAAGTCCAACTTAAGCTGTGTTTTCAATCGCTTTCGAATGCCATCGTCAAAGTTGTTTATAGTCACGTATTCATCCAACAAGCGAAGGTTAGTTCGATATTCTCCATTTTTTTCGTCGTTCTTGACTACCAACAATGTAATAGTACCAATGATCCAACTGGTTATGACCATATTGAGAAACATGTACACCTGCAAGAAGAGGAATTGTGTCGAAGCAAAAGACAACACAAAAGAATAGATTCAACAATCTTAATTTGCGCGACGCAATTCAAGGATGAAGTATATGAAGACCTACCATTCCAAAGATCTGTTCCGTGGCATTCACAGGAGAAAAGTCTCCATAACCCACTACAAGGGCATTGGAGGGTTTTGCATGAGGAGGTGGTCCAAATTAGTGTACCCTACATCTTTCGTTGAAACGTACCAGTGACGAAGGTAACAATCGACCAATACAGGGAAGTCACATACAAGTCGAAATTAGTTTCCGTATCGGCCGGTGCTTCCAACCACGAATCTTGAAAGTCACGTTGTCGTGCTATGAAAAACATCATGCAAGCCGCAAAGTGCGTCCACATGATGGCACCTCCGAAATCTCGCACCATCGTGTACCACAGTAAACTGATTTTACTTGAATACTGCGTTAATTGCAAAGCATGAACGACACGATGCAATCTAACGACACGCAACAACCTTATCAACTGCAGATTTCGTGTTTGAAAATCGTCGATACCGATCTCATCACGAGCTGCCAGGATGATGCTATAAAAGGGGAAAACTCCAATCAAGTCAATCCAAAACCAACCCCGAAAGTAGTTCCAGATTATCATTCTTCGATCCGTCACAACAACGTCCTCTTGATCGGTGTAAGCCAAGTTGAAGTTGATCGCAATGTCCGTCGTAAATAACGTCAAAAAGCAATACTCGATGATGGAGGCCGGATTTCCAGCTGGCGACAATCCTAATGGCAAAAATCCAACGGCGTACGTTTCGTAAAAGACTGTAAAAATCGACCACACTGTGGTCAACCAAAACCACCACCTGTACCACCTGGACCAAGGAAAAAAGAGGTACTTAGGTTGCGGGGCTACACCATAATAGAGCTGTTTGCGATACGATTCTGGCATGCTCAAAGAGGTAGTCATGCTCCCATTTTTGCGATGGTGCAGTCCGCTGGCGCTGCTGCCGATCGATCGAGTGGATCGCGTCTCTTCTCCACCGTTCAACGTCGGATCGTCTTCCTCTTGATAATTCTTTTTGGTGATGTTGTCGGCATCATGAAAGGACACTGACTTCCGGATGGAACTGTTGTCCAGGGCTGCCTCCGAATTCGTCATCAAGGAATCGCGGATCTTCCTTCGAATTGAAATAGTTTATGAGGCAGGATTCTGTTGCCTGTTGCCACGTATGTCCGAACACTTTCTAAGGATGTCGAGCCTTTTCCCTTTACTCGATCGATGATAATCTCTTACTACCTTTGAGGTGATGAGGGTTGATTGAGTATAAGATTGAATGGCAACCCATTGTTCATTTTCCAATTCCTGTCACTGATTCTACTCAGCTACTTGCAGAGAGCGAAACTGAAGAAGAGATATTACTACGTAGTAATAATAGAGAGAAAAAAGTGAAGATCCCGCATCCGCGGGTCGAAATTCAAAAGTGCCTTCCAACTTGACGGAAGTTTCGGATGGCTTTGTCGTACTGTCTTAGAATACCGTACCTACGGTAGGTAAACGACGTAGGTACCTGGTACACCGTGTACCTTGTACCGGTACGGTATCATACCGGTGAATACTATATTCCCTGACGCCGCCTCAGCTTCTCTGCAATCCCCAGTGACGTCATGTGCTCTATAGCTATAGATACGTACGTTTGTCACTACATGTGGTACATCGCTGTGTAGTGGCGTAAACGTAGCATCTAGAGAGAAAGGGGACGAAATGTAGCTATGGCGAAGTAACATGTGTCGCCAGAGCTACAGTTCACACACGAGCACAAGGCCAGCTTTTTTGAAAACTTCGAATCTCCATTGCTACGTTGTAGCGATGGGGATTGCAGTGTTGCAGGAATTGTGTGCTTGGGTGTGTGTGCTGTGATGCCTGCAACTCTGGTCTTGTGTCTGTCCTCCGTCCGTCTACCGCTCGAATCCCGATCTCAAACACTACCTAGTCCAACGGCGGACAAACTCGAGCATGCAGGCAACAACAATAGGGTGCACTTCTATTGCCTGCACGCCTTGGCTTGTCACTTGTCATAGCAGTTATGCCGTGGTAGTTACGGACGACAGTACGTCGTAGTGGGTTTGTCAGATTCATCCCCCCCCCCGCGACTCCCTCCCTTGTTTTTTCGACGACGAACACATACATAGAGAGGGTAATATCATACATTTTACCGGTATATTGATTTACTATGATACAGTTAGGTGAAAGCCACAACTTCGGTGTTATCATAGGACAAGATGGGTGACAAGAAGAAGGCCGTCTTGGGCATTGACAATGGCACTCAAGGATTGACGGCCTTGCTAGTAGATATCGATGACCCAACTTTGCCAGTCATCGCTACCGGGGAAGGATCCTACGGGTTTGTTCCCAACCTTGCCTCAGGATGCTACGAACAACAAGCCAGCGATTGGGATGTGGCTCTGAAAACTGCCATTCAGCAAGTTATGGCTCATCCTGCCTTTTTAAACTATCAAATTGTCGCCATGGGTGTCGCTGGACAGATGCATGGGCATGTCTTGGTGGATTCCGGTGGCAAGGCCATCGGCACGGTACGACTGTGGTGTGATGCCCGCAATCAAGCTGAAGCCGAGGAACTGTCAGAATTATTTTATGGGCGGCCAGACAATTTGCCCAAAAGAGTGACTGCTGCAAGATGGCTATGGACAATGCGGAATCAACCGGAACTGGCGGAATCAGTCGACTTTTTGACAACCCCGGCGGGATGGTTAAGTTTTCGATTGACCAACAGCAAACGTTTGGGGATTGGAGATTCTTCGGGAATGTTTCCCATGGGGACCAAGAACTATCGACAAGATTTGCTACAAAAATTCCAAGAAAGGTACGGCAGTGAAAAGGTGCGTCCGCTGTCCGAATTGTTGCCAGAAGTAGTGCTGTGTGGTGACGATGCTGGCAACTTGACGGCGGAGGCAGTGTCCTGGCTAGGACTGCCCAAAGAGACTATTGGCATTCCCTTGGCAGCAGCTGAAGGAGATCAACCGGCAACTTTGGTAGGATCGTTGATTGGCCATGCAGGTATGGCTTCTTTGTCTTTTGGAACATCTGTCTGTGCCAACTTAGTGGGGGGATCGTCGGAAGACCCAGCCATGATTATATCACCGGGTGTCAATCATTTTTCGGCCGTCAATGGGCAGCCCATTTACATGGTGTGGCTACGGAATGGAACAACCTATTTCAATACCGTTGTCAAATCCTACGGATCTGCATCAGCAGCGATCGACCATGAGGACCGGAACGCTTTTGATTCTCTTATGCCTCAAATTCTGGATGCACCGGCAGATTGCGGAGGACTGCTTGCGATGCCCTTCATGGACGACGAACCTGGACTAGGAGTCACACTTGGCGGTACCGCTACATTGATCGGATGGAATCCCAACAATGCTATTCCCGGAAACGTCTGCAAGGCGGCATTGCTTTCAACCATGTTCAATTTGAAAAAGGGTGTTGATTATCTCAAACAGAATAGGGTGAGTGTGTCCGAAATTTTCTTGTCGGGAGGGCTAACCAAGACCCCCGAAATGGGACAAGTGGTGGCCGACGTCTTTGAATTGCCAGTGCATTTGTTACCAGGATCAGAAGAAGGTTGCTCCTGGGGAGCGGCCGTTTTAGCCAAGTATCGATGGCAAAAGAAGTCCAATCCAGCGGATCAGCAAGATTGGCCTGACTTTTTGAAAAGCATTGCCACGAAACAAATGCAGTCGTTTTCTCCGTACCCTCCTGACAGCGCTATTTATCAAACTTCCTACCGAAAATACGACCAACTGTTGAAATTGCAGCCAGAACTACAGCAGCTGATGAATTCATCATGTTAGCGTCACAGTCGTTATGCAGCCAAGAAATGGCTCAACAGGGTGTGTTTTGTGTTAATAGATCTTTCTTAGCTTTCGTAGGTGCTCTAGAAAATCTATCTAGCTCGAGCAACATTTCACACTACGGAGTGCTATGATACATGTAGGTACTATCATACGACGAACAGCGCACGGTATGATAGTCTACTACCGGTAGCTAGAGATATACGGTAGATTATTCGTACACGATGACTTGTTATTCTGGTGAGTCGATGACGATGACGTGTCGGAGCTTTGATTCTACAGTGTTCCCATCACAGTTTTTGTATTGTCCTAATAATGATGATGTTGCACCTTCATCATGTTCTTTCCTGATCACTTTTCCGCTCTCGTGTTTGAACTCATGTGATTTGCATTCTGACTGCAGCAACAGCATCTCACAAAAAGTATCGAAGTAAAAAAACAACAGAAGCCAAGGAAAAAAGAACACAAAATGGGAAATTCCGCCAGTAACTCCTTGCCAGCTCTACAGACCGTTGCCAATTGCAGTACCCAAGGCGTAATGGGAACATGGTTCGTCATCGGGGTGAAGCCTACCATGTTTGAGACGACATGTTCCAACGCCGTTGAACGATACACTTTGTTGGAAAAGGGAAAGCATGGTCATGATATCAATATCGACTTCCAATACAACGCCAAGGAAGATCCTTACAAAAGTAAACTCAAGTCGTTGCCGCAAAAGGGATATATTCAGGGCGACGATAGAACGAACAGCGGAGAATGGAAGGTCAGTCCATTCTGGCCTATCAAGATGCCGTATAGCATCATCGAAGTCGACGACAAAGACTATCAATGGATTGTGATTGGCTACCCCAGTCGGGAATATTGCTGGATAATGAGTCGACATCCGAAGATGGACGAAGCCGTCTACAAGGATTTAACCGCGAAGCTGGTAGACAAGCATCAGTACAATTTGGACGGTTTGCGTCGTGTCCCTCAAATCTGGACAGCTGACGAACGAGAAAAGAGGGGATTGTCTGCCATTGAAATTCCCGACTCAATGTTGGTAGATCCCAAAGTTGCCATGAACTAACTGTAAGAAGCGGAAAGCAGCTATTTCTTTGATGTATCGTCAATTATGGTACGTTTACAGTTAATAAAAATAGAATGTTGTATCCATAATTTTACATTGAAAAGGAGGATAGTGGTTGTCTTCAGCTTTCTGGGGTACTTTTTCAGTACCAGAGATAATTGGAGAGTTGGCCGAGATAATCGTTTGACCGTGCGCTGTCGCATCTGGACTCCAAATTTTGAGTGACTTTTCATGCATTGGTTTATTGACAACTACTGCTACTACTATTCAAAGCGGCTGGTCCTAGCCACTAGCCAGGAACTATAATGCAACTTTGCATCGATCAATGTATTCTCTCTGTGGAACCAGAAAACAGCTCTCAGCAATCGCGATCTGGTGGTAACAGTAACAAGGAAGGGATAACGAATTCTATTTATGGCTATGCCAACTATTAGCTACCGCCTACCGGTAGTTCCGTCCTATGACGTACGAAGTCCTCCGAGTACCGTAGTTGATACTTCTACTCAGGGTAGTAGCTACTCCACTTCTCTGGAGAGAGTATTAATAATACTTCCTTGTTTCCAGACAATCGCACCACCCTACACAGAGTAATTCTATTTTCCGTACCTGGTATCATACGTATCCCTAAATCTTCTGTATGTACTGTAGTACAAGAGAACGTCGTAGCATCATACCGTAGTGGCAATACGCCAATGAAAGAAGAAGAAGGTGTTGACATGATGCAGTATCTTGACCAACCACAAGAGGCCTATAACACTGACACAGCTCTTACGCAACAACAACTAGGGGCATTAACCGACACTTCAATATCGTGTTTGGGGTGTGCCGGAGCCTCAACAAGGCCACGTTTTGCCAAGCCTACTAGCTAGTGCGAAGCCATTCTTTGAAATTCTGGAAGAAGGCATTAAGTTTTTTCATGCCAAATCGTCTGATGGCCTGGAATGAGACCCCACACGATCTACAGCCCTTAATGATCTCATCAAAGTTGTCAAGCGCCGTGAAGTGCAGGGTCAAGGAGTACCATCACAGGCAAGAAGAGCATTTGCCCGCCTCGAGTTTGTTCAAATCCTGAGAATTTTGAAAACAGAAGGCACAAAAAATGTGGAAAAATATGGCATTCCAGCAATGATGAACATGCAGTACCATCCGGTTGCACGAATTGACAATACCACACAAATGCTAATTGAGAAAATCAAGCTCCACCATACGGAAGAGTTCTTGCTGAAGGGAAAATTGAATTAGTCGAAGAATGTCACAGAAGAAAGAGATGCCCCGTGGCAAGTTCTAGTACCATCCAACAATCCAGTATTTGATGTACACCTCAGTCTTGGTGTTTGGTTGGAAACTTTTGGATGTGGCAATTGATCGAATCTATAACCACTATGTCGCAATTTAAGTGGTGTCACGGCAATTATCAATCTCATGCCTCGTGATCGTTTTGCCAATACATTTCCCGCAGTGCTCTTGAGATAGTTGTAATAACAGTAAATACTAGTCGTAGTTATGATATTATACTTTGTCCTGTACTACTACGCAAAAAATGTAAGCACTACATTCACAGTCACTCAGTAGTCACCTTGACGTATCATAGAATTACTAACGTAGTGTGCTCAGTGCGCGTTGACATGAAAGGGTATGATACACGCCTGTCAGTTGACGTAGAAGTTTACATGAAAAGTAGAATTTGTACTGGTTCTACGTGAGTTGTATGCAGAGTTGTGTTTTTTAACGATAATATTATCTTCGTAGTACCGGCTACCGTACTCGGAGTACGGAGTACGGTAGTACCGGAGACCGGAGTACCGGTAGATGGAAATGTTGACAATTTCCTATGATAGCCGCCAAACCCTGACATGATCCCACCCTTGGGGCCTTTCCACCATGTCCAACCCAGAAAAACCAGAAATATCATCGTCTAGTCGGCTGACTTCGCTGTTGCCATCCACAGGGGGTGGTCTGCAGCCCAAGAAGAATAGCAGCGAATCGAATTCATCCTCCCATGATTGCGGATCAAAGAGATCGCTACTTGGGTTGGACAAGTTGGCTGCCGCCAAGCGCCAGGAACAGCATCAAAAGCAACAACAACAACAACAACCAGACTCAAAACCTGTCTTTGGGAAACAACGCTACAATCCTCAACAAAGGCAGTATCGCAACAATCGACAAGTGAATGAAACGCCATCCCATCCTGGAGGTTTGAACCGTGAAGCTGTTGATCGCACTCAACGCCAGCAACATCGAAAACAATATCGTGAAAATCCCCGTAGATACGAGAAAGATGACGGCGACAGTGACGACGAGCAAAATCGAAAACGCCATCGTTTCCACGAAGACGATCAGGAGGACCGGCGCAGGCGTGATCGAGGATCCAATTGGAGACGGGACGATAATGACGGAAATTCCTCCAAACGGCGGGATTCTAACAATTACAATCACAAACGCGGGGACTCGGAGCACCGTAGGGATCGAGAGGGCCGCTTAAGCAGCTATTCTCGTCCACGGGACAGCCGTCGTCGCGATTACGATCCAGAAAGAGGAGATATGCCACCTCCGGCGTCACGTTTCCCACCAGCGTCGTCCGTGACACCGTCGACAAACGCATCCACGTCCACCATGCGCCAGCGGAGGGACGAGGCGCTGTATTCTTCGACGCCCATGATTCATGGGAAGAATCCAAGACGGAACGACCGATCGAATCCTCGTGGACCAATAGGATCCGATTGGGATGCGGAGACGCCACTTGTAGGGCCTCGGGATGATGGTGATCCGAGAAGAACTATTCCACAAGCGGACGATGCCGAATTTGATCGGCACTTTTATTTAGATGAAGATGACGACGGAAACTATGTTGTTGACCAGTCCGGAGGTGATGATATGGGACGGTTCCTCTTTGAAAATGCCAAAACCAAAGCAAGAGAGGAGGAAATGGAGCAAAAGCGGCGGCAGCAACGTTTCAATCCACGAAAGTCGGCCTTGCAAGATGATCAAGAGGCGTGGGAGGAAAATCGATTGTTGAGTAGCGGTGCAGCAATTCGATCCTCCGTCGATCTGGATAGCATGAACAGCGAGCAAGATATGTCCCGAGTCACCTTACTCGTTCATCAAGTCAAGCCTCCGTTTCTGGATGGCCGCGTTTCGTTCTCGACCATCAGAGAAGCTGTCCCAACAGTCAAAGATGCTAGCTCTGACTTCGCCAAAATGGCTAGAGAGGGATCTGCAACCTTGCGATATCTTCGGGCTAATAAAGAGAAAACAAGCCACCGGCAAAAGTTTTGGGAGCTTGGTGGTACCAAGATGGGAGAAGCCATTGGCGTGAAAAAGGAAGGTTCAAAATCGGGAGGAGATAGCACCGAGGCCACAAGCGAGAATGGGGAGATCGATTACAAAAAATCGACCGGTTTTGCGCAGCATCTCAAGAAAAAAGACGGCGAAGGAAATTCGGCCGTGTCAAATTTCGCCAAGACAAAGAGTATTCGTCAACAGCGGGAATATCTACCCGTCTTCTCTGTCCGGGAAGAGCTGTTGAATGTTATTCGTGAAAATACATGCGTTGTGATTGTTGGTGAGACTGGCAGTGGGAAGACGACGCAGTTGACACAGTATCTAATGGAAGAAGGATATGGAAAGTTCGGATTGATTGGCTGTACACAACCAAGGCGTGTTGCTGCGATGAGTGTAGCGAAACGCGTCAGCGAGGAGGTTGCTGCAGGTGTGGAGGAAAAGGGCATGACACTGACACAGAAGGATGAACTTGGTGGAACAGTTGGTTACGCCATTCGGTTTGAAGATTGTACTAGCCAGGATACAATCATCAAATATATGACTGACGGTGTCCTCCTAAGAGAGTCTCTAAATGATGCCTCCCTGAATAAGTACAGTTGTATCGTCATGGATGAAGCTCATGAACGCTCGCTCAATAGTGATGTCCTCTTTGGTGTTCTACGGAAAGTAGTTGCCCGGCGATCTGACATGAAACTGATTGTAACTTCCGCGACTTTGAGTGCCGACACGTTCAGCGATTACTTCGGAGGAGTTCCAGTATTTCGCATTCCGGGAAGAACATTCAAGGTAGAAACCTACTTTTCCAAGACTGTACAAGAGGACTACGTGATGGCCGCCGTCAAACAAACACTGCAGATTCACTTCAACAGTCCTCCCGGTGACATCCTCATCTTCATGACTGGTCAGGAGGATATTGAGGGAACTTGTACAATGTTGGCCGAGAAGATGGAAAAGATTGGAGAGGATTCTCCTCCTTTGCTAGTCCTTCCGATGTACTCTCAGCTCCCTGCCGATTTACAGGCCAAAATCTTCGAGGCTTCTCCGAAGGGAATTCGAAAGTGTATCGTGTCCACCAACGTGGCCGAGACGAGTCTCACCGTCGACGGGATTCGCTACGTAATTGATTCTGGTTACTGCAAGTTGAAGGTGTATAATCCAAAGATTGGTATGGATGCTCTACTTGTAACACCCATATCAAAAGCCAATGCCAACCAACGGAGCGGACGAGCGGGCAGAACTGGCCCCGGTTTCTGTTTCCGCCTGTACACCGATCGTCAATACAGGGAGGAGCTAATGGAGGCGGCCGTCCCGGAGATTCAGCGTACCAATCTCAGCAACGTAGTCTTGCTGTTAAAATCACTTGGAATTAAAAACTTGCTCGAATTTCAATTCATGGATCCTCCTCCGCAAGAAAACATCATGAATTCGTTGTACCAACTTTGGATTTTGGGGGCTTTGGACAACACCGGCGACCTGACGGTAATGGGACGCAGAATGGTAGAATTTCCTCTTGACCCCCCACTGAGCAAAATGTTGCTTTTTGCCCATGAGAATGAAAGATGTTCGACAGAAATTCTCATCATTGTCAGCATGTTAAGCGTTCCTAGTGTGTTCTTCCGGCCGAGGGATCGTGAGGAGGAATCCGATGCAGCGCGCGAAAAGTTCTTTGTGCCAGAATCTGATCATCTCACCCTTCTGAATGTTTATCAGCGAGCAAAACAATATAAGTTTGACTCTGAGTGGTGTGCACGCCACTTCATTCACTCGAAAGGAATCCGTAAGGCACGAGAAGTGCACGCGCAGCTGTTGGATCTGATGAAGCAACAAAAGTTGGAACCGAGAAGTAGCGGAGGATCTTGGGACGTTGTACGAAAGGCCATCTGTTCTGCATACTTTTACAACAGTTCTAAGATAAAAGGAATCGGAGAATACATTAACATGCTCAATGGCATTCCCTGCTCTTTGCATCCCTCGAGTGCTCTGTTTGGTCTTGGATATACCCCAGACTATGTGTGCTACCATGAATTGATCAGTACCTCCAAAGAATACATGTCTTGTGTGACCGCGGTGGAAGGAGAATGGCTTGCTGAGCTCGGCCCCATGTTTTTCTCCATCAAGGAGTCATTCGAAAGTACTTTACGTCGCCGACATGAGAAGAAAGTGGAAGAAGCGAAAATGATGAAAGAATTGGCCGAAAAAGAGGCACAACAAGACGATGAAGATGACGAACGGGCTGTAATTGAGAAAAGAAAGCAGATAGCATCAAGAAAGCGCACCGCTGTTGCCACACCTGGAAGAAGTACAGGAACACCTCGATTTGCTCCGAAATCCAGAGGGCGTCTAGGGTTGTAACATCGAAAAGTAATCTTGAAAATTTACCGGCCTTTCTTAGTAGTTATTGTTATTTTGAATATCTTGGCCTTCGCTGTTGTTGTTTAATGTCTTGATATTTGCTGTTCTCGTACCTCTCGCGTACTGAATCTGCTCTATGCCCACTAGAAGGAGCAGGGATACCATGATGCAATCGCATCATCGGGTCGGAAGCCGAAGCACCGCCCCCCATACCAGCCATCTCTAAATCTTGTAACCTGAATCGACGCGCACGCATCTCCATGACGTCCAGTGGCGGAAGCACTCCTGTCCGATGAGTCCTCATGATGTCCGAATGTGATGGCTGAGTCATTGATATTTGAGATTGGAAGTTCCCCATCCCACCGGATCTGTGACGCTGCAACATGACCGCCTCCATTTCTAACGCCGCTTGACGACGAATATGCAAATCTTCGAAAGTCGTGCCCCTCAATCCAGATGGGAGACCAGCACTTGGATACCGTCCCATCTCGGCGAATCGCAGTGGATCAACAACAGCTGCCGCAGCGTGATATGTAGCATTTTGTTCCACAGAGATTGTCGAGGGATTCTTAAGAATTCTACCTTTACCAGTGGCTCCCGTCATTAGATCGACATCCACTATCGGAAGGGACGGTACATGGATCGGCGGAGGACTGGTTGCATGCAGAGCAGCATCAATAGCAGGACCAGAAGTAGAGCTATTGTCACTTGCCACGGTAACTCTAGAACGCCGCAGCCGTATCACTTCCGTAATTTGTTGAATGGACTCTCGAAAGTAACTATTTTGAAATCGTAATGCGTCATTGGAGAGGGTCAGACGCGTCTTTTCAATCTCCCAGGACTCCATTTGCTTCTTTTCACGTTCCCGAGTTCGCTGTGAGTTGATGCGGTTGCGGGCCTTTTTTACATCCTCCCACTGAAGCAATCCATCCTCATCGGGTTCCAAATCTGAAGATACTTGGCTTGCACTTTTTCGTTTCTTCTTGGAATCCGACATGGCGTAAATGCGTAAGAAAAAACGATCGATTCGTCGGATTCGAAATTTTAGTAGCTAGATGGTACCCCGATAGCGTGACAGAACGTCCACCGATTAGACAGAGTGAAATGGATTCAAATAGAACGGAGTAGTAGTTAGCAAGCAGGAGAGACAGCGAAAGTTGTATCGTTTTGCAAGTGTCAACTTGTACACCGGACGACGGCCGTAAAGAATTGTATGTCGGTTCGACAAAATGCGAGTGGTGCTGGCTCTTTTCTAGCTAGAATTCAACATGCATTCTGATGTATTCACGGTTCTTGTTGGAAGTACTAAAGATGTGTCGGTAATAATGTTGTAATGATACAACACCCAACACCAAAGGAAAAGCACTTCATAAAAAACAAAAAACTCTATGAATGCAATCCATGGAATGCATTGCAATTACTCCGTACTAAACGCACACACTGACAGTGAAATGAAGAAGAGATAATCCTTATAAAATTATTACAGTTAATAACAGTGGACTTGGACGACGCGGTCAGTACGACTTAGTGTTGGTACAACATACAGAGCTGAGTCCTTTTGTGTCCCTTGAAAAAGGCACAAGTACAAATGTGACTACGGGGAAACTAGTGAAAAATACCGCTCGAAACATGTGGCATTAATCGTAAATTGCACAAGACATCGTTTCACCAGCTTTTTCAGAGTCACAGCGAACATCCTTAAGAAGAAGAAATGTCAAAATTGTATCCACGAACTTTTATTACATCAAAGTGACTGAGAATGACTGATGAGCCATTAACACACATTGTTGATGGCTTATGCATCACTAAGTGAAACCTTTTGTCCTTGTCCAATCATTGTCGTCCACGATATTTCGTTAAATAATTTTCTCATTGCTGAGAGTTTGATTAATAATGCTACAGACAGAACAGCAATTTCGCAATCGAAGGAATAATGCTAATACACGTCGTAATCAATCATTAATTAACTGTAAGTACCGGATACTACCGGTAGTTTTTTGTGTTACTACGTACTGTAGTAGTACAAATTAAACATGCGGGCGATTGACGACGAAAGAAGTACTACGTTCTACAGTAGAGGGAATAATAAGAGCCTTCAAGAAGATCACAACAGTTGAATGACTTTGAAATACAACTTTTTAACTTGTGAAGTATCATCGAGAATATCGTCAGCAGACTGCTGCGGCTTTATACGGCCAGGGATCTTCTCAACATGGTTGTAACCCTCTGCTTGTAAACAACAAAATACCATTTCTCTGATGCTGAGACATTTTCCTCCTCTTGACTGTAAAGACTTCTTCTAATTCTGCTAGAGATTTATTGTGGTCCGACTTTGACTCAATTTACTCCACCACAGCACTGGATAGGTGAGAGAGACACGGACAAATTATCTTTTGCAAGTTCCTCCAATTCGGGCACGTCAAGAAGCTTGCCAATACTCCTGAAGCAATGTGCAAGCTTTTGCCTTCAACTTCCTTCCATTTGCTTGTCATCTAAGCATAGTTTCAGATGGTCACAAACAAAGGCCTTGGAACTGTTGCAGCACAATCTAATTTTATGTTATTTGTCTCTATCACGTCTTACTAGACTATAGATAATATACGAAGTACTCAATAAGACTTCCATGTAACACTTGGAATAGTAATAACACAGAGTAGGATGTACCAAAAGAAATCATATTATAAGGCTATCAACTACTAGGTACCATTGATTCTTCATCCAAGAAGTAGGGTCAACCTCCTGGCCCCCAAGAGGGCGGGGCAAATCATGCAACAGCTTTCTATCCACTCAGTACTCTGCTGCCCACCACTTAGAGCTGGAAAGGCAAAGCACCTCATGAAACAAAGGAATCGTGGTCTTCCAGAAACAATGCCGGGAGGACGCAATAACCACATTAATTTGTTGGGTATGTTGATATCTTCTACCTATTGCAACCCAATGGGGCAGTTTGTATGTGCAAAAGAAATTCTCCATGTCAAGCACCAGCAGTATTTCCAATGAAATAGTACCGTTCCCATGCACTTGACACTCATATGAATTATGATGCCATTTCTTCCACAGAAATGTCAGTGCCCACTATCTCTATCAGGAATCATACTATAGTTGGACACCGGTTCTACATGATGCCATGCATGAGACAGCAGCAACTTGCACCACGGCTTGGCTGGACAGTCTCTTCCATTGCACTGATAGATGGCCTATGGATTCTTAGTTCCCCAGGCTCTCACAAACCTGGGTTAAGCCTCCCACGACAAGGTTATCCACTTCATGCTGGGGGACAAACTTGCAACAAATACTCACGCACTCCGAGTAGTAGACTACTACCGGTAGTAATAAAAATGAAGGGTTTGTACCGCCCCTTGCTTCGCAATTTTCCTCCCCTCACAGTCAAGGAAACTGAAACCGTGTGGGTATCATACGTTAATAGAGAGGAAGACTCTTACTGTCGTATCATACATCAGTCTGTGGTATTCGACATTCGACGTTCATGTTCTCGCAAAAAAAAAATGGCGCGAAACCACGACGCCGGCAAGTTTTACTGTCTCAACAGTTGTTAGTCAAAAACCTGATATGACAGTTGCGTCGTAATCTACCGGTACAACCATAATACGACAATAGATACTACAGTAACATCAGCATTGGCCTTGTAGCAGTGCGGTGAAAGGTTTACACACCACATGTTGCTGTTGTTGTCTGTACTATGTTGTGATAGTAATAAAAGAAATCCAAACAAAAGAAGCCCACCTGTCACATACAACTTTTTGTCGAATCATCACCACCAACAATGTCGTCGTCAGCCTCTCGCAAGGTCACCAAAAAGGCCGCCTTGGAGAGACTCCGTAATGCACGTCGCAAACGTGACATGGGCGAGTTGGATGCAGAACAGGACATTTTGGACGGAGACAACTTTCGTGAGGAGGAAGATGTTTACGATGTCGTCGATGAAGAAGAATACCGATCTTTGGTAGAGTCTCGTCGTCAGCGAGAAGATTTTGTGGTCGACGATGGTGAGTTTTGTTATGAATACGAAACAAGATGAAAAACTCAGAGGCCTTTGGTTGTCGAGTTCTCAAGTGGCAAGTAACACCAACTGTTACTATCATTTATTATCTTTGACTCACCAAATTCCACTCGATTGTACGCCATCTTCTATCAAATAGACGGCTTGGGATATTATGACGATGGTGAAGAACGGCTTGGCGACGAGGACGACCGTCCCGAACACGCAAAAAAAAGGGCTGGACCTGGACTTAGTCTAAAGGCCAGAGCCTTAAAGAAGGCTCGTCAAGCCAAGGAGGCATTGAAGTCTGGAGAAAAAGATTTGGAAGAAGATGATGCCGTGGCATCGACCCGATCCATGTGGGAATTTGTTCGACGCGGAGCCACGGCAACGACCGTTAGCAACAGCGCTACAACAACTTCTAACGCTGTAGGCCTGTCCTCGGCGCAAGCAACGGCCAATCGCAACCGCAACGTCGACGATTTGTTGGAAGAACTAGATCACAAAACTGTTGGCAGTAGTAGTGCGGGAGGAATTCGTAGTCGAGGTCCACGCATGGGTGGGTCTGCCTCTCGGCGTGCCCGGATCCCGGCAAGACGAGGAACCATTGGACGTGCCGGTCCTCCTGCTGGACGGCGACCAGTGGCCTCCCGTGCTCCAGTGCGCCGACCTGAACGCTATCAATACAAACGTTACGAAGAAGAGGAAGATGGCCATGACGATTTTGGTGCCGGTGGTTTTCACGACGGAAACGACGACATCGGCTGTGACGTCTCTTGCGCAATTGATGGAGATGCATTGTCCTGTCCACCACAATCCCCCCCAAAAGTGAACGAAATGGATGTTGATCCAACAACTCCTCAAAAGGAGTGTAAGAGTGAAATGGAAGTGGAACAGACCAATTATGATGATCCTGCTACGAAGGATGCGGAATTGGGCGTAAACGAGCCGATCCGTGAGACTCCCAGAAAAGATAACGAGAACGAAGGTGTTTCCGTCCGACCCATTCCTAAACCTCGATTTGGCGGTAAAAAGCTCTTGAACCGTCGATCCGCTCCAGCTCAAAAGGCTGCAGAACAACTCAAAGCCGCTCCAGCTGCCTCGGACACAACGGACAAGGATGGCCAAGCTCCTGCACACACCGTTGTTGACACTTCATCTCCTTCCTTTTCTCCTGATGAGATTGCGGCAGAATCTTCTACCTCTAGTGCCACAAACAGCGCCAATCTGGAAGAGTTCTTGATTACCGAAAAGGGAGAAAATGACCAAGTCAATCGTTTTATTGACTTTTTTTGGATGGACGCCACGGAAAAGAACGGAAACATTCATTTATTTGGAAAAGTTGCCGTTCCTAATACAGAAAATCAGTTCGTCAGTTGCTGTACCGTTGTTAAGGGAAATCTTCGTAACATTTTTGTTTTGCCTCGCAAATTACAGGATGGTAGTTATGAGGGATGGGAAAAGGTTCACGAAGAGCTCAAGGGGATCTTGCAACCAAAATGCATCCCAAAAGTGGCGGGCGCCTCTTGGTCTGGCAAAGTTGTTTCCCGCGAATATGCCTTTGACGATCCCAATGTCCCAAGAGAGAAGACAGATTACTTCAAAGTGGTGTACGAAGCCAAATACCCAACACCGGATGAAGAAACTTGCGAAAATGGCGGTAAACACATCCATAAGATTCTCAATGGACGAGCCTCTGTTCTTGAAACCTTTATTTTGAAACGCAAGCTGATGGGCCCTTGTTGGCTACGTATCAAGGACCCTTCGCCACGCAAGGTCTCTTCGTCCTGGTGCGCGGTAGAGGTGGAAGTGGAATCTCCAAAGAAGATTCATCGTTTGGATCTAGTTTTACCTCCAGGAACCCCTCCTCGTCCTGCCCCTCCTGTTGTGGCCGTGACTCTTAAATTGAAGACCGTCGTCAACCCCAAGAATCAAAAGAACGAAATTGTTTCAGTCAGTGCCGTTTGCCATAAACAAGTCAACCTAGATGGTAGCACCGATCAATCTCCTCGCTTCATGACACAGATCTCCTTGATTCGTCCAGTGCATTTCGATGATGGGATCGCCAAGGTTCAAGGCATAGCGAAGTTTCCACGTGACATCGAAAAGGAGATTGCCGCAAAGATGCCACAATTGAAGAAGATGGCCAACGAGCGCGCTCTGTTGAGCTGTCTGGTTAATCAAATTGGCAGATGGGACCCTGATATCTTGGTAGGACACCATGCATGGGGCCATGATGTCCAGGTAATTCTTTCTCGCTGTCTTGAACATAAGATCCCAATGTGGTCCAAATTTGGACGCCAACGTCGTAGCGACCATCCATCCAAGTCCTATTTCATGTCCGGAAAGGACTGGGCAATTGCCGAAACTATCGCTGGTCGTTTGTTGTGCGACACCTACTTGACTGCTCAAGAACACTTAAACGAGACAACCTATTCTCTCACCAACTTGGCTCAAACTCAACTTAAGACCTCTCGCCAAGAGATTGAACCAATGGACACACCACAGTATTTCCAGAACTCTGAGACAATAGTGGCTCTGGCCCGCCACACTTTGAACGATGCTCAGCTAGTGCAGCGACTGATGTTCAAGCTACAGATCCTTCCTCTTTCAAAGCAGTTGACAAACATTGCTGGAAACATGTGGTCGCAAACTCTCAAGAGTAACCGTGCTGGACGAACAGAATACCTGCTCCTGCACGAATTTCATCGTCTGAAATTCCTTGTCCCTGAAAAACAGAAGGGAAAACAAGATACAGGCAAAGCGAAGTACGCCGGTGGTTTGGTTTTAGAACCAAAAAAGGGGCTCTATGATACATTCATTCTATTATTGGACTTCAACAGCCTATATCCGTCCTTAATCCAGGAGTACAACCTCTGTTTTACCACTGTCAATGATTGGGCCAGCTTCCACAAGAAGCAGCTGGAAGCACAAACCGATTCGACCAGTGAGAACCATGGTGACGATGCACTGCCTCCGCTTCCAGATGAGTCTCAAGAAACTGGAGTGTTGCCCAAGGTCATTAGAAGTTTGGTTCAGCGGCGTCGTCAAGTAAAGGGGCTAATGAGGAAAGAGTTGAATTCCGAGAAGTATAGTGAGGTTTGTACATTGCATTGCCGTCTTTTTCATACATCGACTCCTTTATTATCTGACTGTCTCTTTCCTCTTGCACAGCTCGATATCAAGCAAAAGGCATTTAAGCTCACGGCCAACTCTATGTACGGTTGCCTTGGATTTTCGAACTCGCGATTCTATGCTCAGCCAATTGCTGCTCTCGTGACCTCTATGGGGCGTCAGACGCTCCAACGCACTGTCGATATTGCCCAGTCTACTGTCGGATTGGAGGTCATCTACGGAGATACTGATAGTATCATGATCAATACACGGATAAGCGACACCAACGCCCTCCCAAATGTTCACAAATTAGGAGAACAGGTCAAGAAGGAAGTAAACAAACTCTACAAGACGTTGGAGCTTGAAATCGACGGTGTCTTTCGCACCATGCTTTTGCTCAAGAAAAAGAAGTACGCAGCGCTAACCGTCGAGCGCCAGCAAAATGGCGAAGTCTTCTACAAGAGGGAGGAAAAAGGATTGGATCTCGTTCGTCGCGATTGGTGTGTCCAGAGCAAGGACACTGGCCGTTATGTCCTTGATCAAATCCTCTCGACCGAACAGGACAAGGAGACTACGATCAGCAAGATTCTTTCGCACCTGGAAGATCTTGCCCAAAAGATGAGAAATGGAGATCTATCGATGGACAAATATGTAATCACCAAGGGTTTGAGCAAGCATCCAAAGGATTATGGAGATGCAAAAGCTCAACCACACGTCCATGTCGCAAAGATGATGATCAAAAATAATCGAAGGTTGACTATAGGTGACCATATCCCCTACATTATCACTGCACCATTCGAAGACGACGTCCCTGGGAGTTCCAAGAAGTCAGCGACTGAGCGTGCCCGCCATCCAGATGAGATTGCAAGAAGCGGCGGCGTCCTGAAGCCCGACGTGGAATGGTATTTGACTCAGCAAATCTTGCCACCTGTTTCCCGTCTTTGCGAACCAATCGAAGGCCTATCTCAAGGACAGATTGCACAGCGATTGGGTCTCAACAATGCCAACTACAATCAGAAAAACTCGTTTGGGGACGATGATTTGAACGATGACGAATTTGTCAATTATGTCCCGGAATCATTCAAGCCGGACAAGGAACGCTTCGATGGGGTGAAGAAATTGAAATTGATGTGTTCTGCTTGCGGGGTGGAAAGCGAGTTTCCAGGTCTCCTGTATTGTCGGAAAGAGGATGGTCAAAATACAGGAAGCATTGCTGGTGGTTTTGTTTGTGTGAACCCCACCTGCAGTCATCCTCAATATTGGGGAGAAGCAACGCCATATGCATGCATGGCGCGAATCATGAATTCCATGTCACTTCTGATTCGTGACCAGATCCAAGCGTATTATGCCGGTGTTGTCAAGTGTGACGACCCTGCGTGCGGGCTGGAGACAAGACAATTATCCGTAAATGGCGGAGTTTGTCTGAATCGAGGATGCAATGGAAGAATGTCGTCAAAGGTTTCCGAACATGCTCTCCAAACACAGTTGAAATACTTTGAGTGTCTTTGGAATATTGATCATGTCACACAGCAGCTTTCTGACACTGTCGTTCTCGGCACCAAGCAAGAGCTAACAAGCATGATTTCCAAGACTGACAAGAAGATTGCAGCTCACCTTCATCAAGCCGCCAACGAGTTTGTGCAGGATTGTGCTTATAATTGGATTGCCCCGTCATTCTGGCAAAGCATTTTCGGTAGTATCCAAGCCAAGCAGTAAAGACGTATCATACGACGTATGATACGTAATACGAAGTACGACTTAGTATGTCTAACATAAGAGTCATACCTTAAGTAGGTAGACTAGTAGTAGTACGAGAATATGAAAGTATTGTACATACGTCATAGTCGAACTGGCAAGACTATGAACTGGACCTGTCGTACCTACGTCCGACTACGTACTAAGCGTCACAGCGTTTCAGCACCTCCGCTCGACTACTACCGTAGACAATAGGTACGGTACTACGTCCAACTACTTCGGTTGAGATCAACGCACCGTGATCGAGACATCTATGATACCCTGTCTACCTAGCTACCTAGCCTGGAGTCAGTTCAAATCACTACTAAGTACATAATATTTGGTATCTGGAAAAGGATGACTTGTGATTGCAATGAACATTCATCACCAATAGAGGCATGGCGAAATCATGGGGCGAAAGACGCGAATCCTCCCACCAATCCAACATTGGTGCTTGTACTTAGTAAAAAGTTGTGTGTGGTAGTGGCTTCCAACAGCATCTTCCGATTCGTACCGTGAGATATTTCCGACAAGATAGGATGGGCCTTACATCGAATGCTCCCCAAGAGAGATCATTCTCACAAAAAAGAAAGTATTCAGAGAGAAAAATAACTCTTCTCACACCGTTGAAAAACAACAACAAATCTCAAAACGGATTCCACCATGAAAAGCTTTCTTTTCCTCATTATTCTTGCTACAATCATCGCAATGATGCCTCTTGGATCGACGGCCCAAGTGATCCGTTTGCGACGCAGAAACCCAATCATTGAAGTCGGTCTCAACGCTGTCCGACAAATTGTCGGTCCAGTTGGCAGCTTCATGATCGTTCGTAAACAAGGTGGAAAAGACGATGACGAAAGCCTTGAGAAGGATGAGAATGAGGTACACCAATTTTTTGCTCCACTGACCAATCATACACCACATCAATCTCTGACGCCGTTGTATCTCTTTTTTCTTGCTTTCATTTCCAGTTTGGTGACATTTTTTCGCTCGACTATGAATTGTCCATGTCAATGTCCATGTCAATCGCAAGTGATCCTTTCCCTACAGAGGCACCTTCCGAAAAGGAACAAATTTTTCGTCGCCAATCATCTCGATTTCGTAAAGGACTCTTTCGTCGACAGTCTGGCGGCATTTTGGGAAATGGAAGAATGTAATTCATCCTAGAGAACTACGAGTAAAAGACGAGACTTGCAACTACATCATCTAACAAAAGGAAACATTATTTCTACGTCATTTCATCGTGGTAGGAAGCAAGCACGTCAGCCGAAACAATCCAACAAGCTGTTGTCATTTTATATGTTTCTCCAAGAAGTTTGAGATCGCTTGAAAAGATCATGTAACGGAAATAAAAAATCTCGAAGTACAGCAGTGACTGGAGCGTAGAAAGAGAATTTGTAAAAAAGAACATTATAGGAAGCTAATTTTCTTTTTTGAAGATTGGATTACGTCGTCTACTCTATGCTTGAGCGGAAAGGCGCTCTAGTGATCTTGAAATGGTCCGCCGTGTCAGTTCGTTCACAATTTCTTCCAGCCTCCTTCGTTCGGATGGATCCAGACTTTCTACAGCACTTCGTAACGCCTTTTCAAATTTGCTTGCCGAACCGGCAGAATTGGAGTCGCGAATGAGCGAAAGTATCCTAGATGTTGATTCGACGACGGTCTCGACGGCTTGGGGGCTAACGGCATTTACTCCCTTAAAAGCACCAGACCTCAATCCACTGAGTAGAATTGCGATCGATTGTGTGCTGAAGACATTCTCCCCTCTGACAAATTCAGCCATTTCCTTACCAAAGAATTCTTCAGCAGCGTCAGCTAAGCCTAATGCAAACAACTCGTCTTCTTGACTGAGTTTGGGAGCAACGGCCTCAGTCAATTGCTTGATGGACAGAACTTGGGCGGAAGGAGTGCCACCATCAATTCGAGGAAGGAGCATGGGCAAAGGGATTTCGTCGAGTTTTGGGCTTGGAGGAAGGATATCTCCTAAGAACGGTATCGCTGGAGGCCTAGGAGGAGTGAGGGCAATAACTGCCGCGTTGACTCCCTTTCGGAAAAATTGCCGAACCAAAATATCAACAATTGAATCCACTTCAGGTTCCAGAAGCTTCCGTAAACTTTCTGCTTTGTCGGAAAGTACAAACTTCAGTCCTTCTTCGAACGTGATTCCGTCCTCTGGGACAGCATCAATATCCACAAACACCGCTCCTTCCTGCGTAGCGATGGATCCAGCGGCATTGTTCAGCAGCGCTAGTAAACGCGAAAGCTTCAAGCCCGAATTAGAGCCATCTCCGCTATAAAGAACTTGCTGAAGCGCAGTTTGAATTTCCGGACTGTCGGATTGCAGAAGCTTTCTTGCAATGAATGGATACGCTTGAAGGATGATGCCATAATTTGGATCTCCTGTCAAAGCTGAAAAAGGAAAAACAGGATGAGGTCAGAGAATAAGAAATCCGAAGCGAGGAAAATGCTCTCTCTAACAACTTACCAACGCCTTCTAGTGTGACAATCGCACGACCCAAAATGGCAAAATACGGTGGAATGGAAAACGGGATGTCGTTTAGAACTGTGAGAGCATCTTGTGTCATAGCCTGGAAACCACCCACTTGGCTTTCGAGTCCGTCGTTCATTCCATACAATTTTCGTAGCTCCTCTTCATATTTCTTGGCGCCACCTCCCTTAACGTACGGGCTGAGTGCCTTGTCCATAAGTGGAATGACAGTGGCGCGATTGGTGTCTTGTGGCAAGATTTTCAGCTGAATGAAGTCGTCGACAAGACTGGCGTAGTCTTTATTTGCCAGATGGATCACAGCCGAGACCATGTGATCACGATCCTCTTCCCCTATACTTGCCATCAATCCGCAATCGATCAAAGCCAGTTCGGCTCCATCAGCAGTCGGTTCACGCAACAAAAGGAGATTTCCCTTTAAATCACTCGGAAATGTGAGTTTGGGTATCTAGCCAACGGAATAAGGACAACGATACAGATTCGTGCAACTTACAGGATGCGGATCGGCATGGAAAAAGCCTACACAGAAGCAGAGGAACGATAACATGTGAGTTTAACAAAGTCCAATTGACCATCCACATTCTCATGCAACATATTTTCCGTACCAACTTCAAAAAGCTGCGTCAAGAAAGCCTCTTGTGCAGCGGGAGTCACCCGTTTGATTTCTTCTGGTGCCGCTTCGCTAAGCTTTTTCCCGTCCATCCATTCACTAACCAATAGACGCCGGGTACAAAGTTCTTTGTATACCTTTGGTACGGTCACGCCTTGAACCCCCTTTTCCAGAAGCAGATCCCGTAGTCGTTGTTGATTGTTTGCTTCGTTGTTGAAATCTAGCTCGGTATAGAATCCTATGGCCCATTCGTTCAACAGAGCCACATAGTTTGTTCGTTGTTGCGGAGCAAATCGTTCCACCAGACCTTGAAAGACTTCAGCGGCACGTCGCAAGACATACAAGTCTTTTGATACTGTCCCCAATACGCTCGGTCGTTGTACTTTTACAGCCACTTTTGTATTGTTACCATCATTGAGGGTTGCTAGATAAACCTGCGCCAGGGAGGCTGCTGCTACGGGTTCTTCTGAAATGGAGGTAAAGAATTGCCCCAACGGCCCACCCAGTTCCTTTTCGATTTGTTGGACGGCTACGTTGGTGTCAAAAGGTACGACGGAATCTTGCAATTTGGTCAACTCATCGAGAGTCGCTTGTGGCAACACGTCCGGTCGTACACTCATCATTTGTCCGGCCTGTCAGGAAAGAAAGAATCATGAGTCCTCAATCTCGCCAACGCAGGGATCGCATTATCGTTTCCTTTCCAAAGATACGATTCTTTCGGCCATGCTTACCTTGATGAAGGTCGGCCCTAAATCCTGCAAATCCATGCGAGCTTGTCGACTAAGTGCCGGAACTTCTTCATCGGCAATCTTTCCGTCCCTTATAAACAAAGTGGTTAGTTTCGTCAAGAATGGCACAGCCTTCCCCACAAAGTATCCCCATCGCTTGTTGAGTGCGCCCTTTTCTTTGCTCCAATAGGCCTCAATCAGATCCTTATCGTACACCAGTGGCAATCCCTCTTCGTCTAGCTCTTTTTGAGTCTTGTCCAAGCTAATGTACGACTTTTCCACATCAGGTGCCTCTAAGGCTTTCATAGAAACGGCTGCATTGACGGCAGCAGTGGCCATGGCGGCTGCAGATGCCATGCCGGAATTGGCGATCCTATCGCCCATAGAAATCTTTTCTTTCTTTTTGATTTCACTGTCCATGGTCGAGGCGAACAAGGCAGAGCTTGGTGTTGTTCTGGTAATTGTCAATACTTCATGTGGGTGACTGGATCGGACAGGTAGTATCGTTTCCGAACCGAGAGAAAGATGACTTGTGCTGGAAAAGGCACTAGTATTTGAGGCAGCGGTGGCCACGAGAAAAGCGGTCAATACTGCATGCTTGGCCATTCTTTTATTTTTGTTAGCGCGTTTTTCCCTGTTCATTCAAGTTGTTGCTTTCGCTTTTGCAAATTCTGTATGTATACAACGACGGACAAGACGATCTGAAATGACGGGTGAAAGGATTCTTATGATTCTTTGAACAGCGATATCGCTTCGAATTACAAAAAATAATGACAAGTGATGAACGATGAACAACAACTAGAATCTGAAAATGAATGAACCGATCCCACGTTGTCTGTCTTCACGATTCCTCTCTGTGTTTTGGTCGGAGGAAAGTCATGGCCGCACATACGTCGTAGTAGGGGATGCAAATTAACTGTAGGCAGAAAAAAGGAACCCAAAGGCCACCTGGCACGACCGGTACTACCGGTAGTTACAGGAGTGGTAAATGATGACAAGGTGACGAAACACGCCATAGAACACGTCATGTCATCATCGTTCATGACTCAAAAATTTGTAACACTAAAAATCACAAAGAGATTGAAGATACCCTACATACTACGGGTACCGGGTACTGGTAGTAGGTACCTACCAAGCACCGTAGGTAGTTGTACTACTACCTACCTACCGGTAGAGTACCGGTAACTACCAGTAGTTCGGAACTACGGTACGATTACCGCTAGATTGGTAGCGGTACCTACCGTAGCACTGTTGTACGGCTACCGTTAGTCTTCTAACCTGTAAGTTCTACTCTCTACTACCTAGCTAGATAGCTAGAGGTAACTGTAAGGCCTAAGTAGATGACACAATATGTTGTAGTACTCCCCGTACGTAGCAAAACATAACTTCACCGAATACCACCAGGCACGCCGTTGTTGCACTACTCTCTCTAGAGAGTAAGTCGTACGACTTTCAGTTAGTGGCTAAGTGGCTCTAGCTAGTAGAGGCTAGAGTGGCTACTAACTGTAACATGTAAGAGAACTTGGTGCAAAAATGCTACTCCAATACGTTGTCCCACGAATATTCTGTCCACAAGCTGCTATCCAAGAACTACTAGTACGAGCCAATTCCCTTCATTCATCCCAAACTTGAACGTAAGAAAATCATCTACTAGCTAGAGTAGCGCAAAATCTAAAATTGGCTGGCACTGGATCTCAAAAGACTTGCCCGTGATGTCGCATACTTCGCGGAAAGAACCAAGAATCAAAGAGCCAAGCAATTATGGAGTTTTTCGCTGACACTGAAAATGATAAAACGGAACATTTGCCAAAGAGATAGTAGCTCTTCCTAGCTGCAGTACCTTCATCGCTCCCATCGTGTGGTGAATATCCCAACTCTCTTCATTAAATTATTGCTTTACTTCGAGTAGAGCTTGTCGAACATCTTCCAGCGTAATGAGCAATCCGTCAACACCACTACTATCCTTTCGGGCACGAGCCAAAGCCAATGAACCAGCGCATCGGACTAATCCTTCAAGATCGGCCCCAGAAAATCCCCCCGTCCACCGATCCGACGCCAAGTCTCGAATTCTAGTTGTGGAAAGAGAAGTCCAAGATATTCCGAATGATCGATGGCTTCGTCGTCTCCACCACGAAGTTGGAGAACGAGGACCTTCATTGTCATTACTGCGAATCGTAGAGACAGAGTTCCCATCAATAGCACGACACAGTGGTTGGCTCAATCGGCCACGTTTTCTCAGAGGAGCAAAGTGAAGTCGTAAAATATCTCGCCGACCATCTTTGTCGGGTAGCGGGACTTCTATTTGTACTTCCAGTCGACCCGGTCTTAATAAGGCATCGTCCAACAGCTCTCGTCGATTTGTCGTGCCAATGACCAATATATTGTCAATGGAATTAACACCATCCAATTTGGCCAATATTTGATTGACAGCCGATGCCCGTGCCACTTCTCCACTTCCCGATGAAGAGGATCTTTTTCGAAATACAGCATCGACTTCGTCAATAACAATCACATGTAGGCCCGATTTCGTGGCATCCCCTCCCACCGCCCGCCATTCTGCTTCAGCGTCGGCAAATAGGTCTCGCACCAACCGTTCCGATCCACCGACCCATCGATCGAGCAACTCGGGTGCGGAAACAATCTTGGGTGGCCGATCAGTCAGGAGGCGCGAAATTTCACGGGCCAGTGCCGTCTTGCCACATCCTGGCCGGCCGTATAACAACAAGCCACGCACAGGAGACAAACCTAATTCCAGTAGCGTTGCCATTTCATTAGATTGTTGTGGCTGCATGGCCTGCATCAAACGACCTTCCAAAACGCGTCGTATGATGATATCAATCTCTGGTTTTAGGCCGCCCAAGACAGAAGAAAACTGTTTTTCTGCATTGGCAATAGTGAAAGTGATGTTGCCAGGATGAGAAAAATTGCCAATTTTTTTTGATAAATTGTTGAGAGACTCGTTTGGAAATTGAAACAACCATCGGGGATCACAGGCCGTGATTCGAGTGGCCACCATGTCCTCTATACTGGCCGATAAAGGCGGTGGGGGAGGAAGCGCCTCGTTAGTTGCAAAAAAGGTAGTAGCATCACTGCCAGATTCTGTCAAGAGAGGAAGAGATAATCCTTTCGGAAGGATTGTAATCTCCATGACCGCACATGGGCCAATGTCGAGAGCTTTGTAGGATCTCTCGGGCCCTCCATACTGCAACTAAAGTCAAGCAAACGGTGCAAGTATCAGTAAAACATTTCTGTCGAGGCACTTCATTTGAAAATATTTACTCACCCAAGCTTCGGTCGGAAGCAAATCGCCTCCGTTCTGAGGCAGAGCAATGACAGTACGTTCACCTGCTTTTCGTTTTGGTCGCTTCGAATCAGCTGTATTCCCGAGTATTCTATATCGTGTGACCCCTCCAAACAATAATTTCCCGTACACCATCGCGCCGGGAGGAGATTGAAGATTCGTCCGGAGAGACGCACCAGACGGCAAGAGGATGATGCGACAGGCGATTCGATCCAAAAACTCCCGCCATGACTGGTCAACCCGTTCGTAGTCTCGTTCTGACATTGTATTGTTCAGGGCAGCACGGAGATCTTCCGAGATCTCCACCATCATTGTGGAGGGAGACGCCTTCATCCATTTGAGCCAACGGATCGTGTCATCCAAGGATCCGTCACTTCTGCCCGTCCCAATGATGGATGCTGCCGTCGTTAGATCACAAAACACCAGCTTGTCGATACATTTTTGCAGTCGGAAGGCCGAGGATTCCTCCACCCAGCTCGTCCACCCAGTAGACGATCCATCAAATCCAGAATCTCGTTTCAAGTCCGAGGCAATCAAACAAGCGGCCATATTTCCCGCTAGCACCTCCCACGCAGAGACTTCATTCGTGGAATTCGAGATTTCTTCAATGGAAGAAGAGCCGGCTTTGACCAAAAACTGCGATCGAGGTAACAAATCTACTCCGGGTTCTGTCACAGCTGCCAGCAAGCGAAAGGTTGTTCCCGCTGGGGACGACCACCCGACTTTATGACAGCGAAGACATTGATCAAGCGGTGGAAAGAGCAGCCAAGCTCCACCATGGCGCCACATTAAAACGCATCCGACTAACAACAGCCGCTTAGCCAGAAAATTCCGAAGGGATGACATTGTCCATATTTTATTGTTACATTGAGCTCCTTTGCAATGGAGCAATTCTGAAAAGTTTGGGACACTCACTCTGATAAGCTCTGTGTCGTGTTATTTTTTACTACTACGTAGTATTAATACGTCGATCTGTCGAAAAGAGCGTTTTGAAAGATGTGAATTCCAGCCACAGATGACGTCATCCAATTCACATGTCTCAACAACCAAGACTCTTTTTTATCTTCGACCTTCGGCAGGTAAATTCGAAAATGCTACGTATGTATGTACCAATCGAAAATCGAACGACGTACATACGTAGTAATACGGTAATATCATCTGTGAACCTTCGTGTTGGTATGTACATTGTGAATACTTCTTCGTAATTTACGACTAGTAGAGATGGTACCCAGCAGCGCTGCCTAGCTAGCTGGAGTAGTAGTTAAAAGTGAACATGTATTACTTTTAACAAGTTTCTTTCATTTGTATGGATAAAAGGAGTGAACGGGCTTAAATTTCAAGTCGATTGGATGTCAGGCCTTCTTGCAATGACTCGTTTCAAATGTTTGTGCCCGAGATGCTTGAAGCTTGTCTTTTGTCATCGTTGATTCGCTACATGCTACACGCTACACGCTACTTCTACTTTTTCTTTTCTTGCAGGTGGGGGTATAGCTTGCCAAAGCCTGCAGCCTCCAGCATTGCCATTCGGTCTGGTTGGGCATGTGTAATTTCACCCCTTTTCCATTTTTTGTACGACGATCTGAAGAAACCAGATACCCAAGCAACAAGAATG
This sequence comes from Nitzschia inconspicua, assembly GCA_019154785.2. Taxonomy (NCBI): domain Eukaryota; phylum Bacillariophyta; class Bacillariophyceae; order Bacillariales; family Bacillariaceae; genus Nitzschia; species Nitzschia inconspicua. Next base: position 1,731,641 of record JAGRRH010000020.1, read on the forward strand.
GAAAAAAGTCAGTGTGACCTGTAGCATCACAAAAGCGGACTTCTACAAAACTCGGGTAGGAGGAGAACAAACTCACTTTTGACCGCCGACCCATCTTCCGAAGCCGTTGCCGTATTCCTTAGGAACTTTCCTGCGGGGTTTTCAGCATCCCATACAGAAAGAATGCAGAAAAGAAGAAGAAAATGTGAGTATTGAGCATACAAACAAAACAATACCATTATTACTAGCACAGGTACGGGATTGGAGAACTGACGTACAAATGCCCGTGAATCCGTTTGAATTCCAAAAGCTCCTCATAACGTTCGTTCCAAACAGCCTGCTGCGAGTCCCATATCATACCAAGTTGGTCCAAGATCCTAATTCTTTCAGGTGTCATGCTGCTTCGAGGATTGCCTTCCACGTAGAGCTTGTAAAGGTATCGTTGCCTGGCACATTGTAGTTCACAGCGGTTGGAACAAAGAATGGATATGTGAGTCAACAGAAAAAAGTGGCGAAAAAGGCGTATCCGGTGGAGTGAAATATTCTGACTTACCGTTTGACCCATCGACCCAAACTTCCGTACTTTTGATCATTGTATTGTACGTTACTATGGTTGAGTTTGGAGAAGCATAGAGAAAAAACAAAGAAAACAGGGTAAGAGTCAATGTCATCATGGCAATGTATTCCTCACTGTCGCGAGGATCAACTCACCAGTGACCATGCACGAGCTTGAATTGCTGCAATTGCTCCACATAATGCATGAAAGTGCCTTCGTTTCTGAGCGCTACGGAATTTATCGTGTCTGAAGTAACAGCTGTCGACGCGACTTTTGGGGGTGGTGCCACCACCTCTTCAGGTGGTTTTTCAGTTGAAACCTCCATCTCAAGCTGCTTTTCCAACAACACCAACGCAGCTGGATCAGCGATACGATTGTCCATATCGCTTTTTTTCAGTTTATTCATCAATTTTCGTTCCAATCGCCACTTAGATCGTCGAACGCGATCTAACAATTTTAATTTTTGTTCTTGAACACTCGCAGGATTAGTAGTATTCATGATGAGAGCCTGTTGTCGTTGAATTTCTTCCCGATGCTGGTGCTTGTCCAAACAAATTAGGTCTCGCTCCCGGGCATCCACTCCAGTTGGATCAATATTGTGAGGACTTTCATGATCTTCCAACTGCATTTTTTCGATACCCATCCCTAGCTGGCGTTCTCGTGATTTCTGATATAGTCCCCATTGGTGTTGGAACAAAATATGTTGTGGGGGAGGACTACCGACATGTTGTTTCTGATAAGCTTCTGGGACCAAGACTCGTTGATCTTGCTGCGAAATGTCAACATTGGCAGCTGTTCTTGGCGTTTTTGTCGTACTTGGTGACTGTGCACCTTTTCTGTTCTCCGGATCTTGTTGCATCAGCAGGATACTTTGATGCTTTTGCTGCGGCAGTTTCATGTTTCCTGGAAGGGGACTTGTAGCGCACTTTGGTTTCGACGTTGAAATTGTGATTGTTTTAGATGGTGTAGAGACAGAAGGAGTCTTCTTCTGGACAGTTTCACAAGAGTTTGGCGGTTTCCTTCCTTTAGAATTCGTATTCAGGACATTATTGGCCTCTTCAGGTTTGGACTGTGAGCTTTTGGCCGAACCAACGACCGGTAGTGTTTCTTCCCCAAATTCAGAAATATTCAGTACAGCGGGATTATTCACATACGGCCGGAAGACTCGTGGCTCCCGGCTGGAATTCCAGATTTTCTGGGCAACGTTGTGATCTAAAGGTGAAAATTTCAAAAAGGAACAATATTCCTCTTCCTCATCGTCCGCCAGATCGTTTTCCTCATCATATACATCAACTCCCAAGAAATCACTATTAGGTGGGGGTGGTGCAAGCGAAAAGGCGGGACGAAAGGCTACCAAACCAACGAGATTTTCGTTCATATGGACTCCTCTTGTCTCGTGCCTTGCAAGACGAAAATCATCCTCCACGTCTTCATAGTCCCCGAGAGAGGCGAAACGAGGACGCTTTGCATGTCTACCAATCAACTCATGAAGTGGAAGAATTCGAATGTGCATGGTGGCTTTTGTAACGGGGTACGGGAAACAGGCAGGGCGGAACTGCTTATTTACGAGTAGATGTGAATGGGGTATGTTGAGAAGTTCGCGGCCGACTGCTTTTTGTGCACAAAGAATCATTAATTTAGCCCTCTTCATTAGCTCTACGACGTAGTAGAGTAGTACTACGGAGTACGGTAGTAGTACGTATTAATTTTAACAAAATACCGGACGTCATGGATTTTCTATGATACGACGGAATGTAGAGCGAAGGGAGTGACCGCTTTTGTGCGCATGAAGAGGAGGCGGACGAACGAGTGACGATAATTGTTGCGGCTCTGTAGTCTCTCTAGCTAGCTACTAGAGAGAGAAGGACATAATTCTTCGAAATACTTTACTCTACCGTATTTACTACTCGGAGGTACTTTTTTCTTTGCGACAACGCCATGTCGTTTATTGGAGTTTGGAATGGAAGATAACCCTCGTCGCAAAAGAGACAATGACACATCAGAGAGCTGCTGCGACGATGGTTGGTGTTTGATCGGTTGCAAAGCTTTTTACGTTCGATCGTTACGAATACCACTCAACGGGGCCTCTACTGATTTTTGAAAACCAAAAATTCTAAGAAGTTATTGTGATGAAATTTTGTCTGCATGGGTACTTTTAGCGGTTGATAGGTTGTTTCTGCGAGATGTATGTTGTGTATATTGCGTTGCAGCATCGTCTTGGTTACTAGATGATGGGCAAGAGACATGCGAAGACACATATCAGCATCATGTTTGAAGCTCTGGAGCTGACTCTAGCGGGCGCTCAAACAGTAAAACAACTTCGTCGGTGCGAGTCTGGGTAGAAGAAGCAATAAAGGGGACGAGCAAGAAGAATTACGTGAGCATCAATGAGACCAACCAATCAATCCACACTAAATTCATCACACTCACATCCACATTTGACGTCAACGCTTCCACCACCTTTTCCCAGTTCTTAGCTTTCATGACATCAAACATGGTACATTGCCACGTGGGACCTATTCCAGTGAAAGCAGCAGTAGCAGCAAGTCCTTCGCCGCTTGGCAGTCCCATTATCCATTGTGACGAATACCTCAAGACATCGCCAGCTCTTTCTGCAGTACGAAGTGAGAAAATTTTGAAAGCCTATAACCATGAGCTGTTTTGTTATTAGAAATCCACGATTCAAAAATACTAAATTCCAACGCACCGCCACCCGCGCCGTCCTTGGTACAGACGGCAAGATTCTTTAGAGGCGCAACATCCAACCCGAAGGGCAACTTGTACCGCACTTCGACCAGTTCAGAAGGCACAGAGAGTACAGAACCAAACTTGAGCCGTGCTTTGTTTCCAGAGTTTGATGGTGGCATGTCCAGCTCTATTTCAAAGATGGTTTGACTGTCGAAAAGACAAGTGTCAGTGCTTTGAGTGGCAGGATATCTTGGTCGAATGGACCCAGATGCTGACATAAACGAAGCCGTCAGCGACGGCCAAAGCAAGCCAACGACGGCAAAGAGCATGGAAACAGACATTCGTATCTCCTTGGTTTGCACAGGACGAATGGAATTTGTAGAAAGTGTCGTTTGTGTGCTGCGTTCTGCATTTACACTTATTTTTTGTGACGATGTGAACGACGCTTTCTTAGCTTCGTCAGTCGCGAAGACGTTTTGGGATGTACTACTGTAGTACGACCTTTCATACGCTGTAGTAGATACCTTTTATGACGTCATAATCTTCAGAATGAAAAGGGACTTTTTCTGTATCCACGCCAATTTCGGCAGCATTGCTTTCGGTTGGAGCGGTTGCGGATCATGGGACCGACGATTTTGTGGACGATCAAGTCACATTTTCCTGGCTTATCCTACTACCTTTAAACTTGTGATATCGACAACCTTGGCTTGAGGCTGTCTCTTTTTCTCCCATTTTTGGCTTTCCTCTGTCGCAACATCCTGCAAAGTCCAAGATAAATTCTGCTCGATCGCTGCGAACATGAGCGACACCAACACCACTGATTGGAGTATCTTCGATTTTTTACAACACGATGATGAGGCTGCAACATATGGAGACAATTTAGATCCACCCGTTTCGTCCAAACAGGAAGCAACGGAGCTCTTGATGATCGGGATCATCCTACTGTCAATAGTGCTCTTGATTGACTGTGTTATTCGTTGCTATTTCATATGCAAATCACGAAAACAAAAACGACTCGTCGTTCCATCTCCCGAAGGAGTGATGGCGGCTGTCGTTGTAACTGTCGGCACAGATGACATCACAGTACCAACCCTCCGACGCGTTGACGAAGACGAAGAGATCGAAGACGGCGAAAGCGGAAGGTAGTGAAGGGGAGATTTCACACTGTATCATAAGGCAGGAAAGGCGAAAGGAGATTATTTACATTGTATGTACAACTTCAAACACCGCACCTTGCTCTTAAGACCCGGAGATACATTCTTCCATGGATAAATACAAAGTACTGTTTATGAAGATGGGGATGAACGAAAGAGGCATGCAAAAGGGACGGTTGCCAACTGCACCATGACTCACGAGGACGAAGACGCGGAGTCGTTCTCTTCTTGGACGGTGGACGTTGTGACCATTTTGGGCACAAAGATTTCCACAATTTCCGCTTGGACTTGTTGTTTGACTTGTGACAACTTGGTGTCCGCCACAAAATTTAAACGGTTCTCCAAATCCTTTTCCAGTGACGGCCAGACTTGAGGGTACCATAAATATTCCCCCGGATGACTCTTGGTGCCATCGACAATCTCATTCAGACTTTTGCCAGGATTGTTTTTGTCAGCCACCGCGCTCCACTCTGCCAACCATCCTTTCGGAAGCTTGGCATTCCCTGGAGTATATCGAATAGAGTAACGATTTAAGGTAGTAAGTCCCAAAGATTGATAGTACCGCTTTCCTGCTTCTGTAGGATCGAGCGTTTTGTGGAACAGTGTCCGAGTGGAAAAGATCATGTCCCCTCTTTCGATATCAAAGATGACGGTTTTTGCATCCAGCCGTTCCTTCAAGTCCGGTCGTATCTTCCCAATTTCGCATGCCCCCAATGCCACTTTTCCAGTCTTACGCTTTTCCTCGAGCTTGGCAACAATAGCACTTTTGGTGTGTCCTCCATCGATCGTTCGATTTTGACCAATGGCCTGGTAGGCCTCAAATCTCCATGGTTCACGATGTGATCCCGCCGCAAGGGCCATGGAGCCAAAAAATTCCAACGGCATGTCTTCCAAGGCGATCCAAACGTTAACGCCATTTTGATCCTTTCCTGATTTTTGGGAAGCTTCGGATAGGTACGATTCGGGCCAGAATCCGTGATCATCCACGTGCCAGTCACATCCCGAACCGTTGACCGGTTTTGCCAAGAACATGTCACTATTGGAAAGACATGGGAAGGTCAATCGAAACTGCGTGTGAGCCATACAATGACCATACAGTACTGAAACAAACAAGAAAAGAAATTTTCCACTATTTCAATACTAACCGTATCACCCGCAGATTTTGCGTCTCGTCATCCAGCTCCATGAGTTCCGCGGCGATTTGGGGAATGTCTGAGTACAAAGCCACCTCGCGAAAGACTTGAGTGATATCATGGCCACTGTCGTCACTATCATTTACGTTGCCACCGTTAAAGATAAGTCCATTTTCAATCACCGAAAAGTACTGCGGAAAGTGCGAGGCCCGATCCACAATTGCATATCCGGCACGGGCCATAAGATCGGCCAAGTCACCATGCAATACATTTTTCAACAGAACAAATCCGTCCTTGCGGTACGCCGTCAGTTGCGACTCGTTGAGAATGCGAGGTTTTTGTGGTTGTTCTTCATGATCACAGATTTTTCCACTGACGGACGTGTAGGCTTCTACAAGAAAGGCTGGAGGATGATGGGACGATGACGAGGCAGTGGCTGCTTGCCAGAAAGCCCAAATAACTACACCAGTATGGACAGTGACTCGTTTCATGGGAAGCGCAAGAAGGGTGTGTGCGTACGGGACATGCAAAGACACAATCACACACGCGGGGTGGGGGATGAGGAGTATAAGCCTTGTACTACCCGTAGTAGCTGCTTGGTTGAATAGATGGTGTTCGCAAGAAAGTAAGGAAGTAAGGTTGATTGATGATTGACTGACTGTGAGTTGCTGAACGGTTGAAACTGTACTACGTAGTGGAACGTTAACACCAAAGTGGGCAGGTGTCATCGAAGTGGTGGAATGTTGTGTGAAATAAAAATGGCGGAGAAAAGAACCGGAATATCCAACCCCAACAAGAAGATCTCAATCACCTTCAAATCTCATGTCTGGGGATGTCAATTAAGGACTCATAGTCGAACAGCAGGAATTGGAAAGGTTTGAACTTACTCCATAAATAAGGGTTGTATTTCGTCCTCACCGTCGTATGATACAACGCGATGATATCTGACGCGAGAATGATGAACAGACCAAAATGGCGAACAATGATGACAATTAATTAACACAAAACAAAGCAAACTACGGAGTTCTAATAAATACCACCAAACAACAGATGATCGCGTGTGACGCATTTGCCGGAATAAAACCGTATCTCTATCATAGTACCAGTCTAATTAATACTTCGAGTACTACGTATAAAATGTTGCGTCGAATGTCGAATGAGACATAAAACAAAGACCGGACGTATGGCAAACGTCGCCATGGTGACGGACAGACACCCAAAAAACAATTCTCGAGAAAATCGAGAAAAACGAAATAAAAATTCGAAACAGTTAGACAAAGAGCATGATTTCTCAGCTATTCCATCATACTTATGTTGGAAACAAGCATTATACAAACATCCTATCGTATTCTGAAACAATCAGGGCCAGAAACGGCGGAGATAGCTACAAGCTTTTTTGATGGCGTGAAAGCGTTTGGGAGGTGGTCCAAAATACCCATTGTGGCACTGTCAGGCGACATACCTTAGGCCTAAGTGATTACTTGGCACGGACGATGGGATTTCCTTTTACTATCAAAAGACAAACATCCTATCGTATTTTGAAACAATCAGGTCCAGAAATGGCCGATGTGTGGTGCTAAACTTAGGCTTGAACGGTGTTGACGAATCATCATAGAAGACCAGATGTGAATGAGATGGATGCCTTTCTCATCTTTTTATTCGCAATTCTTTCTCTCTGATCTTTCGCTTCCGCATCCACTACATCCGGTGAAGGTTCCTTATAGAGGGGATTGTTGCGATACTTTGAAGGGACATACTGGCTGTAGCTCTTGTGCATCAGAATTTGTTTGTAACCAGGCAATCCGTTGTATATGGTGGGAGGTGGGGCCACGGACTTCAGTTTTTCTCTTCGGTCACCATTTGCAGCAAACTTTGAATCGATGATATTATCAGCGTAAACTTTCCCATGATCCTCTAGAGATGGTTCTCGAGCGTGGAATTTCATAGTTACACCGTCGGAAGTGTTGGGAAGTTGAGTCGGCACAAAATATGTGATACTTAGCAATGGAAATTTTTGATCTGTGAAGCTTGAGGCAGGGTTCAAGAAGGGATTTTGCATAGTTCTTCCAAACATTTTGTGGATCAATCTTCCAACCAATTACGTATTCACTGCGCCCCAACACTTCAACAGCTTCATCAACTGTAAAAACTTGGGACTTGTGATATTCCTGCTTCATATTGTTGAAGCGCCTATTACAGACGTTCTTTGTGTGGCCGACGACTAAGAACAGCATGTTGACAGTCGAGAAATATCCCATTTCCACCAAGTACGGTGCAAGCAGCAAAACGTAGTTGTTTTTGTTTTGGCCGGCGCAATTATCCATCACAATATTTAGTTCTTTGGCTCTCAATGCAGCACCATTTTCATCCGTGCGTATTATTTTGGTCTCATGGAGGGTCTTCATAATCATTGATGCTACATTTGTGCCACCGTTGGCTCCATCCCCTTCTTGGTAACAGTGGAAATATAGATGGTCTGCATCCTTTCCATCATCTCCAATGTGCGAAACGTCCGCAACCCCAAAATCTTCCGACTTGGCTGGAGTCAAGTAGTATGTTTCACCTGGCTGCACCGCTCCAAAATGAGGCAGCTCCATATTCTGGCAAAGGTCAGCAGTTAGAGTGTACACTCTTTCGGAATGAGGAACTACTTCTTTTCGGTCTTTTCTTCCAAGTGCGATTTTTTTGGTTCACTAGCGCCCTCATTGCTCTTGCATTCCTTACATTCATTGCTGCCTCGAGGAGTTTAAGTTCCATTTTCTCAACCTCTTTAGTCACAGTTATCGGGGCGTCCAGATTGGTACCGACTAAAGAGGTTGAGAAAATGGAACTTAAACTCCTCGAGGCAGCAATGCATGTAAGGCACAACACTCGTGTTTCCATTGTTGGTCGTGATGACACGCATCCCTCTTTTTGTCAATGTAAAATTTGCCATAACACCGACGCATTGTCATGAACGGTGGTGTATAAAGCAAGTTAAATCTTCACCGTCTCGCAAAGTACTTTCTCAAGTCATCTCCCTCACATATCGATTAGCAATGGGCTCTGCTTCTCGCTTTAATTCTTCGAAATGCTCGTCAAGTTCTTTTTCGTAGGTTTGCAGGAATTGTCGCTGTTTTATTGGACATTCTACCCAGATTTTTATGCTCCGGAATATATCCCTTTTTGTGTGATGTCCTCTGTCCTCTCTAGACAGCTCCTCCAAAATCCACGTCCTTTAGCAACGATATCCATAATTGCATTTACAGTTAAGCAAACACGGACCTTTCTCAACGGGTTAGCTATAATCATCGTCGAACAAGGGTCCACCACAGATGAAGGGTATCCGAAAATTTCAATATTCAATCACGACTTTCTTCTGCTCGACCTTATCCTGTTGGTGCAAAACATCACCTAGTATTCTGCAACTGCTGTACAAAAGACTTCATCGGATAGAATTTGGAGGCATTGGTGGCATTGCAAGTTACTTTGCAGATGTACTAACGTACTCTTAACTCTTACCGAGCCCGTGTGATAGTCTGTGGGCGTACCTGTAGTACGGTACGTCCTATGATACCGTAGTAGAAAACGTAGAAAACCGTTACGTAGTCTACCAGTAGGTTGAAATGATACCGGTACCCCGTACGAACGGTAGGTACCGGTAGTACTGCCGGAACGTACCTACCGTAGGTAGTTCTACCGGTATCATAGGATCCGGTATGATAGTCTACCGGTAGTAGCGTAGGAGAGAGGGGAAATCTCGACTTTACATTATTTAGGTACTTGGAACCGTTGCCTTTCTTGTACTATTAGCTGTAAACAACTGGTAATACTATACTTTATTATGATGCTACAGTCCTGTCCTATTCTTCGTTTTCACTATCATTATTTGATGCAGGCTCTTGGAAGTATGAGTCATCATCGAAATGCGGATCCTCATAGGCTATAGAAAACAACGGTTCTCCATGCTCTATACATAGCTGAGTTACAATCGCAAATGTTCGAAAGAATCCACCATGATGCTCAATGCTTCCCATGTAGATGTTCTTCATAATGCGCCACTGTTTGAATCGTTTGTTTATAGTTTCATGTCTGCTTCGGACTTGCTGCTGCATATCTTCACATTCAACAAGATTGCCTATGCTTAATGGGCACTTGGCATACTGTGGTGAAACACCTCTGAGACCATTATCTGATTCAACTCGTTCCCCATCTTCTAATTCATGCAGCAATGCATTTCGAAATATCATAATGTCGTTCCACAGTCCTGCTTCATATGGACCGTTGATCCATACGCATTCACCATGAATAATCGATACAGCTATCTCATACCTTAAAGCAGAGTGAAACTTCCACTTGTGAGTATGGAACCTACGACCAGCATGTGGTATTGGGAAATCAACACAATCAACGGATACAAGGCAGTCATTCAATTAATCGCCTTTCTTTCGTTTTGACCATCGAATCTGTAAAAGAAACAAAAGTATCATACACGTTTAGAGATTGAAAGGACATCACTCAAAGTTCGATACTTACAACAGAACATTCAAGCAATGCAATACTATCACGAAATAGTCCAATCCAATGTCTTAATGTTTTTGGATCAGCGCTGGTTAACTTTTTCATTGTTGTCCATTTTGGATAAATTTTACAATGCATCAAGGTCCAAAGCATGTGAAGTATTGTTCCCTTATCTGGTACAAGATCATTTCGAAGCAATTTATACCATAATATAAGAGAGACGTCAGGTGAACATCCGAATAATGCTCTGAAATGTCGATCTTCCTCTTTTGGTGCGATTTCTTTGAAGGGATCATTCAACATTACAATGCGGCTGTAGTGAAGTATATCATCTACTGTTGGAGGGATCTCTCTTGCCCGCTTCGTTGCCATGATGAAGCGCAACACAAAAGAAACTGTTTAATACAAAACAACAGAAGAGAGACAGAAACACGAACAAGAAGAAGTATTGGGAGTTCGAACTTCGTACTTTTGGAGTGCGATGAGTCGTCGCCGTTGCGAGATTAATACCAAGGTCAAAAGTAAGGGAGTGCAAAAAAATCAGACTACGTGGGAACGAAGACAATCGTAGATTGTTACAACCATTGTACCAATTCCTCCGGTGACGATAGGTTCAAAAAAAAATTGATTTTCTGTAGTGGGTTTGGATTTTGGATCAGCAGTTAAGTTGACTGTGAATCCAACGCTGAATTATACTGTCCTGCAATAAATCTGAAATCGTGTTTCAAATCACAATAGGCGTTCGCTGAATCGTCATGCGCTGAGTCCCAAGTCATACGCTGAATCCCAAGTCATGCGCTGAATCCCAAGTCATGCGCTGAATCCCAAGTCATACGCTGAATCCCAAGTCATACGCTGAATCTCAAGTCATGCGCTAAATCCCAAGTCAATGCGCTGAATCCTAAGTCATGCGCTGAATCCCAAGTCATGTAGAAAATCGCGTAGAAATCGTACCATGACTGCAATGAATCCCAAGTCATACGCTGAATCACAAGTCATACGCTGAATCACAAGTCATGCGCTGAATCCCAAGTCATACGCTGAATCCCAAGTCATGCGCTGAATCACAAGTCATGCGCTGAATCACAAGTCATGCGCTGAATCCGAAGCAAAATGCATAGTAAATTATCCATATATAATATTATGATGAACATATCTTACTGTTAATAATAATTGCAAGAATTATCCGTGGCTTCCCTTTGGACACTGGACTGGTTTTGCGTCTCCCAATGGCAATGTTTATCATCCATCTCTGAAATATATCATAAAAGATTCAACGATCTCAATCCTGGTCCTGGGGGAAAAAAAAACAGGAAATGAATTCTCGAACTCTCACTGACTGTGAAAAGGACTCCCAGAAATGTGCAGTCACAAATCTTTTTCATAATCTTTCTCTTCTACAATGGTGAGATGGACAAAAAGTGACGACGCTAAGTTAATTGAATTGTGGCGTACTGCTCGAAACGGTGTCGATCCTACCAAACTCGATACTCCGTCTGTGAAAGCCGTTCATTCCAAGTATTTCCCTGAAAAGAAATACGAAAATTTCGCTCCCTTGTATCGGAATAAAGCTCGGAGCTTTCAAGTTGCCCGTACTCTAGACGGTCATCGCAAGAGTAAGTTTGCTATCAAAAATGACAACAGCTGCTGTTTACTCTTAATGTAACATGAATTTTTATCCTTTATTTTAGGGTCCTCTGACGCTAAAGCAAAACAATCGATCAAGTTGAAATTGACCTGTCCAAAAGTGACGAGGACGAATCGTCTGGTGAAGAAGAAGAAGAAGCAGAGCAGGAAGAAAGCGAACTAGAAAACAGCTTTGGGGAGACAACCGACGACATGCCACCTACACCTATAAGAAACCGTACACCAGCAAAGAAATCCTCCACTCCTGCAGGGGAATCTACAATTGGAGTTGCTGACATTACTTCATCAATGAAGAAGATGAATGTGGATCCGTTTTGTCCCCACAATTTCAACGCTACATTTCCTTTTTATTATCTCATCTTATGGTGAAGGAGATGATGAGATGTGCGATATATTTTCTTTTTCGTTCCAACGTTGCCGCGGGAATGCTTTAAGCCAGATGTGATCAATATTGGCATCGCTTTCACTCTTTCGATGAGAGTCCCAAGGTTTTTTTTCAAAGGCAAGCGCATCCTATTGGCGAATCACGAAAACCCAAACTTCAACGAAAATACAGCAGCAGCCCAAGCTTTCAAGAAGGTGTGCGGAAGGATTGAAACTGGGAACGTAGATATCCAGTCGATCTACACAAAGCCACAAATTGTCCAACTGCCTTTCGTTTGTGAAGAAAGGATAGTGGAATTTGAAATCCAAATTGCAAGGAATAATCTTGGCAATTTAACAGACTTATGCGACGGAGTACAGTTTCATGTTGTTTTGTGGGCCAAGCTTAGAAAGATTAGGGAGAAGACAAGAATCGTTGGAAAGTACCGGATGATTCACGATGATTCTAGTGACGATGACGACATGGATTTGTGAAAATTGAGATGATGGTTGACGATTTAGAGGTTGTGTCCTCAACGAAGATATAGAAAAACTAAACATCATAATGAAAACACAGTAATATCAAGAAATAAGCTTCGTTCCAAATTGACTGTGAATAACGCGATTTCCCTTCTCTCCGTAGTCTTACGAGTATTCTTCCGTTGGACACAAAAACGAATCAAGTCGACTTTTTGAGTACCGGACACTTCTACGTAATAGGTGGTAATTCCGTACATTTTGAACATCGTAGTTTGGAATTTGGAGATGTTTGTGGAAATTGACTGTGAATGATGAGAAAACCCTGGAATTTTACCACGTGACTTATTCTACTGCAGTACGACTTAACAGTTAAGACATGGTATCACCACTGTACGTCGTACTCCGGGGGGTACACACTACGCAGTATCGGTCGTATGGTGATAATACCTATGGCTGAGTTTCTTGGTGTTGGAAACCACTACAACTACCCAGAGTACTACTACTACAGGAGCAGGTCGTCCACTCTATGCTAACAGTAAATTGCATGACGTTGCCGCCATGTCCTCCGAGGAAACCATCACTTCTTCTTCTAATGTCGCTGCCACCATTCGCAACAACAACAACAATATTGTAGTAGGACAGCATCGAGCACCAGAAGAAACCGTCCACATGAATGTCCTCGGACGAGACGCTTCTGACAATGCTGAACAACAAGACAGCTCCTCCTTTTCTTCACATAAATCACTGACGAGGAGTCAGCGGACTGTGTTAGCAGCAGCAGCAGCAACAACAACATCCGTCAACAACAGCAGCAGCAGCAGCAGCAGCAGCCGCCATTCATATGAAAACATGGACGTCGCATCGCAGCAACAACAACAGCAAGTGCCATCTCCGACTCGTTGGAAGACAGCAGCAACACCCGCTGCTGTACACCCCTTGCACGATCGCCCTGCTATCACAGAACCTATCACAGGACCAGACTCCGCAGCGTCATGTACCAACAACACTTCCCACAATGGATCCTACAAATGGTTTTCTAAATTATCATGGGGCAACACGGACAACAATCGTGAAAATGATCACACGAACGATTACGAATGTTTGAAGGGACCTTCTCCTCAACATGCACCAGCCGTTTTTACCAAAAGAGCCGGTAGGAGAAAGATTTCGCCTTCTACTAACAACAACGGTCTCCTAGGCCGTGGATTACTTGACAACAACAGCAGCAGCACCGATAGTAGCATCATCAATGACGGCTTGAGCACTGCCAGCAGTGGCAATGCCAACATCACCATCGAGGATCAACTGCGACAAGATTGTTCCTTCTTCTATCAAGGAATGGATGGTGGGATGAGCATGAACATCCAAACGTCTTCCCAGCTGCTGCAACAACAACAGCATGGACCTCCACCGCAACGATTCTTGTCGTCCACTTCGAGTTTAGCGGCCATGTCCCGCCGACGAGTCATGTCGAGTCGAGATGGGGCACTATTCATGAATCGATACGAACAACTCAACCAAGATATGAATTTTGACAGCGACGAAGAATGGGGTCACGGCAACAGAAATGCCACGAGGAATCTTCGCCGACAACAACGTCAACAACTTGCACCCAACGATTTGTTTCTGGACGAGAACGTTGACTTTTCCGCGTATCAACAACACAATCCCGACAGTGTGATTACAGACGGCATGAAGACTTCCAGCTTATTTTACGAACAAAATGGACGAGTCCTGATGCGCCTGCCACGGGATATGGTCAAATTAATCATGGACCATGATTTGGAACCGGGTATCTTGTCGGTGGAACAATGGCGACGGCGGGATGAGGTCGAACGACAAGAACGAGAAGCACAACGACAACTTGAACAATGCAATATCATTGATCCATTGACGACCCAAGTCGGTGGACACCAACATCCTCCTACAACAAGAAATGCGCCGTCATCCTCGGTCGGACTGGCCGATCTGCCTGAACTCCACTACGTCATGACAGTGCCGGACGATTTGTATCGACGCGTAGTCAGTGAAATCAGCATGGAGGTTTTCCCTCCCTATTGGGGCTTTTTCAAATGTTGCAACCACGAATCAGACCGAGCCGACATTAAACTGGCCTTGGCGATTTTAGGGCTGGTATTGTTCTTGTTAATGGTAGGGTCCATCGAATGGCCTACAGATTAACAAAGTCACAATCAAAATCTGAGAATCATTTTGAAATGACATGACTGTGAACAAAGAATGGCATTCTTGACTGTGAATAAAGTTACATTGGAACGATGCATAAATTAGAGAGAGAGAGAGAGAGAGTCTTGCAGAAAAACTTTTAATGATAATCACAATAACATTTTGAATAACTTTTTTTGGAAAATGCGTTGGCAGTAAATAGGTACCGATAGTCTCTAGTAGTAGCCGGTAATAATAAAATACCAGTCGTACTCCGGGTATTACATATCATACGATTAGCAGTGATAACGTCAACGTCTTGTATGCTCAATTTCATCTCCATCTCTAATGCAGAACTGAATTTTCGCGCCATTTTGAGTTTCCTCGCGATAATTCTTCAATCGACAAATGACACAAACAACAAAAAACCTCGGAAATCGTTCTGTCAAGTTTGAACACATAGGAACGACAATCATCATCCCAACAAACTGAACAATCCACCTGGTAGGCGCTTCAATTGAATCAGTGATACAAAGAAAAATACACCCCAAAATCCCGTAAACAATACGTCATGGTCCGCTTGAGTCTTTGCAACCAGTCATCCTTTTGTTCCGAGAATGAATTGGTGACAATCATCCCCTCCTTCAACTATGACAACAAAGTGCCGCTCATCAGTTCTCCGGACCAAACCGATATCGGGCCCTTCCAAGCTGGCTTGCCCACAGTGGTGCCTTTGTGGATCGCCAAGACGTTGTATCAACGAAAGTTGGCACAAATCGAGTTGCCAGAATGGTTGGCATCGGAACAAAAGTTGGTGGAAATCCTACAAGAGGAACGAGAGTCGGCTTTGTTAACCAATCAATTACCGTTTTACTACTACGAAATCGCCCGATCGCTGAATTTTTGTGTGCCCAAACAGACTCAAGTTGTTTTACAAGATGTTGTGGCATTGCGAAGTGACAAATTGCGACAGCACTTTCATGAATTGTCTAGGACGGATTTGCAAGAACAACCCTTGATGAAGGATGACGAGGACCAACCTTATGAATTGCCCATGATTTCTGTCACGGGTATTGCAAGTCATGAAATCAACAAGGTGGGGCCCTTTTTGCAAAGAGCTTTTTCCGATTATGGGTTTTTGACGAAACGTGCGATTGATGAGGGAATGAACAAGGCATCCGCCGGTAGACAGGCATCCACTTCTGGAGACGAAGATTTGGGCAAGCAGAGTCAATCTCAAGAGAGCAGTCGAAAGGTATCGATGGTTCGGTCTCGACTGCGTCGGTTCCGTTCCTAACCAGGTTCTTTAAGGGATATGTTGACCAGAAAGGACGAGCTTTTGATTTGGGCAATGCAGCGGATTCTGTGATCTTCGAGAGGATTCCCGAACGAATATCACGTCATCCATGACTATCTGCGAAGTCAAATCAGCAGAGATCTTGGTTTATTTAAGAATTACAACTAGTTAGGAAGGGGGTTCTATTCAAACTATGCGTACATATTGATGGCTATGCTCAAAACTAAGGTAATAGCTGAAACCGATTCCCGCGTATCGTGGAGTAGGAAGTTAACTCACTCGCCATGCGAGGGCTATTCCGGGTAATTTGGAGGACATGGAATAATTGAAGCTGTTGTAGCAATAAAAATCACAACTCCTTTGCCAAATCAACGACAACTGGAACCTTTAACCCTCCTTTGTTGACAGAATTGAATGTGAATAAGTTTCGACGGTTGTACTCCAGTAGTAGTAATTCGTCTTCCCCGTTCAAACTTGGTGAAAATGGCTGATGTGGCTGGACAATCTTTCTGGTCTTGCGCCCAACATCTCCACCATATTTGGTACTCCCGCGGCCAAGTATCCTTCGATCGAGCTCCAATTTCTGTATCGATGATCAACAAGATAGGGTCTCTTGCCACCGACGATGCCATTCTTCATTCCGTTTCACTTTATTCTTTCTAGACCAACAACTCTGTATTTCCTTGGCATCACATCATGTTAGTTTCCAACTTACTACTACGTCTTAAGAATCTACGAAATAATTTGTATATTTAGAAGTTTAAAAGTATTACAACTACTAGAGTAGTAGAGTTGCTAGCTACTACGGTAGAGTACTGGTAGTACTAGAACGACAATACGTCCTTGTACATAGAAAAAAGATGAAAATAGACAGAGTAGCTACTTCGAGTAGTACCGTAGTCTCTATCATACCGGTAGTACGTACGATAATACGGTAGTAATTCCAAAGGGGGGGGGGGATGGGGATTCAAACCATCGCGACTACATAATATGATAACAACTGCTATGATACACACAAAAAATACCTACTGTCGTACTCATCACAAGTATCATCATCATCAACCAACAATCAATCCAACAATCCACTACGGCAGTGCGACGTATCCTACCGGTACCCTACTCATACCGTTCAACACACGGCCATCATCATCGACTTCCAAGCTCCCACAACATACTCTGTACACACTTCAACATGACGCCTCCATTCTTTACAACGTATCCACGAGCATGTGCCGTGATATTGGCATCCTCAAAGGGAAGTCGGCTCTTTCCCATTACCACAACCGAGCGTCCCAAACACCTGCTCCCAGTAGCCGGCGTTCCATCCATTTTGCGACTTTTGCGGCGGCAAGGACCCTTATCAGCATTCCCTCAAGTCGTGATTACCATTGCCGCGGA
The DNA here is from genome assembly GCA_019154785.2 of Nitzschia inconspicua. Taxonomy (NCBI): domain Eukaryota; phylum Bacillariophyta; class Bacillariophyceae; order Bacillariales; family Bacillariaceae; genus Nitzschia; species Nitzschia inconspicua. The sequence goes on from JAGRRH010000020.1 coordinate 1,748,999, forward strand.
TGATACTCAGACGATTTCGACTCTAGTAGGGGAGAAAGATGGTGTTCAAGAAGCGGCTGGAGGCAACAAGGTCGACAAACCACCTTTGGAACATGCCGAACCGTTGGCCACATTGCAATCGGACAACCATGCGTCGTCATGGAAATTTGTTTCCAATCAAGTACAGGGACAAGTGATTCATGTCATAAAATTGTCAGAAGACTGCTTTGGTCCCATCGATGCCTTGCGACAAGTAGAAGCGACCAAGACTGTGGATGCACGGACCCGTATCGTGGTCCTTCCGGGTGATCTGGTTTTTCTGAAGGAGAGCAATGGAAATGGCAGTACCAATGTTCTAGACCCTTTGATTCGGCCGTCCTCCAATGGCGCCTGTATATCCATGCTTGTGGATGTTCTGGAGCAAGACGAGCATGGAAACGCACTGAAGGAATCCGCCAAGGCAAGGATAGGTATTTGAGGTAATTGATCGGATGCGGAAGTAGTCGAGACTCACATATTAGGTTTCTTCTCCCTTCTCTTTTTCTTAGGCCAAGAAAGGAGGATTATCACGAGACGAAGAAGATATCGAGTACATTGCTTTGTCGTTTCCGTCGAAGAGTTGGGTTGAAAATTCGTATACAACCAACGAGCGACTTCCCCAAATCATCCTAAAAAAGTCAAAATCAGAAATCGAGGCCGACGAAGACATGACTGGTTCCACCGCCAAGTTACAGATCCCCAAAGCACGACTACGGCAAGGAGAAGTAGTTATCCGAACAGAATGGAGTGATGTCCATGTCTACTCGTTTGCTCCTTGGGTGCGGCAGCTGATCGTCTCGCGGACCAAAAATTTGTCTTCGATTCAAGAGGACCTACTTCCATTATTGATTGCCCGACAGCATCGAGGCAAAAGAGCGACCTTTGGAAAGGCAGGGCTCGAAGTGCTCGCTGAATGGACCAAAGAGAACATTGACGAGGAGAATCGCGGAGACTTTTCGTCGTTGAGCTACCCTTCTCACTCTCCCACAAACACCCAGAATGACGCTCTCCCCACCGGTCAGGATGACGAACCTTATGTAGTTCAGGCGCTGATACTTCCCTCCAAATCTGCCCTACGTGCTAATTCTATTGCAGCGTATCTCTTTGCCTGTAAAGAAGCCGTCTCAACTTCGGATACATCATTGCCCAAAGGAAGTCGATGGAATGGCAAATTTCAAACTTTGACACTGCCTGGAGCTACTCTGGGAACCAAGATCACCATGAAATCTACTACGGTGGGAGCAAATTGTCAATTGGGCGACAAATGCCGACTGAACAACGTTGTCATTATGGACAATGCGATCATCGGTGAAGGGTGCTCCTTACAAAACACCATTATTGGACACGGCGCCAAAGTTGGAAACAATTGCAGCCTAAGTGATTGTCAAGTCGGCCCTGGCATGGAGATACCTTCGTCGACTAAGGAAAAGGGAGAGATGTTTATGGTGGGTGATGTCATGGAGGAAGAAATCATGTTGTAGATATAAGGGCTAGCTAGACTTGTGCTTAATTAGCACTTGCAGAAGACTATAAATAGAATAGCGTCAGCCACGAAACGGGATGAATCTGGAGACATTAATCAAGAATGGGATACTATAACGGACCAGTCTAGACATTTCTGTTGCTCTCCATTCATGAAGTCGTCAGCCACTCCTCTTTCAACTCCACTACTGCTAGAAATTGCAATTAGATCCCAACATATTATGCTATTCCACCAGCTCAAGATTGTCAAGGAGAAATGACCAGAAGAGAGAATGCTGTGCCACGCGTTCCTATTGGACATTGGACCTGCCTTCAGCTTCCAGTATGGCTACGTCTTTCAAAGCTAGGATATGGTATACATCGTATTGTTAGAGTTGTTTCCTCTGAAAATTAAAACACGGGAATAGGTCTAGTTCCACCATCCTTTTCCGCCGGTACGGAAGTCATCTTCGGTCCAAGGGGAGAAGATGATCTTTCCATCTTCGGCAACATCGCAGTGGGCAAGAGCGAGGGGAAGAGGAGCAGGTCCACGAACGACGGAACCATCGGGGGCGTATTGAGATCCATGGCATGGGCACATGAACTTGTTTTGGGCGGCAGACCATGGTACAACGCATCCCAAGTGAGTGCAGACTGTAGAAGGAAACCAAAAAAAAAGGTATACATGAGATGCGTGTGGGGGGAACGTGTACTGCGTGTGCCGTGCGTGGGCACGAACGAGCAAATTATTTCTGCGACCACGTACCAGCATTCAGACCGTACTTCTCAAGACTCTTATCATCCTTGACAATAAGGTATGTAGCATCTCCCTTCAACCCTTGGGCGAGTGAACGATCGTTGGCAGGCTTTTCTGCGAGGTAAGCTTGAGCAAAGATATCGTTACCCAAAGCATCCTTGGCGGGGGAACCACCGGAACCACTTCCGGATCCAGGAGGGACAAAGAAGGCAATGTATGGAATACCGATAGCTCCGACAGTAAGAGCTCCAGATCCTAACAAGATCAAGTTCATCAAGAATCGACGCTCCTCGTCAATGTACAATTCTTCACTGGCGGCCATGTTGGTAGATACCGCAGAGCGAGCACTTCCAACATTGGAGGGTGCAAAGGCAGCAGCCGATCCAGCGGCGGCGAGAGCAGTGACCAAGGACAGAAGCTTCATGGTGAATACTAGCAATAGTGGTTAGTGTACAAATAACAAATGAATGTGACGTTGTAACTCTAGCTGGTGGAGCAATAGCAGTAATCCCATGGAGCGAGCGATGGGTGTTTCGTAGTAGTAGTTTACGGATTGCGGCTGTTGGCTGGTTGCTCTCACCACGTACGTGTTGCGCTCTCGAAGAAGGCCCCAATATCTCTCTCGCTCTATCTTGTCGTCGTCGTTTCGCGAGCACTGAGTTCGTCGATCGAACGCGAAATCGCCTGCAAGTCCGTACACAAGTTGAACTCTGACGCCGCGATCTCCACGAGACGTACGGACGTCTGTGACGTATGAAAATAATCAGTAAAGACATACGACTACCGTAGTACCGAGGTGCATATCTTCATACTGGTAATCACTAACTACCGGTAGTCATAGTCACAAATTAGTAATACCTTTGAGAATCAAAACATACATTTCTTTTGCATTAAAATATTTACAATCATGAATATTTGGATATGAAATTCAAATCCCGAGTCTTCCAAGCCCTCTCCTCTAAGTAACCAAAGCGATTTACAGGCAGGCTTTCTACCACAACGGTGAGGACTTGTACATGGCAAGCTTTGAATGCAACTCAACAGCCAGATGTATCAAGAGAAAAAGACGAACTGAAACGATGGTGAGAGTATGCACCACAATCAAGGGAAAGCTCTTTCATGCATCTTCTCCTTGATTTGCGTTTTTTTACTTTTTACATCTATCATTCTCCCTTCATCATAAGCACATAAGCACACACACATCCTCTTGGGTTGTTGTTGTTTTTGCGTTTATTCGTTTGAATGATTAATGGCTGATCCATAGCATCCATTTGCTGTTTAGTCATCATTAGAGTTGTAGAAGAGTGAACATCAAATCATGAGTAGTGCTGAAGTTGGCCACACAAGCGGTGGCGGATCTGTTCCACTGGCATCGTCAAATAATACTATGGGATCCAGTTCTGCTGTTGATATCTCACAACAGCAGCAACAACAAAAAGCACCCCCAGGTCCTGCCCAGTACCACAATCAGACTTACAATAATAACATGGGACCAACGTCGACACACCCGGTGCCTAATTCACAGTACCCGTCGAGAAATGGTTCGCCAATCATGCGACCTCCTTCGTCTGCCTCAACGGCATCGGCGTCTTCGTATCACACAGCGACGACGGCCAAGGCGGGACAATATCCTCCACATTTACAACAGATTCCAAACTCCATGACAAGATTTCACAACAGCAACACTCCACCAGTTGGATTCCCTCCTCATGGGCATCATCATCCATCTGGACCTCCCCCTCCGCCCAATGGCCACTACAATCATCCTCAAGGACATGGAGGTGGTGGTTTGATTCGTCCCACTGGACGATACCCTATGCCCCCTAGAAGCAACCGAGGAGCTGGCAGTACTGGTATGCATATGGTACGGTCTGGTCGACACATCAGCAGCAACACGTACCATCCGCAGTACCATGGTGGTGGCCCACCTCCTCCTCATCATTACCCGCAGCAGCATCCAAATTACGGACCCATGGCACCACACTACGAGTATCACCCGACTAACTATCCGTACCCCGAGCAGCATCAGCAGCACGCACCCCATCATGGGAATCTTCCTCAACAACCTACCGCGCCGTCTCCGATGCAAACTGATGCGGACAATCAACCGAACAGAGAGAACCAAAACATGCATCCTATCGCGGAATCTCAGAAAGATATCCAAGAGGAGGAGCAATTGACAGCATCCGGCTCCGATGAAGTTCAACCGCCTGATTTTGAGCAACGAAATTCTTCTGGATCGGACGACCAAACTGTCTCCTCACAACGGAACGAACAAGACACGGGATTGCGACCAGAAGATGCGCAGCAGCATCAACAACATCGTCATCATCAGTACAATCACCAAGAACACCCTGGTGCACCTCCCTATGCAGCTGGTGGCCATTCTGCTCCCCAGCAGTATCCTCACCATCCAGGATATCATCCTCGAGAGCAACAACACTATCATCAATCGTACCCTGCACATCAACCGTATTATGGTAATCCACAACAACATCATGGTGCCATGTATGGTCAGCATGGAACGTCTTATGCAAAGAGATACGAAAGTTATCATCAAGGTGTCGCAGCCGCTCAAGGAAATTCACCACCTCCGCCCCAGCAACCAGTCATGCCTTACCATCCCAGTGAGTACCATCTCGGTCCGCCTGCAGCCGCTGGCCATCATGGACAACATTACCCCATGCAGCCGCAAGAACATTATCAAGGCCATCACGGTTACGTCCCTCCACCTCAAGGCGCCTTTCAACTTCCTAGTTACACGGCACGGCCTGGGTCCTACAATCCATCCCCCGAAACCACCAGTGAGGCTCACGCCATTAGGGGATCCCCATCTCCGCCACCTCACCCGCCAGTACCGTCGCCCCAAAAGAAGCCTACGATCTTGGACAAGACAGGACAGCCTATTCTCAGCAGTGAATCATCGGAGTCAAACAAGACAGCATTGGGAGAACGCGCACAAAACGAAGCCAGTGGAGTCGAGCCTCCTGCCAAGACTTCTGGGAAGAAAGAAGATGCCACTGCTGATGCTGCATCCATACTGTTGCAACTTGGAGCGCCTGTTCTCAAACCAGGGGACGCAGAAAACGAAAATCCGCAGATAAGGAGTGACAACGAGCAAAGCAAACAGCATTCCATTCCGCAGAGTGTCCAGGGGTCCCACTCAATGGATGAAGCATCTGAAATGACACACCCAGATCTCACAAGTGAGCCCTCTCAAGATTCTCTCGAGCAAACGATGCAGAACCGGGTTCTCGATACGGAGTTTCCCTGTCCCATCCCTTCGAAGTATCCGACGCGATTGTGCCTTCCATATGACGGAGCCAAGCTTAATTCCCTCCATTGCTACTTGCGATCAGATCTTTTGGAGATTTTTGTAGTTCAGAAATCTCCCCACAAATCACCCACCCATTCGCCGCACTCTTCGATTGGTCGTGTTGGGCTCCGGTGTGTCCATTGCGCCATGAATCGTCGGTGCCGAGATGATAGAGAAGAAGCCCCAATGGCCGTCTTTTATCCGAAATCCGTAGCCGAAATCTATCGACTGGTGACCTCATGGCAGCGCTGTCATTTGCGGAAGTGCCGTAACTTGCCTCCTGCGGTCCGTGGCAAATGGCTCGAGCTTAGAGAATCGGACAAGTCGCGTGGAAAGACTCATTATTGGGTGACATCAGCAAAGGAAATCGGTCTACGAGACTGTCAAGGCAGGGCCGGAGGCATACGTTTCGCACCAGACTTGGACGGCGATCAATTGCCTCCTCAAACAAGACCTGCAACTTACATTCCAGAACCTGAAGAGGATACGGTACCTTCAAAACGGCCTCCTCGAGCTCCTGTTCAATCACTCGTGCCCCCAGAAGAGCCTATGCACTCGAACTTGTCGAAGAAAGTGAATGACAATGACGACTATCCACCGTCTATGGGCGATAGGCGAACTTCTCGGATGAAACTGCCGACGCAGAACTTGGCTGTGGCCCCTTCCTCGTCATTCCAGGAATCTATCGTTTCACATGACCAGGCTATCACTGATCCTCCGGGTACCAAAGCCGATTGTGCCGGAAGTTCACAGGAGTACCCAAAATCGGCCGGTACCTCTGTTGTTCTGTAGTAGGTTTGAACTCCTTTTCCTATGAGTTTGACTAACTGTAAATTTGCAACTAAAAGTCTGTCATGGAACTTGAAAGAAAATATCTTATAGCAAATCATGATTGTAACTGTCTTCGTCCTTGTTTGATCTCGGTGATCTGATCGACATAAAGTACATACGAAGGTACTGTCGTACAGTACATAGTTGGTCGGACCTAAGAAATCAGATGTGTCCCTACTCTAGCTACCGGTAGGTTGAGAATTTGTAGCTCGTTGGTAGCAGGTAGCAGGCAGAGCACTTTCCGGAAGATTCTTTGTTTTTTATCAAATGAATGCTTTAATGAACAGAAACACATAACGTCAAGATTGCTCTGGAATAGTATCCGGATATGCTTGGATTAGCTCAAGAAGAAGTGTGATATTATGTTGTATCCAACTTTCAAGAGGGATTTTTAATAAAACACTTCTTATGTATTCAGGATCGATACAATGGCTGTTTCTGATCTGATGTTACTGGAACGCGTCTTCTTGTTCCTTCGCCAAGTCGACCAGTGCCTCGCATTTGCTTTGCAACACTCGAATGGCTTCCACAACGAGGATGGCAGGTTTGTGCATCCCCACACTCTCGACCGAAAAGATGAAGTGATTCGGGATACGCGTCATCTTGATGGCACTGGCCAGTGTTGGATTTCTCATGTAGTTTCGGGACATGGTGCAAGCATATGGATTACAAATTTTGGCCTCTACTCGATGACCACTCTTGTTGCTGGGAACGAGCTCAAAAACTCCTGGCTCGTACAAGTGCACAAGCTCTTCGGCATCCTGATCATACACTGGCTCTAGAAGCTCCACATTCGTATACAAGCGGTAACAAGCTGTCGAGACGGGTGAAAATTTCGCATGGTCTTTGCCAATTCCTTTTCGCGCATGAGCCTCTAACTCGATCTCTTGTCCCGGTCGTAGCTTGGCTATCAGAATATCCTCGTGCACGGGTCGAATACCATCTGCAAATCTAGTCCCTTGATCACCCTGTGGTACAAAAATTAGGTCTTTGGAGTACACGTGCATAGTGAAAGGTCGTCCCGGTGTTTCTATGGCCTTCTTTTTGGCTGCTGCAAAAGCTGCCGCGTCTAGGTCAGCATTTTCAATGACACTCTTTTCTGTTTCTGAAAAGGCATTGAATGATGCAGCGTCTTCCGATTCATTTCGTGCGGCCGCAGTAGGCCCACGTGGCGGGCATTTGGCTGCCAATCTAAAAACTAGTGTATTGCTGTCGGTTGGTTCATCTCCCTCCTCCATCTCGTCAAACAATCGTGCGTCAACGTCCAACGGAATGAGCCCCATCCGATGGGCCAAAACTTCATCGTGTATAATACTCGTATTGTTCCACATGTAGACATGTTCAATGGCAACAGTCGGTACTTCGGCCAAGAGGATGCGTCTTAGAGCATTGGCAAACGATGTGTCGCACCCGATCAGTTCAAAGATCAATTCATTGCCGTTGTTTTCCAAAACATTAAACTCGAATGCTTTTCTGCAGTAACAATTGAATGGAACTTAAGAAAAGTACAAACGTGAAGATTTTTAAAAACAACTGAAACATCACTTACTCGAATCGCTCCAGGTATTCAACGCCGTCCTTCGGCGTCGATTCTTCATATATGTGTTGAAATTCCAGACCATCTTCCTTGACGTTATACACGCCGGTCTGGCCGGGTTTACGACTGCTGCTACTGGGTGGCATGGTAAGGTCTAGACAGCGAAGTATATCGCGACACCAAGCTGGAACGATTTGTGTCGATAGAAGAGATGGAGTTTACACTGTTCACCTGGATTATATATTATTTCTTGGTTTCACTTGACTGTGAGGTATGATACATTTATTTCAATTTTTCGATTAACTGTATAAGACGAACATCACGATTTGTGATCGAATGGTGTCAAATTCGGAGTCGTCTTTCCGTCGATGGAAATTCTACCGGTAGTTTCATTAACTGTAACTACGTAACTACGACAAGTAGTCGTACTGTCGCACTCATCACAGTCAAATAATGGACATAATCAAGTCTGTCGAAACAGTAGCCTAAAATAAAACAGAGAAAGGGATGGATACTCTGGTTACACTACCTAGCGAATGGGATAGGCATGAATAACGTTCATACTACGGAGTACATAGTAAAAAGCAAAAGTATGTCTCCTAAGTTGTTTGCTTATTTTACTAGTGATTTCCTTGGACATCTTCCTCTTGGCCATCTTCCTGGACAATCATTGGCCGAATTGCAGACCTCTGGGTCAGGAGAGTTTCTGCAAAAAACACAAGTAGGAGGTTTTCGGGGTCCCTTGCCCTTTCCTCTCGTTCGTTTCTTCTCTGTGTGGATGTATGGAGAAAATCCTGTCATTCCAGCCATGGTCACTCCATCAAATGCATTCTGCAATGCATCTGCAGGTCTTTTCCGGTTGACTGGGAATGGAATCAGCATAGCCGCCGGAAAGTGAGGTACTTGCAAGAGACAATGATTGTATGTTGCAAACATCTTCATTTGATCCCTAAGCATTGTTGTCTGAAGATTACTGTTGACAACATTGGTGTGACGAACAAGATTGCCTTCCTGTGCGGGTGGTTGATCTCCACCCTCCTGGTGCCCTCTGCTCACTCCAACATTAGGCTCTCTTTCACCCAAACCAATTTCCACACTTGAATTATCATTTGTGGCAGATTCTGCATGTGCACGTGCCTTTAAAGAGGAGCCATTGTCAACAGGAGGCCGCATCATTCGGGCAAGGTGTTTGTCTACACCAGAACGGTGAGTGAGTACGGCAGGAAATTTAAGCCTGAGCTTCCGTGGATACATCTCCATAACTTTGGGACTGTATCCGTTGAATGTGAAGTTGATTTTTGTGCTTGAATTCAACGCCTTCAGTCTCTCATTCTCCTTCTGACAGACACTGCACCTGTACTGTCTTGACATCAGGTAGTAGTGTGTGTGGAAAGACTTTATCTTCCTTCCTAGGTGTGTTGTTGGGTAGGACTGCACAGTCACAGAACCATTCGTCTTGCACCTTGGGCAGCATGGACGATACATGGGTCCACCGCCTTCAATTTCAGGGATCCAAACTCTGATGTCCCTTAAACTATTACTACTCGGATTCACAATACCCAAGTTTCTCGTGTCAATATACTGTGACCAGTGTGGGAATGATTCCGCCCTTAACCAAAAGCCATGGAGTTTCAGATATGTTGTAAGCGATGGAGGAGGAGCATCTTTTCTCTTCTTGGGCGACTGTTCAGCTTGAAGGCGTGTAAAAATCGCCTGCATAACAAGTTTCATCATGCTTGGGAGACCTCTTGTACTACTAGCCTGAGATCTTTCATCATCCTCATCATATAGTTCTTCTTCATCATCGTCAAAGTCAGGCATACTGGGGAGGGCTTCGAGCCCCCCTTCCCATTCTATGCATTCCACCTCAGGTAGTGCTGCGGGTGGTGGATCTTTTAGCTCGATCCCATCAGGTGACGTTTCCACATCCATTACATGGTCTGTATACTGACGTACATCATCACCATGAAAGAAATTGCTTCTACCTTCGCCGGCATCAAGCACAACTTGGTTGACTGGAAGGATTTCCGAATCTACTACATGATTTTCAGGATTACTTTCGTTGCCGCCAGAATTTGGCCTTGTCTTTTTTGACCTTTTCCTTTGGTAGGAATCTTTTTTACCTTTTGGTCGTCCCATGACAACTTTTCCAGCGTACTTGTTCAATGAAAGAACGAACAAATGCAACAGCGCTTTGAAGGGAGTAAGGTGTACGACAGTAAGGCAGGAGGGGGTGGAACACTCTTGTTCTTGTTTTTTCGATTTATTCCTGCTGCCTTCCTCTTCTGCAGTCTCCGTTGTCGCTGCGCTTTTTATTAAGACTATTGTAGTACGTCTCTACGGCAGAAATACCGTCCCCTTTCCAGAGGGCGCAAACCACTACCACCGGTACGGTGATGCCATGAGTTCGTACCAACAAAAGTAGAGTGTTTCGTTTGCGCAGTGTAGAGCTTCTCTACCGGTACTCTAGTAGTCGTAGCTAGCTCCTACCGGTAGCTAGTAGTACGTAAACTCTTCTCTTTATCTCTCGGAGACGACCTGGTACTGTCGTAGCTAAATACCTACCTACGGTACCGGTCGAGTTGACTGTGTACTACTCTACTAGAGTCGTAGTCTATTATTTTTGTCGATTGCCAGAGAGACAATCTACAATACTTCTTCAATTTCAATCTTTTCTTCTAGCTACTCTAGCTAGTAGAAAGGCAAAATGATTCTTCACTCGAAACTAGCTAGTAGAGCATTCAAAACCGGTTAGGATACCTACAAAACTCTTTGCATCAGGGAATTCGAGTACAGTTTGAACCCTGATGATAGATCGAAAATGTAGTTTCGTATCTCTAGCTAGTAGAAGATTGTTTTCGAGAAGGATTTCCAGGAGCAGTATACAGCCGCTTCTGTGAAGGAAATATCATTACGCTCAACGAGGACTTGCGGTCGCAGAAACCGTCGTCCAAACGAACATGGGAAAGATGACCAGGAAAAAATACTGTTGCTGCTAGAAGCAAAAGAAAGATACACAGAAATTTGCATCATAGCAACCTTTCTGTGACATTTATTGGCCATAGCAGTGGACGATAGCCTTTGCGCTTTGTGTCACCGCAGTGCCCTTTCATATTTCCGAGAATTTTGTTCCAATATTTTGCACTGGACGAAATATTGGCTGCGTTGGGCTTGTAGCCGGGGTGTTTGTTAGCCCACTCTTGCTCCAATGACCATCTAACTTCGTGCCACTTGTAAAACAGCTTCATGCATAGGTCCAATTTGTGGTCGATCTCGCACCATTCTGGCTTGCCACAAACCGCCGTAAAATGGACTGTGTAGATGTCTTCCACGGGAGTCATTCTGCAATCCTGACAAGAGTCCTCCGTCGTCCGGCAAAGCGTCAAATTGAGGCGCTTGTTAAAGTGTGTGGGTTCATCCACCATAGTATTATAATGACATCTGTTCAGCTCGATAGACCGATTCCGTTCCAAATGACCATAATAGTAGCTGGCGAGGCCTGAAAAATGGATCAACGTGGATAAGTTCATGGCGTAGGACCACTTCTTCTATTGAATCATATCCATCTCCCCAGAAAGACATACCTTGAATGGTGGCCGCCCCATAGTACCCTCCAAACCGTAATTTGGGACCGCCCCATCCAATTCCTTCAAACCAGTGCTCGCCCGACACAATAGTGTCGATGTATTTTTGAAAATCGTAAACATTTGGCCGCACGGCGAAGAAACCTCCTTGAACACCGATTTGATGAGGTTTCTTCCTTGGTGGATCGACCTGCGGTGAAAAAACATTGGACCCATTAGACCTGTGTCAAAAGAAAGCTGTGGCGGCGGGATAGAGCGTGTCGTTGTCATTGTCGGTCACACACACACACACGTACCATGTTGTAGTCTCTGGTAAAAAGAAAATCGACAGGACCTTCGAATTTTTCCATATCCGTCCACATGGACGCATTCTGAAACCGTTTCCGATCGTACGATGGATCCGTCATGAGATCAAACAAATCATCCATGGGTCGCAACACCAACGTGTCGAGATCCATATGAATCACCACAGAATAATCGTCCAAAAGCCATGAATACAATTTGATATATTCCTTTTCCAAGCAACAGCCATTCTTTTGTGCCGCAACGAAGTTTCCATTTGGTACTTCGGTAATATTGAATGGAGTTTCTCGGATCTGAACTCGATACCCTAGATGCTCCATTTGCGGGGCAATTGACTTGGCGTCAGGATGAAGGAAGCAATAAAGATGAAAGTGGTATCTGGTGGATTGTTGCATGGCCAGTTTAATGGATTGGTGTAAAACGGCTGCGCGATCCAACAAATGGGCCTCTTTGTTCTTGGGATCGTAGCTCGTTATGGATACAGCGTACGCAATTGTCTTCTTCTTGTGTCCACTTCCCAACATCCGTGAAAACTCCATCAGGCGGCCCGACAAGCCAGTATTATATGGAATCGCCGGGGCATGGAAAGTTGCGAGGTGAACATTCCACAGGGAAAGGCCAACCACAGCCAGAAAGAAAAGACAATCCCACAACCATCTCTTCATCGTGAACTTTACATCGATTTCAACAGTTTGGCTGAGGGGAGAAGTTTCTACGGTAGCTACCTGCGGCCATGTTCCTCCTTCATGACCGATTGCCTGTTTGATTTTGTGAGGAACGTAATACCAAAAATCAACCGTCTCGATCAATTAACTGTAACAGTAATGAAGAGACCTCTGTACCGGGTAGGTTTCATCTGTGAAGGCGTGCTGCGCTCGCGTACCTGTGAACCTCTAACAGGTCGCGCACGTCCCAGTTCTACCTATTCGGAGGGTACGGTAGTTGGATTGACGGATCAAGTTCCATCTTCAGAATCTTGTCTACCTAGCCGTCTAGCAATGTGCAAGAAATAGTATCTTATCTCTTCAAGCCACTGCTACCGGAGTACTTGCAACCAAAAATTGAAAGCAATAGCAACAGGCTAACAAACTTCGGAATTTTGCATCGCCAAAAACTCTAGAGGCTGAATCGAAGTGTTTCGATTGCCGCCAACTATCATGGAAATAGCCAATCCAAAACGATCTTTGCCAAACATTTGGTCACGATTAATCCTCCACGCAGCTTACAGTTAAACATGTCAAGGGCTTGCTGGACTTGCTTCTCGATTCTTGTTGGAAGACGCACAATCAATGTTTTTCAGATGTTTTTTGTCGCAACGCCTGTACTGTCTTCATTTTGCGTGATGTTCGTAACTCAAGAGAAGGATTCCCGTCACTGCAACCACCGCTGAAATAAACCATTTTATAATGGTTTCTTTACCCTGCACCTCACCAAAGTAGGCGATGCCCCACACTCCCGACACCAGTAAATTTAGCTGGACGACACTGTAACCCACTCCCTCTCCGAGATACTTGACGGATAGTATTGAAAAGAAGTTCCCAATGCTCCACAACAGACCACACAATCCTCCGACCAACCACATTTGTCGAAAATAAAAAGAGGGTAATCTTCCGTAGGCTTGCGAAAAAGAACACTCTCGCTGGAAATGATAAAGAAATCGTCCAAACCAAAGTCCTGCCGTTACCATTGTGGCACCGATCGCAAAGCTGATGACGTACGCGGCCCCAACTGCAGTGGGAGGAGCAAATTTCATGGGCACCTATCAGTTTGAAAGCCAAAAGAAATTTGAGTCCGGAGTGCAAGGTTGATTCCGCCTATAAGTTTTCCTTGCCACAGTACCTACCATGATGGATCCCCCATAGCATCCATTAAAGGCAGCAGCAAGTATGCCGAGGAGTCTCCGCTGCCATCGAATACCACAGAACAGTATATGAGACGTCTCTTTGGCTAAGTCTTCTTGAATAGAAACTCGTGTGTCAACGTCTGGGGTGCCAAGTGGAGGAGAAGCTGTCTTCAGGGCTGCAACTGCTTCGTTTTCTGTAACAACTTCATCCTCACCAGGCCCGTCCCTGTAACTACCGTCGTTGTATTCAGAAGAGGGCGTAGAACGATCCTCCAGTTCCACTTCTTGATAGGATCGCACAGCTGCTGTCTTCGGGGACGCAAAGATGCCATCACTACTCTCTTCGGCCATCACAGCATTATGAGCAACCGTTGGAGCCGAGTAATATGCCATGCCCACTAATCCCATCAACATCAACGCCACTGCCATGGAAGCCTGTATTCGATTATGAACATGTTCCCCAAAAACGAGAATCCCCCACGTGAAGCTGACTAGCACAATGCAGGATCCGCCAACACCAATCGCAATGGCCAAACCCGCGTTCTTGATTGCAAACACCGTCGCTACTCCTCCGGGCACCCAAAAGAGACCTGATACGATCCCCCATGGTGTGTATGAAAAGGGTTCCCAGAGCAAGACTATCCAACTTGTCAACAGGCATATCACCGTCTTGTAAGTTTGCATGCAGAGCGGGTCAATGTCGCAGGATTTGGCAGCGTCGCTCTTGATTGGAACTCCAAAGCTTCCAAACGCAGCAATCGACATTACGGCTGCGATCCATCCACAGAGTTCACATGATGTTGTTGGCTCAAGATGTGGACATCCTCGAGAGAGGAGTTGTTGTTGAGAAATGCCGGAAATCATGACACCACAAACTTTGTTTTCGTCGATCACAGCATCATCCAGTTGTTGTGATGGACTTGGGATACATAAAAGCCTGAACCCTTTCCAAGGTGAATATTTGAAAAGTTGAAGAGTTGACAAATGAGTGCATGATCTACACTTGCTAGCTAGAGAGTAGCTACAGTTATCATACAAGTTTGAGGGTTGCGATTAGGAAGAGTTTGAACAAACACCGAAAGCAAGTCTACTAGCTAGTAGTAGGTCCAATGCAATTCGAAGGTTTAATAATGCTTAAGTTGTGATTGCGTTGCTATGGTGGTTACCATGCAGCTTTTGATTTTCGAGTCTTTCGCTTTCGTAGCAACGTTTCATTGACCTACTTCTACTATTACGAAGTACCGGTACCGGTAGCATCATTCAACGAGACAACTGTGTGGGAAATTGAAAAACTGATTCTCGCTTTTCAATCCCTGTGGAGTAACACTACTACCATCTTGCGATTCCTTCATCCGACGATGCGATCATGGAGTGAATCAGCATCTAGCTACTAATTATGTTCTCGAAATTGTGCCTAGGCTCAGGAACGTAGTACAAAATAGTTGGGTACCATCTTCCCTTCGCACTCTAAATGGGCGCCCATTCACTCACCCAGTCCAACAAAACTTCCACAGACAACGATATACGCTATATTTCTCTTTAAATATAATAGTTGAATCCATTCAGATAATTTGAAAATCTTGGACATCCAGCAACAACAATCATGTCATCCGTTTTACTTGATAAGCTTGCTGGCCATGACAAAGTATTCTCCACGTGGGTCCAGTTCGTCTTCTTGCAAGAGTTCCGTAAGAGATTCCTTCAATTTCTTGATTTCAGCCTCCATCTTGGGCAATTGAGCCTTAAGAAACGTCTTCTTATCCGATTCGAGGGCAGGGTCCTTCAACTTCTTTTGGGCTTCGGTTTGTTCCTTGGTGAGACTGTTTCCAACGTAGCGAATAATGTGAATATGAGTGACCGGTACCGGGTTGTATTGTTGTGTGGATGAAAATGAATAATTTCAGCGCGATCAAGGAAAGTAGTAGGGTCAGAGATGAAACATTTCTGCAGCACAAACACGACCAGATCCATTCGACGCATCTTTCCGTTGCTTACCGATCAAGAGTCTTCGCTTGCACCATCAGTGCACGTTCCAATCCTACGAATCCTGTATCAGTGTGATCCATTGTTGCTGGTTCTTGTCGTAGTTATTATTGTAGTTATAAAGTTAATAAAGAGTTGTTGTGTTATGTGTGTCAGGTGCACTTGTGTCTGGTTCTGTTCTGTTCGTCACAGAGAGAGAATGAGAAGAGTAGGCATCAACAGAGGATTGACTACCCAGCTACTCGAACGTACTTTCTATGCCTCCATCATCACTCTGCTTTTGCGGCAGTCACAAAGATATCGAAATGCCAGAGGCGAACGGTCATAGATGAGGCGATCTACGACTCGTTTGACCAAAATATTGTCCAATAAAAAATATTTAAAAAAATAAAACATTGTTAAATAAATACACTGTGAATACGTATTTTATTTTCTTCCATGACCAAACCTTGGATGACATCAGCACTACATTCGACCGTTGCACCAACCTTCGAAAGTTCATTTTTTTTAAATTCATTGTGCATTCCGTTTTGAGTCGATAAAGCAAGCGCAAAAGGGAATCTTACTGTTCTTGGGAACAAAAACTTCTCGATGATGAGGACTGCGTCATCAATGGCGAAGGACGCATAGCTGATCGCCAACGTACGATCATTCGATAATGGCCAACGACTCCAAAACCAACCGGAAACGACGACCAGGCGAAGCCAACTTCACAGCATCGTCATCTTCACAACAGCGGAAGTAATTTCAGCTACAATCTAAATTGTTGAATTCAGCACACCAAGCAGCTATCAACCATGGGAAGTGACGGAAACGAAAAGAAGGGAGCCAAGATCTTCAAGACCAAGTGCTCCCAATGTCACACCGTCGAAGAAGGTGGAGCGCACAAGCAAGGACCTAACCTTTACGGATTCTTTGGTCGCCAATCTGGACAAGCTGATGGTTACTCCTATTCGGCTGCCAACAAGAAGTCTGGTATCATCTGGAGTGACGATACTTTGTTCGAGTACCTTGAGAACCCAAAGAAGTACATCAAGGTGCGTCTTTTCTGAAAGAGAAAGAAATGCCCAAGCGTATTTGGGAAGAAACAAAAAAATGGTGAAAAAAGTTTTGAGGGCACTCTGGACCATTTTGTTTCCACAAAACATGCGTTCAAGTATGCTGTTTAATGCAGTCCGTACTATGTCTACTATTTCCTGGAAACAACGCCATGACTTGTACCGTGTCGATTTTTCAGAACCATTATCATGTCCTCGCACGTGTCAGTGTTCACAAACTCACGTTTTTTGTTTGTCGTTTTTGCCGGATTGCAGGGTACCAAGATGGTTTTCGCTGGCCTGAAGAAGCCTCAAGACCGCAAGGATCTTATTGCCTACCTCAAGTCCAGCTGTTCTGCCTAAATTAATTTAATGGTATGGTGTGCAACAAGCGGTCGTTTTGAGATCAGGATGATTCAACCCATCCGTCCGGAAGAATTGGTGGAATCGTCGCACGCAGTCGAACGATCGGAGCCGAAATACGATAATATTATGAAGACGAACAAAATCTACTGCGTATATGAGTTCCATGTTTCTTAGATTTCTGTAGTCGATTATCCAATGCTTGCAATAACGAACCGCCACAACGCGACCGCTGCTGTTCCCTCCAACAATGACAAGGTTGGTGGAAGATGGATGAAAGCACGTGCGACTCATGACAGAAGACAGAGATTCTCCCGTAATGGCACGGATCATCTTGCCTCGGGAGTCAAAGACCTCCATGCAGCGCGGCTTGTCCATACTTCCTGAGCAGAAAATTTCCAATGTAGGATGCCACTTCGCTTGAAAAGTAGTCAACCAGCGGCCTTTAGATGAAGGAAAAGATTGGTATCAGTGAGGATTGTTCTTTTTCAAATCATGTTTAAAGGAAAACGTCTTGACTCGAACGAACCTGTTTGGTTGTTGTGACGAATACTGGTCGACGGCTTGACCGTCGTGCCATCCGACTTCAAATGTGCATCTTCCGTCAAATCCAACCGATTTGCAAAGGAAGTAGTCAAAAGACTCTTTCCGCTGGGTGAAAAGAAGGCGCTACTGACAGAAAGTCCAGCAACTTGTTGGCAAAGAGGTTTGGGCGATGCTTTGGACTTGGATCGGGCGCGGTTGTCACCAAACCTGCGTATGTCAAATAGACGCACTACTCCGTCATTTCCAGCTGTCGCCAAGGTATTTCCATTGGGATGGAGACTGTGAAAATGAGGATTTGAAAGGTATTGTCAGGTATGTGGTTGTTCCAGTAGCTATCCGACTACATTTCCGCCTGCGATAACCTACCTCACAGTGTTGATTTTCTTGTCACTGACCGACTCGTGAAAGGTGATCATCCCCTTTCGTGATGATCTCAAATCCACATGAAATACATCTCCAACCGACGTGGAAACAAACAAGCAGGGATTGGTGGTACCTGCGGAACGAGGATCGGTCATTACATACTGTGTCCAATACCGGTAGCCTTGATCTAGACCGTATCCCAAATCTTCCAGATAGGTTGAATCGGAATCATAGGTCGCAAAGATTTCCTCAAAGATGCCCTTTTCGACATTCAGTCGACGGACTGATCCATCATACGATGCTGTGATCATGCTATCATGGTTTAGCCACTCGAGGCACGAGATCGGACGACTGTGAGGACGAAATAGACTCACGCCGTGATTGTTGTCATTGGTTGACACTATATCCACATCCCACAATCCGACATAGCCTTGCTTGTCTCCAGCACAACAAACCAGCTTGGATTCACTGGGATGTGTGGTCACGTAGTAGATACGGTCCGGTGTCACCTTAGCAACCCACTCTTCCTTGTCGATGGAGAGTCCATTAATCTTCCAAGCAAACCCAGCGGCTATAGTGCTGTCATCCGTGACAGCGCTGATCACAGAAGTGGGACTACTAGTCTTCTTTGACTGGGAAGTTGATCGTGACTTTGTTCCAGAGTTTTCTGAGTGCTTGATTTCCTCCATCAGTGCCTGTGCTTGTGCCACCGAGTTGTCTCGATTCCACTTGGCGTCGTTTAGCTCAATAGCTTGTTCCAATGTCAAGTCGGAGCCATCATTGACACGATCCTTGAAGAATTTCTCCATAACCTCTTCTTCCGTCTTTCCACTATCATCTCCTCCCTCACCTTCTTCCCGTACAATGGTAGTACTGTCACGGTTCCAATCATTAACGTAATAGTCCAGCGAAATGAGTTGGGTTTTGGAGCCTGACAGGCGACTGGATTTGCGAATCTCGGTTGGCCGTGCAGGTGTATCTGTGGTCTTGGTCCGCTTGATTCCCCGCTTCGTGGCATTGGCAGACGAAGAAGCGGCGGCATTTCTCTTTGTTGTCGTAAATTTTGTAGAGGCATCCATAAATCCCAAGGCACGCATTCGATCTTCGTTGCGTTTGCGCTTGGCCGCCACAAAGTCCATGTAAGTGGTGTATTGTACGCCATCCAAAACGTATGCAGCAGCTGCAATATCAGTATCGTCCTTGGATTCGTCAACATCACTGGCTTCTTCTTCATTGTAGGTTTTTTTGACAACCACAGCCTTGGCCTTAGCGACAGCGACTTGTTTTTCTTCTTCGTCACAATCGTCGTCATTGGGATTCTGTTTCATGGCACTTCGAGTGCTTCGAGTAGGTCTAGAAGTTCGTGCCATTGTGACCAGTTCGAGTATGCTAGCTTCTGATATTCCTTTTTTGTGTGTTTGCAGTTGCCAGTGCCTCCCTGATGGAATGATAATTTAAAGCGCATTTAGGATGAGTACATGAAAGTTGTTTCTCTACCTAGTAGCTAGAGTAGTAGATTAGACAGGGACCGTTGAGGCGAGCAACAGGAGATGCATACGACTAGCTACATAGCTAGTAACGCGACGAGCAAAAAAAGAACTACCGCAGGTTGTGCGTCGTAGAACTGGTGATTTTACGTTCAACGTAGGATTACACTACAAAATTCTCCAAACTCTGACTCACTCGACTGCCTGTCGGCATCAAGTTTCATTGATCGAAACAATGTCTACTGTCAAATACTTCGTTCTGTATTACGAGGATGTCGACTTTATTTGCCTGCTAAGCACGAGTCTTACCGACTGTTACTCTAATAAAATACCTGTAGAGATGATTAGCGATAACTAACTAGGTAGATGTTCAAGCTGTATCATGAATGGAATTACCCAGTATCTATGTTCTACGTAGGGAAAGGTAGCTAGCACGGAACAGGTGCCTCGGAGTGAAGTATCAAGAATCAAGAGCGAGACGAGGCACTTCTTCACAAAGTAACAAATTTGTACTCTTTGTAATAATAAAAATGATAATAAACTTGATTGCATCCCGAAGCTTAAGATATTGTGTATCATAAAATAATGAAATCGATGTGCAAGAGAAAAGAAATATTCCGACGGAAGCCATCAGAATGTGTACTTGATCTGTTGGCACTAGGCTGTCCCACAAAAAAAAACGGAAATCGAGGGTGTGGCAATTTATAGCATGGCCTCTTCCATGTCGGACTCATAGTCCATTCCTTCGCTGCAATCTGAGTCATCGTTGTCATCAACATCTGAGCTGCTGTTGTCAATTATGGTGCAACAGTAAATGCCGCTACGACTATTGTTGATGTTGCGGAACCCCATACCCATGGCAGAATCGATCCAATGCTGCTTCTTGCCCCTACTTGGATCGGAGACTTTCAAGTGCCAGTATTTCTGCATAACACTGTCAGGAATGTTGGTACAGGTCTTGGCATGAATTCTCTGCAAACAGGTACAAAGCAGAAGTAATGCGGTGAGTAACAAATATGAAAAGTACCCCCACACGATCACCAAAAAAGGAAAATTGCCGCTGTTACAGTGGGGACATACCTGCCAGGTGCATACCGATCGATAGAGATCTTGTAAACTCTTGGGAAAGAACGTTGACATACTACTTTGGCAAGATTCAGGCTTCCTGTCTTTGTTCTTGATAGCAGCACAATGGATGCATCGAAGTCCCACGCGACGGGATTTCTTGAGGACAAAGACTTCCAGCAGCTCCTTGCGAACGAACGCATGGAGTGAGTTGACGTTCTTGGTATCTCCCTTGGCGGCCAGTCGCATGCCACCTTGGAGAATTTTGGGATTGCGTAGTAGTCTGCTGGGGATACGCTTGTACCCTGTCTTAGAGGGAGGGGGGCCGGACAGAGTTTCCGGCTTGGTCAAATTGACAGATGACTTGCGGAATTTCTTGTTCTTGGAAGCCTTAACGACAACGGCACGCTTCAAGGACGTTTTCTTGTTGGTAGCGACAGATGCACAGCGACGGGCATGGACTTGGTAGGTCATGTCACTCGAGGACAAGGAGGACATAGATGCGTCTTCCATGGTGTTAATGGTGTTTGTAGCATCGTTCACAACGTCTTGTTGAGTTTGCTGAATTTGATCGATCAAGCCACCACCGTTGATGGCATCCTCAACAATATTGAATGCATCGTCGAGCGATTTGGAAAAGTTGAACAACTTGTCGTCCTCAGCTTGACCCTTCAAGAGCAACAGAGCGGAAGCTGCGCAGATGATGGACGAAGACTTGACGATGGGAGAAAGGCTTGAGCTTTCGGGTCCTTTAGTTGAGATGGTGCGAATGGACATCGTGTCGAAAGGCAGGCGCTTGGATGAGGGAGGGGACACGAGAGTTGGTATCACCAAACCGGCCAAGTTGGGATGATTGGTTTCCTCTGTGGCGTTTTCACTTTTGTTATTCGTGGGAATGAGCACTTTGGGAGGCGAGCCGATCAATGTGACTCCGTTTCGCTTGACAAGGGACGATTTCGAGTTGACTGACCCCATTGAAACTTCGTCGCTTTCCCACAACATAGAGGTATTGCCCACAGCATCGATTGTGGCCAAGGAGACGCGACGCATGGGCAATCGAGTAGACAGACTTTTATCGGTGATGGCAGGACTGGGTGTAGTGGGTAAAGTAGGGAGAGATCCCTTCTTGTTGCTCTCGTCGGTAGAACCGGGGCTCTTGGCCAAGCGGATGGCATTCTTGGAAGCCCTACGATCGATGGAGCTTGTGATTTCGTGCTGGCTCCGACTTTGTTTGTAACGTAGCATCATCTTGATATTGATGTTTGAGTCGCAACGTCCACAATGGATCCTACCGAAAAAGAAGAAAAATACAACAGAAATCGTTGAGAATGATGTTGCTGATGATGGAGGATTGTGTTGCCAAATTTGATGCCACACAACAACAACAGTACATCAGCACCACATGCATCGAAAAAGAGTTGTGTGAAGATGGAAAGGAATTTGGCCCTATCATACGACGTTCATGCTTTACACACTTACTGAGAGGGAGGTCTTGTAACAAATCGGAAGAAAAAGTTGTGAGAAAGATGATGGATGTGAAAAAATTGTTGGATGTGTTGTTATTTTCCATGTGAGATGACTGTCAAAGAGATTCGAGTGAAAGCGTCCGAAGATACGAATGGCAATTCTGAGTTCAGGAGTGACGTCCGTCACCGTCGTCCAATGGGGCTTAATTAAAAATATAAAGGAAACTCGAATGAAGTTGAAAAATAATTAGGGAAGAAAGCTGTTTTCAGTCCTTTTGGGTTAAGGTTTATTGTTCGACTTAATTGCAGGAAGTCAATCATAAACGAAGTTACCACTGGAGAGAATTCACAGTTAATCCAAGTTGAATGATCCAACATCACTTTGGTCTTGACCTGACTCGGTGTTCATCTCTAGGTTTTCTCCAGATGTGGTGGGTGTGGACGATAATTCTTCGTACGAGCCTCCTTCTCAATATTTGCTAAAGGAGTGGATCGATTGCCATAAAAGAACTGTTGCAAGTTTCACCATCTAGCAATCGTAGCTCCCAAACGGTGTATTTTTTGGGTTGCCATCGTCTCCCAAGATCTAGGGGCATAATCACCCCAAATCGAACTCCTGTCACACTTGACCGCGTCTCATGACTACCGGAAAAGTAGCCCGCCCTTCTCTCAATTTTTTGAAATCGAAAGCAACGAACTTTTTCAATGTGTTTTTCGATCAGCAGTGGAATTTTGCCTTTATCAGTACGTCGTGAAATCGTTTTTGAATAACGTTTCTCTTCTCCCAACGATAACATCCTACTGCAAACGTAATCACACAATCATAATATCTAGATATCTTCCTTTACTTTTCACAATGTTGACTCTCTCTTCTCAGCAACTTGCCTTGGTCAACAAGGTCAAGTTTCGTTTCTGCGATCCCCATCTTGGCGAGAAGTATAATGTCGAAACACTTGCCTCGTCCTTATTTGAAATTGCCGAACCCAAGGGCAGCGTCAAGGTCATTGCCAATTCGTTGAGTATTGTTTCGATTCCCCAAGATGTCATGTACCGTATGCGCAAGACCTTGTTGTCGGCCATGAGCTCTTCATGTATGGATCCCATTGAGCGTGTGTATCTCTCCAAGTGGTGCGATTCGTTCATTTTCATGAATTCTCGCGGCAAGGCCATCCGCCATTCGAGCCATGTTCGAGAGGCCATTGTTGAAGCCGCTCACGCCAAGGAGACCAGTGTGTCTATCATAATTGACTCGTCAGCTTGTGTCAAGATTCCTAAAAGATTCGCTCCCATTGCTACCGCTTCGACCAATCCTTCGACAGCGCGATCCTCCATCCTATCGACACCTCTTCGCCGCTCTCTTCGCAACGAAGTTGCTGCCGATGTTACTTCCACTATTGGTCGCCCTCCTCTGGCACCCAAGAGTGGTAACTCTCCTATCATGCAGTCTGCTAGAAAGAAAAGTCCCTTCAAACTGTCACCATGTATCAAGAAGACCTTACCTCTCTCATTGACTTTGGCTTCCAACGAGGAGGTGCCCTCCTCCAAGATAAAGATCTTATCGGTCTCAAACATTGCGATCGACGAAGATAAGGACGATGAGGAAATGATAGACGTTGAACCAATCCCCTTGAATGCACTTCACAATGACAACGTCCACAGTTTCAGTATGGACGACTTGTTGGAGGACTTTGTCAATGGCGACGCTTTGATGTTGGCCTACCCCGACGCCGATGACATCAGTCCCTTTCTCGTTTCTGCCGACGACGACGATGGCCTCCTTCCGTTCAATGTTTCCTTCCATTCAATGATAGATTGCGGCCCGACGTCGCCGGAACGCAAGGACGACAATACGACCAACAACACTCATTGCTTTCTCTTGCCATCATTTTTTGATGAATCCACGTCCTTGACGGCGTCCCATTGTGACAATTGCCTCGGTGACTCGTCGTTGTTCAACTCGCAGGAACGCGATATGTTGCAACTCCTTCAATCGGTCGTGGATATCGTCGATAGCACTATCTTGGACGCCTCAGCCGCTTAATTGGGCGGAGGAGCCGAATGAGACTTGTAAAGTATCTAGTTTGCATACTACATACCAATAGTACGCTTATCATGAATCCAAAAGAAATCGTTTCAAATAAAGAACGACCTGAAGTATGAAACATCCACACTTCATGTCGTAAGTGTCATAGATCTATTCCACCATCTTTCCCGACCTCATGAGACGATCCGTTGGGCCATCCATCCCGGTGCTTTGAATCCGGCAAGCCGAGTCGCGACCGTTTGCTCTCGAGAATCCTTGAGCTCAATCATAAGCGCATAAAAGAAGGTCAACGATGACGACGAAGCAGAGGTGTTTTCCTCTGAATTGGCTGTGAACTTCCATCCAACATGTTGGTATTCCAAATCCCCGCTAAACGTTGGTATGACCAGCGGAGTCCAGTAGTATCCCGGAAACCACGAGTCCTGGGCCCTTATCGGATCAACCGGCACTTCTTGAATACTGGACTTGCCGGTAGCGGTCAAGTCTTTGACCAGCACGAGTTGAAATTCCAGTTCCAAACTCGATAACCGCGCCGGTTGCTTCATGTGGTAGGTAGGGACAGGAACCGACATGATTTTGACATGTGATAGCGTTTGAAAGGTGTCGACCTGTGTCGGTACGACCTGCCTAATGAGATAGTAAGGTTCCAGAAGAACGTCCAAGTTCATTCTGTTGGTAGTGCTGCAAGAATGGATGGCATCGTCGTTGTTGTCACCGATATTATGGTTCGGTTTGCACTGTTCGTCGGCAGTAACATGGGGATTGGATACAACTTCAAAGTCCTTGTCATCGTCAGGACGACGGGCAACCTCCACATGTTTCCACTGACAGGAACGCCACGAGGACAAGAAGAAGGAAGTGCATAATGTAGAAAGATACAGCAAGGGGAGGGAAGGGGAAGGACAGGAAGAGAATTGTAGTCTTCTCTCACGTCGTTGAGCATTAGAGCTAGCAAAAGTTGCTCCGTCTTTATCTCTCTTTCCATATATGTCAGCTGTACGACAGTATGGTAGTGGTGTCATGTCCAACGCGGTAGAACTCGCAAATCGAATTTTTATTTTGGGGGGATAATTTAAGGGGCTATTATCTCGGAGCTTGGAGTGCCTAGTACGACGTAAGTAGTACTCCAGTAATAACAGTATCATGCAACCTCCCTCCCAGTCCGTCCCCTCTTCTATGCGAAAGCAACGACGTACCGAGCCAACTGTCACCCTTTGTCAAGATGACAACATGTCTGATGCACACCTAGCAAAAGAAGATCAAAGCCAAAATAGGACATGCCATTATATGTCCCAGCGTCTCCACCCTTCTATAGAACCACTTCATCCAACGGTGAAAGAAACTCCTGGCACCGAGTTATCACAACCACCCCCACCCCCTTAACAGGCCACACAAACACACAAACATCGGTATTACGCCTTCTCATCTGATCCTCTACTCCACCAGATGAATTTTTCCTCCTCCCGTAGGAGGTTTTATACCATAATTATCTCCCTGGAGTATCTTCCTGGTACTCCCTGCATTGCCTCGCCCCTCGGGGCCCGGCGGGTGATCCAACTACTTAGAGACGGCACTAGGCCATAGCTAGTAGTTTGGATAGCCTTAAAATAGATTTTATTATCTAGTAATAACAGTATCATGGTCGAACATTCCATAGTTCTTTAGTCGCAAAAAAGATCCATTCAATAGTCTCTTGGTTTCTGGTTATCTTTAGCCGTATGCAACCAAGGCCTTTTCAAGCTTCTCTTTGGTATCCTTCAGTAGTTGATAGTCCGCGTCGTCCTTCAGCTCCAAATGCGTTGGATCGTTGTCTTTTGGCGCGAAACCGACCGCCAATAGCAAACTTTTGGCTCCCAAAAATGGCTTTACCTTGCTCTTGTAAGCGTTTGTCTCCATGTTGATGTTTTTGAACTTTTCTTCGCCAGGATTGTCTGCTGCATTGCCTACAAGCAATTTCAATACCTTCAAGCACTTGCCACCATCACCTCCGGCCCGATAGCTGGATACCTTTGTGATGTATTCGTCAATCTTGGCAGCACTGGCCGATCCAGATGTCTTCGGCTTTTGTGCCAATGGTTCGTCTCCATCGGGAGTATTATCATACTGAATGGCGCTTGGGTTGTATCCATCCACGCCCAAAGTGGACTGGAGCTTGCCTTTGTTTGCTGCTCGTTCTCTTTTGTCCTTCTCGAGCTCTGCACGGATGCGGTCCCGTTCTCGCTTGGCTTCTTGCTTTTCTCTCTTTCGAGCTAAGGCCTCACGTTTTCGCTGTTCCTTTTCCATTTCTTCTCGAGTCTGGCGCAAGAGGAGAAGAAAGAAAATAGTAGTAGCGTGAGTTTAAGGGCTCGATATTTTTTCAAAAGAGAAGCGTGATCTCAGTGAAATTCCTACTCTTACCTTGGCCATTTCTTTGCCCTGAAATCGACGTTGCTTCTCGCGTTCAATATGGTCTACTTTTTCTGCCTCTTCTCTTTCTGCTCGCTTTGCTTTGAGGAGTTCTTTGATTTCGGCGATCTTGGCAGCCTTTTCTTCGGCTGTCAATGGCTTGACGGCGGTGGTGGACTCTTCAAAGTCGGAATGGCCCGTCTTGTTGGCATGCAATTCCAAATTAGCCATGTTGCTCAATATTTTTCCGCAGTCGTTGCATTTGTAGCTTTGAGCCTTGGCGACAGAACCCTCTGGAATCGGTTCGTCAATGTCGGCATCGTCTTGATGTTCCATAAGCCATTCGACCGCGGATTCGACGGTTCCTGCAGTGGAGAATAATAAACCTTTCTGAGCACGCAGGAGTGAAAATCCCATTTCACCCGTCAAAGTGTCAAGGGCAGTTTGATCGAGATTCTTGGTGGGATCCTCGCTTGAAGCGGGAGCGGCAGCAGGTGATGCATCATCCATGGCAACATCGCCATCGGTAGTTTCGGTTGGTGCGGCAGGGCCAGAATCGGTAGCCATGGCGATGGGCCCTTCCGCTGCTTCAGTCTTTGGCTCAGCCGCTGGTTTACTATCCGCAGCAGCATCAGCTGTCGATGTTGCATCTCCTCCTCCTCCTCCTCCCAACTTGGCCAGTCGCAAGGCACGCGCTTCTGCCGCACTGTGAGATCCCCCTAGTGTATTTCCACCCGTTTCGGGCATGGAACTAACGGCTTTGGCATGTTTATCGATCATTTGTTGAATGCCGGCAAAGTTGACTCCCTCTACGCGTTCCACTTCTTTGCCATCCTTCATGCACATGTAGGTGGGAAAGGCCCGCACGTTAAAGGTGTGGAGAAAATCTCCCAAATCGCTCTCGTACGTATAGCCAAAGGGGATGGGTGCGGTGCGGGCCATTTCTTGCAATTGGGGCTTGCTGGCACGGCACGGACCACACCAATGGGCTGAGAAGCAAACAATGCTGACGGGATGGGCATTGAGAAATGCTGTGAGTTCGGGGGCAGAGCCGATTTCGATTAAAGTCATGGTGCTGGTGACGGCTTGTCTGCGTGGTTCTTGTAACAGTGACAGCCGCGATGAATAGATCTGTGTAGTGGATAACTTTCAAAGTAATGATTTCTCTTTCAGATTTATCAAAAAGCTGACACGATTGTTTTACTGTGAGTTTTATGATCAGGAATGTTTTGTTTGATTGATGCAAGGCTCTCATTGACGCACCAGCATCAAAGACAAACGACGGTGTCGGACGAAAAAGATGGAACGTTTTATCGTGCAAGTGACGACGAGTGATGAGAGCCGCGATCTCTCATTCAGACCGACGAAGATCGTCGAAAAAACGTGACGAGACCGTCCGCCTTTCGTCCGTTGTAAAGCTTTGACGGGACTTACAACTGTCGTGAATCACAGAAATGACGACAGCTTCGTGCTTGTCGTCGGCTCTCTATGATATTCCTCCATGTTGAACTCGTAAACAAACCTAGTCTTCGTTCACATTCATTGACTGTGAATACGTCGTCTGTACAACTTCTTTCATCTGTCAACAGCGGAAAGGATTCCTACTCTAGCTAGCTAACTTCATCATCTGTTTTCTCCAGTATATCGCTAGTATATTCACGATCAGAGAAAAAAATGGTGAGTTTGTCGCACTGTAGTTGCTGCCTGTTTTCTGTCTGTCGATAGAATTTCGAAACGCACGTCGACAGCATTGTTTTCTACTACTAACGTTCTCCCATTTTGTCTGTCCATTATTTCGTCGATTCCAGGCCTCCAAACCGTCATCAACCTCCTACCAATTGTTGGTTCTTGCCTTTGTGGTATATGCTGTGGGTGTGGGATATTTTGCCGCCACCCGACCCAATGGCAAGTGGCGGTCGCCCTTTTCTTGGCATCCCTTCCTCATGACAGTGGGTATGGTAGGGTGTATGGGCATTGGCTCTGTCACCAAAAAGTTGGGTGGTTACACCAATACCAAGTTGCATGGTATGTTGGCGTCGGGTGGCTATCTGCTGGCACTCGGCGGATTCTATGCCATCTATCGCAACAAGAATTTGTGGGAAAAACCCCATTTTACCACGGCCCATGGAAAGGCTGGATTGGCGTTGTTGATAGCGACGGTAGGACCCATGTTGTTTGGTGTCGTCTTTTTGCATCCCGACTGGGGTCTGGACAAGACCAACAAGGACTATCGCAAAATGCACAAAATGTTCTCGAGAATTTGCATGGGTTGTTCTTGGTGCACGGCCTTGTACGGCATGTATAGCATGACCAAAGATCCAGTGGAATTGGCCATTTACGGTGTGCCATTGCTAATTTTGGCACCCTTTACGCTGGTATAAGCCAGTCTCTACTGTATTGTGTGCCTTGTATGCTATCGAACATAAAGGATTTTTGACGTAGAAAAGAAGATGCATATTTTTTCTATTCTGTCTCTGTTCTACCCGTCAAACTCTTCTTCCTCCTGATCTTCGTTCTCTTCTAGTTCTACTGCTGCTGATTCTTGTTGCGCTAGCTTCTGATCTTCCAATCGCTGCTTGGTTTCTTCCAACAACTGTTGTTTGCGTTTGCGTTCTTTCATGGCACGTTTGGAAAAAGGTTTGTGCAAGGCAGCATGCAAACGATGTACCTTGACAGTGCCCAGTCCTGGGCACAGCGCTAGTTCATCTGGCGACGCTTGCGCCACGCCTGCCAAGGTTCCAAATTGCTGCCACACTGTCCCCGCATCGGTCTTGTTGAAGGGTTTGCAGGCAGTAATGAAATCGGCCACTTGATCGGTGACATTGGTCGATTCACGCTTCTGAATGCTGCTTGCATCCTTCCCATCAAAGGCCTTGTATGTTTCCAGATACCGCGCCGCTTCGGCCTCGCTCCAACTCAAAATGACGGTCAAACGGTGTGTGACACCCAACTTGTTCAAAAACAACAAGGCGTTGGCACAATCTTCCACATCTACCAACACCAACAAGACTCGAAGTCGAAAATCCTTGCCCAATTCACTCAAACGCCGATGTACGTATTGAGGATACAGCTGGTGGTATTTCAAACTTAAAAATAAGGCGCACGAAGTGGGGCTCATGATGTAATCCGGAACCATGGTACTGTATTGGATGGGAACGTTTTTGATGTATTGTAACAGGCCGTTGCCCTTTTGACGGGGACTGACAGCCAAGACGTGCGGCTGCAAGTGCGCATGGAATTGTCGTGGGTCGTTGTTGGGGGCAGAATCGGTGTTGTTGGTATTCGTGGCGCTTGTGGCAGTACCAGTGCCGAAATTGGGATTCTCAATACTATTATCATCTCCAAAGGCTTGGGAAAAGGTGGCGGGTTGAATTTGGAAATTGGAGGGAAGCAGAGAGGATGAAGTGGAAATTGTGGCTCCCGCTGACATTCCTCCCTCTCCAGGAGCATCCGGTAACGGTCTCTTTTTACTGGCATAAGGATTATACGCCGGGCCTGGAGCCATGGCGGATGGAAAAAAAAGAAACTCGATGGAATCGTTGATGGTAGCGATTGAGTCGCCCCGGAAAGGATGATGGAGTGTCGATGAAATTTTCACCGCAAGGGAATACAGCCAAAAATCGGGAGAACGCTTTGAGCCTCTTTGTTGACTCAAACATCGTCTGATACCAGCATCGTCGCAATGCTATTATTCGGCATCTGTGATGATTCTCAGAGATGTTGTCGTCAAAATGATAATCTTCCGCAACAGCAACCTTCCCCAACATTATCTTTGTCGCGCAACCGCACCGGTATGTACTACGGAGTACGTCGTACCAGGTACGTTGAATGACTGTGAGTGCGATCAGTACGTGTTTTGAAGCCATCTACCGGTAACCGGTAGTAGTTAGTTCTACAAGTTCAATCCCCGCGTTGTGAGCGTGCCGTCCTAAATCTTTACAGTTACTTCGAAGTTGGTGAGCGACTCAACTCCTAAACCAGCCCTCCGTTCGCCTTCCGACAATGGCACGAAAAGTCTTTCCTATCTTCGGTTCATTATCGTTTTTCGGGTCCCAATCTGTGGTCTTCATTGCTGTACTACTGTCGCTTTCAACCGTCACTATTCGGTCCCTTCAAGCATTGGCACCTGTCGTTCGGTCGATCCGCTTCCGATCGACGCGGATCACAAGAATGCCGTATTCTACAACGGCAACATGTTCCTTGAGCGCCACACCCAATCCCTTGTTGGAATCCTGGTCGTCGCAACCGTTTTCATTGCCACCCTTTGACAAGATTGAAACACATCACTACCAGCCTGCTCTGGAAGTGGGTATGCAAGAACAGCTGCAAGAACTCCAACATATCGTCGACAATACCGAACCACCAACGTTTGATAATGTCTTTGTGGCTTACGACCGTGTGGGAGCGACCTTGTCCAAAGTCGGTGGCGTCTTTTCCAACATGTGCTCCTCCATGAATACACCCGAATTGCAGCAAGTCCAGACGACCATGACACCAATTTTGAGTCGTCATCGATCGTCTACTTACACCATGCCGGGATTGTTTGAAAAGATTGAGCAGGTGCGAAAGGTTATTGATCAAAGTCCTGATAATGAAAATTTGACCACAGAGGACCGCCGTTTGGTGGAACGCATTTACTTGGACTTTACCAGAGCGGGAGCGCATTTTGATACGGAGAAGCAACAAAAGTATGCCGATCTACAAGCCCAACTGGCGTCGCTTTCGACGCAATTCATGCAAAACGGTGAGTTTATGAATCGAAAGCACATCGTAAGTCTATCTATAGGTGTTTGTTTCTGAAAAATGACACGTGATTTGCAATTTTAAACAGTGTTGAAAGACGAGGAAACGTATGAGTTGGTGTTGAAACGAGACGACTTGTCGGGATGTCCCGACTCATTGATCGAGGCCGCCAAAAATGCTGCGGAAGAGCGCAACAAGAGCAACGACGAGTACGTCATTACCCTTTCACGGAGTTTGGTAGAACCCTTCTTGACGTTTTCGGACCGTCGCGACTTGCGACAAACGGCATGGGAAGCCTGGACGTCGCGGGGAGAAATGAGTCCCGACAGGGACAATTTAAAAATTGCTGTGGAAATGCTTCAATTGCGACAACAAGTTGCCAAACTGCACGGCTTTGACAACTTTGCCCAGTATCAATGCGTAGACCGCATGGCTAAAACTCCCGAAAACGTAATCCAGCTGTTGGAAAATGTATGGGAAAAGGCAAAGGTGTCGGCTAACCGAGAACGCGAAGCTCTGGAACAATACGTCAACGAAAACTATGGAAAACTGGAGGGAGGAATCCAGCCCTGGGATTGGAGGTACTATGCCGAGAAAGTACGTATTGCCAAATACAATTTTGACGAGTCGCTTTTGAAACCCTATTTAAGCTTGGACAGTGTCACAGGTGCAGTCATGGCGGTCTCCAACAAGTTGTTTGGGCTAAAATATGTTGAGCGGGACGATGTGGTGAGCTACAATGAAGATGTCAAGACTTACGAAGTCCGTGACGAGCGCAACGACGACAAGCTTGTAGCCGTGTTCATTCACGACAACTATGCCCGACCGTTCAAGTCCGGAGGAGCTTGGATGAGCGAATATCGATCTCAATCCAAGAATTTTCTTGACGAAAATGATCCGTATCAAGGTATTCCTATCGTTTCAAACAACAATAATTTTGCCAAGGGACGCAACACTCTCCTCTCATTTGACGACGCCACCACACTCTTTCATGAAATGGTAAGGAATTTGGAGTTGATATTTTGGCCGTGTCGAATGTCTTTGTCTTTGTTTCTCAACCATCACGTCTCCTCGTCGTCGCGAACAGGGGCATGGTCATCATGGCATGCTTTCCGATTGTACCTACTCACGGTTGTCGTCTACGAATGTTCTTACCGATTTTGTGGAACTTCCCTCTCAGCTAATGGAACACTGGTTCGAAGAACCAGAAGTATTGAAGGAGTATTGTCGTCATTTTGAATCGGGCGAACCAGTGCCCGATGAACTGCTGGAGAAATTGAAGGCTGCTAAGATGTTTAACCAAGGGTTCGAGACGATTGAATATACCGCTTGTGCTCTCTTGGATATGTTGTTGCATCAAGTCGATGATTACGAGGATTTTGATATTTCCAAGTTTGAGAAGGAACAACTGGATCGGCTGGGAATGCCACAAGGGATTGTCATGCGTCATCGACCAGCTCATTTTTTGCATCTCTTTGCTAGTACGATGTATGCTGCTGGATATTATGGTAAGTTTTGAATTTACGACATTTCGGGCCTAGATGACGGTTTGGTCCGTTGATTGACTATCTTCCTCTCACGTATCTATCGCCAGTGTACTTATGGGCAGAGGTTCTCGATGCAGACGCTTATGCTGCTTTCCAAGAGACAAGCACTTTTGATCCAGAGACAGCGAAACGAATCCAACAATACGTCTATTCAGCTGGAAATAAAGAGGCCCCAGACGAGCTGTTTCGAAAGTTTCGTGGCCGCGATCCAGACATCAAATACATGCTGGCAAAGAAGGGGCTGATTCCCGAAGAAGCCCTGGTTTAGATTCAGTCAGGTTCAAATGTTTGTACTACTGTAGAGTGAACACGTCCGGATTCCTCTCCATTCCTTCATCTACTTTCGACTCTTTCGTGCTGGAAGTACATAGTACTCGGAGTAGTAACCAATGAACAAAGTAGTCGGATGAGTCGAAGACGATGTTTGTACTGCGTACGCGCGCCCTCCTAGAGCTACTACATAGCTAGCTAGCTAGCTAGCCAGAGTAGCAAGGATGATCGAATCTTCAGAATCTTCAATCTCTCTTGTGTCGCAACAGTCAGACAGATTCAAGATCATCCGCGTCAAAGATTTTTAGATCGTCCAGGGGTTGTGTTTGGATGGATCGATTGATTGATCTCCTTTTTTTGTAGGTGCTGCTCTAAGCAACAATGAGATTAGTGATGCTAATGCGGATTTAGAGTCGAGGATGCTCATGCAACGATTGCCATCGACTCACTCAAACGGATATTTGTTCTCTGTAAATGTTGATCTCCCATTCCAACAAAATGGACACATCTTCTAACTCCTCAGTGGATTCGAATGGAAGCGATGAGGAGCAGGGTCGCCGCAACCAGTCTTTGAGCACCCAACCCTTGTCGGTTTCGCCGTCAGAAGCTCAATTTATCCGAGGAAAAGTCGGGAGGTCTGGCTCTCGTGTAACCTTTCAATCGATCGAGTCCCAGTCAAACGATAGCAGACATGGATTGAACAACGA
Organism: Nitzschia inconspicua; assembly: GCA_019154785.2. NCBI lineage: Eukaryota > Bacillariophyta > Bacillariophyceae > Bacillariales > Bacillariaceae > Nitzschia > Nitzschia inconspicua. Next base: position 1,782,655 of record JAGRRH010000020.1, read on the forward strand.
AGAAGGCAGCGATGACGGTATTTCAAACGTGATGCAAAATTTCTTGGCCGATTTTATGGGAATTCTGGACGGCGATCGTTCCATTAGCGCTACAAATGGTAGGTCGCAACGAAATGGCGCATTTTCATCAAGTGCTGGCGATAATCCTGGTGAATGCATTTTTGAATCCGATTATGATTTGACAGACGAACGATTGAGGTTTGTTTTTGCCGTTTTCGACCAAGATGAGGATGGTCGAATCGATTACGACAGCCTCCGACGAGGCTTGCAGTTCCATTCGTCATCCGCCGATCTGATTGCCTCTCCGGCAACCCTGGACGACGAAACATTCAATCAGCTGATCTCTTACTTAGATTTAGACAAGTCAGGTGATATTTCGTTCGAAGAATTTTCGGAAGGAGTCCGCCTAACGATTCTCCGGGGCCTCCTCAAGCGCACTGACACCACCAAGGAGCTGTTCATGGCCGAAGTACTAGACTACAACGCTCAACGGCTACAGAGATTTGTCATGAACGAGGATAAGTTTGATTTTGAGCACTCCAGCTCCATCGTTTCCATGTCAGCCAATGAATTTTACTTTCAATATCGACCTAGTTGGGTCCGAGTACGATGGGTCAACATTTATGACGTTCATTCTCGCGTCTTGGAAAAGGTGGGTGTGAAGCATCGACTACATCCTTTAGCAATTGAAGATGCGTTGGATCCAGAGAGTCATCGACCCAAGGCAGATGATTACAGTAGCCATTATTTCTTGATGGTGCCACTTTTTCATTTGGAGCCACTCGATGTGAACAACATGAAGAGCTTTCAAGAAAAGAAGGAGACAATGTATAAATGTTGCTGCAGTCGGATTACGAGATTGTGGCGAGGAAGTACCGAGACCCTTGAAGATCAAGATCTAGCTGCTGAACCAAGGATGGGGAATATTGTCATCAATACAGCCTCGGTGTTTGTTTGCTTACCCTGGGACAACACTGTGATTACCTATATCAAGGAGGGAAACGATATCGTTCAGTCAGGTATTCGTACTTTGTCGAGTCGCCCCTGGAGAAGAGTCCAGGAAGAACTTACCAAATCGTATTCCAAATTGCGGCAATATAGCGGTCAGTATCTTTGCTACAGTCTTTTGGACGAAGCAGTTGACATGATTGGGCCCATTATTTCCAAGGTCACCAAAGAGATTCGAAAAGAGAAGGAGTTGCTGAAATCGACGCAATACAAGGACTTGACGTATATCCATGAACTGGGCTCGCAGTTGCGGCGAATGAGCAGGAAACTCAAACCCTTTGTTCGTTTGTTGCAGCATGTGATTGAAGACGAACAAATTTTACCCGGCCCAACTGGTAAGGATGTTGGATCGAAGAAACTGTCTCATTGGAAACGAAGTGCCCTAACCTCTACTGATTTTTGCAGTATTCCTCAGAGATGTGCTGGACAATCTTGAAAACTACGATGAAGAGTTGAGACATATGATACGAGATTGCGCCAACGTTGATTCGGAAGCTGAGAAATCTCAACAACGTCAAATCGATTCAACTTTGTACACCCTTACTGTTATTTCTGCTGTGTTTGTACCTGCACAATTCTTAACAGGGTATGTGGCGAGCAGTGTTAGGTTGTTGTCGTTGTCGTTGGGAGTTTTCTAACACACGTTTGTAATTCATGCAGTGTCTGGGGAATGAATTTTGAGAATATGTGAGTCTGTTCACGAAACGAACACCAAGCTCGTGGGTTTTCTTCGTTTGCGAGACTGATACTATGATTCCTCCCCCCCTCCACAGGCCTGAGCTCGACGACCAATATGGATATTTGATGTTCTGGATTTTGGCTATTACTCTGATGACGTGTGCTCTAGTGTTTCTGAAATGTGGTAGAATTCGAGTTTGATCACAGTGTTTCTGGTTGTTGATGCATCAACTCCGTAGTAATACAAAGTAAGGAGGCAGCCCAAACTTGATGCAGTTGAAGTAGTAACATTTATTTAATTTGAAATTCGATGATATATTTTCACGGATTAGGTTCGCATAGCTACACTTCAGAGTATGCGTCCTTTCCACTTCCACACCAATTTTAATGGGATGGCTTATTCTTGCCGGATTTGTTGCTCTCAGCGTTGTCTGAGCGTTTTTTCTTCTCTTTCGTTACGGATTTTTTATCTTTTTTTCTTGGTTCTTCTTTTCCTTCAATAGTACCACGATCGTGACATTTGACATCAATCTTTTTGCAGCTTGCATCTCTCTTTGAGCTGATATTTGATAGTTTGTCAATGCTTTTCTTCTTGGTGACTTTTTTCGGGCTCTTTTCATCCGTACCTGGAAGGGCCTTGCCATTCTTTTTCTTCTTTCCTTTTATGACGGGTGTTGTGGGATCAATTCCTCCACTGGTACTGCCCAATTCCGTAGTGGACTTTGACTTTTTCGTTGACTTCTTCCGTTTGGGTGCGTCATTCGGAGTCAATGAGGATGCACGTTTCTTGATTTTTTTAGAGACGGTACGTTGTGGCGGCGAAAAATTATCATCGGATAAAGTTTGGCTTTCTGTGGATATGTGGTTAGAAGAAAGAGACGAGTCGCTTACTCGACGGGGGATTGATGATTTCTCGGGAGAGTTCGGATCGTCAATGTTGGATCCTGTACTCTTTGGATCATCTTCCGATGTCTCCATGTTAAAAGCGGAGGAACTTTTTGTGGACTTGGAGTTTCTTCTGGGACTTGGATTCCCTTGAAAACTCGTGGTACTCGAACTCTTTCTCCTCCGGACAGAGTCACTCCCCAGTTCGCTACTCGTATTGAACGATTCGTTCGACTTCTTGGATGGCATGTCTTCCTCTACGTCAGGAACGTCAACTTTCACAGTATCATTTTGCCACCACTTGTCTTCATCTGTCAACTCCATTTGCTGTAATTTCTTTTTCTCTTCTTCCTGCTGTCTTCGTAATTTTTTGAAGTAAGCGGGATCCCTTTGCTGCAAGGACTTGCTGACCAACTCTCCCATGGTAGGCTTATTGCTGACAACGACAGAGTTTTCCACATCTCTACCACAACACGAAAAGAGTCCAGGACTACTTTTTTTAGGACTGGCTGTTTCATCACTTTCCGGATGGGTATTGTCGCTTCGTGTAACGTCTAGAGATTGTTTTTGACTTTCGGGCAGTGTTGGTTTCGATTCATCGTCACCCTTGAGCTTCGTGAGCGTTTCGGACGTTGTTTTCATCACTTCGTTGTAGTACTCCTCTTCTGCGATTTGGTGGGTCGATATTGCATTGTCACTGTCAAAATTCTCTTGGTTATCATTGGTCTGACTGCTTCCGTGATCCAACTTTCTTTGCTTTTCCTTTTCTCTCCGCTTTATTTCAGCTTCCAAGGCTTCGTCTAGCATTTGGTCCAACTTTCGGTCTCGTTCGGCATATTTTTGATCAAGTTCCTTTTTGGTTTCTTCCAAGAGCATGAAGAACATTTGTTCATCATCTACGGCACCCTCAGCCAATGCGACCTTGTATAATATAAAGGCCTCCTCCAAGGCTTCCTCTTGTCGTTGATTGTGTCGAAATTGTTTTTGTTGGGCCAAATCCAAAATATAAGATGCATCGGACATGGAGACGACACTGATGGCAGACCTTGTCTCCCACTCGGCATCGACGACGATGATTTGTTTGATGCCCTTATCGTCCAAGTCGGCATAGAACTTGGCTTGTTGCTCCGGATCTTCTATAATCTCTTCGTCTTTGCCATCATTTTGCTGTTGTTGTACATTCCTGCTACTAGGTGGTCTACTGCCGCCTCGTCCACTCCATCCGCCACCACTGACGGCGGACAATCCGGCGGTGATCACACCAAAGGTAGACCGTGCGTCGGTGAAGCCCCATCCGAACTCGCTGGGACGAAAACGGCCGCTACGGGTAGTCCAATTTTTCGGCAATGTCAAGGTGGGTTTGCTGGGTGCCCGCATCATGTGCCCGCCGGTCATCCACGGCGTCACAGTAGTGATGCGTTGGGGGGAAGAAGGGGACTGTTGACTGGTGTTGCCAGACGAGTCGCGAAGGTAGCTTCGATGGGAAAGAGATCGATTGGGACTGACACCACTACTTTTTTGATTGTCCGATGTAGATATTATAGGAAGTTTCTTTCCATCTTCCATGGCCCTTTGGGAAGGAGTCTTGGTATTGCCATTTTCTTTTCCTACGGATGCTGTCTTGGTCTGCTGCTGCTGCTGAATTTTCTTCTTCTTATTATTGCCTCCCGATGTGACTTTGCGCGGCGCCATTGTATTATTCTTATTTCGTTTCTTCCCCAGAAGGTATGCTGTTAGAGTCACAAAGGACTGCACTGGATGGGACTGGATGGAATTGTACGTAGTGGTGGGAGAAAGAAAAAGGAAAACGGAGTAGAAAAAAGAAAGTGCTCCTGACTCTTGAGTCTTGAGTAGGACGTCCTATGTACCGTAGTACGGTACCTCTAGACTACCCGTACGAGAATTCACAGTCAACAAATTGGTCGGTGGTCATTACTCCATTATTATTTTTCATTGTGTCCTATTTAACAGTAAAACAGTTACCAGCAAGAAGTCTTTTATACTCACACCAGTCACGGAATATCTCAATGGCGGGACTGGGCTATTTGTTCCTCTTTTTTCGTGCCACTTCGCGCACTTCCAGTACATAAAACGGTGGTACTACAACCACCGGTAGTACTGTCGGTCGTTCCTAGGTACCGGGGTAGTATTCATAGTTGTATCATGGGCGAGCGAGCGAGCGACACTTTCGATATTCGCGGCCAACGCTCGCTATGATCCAAGACAGACACGATCACCAATCAAACACAATGAACACAACCCTGTCAGTTCCAAGGTGAACCGACAATCATAATACTACCATCTTATTTTGACGATAAGGGACATAAAATCGATCCAACACTACGCGGCAGCTGTAGATTATCTACGCCCAATCGCCTTAAGAGACGTGTACTGTCCATCGGAGATCGTCGTGTGGAACGGGTGGTACAGTACGGAACATTTTTTCAGTGACGCCTCTCCCATGTCGTTGCATTTGTATTTCAAAATTCCAAACCGACAAATACAACGATAATATTATCATTATTATTATTATTCTGGATTTGCTGCTCGCCATGACAGCTTCTCTCATGTCAAGAAGTAGCAATATCCAGTTTTGGATCGCTACCATGCTATTTGTGGCCGTCTTGTGTGCTCTAAATGTTTTCACTTCCTCTAGATCCCTCGACACCTTGTTGTTGTGGAGGCACAATGCATCTCTACCGGTAGAGGAAGTCGAGGTTATACAAACACGCCAGCGGAAAGAGCCAAAATCTTCTGCCACAAAGCCTGGTATTGCTGGTAATCCGCCTTCCAACCAGAACGTTTACCGCCAGGATCCTTCCAGATTCAAAAACAACATGAACAAGGGTGAACTCGACTTTTCGGATCCTATCTTTCGACGGTTCGGTTGGGACAATGATCCCATCGTCATTGAATCACACAAGTTACTATTCTTCACCATACCCAAAAATAGTTGTACCGAGTGGAAACGTCTCTTTCGACGCATGCTGAATTATTCCGATTGGGATACCAAAGATCCGCACAACCCCGATTCCAACGGTCTGCGATATTTGGGCCGGTACAAGCAGAGTCAACAATACGAGTTCATGACGTCCCCGAACTGGACTCGGGCCGTGTTTGTCCGTGACCCCCTGCAGCGACTCTTGTCGGCCTTTTTGGACAAGGCCTACAGCGAGGAATGGTACATTCGACGCCATTGCTGTGGAAATGCCCAAGTCAAGGCCAGAAACGTGAACAACTCCATTTTTCAACGACAGTGTCAAGTTTTGGGACAATCAAAGAAACTTCCCACCCCAAAAACGTTTCCATTTGCGAATTTTGTCAACGGTTTCATGATGCAATGCAGTGACCCGCACTGGAATCCCCAAGCCATACGGATACGGCCACGCAACTGGAAACGTATTACCTTTGTGGGATACTTTGATACATTGCAACAAGACGCCCGGCGTCTCTTGGAGACGATCGGGGCGTGGAATGACTATGGTGCCACGGGATGGGGTCCAAATGGCACCCTCGGGTTCCTTGAAAGGAACGGTGCCAGTCACTCGACGGAAGCCAAGAGCCATCAAGAGGATTTTTATACGCCGGAACTATTGGAAAAGGTATATCGGTATCTCAAGCCAGATTATGACCTTGAACTCTTTCATTTTACCAGACCAAATGTCACCGGAGTCGTTTCATCTTGAAAGAGATGAAGAAAGATCCAAAAACAGACTCAGTAGTTTACTCGCGATGAATTCTGCGCTGTACAATGTCGTCTGGGTGGAGCGCCAATGGATTCCTAATGGGGTCTCCACCAGCTTTTGACGAGATCGTTTGGGTATGGAATGGTATCGTCCATGTAATCCTGGTCGAAACATCGATAGGCCTCGCCCAAGGGATTGACGGGCTGAAAAGTTTCCATCACCCGGTGCAACCTGATAGTTTGTTGGAGGATCTCGTTTCGTTCCTATTTGGCATCTGCCACCATGCGATTTGCACGGTTGAGAACACTAGTGTGGCTCGAGACAAGAAGGTCGCCATCTGCGGTAAAGGAGGGGAGGAAACTGATCCTGCTGCACATGGTAGATGTCCACGCGGAAACGACAGCGAGCGTCCCGAATGTCACTTTGTTGCATATGGATATCCCACGGGTGTGTACACTCTGATCGAAGAGACGAGGAATCTATGATCATGTCTTCGACGGATATGCGCAAATAAGTACCATTCGAGTGATTTGCAAAGCTAGATCAGAAATCAGAGCAATGAAATTCGATAACTTGTTTGATTGGAGGATCATAGGATCATAGGGAAATAGTTTTAACTCATCATCATCATCATCAACAACAACAACAACAATGAATAATACTTGACAGCTGGTAAGCAAGAGCAAATTAGTGGTAGAAAATGTTGCTTTTGTTTTTATTACCCCTTGGAAAGACGATGCCAGATTTTAGATACTCCACACGATTAAGACTGGACTCTCAGTTTCACTACCCAGTACCGGTAGATACCAGTACCTCTTGACTAAAACATGTACGATCGTACTGGTGGCTATCAGTACGACGTATGATAACGGAACGGTACGGACCGTAGCTATCTACCGTAGTAGGTACTGTACCGGTACGGTAGTTGAATGTCGTACCAGGTACTCGTACTACGGTACACTGTACAGTAGTCGTGCTCACATTTGATTCCTTCGCACTGTCAAGACAAAAAATATTAGATCGAAAGAGTTTTGTTGCTACGGTGATGATGACTATTTTAGCTAGCACCTCTTGAACTTTGATATTACACACTATTGTTGGATAATTTCAACAATACATTTCCAAACAGAAGAGTCAAGCTGTCGTCCCTTGCCAACAAACTACTGCTGCTGTTTACCATGCCCAAATCTGCTGCGACCCGTCAAAACACGGCCCTCAATTCGCACGAGACTTCCGCTACGGCGACAGTTCGGGCGATGATCATCCAACGTCAAAGCAGGAACGGTAGATCCACTGCCAGACGTTCTTCCTCGTCACCCATGGATCTGGTCGCTCAAGAAATTGAGACGGTAATATTTGGAGAAAGCGACGACGAGATTGACAACGATGAGTTTGAAGAGGATTCGTCCTCAGAAATGGAGGAAGCAGAAGTCGGTCTATACCGTACCCGGTCCACCGGATGTGACAGAGATGGACTGAACTTTGGATCAAGGAGGAGGAGAAACCGAAGTGATCCCGCGAGCTATGCATTTTTTGACGGCGAGGAAGTCAACACCTATGGTCTCTTTGATGATCCTCATCAACGGAGGCACCGTAGATTCTCGAAACGAGTGGCTCGATCGTCTTCTTCTGGTTCCATCATTTACGCACAGAAATACAAATCTCCAGCGACGTTGTTCATGCCCATTCTCATCTTTCTTGGGGCTACCTTTGCTGCGCTACTCGTGATACGACTTCTAACGGGACTCTTGACGGCAGCTGTCGGAATGGTGATTATTTTCCTTTTCGCGATCCGTTTAGTGCAAGAGTTCTTGACGCGACCGATTCGTTTCATCCGTAATCTGCATGGTTCTCCCGTTATTTGCTTCGCGGCTGTGGGAGCGATAGTGGGAACCATTCATGCGCTGTGGGTGCAGCAGCTGTTCCCGTTGTCGCGCCTTCTGGTAAATGCAAGCGTTTCGCAATTGCCGGAAAGGCTTCGGCTCGGCCTTCCGGGTTGGTTTGGTGTGCAGGACAATGCTACTTCTGCCAACGACCATGATGTTATCAATGTAAATCTTGTCGTGCTATGGGGACTCCTTCGAGGTTTGGGATATGGAATTGAGATTGGCTCTTTATGGCTTATATTACTCGGGAGATCTTCCAAATCGACTGCACTTGGCCAAAACATTTATACAAAGATATGGAGGCCTCTGAAGCGGCACTACCGGAATTCGGCAAAGATACGGGAATCAGAAAAGATCCCCGCCATAACTTCGCCAGGCCACAGGGCAAACACCGTTGCCTATAGATTTGAGGATGACCAAGTAGAAAATCGTAATCGCTGCGCTATTTGTCTTGAAAACTTCGACAATACTATTGAAACTTGTCTTGGGAAAGGGAGCAGAGACGATGATTTTCCACCTCCAGATCAGTATCAGCTCTTGCCATGTAATCACTATTTCCACAGAGAATGTGCTAGAAACTGGTTGACCATTCAACAAAGTTGTCCAATCTGTCGAATTAAAGTGGAGGGAATGAGAGGATGTGGCACTGCCAAAAAAGCAATCGCAAGGGATACATCATAAAATATGTCTGAAGGCTTTGACAGAAAAGTTGTCGGAGGAAAGAGTTTCTAAACTTATGAGTCATCTGAATCGTCATCATCCCATCTTTCTTTGTCATAGCCAAGAACCTGCGCGGCTCGTTTCTCCTCAATTGTCAATGCATTCCAGCTCTTATCACAAGTTGGGGGTTCCTTGTCTTCATCCCAGAGCTCTTTTGTATATCCAAGTACAATAGCAGCAGCTTGGACCTTCTCTGGTAGCTTGCGCCAACTTGCATCTTCGTCGTATTCAATCGGCTCAATCTTAGATTCTTCACAGCGTTTCGAGTTGTCTTTTCCTCGATTGATGCCATGTGCATGAGCCGTATCTTTAGAACCTTTAGATTTTTCCTTTTCAAAACTTTTTGAGGTAGGAATGGCTATACCGCCATGTGATGTAGATTTTCCTTCATCAAAAGACTCTTGTGCATCTTCAAAACATTCATCTTGGCTGTCACTGTCGCTGTCACCCGTTTCATTATCCCAATTTAACTGATCATACCCTGAAGAGACAAAAATGAAGAGAACAGTGGTGAGAAGCAAAGCAATTGAAGACTTTTCCCTTAGGACTACAAAACACTTACCAAGCACCCTTGCAGCTTCTTTCTGTTTTGACGTAAGCTCTCGCCACTCTTTCTCCTCCAAAGGGGATTCGCCATCATTGTCCCAGATGTTCTGCGAGTATTTTAGATACTTGGCCGCATCCCTGACTTCAGATGGCAGTTGTGCCCAGTTGAGATGATCATATGAAGGTAAAGCATCAGATCCTTTGTCCCAAAGTCTTCGATTGTATCCAAGTATTTTTGCAGCATTCTTCTGCTCACTAGTTAACTCGCTCCATTTCTTATCTTCCAATGGACAATCTTGGTCATTATTCCACATGCTTTCAGTGTAACCCATTGTTTGGGCCGCCTTCTTCACGTTCAGGGGGAGATCATTCCAATTCACGTCATCATAGCCATCACCACCTGTGTCTGAGCCTGTGCTACTATCCATGTCCCACTTCTTGCGATTGAATCCAAGTATCGCAGCAGCTTTCTTTTCTTCTTCTGTCAGCATGTCCCAATCTTTCTCTGACGTGTTTGGTTCTTGATCATTGTTCCAAAGTCTGAAAGTATAAAATCAAAGTTATAAGTGTCCAAGGTCCCTTCAATAAAACAAGGACTCTTTTCAATCTGTTTCAACAGCACTTACTCTTCTGTATATCCCAGAGTTGCTGCTGCTTCTTGAATGTTGCTTGGGAGATCATCCCAATCAAACTCGTCATACAAAACTCCTTCTGCAACATTGCGAGCAACAACTACAGCAGACAAGGCCTCCCAATCTGATGTGAAAAGGGTGTACAGGTACACATTTGCACCAATTGTGTATGCAATTGTTAGGGAGGCCACCATACTTTCAAGATTGAAGTTGAAACCAAAAACAAAAGCAGCGCTCAATGGTACCCCAATGAACCAACTGACAACAAATTCAATGACTGTTGCTAGGCGGACTCGACCTTGAGCACCCAGTACAGCCCATGCCTCCATCCCAGCAACCATCAAGATTTGAGCAAATCCAATCAAGGGGATAAGCTCAAAAAGCATTTTTTGAAGGGTGGGATCAGGCGTCAATAAGGCAGGTAAATACTCTGCAATGATAAAAATCAGACCGCTCTCATAAACAGCAACAGCAAGACCAATGTATATGCTCTTTTCTCCAACCAGTTTGGCAATACCAGGTTGGCCTGCTCCCATTCTGAAACCAACTCTTACTTCTGCCGCATCTCCCAGGGCATCTAGAATACAATATAACTGTAAGTGATTATACGTTGAGGCAGCAGTAGAAATGAAAGCAAAGACTGTGTGGCATACCTGTGACAGTTTCAAACACACTCCATACATAGCCAATCATACCCCAGGCAGCAACTTCTGCTGGGCCCATGTGTCTGCCAGACACACAACAGAAATATGAGTCAGTGGAAGCTCAAATGGAGAGTCAGTGTCTGCACAAGTATTTCTGCACAACATACCTTGCAAACAATGTCATGACTTCCCACTGAAATAATGAGAAAATGAAAAGAACCAACTCCTTGTGAGAAAAAGGGGAATGGCATGACAAACAGTGTCAGAACCTTACCTCTCCATACGTCATCAGCCAGGCCAAACCCAGGGGAATGCCTGTAATAACAACAGTGTGCACAGCCCTGCGATCTCTGAGGCCATTTGTTCTTATGATCCCTTCCCAGTATCGTTCTAGCCAGCCCTTGTGAATGATGAACACAAAGTTAACAATCATGGCAATACATCCAACTGCTACCTGCACAAGTCCAACAACAACAAGGTCTTTGACACCCATGATAGCAATTACAGCAATAGCAACACTCTCTGCTAGTGCTGAAACAATTGTGAACATAGTAGCATAACGCTCATGGTCCAGTGTATTCAAGAATTCATTCAGGCAATCATCAAGTCCCTCCACAAATAAGTAGAACAAGACTGTGTAGGCATAATCCTGGCCAATGGCAGCAGTGGCCTCATCAAAGCCAAACCACAGCACCACATCTTCAGTAAAAAGACCCCATATGATGACACCAGGTATAGTCATGATTGTGTAGAAAATGATTCCAAGCTGCAGATATCTTCCAACCAGCAAATCATTACCAGCACCATCTGCATGCGGCACCAAGACACCAATACCTTTGGATAGACAAGAAAGCAAAATTGAGACACTGTTGGAAAATTGGGATAGACCATGCTACTTGAATTCAAAATTCTCCACATTCTGCTTACACTCAGCAAATCCTGTGGTCAACGTGGTAGTAACTTCTACCATGACTGAAACCACAACAAAGGCATTGGCTTCCCTGACACCAATGAAATGCCCTATGATGGCAATGTTCACAATGTCAAGTAGCTCTTCAAATAAGCCTTGCACACTAAATGGAATGGCTAGAGCAATGAATTTCTTCATTTCTTTGTCCCAGTCAGCAATCTGCAGCATTCTTGTCCAGGTCCAACCACTACTGCCATCGTTCCTAAGCAAAGTGTCGTCAGGAAGGCCATCTTTCTTGATGGTCACCAGTGCCCCAACGTCCTTAGCATCTACGGCATCATGGACACTGATCTCGTCAACATCTAGCTTGGACAAGATGGACGGGGTGACATCGGACCGATTATCTTGATGAGCATCATCTTTGTATTGCTTGATGGCTTCGTAGTGCTGAAAAGCTAGTTCGGCTGTGGCACATTCAGCAGCATCTCGCACCGCATGGGTTCGTTGATCATGGTTGTGGTTGTGAGAGGATGATGAATGATGATGATGACGACGGCCATCATCGCCATGTCCTTGGATGGGCGATCGGACACGCCTTTTCCGATGCTTTTGGGGCAGCCGTGATCGCTTCGGCCGGGCATGCAATAGAATTGCGGCTGCTTCCGACAGCATCGTTGACGATTGCACACTCGATGACACCACGGAAGATGAGCAGGGAGAATGGTTGTCGGATTTGTTGGGGGTGGTCCGATTTGCTTCGTGATCTACTAGTGTGATTCCCCCTTCCTCATGGACTGAGGCTTCATGGAGTTTTCGTCGCACAGCCCACCAGTTTCCGGCACGAAGCCATAGTGGCAGACTCATGTTGATGAGAATGCAAATAGCAATAATAGTAGCGGTGAACTCCCATCCTGGGTCGACAGCGGTCGGTTCATAGTAGGTGAAGTCTTCGTCTTCGATTCCACCGGCCATGATTGACGTGATGTTTGTTGTTGCAGCTAAAAGTTCTCGAGCTCCGAATTCGGTCCTCCTTTGTTGAAAGAGTCTGTAAAGAGTGGATCGGATGAAAAGCAAATGCTGAAGAGCCTGATTTCCACGTTCGTTGAGAGGATGGTGAAATATGTTCAACAAACGAGTTTCAAAACTACAAACTGGGAACGCGAGTTCTCCCATGCGTTTTCTTGTCACTTCTTGGCAAAGGAAACAAAGTATTACCCTGGCTCTCTACCTAGTAGTAGACGTATGTGGATTGGCTCGTGCCAAGTAGCATGTTGGATCGTTTGCAGCGTTCCAAGGGGACAAAAGAATGGATCGATCCATAATCGTTAAAAGATTGCACGTGCTGGAGCTCGCGCGTGATGCTATTTCTCGATTCACAATTTTGTTGAATTCATACTGCGTCCTGACGTTACGTCAAAATCCGTCGAATCGATCACATCAACAATGTATTATTTTTTCATCTTTTCTGTGTACCGAGTGTGCCGCCATCGCATTTTTTCATTACACGTCGTATGTCTTCTTGCAGAAAGACACTGAAGATACATTGGTATGTACGAGTACCGCATCTGAACGTAAAGTGCGTATTACACTTACTGTTAGCTACAAACCACGTATGATACTTCACAGTCAACAATACAATAAAGGGGGTATTCATACATGGTTTACGATTCACTACTCGAACCTACCGGACCCCAAAGCCAACATTCTCCTTTGCCTCTTTACTCTTTACACGACATGGTGATTTCCTTACAGAACGATATCATCGACTTCGTCCAAATAGTAGCCTCTCAGCACAATAGCTGTCGTCTTTAGATCTTCGTCATCGATAATTGATGTCACAGTCGGAAATGGAGACTCAATCAGGAAGTCCGAGATAGCTGGAGCGCTCGACAGGGTTGGAACATCTGTCTCTGCGGCAGAGGGTGTCGTCGTCGTTGAGGTTATTGAAGTTGGAGATACAGTTGGCATTTCTGTTTCCTCGATTGACACAGTTGTCGGTGCATTGGACGTGGTGGAAGAACCGTTGAAAGAAAAGTGCCAAAGATCCTCTGACGATGTTGGGGCTACTGACGGGATTGGTCTTGCGGTAGAAGTGATCGTAGGTGCGGGAGAGGAGAAAATTGGCTCGCCACAAGCAAGGCCTCCAGAATCGTTTTCCTGTTGTGAAAAATCAGATGTTCATGTCGCGGCGAGACATTTAAAAACTGTCTCGAAGAGACAACAAAGGGTGGCATTGTTCACCGCACGCTGAAAAATGGAACCATCCACTCGGCTACCATCAAGAAGCGAAGTAGCCAAGACTTCGATTTCCACACAAAGGTCATTTTCTGCAAGAAAAGTGAAATTTTCACATTCTTCCGAGATAGGAATTACTCAGTGACATGAAGCTTTGAAATATGTCGAACTCGGTCTAGCAAAGAACTTACCGTACTCAGTCGATTCTTCGAGTCCAAAGATAACCTGAAGCTGCGACAATGTGCGAAGGAACCTCTCCCGAGTATCCAGAGACGAAAGGATACCTACGTAAATCTTCTGCATCATAGTATTGTAAAGAGATATCAAGACAGCAGAGAACATTGATTTGGGATCGGTTAACACCCTGTCATTTGATACAACAAGAGAATGCGTCGAACTGGTAGATGACTCACAGTCAAATTAACAGAATTTGACCCAGCCGAAAGACTTGATTGGTATCTAAAAATTGATCCGTCATCTCCGCTTCCTAGAGGATCCAAGACGAACAGAAGAAGCAACCCAAACGAAAGGCAACAGAATAGAGTGACAAAATCAACCTCTTTCTAGTGTCCGGCTCTCCCCTTTTCGACACCTCAATTTCTTTTCTGGAAAGCTCCATAGCCCTATCGTCTAGATTGGCCCTTTCTTCATCATGTTCGTCGTCGAACTCCTATATAATTGCGAAGCTCTCGGTATCGCCAGTCTCGTCTTCATCCTGCAGCGAGGTTTCGACAGTGTTTTCCTCTTTCTCTTTTGCGTCTGCCTCGTTGGTGATGATTCTTTCTGCGCTTCTCGTTTCTGTGCTTACCATTTCTTCCTCTCTTTCTTCTTGGTTAATAGCTGTCGCATCTTCAACTTCTATTTCTGATTCCAAACTTTCAGCTTCTGCTTGCTCTTTAAAATTTTTACCTTCTTTGTGATCGACGTCTTCCTGAGCAGATTCATTCAAAACCTCTGTGGTATCTCTTTCTCTGTCGTCCTTCGTCTTTTGAGCTTCAAGCAACATTGCAGCTGAAGGTGATTTGCTCCTTGAATTCGTCTTCCTTTTCCTTTTTTACTTGCTCCAAAATCCCGAAACATAGATCTTCAGATTCTGGCTGACCTTCAGTGATACTTTTATTGTGCCGCTCAAGCGCCTCCTCCAGTACTTCCTCTTGTTGCAAGTCCTCGTTATCCTTCCGATTCCTTTCATGTTGCTCGTCACCGCCAATCGAAAAAAATACACCAGCTCCGTCATCATCACTGCCACTGTCATTTTCCTCTTTTGTGATTCATCAACAACCAAGAATGAAGCACGAGAGTGATCGACTTCATCCTTTCCAGCTTCCATCCCCCGCCAGTCCCAAAGAACAAGGCAGCTGCGTCGGGAACGCTGTTGTTCCGCTCTAGTGATGCATTCCCTGCAATGCCGTGACAGATGACATCTACGTCTTCATCACTTCCCCCGCTAATGTTATTGGATTATCCCTACTGCCAAAAAATAATGCTGCTGCATCGTCCTCATCGTTGATGCTAGTCAATTCCAGCCTTTCTCCCATCCTAACTGACCCAGCGGCAGCATCATCATCGCTATAGCCAACAATCTTCTCATCATTGTCGCTTTTCTCCCCCCAGTGTCCTTTCCCCCCGACGAATCTTCTTTTGCGTCGCTTTGTGATGCCAGATTGGTTTCTAAGATTCGCTCCTTGACCTTGTCGGCCTGATTCATTTTGGCACGGTAGCTCTTGGTTTTTTGGCCTTAACTGTCGCACCCAATATTTTCATGATGTTTTTGGACACCCGATCCTCGACTTCCGCCGCCACTGTTGGAATAATAGTCTCGACGGGTGCTGTCTCTTTTACCTCCTCCTCTCCCGATTTTCCCAAAATATCATCCGAGGTCTTACTAGTCTCGACAACTTCCTCTTTGACATCATTAAAGTCGTTTTTGTTTGTTTTCCCCAGGGTGACAGTCGAATCCGACGGCGTGAGGGTGTTGGATTCTATCGAAGGTTGCGACAGTCGGTCTTTTGCTCTCTCTTCCGATTTGGTTCCTGTTGTTGGAGGTTGTTGTGGATGATAACATTGCTCTGTTTGCTGGTTTTGCTGCGTGTCAATTTTTGGCGGATTGAAAGGTGGCCGTACGGTCTTGATTCTGTCTCCCCACAGCGGTTTGGGATCTACAGGGAAGGAGGAAGATGTAGGCGGTTGTTTGGGTGGGTCTGAAGATGAGGGTTGTTGAAGAGCACCGCGAGGCTTTCGTATAAGAGTGGGGCCCCAGACACTTTTTGGTTCAGAGTTCACTTCATGTTGTTGTCCTTGCTTCGTTTAATTAGAATTCTTTCAAGCTACGGAGATTGACTCTGTAGAAGCCCTTGGTGGTTTCTCATTGTGAATGGCTTCTTTTTCGATGGCAAAGAGGCTTCTGTTGTAGTTGTTTGTACATCGCCTTTTGGAGACTTGGAGTGATGCTGCAGTTGGTGTTGTCGAGATGGCGGCAGGCCTATTCCAGGATTTCCGCATCGGTCGTTTTTGAGAACTTTGGGGGTCATACTTCTTCACCAAGCTGTCGACTATCGAAGATACACTCGGAGTGCCATTCTCCGAAGCGGACGTTTATATGGTGTCTTCGATACCCTTCGTTGTCGATGAATTCACATCTGACGCTTCAACGGGATTTTTCAACCTCTTTGACTGTTGTAGGGATACGACATTCTGCCGCCTTTCTTTCACTATGAAATGTAGATTATGCAGGGATCAGGTATTTCCCCCCTCTGGTACAGGATCATTGCATCGAAAGGTCTCTCTTCATGGATATCTTTACTAGCTGTAAATAGTAGCACTGTCGCGATGATGATGATGTATTTTTTCTGATGCTCGAGTAGCTATGATACGGTACTGGAAGATCCGGTGAAAAAGACCACGATTGTTCCAGACCGTTGAAAAATGAGATGAATGACTCGCGCTACAATGTAAACAAGACTCATAGGGTTAGAGCTAACACTTCTCGATTAGGGGTTATTGAGTTTTAGTCGAATTTTAGTCGAAAAAGGTCTACGACTCGTAGACCTTTTTGCCTTTTTGAAATTCGGGGGGTCGCGTTTTCATTTTGGGGACTGTTGATCCTACAAAGGATTTCTCTCATAAACACTACCGTAGGATGTAGCTACTACTACGTAGTACTACGTATTGAACGGTAAGAAGGACCACTACTCGCACAAATTACCGTACGAAACTACAGTACTTTGGTAGTTGTACTTGTTTATTTTTGTTTGATCATCAAACTTGTACCCTTCGTGCAAAACAATACAAGAGAATGACAAGTCGAAACGGCAGCAGTAGTGAGAAGTAGAGTCTCGGCGAAAAAGCAAAGCTAAGGCTTTTGTGAAGGAGCTTTTGGAGAATGATGAAATGTACATGGATATGCCTGAAGCCCAGTTGTATCGATTGTATCCACAACATTTTGGTCAATACTCTCAAATCGATTTATTTGCAATGTCAAGAGCTTAAAGAAGACTATCAGAGAAGATCGGGAGGCGAACGCTCTTCAGGAGGCAGCCCTATTGCACGACCGTGCTTTGTTTCCAAAAAAAAACAACATTTTGGGGCTACGATCGATGGGAAGGATCCGCCCTGCAAGATATCGACGAGAGAGTTGATATTCATTCATTTTTCATCTCACTGTACTATTTGAAATCATATCAAACAGAAACAGTCATGTCCGGGTGGTTGAAACTACAAGAGAAAACAATCCGAGAGAGAGTTTGGAAGACATTGAAAAACATGCATCGCTTGAAAAGCAAGAAGGTTGTCTTTGGCGAGTTCAAGAACGATCCGATATTTGTCATTTCTGTTGACGGCGTTCATTGCAAGACTTACGAGGCACGGAAAAACCCAACTGCCAAAGTATAATCTCACAAGTCGCATGGACCTGCGGTAGCTTATGAGCTTGGTTTGAAAACAGGCTTGTTTGGATAAATGGGCCCTTCGACGCAAGTGTCCATGACATCACAATGTTTCGAAATCCGGACGATCCTGAAAACAGTCTGAAGGCGAAAATCCCAGAAGGTAAGAAAGCAATCGCTGACAAAGGGTATCTGGGAGAACAGCATACCAAGATTGCACCACCAAGCCAGTACGATAGCCGCGAACTTGCTGAATTCAAGAACAGAGCTCGTGCACGCCACGAGAACTTCAATGCTCGCAAAAAATCTTTCAACTTTCTATCAAACACATTCCGAATTACGAAGAACAAAAAGGAAAAGCACAAAATAGTATTTGAAGTCGTATGCATACTATGTCAGTATGATATGGAAAACGGGCATCCATTGTGGGATGTGTAACAGTTCCTCTAGCTAGTAGTCGTAAAAGTGTAAGATTGCGTAAAAGTACTACTGTACTAATAGTGTAAACAAAAGAAACACTTACGTAGAACTTCTTACCGTAGTAGTAGGAGCACTGTTCAGTACCGTACTTTACAGTTAGTTTACACAAGTGAATGAGTACGAAAGGGGTTATTTTCTCTTTCGGGGATCCCTTTTTATTTTAGTCGAATTTTAGTCGAAAAAGGTCTACGAGTCGTAGACCTTTTTGGAAAAAGGTCTACGATTTTTGGAAAAAGGTCTACGAGTCGTAGACCTTTTTGAAAAAGGTCTACGATTTTTTGAAAAAGGTCTACGACTCGTAGACCTTTTGCAACCCTAATGGAGTTGAAGCGAACCGTCACCAGTCAGTCTTGTTAGGGTGGTCGTGCGAGCCATCCATCTCATTTATTAAACGGATCGGAAGCATCGTGGTCTTTTTCACCGGATCTTCCTGCTCGTATCATAGCGTTCTGTATTCTGACTCTGCCTCCAACCCTCGTATCATACCATTTTTGTGTCACGCCATACGCCATCCGTAGAAACTAGAAAACACAAATGAATGAATTCACACATAATAATATATTGAATATTATCAGAGCCTCCTACCATGCATCTCCCTACATATTCTAATGAAGCAATTTTTATTCTTACGTAACTGTCCCCAAGCGACCCACAAAATGACAAGCCCGCGCGCAAATGGCCGAACATGTTACAGATCCAGCCGCGACTTGCAACTCTAGCTAGAAACGATCAAACATGTTACGTGGCACGAGCCAACCCCCAAGTTTTGTTTCAGGGTCCATCAAATGGAAACTACGAGTTCAAGGAAATTGGAGTCCGTCGTATTCGCATGATACAACTCGCTGTCATCACACTTCGAAGTTCTCTTAAAATTTTAATATTAGCGTGCTCCTTTTGCACATCGTCCACCATCACTTCACGAACGTGGAAAGGAGCTTTGGCTTCTCTTTGGTGATCCATTACTGCTTTACGCTTTAGAAAAGCTTTCAATAAATAAGGTCGAAGGCAAGAGCTCGAAACAAAGCATCACGTCAAACATGGCCGGTGGAATCGAAGACGAAGACTTCTCCAATTATGAACCGACAGCTGTCGACCCAGGATGGTGGTTCACTGCTACTATTATTGTTGTTTGCGTTCTCATCAACCTGAGTCTCCCATTGTGGCTTCGTGCCGGAGACTGGTGGGCTGTGCGACGAAAACTCCAAGAAGCTGCAGTCCAAGAGGAGGTGGAAATCACATTTGATGACGATCACGAAGCAAATAGGAAGAAATCCACCACCCCCAGCAAATCCGACAACCACCGGCATACCACACCGGAGCCAGCAAGATCGTCTGTCAGTGATCGAGCATCGTCTGTGCATTCTAAGAACTTGGTCGGTCGCTACTATCATTCTCCCGGCCCATCCTCTGTGGTGTCGTCGAGTGTGCAATCGTCGACGGTGCTGTCGGAAGCAGCCTCAATTCTATTGGATGCCCGGCCGAAACGATCACGGCTGCCCCAAAAGCATCGGAAAAGGCGTGTCCGATCACCCACCCACGGACATGGCGATGACGGCCATCCTCACCATCATCCATCATCCTCTCACAATCACAACCATGATCAACGAATCCATGCGTTGAGGGACGCCGCCGAATGTGCAACGGCCGATCTTGCTTTTCAGCGCTATGCGGCCATGTACAGCGACGAAGTGAACAAACAACACCAGGATGGGGCCCATCGAGACGATCGGTCCGATGTCACCCCATCTGTCTTGTCCAAGCTAGATGTTGATGAGATCAGTGTCCATGATGCCGTAGATGCTAAGGACGCCGGGGCACTGGCGACCATGAAAAAAGATGGCCTTCCTGACGATACTCTGCTGATGAGTGGGGGTTTGACTTGGACCAGAATGCTGGAGATTGCTGAATGGGACAAAGAAATGAAGAAATTTGTCGCTCTTGCAGTTCCCTTCAGTGTGCAAGGGTTGTCAGTAGAGCTACTTGGAATTGTGAACGTTGCCATCGTAGGGCATTTCATTGGTGTCATGGAAGCCAATGCCTTTGTAGTAGTGTCCATCATGCTGGAATTTACTACCACTTTGACCAAGGGATTTGCTGAGTGTAAGAATGACATGCAGGATTTTGGAGATTCAAGCTGTCTTGTCTGTCCCTATAGTGTCTCAGTTTCTCTCTCCTTTTCTGTCCAAAGGTATTGGTGTTCTGGTACCACATGCAGATGGTGCTGGCAATGATCTGTTGGTTGGAAGGTATCTTCAGCTTGGTGTCATTTTCTATACAATCATGACTATCCCTGGTGTCATCATATGGGGTCTTCTTACGGCAGATGCAGTGCTGTGGTTTGGCTTTGATGAGGCCACTGCTGCCATTGGCCAGGATTATGCCTACACCCTTTTGTTTTACTTGTTTGTGGAAGGAATTGTTGGTTGCCTCACCGAATTCTTGAACACACTGGACCATGAGGGTTACGCCACTGTGTTCACCATCATTGCCACACTAGCAGAGAGTGTTGCTATTGCTGTCATTGCTATCATGGGTGTCAAAGACCTTGTTGTTGTTGGACTTGTGCAGGTAGCAGTGGGATGTATTGCCCTGATAATTAATTTGGCATTGATCATTCATAAAGGCTGGCTTGAACGGTATTGGGAAGGCATCATCAGAACAAATGGCCTCAGAGATAGAAGGGCTGTACACACTGTTGTTATCACAGGTATTCCCCTGGGTTTGGCATGGCTGATGACATTTGGAGAGGTAAGATTTTGACACTGAACTATCCATTTTCTCCTGCCATGCAATCTTCCTTTATCTCACATGTAGTTGGTTCTTTTCACTTTCTCATAACTTCAGTGGGAAGTCATGACTTTGTTTGCAAGGTAGGTTGTGGGGACGGGCTTGTGCAGACACTAGTTTTCCATTTGAGCTTTCAATACTCATATTTCTGTTACATTGTGATCTGGCAGACACATGGGCCCAGCAGAAGTTGCTGCCTGGGGTATGATTGGCTATGTCTGGAGTGCATTTGAGACTGTCACAGGTATGCTCAGTTCTATCTTTCCAGCAACCACTGCTTCACCATGGTATTGCTGACTTTTACGTTTTGCTTCAGATGGTTTTGGAGATGCGGCAGAAGTAAGAGTTGGTTTCAGAATGGGAGCAGGCCAACCTGGTATTGCCAAATTGGTTGGAGAAAAGAGCATATACATTGGTCTTGCTGTTGCTGTTTATGAGAGTGGTCTGGTTTTTATCATTGCAGAGTATTTACCTGCCTTATTGACGCCTGATCCCACCCTTCAAAAAATGCTTTTTGAGCTTATCCCCTTGATTGGATTTGCTCAAATCTTGATGGTTGCTGGGATGGAGGCATGGGCTGTCCTTGGTGCTCAAGGTCGAGTCCGCCTAGCAACAGTCATTGAATTTGTTGTCAGTTGGTTCATTGGTGTCCCATTAAGCGCCATTTTTGTTTTTGGTTTCAACTTCAATCTTGAAAGTATGGTGGCATCCTTAACAATTGCATACACAGTTGGTGCAAATGTGTACCTGTACACCCTTTTCACATCAGATTGGGAGGCCTTGTCTGCTGTAGTTGTTGCTCGCAATGTTGCAGAAGGAGTTTTGTATGACGAGTTTGATTGGGATGATCTCCCAAGCAACATCCAAGAAGCAGCAGCAACTTTGGGATATACAGAAGAGTAAGTGCTGTTGAAACAGATTGAAAAGAGTCCTTGTTTGATGGAAGGGACCTTGGACACTTATAACTTTGATTTTACACTTTCAGACTCTGGAACACTGATCAAGAACCAAACACGTCAGAAAAAGATTGGGACATGCTGACAGAAGAAGAAAAGAAAGCTGCTGCAATACTCGGATTCAATCGCAAGAAGTGGGACATGGATAGTAGCACAGGCTCAGACACGGGAGGTGATGGCTATGATGACGTGAATTGGAATGATCTCCCCCTGAACGTGAAGAAGGCGGCCCAAACAATGGGTTACACTGAATCCATGTGGAATAATGATCAAGATTGTCCATTGGAAGACAAGAAATGGAGCGAGTTAACTAGTGAGCAGAAGAATGCTGCAAAAATACTTGGATACAATCGAAGACTTTGGGACAAAGGATCTGATGCTTTACCTTCATATGATCATCTCAACTGGGCACAACTGCCATCTGAAGTCAGGGATGCGGCCAAGTATCTAAAATACTCGCAGAACATCTGGGACAATGATGGCGAATCCCCTTTGGAGGAGAAAGAATGGCAAGAGCTTACGTCAAAACAGAAAGAAGCTGCAAGGGTACTTGGTAGGTGTTTTTTAATGTAAGGAAAATTCTTCAATTGCTTTGCTTCTCACCATCATTCTCTTCATCGTGTCTGTTCAGGGTATGATCAACTGAAGTGGGATAATGATATGGATGACAGCGACAGCCAAGATGAATGTTTTGAAGATGCACAGGAGTCTTTTGATGAAGGAAAATCTATTTCACATGGCGGTGTAGCCATTCCTGCCTTAAACAGTTTTGACAAGGAAAAATCTAAATGTTCCAGAGACACAGCACCTGCACATGTAGCCAATCGAGCAAAAAACAATTCGAAATGTTGTGATGAATATACGATTGAGCCGATTGAATATGATGAAAATGCAAGTTGGCGCAAATTACCAGAGAAGGTCCAAGCTGCTGCTATTGTACTTGGATATACAAAAGAGATCTGGGATAAAGACAAGGAACCCCCGACTTGTGACAAGAGCTGGAATGCATTGACAATTGAGGAGAAACGAGCTGCCCAAGTTCTTGGCTACGACAAAGAAAGATGGGACGAAGGTTCGGATGACTCATAAGTTTAGGAACTCTATCCACTGACAACTCTTCTACACAATGTGACAAAATGACATAGTTCAGAAGCAGCATGTAATGAAATCTTCTACCTTTATGGAATATTGTTGACAATCAACATTGATGTGGAAGCAGTTTGACTATTCCATTTCCAACATGTCATCAACCGAATTCTCTGTAAAGTGGAAGATTGATCCAACCATTTATATCCATGTTATTCTCTAGTTCTTCAAAATTCTGTCCATCAGGACATTTTCTGCACTTTATCTCATGCATTGTCTATATCATTATCACTGTGATACTATCTATATAATAATATTACGTTCCTTTTTGTGCCCGCAGGAGAACCAGTTGCTGTCCGTCCTCATTGACGTTGCGAAAAGGGTCCCTGTCGTTCCTCTGACCAAGAGGTGGAGCACAAAAAATAACAGCAGGCCGAACGCCACCAAGCATACTACGTATCGCAGACGCAGCAATAACTCTAGTGCGGGTTTGCTTGGCTTCCCTCATGGTCGTGGCCGCTTTACTCTACAACACATCAGCGGCAACTTGATCAAGAGTCAATCGCTCCTCCCTGTAGCTGTAGCTGGTGGTTTCCTCCGAAGAAGATTAGTCATCGTTCTGACTATCAATTTCACTGTTGTTTTCTATCACAGGTCTCCTCTTTTTGGTCTTGGAGTTTTTGTCCGTCTTTGACTTTTTTTGGATTTCTTCTTTCTCGATTTCTTTGCTGCCTGTTTTTGCCGTTTCTCCTTTCTTTTGGTACTCAACTCTTCATCAAACAAATAGAGAAACAGGGCGTCCTCATCGAGGCTGGTAACAGACACTGCCTCAGGAATGTCCTCTGGCATTGGAAGTTTCAGATGTCGTGGACTACTCTTCGCCTTTTCTTTAGGGTTCACATGAATTGTAGTTGATGCTTTTCCCACGGGTGATTCTTTGTCGCATTTATTAGAATCAACATCTTCGACAATCGATGGTTCTGTTATGAGGAATTTATTAGAGGATGAGGAAGTGTTGGAAGACGACGCTGCCAATGTTGTCTCATCATAGGCTCGTTCTGTTGACTTAGGTGATGATTGTTTTCCTTGAGTTTTCTGCTCCCCTACTAGAACCATACTTGATGAAACTGATACTGTATTTTCTTTGTGAGGCGATTGTGACTAAATAGGCGTACTAGCAGGCGGTGAGTCACTCTGTCGAATGTCCTGTGGCTCCTGTGACTGGGAAAGAACTTCGTCATAGGTTTTGACGCTCGACTGCGAAATAACGCCGCAGCATCATCGTCCATATTGCAAGAGCTGCTGAGCTGTATACTACTCACGACTCATTCGTTTTTTCCTCTTGGTGATGCTCCTGCTGCTTCTGTTGTTCACGCGTGGCGGCTTTGGCCCGTTCAACACGTTCCTTGACCTTTTCGGCTGGACTCATTCGTTGTCGATAGTTGAGGCGACTGGGGTCGCCGGATTTGGTAGCCTTCATCTGTCGCCCCACATTTCCACGACATTTTCAGGAACACTGCTCTCAATAGTTACACGACTGGTGTATGTTGGAAGTACCGCTGCGAGAGTCTTTGTTGTCCTTTTTGTGGTTCTTGTCGTCCACTAAGTTTATATCGTTATCACTTCCATCGAAATTCGTCGCTGTCGGAAGGAGGATCGCTGTCTTGGAAACTCTGCCGACGGTGGCAGTTTTAAACGTCCAGGCAAGGGCTTCTTTTCAGTTTCGTAATGTGACGCTGCTCTGGAGTTTGCAGTGGCGGCCACTGATGACGTGGGCCATTTCTCGGATAAGTTCTTAGCGGCGGCTGAAAGAGGTGTCGTGTCGATTTTTAAAGAAGGATGGCGTTTCGGGATGTTCATTCTTGGGATTGCTCTTTCGTGGTACGACGGGCGACGGTATGGCAAACTGTAGACTCGTCTGAAGAGAACTTTTCAGCCAATGTTGTTACCTTCTTGGTTCAGCGAGAAAATCCATCCTTTCAGAGTTCATTAGCGTAAATTTCGAAAGGATCAAAGACAGATAACTGAAACGTCAGATCTGTTGTCAATCCCATCAGTCACGTTTCTTCCCTCGTGCTACTATTGTACGCCTTCACTAGAAACTAGCTACTAGCAGTCGTCTCAAATAAAATTTGGTGCTACAGTAGGGACCATGGAAGAGAGTCTCATGAACGCAAGTTCCAACATACTAAGTCGCTTATCACTTTGCGTAACACACAAATAGTATTCTTTTTTCGTCATCACTTTCGGTTTCCGAAAACACTGCTGTTGATGAACAAAATCGGTGGGGCGGTCGCGCGCCCGTATGTATACAAAAATGTAAACAATGGAGATGATTCTTCGATTCCTTCGACTTGCTCGCTTGAAAGACACTGCATCTCTCAAAAAAATACTACTCCGAGTACGTAGTAACTGTAAATTCGCAACGTTTTGACATTATTATCTAATTGTGGGGTATTTTTGGATCCGATCGAGTCGTCACATCAGCAGAAATCATCAGGACCTTCAGTCTTCTCGCGTATGTTCGCAGTATGAACAACAGCATCCTCTAGTAGCATCAACGAAGCCGAAAAAAGCTGCTTGAACAATGACAAAAAGAATGCAAGAACAATCCAAAGCTCCTTCATTCTCGGCAACGAGACGGATCCTTCCAAGCTTTGTCACAACGATGATGATCATCCATATTTTTTTGTTCTTGTTTCAACGAGGCGCAACCCATGTTGCAGATGGATTTGTGATCTTTTCATCCGGTCAACACCCTTTCAATACTTTCTCTATAGGCAGAGGCGCCTCAATGGAAACAGCGCGTTGCTGTGTACAAACCTCCAGAAAACGTCGTTTGACATCGACCAAGGCATCCACGTTGCACCGGAAAACCATCCATTTATTACGGGAAGGTCCCGTGGATCTTGAAAACAGTGGCGAATCAATATCAGAAACACCACTGGACGACAAGACACAATATGACAAACAAAGTTACATTCGAGATAATGTCTCGAATTTCTCGTATGGAGTTGATTTTGTGAATTCCCAATACCTTTTCATCTTGTGGAAGTATTCCATTGTCAGAAGTATCACGTTCACGTTACCATTTGGATTGTTGCTGTGGGGTACCCGATTCTATGCTGCCCCCCACTTGGCACAAAATATGTACGCATTGCTCTACTATCCTTTATATTCCTTATGGGCAGGATCATCCATCGTCGCTAGGATCCTGCAGATGCCATTGGAAGTTTCTAGATGGATCCTTTCCATGTTTCCAGCGTTACTATTGACATCAGTCGAGTATTTACCAAACGTTCTGGCCGTACCCATGGTACAAGCTGTTTTGGCAGTTCGAGATATTTTAATGTGGATCGCTGTTGCGTTCACCAGCAATCAACTTACGTCACTATTGTCATCTGCGGTGGCCATCTTGGTTTGGAGGCCGGCCGTGGAAGAGTGGGAATATCGTTCCATTCTCAACAAGCTTTTATTTGCACCAAACGAGATTCGATCTCGAGTCCGCAAGATCCCAGTATCTTCTACAGTGTCCATGGTGGAGTACATACCTGTAGAGGGAGGTAACGTCACTTCAAACCAAGGGATCGCCAGCGACGGTATTCTATCAACAACACCCGACAAATCACACATAAAAAGAAGAGTGGTGTTGCCGGCAGCAAACGAATCCAATCGCATTCTTCTGGGTTCCATATTATTCGCCACCACTAGACTGGGATGGCTGGCATGGGACCCAACGTCAGGAGATTACTCCTCGCCATACAGTTGGACTATTGGATTTCTACAATCCATCATGGCCCATTTTTCCAGTCAAGTTCTGCCAGAAGTTAGGCCTAGTCTCAAGATTTGGATCCTTCTTCTGGCAATCCATCAAACGGTGAGCACATTTCTCGTTGCCCAAAACGTCTTGGCGAAAGTATATCGGGAGCGGGGTCTCGTAGCAGCAATTGGAGCACACATGACGTGGACGATTAGCAAGGGGACTATTCCCTTTCGGATTATATGGAGGTTATGGAAGTGGTGCAGGAATATGGAGGGGACGTTACCCCCCCGGAATGTTAAGGCGAAGGAAAGCTCCCATCTCAATGTTGCACGATAGAGTGAAGTAATCGAATATTCTAGCACCAGAGAAGATTTCGCTATCATTGTTTATCAGATGACTTTGATTTGGCCTCTTTCGCTGCGTTCCACTTCAGTTGCTCTTCTTTCGTAAATATCTCTCCGTTGTCCCGATTTGTCCAGTAGGTGTACGCAGCCTAACATTTCATCATTCATTAGAATACAAAATCAAGGGTACGAAAGTGAGCAGAGAGTCTGCACTTTAACCGAGAATGCTGCACAAGAAGTCAAACGTACCAATCCTCCAATGGCAACTAGCCACGACGCTGCCCTCCCTCCCTGTAAAAAAGCGAAAATGATGACTGAGATACGAGATAAAACACCACGGAAGTTTCGACTGGTAACCACAGTCAGGATTCAGGATTCCATCTGTGTTATCACAAATCCCTCGGGGCACCAGCGTACCTTTCCAAGACCGGCACTAAAGAACTTGTTGGCATTGGCTTTAAACTTGTCCATGTTTGTGCTGTAAACGGGCGCGACGCGGTGTTAGAAGATTCTACTAGCTTGCTAGGGCTAGACTACGACTATCATACGCAGCAACTTCGAGAACATCAATCACCTTCATCGTCGTATTATACATCATCTTCGACTTCGTGGTACACTCTGTACATAAGCAGTACGTTAATACGAAGTATGAAAAAAAGGATTGACTGTGACTGTGATTGACTGTGACAACGTGACAACAAATAACGAATGTCTGTACTCCGTACGACGTACGAGTTAGGCTGGACCTGTTATTGCTAGCTGACGTAATGCGAGATTTTGTGACTGTGAATACAGTTTTTAGTTTTCTCACCACATGGTTCTAGCTCGCGTAATCTGTTTTCATTCATCGAATCTCTCATTTTTGTTCCCTCACAGCCCCTCTTTTCTTTCACTTTTCACTACCTAGTTGCATGCAACTGTGAACTGTCGCAGAGCAAGGAAATGGCGACAATTCAAATGTAAGAGCATGGATTTACTGTTAATCCAATTATTAACTTAGCAGAAATACACTGAATGCACAGCTGCAATCGTTCCACAAGCCACCACGTTACTGACTCCGACATACTACAGTAGAAGAACCCGGCTCCAACCAAATTGAGAATGTGAAAATCTATAATTAGACGCGGTAGCACGAAAGATTGATTGGAAGTAGTACTCGAATTTGACAGAAGTTATGTTTTATTGTCATCGTCGTGTGGTGCCGCGAATGTCTCGGGAGCAGCAGTTGGCAGGCTCTCATCCTTCATGCTAGTACTCTCTCCATCGGGATTCAGAAGTCCGTTGTCCTTTTCTACTTCGCTGATTGGTACCAATGACGACTCCACAGAACTCCGACCCATGAAATGAGCAGGTATGGAAAGGCCACTGTACGATGCCACACCAGATATTCCCACAATGTGATCTTGTTGGTCGATCATGTTGGCTTTAATTAGGTATGGCTTTGCGTCAATCCCTGCATCTTTGAATAAAGCCTCCAAAGTTGTGACTCTTTCCGTCCATACAGCATCGTTGTAGCGTAGGTAAGTAGGAGAGTTGTGATTTCCGCGGAATGCCGCCGTGTCTTCAGACTGTCGATTGGACATAACTGTTGTATTGAACCCCGTGACATCATTTCTGTCCCTTCTGGTGACACCAAACATTATCGGCCGATTTTGCCCCCGTTGCATGGCTGTCCTCCATTTTGGAATAAACAGTAGGAGCAAGACTGAGATGCACATCAGGAAAACCATACTCGATGTCAGAAAGAATCGAGCTGTAGGATTGTCGTTAACCAGGAAGAATAAAGGGAGACCCACTGCGACGACCTGAAGATAGGAGCCCATGATCAATCCAATGTGTCTTGATTCACCGAATTCAGTATCAACATGTCGAGCCTTGTAAGCTTCTAGATTTGCCCCAATCAAAGCTGCTCCATTCAGCACGGCAACGAAGGAAACAATTACCTTCCAGCTAATACTTGATTCATCATCGACTCGACAAGCACCAAATGACTCGGTCGAGCTGGTTTCTATTCTCGTCCACATCAAAGGATCAACAAGCGTCCAAACTGTCATTAGAATCAAGTTGCTGGTGAAAAGAACGGCGAAAGGTAGCATGACATCCTTTTCGGAAACTTTGATGGATCGGAATGCTAACGCATTCCTGACGACAATATTGAGTCTTCGAAGCTTCGCATAAAGTGCTGCAAATAGAATCGACCAACCCATCGACATCAACCACGGAATAGCCATGCATGCTTTGTTGCATGCTTCCTCAGAAGCAAAGCCATCGTCCATAGCCATAGGGAAAATACTGGATGCCATGACAAAGACTCCAAGACATATCAAAATTAAGAAGAGAGGTTGGGATGCTTTCACAACTGGACTAAGTCGATTCTTGTAGCTCCAAAACGCGAATATAACAGCAAAGACCATTGTGAGAGAAGCGATAGCAAAGCCATAGCCGCGGATTCCATTGCCAAGCTGATTCAGGTTGGAATTATTTGCCTGGTATACGTTCCGAAGTTTCTGGTATTGCTCCAAAGCCGTGTGACGAGTACTAGCCTTCGAATCGTACTCATTGATGATTTCTTGAAAATGGCGGGCCAAACTTTGGCTAAGGTCCCTCCGGGCTTTGCTCAACTCGTCTCCTGAAAACACATTTTGCCTGGTAGCATTCAAATAATCATGCACTTCCAAGTCGAGCAGTGCATATATCTCACTCGAAGTGGGGAATCGAATATCGACAACAGCATTGTCACTCTCAAGAGCCTCAGAAATGACGTTGAAATAGTCTACAACCGCTTCTTCGTGGTACCCGTTCGCGACCCACAGATCAACATCCAATTGCGATCGACGGAAAGGGTCCGAGCCTCCAACCGCAGTCTTAGCATCCTCTACAATAAGTGGATTAGATTTTGCTCTGCTTGAGGCATATGCGCAGAACTCTGTGGCAAGAGTCGTTTTACCTGGGGTTGTGTAGTTGTTTACAGCACAAGACCTGGAGACGGCAATACAATAGCATGAATGAGACGGCGCATCGGCAGAAACATGCCCAAAGCTCTTCCACACAAACGTACCATCCTCCAAAAGCAAGATAAGGAGCGCGATTTACCCATCCAATATCCTCATGAAATTCTCCGAACCGGCATAGATCTTTGTCACATGGTACCAATTTCATTGTCTGTCGATCGAGAACCTGAGTGCTGCCAGGTGTTTGGCATACGCTCATACGAGCATCCCCCATTCGAAACACTGAACCATCATTCAGATGTTGTTTAAATGTATTACCCCAGTCTTGATCGAAAGGGAAGAAAGAAGCGGCTGAGTAAGATTTCCACACAAGAATCAACCCAGAAGCCACACCAAGAGTAAGCTTACTGTATGACAGGACACACGACCCATCGTTCACGTATTCTGAGTTGAGGTCCACACAGGCTTCAAACTCGTCTTCTGGCCCATAACGAGCCTGTATCTCCAAAATTTCTAGCATTTTCTCGAAGGCTTCTCCTAGCAAGGGCGTCATATCCGCAGTATCAAAAAGGTGCCCGTCCCAAGTCCCCCTATATTGCGTCATTGAACTCAACACGAGATTTGCCCAGTACGCACCGCCACACCCTTTTAAGCGCCCAATACACGAGCCAATCAAAGTTTGGTTTTTGAAAACTTTGCCATGAACGGCTCCGGCGATTTTGTTGTATTCCTCCCAGGTTCTAGGCAGGGACAGGCCAAATTCATCCAATATGTCTTGTCGATAAAAAAGACTCAGCACATCTCCATCCAAAGGATACATGAGAATTTGATCTTGATACTGGGCGATCCACTTGCGATAACTCAGGAATATATCAAGCCAGTCACTGCGGGTGATTGAGGATGACTCGATGTGACTCCGTAGATCGGCCCACCCGTTTTCTTCGACAATGGATCCCATAACTCCAGGCGGTGTTATGAATCCGTCAAACAGACCCGTTTTGCTCCTTGCCTCATTGATAATGTTGGGAGATAGTTCGGACAATTCAATAATGACCAGTTCGACATTGACGCCAGGCCGTTCTTGCGAAAACTGA
The DNA here is from genome assembly GCA_019154785.2 of Nitzschia inconspicua. Lineage (NCBI taxonomy): Eukaryota > Bacillariophyta > Bacillariophyceae > Bacillariales > Bacillariaceae > Nitzschia > Nitzschia inconspicua. The sequence goes on from JAGRRH010000020.1 coordinate 1,813,830, forward strand.
TCGGCTAACGGCTTTATGAAGTCTGCCCATGTAGCGGTTAGAAATTTGAGTGTTATTGTTTCGTCGACGGTCATATCATCACTTTCACATTTATTCAAGCTTTCTTGAAAGGATGTGAGATTGGAGGGGCACACCAAAGTGCATTCCTGCAACGGTGGCGGACAGGAGGTCGGTGATCCTGACGGAGTGAAAGTTCCATCCGCCGTGTCGAAAGTGTCGGTAGTTTCGTCCGACATTCTTTCGAAGGGTGGCAACGTTCTTTGAGAGTTGGCTTTTTTTAATTTCAGTGCTGGTGAGAGCGGCCAGGTCAAGTTATCTAATTTGCTCCAACACTCCCTTCCCCGAAGGAGGTAGGGGCTCTTGGGATGTACGAATTGATTTGTTGTTGTTGTCGAATGTTTTTCCCTGTCAGGTGATGATACCGTCCTACGCGTTCGTTGACACGACACAGTACGCCAGTGCGTTCACAGTATGATAGTAGTCGTAAACTCTTCTCATTGTGAGAGGCAAAGATTTTATTTATTAACTGTAAATACACACAAAAAGAATTAATCTCCCAATTAGTAATAATACAATTTGCTTTCTATTTTTTTTTTTGCTTATGAATCATGGGCACGAATATTTGTAAGCTTTTTACTTTCATGTTATTTGACTGTGATTTTTGGTGTCAAAAGAGAGAAAGAGATAAGTGGGTTGCGAATTATCGCGGAGAATATAATATTTAATTCGTAATCTATTTCTTTTATTCCGTTTTTTACACTCTGTCATCACAGTTCATTGTGAAACCCCCGGTACTCGAAACGGAACCGGTACTACGTACATACCCAACGGGACTTACTACTCGTACCTGAGTACGGTAAACCATACCATAGTAGTTCAGTAATAGAGTGTATGACTCGACAAATCATTTTTTTGTCTTTTTTCGGACCGAGTTGATCGATCATCGATACAACATTACAACATCATCATCATTCACGCTAAGAATGTCCAACGACGGTGCCGCAATCCTGGTACAGTAAACATCCTCCATAGGCTCCTACCACATACAATAAAACAAACACATTTGCCAATTGTTGCTACGTTGGCCTCTCGACCCATGATTAAATAAAATAGTTTTTCTCAAATACGAGCCACCACCAAACATCACCACGACGTATCTAACAGTAAATTGTTTAAAATTGACACCTTGGAACTGCCATCGGTGAGTTAGAAATTGGATGGCGCGTACTCATCATCGTTTGCCTTGCTATTTTCACTCACAAAATGTCACATGCATTCGACTTGTTACATTCATGAACAACCTTTGTCTCTACAGCCTATCTCCATCTTGGATAAAACTGAGCACATCATGCCCATTTCCCGGCTCCTCCATCGCTCACCTTCCTCCTTACCCAACATTTTGATCATAATCACAGATCAAGAACGGGCAATCCAACACTGGCCGGAATCCTTCTCGCAGCAAAACCTGCCATCCATGGAACGCCTCAAGAAACATGGAATGGAGTTTCATCAACACTATACCAATGCATGCATGTGCTCACCATCCCGAGCTACACTCTTGACGAGTCAATTTCCTGTAATAACAGGTGTAAATAGGTGATTTCGGTTGTTTACAGCACTATCCTTCCCTTCATCTTTCAATGTTGAATGACCGTCTTCCTCATGCGTTACTAACTTTTCTCCCTTTAATAACCAGAACCGGATCTCCGGGTCCTCCCACAGCACTTCCAACCGATATTCCGAACATTGCCACCGTCATGAAACAAGCCGGATACAAGCACATAGAATGGTATGGCAAGTGGCATCTTGGAGGAACACCAGCCGACTATGGATTTGAAGGATGGCAGCCACCAGACGCAGGAAATTATTTGACAATCAACGAAACGTTGGGCGGTGGGGATCCAAACAATGATGGACGATTCCTAGACGAAGTCTGTCGATTCTTAAATGACCACAATGCCCAGCAAGGCGAGCCCTTTTGTGTGGTGGTAAGCTTTGTCAATCCTCATGACGTCTACGTGGCACAACACCAACCGGCACTAGGATATACCACGGAAGATTTTCAAAAGGTTAATGTCCCACTGCCTACAAACTTAAATGAAGATCCTGACCGAAACAACAAGCCTCGAGCTCAAGGTCAAATGTCCTATCGATACGTCACATTTGACAATACTCCCCAGGATTATGTCAGTTTTTATGCCTATTTGCACACAATGGTGGATGCACAGATTGGAAAACTTTTGGGCACACTTGATCGACTTGACTTAACGGAAAGTACATTGATTATTCGGACAGCCGATCATGGGGAACAGGCTTTGAGCCATTCCTTGGTGGAAAAGTTTTACAACTGCTATGAAGAAAGTATACACATTCCGCTTGTGATCAGTAATCCAGTGGCATTTCCGGAAGCAGAATCAACTTCGGAACTGACTTCTCATGTCGATCTCCTTCCCACATTAGCTCGGCTGTGCTCTGTGCAGGATACAATGCCGTTCGCAAAGCACTCCTGGAAGGGCAGAGACTTGACGTCCATTCTCGAGAATCCAAATATGACAGTAACGTCTGAGGAAAAGAGCACTTGTAAAAGCAAAGAGATGCAATCGCTTTATCCAAAAAGTTACATTCACTTTACCTACGATGATATTGAATGTCCCGGTGCCCCTTCTACTATCAGATGTATTCAAACTTGTGACTACAAGTATGCTGTTTATTTCACACCAGACGGGTCGGATGCTGATTGGGAGCTCTACTGTCGCAACACTGATCCTCTGGAGAACAACAACCTCGCCGGGAATCCAAAGTATGCGTTGCTACAAGTGGAAATGGACCAGAAACTTTGGCATGCCATGGTTGATGCTGGAACTCTACCACAAGCCTTCGAATGGCCACCATCGTCAACAATGCAAAGTCGAGGTTCCTAACATGGTCCACATGTTGGCTGATACCACCAATCCCTTCGGAGGAAATCTGTTATGGAATTCATTCAGTATGCCAATAGAAACATTTTGATAAACGATGCATAGTAGGTGGAGAATAAAAGGTCTTGGAACTTCTAGTTTTTCACCCTAATTCCCTGGGTGTAAGACATTGTATTTTATCTTTGTAGAGCTAACTTCCGCTCCCTTTCTACTGCCATATCCCTTGTTCTATTTCAAACGGGAGTACTAACGGTAAATAACAGGATCGGACAAAAGAGAAGTTGGACTACTGTTTATACTGTTGATTCATCCTCCTCGTTAGTCAGCCTACCGGTACCTACGTACTTCCACCTTTATTACTTACGACAACTACGGTAGGTACGTAGTACAGTACTATTGATAGAGCAGTTCATGATACGTAAGTATGTTACGTACCCCGGAGTTGCACGTACCATTCCACACCTACTGTCGTCGTACCGGTATTGCTTAGCACTCTACCTTACGGTCTATGACATACAGTACCGTAGCCGTTACGTCGTACTGGAATACGGTATGTATCAAAGTAGGACCGGAATGGAGAAAAACAATTTATCGCAGTCACCACAATGATGGTGACCTAACCAGTGCCATCGACAATCGACAAGCAGTTCTCCGACGCGAGTGTTTCAATTACCAGTCGTATATCATTTTCGAACTGCCATTATTGCGGAATTATCTAGAGAGATAGAGAGATAATCTACCATGGCATCTTCGCAACGTCCTGTCGCCGGACATCGGCTCCGCGACACCATCCAGACTAAATTGCAAAGTGAACAACTGCAAAAGCGCAAACAGCAAGCTGGGAATGCCCTCAAAAAGGTCGGAAGTCAACTACAGAAAATCAACTTGGGAAAATTGATTGATCAGATGGAAACAGACCAGAGTTTGGCCGATTCGCTTGAAAAACTCAACGAACGTATGAAGGAAGAAGTGGAACGACAAGAAATTCGGCGTGAAGCAGAAGCCAAGTCAATGGAAGTCATTCAAGACCATTTGGAGGTCTTTTTGCAAGAACGGCCCGAAGCGACGTATGAAGACTGGATCGAAGACTTGCATCCGGAAAATGCCCATCAAGGAAAACTATTCCATGATATTCAAGAAATTGACGCCCGATTTTATGTCATGGAATCGGATCATAGAAGATTATGGAACGAGACCATGCAAAAGATAGAAGACAACGAGCATCGCATCGTCCAGCCAAGATCGCAAATATGGGGTAAAGTACAACAGCAAAACCAATCGCATCAAGTCGACTTACTAAGTGATGGCGGTGATGAGATTTCTGCCAACAACATTCTAGGAGATCTCAAAGTACCAACCAAGATGAGCGATGACACGGAGACAGAGACGGTCGACTTTTTCGCGCCTGTAAATTCTGGCTACTCTGATAGCATTTTTGGTGATGTGAAGAATAAGCATCAAGACGAATCTGAGGATCTCATCAAGTTTTAGCTAGCAGGAGCGTGATGCCTTTTTCGGAATCTTCTGTACGTGTTTGGAGGAATCCGACTGTCCATGAACAGTGCTACTCCTTTTGTGTCTGTTCCCTCCGATGCAACAAAAATAAAAAATGGTTGCTCTTACTTTTGAGCAGCATTAGTCATCATACCCAATTCGACGCAACATCCGAAATCGCAACAGCGATGCCAACGGATCGTTTGATGACTTTCCAACAGACGAACCAACGAATGATTCGGTTTGACCCCTGATACCTTCTTCTTGATGGCGTTTGCTGCTTGACATTCCAGGATGATCCGTAAAGCGTTATAGTTTCCATATACTCCCAGTAATTCATAAAATTTTGTTCTTTCATCATCTTCTGATAGTCACAAAAAAAACAAAGGACTCGCTAAAATCAGATCTCCGTCTCAATGACCGAAGATCTAGTGCAGGTCCTCGAAAGTAGATTGAGCGAGAATGGTCCATGGTCGAATCAAATACGTAGTAATACGTAGTACTAACCGTAGGTACCGGTACTTCGAGATGTATTACGACTACGACTACCGTACCGGTAGTACCTAGTACGTGTATTGATTACCGGTACGACAACGAAGATTCTCACAACATCCAAAACCATAACGTATAAACTTCTCCCAAAACCCAAACACGAGTGATTTGTCTCTCTTCTCTCTTTTACCTTTTTCGTGTGAGTTGCATACACAACAACAACAACACACTACATCATAATTTTACTGGTATTCTTTCTTCAATCTTCTCCTTTGATCCATGGCGCCTTTGTCTACAACAGTCTTTTCTTTCCATGCCTTTGAACAATAATATTTTCCCTCGATACATTTAGTGCCTGTTTTGACGAAAAGAGAAGCAGTAAAGTTCGCTCATATTCAAAGTTTGAAACAAGAATTCCCAAGGTTTTATTTAAAGATCATGGCGTCGTCCTCCTCGTTCGAGGAACGGCGTCGTCCGGTCGTCTCACAAATCGAACTTCCTAGCATTTCTGGCAGTACTTTGACGACGGAGGAAGATATCATGACGAATGTGGAAAGCTCGCAACACCTTCGAAGTGCGGCCCTGATGAAACAATCCTCATCGTCCACAGAACCAATCATGCACGGCAGATCGTACCGAGTATCCTACGTGAGATCCTGTTTGACGGTTCAGAACTTTTGCATTGCGGTACAATTCATCAACTGTATTCTTATATCTGTTCTTATCATATTAGCACTCCAAGAGTATCCTGAAATTGAAAAGCTCAAGCAGCAAGTCGAGAACGACCAGGTTGAAATTGCCAATTTGGAAGAGGAAGTCCGTGAAAAACAACAGGGACAAATTCAAGCTTTGCACCAGGAAGTCAAAGATGAGCAGCAATTCAACTTTTTGACTCTGGCAGGGATTCTTTCCTTGCTTACCTGTCTCATCAGCATGTTCCACATTTCGACACATTTGCAAAAGATGAACCAACCGAACATTCAACGGAAGATAATTGCTATTTTATGGATGTCTCCCATTTACAGCGTCACATCCTTTTTCACGCTGTGGTTCCCTTCCATTGGTGGGTGGATGGCAATCATCAAGGATTTCTACGAGGCCTATTGTATTTACACGTTTCTATCGTTTTTGATTGTCGTCTTGGGGAAAGGATCACGAGAGCAAGCCGTGGATGCTTTGGCCAAGCACGCTTCGCGCTTGGAAAATCCCACTCGCTGTTTGAATCGCTTTTACAATCCCCCACCCGATGTCAGCGATCACGCCAAGGCCAATGCTGTCATCACCGAATGCCAAATCTATGGTATGCAATTTACTTTCCTGAGGCCTCTCACCACTATTATCTTTGTCATTTGGAATGGAGTTAGTGGATCCAAAAGCAACAGTGGAAGCAGCTACGACGGGACCCCCCATTCCAATTCAATGGATCGGGACAGTACCGAGACTGAGTCGTCCTCAGCCTCGACTGGAAACAACACCGGCACAAGGGAACTGAAGTACTACCAAGACTCCTACTTGACGAAAATAATTCGATGGTTGCAAGAAGAAGAAGGCGCAGACGGTAGTGTCAGCAACATGAACAATTCAACTTCTATTGCTCTGACAGAAAGAACTTCTAGTCCGAGCCAACTAGAGAACACATGGATACCCAGTCCATCGCCCATCGAGGGACCATTTGGCGCCACATTTGCCCCAACTATTGTATCGAGCTTCGTTGCGACGATGGCGCCTACAGTAGCAGGTCATCTTTCCGGCAACAACAATACTTCTGGGGATCACACCGGTGATTTTATTCCGACCATGGCGCCAACATTTGGTGAAGAGTCAGACTTTCTCACGTCGACCAAAGCATACTTGAAGAGTCCAGGTTTCGCCCTTGCTATGGTGGTAAACGTCTCAGTATTCTTTGCATTCACTGGACTGTTGAAATTCTACCATGCAGTGCGAGACGACCTGGCTTGGATCCGTCCATGGCCAAAGTTTTTGACCATCAAAGGGGTGGTCTTTCTGACATTTTGGCAAGGTCTTGCAATTCTCATATTCGTAGTGGTGCTAGCCGATCCAAGCGAAAAGGGGGATGCTACTTATCGAGCGCTTCGGTATCAAGATATGCTCATTTGTTTGGAAATGTTATTTTTCTCTATCACTCATTGGGTGAGTATTTTGTGTTGGTTTTGGAATCTTTAATGAGGAGTCGATATCACTTACTTTGCTTGTTCTCATTTCGGCTCGCGTTAGTGCGTCTTCCCAGCTGAAGGTAAGCTGATTCCTTTTTCACAGTGTCTTTTTTGGCGTTTATTTTCTGGTTACTGACACATTGGCAAATTGCTGAAGAATGGGAACCCAACTATCAACCGAAGGAAATGCAAAAGCCAGGTCTTGGTATCAAGGATTTCGTAGACGATGTCGGGCATATTGTGCAAAACAGAAATGTGCGCCGAAAGCCTCGGCGACGTATGACTCGAAGGAAAAAAGGATCTGTGGCTGCTGGTGAATTGAGTGACAACGGAACTGGAAGCTACGACGGATTTTACCACCAACCAGGAATGGATGTGCCGGATAGTCTCGGAGAAGAAGAACAAGAAGAAGAAGAGTTCCACCATACCTCAGTCAAAGATTCTGTAAGTGATCACAGCAGTCTTGGGCATCACGAGCCTACGGTGACGTTCGAGAATCTGCCGTCTACTGGAGGACTCAGCTCCCCTGACAAGCGAGATAGGTCCATGTCAGATGGAACTGGCGGCGGTTTCGGGGCCGACGACGAGGACTCTGACGACTTGGAACTGCTATGATAGGAGGTAATATATCCAAACTGCTTTACTCTCCAATTCTATAGTTTATCCAGCGGCAATTAGACAGCAAACCATTCCTTAAGCTTGGCACCGATGCCCTTTCCAGCCTTGACTTGATCAACGTCTGGCAAAAGGAGATCTTCAGCCTTCGATGAAGGCTTGAATCCGTCGGGGAACATGCTATCTTGCGCAATCAACTCACACTGCGTAGGAGAGGCACAGTACACTTCTGTAACGATTTCGTTGAAGTTGACCCAGCGGTTTTCGGCGGCGGACTTGTCAGCTGCAATGGCCATGATCAAGGCAATGAGACCGTCGGTTCCTGTGCATGGAACAGGCGTGTCGTTTACCAAAGACTCGCAAAATTTAATGGTTTCTGTAACGTAGGCCTCATTGTATCGACTTAGGAAAAAATCAAAGGGCATGTCGGCATTTCCAGTGTAATCTTGCTTGAAGATTTTGGCAGTGTTGGGGTACACATTGTCGGTTTGGATCATTCCCTTCGTTCCCAAAACCTCGGCACGTTGATCGTAACCAAACGAACTCTGACGGCAGACATCAATCATGGCTTGGACACCCCCGGGGTATCGAACGATGCATGAAGCGGTGTCATACTTTTCGGAACCTTCAAAATTAGCAATGGTTTTGTCAATGTGGGTCGATCCGATGGCCAAAATATCAATAGGATCAGCTCCTGCCAAAAATCGTGACATATCCAAATCGTGGACGGCCATGTCGGCAAAGATACCGCCTCCTCCTTTGACGTAACTAGCCGGAGGAGGAGCAGGATCACGGGAGCAAAGCTTGATCTGCATGGGATGGAAGCAAAAATCATGTGAGAAATCCATCAAATGTCGGTTTAGTCGTAAGTACTACCTTCCTTCTACGCACCATGATAGGTTCTCCCACTTCTTTTCTTTCTACGGCTTTTTTGACACGCTCAAAGTTTTGATCGAATCGCCGTTGCAATCCAATCATAAGTTTGACTCCAGCTTCGTTGCAGGCATTGATGGCTTCGACTGTTTCGGCAAGATCGGTAGCAATAGGTTTTTCGCAAAAGACGTGTTTCTTGGCGGCGGCAGCCGCCTTGATTTGCTCAGCATGGTATTGAGACGGGGAGCAAATCCACACGGCATCCACCTCTGGATCATTAATTACATCCATGGCATCATTTGTGAACTTAGGAATGTTGTATTGTAATGCGGCTATGGCAACAAACAGCAAAATAAAGTTAGGTCCATACATTTTGAATCGCCGTCAAGTTTAATACGGTCGGTGGGTAGTGGTAAGACCGGAGAATTTGGATTAGAAAAGCTGCAAAAGGAAACTCCCGGCGTGTCACACCTTTTCGACACTAACCCTCGATATATACAACTGTACTTACCCGCCTCGGCTTTGGAAATCGTCGGATTGGACACAATTACAGGAACGACACCCGGAGCTTTGGTGATTGCCTCCAAGTGGACCAGACCGATACGCCCCATACCGATGACTCCCACTTTGATGGTCTTGGCAGCACTATTGACTTCGACGTTCATCGATAGTGAAGACCGAGGACGAAAGGACGACCTCTGGGTGGAAAAGGCCGCGACATCGTGAAAGGCCAAGCCGATAGAAAGAAGAGCGATAAGAAGTTTCATGTTGAATACTGGACTGCGACCAAAGGAAAGGAGCGCTGTTGCAGCGATGTGTGAGGACGCAAGAAGATTCCAAGAGGAATAGAAGAAGTAGAAGAAAGAAGCCAAAAGCCGAAAAAGGTATCATCCTCACGACAACTCTACGGCCTGATATCATCGCTCGAAGCAGTCTCAGTTCTCAGTAGCGGCCTTCGGTCAAAGGTCACAGCATCAAGATTTTCTCGGACAATCGTCACAGGACGATCGTGCGGATATTGCTTCGTACTCCATCTACCGGTAGTACGAAGTAGTACCCATTAGTACGGTAGCTAGCTTACTACGTACGTAGCAGCTACCGGTAACTACTGGCAATACCGTAAGCAGATGCTTGACTGACGTCACGTGAATCTTTTTAGAGTTGAGGCTCATTTACTTCAATTATTCGTCGACCCGTTCGATTTCTGTCAATAATGGGAAAACTTGTCATACGTACGTACGTAAGGTACTGCAGTACTACACAATAAAAACACTTACGACTACGGTAGTACGACGTAATCGAAACATCATCATTATTTAATGATGACTTCGGCACTTGCCACATTTTATTTATGATCACTTTCAAGTTTGATATATTGCAAACTATTTTTTGTTATAATGCATTCGAATTGAAGTAATATTGATAAAGATATTATTTTACAGTATTACATCCTTTTTACGGTAGAAGCAAAAAGTGACAAGCGAATTCCCCATCTGTCCAGTGAATGGCCGGTCATGTCACCTCTCAACAGAGTGTAGTAATGATGTTGTGTATAAATATAGCAGTATCCAGCAAGTACCTAGTGGGGGGATAAGACATCGACTGTCTTGTTGTCCCATGATCACAACTACAACTACCCTTTGGAACACGCAGCGCAACACAATCATCCATCGAAACCGTTTCGAAAATGGAAGCAGAACTTGAAGCGGACAAGATCGCCAAACTAGAGTTGGCCATCAATGGGATCTTAAGCTACTGCGCCAGTCACTCGGACCACGACAGTCAACGAACACTGCCATGTGAACTGCAACGAATCCATCATGCTATTAATGTTGAGGGGAGAGATAAATTAAAGGGTGACATTCTCAATGGGTTCTCGAACTACACATACAGAATCTATTTGGAAAAGGATCCAGAAGAGTCGGCAATCTTTGCGAAAGTGGCCTTGACGTACGCCTTATGGAACCCCACGGCGGTCTTTTCCTTAGAGAGGTGCTCCAACGAAAAGAAAATGATGGAATTCTTTCTGGATAAATTCCGGGAACAAGAGGAATTTGAAACTGATTCTCCCGTTTGTCAACCCTATTTCATCAAGGATCTTTCTCCGGAAGCTCGCTTGTTGTGTTGTCGATTCGAGAAAAAGCAAGAAATGTGGGGTGAACAATTTTTGAATGGGACCATTGACGAACGTCTGTTTGACAAAGCTGCTCGCTTTGTAGCCACCATTAACAGTACCAACTTGGAGGATGTCAAGATGGAGTTTCCCGTTGATTACAATGATGGCATCAAAGAAGCCTATCGTGCAGTATGTCCCATTTTCAAGGCAACATTTGAGCAGATTGCTGCGCAACCAATAACCCCTCAGAACAAACACTTTCTGGATTATACCCGCAATGGAGGCGTGGAAGCGTTTGCAGCCGCTATCGACCAATCGAAAGTGGAATATGAAAATCCGGACGTTTTGTTGCATGGCGATTTTCATATAATGAATTGTTTGGTAGAAAACATGATCAAAAATGGTGACGAAGTCTCGTTTGGTCCGAACGCCTCCATTCACGTCTGTGATTGGGACATGTCTCATGTTGGGACAATGGGAAGAGATATTGGTGAGTCACAGGATGTACCAAAGTGGTAACAGATTCTCTCTGCATGACAAATCTTACACGACTCTACAAACGCGTCTCCTCTTTTTTTTTATCAGGTCCGTTCTTTCCATTCCCGATTGTCTGTGCTTTTTACTTTGCCGCAGAGGGGAAGCTGGACAAAGCCACGGCTTGCATTGATGCAGTGTGGGCCATCTGGAAGGAGTATGCGCGAATCATGGCAGAAAGATCTCCTTTGGTCAACAATTTCGGTGATCCTTCTGGATTTTTGTTAAAACTATATCGATCATGCCTTGGTTGGTGCGGAATATACGGATTGGGAGCCAATGTCATTCTCAAAGCACAAATGAACCAGCTTCCCTACGACAGGGTCTCCGAAGAGATGAACGCCTTTATCCTTGCATCATATTGTTTGATCAACCTGAAAGCACTTGAATGGGGATTCCTAGGTAAAGACAGGAACCCAGAATTCACAGTGTTGGAGCTAGAAAAGTGGTTTCGAGATGTCATTGAAGAGCAAATACAGTTTTTGGCAGAAAAAGGTGCCGAGGAAAAGTCCTAGATTGAATCGATTGTTGCACGAACACATTTGAAGATTAGTTACTCTCTTTTGTTCTTGTGATGTATCATCTAAATTTATGTTATTTGGCTCTATTACTGCTCTGCTCTCTACGACAGTAGACTATAGATGATATTATACAGAAGCACTCCGTTAGGACTTGCATGTGGCACTTGAATAGAAACCCGGAATACAGTACACGACTCTACCGTAATAGTATTTGAAAAGAATGTCGACTACGGTACTTTATTACGGCAGGAAACTACCGTACCTTGTTGCACTCGTAGTGGTATCTGGTATTCCACTATACATTAAGGTTGGGGATGTTACCGTTGGTGTTATAGCGGACAGACGCCACGCAAAGATGCGGTCATTGACGATCCGAAACCAACTTGCAATTACTATTGCTTTTCATTCGAACGGTGGTGGAAATACAAGGAAAAAACCCGTCCGTTCACTCGTCTCCACATCTCTCTTTTGTCCCAATATCAAGAGCTATACCTGGTGTGTTGCTGCTATCGTGTGTCAGCTGCGACAGGTTGTCATCGAACAACACCGTCCTGAAGATCAGTGAGTTTCCCTTGTTAGTACTTTTCAAGATGGCGGATGCTATTGGCGGACCAACGGCCAGTCCAATTTTAGTGACTGGCGCGATTGGATTCGTGACGATTCTAGGCATTTATCTGTATCTCCAGGGTAACAAGCCAACCGAAAAGCTCACTTCCAGGGCAGTTTCCACAACAGCGAAAACCTCAAAGGCCAAGAAGAGCAAGAAAAACAAGTCCACGGCCACCACTACCGCTCCCCCTCCAGCTCCAGTTGTTCCCGAACCCGCTCCATTAGAGGAACAGCAGCTGCCACCTCCAGAACCCGTCGTTTCCGCGAAAAACAAAAAGAAGAAAAAGAAGAAGGACGGCATTGTCGAGCCAGCTGTGGCGCCGGTAACCACAGAAGTCAAGAAAGAGCCTATCCCAGACCCCGAACCCGTTTCCAAAAGCAAGAAAAAGAGAGAGAAGAAAAAAGCAGCAGCGGCGGTGTTCACAAAATCCAAACCTGCTCGTGTTGCCGATAATGTGGATGATGACGACGATAGCGATGACGACATGGTGGAGCAAGCTGCTCGTTTGTTGTCAATGAAAAAGAAGTCGAACGGAAAGGTTGTCAAACAAACTTCCAATGCCACGAACGGAGTTGCCACTCCTGCTGCTTCTGCGACAAAAGCAAAAGCGGGTAAAGGTGCGGAATCCAGCGTGGAACAGGTACCAGCTGAAGTGGTATTGGACATTGGTGCAGATGCAGCTCTTTTGATTGGCCCTGGTGGAAGTACCATTCAGGGTATTTCGAAAGAGTCTGGAGCGAAACTCGATATTCTCAAGAACACTCCCGAATTTGGTCTAAACCGAGTGCGCATCACGGCATCGGCGGAAGGTAACGAGGATGTTAGTGCCAGTATTTCCAAAGCAGTGGAAATGGTGCAAGCACTGTTGGACGAACGTGCGGCGATAATTGCAAACTCCAAGACTGTCAACCTCTCGTCTAGCGATATCAATGGTCAGGCGGGTGTGAAAGCTATCATTGGTCGCAAAGGAGAAACCATTCAGAGCATCCTCAAGCAGGTCAATGGGGAAGCTAATGGCTCGGCGGCTCCCGGACAGATTGTGAAAATCAACGCCGATGTAGAAGCCGGAACGGTCGAGATTTCTGGCCCAAAAAACCTAGTGGACAGGGCCGTTAAGTTATGCAAGCAAGCAGTGTTTGGTGAGAGTCAGGCAAGTTTAAAGCTGACGTCTAGGTCTGCCATGAACATTGTGTTTGGTAAGGACTTCCGAACCATCCAACAGCTCCAAAGCGCTTCCGGCGCCAAATTGGATATGGACAAAGAGACTCTCACCCTCAACATTTCTGGAAAGAAGGAAGAAGTCGATGCGGCGAAAAAGGCTGTCACATCCATGTTAGACCGATGCAGAGGGATCACCATGGATGTTAAGTCATCTGATGTGGGTGCTGTGTACGGAAAGGGAGGTAGTATCATTCGAAATATTCAAGACAAGACTGGAGCATTCATCGAAGTACAGCAACAACCATCGTCGTTGGCACCCGATGGTGAAAGCATGGTCAAGTGTACTATTATGGGCGAGCCAGATGCATGCGCTCAAGCTGTCATTTTGATCAACAAGGCCATGGCCCGAGAAGTGGAACTAAAACCTGGTGAAGTTGTGGAGACGCTCAGCTTAGGTGGCGCGGCCACACCTGCGGTCATCGGAAAAGGGGGCGCCAAAATCAAGGAGCTCGAAGCAGCTCATAAGGTCAGTCTCAATGTCAATGGCGACGTTTGCAAGATGATTGGCAAAGAAGCCAATATCAAGGCAGTGAAAGAAGCTATACACGCCATTATTGATCCCATTCTTGCTGTAGAAGCAGCTGAAAAAGAAGCCACTAAGGCAGCTGAATCTGGCGACTCTGCATGGCAAGCGTTCGACGTGCCACCGGAAGAAGACGGCTGGTAAACTGGCACATGATGTACTTACTGTTAATGCTAAGCTTCATACTGCAGCATCCCACAACTCAGCATCGGATGAAACAAAATACGCAAGCTCCTTAGACATACTTTCTAAAAAATAAAACATCACTGACAGCAGCCATTCTATGCCAGAAAATATTATTATCAAATCCGACGGGACTCTAAGCGAATTGGTACAAAAACTTTTTCAGTAGTACTGTTCCATTCTACCGTAATCTACTACTTAACCACCTTCACGAACCTCTGCCGCCAAGTGTGATCGAACCCAATACAATCAAGGTATCCATCTAAGCTTCCGTATTTGCCTCGAAGATAGGCCAACGTATCTCGCATGATCTCTTTATTGCACTCCGCATAACTTGAAAGATCCACTTTGCCCCCCAAATATGTTTTCACCTTTTCAAGGGCTACGTCCCGGATGCACTGCGACAGAAAATAATCCCTTAAAATTTCTTCATCGGCTGCTCCAATTATATGTTGACACAGCATGCTCAGGTTCCCAGTGCGGTCTTTTCCTAAAGTACAATGTACCAAGACCTTGGCGGGTCTTCCCTCCTGGTCTTCTTGCCACTCCTCAAAGTGTATGGTGATGGCTTGTAGGGCAATGCTCATCATCTCATGATGTTCCAGCATGGCTTCGTTCATTCCCAGTAGACCTCTGTCTTCAATGGTTTTCGCCAGCAGCATCATCTTGGAATCTCCCGCGTTCTCCAATTGCTTCGGAGTCACCCAATTATCGGAGACGTACTTAATAAAGGATTCTTCCGAAAATAAATCCTGTCCATGATGATGCAAATAGAACCGCTGGCTGACAATTTCCTCGTCGTAGTCGGCAGAGTCCATAATGGGATTGCAGCTACCTAGATAGATCCGGCGTTGTCGCTGCTTTGGCGTGGATAAGGCCTTCTCCAAGCCTCGGGGGTCTTTGAAGTGGATGCTCTCAAAAGCACCGCCGGGAGCTTGAGTAAGAAGGGTATGGAGTTTACTCTGATTGACTTCCTTGCGGAATCGCATGTCGATCCACAAGGTAGCGTCATTCAACAAGAACCGTTCCGATTCGGAGAGGGACAAATCCTCTGGTTGCATCATCATTAACAGAGGGGAAGGAGAAGTTGACGCGAAGGAATCGGAATCCTCGCTGATGTCGTCCACCATAACGTAGGAACTATTCTGGTCTGAAGAGGTTGGCGGCTTCAACAAATCCGCTATGTCATCGGGGCAGCTGCCCCGATAGAGACGAGTAAATCCGTACACATTGCGAAAGTTGGGCATTCGATCTTTCGGAGTAGCATTCTCATTGGCGTCGTCCCCCTTCTCTAGGAATGCATCCGTTGCAGGCGTCCTCTCCACACCCGCCAATGTCTGTGGTTCTACCGATTCTAGATGCATTGAAAAGACACTGGCACTTTGAGTTGGTTTCCTTGTACAGGTCAAAGAAATAAGTGAAGTTCTTGCTAGAGGAGCTCGTTTTTTCCAAGGTTTGTTGTTGTTGTTGTTGTTGTTGATGATGTTGTATACACTGCTATTTTTACGTGTACGAAGTAGTAGATAGAAACTTTCGTGCAAAAAGTCCGGATGAATCGCTACACACTTGATACGAGTCAGTTTTATTGCTTGCGCCCATGGAAAACGCTACTCGGTGTTTGAAAGTACTTCTTCGAATACAAAAGAATACATCGAGTGTTTCTCTCCCTTTCTTCTTTGGCCCTTCTCACATATTATTTTAGGGGTAGTTAATAATAAAACAGTAGTAGTGACGTGATGAATGAGAAACAAAACGCCCTACTTAACCATCTCTACTCTCTCTAGGTAGTAGAGCTATGATAACAAGAGTAGAGGAAGATTATTCCAGTCTCTATTTTTACTACAGTACTGTACGGTAGGTACTCCGAGTACGTAGTACGTATTTTGTTCCTTTCAACACACAAAAATGTGTCATTTCCTTGCAACGAACATGATCCTGCAAACGCTACTACACTACTCTACTACAGACTACGGTATCATACCGGTAGTACAAAGACTCAGGAACACGAATTATGCGATGTATGTAGCGGTGCTATGGTGCAATTAAGACAATAGAACTTTTTAATGGATGGACGAACCATCGTTTCATTTCTCTCTTGCTAATTAATTAACTGTAAGACTGGATAATCCGCTGTGTATCATAACCATAGAGTGAATATCATACCGCGTGGGTCTGATGAGTCATCGTGGATCATAGCTGGAAAATTGTTTCGCAATAACTTTTTCTACCCCGATGTGTAGCGGTGACATAACTTTCACATTCATCATAAATACCGATGGCAATAAAAATGAAACAAGTATATTATTAACAGAATAGCATGTTCTCCGACATCTTTTATTTCGAAGCAAAGTTCAGTTCCAAAGACTTCCTCACTACTATCATACTACTACACTACCGGTACCAGGTAATAGCTACGGTACCGTAGCTATCATACCTATGATACCGGTTGGTTCTCGGATCCGAAGTCAAGCATGGTAGACTACCGTGAGTACCGGTAGTACGGGTACCGTATTACCGGTAGTTTCGAGCATCGATCCATCTCGTCGTAACTACTATGATACACTGTAAAAAGCAGTATAAATAAACTTCTGGAGTGTATATAAAAATTGAAACCCTCAAGTAGGATTTTCTCATTTGCGTTCCCTGTAGCGGATGAATTCATGAACAAGACGTGCCGAGCACCTCCAAATACGACTCCGCGCCATAGATTATTTTAGTATTACCAATTACTACTACCGGTATTAGCTACCGGTGCAACTAGCTAGGGGGTAGGTAGCTTCCGGTAGGATAGCTACCTAGCTTCCAGATTAGAGTCGAATATTGCAATAATAATTACCATTTCTACATCGAGTTTTATTAGGGTGTATTATAACAAATGTAACAGTAAGTCAAATTTCGATAATATTTTGTAATAATAATATCATTATATTATATTGTTACATCGTTACGCAACCACAGTAGTCCAGTACTACCGATAGCCGATCATAGCCACAAAATAATGTTCTCTTGATTGATGCTTGTAATCCTTGGACGTAGGACACGATGATATTATCACAAAACTACTAGGCTACTGTCTAGTAACTACAAAATGTTCTCTTGCCTGCTACTTGCACTGCAAGCTGTCTTTGCATAGAGGACAACACGGCTCCTGCGACAACTTGATCGGATGATTGGCAAAGGTAAGAACCCACTTTTCGAAACACTCCACGTGCAACTCGTGATGACATCTTGGTAATATCCGTAGCGGTTCTCCCTCTTCGTAAGGTTCAAAGCAAATGCAACAAGAATCGGCGTATTGGCGACACTGCAGGAGACGGTCAACAAGATTTTGTTTATCGACGAAGGAATCAATTTCTCCCTGCGGAACCCCCCGACGCTGGAGCATTTCTTTGAGCTTGGCAATAGAAGTCGACGAGTAGCACTTGTTGCTACTGCTGTCAGAAGGAAGCGACTGAACGTTGCCTTGGTCCTCTTCTTGGGGAACAAATGTCTCCAACGGAACTTGCTTCACCAACTCCATCATTCGTTCCATTTTGGCTTTCTGCTGTTGTCGCATGATGTATGTCGTTCGATTACCGTCTTCCATACGCCAGAGTCGACGATACACTTCAAATCCTATCGCGGCTAGTGCTGTGTACTGATGCATGTACGGGATCCAATGCAGGACAAACCCAGAAACTCCGCCATATTGCTCCACGGCTCCGGTGCGAATGCCCCACAGCACAAACAAAGCTACAAAGAAAAAAATTATTGACTTAATGTCTTCCGCCCTCCTTTCAAAGCCAACAGCTACCAGGAATCTGCGTATCCGTTCCCTCGCACTTATTGTTTCTGTTCCTCCCTCATTTGGAGCTTGCTGTTGAGTATTCTGTCGTTCGTTGTTGCTTCCTCCTCCATTCGGCTGATGTTGTCGATGCTGTTCCTGATAACTTTCGGCAGCGTTCTCAGGGTACCGCACAATTATCCAGGCTGCAACAAATATTGCGATAACGGCAATTTCCCATGGGAACGTGTTTTGTACAGGCTCGGGTATAGTTGTGGGAGGTGTGGTAGCAGAGGTTGGCGGCAGGTGTTGGTCCCTAAAAGCGAATGACGGTATGAAATCCTTGGCGTCTTGGTCTTCAAGCCATAATTGCATATGTGGCACAATCACTTGCATCAGAAACAGCAAAAGGCCGATGTATTGGAGGGGACCGCCATCGTTGGTCCAAATGAACAACATCTCGTGTTGAAGACGGCGTTGGTTGCACTATTGTTTGCTTCGTAAAAGTTGTCAACAGTGTCAGATTACTCTGGAGCTGGAGGGTGACGTTGACGTGACGAAATTCTTTATTATAATCGTTTTCTCTTTTTTATGAGATTCAGAAAAAGCAGCACCTGAAGGGGTTGCAAGTTGCAAGAGAGGAAAAGAGAGTGATGTTGACGGAGAAAATAAGATTCACAGTCATTGTCACTTGATCATTTTGTGCTACCGGTATCATACAAGCTGCTGCAAACGTCGTTCTTGTCTTTTTCTTGCTGCCCCGTTTTTCTTCTTGGAAGCTCGTCGACGCTGTGTCTCAGTCATGGATACAGTGTAATACCAGTCGTACTACTGTAGTCTCGAATTCTTACGACTGGTGGTCCCAAAACTCCATCCTTATTGTTGACATTTTCCCCCTTTGCGACCTTCGAAACTACTGATGAATAAGGCGTCAAGAGTTTTCGATCATTCCGTCTTTCTTTAGGCAATATATTGTACTTTATTCATGAAATCGCTTATTTTACAAAAAAGGCTCTACCTCCTGCGTCTGCCAGGAGGGGTGGGGAGAAAAGGAATAGCTGTCGTAACGAATGCCTCTACAAGAGAACGTTGTGTCGGTTTGTTTTGGGGAGTTAGGCCACTCCGAAGGGATGAACGTCCAGGCTGTGAAAGACGATCACTGGCCCAGTTCAAGCTGCGCTGGAGGCTCTTTTCGGTTAATCGAGCAATCAATAGTCGCCCAAACTCCGAGAGTTGTAGTCGATACTCTCGAACAACGGGCAAGAGACCCCGTAAACGGGCAATGGATGCCCCGCCACTTGCGTTTCGCCCTCCCAAAGCGCCGTCGTAATCACCCGAAAGAAACTGAACCAACTTCGTAATTTGCTGTACCATTCGCTTGTCGTTTTCGGTCAACTCTGGGTTCAAGGCCTTGAAGAGAGATGGTGTTGGCAAATTGCTGAGGCCAAAGCGGCGAATCACTTCTTGAAAGGCTTCTCGGCTCGAGGCATCGACAACCGTAACAATCTCCTCCAACATGAATTCGCGAAAGGGTTCTCCTTCATCACTAAAGAAAAATCTCAAGGCTTCCCGAGCCGTTTCTTGGTCCTCTTGGGTTTGTTGCGAAAAATCGCTCCCTCCAATGTTACTCAATCCACCAAAGGTGTTGCCAGCATTGGAAGCAAGGACAGGAGATGATACTCGAAATCGACCTCCATCAATATCCGTGTCCCGCTCGGACTTGTCCACAGCCTGGGACCCTACAAAATCGCCTGCTTTTCCCACATCTTTTCGTCCACGGACGCCGTCAACCTTGTACGCTGTTCCGTCACCATCATCTCGGATTGCCTTGAATTTTTCCAGAGCTTCCAGAAGATCGATTAAGCGATCGGCATCAAATTGCCCCTCTTGTCCGTAAACCATGTATCGCAATGCTGCTCGAAGACGAGGAGAGTCGTCCGTCATTAACCGCCGTGCAATGTAGGGATAGGCTTCGTCGATGATTGCAAAATCGGGATTCCCGACTAGAGCAATTCCCTCCAACACACTGATGGCACGAATCACAAGCGCAAAGTATGGAGGAATGCGAAATGGAAACTCGTACGTGATTTCCGCCAAATCGGCTGCCAGTTCCTGAAAGTTGATGGACTTGGCACCTCCTCCAGCCAGAGCCACATCAAAAACGGTACTCAAAGCAGGCACAATAGGTGTCGTGTCGGTTCCTTCGGGTATAAAATCCAGGTTGATAAAATCTTGACCTATTTCAGTGTAGTCACGGTTGATCAAGTGGGCAATGGCTTCCACCATGCCGTACTTTTGATTGTCGGTAATTTCTGTCATCAGACCGAAGTCAAGAATTGCCAGCTTGCCATCCGTGGTTCGCATCATGTTTCCTGCAAATTAGAAGGAAAAAACGTTTGGAATGAGTCAAAATTCATTTTGCATACCACAAACAGAAATGTCAGACCACTGGACATACCTGGATGAGGGTCCGCATGAAAGAATCCCTTGTCCAACAATTGCGTCAAGTACGTAATCACACCAAGGTTCACCAACGCTCCTACATCATCAGCTTTACTCTGACTGAGTTTTTCGCCTTCGATCCATTCCGCAACGTGAACGCGACGAGACGTGTATTCGGGATAATTTTTGGGAATTTTCACCATGGGTAGTACTTTCATATCCTCTGCAATTCTCAACCCGTTCTGGCATTCCAAATTGTAGTCTAATTCTTGATAGAACCGAAAGGCAAATTCGTCCAAAAGCTCTACGGCATCCAAACGTTCCACAATTTGCGGGAAGTTACGGGCAAACAATCCCAGTTCTCGTGCCAAATACAAATCCAACGAAACTGTCTCCAGCACCGCGGGTCGTTGCACTTTGACCGCTACCGACTCTCCAGTGGCTTTCAGGGTTGCCTTGTAAACCTGTCCTAAAGAGGCTGCGGCTACCGGTTCGGGGGTGATTTCTGAAAAAAGTTCCTCCAGGGGTTTTCCAAGTTCTTCCTCAATGGTAGCAAACGCGATTTTGGAATCGAACGATGGTACCTTATCGCACAATTTCTGTTGAAAGGAGAGGTCAAGTGTGAGAGGCACCCAATCTGTGAATGATGCATGACCTGTCTATCCTTGTTTCTTATTTTGCACCACATACCTGCAACTCTACCATACTCCGAGGCGACAGCACATCAGGTCGAATCGAAAGAGCTTGTCCGATCTTGATAGGGAACGGCCCCAAACTGGTAATGATATCACGCAACTCCGCCGCCCGCTTCACCTCCAAATCTGGATTGTTGTCGATCCGTCCCAATGCCTTGTCAATGGCCAATTTCAATGCAAATCCACCTCCCACGGACGTCACTTGAAAGATTCGTGTCAAGACGCTCAATGGCCGTTTCCCAAAAAAGTCTTGCAACGCCTTGGGGTCGTATTCGTACGGCAGTCGGTCTTGGGCATTGCCGTCGTTGGCGTAGACGTCGACCAGTCTCATCTGCAATCCTGCCACGGCAGTATCGTCGTCGTTCATATTTTTGCCCCTCAACGCGTCCATGACTAGTTTGGCATCTTCGTTTTCGTTGAGGGATTGTCGCATTTCTTTCATCATGGCGCTAGTTTCCGACACGGTCGAGGCGGCGAGTGGGGAAGATGTTCGAGTGATTCTGTGGGACGAGGAAGGCGTCAATAAGGAAGAGGATGGAATGTGAAAGGAAATGATCGGATCAGAGACTGCCAGAAGCAGCGTACATGACCATAAAAAAGTGGTCGATGGCGACGACGACCTCATGGTGTGTGTGTGTGTGTGTGTGTGTGTGTGTGTGTGTGTGTGTGTGTGTGTGTGTGAATTTGTTTTCTTTTTCCTTTCTTGGAAAGAGGATTCGATTGTTTGTTTGTTGGTCCTCGTCGTTTGTTTGTTTCTGTAGTCAGATGCGGTCCAAGGGAAAGGCAAAGTTGAAGAATGTGCTTGTATCCGAAACTAGATGTTGTAAAGTAATAGGGTTAGACCTGCTTCTTGAAAATGAATCATACCATTACTCCAATAATTTAGACTGCCGTACTACTGTCAGAGCACAAAGAGATGCAGCTGAGTCGACAAGAAACACCAAACCACCAACTCATCATTCATCATTTCAGAAAAAAGAGAGGGAGCACAACGAGAAAAAAGTGATGATGTGGCAGAAAGGAAAAAGTAAGAATCATTATCCCCATCCTTGACTTGGAGTGAAATTTGAACTTGTCCGACGTGCACGCGCTGGACAACAGTTCACATTTTCCCGCTCGTTTGGAGACAGCCCCTTGGCGGGTGATAATTGTTTCCAAACATCCACAATGACAATGAATGTTGTTGTGATTTGTGATGCACTGGACACACACTACCGTAGCTAGCTAGCTTGCTCACTTCCAGTAATAATAATCACCACTCTATACTGTTTCGACCAAAAGTCATCATCACAATTCTCCATAAAGACACATTTTCTTGTTACGTTGCCGTGAACAGTACGACATCGTCATCATCATCATTATCATGCCAAAACAACAGCAATCCAGTTTGGATTCGTTTTTTGGCGTTCAAAAAAACAAGGTCAAACAGCAAAAAACGATAAACTCTTTTTTCAAGGACAACAGTAAAAACAAAGAAAACGATGACAATGCCGAAGTCAAAGTGGGGATCGTCGCGAAGAAGCGATCGTCGCCGTCTCAACAACAAGAGGCAGAACTCTTGAACAAGAAGCGTCGGCCAGTCATTGAAGACAGTGACAGTGAGGAAGAAGAGGAGAATGGTATCGACAACAACCAAAATCTAGCTGGCAATGCGGCGACAGCTTCTGCTACAGCAACTGCTACCAAACAAACGACCAAGACGGAAACTGGTGTCAAGGCAACGTCAACCAGGAAAATAGAAGATTCCGACAAAGACATGGAGGACTCAAAACCAAAAGCTAGCTTTTTTGCTCCAACAAAGCCAATCGTCCCAAAGGAATGCAGCAATAACAATGCAGCAAAGAATGAATCAGGAACGGGTCCAGCTGTCCAGCCAGTTTCTCCGTCTTTTTCTTCTTCCACTGTGATACCACTAATAGAACCCACGCAAGATACACCCCAACGTCGTGCACTAGTCGCCCGCGCCAAAAAGATTGCCAAGGCGTACAAAGTGGAACCCGTCATTCCAGAGGCTGTGTCTTCCCCCGTTCTGTACCTTGAACTGGCCCGGATCTTTGAAAAGATCGAGGCCATTTCCTCGAGACTGGATATTCAAGCCATCTTTACCAAGTTTTTGCGTCAAATTTTGCAATTTGCGCCCCAAGATTTGCCGGCCGCCATTTACATGGCCTGCAACTCGGTCGCACCAGCCTACGAATGCGTCGAACTTGGCATTGGCGACTCGCTCCTCATTACGGCCATTGCCGAAGCGTATGGCTCCAGAGACAAGGTCATCAAGGACAAGTACGAAGATGTCGGCGATTTGGGCCTTGTGGCACAGTCCGCCAAATCAAAACAACGGACTCTGGGATTTGGCATGAAACCCAAACCGCTGATCATGTCGCAAGTCCTACAAGTCTTTCGTGAAATTGCCAACATTACTGGCAATGCCTCGCGCAAACTAAAAATTGATAAAATCAAGAAATTGCTTGTGGCCGTGCAAGATTCGGCAGAAACCAAATACATTATTCGTGGTCTGCAAGGCAAGTTGCGTATCGGCTTGGCCCAGTCGACCGTCCTCATTTCGTTGGGTCATGCACTGATGATGACCATTCCGGCAACCGTGGTATTCACCACAAGCAAGGAGGAGGAAGAGGAGTCGGAAGAGAACGATTCGCCTGATCCGATTGTGGCTGCCCTGAGAGACGAGTCTTTGCCGGTAGAAAAGACGTTGGAAGCAGCTGCAAACATGATTCGAAAGGTGTACAGCGAAGTGCCATCGTTCGATGCATTGTTGGATGCCGCTATCAAGGTTCCCTTGATGGATCTACCCAAAGCCTGTCACTTTTTACCCGGCATTCCCGTAGAACCCATGTTGGCCAAACCAACCAAGTCCATCCAAGAAGTCTTGAAGCGATTGAACGGACAAGAATTCACCTGCGAATTCAAGTATGACGGAGAGCGTGCTCAAATTCACAAGACCGGTGATGGCAAACTCAAAGTATTTAGTCGTAATCTCTTGGAAACCACCGGAAAGTATCCGGAAGTTCCTCAGTTTGTACAAGAAGCAGCACGAGCTTCCATGGATTCAAAAGAGGGATCATCGAAATCTGCCGTCGCTGTTGAGTCGTTTGTGATGGACGCAGAAGTTGTCGCTTTCAATCGAGAAACCGGCCAGTTAGTACCCTTTCAAGTCTTGTCAACCCGTAAAAAGACAGAAGAATCGGCCGAGACGGCCAAGGTCCAAGTCATTGTTCAGGCCTTTGATCTGATGTACTTGAACGGCGAGTCCCTTTTGGGCAAGACCCTCAAGACACGTCGATCGCTGCTACATAAGCATTTTGCTCCTGTCGAAGGCAAATTTCAATTTGCCACTTCGCTAGATCATACGGAAGACGGTGACACCATGGTGTTGGAGCAGTTCTTGGACATGGCCGTTAAAGGACAGTGTGAAGGCCTCATGGTCAAGACTATGGATGACGTCTACGAACCATCCCGACGCAGTCTCAACTGGCTCAAGCTAAAAAAAGACTATCTTGATGGATTGGGTGATAGCTTTGACTTGGTGCCAATTGGCGCCTATCATGGCAGGGGGAAACGAACGGGGGTGTACGGTGCCTACTTATTGGCATGCTACGACGAAGATTCTGAGGAATATCAAAGTGTTTGCAAGATTGGAACGGGCTTTTCCGACGAAGACTTGCAGACGCTGTCAGCCTCTCTCAATCAACACAAATTGGAGGGAGGCAAGGCCTCGAACTACATTGTGACGGACCAGTTGAAATGCGACGTTTGGTTTGATGCTGTGCAAGTGTGGGAGGTCAAAGCTGCCGACTTGTCCAAATCTTCGGCCCACCGTGGAGCCTTTGGCAAGTTGGAGGAGGATCGTGGCATTGGTTTGCGATTTCCGCGCTTTGAACGTCTTCGTGACGACAAGAGTCCCGAGCAAGCCAGCAACAGCGATCAAATCCTTGACATGTACTACAATCAAGATACCGTCAAGGGACAAAGCAACAATGACATGGACGATGACGATGGAATTTGATAAGTGTATAGGTAACCTTTTTATGGTTTTGTGAAAATTGAAATAAGGTTGAATTTGCTAAATCACGGATTAAACAGGTTGGATATTTCGAATAGTCATAGACCTTGCATTGTGGCACATACTTTTAGTGGAAAAGTGGTTTTGAACGGCAGTACAGTGATAGCAAGGGGGCGTTAAAATGTCTGCCAAAGTCTAGTTTGGGAAGTCATTCATCTCATCATAGTCCTAGCAACTCGAATTTTCAGGGAGCAAGCAAAAAGAGAAACCCGAAACATTTTCACTATTCCTGCAACCCGAGACAAAATCCATGTGAAGAGCAGTAAGACTCGACCATCACGGGGTCACTTGTTTCATCAAGGAATCTCCTTTGACCAGGAGACGTCAAGTGACATTTGGAAGCTGTTCACAAGTTTTATCAGTGCATCCGTCAAACAAGTCCTTTGTCGTCAACTCTCCTTTTGCGTTGTTTGAATATTGTTTGTCGTCGTCATTGCCGCCGAGAAGCCTCCTCTTTTCGCTTCATCTTGGTAGTAGCGGTAATGGAACGACATTACTTGTTTGTTATTGTGTCATGTACCGCTGTATTTTTTTTTGTTGCATTTCCATCTTTACAAAATCGATTTGTCCTTCGAGTGTTTTTGTCGCATCCAAACGATTTTTCGTCAGAGTTTTTTTTTGTTCTTCCGAGTTTTTGCTACGACGACATGGTACTCTAGCTAGTATACCGGTAGTCTCTTTCTATTGATTGTCGTCGATGCATCACTTCGCGCTCTCGTTGCATCAGCGACATGTATTTTCGACCGGCAACAGGATAGAAAGTTCAAAATGTTGGGACTTGTTGTCGGAGTGGGCAAATGGCGAACCTTTCGAGACGGGTAGAAGATGCAAAATTACGTTCCATTTCGTTGTTTTTTAGATGGATTAAACATCTCTTCGGACTGAAAACGCAGGACAGACGGCGATGGAAATCCATACGTCGGCTCGCAAGCTTCTTGCAGTTGTTCGTGGGCCGCGGTCGGTTCGTTTGCGATTGTCGATCGTTGTCGTTGCCATCCATCTCGTCATAAAAAAAAAAGATTAATTCTTGGTCGACAAATTACTCCTGTCGTCATCCTTCTCTCCAAATTACGAAAAAGACTATTAGAACAATGGCTGAATCCAAACCAAAGTTGGTCCTCGCTTACTCTGGCGGTCTTGACACTTCCGTCATTCTCAAATGGTTGTGCGAAAAGGGCTTTGAAGTGATCGCCTTCTGCGCCAACGTCGGTCAACATGAAGAGGATTTCTCCGCCGTCAAGGCCAAGGCTGTCGCTGTCGGTGCCACCAAATGCATCGTCACCGATCTCCGCAAGGAATTTGTAACTGATTACGTCTTTGACTGTATCAAGTCAAACGCCATCTACGAAGGCCGATACCTTCTCGGTACTTCCATCGCTCGACCTTGTATCGCCAAGGAAATGATTCGCATCGCCACCGAAGAGGGAGCCTCCTACATTGCTCATGGCGCCACTGGTAAGGGAAATGATCAAGTCCGATTTGAAATGTGTGCCCAAGCCTTGTCGCCTACCATTCAGTGCGTCGCCCCATGGAGAGATGCCGAATTCATCGAGTCCTTCAAGGGACGTTCCGATCTGTTGGCCTATTGCGAAAAGCACGGCATCCCCGTCGATGCCAAGCCCAAGGCCAACTATTCCGTCGATGAAAACTTGTTCCACACATCCTACGAGTCAGGACAACTTGAAGATGCCGCCTGCGGTCCTGATGAGAGTATGTTCAAGATGACCGTTTCTCCTCAACGAGCTCCTGAGACCTCTGAGACAGTGGTGATTGAATTCAACAAGGGCATTCCTGTCAAGATCACCAACAAGACCGACGGAACTGTCAAGACAGATCCTTTGGAAATTTTCTTGTACTGCAACATGATTGCCGGCAAGCACGGCATTGGCCGTATCGACATTGTCGAGAACCGATTCGTTGGTATCAAGTCGCGTGGTGTCTACGAGACCCCCGGTGGCACTCTGCTCCGAGCCGCCCACATGGATCTTGAGGGAATTTGCATGGACCGTGAAGTCAAGCGTATCACTGAAGGCCTAAGCAACGAATTTGCCCGTTTGTGCTACTACGGATTCTGGTTTGCCCCAGAAATGGAACTTATCCGTCACTCACTCGACTTCAGCCAACGAGATGTAATTGGTCATGTCGAAATCGAATTGTACAAGGGTACCTGTATCATCAAGGGAAGATCTAGTCCAAAAGCGTTATACAACGCCGACTTGGCATCCATGGACATTGAGGGAGGTGGTGACGCCTTTGACTACAACCCTGCCGATGCTCAGGGATTTATCCGCATCAATGCCGTCCGATTGAAGACATATGCTGCTTTGCGTGCCAAGGACAACTAAAAAGACGATTGAAGTAACTGGAGGAATCGTGTCCCCGGAAAATGCTGTGTCACGTGTCACACACACGCACACACGATGAAGAATATTGGGTTCGACTGCTTATTCTTTGTCATTCTTAGCAATACTTACAATAAAGTTTATACTGTAGCAGAATTACATTACAAAATATTGGGTATACTCAAAGATGTTACAGTTAATGCGTTGTGTACAAGAGCGACTTTTTGAGCTTTTGTTTTCACAATTACCTCATTTGGACGATGACCACGACCGAAGGATAGCAGTCCGGACATGTTTGCAATGTCGAAGTGCAACTGTCCGTGCTCCCGTTACATTGGCACATTGCAAGTGGGGAGTGTCAAAATGACAAATGTGCAAATTGCGACAGCCTCGCAAGCTAAGATAGGTCAAATTATGCGCGCCAAAGACTTGGACTTGTCGCAATCGGAATGATCCACTAAAATTCAATACAGGCAAGCTGGCGGCATCATACAATACGACTTCTTCTAGGCTGGAACAGCAATGAGTCTGTTGCAGTAAATGAGTTGGATGAGAGATTGTGGGGCATCATGGCACTTTTAGCGCCTGGATTATATCGCACTAACTCACCTCTAACTTTTCCAGGTTGGGGCACGAAAGTCGCAGCACCTCCAAATTGTGAGTAAAGGTAGTATCCAGCTGCCTCAGTTGCAAGGATGCCAGTTCTAAGGTTTTGACGCCGTTACATTTCATCATTGTTAACGTCTCCAAGGCCGGAAGTCTCTCCAATAAGCTCTGTATCTGTTCGCTCGACAATCTCACACAGAAGCTAATGTTAAGCTCGGTTAAGTTGGGTGTCCACAGCCCGGAAAGGTCCTTCAAACCAAAACATCCTACGAAACTGGCCTTTTTCAGGTTCGGAAAGTCACCTGTGGGGTGGACAATCTTGACATGGGACAAGGTGAGTTCTCGCAACGTTTTGTGCGACACTTGTGCCAAATCTTGTATATCTTCGTCTCGAAT
The DNA here is from genome assembly GCA_019154785.2 of Nitzschia inconspicua. Classification (NCBI taxonomy): domain Eukaryota; phylum Bacillariophyta; class Bacillariophyceae; order Bacillariales; family Bacillariaceae; genus Nitzschia; species Nitzschia inconspicua. The sequence goes on from JAGRRH010000020.1 coordinate 1,842,429, forward strand.
TCCGGGACACTGTAGCACTGTCAAGGACTGAAGGCACTTTAGGTTTCGAATCAGATTCGAGACTCGCACGCGAATAGAATTTCCACTCAATGTCAAATTTCGCACTCGTTCAAGCTGCAGTGTGTGAGGACACCAATAGCTTAGAGCGAGACCATGTAAGGAGACCGATGTGAATTGATTGGCCGATTTGCTTTCGTTCAAGATTCGAATCAGATCGTCCCCCACAGGTGCCAAGCCATGGAGGTTGATTTCTTTCAAATACGGAAAGCGGTTCAATAGAAGGTTCAATTCAACTGGAGGTGTTTCATTTCTGGTTGAAAAACCTGTTGTTTCTTCTACCGTTTTCGGGAAAGTCGACTTAGTCCGGTCTTTGTTGCACCAAGTTGATGAAGATCGAAACAGTCCAACACAGTTTTCTGCAAACAAGTGTGATGATTTGTAGACGGCCGTATTGAGGACCTTGGATGTTCTACATAGCTGGTTGTAATCGGTCAATGTCAAGAAGGATAAGATGATGTGAATAATGTTTTGATCCGTCATTTTCGTCTCTAAAAATGATGTCGCGTTGATTCGTGTAACTTCCTTCACAGCCCTGGTTTCTTCGGAAAATGCGAGCAATGTTTTGCCATGCTGCAAGCTTGCCACTTCAATGTTTTTCACATTGCATGTTTGATTCATTACGGTCATGGCTGCCATACAGGAGCAGTTGTTGTTGGGCTAGGAATACCTCGTAAGTCGGTTGTGGGACGATTCTTGATCGTCGTCAGAACAAGTCCAAACTTGTTTTCATTTTTTTTCTTTTTTGGGATGTTCTGTGGGAACACGTGACTGCATCAAATCACGAAAGAAAATTTCGCGCACAATTGAGGTCAAAGGAGTCGATTTAGACGACTCAATCGATCGGAAATATTATTTCTCCCACAACCCACAACCACCGATTATTTATTGTTTCTTTTTATTTTTTTATTTTACGACGGCAAGAAGTTGACTGTGAGTTTAGATTTACAGTTGATTCCTTCTATTTTGCTACAACAAGGACTTGTTGCTGTTCGAATAATTCATTCAACAAACCAACAATGGTGTCCACTAGACGACGCACTCGATCTCTTTCGAATTCCTCGGATCGGAGTGGTCAGGCCAAGACGACGACAACGACAAGACGACGACGGACGCGATCGCTGTCGAACGCCGAGCCATCATCATCCAAGCATTCCGCTACACTCTCTGCTGGTACGTCGAAACCCGAGCAACGACAACAAGGGCATACTCGAAGCCTGCCACGTGAAAAAGAAGGCAATGTCGTGAAAGAGACAGCAAGTTTGAAAGTCATGGACGAAGCGCCCGGACCAGAACAATCTGCAGATCCAGAAACACAACCACAAACAAAGTCGATCGACACCACGGGACCAGAAGAAACAGCTGAAAGATCGAAAGGCAAGAGAGGAGATGGAAAGGACATTAGAGATGACACGGATGAGGATAGTGATAGTGAAAACGATCACGATGACAACGACGGAAAGCTGGAGATTCAACCGATGCAAGTCGCGAAACAATTTTCGAAAGTTTCGCGACAGCCAAAGGAAAAAAACGCTTTGACCCATCTTATTCCAGGGTACACGGCACCGATGAAATTGCTATCCTCCTCGCTCGACAAATTTCGACCGGCTGGTGGAATTCGAGAACTGCAAAAGCGAGCCGAACGGACTGACGCATCTACCAAGGACTTTGTTCTTGAGGCCACATCAAAACACACCCAAGCCATGTCCACCAGCGAACGTGGATTACTTCCCAAAGCCTACACCACTGCCTATTCTTCCTTCAAACGCGGGACCAAACGACCTCCAGACACTTCTGCCGGAAAGGGTTGGTTCGGAATGACTCCTACGCCCTTGACGGAAGAGGTCAAAACGGATCTGGCGGTCATTCGCAATCGTACCTACCTGGATCCCAAGCGTTTTTACAAGTCAGCCGACAAGCACCACCGGGTGGTACAAGTGGGGACCGTGGTGGAAGGTGCATCGGAATATTTCTCATCGCGTCTCACCAAGAAGGAGCGACGTAGCAACTTTACGGACGAGATTATGGCCGATCCGGCCAGCTCGGATTATGCCAAGAACAAGTTCAAGGAAATGTCACGAGAAAAGACGCGTCAGGCAGAATTGCGAAAGCAAAAACCAAAGAAGGCAAGGAAGTTTTATTAGGAAGGCTCCTGCTCCTGCTACTTGGAGCATCAGGAATTCTGCTTTCATCGAGATTCAAAGCCACCCCAACAATGGAAAAGAACGGAAGAATCAGACCGATGATACATCCTGATATTCTCCACTCTTACCGACCTTTACCTGTAAAAGCTCATTTCCCATTTAAGGATTGCGGTTGTCGCAATAAAGGACGCGTGTTATTTCCGTGACCAGTTAAGACAATAGTTGATTTTGTCTGTATCGTATCAAGCATCTTGTTGTTGAGCAACTTCCCACATGTCATCTCGAAGGATCACAGGAGATTGCATTCGTTCGGCCCCATCTTCCCACACCAGTGGTAGTTTGGCGACCAGTTGCTCGGGTCCAAACTCCACGCATTCGTTCGTAGACTGATTCAATGTCAAGAACTGAGCAGCAGTTGTGGCATCGACGTCTTGTCCTGCTATTGACAATGGCCATACCCGAATGACACCATGCTCACAATTGTGCGTCCAGACAACTTGGATCGTTTCCACCACGCCATAGTGAAAGGATGCGGTTTGGCTGCTACCGTCTCCCACCTCGACTCCATCCACAAACCAAACTCCGGTCTGAAAGACAACAACATCTCCCCGATCCAGTGTGGCAGACAAATGTCGGTCGCCTCGACCATAGTTGGTCGTGTCGGACTGATAGTCAATGATGACGTTGTCGTCATCATGACTGTCATGATTCCTTAAATCATTACCGACTCTGGATCGTTTTAGAAATGTAGGATGTCGACCCATTATTAACAGACGGTGCTGGATATCCAACGATGATGATGATGGGTTCATGGCGACGAGGACAAAGGAATCGACAAATAAGGACACCGATTCCATCCACATCAGCAACAACAAGAACGGGATCTTAACCATTTGTAATTTATTGGATGATGCATTGTGACAAGTGACAGAAGCGTGTGTATCCGAAAGAATTTCGTAGAAGACGATACTGTACAATAGTAGATGAGAAGGTGAGAGACTAGTAATCAAATACTAAGAAAAATGCAAATTCCTCTATTGTCGATGCAGCTCTTTCTACTTGAAAACACTACGAAAGTGTGCCGCTTTACCAGAGTAGTGCGACGAGAAGAAAGCACCATTGGTGGCAAGTGGCAAGTGGCAAATGAACACACACACGAAGAAGATGGAAGATGAAAATCGATTTTCACAGTCAGGATTGCGAAGAAGACTTGTTGGGTTTTAGTCGAGTCAGTCGAACAAGCATTTTTACTGTTAATTAACAGTAAACACAAAATTAGAGTTGAAGATATATAAAATTCTCATAGTCGCGACGTCGCGACTCGCAACTCGCAACCTCCAACCACGGATCTTCATCCGTCGCATCAATCGCCAACGGTTGTCACACTACCAACACGACCAACCAACTGTGCGATAGTACTGTGCAGCTATCTTACCATGAGCAACAACAACAATAACAACACTACAAGCAATACTTCTCATCAACGTCGAGCGTCGAAACGTCAATCGGTCGTGCAAAAGGATCTGCTGACGGGGAAGGTACAGGAAGCTTTGGAACATGTCGTAGTCACGGGAACACATATCCGACAAACGTGTCAGAAACGACGGCGATGGGAAAATTTGCAACATTACAGGAAAAACGAAGAAGAAGAACAAAACGAAGAAGGAACAACCGGAGCAACCTCAAAGAAAAAGAAAGCTTCAGACATTTATTTTGTGGAGGATATTCGACTGTATGGCAGTGAGTACGATGGTGGACCTGGGACCAGCCGATACAATCCTTCCGAGAATGGATATCCCATGAAACCTTGGCCGATCATCATCCAAAACAACCAACAAAAGGACATCAAAGACGTCCATGAATTAGATGGTGAATGGAATATTGAATATGGAGACTCGATACCGCCGATTTACTTCACATCCGCACGCCTATCTCAAGAGGTTGAAGATGCACTAGATGATGATCAACATGATGGAATAATGGAAGGCAAAAACCGCCCCAACAAAAACTTAAATTGGAAATCCGTACCTGCAAGAATCAAAAGTCTACGAAGTACTGATATCTCGGTGCCCCAACAACATGTTCCACGAGCCTTGTTGGAACGATGTTGGACACGGGCAGTCCAAGCAGCGGCCAATGGCATTACTTTTCCTCTTCCAACCAACGAACAAGAACCACAGAAGCCAAATGAAACGAACGAGCAAAGAAATCCATCACAAGAACGAGTACCAATTCGTGAACGGCATTCGCCCCGAGTGGAGGCCAAGTGCCGTTCTTTGGGGATTGCCCTTGCTGGAAATGATGCTACAAGCTGTCCCAGATGCACTCGAGACTTTTCGACGTTCGAAGATCTAGCATTGCACTACTACGGATTGCAAAGCGACGCATCAGACAGTTGCTGTCAGCCACTGTTACGACAAAGTTTGTTGCAAATAATTGACGGCATACTGCAACAACATGTTGAATTTCAAACAGATCAGATATTACACATCGTACTCTCCGAGACTGCAAAGAATTCGACAACTGCAACCACCTCCAAAAGCAATGAGAAGTTGCTGGATTGGACAGATGTTCTGTCGTTTCTGGACGAAACGCTTTCGAGGCACAGCATTACCAATCCAACACCTCAACAATCATTTTCCGGAACCTCATGCCATCCCTTGTTAGAGACCATTTCCACAAGTGACGACGCCTCCATTCCACCGCTGCTGTGGAATCCCAAACTTGTAGAGATAATCAAGAATCGGCTGATCGATAGGTATTCTCGGTGAGAAAGGACCATTTTATCTCGATTCCTCCGCTTCGAAAGACTTGCGCTGTGAAAAGCAATCGTAATAAATCGTAACACCACTTCTTGTCTCAATTATTTTGGTTCATCGTCAATAGTTGTTTTCTTCGACCACTGGTGGTGATCAGTACAATGGGTTGAAAGGATATCTAGCGTGGGCACAACGTTCAACGTAATTTTTGCACTTTCTAAAGTCGTGGAGAATTCCTTCCCCGAAACGGACAGTTTTTGGGTTTCGTGGTTGTTCGTAAAGGCATGTACTCGCGACTGTTTGAGAGAAAGTCATTGTGGACGGAGGTGCAAGTATTAACCTCCTGTCCGTCCCAAACAACTTCTATTGCGTAGTATCGGTGGGCTTGGGGTGTATTCGCATCCAAATACAATCTTAATAAAGAAGCGAGATCTCGGGGCCGCTGCTTCTATGTGCTAGTGGTTGCCCCTAAGATTTCATGTCAGTGATACAATCATTTCTGATTCTCAGTGCCTGTTGCCAATCACTTTATCTTCGCCAGTAGATGTGACGGTCCCATTGTCCTCCCATTGTTGGTCTCTATGACCAGTCGACCAACTACTCAATATTTTGCTGTCTTCGGAGGTACTTCTACCTCATCATAGAGTCATTAATATACAACGAACATGCCTTTCCAGTTTAGAATAATCTAACTTTGAAACTTGACAATGCCTCGAAGTAGCGACTTGACAGTTGTCGTCAGCTTTGTCTTGTTGTACGCATCGCCGGCTTGTCGGATAGCCTCGCTGGTCGTGGGGTATGGATGAATTACGGATGCCAGTGAACCTAACCCAGTTGAACTTTGCATTGCAAGCGTCACTTCACCAATCATGTTACCGGCACCCTCTCCAACAATCGAGCAACCCAAGATGGTATCTTTCTTGGCATCGACACGGAATCGAATAAATCCCTCTTTAGTGTCATCACAGATGGAACGGTCATTGTCCTTGAAGTGTTTCTCAAAGACTCGATATTCGATACCACGTTCTTCCAAATCCTTACCGTACAGACCAACACTCGCGATCTCTGGAGTAGTGAATGTCGCATATGGAATTAAGAGATCAGACATTTTACCCTTGCCAAAAAAGAGTGCATTTCGTATAACAGTTCGGGCCATAAAATCAGCGGCGTGCGTAAATTTGAATTCCGAGCAACAATCACCCACCCCATAAATTCTTGGGTTGGTCGTTTGGAGCTTGTCGTTTACCAGCAATCCCCTTTTGGTGTCAAAATCAACTTTGGCAAGCTCAAGTTCCATGCCTGTGACGTTTGGGCGACGTCCAGCGGCAATCAACAAGGAGTCGAAAATCAACTTTGTTTCGCCTGCTTTGCCCTTTTCGACGAAAGTCATCTCCATCTCCGGATATCCGTTATCGAGAACCCTTCCGGTCAACTTAATGGTTTTGTACTCGGCTATCGAAAGGTTGAAAGAGACCCCATCTCTGATCATTTGCGTTTTGACAAGTTCTGCCATGTCTTCATCTTCTTTCGGCAAGATTTTGCCAGATCGTCCCAGCACGGTCACATGTGTACCAAGCCTCTGCATGGATTGAGCGAGTTCCATGCCAATGACTCCAGCTCCGATGACCACCATGTTCTTTGGTTGCTTGGTCATATTGAAGAATGTCTCGTTCGTCGTGACGATGGGGCGTGGCTCATCTGTTGGATCCACAGATATAGATCTTTCATGCAGCTCCTTCAAGCCTGTCATGGGGATAAGTATAGGATAACCACCTGTTGCAATGACAGCCCGCTTGAAATACAGTGTTCGGCCGTTTACAATAACGGACTTTTCGGAGGTGAACTTGCCCCGACCAATGTATACTTCCACTCCCAGCTCGGCACTATATCGTTCGGCGGAATCATGCTGGGAAATTTCAGCACGGATTTTGCGAACTCGCTCCATCACCTTTTCAAAGTCCACCTTGACGGTCTCTGGATTCACAAAAATGCCAGCTTCCTCTAAACGTTTCGTATCACCTTTGACGGAATACGCCATGTTGGCACAATGAATAAAAGCTTTTGGAAAAGAAATGAGCAGTAGGTGAGTATATATATCTTGACTTGATCTCCGAACCCTCTAGTAAAACTGGTCAACTCTTACCTTTGGACGGCTAGTTTATGAAAACAAAAATATGATCATGAATGAAGCGAAATGTTTAGTCGGAAGGTGAGAGTTTGGCAAGTGGTCGCAGCATTTTTCATGAAACGACTCGGTCGGTAAGACGTACCACACAGCCAACGTTGAGACAGTCGCCACCCAAAAGATTTTCTTCGATCATGGCCACTTTGGCCCCAATACCAGCACTTCCCGCTGCCGTGATGAGTCCACCTACACCAGCTCCAATCACAACCAGATCGTAGGTTGACGAGCCATCCTTTTTGTTGGGATTGGGATCCTTCCACTCCGGAGGATGCACATAATTTAATAGTACTGTATTGTACTTGTCCATAGGCCAGACATGTTTGGCAACATGCTGATCCTTGGGATTGAGACTCTCAAAGTCAGGTTGGGGCAATCGAGGTTGCAAGGATTCATCCTGCACTTTCTCGACAGCACCCAAAAAATTGTCCCACTTGATGGACTCTCCTGTCGTTTCGTCGATGGAGTAGTTTCCACGCTCATTTTCTCCCACGAAACGGTAGAAAAGGTAGTCGTCTTTGAAAGGGTGGTCCCTAAGTACGTGCTCGATCAGATGCATTTCGAGAAAGGCGTTGCCGAGAAGAACCGCATCTTCACGATTGGCAGTGGCACCTGACTGGACGAGATAGTCAACAGCTTCACTGCCTACAAAGCACTGTTTGTATGTCTTGAGACGGTAACTGCGATCCAAGAGCTTGATGTTGTTTTTGAATTTTTCGGCAATCTCATCAAGATCCTTGTCGAAATCTGTTTTGGAGAAATTCATGGTGAACAATATTTATGATGATGGCTTCGGTTTAACGATGCAATTGCTACTTAGTTTTTGTAACCCTATTATGCGAAGAAACGTCTCTGAAGATGGGATGACCCCCATGCCTGACGGTTGGAGCAGCTAAGAACGTGTTAGACAGGGATTTTTGAAGCTGATGATAGTAGAAAATGTTTTCTTTGTTGCCCAAGCAGGATTTGATGAATTTGATGGTTGCAAGTTGCAAGACAAGATACCACCAAGATTTGCCGCTGAACAAAAGCAACGACTGCGCGCGCCAATTTTTCACTTAGGCCTTACTGCTGCACACTAACTGTTAACTGTAAGTACCGCTAGAAATCATGACAAAGATTTTGAGTCTCGGGCATCTAGCTAGCTGCATTTAAAATAGCTACTGCCTCGAAAGCAAAGCAAACCATTTCTTGGCCAAGAAACAAATCATTTCGGATACTGGAATGCAGGCGTAGATTGAACAGCGTTTTCTGACATAGTCAATTATGCGATGTTATTTTTAATGACCACTTTGCTGGCATTAGTTCTCCTTGTTTTCCTCGTCTTTGCTCAGCCACAGCAACCCCAATGGTTTCTCCTCCAGAATTACTTTTTCAATTGTCTGTTCGACAATGGTACTGATTTCCTTTTGGACTTCTTCGATGCTTTGGGCCGCATTCACCACATACCAAGGAACTTGCCCATTCTGTGTGTCCGTCGCCTGTAATTGGCTGAATCGTTCTCGTACCCTCTGTTGCAGTTCCTTCTTTTCGTACCGTTCTTCACCGTAACTGAAAAGACAAGAAAGGGAAGGTGGGTATATTACTTAGAAAAAACAAACGACAGAGGCGCAAGCATCGTTTGAACTTTGAACAATATTCTCACTAACCCTCCCCGTTGCTCGGCTTGTTCCTGTGTCAGATCCAAAAATATGACTGCATCCGGTGCCGGAAGTCCCACATCACACGACTTGCACCACTCTAAATCATTTTGCAACGATTCCTTAGCCGATGAAAAGGCCACGCCACTATAAGCATATCGATCGCACACCACATGCTGTTTCCCTTCCAACAGATTGGATTTCAATGTTGGTGCAACCTCCCACCGATTGGCACTAAAAAGCAAGTGAATGGCCCGATCATCCAGTTCCGATTTGGATTGCAAGTACTGGTTAATGAGATTTCCGACCAAGGTGGTACGATCTGGAAAGCGCATGGCAACGGCGGCCATTCCCAACTGCACGACCAGGTGTTTGAGCAGTAGGCCAACTTGAGTAGTTTTGCCGCAGCGGTCGACGCCTTCCAAGACAATAAAAGCGCCACGATGGGGAGACGCAGACGAAGGACGAGTCGTCGTGATAGCGGTGGTCATCTTCATGGTGACAGTGGTGGTAAAAAAAGGAGTGGAGCGTAGAATAATCCTCCTCCCGTGATGAAAAACAACGTTACAAAGTACTACGGTAGAGTACGACTAGTAATAGACTACCGTACTCCAATGATTATTTTTTGATGTATGATACTGTGGGATAGCACTTTACAGTTAGTGCTACAGTAGAAGTTTGTGTTGAATTCTGCGTAACAGCATTTGCGCGGGACGATGACAAGAAAGCCCCATCTCTAAGATAGGGATCTTTTCTTCAGACTGTCAAGTACTATGATACCCACCAGGCACTGTAATACGTTGGTCATGCGTCAACTCGAAAGCTCGAAAGATCCATGGCTTGACCACAACGTTTCTTCTGTGGCATCACAACAATATCAGCATCAGACCGTGTTATATGACCTTGAATCAGAATCAATAATCGATCACCACTCGTATCCCCTCTCTGGATAGAGAAGTTTCTCTTCTGATTGTTAGACCAAAATGTTGTTTAGGTTCATCTTCGTTGCCTGCTTGCTTCTTGCAGTGACAGTCATGTCGGGAAGCGTCGCGGAGGAAACGCCAAACCGTTTCTTGGACCGGATATCGTCCATGATAGTGAAAACGTTGCCGTCGCCACTGCCAAATTTGGATCCATGCACTGGGAACGACAAAAATGAAGGAATTTCATTGAAGATTCATAACCCCGACAATGTACCAGGTATCATCGCTATCCCCCGTGGCGGTGCTGGCTTCTTCGGCTTGATACCGGCCGGATACCATCCCTTGGGATACCAAATTACCGACTTGGGGTCCAAGTTTCTACAGTTTGATGGATCCTTGGAAAGCGACGTTGGACGATTCTTGGCATCTTTGAAAACGCGCAAACGGCATGCCGCAATCAAGGACCAGTGGTTGGAGATCGTCCGCGTCTCCAAGTCAGGTCAGACCATGCGAATATATAGGACGTTGGATGATCTGATTGCCTTCTGTATCAAGGCCAGATTGCTAGATTAGATAAGGTTTCCATAATGTCCATAACTATGTAGCTATTTCTACTTAATCTTTTTCCTCTTCCATGGGAGCATCAACCAGAACGTACTCCTCCTCAGTTCTAGAGGGTTCTATTGACGACATAGCTCCGTTTTGTATTGCACCGTCATCCTCCCCAGGCGTTGCGCCTTCTGAAGAGGACACTGTCTCAATGATTGTATTGCTTGATAGTGGATCTGAAGATGTAGTCATATCAGGTTGCACTACCAAATCACCGTCATCCTCGGAGGAACTGTATTCCAATTGTGGCCCCCTGGAACTGAATGATCGTTCTGAAACATTTCTTGCCGTGTGATCGCTCATGTTGATTCGGAGATCGACACGATTGAGCAACTCCTCCAAGGTGTTAGTAACTATGCTCGTGACAAGATTCTCTTGTTGTATATCTGTCGGAGTTTCTGTCTTAGGTTCCGGAATTGTATCCACTACACGGTTCAAAATGTCCTCCACTGTCGCGGCGACGATCATTTTGTTGGCGTTATCCTCGTTCTTGTTTCTCTCTCTAACGGCTTTCAACATGTCCAATAGACGAGTTCCAGCGATATCTGCATGATAAATCTTCTTGGATGGTTTGTTAATCCATCCTACGCTGCCACGAGTCACTCGAAACAGGTGAAATGATCGTCTGGTGGTGACCGCGATACTCATTTTCCCCTCATCATCTCCCTTCAGAATCCTGATGTCGTGCGTTGAATAGGGCAGCAAACACTGCCAAACTGGGAAATAATTCTCGCTGTCTCGGGTGGCGTATAGGATACATCTCCCAACCTGAGTCCCGACAGCCACAAAGTTATCAATCGCATCCACAGCAAGGACAGAATCCTCCTCATCCAACAAGGAATTCCATAAATCTTGGGCGACAAGGAATGGCCCTTCCAATTCAGATGACGACGAATTGTTTCCTACTTGTTTGCAGAATAACTGGCATACGTAGCCACACAACGAACCCACCGTCACCCTCAATGATGTAGAGTCATTGTAATCCAATTTAATGCATACCAACGGTCCATCCACAATCACTCGATGGCTGGAAGCATTGTGAAACAAGTCAGTGGATCCATTGATAGAGCATTCCCACGTAACGAGCTGGATTGTTCCATCCTGACACCCCATGGCGAGTGTGCACATGGTGAATTCCGGCCACTGCACCTCATAGAAATCCAATGCCATGACTGGAGCTTCCACCAAAAAGTGTTCGTCTGGTAGCGGTGTCGACACCAACGATCTTGGGTTCGAGACTGAAGGGGCGTAGAATCGAACCGAGGCATCGTCAGCGCTCCCTACAAAGACTCCAGTAACTTGTGTGTTGGTTTCCAGATTCCAAACTGCAATACATGGATTAAGCGGACGAAAGTCCAGCAATGTCGAAAAATAGTGTGGTCTCGGAGTATCTTCTGGGTTAGCAACGGTGTGCGATTCTTGAGAAAGGATCAAACGGGCTTTGGAGTCTCGTAAGAGCTTTTTGGCCTCGTCCTTGTTGGAGGACGCTGAGGGATCAGCTGCTGTAGTCGCATTCTCGCTGCCAATCATGTTGCGACTCTGGATACTTGACGTGGGAGTGCCAATATTGTGATTCGGACCTCCCTCTCGATCTGAATGACTGTTGATGCTGCTACTAGTAGATATTTCTGACGTGGACTTGTGATGCCTGGATTTGGAGGAAGTGGATACTGTCCCCGTGGCCGAGGAAGTAGTCATTGCTGAAGCGGTGGACGAGACTCGTCGGTGGTTCAATGGCGAGGTTTGCTGTATTAAATTGCGATTAACACCGGCACCTGCGGTAGAGGACGCATCGGTCTGAGACACCACCGATGCGGCATCGTAATCTTTTTCCGTTGCATTCGAAAAAGAGGGCTGAAGAAGGTGTTGGGTGGAAGACTCTTCTTGAAATAGGATTTCTTCATTGACGTGGATTGTATTCACGAGCGCCATTGCTTCTAGGACCACATCCTTGCCATCTGTGGACTTCTTTTCGGTTCTTGAGTACCCGACACATATTAGTCGAGAAGAATCCCGAGAAACCAATCGACTGTAAGGACGAATTTCTTGACCGTCGCTTTCTCTAACATTGACGCTTAATACGTGACTTTCCGTAGCAAAGTGGATCCTCTTTTCGTGAGCTTGAAAAGATTGCTGAGTTGTAGAACCGTCCGATGAATATGACGCCGAATAGCATGTTGTTTGTGAGGTGAACGGCGACGTGAATACTTCCTCGAATTCCATCCTTCAAGCTGCAGACTATGTAATATCTTTTGTAGCGCTTTCAATTTCCGATACGACGTATCTCACTTTCCACCTGCACTGCTTCCAGTCGCAGAGGATGGGGAATCACCGGACGTCAAATTTTCCGTTTGTATGCGCAGATCTTGACGTTGTTGCTGTTGTGCGGCTCGAAATCGAACAACCGCCATTACAAATAAGAGCTGACTTCCGATAAGAATATGCCACCGTCGATCGACACGTCGAAATCGTTCCCTATATATCAAAAGTTTCTCCTTCCAAACATTCATGCTCTTCAGCGATGGGGTACAATGAATCGCAGATTACATGTAGAGGTGTGCACTGTGATAGCAAATAAGAGGAGAGTCTGTTGATGCGTTCGTTCATGATGAAGCATCAATACGGCGGCTTGACGAATGCAGTATGGGGTGTATCATATGAACATACGATAATAGGTACTAGTACAATTCTTATCTACTTACTACAGTAAAAGTGTGATACGAGACTTTCTGATAGGGTCTGGCCCAACTTCCAAGAAACAAACTGTACCATTTAACTGTACTACCGGTAGTCGTAGAGGAATTGGTGGGAATGGGTTCATTTATCTATCTCCTGGCTCCAATATAATGGTTACCTTCCACATGAATCACATAAGCAGTTGTCCTATTAGCCAAAGAAGCGTCCTGTGGTGATTCTAAAGGAAATGCAACCGTGCCTTCTACAATCTCTCTACTAACAGTTCCTTCCTTGGTCAGTGTGTACATTGTAGTGTACGGCTTGTCCAACAATTCCCTGCCAGTGTCCTGATCATACCATGGATCCCCATCGGCACTCAACAGCCAAACGTTTATTCCAAAACGTAACGCTACCAACGGCATGACAATGTTGGCATTCATCCAAAACTCGTGTTCGCACCCCCCTTCGTATTTCACATCGTCCTTGTAGATTCTGGAAATGTCTTGATAAAAGATCTGCTCCGCCAATGACCCGTCATGATCATGAGATACCTTCCAATATCCCAGCTTGATAAAGTAGCTGTCTTTTGCCAAGAGACTTTGTTTGTGTTGCAATGCATAGTCGTAAATGCAGCGTCGTAAATCTGTCACAGTTTCGCAGTGTAACGGTAGGAATCCGTGTTGTTGTAAAAGGTCGAATAGGACATAATATCCGCAATTTCCATCCGCCGGGACGTCCCAAAGATATCTAAAAAAGCTTTGGATGCTCTCCCTAACCTGTGTGTTTCGGAGACGAGTGAGTGCAAAGGGCCATTTTGGAATGGTCGACATTGCTAAAGATGTTTTCGTGTCCTCGTTGCCGGTACTGTCCGTCTTTAGCTTTTGCTGACATGTCTCGTCTTCGTTTGTGCTTTCGGTATGGACTGGAATGGTCCTGACATGATAGCGCTTTCTCTTTCGTTGCGGGTCAGATAATGCGAGACTATCAGCGTCTAAATTTCCGCTTTGCCATTGGACATTCTCGTCGGGACCATTACGAAGGAATGGCAGCAAGAAGGTCGACGAAATCCCGCGTGGAGTCGTCGACAGTTGGTACTTTTTAGTGCTCCCAGGTCTCGAGTTGAAACGAGACTGATTCGGGAGAGCCCACGCATCAAAGAAGAGTTGGTGAGAGTCCGACAGGACATGTTCGATATCGTTCTCCCAACGAAAGGGTACGTAGGATTCTGCGAAAGAAGGTCGAATCATGCCAGCAGCAGGAAGAAGATGCCGTCCAAACGCAAACGAAGGAAAGACAATACCATCATCGTACTCGTCAAAATCAAAGAAGGAACCCATGGTGTATTGCACTTTTAAAATGAGAATGAGCTGGTTTGAAAATCTGATAATGCTTTTTGCCACCGTCCATCATTCACGATGTTGTTTTTATGAGAGGAGGAACGAACACCACGACGATTTTCTGAACTAATCGGCCCAGTTCTTCGAATTTCTCTTTTGGTCCGACTGGGATTTTGAATTTCCGGTCGTGGCAAATCATTAAACTACCGGTAGTCGTACGTAGGTACTACGGTATCGTATGCTACCTACCGTAGTACTGCTACGAAGGGTATTTCGGTGTATCGGTTAATACTCCAAGTACGTAAGGTATTACGACTTACCGTACTCCTACTACCTATGTAACGCTACGTAGTAAGACTACGGTACCTGTACTTTTTTACGCGATCATCAAAAACGAATCACGATAATCGGAAATTGATCAATCGTTTATCGCGTTATCGTGTTTTGCATTACAGTCGACAGAGTCATGTGGTGGAATTTGTAGTCGAACGGACGACGACACGTGATGATGAAAACAACATGAAAAGTCATTGTTGGAACGTTGTCGCTACTCCATCACTCGAGCTGCAACGGCGTCCCAACCACAACCAACACGATGGCATCCCGAGACTTAACCTCGGCCTATTTCGATCGAAGGGCCGTCGCCTTGAAGCGCCGTTCTGGGGGTGGTCCCTTATTCGAGAGTCCATCCAAAAGTAATCGATTGACGGCTGGGGGCCTTGACGATGGTCATTCCTTAATGTTAATGGAGGTATGTTGAAAGAAAGAGAACAGAGACAAACGTGATATATATTGAATTTTCCTTCACTAATAGTTTTGGCTTTATTCCTGGTCGAAACGTTTGGCTGTTGTTTTCATGTGGTGACTTTTGATCATCAAACATTGTACTGTCCAACGTCCTACAAATAAACAAACACGACAATTTACAAAAAAAGGAGGGAGATGGCATTCAAATGACAAGCCTCTCAGCTCGCTCACCCGCTTGGGTCTCGGATGTTGATCATGTCAAGTCGATTCTGCTCGAAATTCAGCGTAAAATGGACGACCTGCAATCGTTGCATGCTTCACGTGTCGGATCGGTCTTTGGCAAGGATTTAGACGACATGGAAGTGCGCATCGAGGCCATGACACGCGATATTACCGATCAGTTTCGCATGGCCGAACGAATTTTACAAAAGGTTGGAGCGGCCACGCGGCGGGCTGGAGGAGAAGAAGCGTCCATAGGGGCCAATGTCCAACGGAGCTTGGCCAAACAGCTACAAGAACTCAGTGTGAATTTTCGAACATCCCAAAGAAAGTATTTGGCCGAAGTGCAAGCGCAGAAAGGAGGAAATATGGGCGGTGGTGATCGATTTGCCGGTATAGACCTGTCGACGGAGGAAGGAAATTTTTTCACTACGCAACAAGTGCAGGTGGTAGATGACTTACAGGAGGCTATTCAATCACGGGATCAAGAAATCTCCAAAATTGCGCAATCTATTGAAGAATTGGGAACAATTTTCAAAGAACTGGCTGTCTTGGTCATTGATCAAGGTACTATTCTTGATCGGATCGATTACAACATGGAAGCAGTAGTGGAACATACAAAGACAGGTATCACGCAATTGGAAAGGGCAGAAAAAGCACAAAAGAACGCCCGACCGATGAAGTGCATCTTCTGTCTTGTGATCACAATCTTCATTCTCTTGGTCCTCTTGGTTCTCAAGCACAAAAAGTGGTAAAAATTAATTGATTTTGCTAGAGGGACAAACACAAAATAATATGTAACGTCGTATGATGTACGAATAGAGAGCCAATTTCCCCTGTCTCAAAAGATCATTAAAGAATTCCAATGAAGGAAAAACGGCCTTTAATCGTCAGACGCGAAAATTGCTTCCGACCAGAACTGCATTGCCTTTTTGTGTCCAGCCTTGTCATGGGTTCCACCCATGGAACAGTGCAACCCCTTGTCGGCAAAAAGCAGAACGTTGGCTTGTTCCTGCTGCAAAGCTTCCGCAAGTTTCTTTCCATCTTCAAACATTGGATCACCCTGATTCACTTCAAATATAATTTTAGGGGCGTTCTTGATATTCAAACATTGTGGTAGATCGCAGCCAGGATCAATTAACCGTTGCAACGATTTAGGATGTTTCTTTCTCCACTCCTCCCATGCATCGTGGTTCGATCCATTTCGTAAAGCTTCTTCACGAGAGGTGGAATTGCTGTCGCTACCGTTTGACTTGGGTGCCTCCAAGCCAAGGTAGGCACGCCAGCACCAACGAAGAAAGTCTGTAGCCGGAAAGGCGTTTTGATTCATGTAATAGCACAATGAATCCCCCGCTGGATTCAACATGGGACATTGCGATTGTACCGAACGAATCTGCCCGGGATACCTTCGAAAGGATTCCAATGCTGCCACTACCGATAGATTGGCACCGGCTGATTCTCCCATTAGATGTAGACGGCGGTTGGGATTGTCCTTCATTAAGAATTCCACAACGGAAAGGGCATCAATAATGCCTGCCGGAAAAGGAAGTTCGGGAGCCAACCCATAGTCGACGCTAATGGTGACAATATCAGGTGGATCAGCCACATTAGCGTTTTCCTCCAGAAAGTTCGATACCAGCTCGGCTGTTGCATTCAGGAAAGTGTCCCTGTGAGGTGTCCCCATGATCATGCCACCACCGTGAAATTGAATCATAAAAGGGACACCGGGAGCAAAGGTCGTCAAATCGAGTTCTTTGACTTCTAGACATCCCGAGTAATCAAGTACCTTGGCATTGTCACGTTCTTCTGCAGACATTAAAGTCGCAGGAAATCGCACCAAGACGGGGACGTGTTCTCGCGTGGAGATGCAGTCAGGCAACTGGTAGTCGTCCTTGTCAGAGGACAGGATTTCCCATTTGTTCAAAATGTCCTTTTGAACGGGGATCGTTCCAGAATATTCTGCCAGCCTACCACAACCAGCCGCTTTCACCCACTTTTCAACCGCGACCCTACCAAGATAACCGGACGACATGCCGTTGAGTTTCGTTCGTAGCTTGTCGAGAATGTTGGCGGCTTCTTCCGAGTTTGGGTCCAAAGTTTGGTTATCCAGTGCGGAAAAATCTAGAAAATACGAAGTCAGAAATGACAAAATGACATCGGACCAGCTAAAGGAGGGATTGTTCCAATTACTGTACGCCTCGGGGATTTCGCTGCTATTGGAATCTTCTTGGTCGTTTTCCATCGTTGGGGCGGATGAAGATGGCTGCAAGTATTGTTGTTTGATTAAAGCTGCGTCGTCGTTTCTTATTCTGTATGCCCACTTGCTTTTGGATGATCGGTAAATTCGTACAATCGTACTCCTGGAGTACGGTAGTATGGTAGCGGTGCGACGCAGAGAAAATCTTCGAATCTATCCGCGAAGAAGTCCAAAAAATGAAGTCATCACACACACTCTTTACCTCTGGGTATGATACAGTAGCTCTACCGTGGTAGTGTACGGGGACAAGATATTATAATTGATGGTCGCATTTGAATAATTTTTTTACATTTCAGACACAACGGACGTATTTTCATTTCCATCGATCGAATGATAAAGAAAAAGTTTTAGTAATGATTCCTCTATGAAAATACCAACAATATCCTTGTCAATCGCTCTTATAACTGCGGTACTCGTAGATACAAGCAATCGAGTGCCAACCAATTCAGTCCACACATGCAACCTAGTACAATAGCAGGCCTGAAGGGATATTTCTACATACTCAATACATTGGACTGTGGCTTCGAGAGCTACTGGTTTAAAAATGCGTTATTGGCGCCTCTTCAATGTCACCTTTGCCGTCTTCCTTCCAGTCGTCTATTTATTCTCTGTTGTGGGGAAAAACGGCATTGATGTATCCTACGATCAAGGGTCGTTGTCAGTCAAGAATGATATTTCTTTGGATTTGGACGAACAGTACGAGCTATACTACGAGATACCATCCCTACAATATTTGTGGAACATGTCCTTCATCCCTCAAAAAGGCTATCCAATTGCAATGGAACGGTGGAAGGCCGTCTCCAACAATACATGTTTGAAATCGTCATCATCGAAAGACGACGAATCCATTTTGAAATGGGAAAACCACAAAATCCCTCATGCCATTGTCGTTGGCTGTCAAAAGTGTGGGTCTACAGCCTTGGCAAGTTTTTTCGGAAGCCATCCCAACATTGTCACTCCCGAACGGGAATTGCACTTTTTGTCCCAATATATGGACAGGATGCCCACCAAAACTTCCGATGGTATTGACCAGCGTTATTGGAAGCAAGAGTATTATGAGTACATGCAATGGTACACCGAGGAGATGGAAGTCGCAAAAATATCATCTGGTAAGGAGGATGTGAACATTCCGACTAACGCTAGCACCCGTCTGCTTATTGAAAAGACACCCAACTACATACTTTTGAGCGACCGCGTCCCGCAACGACTGCTCTGTTTGAGTCCGTGGTCAAAAATAATTCTGTTGTTGCGCAATCCCGTCGACAGGGCGTTCTCGCACTACAACATGGCTTATCAGGGATATTACCGACGACGAAAAATGCACGACACAACGCCGTTTCCCTCCTTTGATGAATGGTTACGGCGAGATTATAACGTTTTGGTGGCATTGGGGGTCTTGAGCAACCAATCATTGAGTAGTGGAGACCCTAATCTGGGATATCAAGGAACGGAGCGCGAACGCAAAGGATGGGCAGCCTACACCAAATTGGCCGCCATTGGCAGCATCGGTGGGATTGGACGGGGATTGTACTCGCTGCAGATTTTGCAATGGAAAATGGCCTATCAAGAAGCGAAACAACCGTTGGATATGCTAGTCTTGTCGTCAGATTCAGCACGGAAGCATCCCCAGCAGGTATTTGATTTGATTTGTGATCACTTGGGTGTGGCTCGGCACTTACTTTCCCAAGAGACTATTGAATGCGGTGGCAACAAGCGAGACTATTCCAAAATTCCTCCCATGTCCAATTCCACCAGACAGTGGTTGGAGAGTATCTTTGAGCCGTACAATCAGCAGCTGAACCAAGTTTTGGGAAAAGAATTTTGGGAATAGCAGTAAACTGGAGGTGGCTAGAGTGGATTGAAGCGTACGTTGTTGGAGGCAATGAATGGCATAGATTCAAATGAGGGAAGCAACCAGTCTAGATTTGGTCAATAATCATCCATCGTCTCGTCTCGCATCGCATCGCATCGCATCGCAAACTCTTCTATTGCAGGGCCAAATATTAAATCCAATAAACGAGAGATGTTTGTTTGAATGTACCAAAATTCTATTTCTAATTTTGTTCGAGGTTCCATAAACATGGTTTCAATATGGCATCCCGGTTACCCTTATAGTGCATTTTGACAATGTCGAGAGTTATAGGGGAGTGCTCTCCACTAGTGTGAATCCTCAGAATCAAGAGGAGGGTGGTTCGAAAGTCTCTCTAGTAGCTAGGTAGACGCTTGCAGTTACTGTGAAGTTTGGGGAGTGGTAATTTTGTCAGAGGTGAACATAATTATACTCCCTGGCGATAACAGATATCCGAGCGCGTGGTCCAAAAATGGACCACGTACCGCCATTTACAGCTTCTACAAACGATATCTCCATAGTTAGACAATCTCTGACACTTGCAACTTAATTGGTGGTTACCCTGAGTCTTAGGAACACACCCATGGAGATACAGGTAGTTATTCTGCTGGTTTGCGCGAATAGCCAACTGTCGCCACTCTTTTCCTGTCTATATCTCCGCAAGTATTCGATCTTTCAATCTAAAAAACTTTGAACATGTCTGAACAAGCACCCAAGCGACGCAAATGTGGCCATTGCAGTCGCATTGGGTAATCAGGGGGGGGGGGGTGCTTCGATATCGAGTTTTTTTTTTTGATAGCTACTACGGTAGTACTACGGTACTACGGTATAATAAAAGTAGCACTATAAATACGCCTGCAGTTTACCGGTACCGTATGCGTTCTTCATAATGACAACATTTTTTTTCAACATTCCCTTTTTCGTACTCCGAGTATATTTTTTAGCGTTTACTTTGTCGGATGCATATTTCGCGTTGATTCTCTTCGGCAAAAATGTCGTATTATTGTCATGATGTATTGACATACTGCGTGGTGAGACACAACGGACGTATTTTCATTTCCATCATGACAATCAACAGACAGTGAGGCCTGAAACATTCCAATGAAAAAACGGAACTGGCCGTGTCGTTGTCAATCACTCCTTCTTGTAAACAACTACGATACTCTTAGAAACAAACAATCGAGTGCCAGCCACCCAAATTCACAGTCAGTCCACACATGCAACCTACTACAATAGCAGGCCTGAAGGGATATTTCTACATACTCAATACATTGGACTGTGGCTTCGAGAGCTACTAGTTTAAAAATGCGGTATTGGCGCCTCTTCAATGTCACCTTTGCCGTCATCCTTCCAGTCGTCTATTTATTCTCTGTTGTAGGGAAAAACGGCATTGATGTATCCTACGATCAAGGGTCGTTGTCAGTCAAGAATGATATTTCTTTGGATTTGGACGAACAGTACGAGCTATACTACGAGATACCATCCCTACAATATTTGTGGAACAAGTCCTTCATTCCTCAAAAAGGCTATCCAATTGCAATGGAACGGTGGAAGGCCGTCTCCAACAATACATGTTTGAAATCGTCATCATCGAAAGACAACGAATCCATTTTGAAATGGGAAAATCACAAAATCCCTCATGCCATTGTCGTTGGCTGTCAAAAGTGTGGGTCTACAGCCTTGGCCAGCTTTTTCAGAAGCCATCCCAACATTGTCACTCCCAACCGTGAATTGCACTTTTTGTCCCAATATATGGACAGGATGCCCACCAAAACTTCCGATGGTATTGACCAGCGTTATTGGAAGCAAGAGTATTATACCTACATGCGCACTTACACCAAGGAGATGGAAGTTGCAAAAAAATCATCCGGCAAAGAGGATGTGAACATTCCGACTAACGCTAGCACCCGTCTGCTTATTGAAAAGACACCCAACTACATACTTTTGAGCGACCGCGTGCCGCAACGACTGCTCTGTTTGAGTCCGTGGTCAAAAATAATTCTGTTGTTGCGCAATCCCGTCGACAGGGCGTTCTCGCACTACAACATGGCTTATCAGGGATATTACCGACGACGAAAAATGCACGACACAACGCCGTTTCCCTCCTTTGATGAATGGTTACGGCGAGATTATAACGTTTTGGTGGCATTGGGGGTCTTGAGCAACCAATCATTGAGTAGTGGAGTCCCTAATCTGGGATATCAAGGAACGGAGCGCGAACGCAAAGGTTGGGCAGCCTACACCAAGTTGGCCGCCATTGGTAGCACCGGCGGCATTGGACGGGGATTGTACTCGCTGCAGATTTTGCAATGGAAAATGGCCTATCAAGAAGCGAAACAACCGTTGGATATGCTAGTCTTGTCGTCAGATTCAGCACGGAAGCATCCCCAGCAGGTATTTGATTTGATTTGTGATCACTTGGGTGTGGCTCGGCACTTACTTTCCCAAGAGACTATTGAATGCGGTGGCAACAAGCGAGACTATTCCAAAATTCCTCCCATGTCCAATTCCACCAGACAGTGGTTGGAGAGTATCTTTGAGCCGTACAATCAGCAGCTGAACCAAGTTTTGGGAAAAGAATTTTGGGAATAGCAGTAAACTGGAGGTGGCTAGAGTGGATTGAAGCGTACGTTGTTGGAGGCAATGAATGGCATAGATTCAAATGAGGGAAGCAACCAGTCTAGATTTGGTCAATAATCATCCATCGTCTCGTCTCGCATCGCATCGCATCGCAAACTCTTCTATTGCAGGGCCAAATATTTTATCCAGCAAACGAGAGATGTTTGTTTGAATGTACCAAAATTCTATTTCTAATTTTGTTCGAGGTTCCATAAACATGGTTTCAATATGGCATATAGTGCATTTTGACAATGTCGAGAGTTATAGGGGAGTGCTCTCCACTAGTGTGAATCCTCAGAATCAAGAGGAGGGTGGTTCGAAAGTCTCTCTAGTAGCTAGGTAGACGCTTACAGTTATTGTGAAGTTTGGGGAGTGGTAATTTGTCGGAGGTGAACATACTTCCTGACATCAATCTTCAAAACATAGTCGCGCTTCCTTCGTTCCGAGTCAAGAATTTACAGTTAAAAAATTGCCCCGCCATGTTTGTCACTGCCAAGGCCCAGCTTATTAGACTTGGCTCAAAGGCTATCTACTCCGAGTACGAATGAGGGGGCGTCGGTTTGTATCAAATGTTTCGTGCTTTCTTTTAGTCGAAGCAGTCAATGATATAATCCTACCTCTCTAATACGTCGTACTCCGGACTACGATACTACTTGTAGTACTACGGTTCGGTAGGTACGGTTAAGTACTGTACTACTTGATGATCAGTCGAGAATGGACAATTAAAAAAACCATGCTCGTGCGGCAAAAAGACGGATGAAACTGTGGACCGATCGCTTGTATGAAATTGTGGACAATGTTCGCTCCAGGGGAAGTTGACGTGTGTAGTTTGCATCCTCAGGAGTACAAAAGGGTAGTTGTGGCAAAGTTCAATGCGTTGGTTCGTACATTAATGGAGGAGATCACTTGGAGTACGGAGGAAAACTCGGAACGTCGTCAGTGTGAATTGAAGAAGAGCAGTGAGCAGAGGGTCATTGTTCATACAGAGACAAGAAGTTGTACGAAAACAGCCGATAGCAGCATTGGGGAAGACGGTGGGGGACAGCCGCCCAAAACGGAAATGGACGTTCGAAATGAAGCGAGAAGAGTTGCCTGTGTTAAAAGAAAGAGGAACCAAGACATTCAGGCGGAGAAAATGGTACGTCTGAGGAACGAAACATTGCAACATGTTACGCCAGGCACTGTGGTGTCTATGAAGATAGATCCAAGGGATGTCAAACGTGCCCGGGGTCTCCTTGGGATTGCTTGTGACAGATCAGGCAATCAAGCAGGCGGGGTTCAAGTGGCCACAGAAGAAGGGATGATTGTCACAGCAGATATAAAGAAGAGAGAGTACTTCATACCCTCAGACCGTTATGTTGTGCAAAAGGTACAGGATCTGGCATTGCCTGACAAGCTGGAGGTAGTGCGTGAGTAGATCATGAATGGTTTGTTCGATTTGGGAGAACAAAAACAAAAAGTTAGCATGAAAACACCAATAAGGCTGGTGGAAGAAGGAAGGAGGTCCTCTCATTGAAAGAAAGGGCTGCGGATGCAAGGAGAAGAAATGCACACATTCCTGTGGATGCGTGAAGGCAAAGAAGAAGTGCTCCCCACAATGTTCCTGTAAGGGAGAATGTAACAACCACAATTGACGAACAATTTACCACCGCAGATGAGCAACGGTGCAGTGAGAAATTTTTTAAAAATTTTAAAAAGGTATCTTATTTCACCAGAGGAAGGCGTTATGCGGAGGGGGGAATGAGCCCAATTCGTGCATAGTTCCGTGAATTTACTGTTAAGAAAAAAAGGTCCTTATTAATTCACGGAACACTGCATTACGCCAGCTAGCCAATACAGTACGTAGTACGATGTCGAAGTACCGTATCAAATACGGTACTCTCTCTACTACTCCGAGTACCGGTA
Organism: Nitzschia inconspicua; assembly: GCA_019154785.2. NCBI lineage: Eukaryota > Bacillariophyta > Bacillariophyceae > Bacillariales > Bacillariaceae > Nitzschia > Nitzschia inconspicua. The sequence continues at coordinate 1,866,352 of JAGRRH010000020.1, forward strand.
CTTACAATTTGTACGGTAGTAGATTAGGTAGGTAGTCGAAGAACTTTCTTTCCGCTACATGCTAGACCAGCTGACTTATCTACTACGTACTTCAAAAACCCATTACAGGTAGCTACATTTACAGTTAGTGAATTTGGTTGCTCAAGTCCGACGAAATGCGATGATGTTGTGTATATCCCTACTTTTTCTTACCGCCCACTTTCGGGCGGTAAGCTTTACGATCGATCGAGTCAAAAACTCTTACCGCCCACTCGAGTGGGCGGTAAGAGCCCCTTTTCAACTACTTATATCTTTTTTCCCTCCAGTTATTGTCGCTCCTTTAAAGCTACGGATCGCTTGCACACAACAAAAGCAAACTCTCTCCGTCTTCGAATTTTTCATTTACGGGCCTTACTACTGAGGAAAAGATCTCTTTTGTCGCCCCCAATAGGGATTCGGGTTATTCATGGCGCGCCACACGATTTCCTGGGGCGCCACAACATCATCATGGGTGCGCCACAACCACCAACAGCAAGATCAAGGTGGATAACCTCGTATTTGATGACACAAAAACTGTCTGGACGCTTTCGGAAACATGACGCCAGACCCCATGAAAGCAATTCCGGCAGAGCTGAAAGCTTTCCAGGACGGCTGGGAAGAGATAACGGACGATAGCCAGCCATACGAAGTAGTAATGGAGGATGACTTCTCCCAGGAGTACTCAGCAAAGAGGATGTGCGACATTCTTGGCCACATCGCAAAGCGGCTTACCTCCCTCATCGCACAAAGAGGGAAGACGGTGAATCGCGTTGCCGTTCTGGAGCTGCTTCTTGATTCATCAGCAATTCCAAGGTGAAAGGTGGAGAGGGAAGCCTGGTTCAAGTTGTGGTCATCCAAATCCCAGTGGCAATCCGAATGACGCACGGATTGGTTCTGTGTGCAGCTGCCACCCCACTGCTTGGATTTTTGCATGGGGAGCACGTGGTAAGGAGAGGTGTCTTGATAGATGATGATTTTCCCCCCTGGGTAACGGTCCCACAGAGAGCCATCCTTAAGTCACGGGCAAAGCTATACTTTGCGCATCTTAAACTCATCACCATGCCAGATGGGACGATGAAGCCTACGAAGCCGCTGTTGCTATACAAGCACTCAGCACAGCACCGGTACAACAAACAAAAACCGGGGCTCGATATGAACACGGAGCTGTCGGATAAAGTTGCGTTCAACTCAAAAGGCAGTTTCGAATCCAAATATGTATTTCGAATGATGGACGCCATTTTGGTGAACGCCTGGAGAGCCCACCAGGCCGTATTTGATATCGCCCCATGGCTGGCAACACTTGCAGAGCCACCATCGTTGGCGCAGGTGAGAAGGAAGCTTCATTGCGCAGAAAGCATTGAGGATTACACTTGGAAAACTTCGATGGAAAGCTTAGCTGAACTCACATCCCTCAGAAGAAGTACCTTTGTCGTGACAGCCCAGCAAATGCAGTCTTCATCCAGCAGTTCCAGAAGTACAAGGAAAACAACGTGTGGCCGATGCGACGTGGAGCGCTGGAGAAGTTCGTCAAGGATCCGTTCCTACAGCGACTGCGCACTTCGAGCTTTCCTGGGTACGAGCACAAACCAGGTCTGGTGCATGAACTGGTAAAGACGGCGAATGAAGGGGCAAGGAGGAAATGCATACTGTGTTTCGTCTCCAAAAAGGATGTGCCGGAGGAGTCACGGCTACACGGAAAAGAAGTGTCCAGCAACAGTTCGTTTATGTGCAGAACATGCATGGTGTGCCTATGCAAGAAAAGGATATGTGGTTCCAAAGCAAAGTGAAATCATTTTATATCTAGATAGTAAGATTGTAGTAAGATTGGTGAAGTAGCAATCGTTACAACGAAAATACAGAAGTGTACTACGTAGTCTCAAGATTGACTAGGTCGACTAGATCGTCGTAGGCCTAGTACTCAATCCTCGTTAAACCCTTACCGCCCAGTGGTAGTGGGCGGTAAGGATTTGTGTATCTCTGGTACACAGTCTACGTTACCGCCCACTAAAAGTGGGCGGTACCAAAAAAGTAGGGATATTTGTACTTAGTAATGAAATTAAAGGAAGTGGACAGAAACAACCAAGAAGTTAAATCGAAATCCTGTTGACGTTCGCAATCGACGGCGACGTGCGAAAATCTTAAGCTCTTTTTCCTTCCTACTGTAGCGGTGCACCTTTCTTTCGGGCGCTATGTAGTTCTCTGACTGCGAATTCCCTCTTCGACTGGTTCGCGTCGAGTCTTCCATTGTCACCGTAAAGTGATGTACTACGACGTACGTAGAACGACGTAAGTGATGAGTGACAGATAAGAGCTCAAGGAAGACGGGAAACGACTTAAAGTTCATTCATATCACATAGTACTTGATAATTTGGGCTTTAAGTAGAAGCTGACAACAGTTAATTCGACGTGCATCCAAAAATAGCCTAACGTCTCGCTGGCAATCAAAAGCTCTAAATAATATTGAAGTATGAAATGAATCTCATCGGCGAAAAAGTAGAGAAGCAGGCTTGTCCCGATTCAGAATTTGTGAGTTGTTCCTATTATTTTATCACAAGTATATCTTCAAGCTTCTTTACAGTTAATTACGTAGTAGTGTATTCGATTGTGCAACATCGCTTTGTACTTGAGTGCTCCGTACTACGACTGGTAGTAGTACGGTAGATGGCAAGTACCAGGTACTCAGGAGTAGCTATTGTTACTACGAAGAAATAATAATATTTTGGGGCACCATGCTCTTTTCATCGCCCTTCTCCTCATTCTATCCAGGTCTCACCCTTGTATCATACTGTGAGTGTGTGTACCGTACATAACGTGCCCTACATCAATACTGTGGGGCACTGAAAATATCGAGGACGGGAGCAAAACAAAACAATGGAATCGCTGCGATTAGGTCGTCGTAGCAGCGTTACATCTCCGTTCATACACGATAGTCGATGTAGTGATATGCACGAGGAAGACCTGTTAACGTCTCTGACCATGAGCAGCCTTACGCTGCACACACAACAGCAACAACAACTGGCTGAGGCACAAAAGCCCCCAAGGCCGAGGGTGAGATTTAGCTTCGTAACCATTCGGAATTATGACATTACAATGGGTGATAATCCTTCGGTGACGGCAGGCCCTCCAATCACATTAGGTTGGAGTTACGAGCAACTTCCATCCTTACCCTTACGGGAATTTGAAACGTTTCGAGAAGCCAATCCACGAGCAGTGGACTCCCACTGTCTCATGATATCTGCGGAGGATCGTCGAAATATGTTAAAGCGGGCTGGATTTACCGACAATCAAATACAACAAAACGAGAAGCGAGTTATGAAGATTCAAAAGCAACGAGCAAGGACCCGGATGTCCTTTCCATTTCATTGTGTGGAACATGCCATGCGTTCGGCCGGACGGAAATTACAACGTTCTACCGGTAGGCAGTCCTCCCCCTCCAGCGGGTACCACAATGCCAAGTTTACGGGTAAGTATGCTCCAGAGGAGGCGGCTCTTTCTCGTGATAATGCGACAATAAGCACCGGATCTATGACGGAACACGATTATGCTGTACTAGGCATGGGGCCCTGGTAACATTTTGGGTTCCCAGAATAGTCTCATTCGCAATACCCAGATAAGTTTGACATCAAACCAAACCCCTCTAGGCTTCCCCAAATATATCTCCGTTTTTCTCCTTGGAGGATCGAGCGGAAGCATGCTGAGGCTATTTAATTGACGGAGAGTTCTGATGTTACTGTCTCACATGGCGAGATGAAACTTGTTACATAATTCTGCTTGAAACGGTAGACCATCACTGATAAGTTGGCTAAAAGTGTAATAGTTTTATGATAGTGCATTTTGTAAACATTGATAAGTTGTTCCAAGGTATTGCATACGACGTATATTGTGAACAAAATACGGCACCTACCATTTGAATAGAACTGAAATTTAAATGTGCTTTGTGTAGAACAACATATGGAATGAGGGGAGGATGAATTGACATACCCCATGACATTAAAACCCGCTGGTTTACGAACTTTCGCAGCATGGAAGTCTACTACGTAATATTTTATTTTGGTTCCGCCGTAACGCTGTATACCAAAGAGTTGGATGCTTTCATACTTGAGATTCTATCTAACTTTACCTCGAACAGCGTGTCGATGAACAAGCAGCGAAAGAGTAATGGTTGTTCGACTCTAACACCCTTCCTTGAGGCGTGGACTTGAAGCAAAACAATAGGTACATCATCTGAAAACTACGTGCGTAACGTGAATTCAATGCTACTTCACTTTTGAAATTCATTACTTTGCATCTGAATGGATGCAGGCAATCTGGGCCATTCCGAAACATATCTAACCTTGCTTGGAGGCAAGAGGACCCAAGAATTTCGCCTTTTCCTCCGCAGTTTGGAAGCGTCCATGTCCAAGTTTGGAAGAAGTATCGATGAACTTGATGTCGATCGTTTCCAAGTGCTTTCGAGAAGTGTGTTTCATCAAAGACTTGCGAAGAATCAATGGACGCTTCTTTACACCGACCACAGCTCCTTTGAGCATGACCCAGTCTTCGTTGACCTCTCCGTAGTGAACGAAGCCACCCATAGGGGTGATACTCTTCTGGGTAAGATCGGCATCGGTTTGGCAACTGGCCTTGTCGTCCTTCTTCCCAATGCGGTAGACCTTTTTGTTCAGCTCGGTACGGTGGAAGTACCCGTTTTGACCAGCACGAGCAACAGTAGTGGACACACGGGCAGGATGCCAAGATCCAATACAGGCGACCTTTCGCAAACCACGGTGAGTCTTTCGAGGAAGACGAGAGACTCCCCAACGGGTGGTCACACCTTCGTATCCACGACCCTTGGTCACACCAATTACATCAATGTTCTCGTCCTTGCTAAAGACTGAATCAACGGTGACCTCTTTCTCAAACAAGCTCTTGGCAAAATCGACCTTTGCAGCAGCGTCTCCTCCGTTGATTTGGATCTCCATAATATGCGCCTTCTTCAAGCGAAGGTTGAGCTTCTTGACCTGGGTATGGGCAATGACACGAACAATTGTGCAGAACTTCTTGATGCGTTCCAATTCAGTCTCAATATCCTTGCCGCCATCTTCGGTGTACTTCTTGGCGTACTTGGTGAAGGCCTTCTTCTTTGAGCGGTACCAGTTCTTGTACAGACGACGCTTGAATTCTTCACTTAAGTGCTCCGCAAAAACAGTGGTCAAAGTACGAAGACCAAGGGGAGTCTCGACGTATCCGACGACACCAACTACGACCATGGGAGGAGTCTCTACGATGGAAACAGCATCCACCACTTCACGCTTGTGCATGAGGGCACCGGGCCGGTCGACACCACGAACAACGTGAGACATACCAGCTTTGTATCCTCTGAAGGCGGTCAAATGAGGGGCATCAGAAGAATTGTCCTTGGGGAAGGATCGGACCCGTCCGAAGTGGCGCTTGGTGCGCTTCTTGGGCAAGAAACCCAAGTTACCCTTTCGGGGAGCTTCAAACTTGCGATGAGACCTGCGAAACGGGAAGCGACGGAGTGAAAGGATTGTTAGACAAAGGTTGCATTCTTTTTACGTATATAGTGTATGGGTGGTCGTTCGGGTCACTTACATGGTGAATAATACCAACTATTTGTAGCAAGATTATTGTTCAGAAGGCAGCACGATGGACGCAGATTCACTGTTATTACAACTTCATCGAGTGGCAGACATCGTTTATCTCTGAAGAGGTTGAGGATTCAGTAAGCGGTAAAAGACAAAACAGAAGGCGAGAGATTTCATGACGTGCGTGCGCGCGCGAAATGATTCTAAAATACTCCGGAGTAATAACATACCCACTCTATCTCATAATCACAGTCGATAAGCAAAGTTGACGGACGACGGACGTCTCGGATGGGACGATACTGCTTGTACCCAGGAACAGTCTTATGATACCGGTTCAATAGGTGCGACGTACGGTACTTCCTGTTAGTAATAGTACGGTAGTACCTGTACAGGTACACTACCAGGTACCGGTATGCGGTGTAAATACCGTACATACTGACTGTGATGAGTGCCCACTGCCCACCGACCCACCGATCCCCGATAGCATTATAACAATAAAACTTTACTCCGTACTACTCCGGAGTACATACGTAGGTAGACTACCGTACCGGTTCTACGTACGGCATTACCTATGCTACTACGGAGTAGATCTAACAGTAAGACCGCAACTTATCATCTGAAACATGTGAACTACAGTTGTCCGTAGTTGACTCTCGTGAATAGGTAGACTTGACATTATTTTGTGAGAGATCCTGAGGCGGCTCAAAACAATCATTATGAATTGGATTTTCTCGACCACAGTAGATTGTTGATCATGACAGAGATAAATAAATGCTTCCAATCAAAACAACACCATGAAAAAATATGTATGAAAGAACGCAAAGGTCCAGCAAACAAAATCAAGAGTCTTCGATCAACCAGAGTAACCAGTCACCAACGAAGAAATTGTGTTTCATAGAAACAAAGGGGTATTACCAATCACATGATGAATGTCCACTCAAAATTCATGGTGCTCCCCGTAGGGTCCCAGTCAAATCCAATCTTGTTCAGTTTTTTTACTCGATCAGGTGTCAAGCTCGACATGGCTCCGGCAAAATAAAGCTTCAATTGGCGTCTCTGACAGCGAATCCAGACTAACAGTTTGGGGTTTTCTCCCTGTGGGACATTTAAATGCCCATGAACCGTTCTAAAGTGGGCAAGCTCTTGCAAGCGTTGTTGCAGCTCTTTTGTCCCAAACAAAATCTAGTGAATTGAGCATTTGCTCACGTTTATCAGTCAATGTATGGTGGGAACCAACCTGTTTCAAGCGATATTGGTGTCTCTGGCGTTTGACACACCAGGCTGTTTGAAAAAAGGATGGTTACATTGTAAAGAAAGTGGTCAATAAAGGGAAAACGGATCCAATCCTGGATATCGCGTTGCGTTACTTCATTGCAACAGCGAAAATGCCCCGGCAGACTATTGCAGATCTTGATCCCCCTTTTCCCAATAGGTCTAGGCTCAAGGTTCATTTGGGGAAGGGGGCATCCGCAGAGCGTTTTCCTCGACGTACTATCTCCGCCAAAGTCGATGGAAGAATGCAAAATAGTCGTTTTGTTGTGATTGCTGTTAGTCGTAAGGGTGTTGTCTTTTCCCAGAGTGTCCTTTGTTCATCCAGCATTGTTCAGGTTATCTAATTAGCAGTAGTAGAGTGTAATTTATTATCCATCATGAGAGAGCTTGTCTACCACGGCAATTCGTTCGTGACGAGGAGGTGAAAATATTCGAATTTCTTTTTCGTGAGCATGAACTCGTATTTCATAGCTACTAGCTAGCTAGTACGTACATAGTAGTATTTATAACCGCAGTGTGCACATACAGGTACGTAATTTTTTCTCTCGTTATTACCTGTAAAGAGACATATATGCCTCGTTGCCTCATTCCTTCTGCCTTTGCTTAACTGTGAGGGTGGAAAGTGAGAAAAGAATTCCTTCGCATCTCTGGATTATTAGTCAGTAGTAACAGTAAGTACGAGTGTAGTAAAAGAAGTACAAAAAATAATGATAATATTATTCAACGAAGAATTGCGATTTTAACTGCGGAGCAAGATCCAACTACCGTAACTTTATGTCAATTTCTAATCGAACCGTACTACCCGTAGTATTTACTCTTAGTAGTGTCATGAAGTTGAAATGGAGGCGTTTATGACTAGTAGGATCCATGGAGCGATGTGTTCACAGTCAAATCGATTCTTCTAAACACTGTTTTAACTCCACGAGCTAGCTGAAAAAAACTACCATATTGTAGCAGTCTACCAACACACCTCGTACGACGGACGACGTGTCCTACTACTTATAAGTAGAGTGGTAGAAGAGAGATGCTTAACGAGGAATCAAGTAGAAGGAACAAAAGGGTGAGGGACGAAAGGGCTCTGCTTCGAAAACCACAAAAGGAAATCGCGATGGAACTTGGTGTGTTTGGCTCGAAGAGATGCTTTTGACCGCAAAGTGTGAGGTCAAACACGATGGAATGAATGAGTTGAACTTAGAACTAACTGTAAACCAATGCAACAGCCATCAGGGAGAAGTCTGGAGGAGGGGTTGTTGCATCAGGTCCCCAATCTAGGAAGAGCTTTATGCAGGCTGTGATGGAGAAGGCTTCTGCTGCAGGTGAAGATAGCAGTGATTCAGAGGAGTCCAGTACACAGTATACTGAGCAGTCTAATCCATCCTACAGGCCACAGGCCAACAGTCTGGCAATGGCCCTGGGCATGAAGGTTGACCCATCCTCCAATGCACCAGCCATCAGGGAGAAGTCTGGAGGAGGGGTGGTCTCATCAGGTCCCCAATCTAGGAAGAGCTTCATGCAGGCTGTGATGGAGAAGACATCTGCTGCAGGTGAAGATAGCAGTGATTCAGAGGAGTCCAGTACACAGTATACTGAGCAGTCTAATCCATCCTACAGGCCACGGGCCAACAGTCTGGCAATGGCCCTGGGCATGAAGGTTGACCCATCCTCCAATACACCAGCCATCAGGGAGAAGTCTGGAGGAGGGGTGGTCGCATCAGGTCCCCAATCTAGGAAGAGCTTCATGCAGGCTGAGATGGAGAAGACATCTGCTGCAGGTGAAGATAGTAGTGATTCAGAGGAGTCCAGTAGACAGTATACTGAGCAGTCTAATCCATCCTACAGGCCACAGGCCAACAGTCTGGCAATGGCCCTGGGCATGAAGGTTGACCCATCCTCCAATGCACCAGCCATCAGGGAGAAGTCTGGAGGAGGGGTGGTTGCATCAGGTCCCCAATCTAGGAAGAGCTTCATGCAGGCTGTGATGGAGAAGACATCTGCTGCAGGTGAAGATAGCAGTGATTCAGAGGAGTCCAGTACACAGTATACTGAGCAGTCTAATCCATCCTATAGGCCACAGGCCAACAGTCTGGCAATGGCCCTGGGCATGAAGGTTGACCCATCCTCCAATGCACCAGCCATCAGGGAGAAGTCTGGAGGAGGGGTGGTTGCATCGGGTCCCCAATCTAGGAAGAGCTTCATGCAGGCTGTGATGGAGAAGACTTCTGCTGCAGGCCAAAATGAGGGTGATTCAGAGGAGTCCAGTAGACAGTATACTGAGCAGTCTAATCCATCCTACAGGCCACAGGCCAACAGTCTGGCAATGGCCCTGGGCATGAAGGTTGACCCATCCTCCAATGCACCAGCCATCAGAAAGAAGTCTGGAAGAGGGGTGGTTGCGAAGCTCCTCAATTACTACTAGCGTTGTTTTACTTCTCTCAAATTAGGGGCCAGATAGGTGATCCAACTTCTCACTAATGCCACGCTATACATTATTAGCACATGCAATCTCAATCATAATGAAGGTACGAGGAAAAAACCTTTTCCAAGCCAACCACGCTGTAGACCAGGGCAATTTGGTGACATATCACACCAGTTCGGTTTGCAAAGAATTCTAACTCTAGATTGTTTTTCCAATTTGCATTTCTAGTGACAAGCTACTAGAAGAACACAGATGTTTCTGTAATACATTTTCCCATCACAACCATCCTTTATGATTCCCATCTTTGTAAACTCCATCTTCTCCGCAGCCTACAAACTTCCATTTTGCTCCCATGCGAAAGGGGGTGCAATTCCTTTTAACGATAGACTCCACCAATGCCAATGGATTGATGGTGTTCCATTTGCGAGTTGCCCCGCCGATGCTGCAGTCACTCACAATCGCAGATTCATCTGCACGAGTTCTCACAAAGCAGATTTCTGGATTGACAGAATGTATATATCCTGCTTGTTCCATGGCTGGAATGATACTGGCATTCATGAAACGCTCAGAATGCATGATAAACCCAGGATCTAACTGTTGTCGAGCTCGCACTTCCAACAACGGAAACCTTTGCGTAGCCCAAATTTTGACTGCCTCGTAGGGTCCATATACGGATCGATCATTCACAGGGTATCTGGCAAAGGGTGCGGTAATAAAATGCCTGTTCGTAGTGTCAAAAACGTCCATTTCGACCTCAGCAATGTCGATCGGAGTCATGTACAAGGCATTAGAACGGAACATACCAACTCGACTGTAAGATAAACCATTTTGTCTGGCGGTAAGTTCCATCAATTTGAAAGCATATTCTATGGAATGCCATTGTCGAACCATATTGTCAAGGGCTGTGACGGTATATGTCCTAGCAGCCCACGGAAAGTAGAGTGGTTTCCCATCTGCTCTTGTCGTATTTCGGAATTTTTCCAATGTTTTCCCATATCGGTCCAGAAATCTCTCAGGCGAGTCATGCGTGAACGCAACAATGGGTCTTGCCTGCCCATTCAATGTTCGAGAACCAAATTTCGGTCCATGAGTCTGAAAGACGTTTTGCACTTCATCCTTCAACAGAAGAATGTCTTCTGGGTTGAGAGAACCGCCACGATTCCTTCGACCAGGCACTTCTTGGTATTGTTGATAAAAGTGGACAAAGACGTCACAATGATGCCGTGCGTTTGGTATCAATAGGTTCTGTATGATGGACGGCAATACCATGCTCTTGAAAGCACGCGGTAATCCGAAAAATAGCAGCGCACATCTATCTGTTGTTGGTTCCCCTTCGTACGTCCGCCAGGATTTTTTGTCCAGCTTGCCCACAGGTTGCAAAACAATCTGCTTGTCATGGATATTCATTGACAAAGCCTTTGTCTTCATGAATCCAGTGATCCATGGTACAATCTCATTGTTGGTTTCTGGATGTTTCAGTTCCTGGGCCTTTTTGAATTGTTCAGCATTTCGAACTTGATCGTTGTTGCTTGACTCCAGACCATTTCGGGCATCATTCTCTCGGTAGACGTATTCTTCGTAACTTCCCATGTAGTGATTGATCACCAGCAGCGATTGCGACTTGCGAGTATGCAACCGTCTCTGCTGACAATGAGCACGGACTGGCAGGTGAATGCTGTCCACTTGAACAATTTCTTCGTTGGAAATCCGACTTAGATCCAATATAGCTTTGCTAATCTTGTTGCGTTTCAAATCACCATCATGGGTACATTGACGATAACGCAGTGTCAAAAAGTTCATGGGATCAATGGATTCTTTTGTTAGGGAGGAAAAAGCTGTACTATTTTCTTGGATGTCCACCACGTCGGATGACACGAAACGTATTCTTGGGACTTGTACACAAGGAGACGACTGTAATATAAACAGTGGCATTTGCTCCGTTGCGCTAGGCACAATCGGCGTCATGGATGGATCCATGGATTGTTGTATCAGGGATGATACTGCTCCTGGTTGGGAGATGGGTAAGACCACCAATCGATCGCGACGTGTGTTGGCAGGATGTTCCGATTTTGGCGCGGTCATATTGTATTGTTCTGCCAGTTGGTAGTTGATTCGTAAAAATTCATCCGTATCCAAAAGAAGCGTCCATGTTGCATCCATGGCTTTGAGCGATTGTAGACATTTTGCGTAAAAAAGCCGTTGGCGTGCCCTGTGTTCCACCAGGTCTTGTGTTGTGAACTTGAAGTATTGCTTTATGTCCCTTTGAGCCTTTTCAAACTCCGCCATTGAGGTAATGTAGTCACTGTTTTGTGTCCATTGAATAATATTGATACGATCCTTCCACATATCTAAGATATCGAACGGAGAAGTGAAACTTTTGGGGTCAACGGCGATGATCAGTGTCCGAAGTTTGGTTGTGAAGTAATGGTAGGCAATCCATTCCGCTAAAAAGTGGTTATCATCCATTACCAGCAAACAAGCGGAAAAGCTGTCTCTCGTGCTGATGTTGCTGTTACTTTTACCGATGTATGTCGTGGAGTGTGCGGATCGTGTCGGAATGAATAGAGCGTTGTCGTAGTGATGTTGGTGGACAGTCGTTGAGCCATAGGCTTGTTTTGCTTCATTGGGTCGGTTGGATGACAGATTTCCCGAGTAGACAATGAGGACTGTAGATCCTAACGAGTAGAAAAGGACCAAAAGGAAAGCAAAAACAAGGATGCCAAGCCTTTTCCGAGAGACAGACCTCCCCTCAATGTTCATTTTTAGGACAGCGGTACTCCTTCGCGTCCTTTTCAACGCCAAATATGACTGAGGGTTGGGTGATATTGTCATGTGTATTGGATTTTTCTTCTCTACCAAGCCATCAGGATGGTGTTTCTTGACCTGGTAAAGAATGTTATGGATGCCAAGTTCACCTATTGTATTGTCGTGAAACTAACCAACGGTTACCAAACCGAGTTTGAACCCAGAAATGGGAACCATTCTGATGATGTGTAAAAACTACGTCGTAACAGAATGATCGTTGGTGCTGTCGGATGGTGGAATGTGATTTACTGGCTGTGAATAATACACGTATGATAGTATAATAGTTATTATAATATTACTGTTATTATATTACAGTTAGAATAAATAATAGGGTTATCATTGTGGTGGCAGTCATTCGCGACTCGCGACTGAGAAGTACGATTGTTTACATGACACATGACACATCATCATTATTACAGTTATCTGTAATTACCGGTAGTTCCACTACCTGGTACGGTAGTACCGTAGCTATGATACCGTTCAGGTACGAGTAGTGTCAATCACCTGGGCCACTGCCTGTGAGTATGATACGTGATTCAATGGACTCCCGGATGCCTGTCATAGTCTTGACGTTTACATACGGTTCTTTATCGTTCTTGACTTCTTGACTGTAAAAAATAAAATAGTGTCGACGTTGTGAGTCAGTCCAAAAATATCTGGATCCGACGTTGAACGTGAATTATACATCATGTCGTAGTCAAGTTGACGGTGTCTCTCGACTCTCGATTATTATCACCGCACAATTCTTTTCTTCTTCGTCTGTCGACCCTCTCATCTTAGAAGAGAATGTTGTGAACCTCTGGCCTTTGTATCCAATTCCAAAGATCGTGGGAGGCAACGACATATCAAACCAATTCGTCCCCGTGTGTCATCCAACAACAACGCCGAGTACGCCAGTATGAGGAATCGGCAACGACGTCAACACGATGACGGTGACAACCCACAGAAATCTTGTCATCCAACCTGTAGGGTCGGAACTATTTTCGTTGTAATACTATTGAATCTTACCAAATCTGGCGTCCGATGTCTTGCTACTGGGAACTCGGGGAGTTTCCGAAACATCAACAATCCTGGCAGTAAGGGTTTTCCCCATCTTTCACAAGATTCCCAAACCGCTCCAGCATCATTTCGCGTCCAATCCTTTGCAACGGGTGGTCCCCCGGGATATCGGGGACCGTCGGCTGCGCTTCGGTTGCAGGCGTCATCATCCGATAGTGTCGACAGTAGCAGCAGCAATGACAATGAGAGTTCTACTTCGGACAAGGACATTCGGGCACCCGATATCAATGCTGTCACACCCATAAAACCTCCAACGGACAGCTTGCAGCACGAAACGCAGCACAGGTCACCCCCTCCAGAGGATCCACCGTCAGCTGCTCCGACGTCTATGAATACATCCACAGATCATTCCCAACAACAAGAACGAACTTCCAAACCGAAGCTATGGCCGTGTGGGGACAGGATGGATAAGGAACTCATCAAAATATCCGTTCCCGTTATTGGCAATTATGCCATTAGTCCGTTGATTGGAGCTGTGGACTTGTTTTGGGTCAATCGCATGGGAAATGCCCTGGCGGTGGCCGGACAAGCCGCTTCCAATCAAGTCTTCTCATCGGCCTTTTGGTTTGTCTCGTTCTTGCCCAGTGTCACGGCAACCTTGGTCTCGAAGCAACATGCAAAGGGAGATCAAGAAGGAACCCAAGATGCCGTGTGTCAAGCTCTCTTCGTGGGATTTTTCATTGCTTTGATTGGCACGCCAATCATGTTCTTCAATCCCGATTGGGCACTGTCGTCCGTCTTGGCTCCCGGAGCACCAGCCATGGAATATGCTCGCCCCTACCTACTAATACGATCCTTCGCCTTTTTACCGTCGCTGGTATCACTTGTGGGTTTTTCGGCCTTTCGGGGTATCTTGGACACCAAGACTCCCGTCAAAATAAGTGCTCTAGCCAATGTATTCAATGCATTGCTCGATCCAATTTTGATTTTTACGTTGTGTATGGGGGTACCCGGTGCTGCTATGGCCACCTTGGCGGCGGAGGTCATTTCGGCAGCAATTTATTTGACACTAATGCGAAAACGAAAATTGATTCTGTTTCGAAAATTGATCAAACCGCCTTCTTGGGCCAGTTTGGAACCACTTTTAAAAGGAGGATTGGCGCTGCAGTTGCGAAATTTATCCTTGAATTTGACATTCTTGGCAGTCGCCCGAGTGACACAATCGATTGACCGAAGTGGCGTGGCGGCAGCCGCTCACGCCATGGCCATTCAAACCTTCCAAATTGGAGGTATTGTTTTGCTGGCGCTCAGCACTGTGGCACAAACTATTGTGCCCAATGCTATGATTGAAAAATACGACCAAGAGACCAAGCAATCGGTGGGAGGCCTGGAATTTGCCAATGCAACCGTCAACCGACTCATGAGCTGGGGACTGATTCTAGGTTGTGGCCTTGGACTGCTACAAATTCTCTTGCTGCCAGTCATTCGGAAAGCCACGCCAATACAAGAAGTTAGGGATGCCGCCAAGATTCCCGCTGTCATTGCCAGCGTCCTGCAAGTTATTAACGGCTTGGTGTTCATCGGTGAAGGGTAAGTCACATCTTCTCTTTTCACTATCATGATGATTATAAGCAAATTCTCACAAACCTCGTTGTCTGATGTTGGTTAGGGTAATGATTGGCACAGGCAGCTTCCTGCAACTTTCGCTTAGCACGCTTGTCGCTACCATAGGATGTTTGTGGGCATTGTGGTTCTTTCCACCAAAAATTGGGCTTGCTGGAGTATGGCTTGGCTTTTGCTTCTTCAATGTCATCCGGCTTATTGGGGTATATATTCACCAAAGAATCAACGGGCCGCTATCGCCTACAAATATGAAAATACATCGAGATGCTGTAGCGCAACATGACTAACAAAATACATCTGCTACTTACCAGCAAAAAAAGTCGTTACATTTGAACAAGCATTTAGACTAATAGAGACGTCTTTGCGAAGCGTTTGTGTAATATCTGGAGGACTCGTTCTCTTTGTCATGTGAGGATCTCTCGCTGTGCGGGCGAAGAGACGAACCATGCATTCCCGACGTTCCAGTTTGTCTTGTGCTTTTATCCGAGATGTTGGAAGTGTGAAGGGAATTTAGATAGGAGACTGGCCCGTTCCGTTTTCTGTGATTATCTGTTTGCTTCCTCTGCTCGTGCTCGTCTCGACGATCTTTTCGTTCTTGTTCAAGTCTTTCCTTGTACTTCGCCAATTTCCGGTTAAGCTTATCATTCTCCTCCTCGAGGCTCTTGACCTTGTTTCCGAGTTCTGCATTTACTTTTCGCTCCGCGTCCAGCTTCTTATTCGCTTCATCTACTGCTTCGAGGGTCTTTTGCATTTGCGTCTCGGCTGATTGTTCGTTTTGCTGGTAAATTTGCGAAAGACTGCACATGTCAGCGAAAAGATCTTCCAAGTTGTCGTGTAGTTGGTGATTAGAATCACTAACCCGAGTTATCGCAACTTCTCGTTCATTGAGAATTTCTTGCATTGTGCGATGGTTCTTCTCGTAAGACTCGACGCGCTCGTTAGCGATGGTTATTCTATCTGAAAGTTCACTCGATTTCGATTTTTCCTCCTCAAGTTGCCGTTGGAGAATGTTGATTGTTTCGTTCAGTTCGTCGATTCGCAAAGAGGCAGTTACAAGATCGTTTTTCGTTTGAGAAGCGATATTTTTCAGCTCCCGTGATTCTTCTATCTCTTGTTCCAATGCCGCAGCCATCAACCCACATTGTTGAACAGCTTCCGTTGCTTGTTGCTCGGCCCTGGTTCGTTCCGAACAATGCATTGAAACTATTTGTTTTGTCTCCTTCGCCAAGCTTGCTTTCATGCGACTTACGGATTGTTGAAACACCATGGATTGAGAATTGAGTTGCTGGACAAGCGTTTGTTTCTGTTTCTGAAGGTCCTTTTCCCTCATCCGAGACAGTTCAAGCTCGTCCAGGGCTTCCTTGTAATTGGAGTCTACTCGAAGTAACTCCTTCCTGAACCAATCACGAGAAGCGTGACTTGAATTTACGAGGAACGTTTCATTCTCTGGGGTAAACATTGCAATTTGGAGACGTAGCAATCGTCTGGTTCTATCTAGGCACGTCAAGAGACAGCCACTATTTGAGTCCATCTTCTGATACTCCAACAGAAAATCGTTTAGTGCATTCGATATTCTGGAGAGCACCAGAGCTGCACTTTCATCTGCCCTAAAAACTTCGCTTGCATTCCCCAAGTTGGCAAGGATAGTAGCTGCTGTGAGACGAACAGTCATATCCCATCCCCGAGGATTCTTAGTTTCCTCTTGTTCGATGCAAATACTTGTTTCATCCATTCTCGAAAGATTGTTTTGTGGTGGAGTTTCAGAGTCGATATTGGCGACTGATTGCATCATGACACTGTGATTTGCATCGATAAAGTCAAATCTAACCTCCTTTGTGTTCACCAGGTATATCATGGCTTCGAGGTTGTGAGCATTGATGTGGGTCACCAAGTGGTTTCGGAATGCTTCGTTCTCTGACAACACATTCATCAAATCCAACATAGCCGACAGTAGTGGCTGATCCTTGTCGTCAGTAGATGCAATTTCCAACACAAGCTCCCAATGCTTTTCCACGAAAGATGGGTCGAGCGCTTGCCAGAAACAACGTGACAGCTCGTCGTCAGTACAGACGCTGTCGCGATCTGAGAGCAAGGTAAACAGAAGACGCGCAACAAGCAGCTGGGTGTCATATGAGATCCTAGAGGTATTTTCTAGTAGGTGGAAGAACGATTGTAACAGCTTCTTTGCAGAAGCCTCTTCGTCCGAACTCCCGTAGTGGGACATCTGTGACCCGTTCTGCGTTTTATGAGAAGATTTCCGAATCACTTCCAATATGAATTGTTTAGCATTGGTGCGATTCAGTTGAAGCATGCATATGGCAGTGAGAATCAAGTCGTCGATGCAACGTTGAGATCCTTGTTGCTCTTCCAAAAAGCTTGACCAAAAGTAGGAGAAAGCAGCATTATACTTTGTTTGAAGGTACAGATTTGCGACTTGCCATGCGGTGTGGTCGGTACATTTCCAAGACCACAACACCGAAACACCGAATGATTGTAGAAATCCTCTTGGGAAACGTTTGGATGCGGGACTGATCCAGCGAGAGGCAATGTTTATTGTTGTTGAGATGCCTTGGGATGCGACCGCAACAAAAGAGAAATCCACAATGTTCTCCACTAAACGCGTCGACTGGACTGTTTGATTCAAACTTTGGAACAGATCAGTGGACGTGGTCACCGTTTGTTGCAACAGGGTCAACACAGACATAGACATCAGGGCAGTAGGAATCGTATACTCTGAAGACGAAGGCGGTAAGACTGAGTGACTCAAGACCTGGATCCCTTTTATTAGCTTCGTGATAATTTCAGAAACTTGACTTTGCGGCAAAATTCTTATCACAGAAGGCATGTCCAAGTGTTGTCGGCTGAGAAGAGATGCAATTAAAATCAAGGCAGATAGTTTAGATTGTTCATTCGTTACCAGAGAGGTTGGCCTGACGCTAAACTCGTCGTTATCTTCAAAAGAACCATTGAGATACTTCAGAGACAGTTCGCAAAGACGCTCTACTTGATAGTCTTTGATCCACCACGGAATATCTGAAGGGTTTCCGAGGCTCAATTGTTCGTCAATTTTGCTCAACGAAAGCCACCGCTGCATCCAATCAAAGCTACGCCATGCCAGGGCCAGAACATTCATCGCAGTTTGATGCAGAATGAACGTATATTTCTTCTGCAAAACGAGTTCCATGATAAGGTCCAAAAGATTCCCTGTAGACGTCGCGACCTTTCCCCTGCTGTTCCCATGACGAAAAGCGTTTGGCGTGGTATAATCTTGCACCATCACAGCATACAAAACGTGATCTAGCCAATCCTCCATTGACGCTTGAAGCAAAAGTAATGTTGCGTTGCTGACGTCTGTGTTGGATGAGAGTTCATCTCTCTTAATTGCATCTATTACTTCTGTAAGCTGCTTCCCTACTATTTTTCCCAGGCCTTGAGCTAGATCCAAAGTCCACTCAACATCGCGTCTCGACACCAATTGTTCGTGGATTGCTTGCACTGAAGTTAGCAGAGGTGTCACGAGATTTGGCCCCACTGAACAAGAGGAGATCAAGTTCCGTAGTAACGTCTCCGTAGAGACAGTTGTTCCGCCACTCCCGTTGATCTTGTTGTATGGGTTATGAGCAGAGTACATGACCAAGTTTGATATCGCTACAAGGACGTAGACAGCTTCACCACCTGTTCATGAAGCAAATAAAAGAGGGAAGATTCAGAGTCAACGTTTGTTCGTCATTTTACAGTTTGAAGTTAACTCCGAGTATAAGTTTTGAATTCTCTGTGACTACGATTGCGCGCGATAGCCGATCAAAAAACTCGTTCACACAGCAACAAAAATATAGAAAGTGGCTTTTACATGACTTTTTGGACTCGTGGAAGAAGGCATGAATCTATGGTGAACTGATCAATAAAGGGGGATAGGTAAATCTTCCAAGGAAAGGATTCACGAAATAATGATATAAGAAAATAATTCTCGGTTACTAACAAGATTATTGGAGTTCTAACAATGATGATCATAATGTGGGCAGCACAGAAGAGCTGCTAGAAGAGGCTTGAGGGGGGGAAGACCCGAAGAGGGACTTTAGAAGCACTTGCGGTGCACAATAGAGGGGCCGCACTCCTGATACTCTTCTTTGGTGATCCACATACTCTGGAAGGAAGAAAGGGATGAAATGATAGACCCTCCCATCCAGACAGAATATTTTCGCTCGGGAGGAGCAATAACCTTTATTTTCATGGAAGAAGGCGCAAGAGCTGAAATCTCCTTGTGCACACGTTCCTGCAATCCAGGGAACATGGAAGTACCCCCACTGAGGACAATGTTAGCATAAAGGTCTTTGCGTGCATCCAAATCACATGCCATGATAGTGCCAAAGGCCTGTTTGTGAATTCCGTCTGCTTCCTTTCCCATAACGCTTGGATCGAACAAGAATTCAGGGCATCGGAAGCGTTCATTCCCAATGACGATGATGTTTCCATCTGGCATTTCATAGGATTTCTCCAAGGCGGAAGATTGGGTAGCCTTCTTCATTTCTTTTTCAAAGTCGAGAGCAACATAGCAAAGAGATTCTTTGATGTCACGAACAATCTCCTGTTCTGCAGAAGTAGTCAAAGAGTAACCACGTTCCTTCAAGATGCGACCAAGATATGTGGTCAGATCCCGCCCAGCCAAGTCAAGGCGATGGATGGCATGGGGAATGGGATAGCCCTCATAGATGGCCACGGTGTGAGACACTCCATCCCCCATGTCCAAGACACAGCCAGTAGTGCGGCCGGAAGCATACAAACATAGAACAGCCTGGATGTTGACATACATGGCAGGGACATTAAAGGTCTCAAACATGATTTGTGTCATGCGTTCTCGGTTGGCCTTTGGGTTCAACGGAGCTTCAGTCAAGACAACTGGGTGGGCTTCGGGGGCAGTGCGGAGCTCGTTGTAGAAGGTATGGTGCCAGATTTGCTCCATGTCATCCCAGTTGGTAACGATTCCATGCTCGATGGGGTACTTCAAGCTGAGGACACCGCGCTTGGCTTGAGCTTCATGTCCAATGTATGCCTCCCTCTGTTCCATTCCAAGCATAATACCACGGTGCTTGGCACGGCCTACCAAAGCAGGAAAAACGGAGCGTGGAGCTTCTTCACCAGAGAAGCCGGCTAAATGAAGAACAAGAGAAGTTACAGTGAGTTGAATTAATTCGACAGAGTGACGATACAAGCCCATCGACAGTAATCCAGTTCGATGAAAAGCAACAGCATTTGAAAGCACACGTCTGCGGTTGTGAATCTCTTTATTTCGTACCTTTGCACATGCCCGAACCATTGTCGATGACAATTCCAGCGATATCTTCATCATATTGAGCCATATTGAAAGTTTTGTTTGTTGTTGAAATCGGGTCGAAAAAGTTGTAGTATTGTTCTGTTTGCGAGTTTTTACTTTTGGAGTAAATTGATTTTATGAGAAGAAGGGTTGGGTAGCAAAAAGCAGCTTGGATGATCGATGCATCAATGAGCAGCATCCCAAAACCATGCACTTGTCGTGGTTATCGTCCACTAGCTGGTTGGCAATAAGTAAGAGTGCTTGAACCATCCATCGTCTCGGGTCGGCTTTCCGCATTGGTTAGTGTAAACCAGAATTGTCCGGTCTTCTGCTCAATATGTTGCGGCAAACCATCATGAAAACCATAGCTACGACTAGCGCTTCGAAAGACCATGGTTTTTGTCATGGTTCACTGCGCGGTATTGCTGCGCGGAAAGTTTCGCGCGATAACTTTTTTCTATTACCGGAGTACCGGTACTACCGTACCATACCTGTACTTCATACCTTTACCTAAGGTAGACTATGATACCGTACCGGTAGCGGTAGATAGCCTGCTGGTACTGTACTACGGTACCTCTACCGTAGGTATCGTACCTGGTACATAGGTAGTGCCCTGATAGCTACCTAGCTAGGTAGTACGACGTACTACGGTAGTCTACGTATTTTGGAATAAATGGCTGGTCGAGGGAGTCGAAGAGCAGTTTGATGTCATCCATTGCGCATTTAAGGTGCTAACTACCTAGTTCGTGAGGTGCGGTCGTAGTCTAGGAACTGTCGGTCGCTCTAAGATCATATTTCTGCTGCGCAAATTGCTCTGCGTATTTTGGTATTGGCAAACGCGTCACGTACCAATTCAACCGCTAATATCAACCAGGCAATCGTTGCTGGCCTCGGGAAAGGTGGTGTTGGCGTTCTTTTCCCACCATGGGACAAAATAACCCCTCCAATCACTCATCAAGCCATCAATGACGTAATTGTGAAAAACTCGCGGATATATTCCCAGCGTTTTCATATCCCACGATCTATTCCCAGCCAAGACAGCTGCTGGCATGGTAATACCGATTTGGTCATCAAAGAGACGGCTGAAATGACCATCTCCGATCAAAGCTTTGTTCCACTTCATAACTGGTTCGCTCCGGTAAAAATCGAGGTCGGTAACGTGAAAAAATCCATGAACTTGATGAATTTTGGACTTTTTCTTTCCATAACATCGACCATCCCTTGCTTCCAACGTTCCATTCATCATACTGATAGCACAGATATCTCGTTGGAACGCTTCTCTCGTAATGGCAGGGAACTCACTCCCTCGCGCCATCCCTTGCGGAAAATGATCGAAAAGCTGAAGGAAAGCACACAGGACGACACGATACTTTCACGATCAGAATCAAATACATACAGTCTTCGGCGCATACAAAACAAATTCTCTTGAATTCGCAACTCACCAGCACCAAGTCATATCGTATCATGGCCGCCAACGGATCTTGGTTCCACGTGCGGGTACAGAATGCGTCGCTATCCATCCACATCATGTATCGATACGACTCCAACGCGGGATGCGTCCACAAGTGCAAGGCTCGAAACTCGGCCTGCCAAGTATAGGCCAACCGTTCGTTCTTGAGGGTGATGTAGGTTCGTTCCTCATCGCATTTGCTGTACCAGGTCAATTCTTGTATGGTGTGAACGTGACATCGCTTGACTAATTCTGTTTGTTGTTGGGGTGTAAATTTCGATATCATTTCATGCAAGCCGGGATTATCGATTTCCACTACCAACTTAGCCGGGGCGGCAATATCTTGCAGCTCTTTGACGTCATTTGCTTCAATGAACTCGGAAGTGAATACGACAATGTTGCGATGTGCCCGATTGTTATACGCCTTGGTGAACAAGCATAGCATTTGCCGAAGCGCTCGCAGATGGGGCGGACCTTGAATTTTGGTGACTACCACCACGCCTTCTATATTAGGATCAAAGTCAATGACATTTTGGTGCATAATAGGAGGGCGGATCACTGGAGGATCATCAAAAGTCTTGTAAATTTCCAAAATTTCCTTGTTTGTATTAGTATTGTTGGAACCATCGTCGTTGTTCTTTGCTTTGAGTTTCTTTTCTTGTTTCTTGGTGAAAGGCTTCTTCAATATTGTGTTCGTTGTTCTAGCATCAGACTTTCCTCCTGATACTGCTGCTGGTAGGGGTCGATTCGAGAACTGTCGCAGTTGGGGGTGGATCGAATGCTTTTCTCTCCTGAGCCTTTTTTCCATTCGTACAATGATGGAAATCATAGAACACGACAAAATTGAGATTAAGAACGCCATCAGTACCACGGGCCGTCGCAAGACAGATCTTCGCTTCTTTCTGAAACTTTCCATGCTATCTGATTGTCGTGTGCTGAAGATTTTGCCTTTCGGTCTTGGATGATCTACTGTGGCTCGGACAAACCACCATCGCGCACCACTACGGCACGTGATATTGAGTCAGAACTTGATTAGCTACACTACAAAAGTTGGAAGAGTTGTTTCAAGAAGGCAGGAACGATCGATCAGAGATTGATGGGGACTTGATCTGTTCGATGGGTCCGACAGAGAGATGGTTTGTTCTGTTAAAAGAGAGAGTCATGTGCCTTTCAAACTTCATATCCAATTGGCTGTGAGTGAGGAGTGACACGTCATAGACTCTGTGGTATCTTTGTAGAGTCGACCCGAATGATCCCTCGTGTGTTAGCGTGTTTGTCCATCCCTTAACGAGGCTTTTTTTACCGGTGTAGTCTACCGTAGAGCTTTGATTGACAATTGACAATCACACCGTGTAAAAACGTAAAAACATCAATCTTTAGCTACCTACCGGTAGTGACAACGGGAACAGTCCGTAGCGCTTCGGTCAGTAATGCCATTTCTATGAAGCGACAAGTTGTTTCCTCTGCCGCCCTCCAGTCCTCCATATTTCGCTGGTGGGAGAATTGCGGCGAACCCGTGATTCGTCGAGCCTTGGCTGGCACTTTGGAAGATGCTGCTGATGTCTATGCATCCGACGCCGTCAATCAAGACGCCTTTATCATCACCCCTTCCGACCGGAGAGCCGTACTTCGATCATTTGCCTTGATTGGCCGATTCTGGGATATCAATATGCTATCGCTGGAAAAGCCGACGATCAAAGAAGCCTCGAACATCCCTTTTACTACAAGTAATGCCAAACAAATTAGGACATCCGGACTTCCTCCGTTCACAGCAGTCGCCACAATTCGATACACATTCTCACAACGACTCAAGTCACTTAGTTGGCTTCCTTGGTTATCTCACTATCATGGATTTATTCGACTGTATCTGCAAAAACGATCCTCGAAGCCATGTCACAACAACGATTGGAAAATTGTGCATCATGACGATCGCATATTACTCACACGGAATGGATATGACAAAGACTGTATTGCGACTACAACGACATTGACGGATGTTTTAGATTCTATCCTTTTCTTTCAACATTTCCGAATAGCGCATGGAAGAGTAGTGCACAAGTTGGCTTTGAGTAAGAATTCCAGCTTCGGAATTTCTGTCCTGTTGCGCAACAACAGCACAGCCATTGACTTAGACGATCCTATTGGTTTGCTCTAATTCCATTTATGAAGAGATGCAAAATACGCTGTAATGATCGACTTTCCCCTCCGTATTCTGGCTTTTCTGGTGATTCCCAATCTGTCGCAAATATCAGATCTAGGTTGCTGCTTCAATGGCTTGCATCCGCTTTTCATTGCGATCATAAAATGCTTTTTCCAACTCTTTGTACGCAGCAATCATCGATGCAATCTCTTCTTCCGTTTGTTCTTGTTCAGCCTTCATTTGCTCCTTCAAATTTTGAACTTCTGCCTCACCCGCTTCCACCTTTGCCATGCCATCACGTCTTTCTTTCTCTACGATGAGAAGCTGCTCCCTGGCGACATCCAAACGATCTTGCACGGCGTCCATCTTCATATTGTATTGCTTGCGCGTGTGTGAGAGCTTTTCCTCTAGTCGGAACAAGCTTCGTTCAGCTTGCTCGGTCGACTCTTCGATTTCGGCCGTCTTTTGTTGGTTAGCTTCCACCTCTTTCTTCGTTTCTTCAACTTGGCTCTTGACTTCCTCGTATTTGGAAGCTTCGTCCAAGACTTGTCGTTGCAGGACCATCGTTTCTTGAAGATCCTTGATCGCTTGTTGAAGGCGAGCCATCTTGGCTTTGCCGTCGGTAATCTCTTGCTGCAAGCGACGAGTTTCTTCCTTTTCTTTTTCCAAATAGTCTTTCTTCATCTGGAGTTCTCGCTTCCGACGGTCCGGGGACGACACAATTTGTCCTTTCAACACATCTTCCTCTGCCTGGGTTTCTTGAAGCGTCCAAGTGGCCGAAGCCAACTCGTCCTTCAACGTCGTGACTTCCTTTTTCAGCAAGGTGGCCTCCTCCCGTTTCGAGGCTTGAAGTTTGTTGCTTCTCGCAATATCTGATTCTAGTTCTTGGCATTCCTTTGCCACCCGATCAAATTCTTCCATTTTGATGCTTGATTCAGCCTGCACTTCTTCTAACTGTCTTCGTAACTCTTCATTTTCCGTGTGCAATCTCTCCAAAACCTCCAGCAGCTCAGTACGAGGTTCGTTAAGCTGTTCATAGAGGCCAAGTTGTTCCTCGCGGAACTTTGCCATGTTGATAATAGCAGACAACTGGCAACGAAGTCTCTTGGCAGTAGGATAATGCAAATCTTTCCACGAAAAGTCGGTAATACCACAGGTCTTCATGAAATGACGCATTTCCTTGAAAAAGAGGATGTCAACAAAGTCGTCATGCAGTTCAAGTTCACTTTCTGGAACAATTTCATCCATTCCCTTAGGAGTCTTGCCCTGCAATTCCTCTTCTGTAACACCACAACAATAATCCAGCAAATGCCAAAAGATTTTGCGGATCTTGTCCTTGTGACGTTGCGGCTCGGTGAGCTCCGGCTTGGAGACTTCAATTCCAACTTCCGACATGCATTGCAGTATATCGCTGTTCTTCAATACGGGGAAGATGTAGTGGGTATGAGAGATGGTATCCACTCCTCCCTTTTTGGAAGGGGTGGAGAAGTCGGACGGCATGTAATTCGACATTGTGCTGCCTGCTGATTTTGAATGCTACTTGTACTCCGAGTAGCTAGTAAGTCTTTGAGGTGAGTTCCACCGATAGCACAGAGATGAAAAGATAATAGGAGCATTCGCGTACAAGATGTACAGGTGAATGTGTATGTTACTTCGTATCGATCCTCTTTTGCAAGTACCAGGTACGGTACCGGTAGCTACCGTAGACTACGGTAGTTCTGATGTTCTGATCGAAATGCAAGCGAAACACCGAGCTCGCAATGCCATCGTTCGAAAAAATTTGAATTACGGACCCGGATATACCTAAATTTTGATCGGTCGATCTAGTCGACTACGAAAAATCTTTTGTATGATAGGACTTCGGAGGACGGTTCTCTACTACTGTAGCTACCGGAGAGAGCATCTATTCACTGTCAAAGGAGCATGCACTGTTCTCGGAGTACGTCGAAGTATTAGAACATGATAGGGGATACAAATCAACGTTGGAAGGCCAATATATGTACTACTCCGAGTTCGTAATACGCAGTAATAATATCACTTTAATATGCCTCTGCTTCCGGTTGTTGCTCGGCACCAACATGTTTCCGGAGCTGGTAACCTGACGAGTTGTGTTCATTCTTGGTGTCGACGATATGGCTCGCCTTCTTCCATTTTGGTTTCCGTCGATTGGCGCGTCGTCGGGCAGAATTGAGGGGTCGTCGGTGTCCCGGAGCAGTGGTATCTTCCCCCAGAGCTCTTCGTTCGGCTGCCTCGGTTTGACGACGTCGCTGCTCTTCTCTACGCAGCCGTTCTTCGGGTGTCAACGAGCTCCAATCGATTTGCTTCTTGCGTTTCTTTTGAGGCGGTGCTAGGTTGTTCTCCGAAGTGGTCTGGATCGAAGTTTCGTTCGGCCCAGTATGCTTGGATGCAACTTCGTTATTTTCAACACCAAGAAATTGCTTGGCTTCCGCTTCTACGGCTTGCAGTACAGCATTTCCATCCCGCTCTAGTCGTCTGGACAATGTTCGTTTTTGTTTGGAATTAAGTTGATTCAAGATATTCCAAATGGGGTGATCTGGATGGACCTTATCGTTGTCAGCTTTAACTCCTTCCTTTGAGGGGGCATCTCCACCTGGTGGAGTGTCCACCGTTTGAAGTTTCGATTCTTCATCCTTCGATCCTTCGCCTTCTGAGTCGCTGTTGCTGATGTATGACGACGACTCGTCGGTGTCGTGTTGGTTGTCATTCCCTGCTTCGTCTTTTCGCTCGTTGGATGTTGTATCACTGTCGACAGGCACTTGCTTATCGATTGTTGCTGCTCCTCCACCTGATAATTTTTCTATGTTTTCTCCGATGAGTCCCTCTGTGCTCATTCCGTTCCCCTCTTCGGCCTTGCGCTCTTGATAGCGTTTGACCATGCGTCGCTCCTTGGCATTCCATTCTGAATGATTTTTCTTCAAAAGTTCTTCCACGATGGGATCTGACTTGTTGGTCGTTCTCGGTTCCGGAGTAGAAGAAGTCGACGTTCGTTTTCTGCGCTTGGCAAATATCTTCATGGTTACTGCAGTAAGTAGTTGACTTGTTCCGTGCTACGGTCGTAGAAAGAATTAGGTAGTTGCGTTGCTGCGGCTTATTGTAGCAACGTTGGTGGAAAGAAACAATTGTTTTCATTTTCACTGTCAATTTTGAGTGGCCAAATTTCAAGCCCCCCAGGACAGCCGAACGGACTGAAAAGCTTCAGTCATGGAGATTCAACCAGCCGCGACCAAGAAATGCCAATGTGACTCCGCACGACTGGAATCTTTAGCACAGTTCACCAAATAAAAATTCTGAGTAAAAACTCAGCTTCCCTAAGACAAGGAATCATGGTCCAGAGCCACAACTTTTCCTAGCCTTTTTTAACTTTCATCACGTGTCTTTTGCAATCGTAACACACACGTTATCTTTTGGCCAGGGTCGTTCCGGATAGAATACCAGTTTTCCTGTGGTATGGTGAGGATCATAAATGAGAACATGGTTGGCATTGAGGAATGAGGAAAACGAACAAACGATCATAATGTTTTCCATCCATCCATCCATCCATCCATCCGAAAGTTGCTCTCTTTCACCGCAGTTGCTTTTAAGCTCTACATCGTATCAACCGAGACCAATCCCATGGCACAGCATCAAGATTCTCGGAGTCCATCGACATCTTCTGCAAGAACAGTACTGCTCGTACTTGTCGTGGCGATGCTATTCACTGTTTCTTACAGCTTTGTCCTAGAATGCCAACCACTGAGTTCCGAGACACTGGAAGGATTTTATAAGTTTATTTCCGAATCCTCAGGCTACGCCGATGTCTGTCCCTTTGTGATCCGAGGAGAGGCCGCCTGTCAAACTTCCAGCAAGGCTTATTCTAAGGGATACGTGGTTTCCAACAAAGAAAATATCTACATCAGTTGCGACCCCTACCGTCGCGAGGCGAGGTGCATTGTTGATTGTCCCGTGCAAAGACATTTCACTGTGTCAAGTGGTGCCAGCTTGACATTGGAGAGTATGGTTCTTTCGGGAGCCGAGGCCTCGGCCGTCTATATCGAACCGCAAGGGCAGCTGGCGGTTTTTGACAGTGGTTTCCATGACAATCATTCCACTGGCAGTGGCGGGGCCATTTATGCGTCCACCGCTACAAATCTACAAGTACGATTCAGTGACTTTGAAAGCAACCGGGCAAAAATCGGAGGAGCGATTTTCAGCATGGGAGAAACGACCATCTTTCGGTCCATCTTTTACGGCAACGTTGCAGCAGCTGGGGTACGTAGGAGTGCTCATTTGAAAAATTGGTACATGCTCGAACCATACTATCTTGTACCAATTCAAAAACTAACATTGCCTTATCATTCTACTAGGGTGGCGCTGTTGCAGTTAATACTGCGGATGCAAAATTAGAAATCGGTGGATCCACATTTGAGCTCAACGAAGCTGCCAATGGCGGAGCTGTGTTTGTAGAGGAGTATGCTCGAAGTTTCATTTCGTATACAACACTTCAGAGAAATATTGCCTTTTCTGGCGGCGCTATTGAGAACTTTGGCACGGTGGAAATTACCGACTCGTCTTTCTTGGACAACTTTGCCGACGTTGGTGGCGCCATCAACACAGGTCCGGGAAGTAGTACAAACCTTCGAAGGAACAAATTTATGAACAATAGTGCTGCGAACATCGGCCCTGCTGTGTATGACCGGTACAGGAGTAACATCTTTGAACGAGACAACACCGCATGCGGCAACTCCTTAACCGACAAGGAACAACAGTGTGACGGTGTACTAACCCGAATATCGCTGCGGAGAGTTCGATGCCGACCATTTGCAACTGAATGCAGTGCTCCTATGCAGCAGCCTATTATCCCTCCTTCGGAAACACCAACATTTTCTCCCAGTTTCCTACCTTCCCAGTCTCCATCAATCATTCCAACCTTTCTACCTTCTGTCATCTCCACTCCGAGCACTTTTTCTAGCACGGAGTCATCAACCATAAAGCCCCCTGGATCTCTCGAGCCAGCAAAGAGTGATGAGCCTACGCTTATTCGAACTTACATTCCATCCGACAGTGGGATTCCACTAACAAGCTTGACTCCCTCATTCCCTGCAAGTATAATTACAAACGATGAACCTAGTTTGTCCACTCAGCCGTCCACAGTGGATACATCTTCGAGTGATGCTCCCAGCTTTTCTCCAAGTCTCTCAATACAACCATCGGGAATGCCTACTGATATAGCAAAGATCTCGCCCCACGTGTCGGAGAGGCACACGCAGTCTCTGGTCCCCACAAGCAGTTTAATACCATCTGATCGACCAAGTCTTGCTCCAAGCAATACACCATCTTACAGTACTTTTTCCTAATATGATGCCGAGCGACGGAGATGCTCAATCCAGTGGAGCCTAATAAAATACAGCGACGACCTCGGTACAATCTCTCTACCAAGTCAAGCACCAGCTAACTAACCGGCTTGTCTTGAGTGAAGTTTCTAAAAGAAGAAAAGCTACTCTACGGTAGTAGAGACGAGAAAAAGATACTACTATGGGTTCCTTCTCAATAAGATTCCGCATAATAGTGCTGGGGAATACGTCGTATGATACGTCGCACGCCGTAGGTATGACGTCAAAAACACAATAGTAATTTCACTGGTTAAAGGTTCTGGTCGCTCGTTCCGTATGATGTTATCCACGAAGTAAGACGTCCAATCATGTTGAATACAACGTATTTTAATTAACAGTAAAGTAAAGCAATGGTGAAGATTGACATGAAGATTCACTGGACTGTTCCGCAAAAAGAAGGCATCTGATGCCTTTTATTATGTGAAACGGATCGCAAGCCGCTTGACACGTGAATTCGAGTTTGTTCTCTTATTCCTCTCTTTCTCTGTCTCTTCGGAAGACGATAGATTTTTCGGAAAAGAAGGATTTCTGCGAATTATTTAGCTTGGGGTTCTGGAGATCGCCTTTTCAGCATCATCCTCGCGCTCCTTCACATTGAAATTTTCGAAGTACCACGTGCGACAGAATTCGATATCCGTGATGCCGTGTTTGACACCATCTGTAGAAGCTATGATACCTTCGAAAGGTGCTTCTGCGTTGGGTTTTCCGACTTCTCTCGTTTCCGCGACGATCTTTTCTTTCTCTCTGTCGCAGAGCTGCAGCAAAAAGGATCCATCAAAATCACTCCCGATTTTTCTCGTTTTTTGTTCTTGCCAAATCAAAGATCTAACTGCTGATCTTCATTGCAGCCATAGATCTCCCTTCGAGTAACCAAATAATACATCACCTTTCTCAAACATGATGTCCATCCAAAACAGAGGATCATTTGATCATGCAATGATTAACGACCATCAACAACAACAAGATCTTGTCCAACTGGCTCGAGATCTCCGCCGTATGAAGCGTCGTCTTCTTCTGGAGCACGCTGGTGTTCCGTTGCCAGCTAGTCTCATGGAACACAAGATGAACTCTCCAGGAATGGTTCGATCGAGATCGGATAGCACTGAAGTCGCTGCAGTATCGTGCTCGTCCTCTCCCGTCTCTTCCTGGAGCTCGACAAGTCCGATACGAGCCGCTATGTTGCGCCCCTCCCTCCAGGACAGTGAACCGGAGTCTCCTTCTACATCAAGAGCCTCAATCGAGTAGACACGCTCATGGAAGCATTTGATGCCCTTTTGCATCTGTTCTCCCCTTTCCTCATGACACCTCTTCTCGAGACACTCTCCAGCTCTTTGCAGCGTTCGTGCTTTCGTCTCTACATTCGACCTACATTAGATCGATTTTCTTCCCTTCTTTTCATCTTTCTCTCAACGAATGCGCCATCTTGAACCCAATGCCTGAGGGTGACTGCAGAAACACTGGATCAAAAAAACGACTTTTCTTTTATCCATAAACCTTCATACTATTTCAGTTCCTCATTATCGGGACCGTCCGACACCAGTTCCTCTGTCGCAGTTCCGCATCCGTTCGAAGGGACATTTACCATGTATACTACGTATATTCTACTTTCTTTATAACATTATTTATTCCTTAGCGAAAACTATGAATTCATCAAACTGACAGTCTTTCTATAGAATCCGAGGTAGAAAGTGAAAGGTGCTGTGCTCGCTCTACGAGTCTAGATTGAACATGATCTTGCCGTTTTTCTCTCCCAGTTGATACGTCTTCAGCGGACCCGTATCTTGGCTGGCTCCAAGTACGGCCTTGGCAATGCCTCCAAAGATGCCCTTGGGTTCTTGCGATTTCAACTTTTTCCCCGTTTTCAAACTGTACGTGGACTGGCAAAAGTCACACGCAACTCGCGGAGCTTGATTGTTGGTTTCTTCGTTGGGTGGCAGGGGGTAGGCTTTGGTCATGGGGATCTGTGTGCGTCATGAAGAAGAAGGAGGGTAAGCAAACAGTTTGCGACGGAAAACATCAGAAGTTTAACCTTCATGGAGTGAATTGCCGGTCACCGACGAAATCAATATGATGCCACAGACACGCACCTTGCATTTTGGGCAGTTGGCATCAAAGCAATATGTTTCGCCCTTGTACTTCATGATAGACACCGCTCCTCCTGGATTTGTTTGTTTGTTGATCAAAAGAAAGGCGCCAGTATCCAATAGTTTGACCTGAAGAACAGACATGCGTGGGGGAATTACAAATTGTCAGTCTTACGGATTCTTTACACATAGTCGAAGGCCTTCACAATCTCTTTCAAATCCACAACACACCTTTCCCTCTTCTTCCGGAAGTTCCTTGACGGATTTTTTGGTATTCAGCCAGTTTCCGGCGCTCGTCGGGGTGATCATGCCTCCTGATGATGACGACGATGAAGAAGACTTGGGGGGATCTTGAAACTCCTTTTGGAAGCTTCCCCTGCCGCGGGCCATCGAAAGTTGTGTTGGGGAAGCAGTATTGGTTTTTGAAGTGGACGTAAAGGATAGCGATAAATCACAAAGAAGCGCCATGACGGCCAACAAAAGCAGAGTCGTTGACCGGAAATTAGTCATGTTTCAGAAATTCAGAAAATCAAGATAATCAAGCGGGTTGTTGTAAACGCTGTTTTAGTCGAAAGGATCGCCGGTAGAAGTGATACGGTAGTGCTGTTGTGATCTTTGTGGCAGAGTTGAATTGACCTTTTTACATTTCTTGGACGTGTTCCCGTGGGTTGATGATGCTTCGTTGACTCGTCATCGTCTTGCTCATGGTTGTCGACATGACGATGGAGCCTCGCTGTGGAGTGATCAGATTGACTGTGAAGTGAAAGCGAATCATGGAACAACACGTCACAGCAGGTATCATAATAGAGATCAGGGTAAAGCTTTTACCCGAACCGTAGTACTACGGGATACTACCGGTACCAGGTATGTATGATACCTGGTACCAGGTACGGTAAGTATGTGTTCAGTCCAAGTACGATCAACCCTTTCTTGTCGTGATGAAAAACCCATCGGAGGATGCTTCACAGACGAGACCCGAAACATCCAACAACGACTACATTCAAGAATTGATTTCCCAGCAAGCAGCGACCTCTAGCTAGCTGCTGACTACATCATTTTTGCGGTGGTACAAGTTGTGTCTACCGGGTGTTAACATTCGTAGAAGCATCGCCAATTTGTACATACCTCACACTATCGACGCATGCCGACGATTCCAACATCCATCGAACCTGATTATTTTTGAAAACGATTCATCATGATTTTTCACTCTTGGTTTGTCTCTCTTTTTGGGCTTCCTCTGGTATTGACTGTCTGCTCTTCCTTCACCGTGGATCCGTTTCATTCGCACCAACGGCCCTTGGCCCCGTCACTGTTACACCCGTCGCTGCCATCCGCACTTTACTCGGGGAAATTCAGTTACGAGTACATACCACCCAACCCAGAAGCCAGTCCAGGAGAATCAGACTATTACAATGGCCTTCGATCTAGTTATCCACCCGATACTCCTGCGGGATTACGTGGGGAGGCCATTCGCAGTGCTCTGACAACGACGGAACGTTGTCTGACGTGGGAATGGTCGGGTTTACATTCCAGTGGTGTCTTGCAAATTGAAGGACAAGGCACCCGCGACTTTTTGCAAAATAAGTTGACGGGAACATTTGTGGGAGATGCCGTCAAACACTTTCAAGAAGCCTGCATGTTAGATTCCAAGGGGTGGTTGGTCGACTGGTTGCGTGTGTCACTTCAAGACGATGGACAGCGAGCCTGGATCTTAACGTCTCCGGGACACGCCACGTCTGAGTTGCTGCAACGATTGGACCCTTTTGTTTTCCCCATGGACCAAATAACATTGACCAACTTTGATTTTCAAAGCAAGAATAACGTCTTTGCGTTTTCGTTGGCGTCGACTCAGTGGGAACATGTGCGTCTGACCATGGAAAGGTTGCAACAATCAACCAAACTGTTGCCACCCACCATTGTACCCAGCAAAATGTTTCCAACAGATGCCAGTGATTTTTGTTTGTTGAAGATTAGTGACACTGTACAAATGTTGGTAGTACCCTCAGTCGGACTTCCTTCGGTCGCTTGTGTGGGCTACTCGTTTGTCTTTTTCGGATCTTCCGAAGGTGTGACCATAGGACAAAGACTATATCAACACTTGATTCAGGAAGACAATCTCGAGGGACCCGTTGAAGTAGGACCAAGAGAATTAGAAACGTTGCGAGTTCAAGCTGGACAACCAGGATACGGCCATGAATATGGGAGAGCAGTTGTAGCGCTTCAGGATAGAAGCAGTGCTATCGAAGACAAAAAGAAGAATATGATTAAGACAAGTCCCTTGGAACTGCATTGGAAAACAATGTTGGACCTAGAAAAGGGTTGCTATTTGGGGCAGGAGGGGATTGCTTCTGTTTTGAAAAATCCTCGTGGACCAGCTCGACAACTTTACTCGGTCGTGTTCCATGATGACTTTAACTTATACGAGACGCAATCTCGTGGCGATCAATCCACTGTGGATAATCTCACATTCCTTCCTCGACCAGGTCAAAAACTATTCGCCTTGGGAAGTAACGAGCAGTTGATGGTTGGGATGCTGACGTCGGTAGGCGAAGCGGGAGGAACTGGGAATCGGAACACCGTGGCATTGGCCTTGATCAAGCGCGCAGATTCAATCCAAAAGCAAATGAAGGAATTAGACTTGTCAATTGAAAGGACAGATAACGAGGCAGAAGTCACACTTAGCAGTGGAATGATACAACCTCCACCCTTGGATCCATTGGACGGGCTTGAGGTAATTGTTGAAGGAACATTTACGGTGGGAGTTTTGAAGAGTATCCCCAGTCGGCGATTGAAACGGAATGCAAATATGTTCGATGACTCCATTGTTGTTGATGGCGTTGGTTATCAAGCATCACCCATAGCTAGTAGATCGGTCATGAATGATAATAGCGCTGCTGTCCAGATCAATGGCGGTGGTGCAAATTTTATTTCCGAAGAGGAGTCTCAAAAGGAAATTGAAAAGGCAGAAGCAGAAGCAAAGGCTGCCGCAGCAGAAGCCAAGCGGAAAGCTGAGAAGCTTGAAATGCTGAAGCGAAGAGCAGAAGAGGCCATGGCCAAAAGAAAACAAAAGCAGTAACAGCCTTTTGGATTGCTACCTAGCTAGAGTACAGATTCAATATTCACAGTCAATCATTTCTTTTTTGTTCTTGAAGTTAGTCGACCAAGTCAATTCTTTCGGTCTGTGTGGCGTACGCCAGTACTGATGAATCAACAACACAAACACACTTCTGTTGTCACACCTCCAAAAATTCGAAAATGAGTCTCGAGTCTCGATCGAGAGTGAAAGTCAGAACTTGAGGTGGTCAAAAAATCTGGAACGGAATCGCAACAATATCATTGTTATACCCAAGCGAAAGCAGGTTCGGTCTACAGCGGTGATGAAGGCGACTACTATTGTCTCTACCTCAGTTTCATTCCTTCGAATATCTGAAAACATCTGGCGACAAGCAGCGTGTGATCACTCGCAGCGAATACATCAGCTTCTTGGGCCCGGCTTGACACCACCGGATCACCCGCTGAACTCGGGATTCTACCGAAAAATCAATAAGCAAAGGAGGACTCGTTCACCTGCTGTTAGGGCAGACAACGACGACGATGAGTCCCTTTCTGTGACGGCGTTGGATCCAAAGCATCCCATTTTTAACTTTTTGATTGAATATTATGGTCTGAAAGGATCGAAAGGTGTGAAGCGATTGATGCGGTGGTCGCCTGATCCCGCTTTGTTACTGGATGCTGGCGGGATATCACAGCAGTCATGTGCCTTTGACGATTTCTCGCGACGTTCCTCCATCCATTCTGGGATTCTGTTGGAGGGAGCGAGCGACGATGATTTGGCAACTACTTTACATTTACGAGGTGCCAATCTCTTTGATGAAGGAGTGTATTACTCTCCGTCCTTATTTTTTGCCTCCAGCGACAAAACTCCAGTTCCGAAAAAGGAAACTTCTCGAGTGGCAGCTCCTTTTCTCTGGTACCAATCCATTCTCGAGCAAACGCTGGATGCAGATCCTATTCTTCATTGCTACGGTCTCCATGAGTGGGCTATGCAGTATCAACCGCCGGGAGCACCACCTCCGCCCAGTGAAAAGTACCAACAACATTTGCCACTCCGTGTCAGCCGTGACGTCTTGAACGAGACAGTCGAACGCAAGGGAGTCTCGTGCACCCACGTGGACGCTTTGCGATTTTTTGCCGATGCAGCCTTGCCATTCAATCAATTTGGTGGTCCCCTGTCGAGAAGCTATCAACTAAGATTGGAACAACCGGCATGTGTTCATGCCACTATGGACCTGCTCAAAATGACACTCAAACTACAACCCTTTTGTGATGCTACATTGTTACAACGAGTTCTACAGATTGCATTGGAGGCACGACGGCTCGATGTGTCCGCCAGTCCCTACGATGCCTCGGCTTATGGAGTGGGAGTCATTCCTATCGAGACGTCCGAGGGACGTGCTGAGTACAAACGAAGACAGGTGGAATTGATGACCAAGGCCATTCCAGTGAGAAGAGAGTTGCTAGATGCTTACAATTGCTTTCTCTCACTGGCATTTGCGGAGGAAGACCTAGTAGAAGGAAGAAATCGGCTGCCAAATTATGTGGCGTGACTGACGGGTGACATTAGTCAAATTGAATTGGGAACTAGGAATGTGATAACAATAACTACTGAGTCTTGTGTTTGCATTACTATAATAACTCTAGGTCAGTGTAATACTCCGCCAAGTTCGGTAGGCGGCCACTCGGTCCCTCCCGTCCAATCGTACTACCGGTGGGTATTTCGTACTCTTGTGTTTGTTTTGTACGATCGAACGCACCTGTTCGGGTCGAGCTAAATAGTATGTAGCAGGCGGCAGTGGGCACTCCACAAGAGACAGTTGCCGATCATTCCGATGGTGTGGTTCGTTCCACAAGACCACGACGGGATTTGGAATGGTGACAAGACTTGGGGAACTCCCTCAAAAGTTTCATTTGGTCCGTCCTTCGTCTTTTCAAAATGATTGACTCATTCGACCCTGCCGAAGGTGAACGCACGAATATCATACAAAGCGGTGACGATGATGTTGTCGCAAGATGATGAATGATACGAAGTTGCACTACCTACCGTACCTACGTAGTACGACAGTAGTAGTAATAATAATGATGTTGTCTTCTTCCAAATCCGATGCGAGAAGAGGAGTAGTAGTAGAAACTTGTCGCTACTACTAGCTAGAGAGAGAAGCAGATCCCGAGACTGACATTAAAAAGTCGCAGAAGGAGACAGGGACTGCCACCATTCTTCCCATAATCAGCTCTCTGTGCATTGAGACTGCAATCCAAATCCAGACGATTGCATTTTATATTATTACGACGTTCGAACGTTCCCTGCACCATTTCTTTTACTGTGATACATCCATAGTATTATTGTCGTAAACACAATTCCACTATCAGATTGGTCAGTCATCTCCTCGAGGGACATCACGTGGTTCCACGGATCATGTGGCACCTCTTCGCCTACGCCTGTGTGGCCATAACAGCCACGGCACTGGCCGTTTTGATTTATCCCATCCTTTTCCCGATAATTCTTATCTTTCCGTGGAAGAAGACCATTGAAAAAGAAGATCGGACTGTTATTTTTGCTGCTTCCTACAATCCACCGCACAATGGACACCTGGCCCTGCTGCAGTATTTGAGTGAGCGCTACAACAAAGTGGTCGCCGTCATTGGCTTTAATCCCGACAAGAAATATCCCGTGTCGCCGCAAGATCGCGCCAAACTGTTGCGGTCTATGATTCAAACCGTTGCAGTACCTAATGACAATATCCAAGTCGAAGTGGTTGAAGGCTACATTTGGCGCTACGCCAAGCGCATTGGAGCAACCATCTTTTTTCGGGGAATTCGTAGTTGGGACAAGGACGGCCACGATGAACGGGCCTTGCAAATTTTGAATACTTGGGGACCTCTCTTGTTGGGACCATGTTACATTCCCATTCCAACAATTTACATGGAGGGCGATCCACAATACAACCACGTGTCATCAACATTGATTCGGGATATCTGCAGCCAGAATGGGTCAAGCGCCGTGGACGCCTTGGCTAAGTTGGTTCCTCCTACTGTAGCGCCGAAAGTAATGGAACTATATGGAAGAAATACCGATTGACAGGACCGTGTCTGCATCTCTTCTGAGAATTGAGAACTAGTCGTATACTCGCTTTATTACATAGTGCTGAAATCGTTGTATTGATGAAGTATCACAATGACTTGGATCGCACAGTCCTTTATTCACACCATCAAGACCTCTGCAAAATTCTCAAATGCAGTGTCTCTACCACAGCAGCATCTGGATCATCATATTACAACCTCCTCATCACAGACGCCACAAGTTTTTCTTACAGTTCTCAAGCATATACACAGGATTCGTTTCACAATGCTCGTTTTCGCCCATCTTTCACAATTGTCGTTGTCATCGACGCAAGAGACTGATGTTGTGTTGGTGGGGCTTCCCATATTACAACCTCCTCATCACAGACGCCACAAGCTTTTCTTACAGTTCTCAAGCATATACACAGGATTCGTTTCACAATGCTCGTTTTCGGCCCATCTTTCACAATTGTCGTTGTCGTCGACGCAAGACTGATGTTGTGTTGGTGGGGCTTCCCTAACACGACCCATAAGAACGAGGACAATTCTCTATCATGAATTCCACATTTGCGGTGCACTCTCCCTCCGCGGCCCATGATTCGCATGAAGCATTCGTGTCCTCACATCCAATTGGGCCAACTGGGAGTTGTGTAGAGAATTTCTCGTTTGTATCACCACCACACTCTCCACAAGATTCTTTGCAATTTTCCAGCATGTACTGAGGATTGGACTCGCATTCACCGAACTGCGCCCATCCAGAACATTGCTCATTCTTATCACTGCAAATTCCTACGACGTCGCATTCACCACACGCCATTTTACAATTGGCAAGCATGTAGATGGGGTTGTTGTCGCACTCGCCGGCGGCTGACCAGGTTTCGCATCGGTGATCGGAGTCTTCACACATATCACTTCGCCGATGCAGATTTGGCATGATAGTTTTCATTTTTCCAACAAACGTATGCGGGATTGTTGTCACACTCATCAGCATTTGCCCATGTGCCACGAGAGTCGTTGAGGTCCTCGCAAATATTGTCATCTGGCGTCGCTTTTGGGCTCTCTGTTTCGTTGGACATCACACTGGAGGGTGTGACATGTCAGTGACTGGGTAAGGAGAAACGGTCTTGTTGACTGGAGATGGAGCAGGTGATAATGTTTCATTCATTGGTGTAGGAGAAGGTGACACAGCGAGCATCAGAGATTGGTAGGATTGGAAGACTCCGTTGGTGAGGCAGTTGGGCTTGGCGCGGTCGTTGTATTAAAAAGTCGGTGGAATCTCCTCCGCAAAAAATAGAATGGTCGAGCCTTGATTCACTTCACTATATGTGTCCTCTAGCAGTCCGCTGCTAATTGCGTTCTCAACCTCGTTGAGATATCTACGTTGTACTGTACCATTGTCTGTAGCCAACGTAATTGCAACATCAATCTCCAGGCAGAGATTCCGTTCATCGATAAGAAACTGTGATGGGCATTCTGCCGAAGAAATCATAGTTGAGAATGTCTCCGTAGCAGAGTCTTCGCATCATTTTTTGATGAATTTCAACTTACCCACTTCTTCGACGTTTGCTGATACTGGCAATTTCACAAAAACAGCTTTCAGACGCCTACGAACAATCGAGTTGGCACCTCTTGTTTCTGCTGACTGTCCTTCACTTATTGCGGCAAGAATCTCAGGTGCAAGCTGGTTTAGTGTTTTAATCAAATTCTCTTCCACAGACTCGGATGTAGCTCCTTCTTCTTCAGTGACTAGTCCGAAAAAAGAAAACGTTGCAACAACATCCGGACCCAAAGATGTCGGCCCTATTGTGGTCGGTGACACAGAAGGTTGCACAGTCGGTGCCGTGGTTGTGTTTCCATTTGCTTGCGCCGAAGTGGATTTCATCCCCCCGAATGACTCCAAGAAGTACAATGTCACCAACGCCCCCGCACCCAAGCAAACGAGTATCGAGATGGCGATGATCCATCGGGTAAATATTCTCTCTCTTGTAGTAACATTCCCTTCCCGTTCCATTGAGAGCTTTTGTGATATTACCCCTCGCTCTTGGTCCAACGGCGAGTCCTCCGCGCGGGATCGCTTCAGTGACATTTTCCGCTTGGCATTCTTTTTCTTCTTGTCGACGATCTCGTCCTCAAAATCATCGTCGCTCTCGGACCCACTGCGAGTACCAGAAGCATCAGAGCTCTCAGGTGATTGTTGATTCTTGCCGCGCTTCTTCTTTTCATCCTTGGGTTCAAATTCGTCCGCAAAATTACCACTATCAGTATCGTCCCCATCTGAGGTTTCGTTTTCTGATGAAAGTTTCGACTTGCCTTCTTTGTCGAGACTGATTCCAGAAGAATTTGTGTCCCTTGTGCTGTTGCTGTTGCTGCCATCCGATCCACTTCCATAGTGATCGGAATTGTCCATCAAGTCGTCATCCGGATCTTGCCCCTCACCATTTTTATAGTCCTCCACCTGCGCATTTTTTCCTTCGTCGTGGAGACAATCCTGTGTTGTATCTGACATAACTTCGACATTGTCTTTGGATTCTGTACTCTCAAATTCATTGGTATCATTATCGCTTCCGGCATCGGTCTCTTGTTGGTACGTTTCCGAATCTCCTTCCATTTTTTCATACGATCCTTCGCCTCCATCTCCAGACGAGTCCTCAATGTATTCGTCCGATTCATCGCCGCCATCCTCTGCATTTTCGTAGCTCGCAATCATGTTGGCGTAGTCGATCTTGTTGTCACCATAGTCTGTCATCTTGATAATGTCGTTGCCGCAGTGCGACTTATCAGCAGTGAACGTATTTCTGGGGCTCGGTAAATCGATTTCGATCTCTCTGCGTCGCTAGCTAGAGGGTTGGCCTAAGAAGGGCTTGCTGTAACAGCAGCAGCAGAGCTCAAAATCAATCTTGCAGGTGAGTTTTCATAATATTACTACCGGTTTGTGCTGTGCGGAGATGACACCTACTGTTCGTCATAGGGAGAAATCAAACGTCTACTTAACTGTAAATTTTTGGATGCTGGAACTTCAAAACTACGGCATGCCATAAAACTAAGGCCTAAAGAGAGTGTAGTATCGGTAGTGGTAGATGGCATAGCCTCCATAAAATATTACTACGTACTACCTTTTCTTTTTTTACATTCTTACTTTTGTAAAAATAAAAGATCATTCCAAGTTTGTCTCCTTGTCGGAGTAAAGTCTCGGATTATTGGTCGTCAGTCTGTAGTTGTTGTTTCTCTACAAGTTCGAATTTTCTTCCTCTTCTTCTTCTTCTACCTTGAAGCGGATGAGTTCCACATCTAGTGTCCTCAAATTGACTAGTACGGCCTCTCCAGTTTCGCTGAATTTTGGAATACATACCAGTCGGGTCTTACTCTTGACATCGTCGTCGTCGTCGCCGTCTTCTTCATTCTTGTACCCGAGAAGCTTTGTCGCAAATCCCTCTTCACAGTTTCCGCAAAAGTAAATGTGTGGCGTCGTCTTTCCCATGTCCATTGGATCATTGGAGGGCACCATTCCAAGATGATCTGGCCCCGTTGGACACAAGTGTGCCCATCGGATTGTCTGTTCCAGCGCTTCGAGTTCCGTCAATGGCACTGGTACGTCGTCTTTGTCGTTTGGATTTGGCTTGAGAATGTGTTTCTGTAAATCTCGAACATTGAGGCCGTCTGTTCCCATCACAGATTTTGTCCCATGGATAGCTTCGTACGGATTCGGAGTTGACATTACCATTCGTTGGTTGTCCTTGTTGGATAGTGGCAGTAAACTGGAATGGAGAGGCCGTTGCGGCCAATTGGCCGTGGTTGGATCTTTGGACGACGGCAAGATATCCAACGGGATTTGCATGCCGACTCCACCATTTCTTCCTCCCGAAACTTGGATGCCAGCAAACATGTCAAGCTCTTTGAGACCTCCCAGTGGGTCTGTGGCGCTGGGACCGGATCCAGCGACGATTACTCGTGCCACCTTGGATGCCGCGTCCGTAAACTGTCCCTGTAGGTACCCGACCAACAGTTCACGTGGTAAGGAGCTGACCTGTGGATCGCCACATTCTAACGACGATACAAGGAGGAGATGTGGCTCGTATCCTTCCGGCTGGGAAGGTTCCAAAAGTCCGGCAGTATTGTGGACGGCCAGTGCGGTCGGTGGCGGGAGCGGTGCGGGAGTCGCCAAGTGTTGCACATGCAAGACACCCTTGTCATCGACCATGCCCTCCACGCCAATGACCACACCCGTACAAAACTGATACACCTGATGAGCCGCAACACCGGTACCATCCAACGACAGGATCACCCGTCCCGATTCGTCTTCCAAGTAAAGTTGATCGGAAGGACGACAGGTTGCTTTCGGGTGTAACACTTCCTCATCCGGATTGATCGTTTCCTTCACCAATGTTCCGACGACTCGACTGAGCTGATCTTCTTTGAGTTCCAAGATGCGATTGACTCGCACGGCCGTCACTGGGTTGGAATCATCCAGGTTAGTGGTGCTGCTGCTGCTGTTGTTGTTGTTCGTTTTGGTGCCATCGTTCACGGCGAGTTGTTTCCAGCAACGGTCTCGTAAGGCCATCAAACGATGATGATAAACATGAGAATATTGGCGTTGGTACGCAAAAACTTCCTTTTGTTTCGATTCGACACTGGTGGTGGTCGATTCGTTGGGTTGGATACGAACCGGCTGAAACCGTTGCCATTTCGGTGTACGAGACGCCCATGCACGGACGACAGTGTGACGAGTAGTGATGCCTCCACTTTTCCGGACAACCGGTGATGATGATGTTGTTGTTGTTGTTGTAGAACTCTGAACGGTGGCCGTCATGACTGCCCGTGTGGATAATTGATGACAGGGTTGGTATGTACCCGAGTAGTAAACAATGGCGGAAAGGGAGGAGGAACGGCACGGCTGTTGTAGGGATACAAACCTCTGCAGCTGTGAAGATAATAATATTATGTTGTTGCTGGACGGTAACTTCTTATAATAAAACAGTTACAGGTAGTTCGAAACTTGCACATCGTCATTTTTGTCGCAGTAGGAAAAAAAGGCGGCAAAAGTACCGTAGCGTATTAACTGTAAATTCCTGGCGGGATTTTTCTCCAGGGTATGTACGACGTACGTATCATAAATGTACGACTAGCTAGCTACTAGCTAGTAGATATGATTAGTATGTTTAGATGTTCGAACGAGTATCATCTTTTTATGATCATGTTCTCACTCCGTCCTTGAATCGACGAATCCCAACAACAATCAATGGTGGGGGGTGGGGGGTATCATACGGGCTTCCGGCCTGTCAAGTGTTGTATGTTGATGGCTGGTCATTTCATCAAGATTGTCAATTCCATCAATATCAAACCATCATTATCCTCATCATCCTCATACAACAAATAAATAAAATAAATAAATGAAAAGTCTCATCTATTCTACAGTAAATAACAAGAATAAAATTGTGACAACAATTTTGGATCCATCGTTCGTTGTTTGTGTGGCTCGGAGGTTGAACAGAACATCCTGTTTCAATAATGAATCACCCTCCTCCTGTGACACAACAATCGCGGGATGATGGAGACGTGGAAGATGTCGCATCGGTACAACAACAGCAACAACAACGACAATATCATCAACAGTCGGATAGAAAGAAACGGGGCATGAAACCACGATCCCAACGCAATCGCAAGCGACCCCGATCTCAAGTCCATTCCATCTCTGACAATGATGACAACAACAACAACAACAACAATTCTCTACTCAAATATACTACAACACATGTCCGTCGTCTCGAACTGGATGGCGAACCATTGGCCTCGTTGAAACACCAATCGGCACAGTGGCTACGAGTGGTAGAACCGTATCCGTATACCTTTTCGACCTTTGCCAAGGCCCGTTGGGAGAACCGAACAATATTAGACGTGTACTGTACCGAATTCGGATCGTACCCTCCATCGTATTACGAATGTGCCATTGCGCAGGGACGAATTTTGGTTTCGGATACGAAGGTCGATGTCTCGTACAGAATCAAGGGAGGTGATGTACTGAGTCACACCGTACATCGACATGAACCGGGTGTGGCCGTCCAATCTTCCGAGGCTCCCCATGTCACTGTCATTGCAGAAACGGATGAGGTATTGGTGGTGGACAAACCGGCCACTCTGCCGGTGCATCCCTGCGGTGGATATCACGTCCAGTCGCTCATGAGTATTTTGGAGAAACACCACTGTCACGGCAACAAACTCTATACCATCCATCGCATCGATCGATTGACATCCGGATTGGTCATCTTGGGAAAGACATCGGCAGTGGCACAAGCCTGGGGCAAAAGCATCATGAATCGAGATTGTCAAAAGATTTACCTAGCCCGCGTTAGGGGGAAATTCCCAATGAACTGTCCCAACTCCTTGATAAGACTGTCCGAATCTGCCAAAACTATTCCATGGCATGGCGAATGGAACGATGAAAGTCTGAGCAAACAAGATACTAGTACAAATCAAGCGGCTGGAACGACGAAACATGCCACACATGTCGACGATCTTCGCAAACAATACGCATACACGTACTGGTTGACAGATGAACAAAGTACTACCACCATTGTTGGGCCACAGACAGCATCCGTGAACGACGTCTTCCAGTGTCAGCGATCAGTGGACGAGTGGTTGGACTCGTTGAAGAAACATTCTCCCGAGAATACTCAAGCCGATGCTGTTCCTGTTGTTGCCTCCAAACATATGCTTTGGTTTCACTTGGCCTGTCCAACACGGATTGCTCAACATAAGGACGGTATCTGTGAGGCAGGATGCTTTGACGATCTGGACACTGGTGTGTACAAAAAGTCGGTGAAACCAGCAGCCTCGTCGTTTGGTGTCATCTCGTATGACGACACTTCCGATTCGACCCTTTTGGTATGTCGCCCGTATA
Organism: Nitzschia inconspicua; assembly: GCA_019154785.2. Lineage (NCBI taxonomy): Eukaryota > Bacillariophyta > Bacillariophyceae > Bacillariales > Bacillariaceae > Nitzschia > Nitzschia inconspicua. The sequence goes on from JAGRRH010000020.1 coordinate 1,910,457, forward strand.
CTGGTAGGACCCATCAACTCCGTCTTCATCTACAACATTTGGGTCATCCCATTGCCAATGACCCAAACTATGGTGGAGACATGTGGTTCGGCAACGAAGAAGGACGAGAAGCAGCCAAACTTGCTCAAGATCGACTGGATCGAATTGTCGACGACGACGACGTCAGCAATATCAACAACAGCAACAGCGCTGGTATACAACCACCACCACCTCCACAAATTGCTACCACGACAGCTACAGACGTGCCTGCCACTGAAAAAGAAATTGAAACAGAAATATCCCAAGCAACGCAGGGTACAGAAGAGTCGATTCATGACTTTATCCGTCGAACATGTGTCTGGTGTGCCAGGAGTAACTCTGTGGGCGGGTCCGATCGGACCATTTTGGAGTTTATGATTCGTAGTCCCGGAATTTGGTTACATGCGTTGCAGTATTCCTTTTCTCCAGAGCTTGGAGACAGTAATAGTAGTACTGCTGGTGGAACCACAACAACAACGGACGAGCCAGCAGGATGCATCTCCTACCGGACTGGACTGCCAGCGTGGCATACGATCTAATGATGAAAGGCAAACTGATTTGGAGACGAGACGTCAATCAAACCTAAGTTGGTGGTAGACAGGCTGAGACTCCAACAGAGTGGAAATCCAATAAAAATAATACGGAGTACAACGATACTTCGTATTCCTCTACGATTGATAGTACATCCCCTTTTTACCCTATCTCTATTTCGCTCTTGTTCTTGTACAGAGACAATAATGAGTGAAGGAAGGTCGGACAGACCACTCAGGATAGCACTCAGGATAGAATTGTACGGACGACGGATCAGAAGTTCCTCATTCCACGAAGTTTGTGAACAAGGAACAAGAGCGAGTGTGTAAACAGGCAGGAACGGAATCGCCCATCTCGCCAATGTCGGCACATCATTCGACTTTCGGCACATACCTCTTGACGCCTGCTCATCGCCTTTGTCGGCACATCATCAGCACATCACTCGACTAGACATCATGTCATCCCTCAACCCTTTTTTTGGAGACGACGATAACAGGGATTCTGATTGGGAGGATTTTGAGGAAGAAGCCGCTCTATTGAACGAGTCTGGAGGTGTCTCGCAGCCGAAAGAGCACATCCAGGCTTTGCATCCAGGGCCTTGGGCAGTCTTCTTCCAATGTTGGTGTGAAAAACGCTTCCATCAAGGTCTTCACTGCATGGCGGAAATACAGAGGCAAACCTGCAGATGTAACTTGGATGGAGATTGATGGCGACAATCTAATGGGTTACATGAACGAAGCCTGCATGTGGGCGTCAAAGGCCTGCGTGCCATATGGTGGAGTATCTTGTTTTGATGAAAATCTTTAGCCAACCAATCCGTCCAACAGAAGATGTTTGACCTTCAAAACTCTCGGGATATACCTGGGTCAACATTTACAAGCGATCAAGGAGCGTTTCCCTCACCATGCGGATTTCAAGAAGCCCGCCGATGCCCCAAAGGAGCAGGTAACACCTTGGTGGTGTGCCATGAGAAATTCGTTTCTCAAGAGATGCAAGAAGTTTCAGGCAGCCTATGGAGATGATGTAGTGTTTGGAATTGAACCTGTTGTACCTCTGTACAAAAACAACAGTTGTACCTCTGTACAAAAACAACAGTCTTGCTATTTGGCCCAGTTATTCTTGGTGATCCATTTGCGGCTGTTGACCAGAAGTCTGTTTTGCTAGAGAAAGTACAGAATGCAACGAACAGGAAAGGCAAGAGTCTGGAGGAGCGCTGTTGGCTGGTACTCGTCGGCGAGGTTCTGGCCAGAGGAGGAGAGGTGCGTTATCTTAACTATGATAAGTGGACGTTTCATCAATTTACCCATGTCCTTGACACACAGTGGACTGAGATGAAGACGGTCAACACGTACGCCATGCCTTTTGTCCCAGACAAGACTCATTGGACCTCGGATATTTACCATGCTTTGGGATCTTGGTTTTTAGTGGAAGATGGACTCCACAGGAACATGGAGGAAATAGAAGGAGGGATGCAAAATGTTGTTTTTCCATCATTGCGCAAAACCGGCGAGTCAAGTACAGCAAAACTTCTTACGCAGGCGATTCAGAAATGTCTGCCGGAGGACATCAAAAGTCGGATTACCTCTCGATCTTTGAGGGATGCTGGAATTGCTGAGCTTGCTTCCCATGGGTCCTTGTCGATCTATGACGGTTGTGCAAGGTCTGGACACTCCACCGGCACAACCCAAGATCATTATATCAGCGACCAGCACTATCTGTATGGGTTGAAAGCAGGCATGGCCAGGGCAGGGTATGATGTTGCCAGCGGTGATTATACAAAGAAAATTCACCTGCCTAGCTCACACAAGTGAAACCCCGCCAGGACAGCAATCCATAGCTCGGCTTCTGCGCAAGAATGCACCAACACCTACTGTTGATGCCTCAAGAACCACCGCTACTGTCACGGTGCCTGCAGCAGGGCAGCAAACATGGACAACACCGGCAATAATATCACTGCAGAAACCAAGCAGATCAAAATCATGTAGTCACAGTCAAAAATAGACAAAACAAAGAAAACTGAATGGTACCGATACTGCTCTGGCTCCTGCAGGTGACTCTCTTACAACAAGAGATCTAGCTGTTGTCATGAATAATCTCAACGCCGAGCACAAAAAGCTTGCTGCCTTGAAAGATGGTCATATGGTCTTACCCAGCAACAACGTTGTGAAACCAGGATTGGCAGTTGGACTTTGCGGTTCATTCCCCGGTCACTGCCAGATGGGAGGGCTTGTGAGGGCAAGCAATGCCAATGGTATGGTAATGAAACATCAATGTGGAATGTGTGGCTATTTCACTCATGGAGCCCTGTGTTGCCCAAACAATGTGGATACTGGATCCTACCAATGCTACTACTGTTTGAACGGAATGATCCATCCCAAGATCGGCGGTTAGACAATACTCCCGTGGAATTTACGATTATGTTTACATAGATTAGGTACATGTCATCATAATAATTGTTCACTGTCATTCGGAAATAATGCTAGGTAGGTAGGTAGACTTCCGAATCTGCTGAACCGTCAAGTAGCCGGTGCAGTGACGTTGACGCTAACCTTAATATGTCCAGGATGGGGCTCAGAACACCGGCCGCTGGCACGCCAGCAGCTCACTCAGGATCACTCAGGATCGGCCCCTTCGGGGCCGGGAAACTCAAATTGCCGTCAAGTTAAGCGTCTGTCCGTCGTACTCAGCGCCTGCCCGCCGAAAGCCCTCTTCGGCCGGCGCTCTGTCCGGCAAGCTCCTTCGAGTCTGCCGGGAACACCAGAATTCGAATCTCTTTCCAAAAACTTCACCACTTTATACGTATAAAACTGGCGGTACTTCCGAATTTGTTTTTTTTTCAACTTCTAAAATCTTATTTTTTTGGGTTTGGCACACTGCACACTGTATCACAAACTAGAGGCGATTACAATGACCACGACGACAATTGTCCCCACGGAAACACAGTTACAGCGTTCCTCCGGTCTCCATCCTGAACTCCAACAGCTGTACGATCGCTCCTGCGATTGGGAGTGTAAACTATTGTTTGAGGAAGTCGATGAGTCCAAGAATGGTGATCGTACAAAGCACAATCTTTGTGAATGTTTGAAAGAGGGAAATGAGTACATGTTCCCTGCCAAGTTCCATGGACTCGCGGCTAAAGAGAAGCTAGTCACTGCACTCAAGTTGTCTGCCCTCAAAGCCGGATTCTGTCTTGTCACTGGCAGCACACAAAGTCTCTCCCCCCTACCACGAAAAGGTGTGCTGAACGCGTGCGGGCCACAGTAATCCGCTTTCAATGCGATCACGGACGACTTCACAGGCAGGAGGGACACAAATCTTCCAAAAGCACAGACATGGACGTCTGCAACAGCGATTCTAGAGGCCAACCGATTGTGTCCAAGAAAAACACAAGTGCCAAACGGCCTTTGACACGAGATCCCGAACAACCTGTGCACGACATAGAGGACACATTGGGATTGCACCTGACCTGCTGCCGAAACACCTAAGAACAATGTCGGACGAGGAAAAAAAACTTGCAAGGGAATGTTCACAGTTGCATCTCAGCGCAACTGCATCAGCAGCCCTTCTGAACATCAGAAACGAGTTAGGTGTTGCGCACACGTCCGCTCAACTGCATTACATGTCGACGCAAGAGCGTATAACGGAATTAGGACTCGCCCTATCTGCAACTAACGCAGATAAATTGGTAAAGTCCTTCTCCAACAGAACAAACGTTTGTTGGGCGATAATGACGTTTGATCCTCAGGCGGGTGTATTATTGGAGTCGACTGTAAAGGGTAGGAAGGAACAACTCAAACTTGAGGGATGACGACGAACATGCAAGCTTCGGACTGCTGCATAACCAAAACAAACTGTCGTCTTCACAAAAGCTGTTGCTCATCTTTCTGTTTGCAACCGTAGAGGAGATGCGACTACTACAGATGCATCCAGAAATCTATTTTATGTGATGTAACCTTCGGCACGGAGAACACGAAGAAGATCTGGGTTACGACACACTTGCGGCCCCTTGAAAAGATGTGGCTCAACTTCGAGAGGTTGTACCTGTGTACAATGGATCTCAGGACAACTTCGATCAGCGAATCGATGCATGCGTCTATGAAGTCTGGGTTCGACGGAGTGAGGGCGGGGATGGACACCACCTCTTCCGCCAACGCAGTTGTAGGCAAATCGACTAGGCGGCAGAAGCAGCAACAGCGTCTAAATGCACGGGAGCAGGAAAGTACTGTGAAGTGGTCGGAGATGCCCACAACACGACATTTGACAAGAGTATTGCCTCATGAAGGCGAAGGAAGAGTGGGATGTTGCAAATACTCTTGTGGTAATACATGCAAAAATGGATCCAGGGGAGTGGTGGGTGTTCAAGGAACACGACTCATGTGGCGGACTATCTGCCCCTCCAGGCTACACTCGGCTCCGCCGTGTGGTGCTCCTGTGGGTTACCATCGCGGATGAAGTATCCGTGTCGACACATATACGCCGTGACGAAGCAAGTATCGATGAACATGTTTGGCGTACGATGGCACTCGCAGTTCCAACATTATTATGGAAGGGACGGCGCAGAGGACTGGACAGCGGTGTTTGATTCGATGATGGCGGATGAGTTTGAAAGAGACAACAAAAACGGCGAAGGCATAAACAATGAAGGAATGGACTTCCTCTCCCAACAACCGGAATCATGGCTATCAATCCAAGACGACAACAACACACTGGTGGCCCAGGGGAAGCACTTACATGAATTAACATGGGTCCAGAAAAAGGTGGCAGTGAAAGGAGTACCATTACCAGAGATTCGCAGGACGGTAGAGGCGGCACTTCGTGGGACGAACGATGAACAAGAACCCATCTTTGAGGTTGGAACGGACGAGGACCAAGAACCCATGTTTGAGGTTGAGTGCCACATTCCCGACACCATTCACAATTTACAAGTCTCACAACAAAATGCGGTAACTTCTCTTCGACATCAGAAGAACGCAGCAGATGCACAAGTCACGGAGTTATTTCGGACAGCTCTCAACCTTGCTGGGCAGCGGAGCGGTCATATAGAACTACTCAAGGATCATCTGCAAGAGGTGATTCGCAAAATGAATAGCGACATTGCATCTGGGAACAAACATCACAAACGCAGTTCTGGGTATGCGTTCCCTGAGACGGAAAGATCCAACAAAAGGGTGGAAAAGAGGAAAAAAAGTGCTGGAGAGTTCTGAGACATCCACGCATCCTCTGGTACAATTCCTACACAACGCAGCAACCAACTTTCCATGGACTTGTGTTTTTGAAAACATAAAAGTATTTTCCACGCATCGACTCCTACAATTCCTACACAACGCAACAACCTACTGAAGTTCTTTCCACGGATTTGGTTCGTGGGAGTCCTTTATCGGAGCTAACTAAGTCGTAATTAAATTATGGCGCGGACTAATTGATAATAAAATATGAACTCATTTTTTGAGATTTAAATTTTGGCGCGCGCCTGCCGGGTAGATTGGCGCTGGCGACGGACAGACGCTTAACTTGACGGCGATTTGAGTTTCCCGAGCTCAGGATCGCGCTTCGCGCTCATTATGGCATTTTTTCACAGTCAGGCCACAGTTGTTGGATCCATCGATCCGACACATTCGAACCTTTTCGATTCTCAACCGTCAACCGTGGCAAATTCACATTTTTGTCAGATTTCCGGATCATCCGTCTTGAGTCTCATATGATACACGTGCCAGCACTCTCTGTGTGGCCCTCTCTTTATGGTCCTACCTACACTGAAAGAAGTATCATCCCACGATTTGCTTCTGCTGCTAGTGTTTGAACAAACGGTTGTTTGTTCACTTGTTCCTCTTTTGTCGTAGTAGTGCAAGACCACGCACAGTGACCGGACATGCAACCATAATATGAATCGTTGTTACTGTTACTGCTACAGTTAGTACAAACAAGACCACTTTCGATCGATGGATCGGAGAAAAACAAACAACCAAGCTTAGTATTATAAAAGGAGTGTCGTTTAGCCGCTGTCAAAGAAATACAACAACAACAACAACAACAACAACAACAACAACAACAACAAAAAGCACACAAAGATTCAACAATCATTTCTCTCTCTCTCTGTCTCTCTCTTTGAATGGTTGTTCATGTCGGAACGACGCGGCAATACCCGAAACCACCACTCCAGTCTTAGCGATGGGAATGCCGTTTTGCCAGTTGTGGTGACGACGACGACGACGACGACGACAATACCACCCTCCAATGGTACTACTACGACTCATGGCCACAGAATCGGCAAGAAACGACCACGGCAGAGATCCGTCCACCACGTGCTTGTTCAATCATTGGTTGGATGTAGTTTCACGGCTATTGTGGGATTATATATCATGGCGACCCGTCTTTTGATGGTGCATCATAGCAGCAGCAGCAGCAGCAGCAAAAGTATTGGGCCTTCCAACATTGCCAAAACTTTTTCGGGAAGTGAAACAGAGTCCGCGGCGTTTGATACCACTCCCTTTCATACGGCTCAACGTGTCTTGTTTCAACCCGTTCCAAACAACAACGTTCCATCTGGGTACATTTTCTCCTCCTTTTCAATCAAACCCCGAACAATAGGGTACTTTTATGGACACGTCAACACGACCTCTTTGGTTGGTGTGGACAAACAGAACCTTCCATTGCCGAACAATCGATTCTTTCATATACGTCGTTCGACTTTGCTTCAAAACGAGGACATGGACCGTCAACTCCAACTTCAAAATAGCAAGGATTATCGGCGTGGCAGGGCTGAAACCATGGCCGACATGGGCAAGAATTGTGTTGCACAATACGATTGGCAGGAGTCCTTTTATCCTACGTGCAACACCGTCATGGAGGTGGATATGATCGAATCCTTACTCCGGCAGTCCAAACTGCATGCATCACAGAGTCGGGACAGTGTCAGTCAGGACGAGACCAAGGAGAAGGAAACGGACGTGGATTCAAATCTTTCTACTACACCCATTCGGATGAAGCCGTCCACGACGTTGCGTTTCCTCTCCAGGGGATATTGGAGAGATGTGTGGCAACTCAACCAAGAACCCAACGAAATTCTCGTTGTCAAAACACAACGGTACGAACATGACTTTCATGAACGGAATTATGATCGTCATCGTCGTGATGCCGTGGCCATGGAACGCTTGACGTCATCGCCCTTTATCATGGATATATATGGATTCTGTGCCACTTCGGGCGTGTTTGAATTTGCTGACGGAGGCAGTTTGGAAGACGCCATGTTCGTATCTTCTGAGGACGACAGCAGTGTTCAGCCGTGGAATGCCATGGAACGACTGGTCGTATCGTACCAAGTGGCCGCGGCATTGGCAGCGGTGCACAATTATCCCAAAAACGGCGTACCGGCCATTGCCCATACCGATATTGCTCCGGGACAATACGTCTATTCGCAACAGGCACAAAGTTTCAAGTTGCAAGATTTCAATCGAGCAAGATTCCTGGCTTGGAACAACAAGACCAATCTTCTATGCACGTACGAAGTGGGCAACAATCCGGGAACTGTAAGTCGCTACACCGTAGGAAACAAAAAGAGAATTGGGCAACGTATTTCACTTGTTTGTTTTCAGTGATTGTGATTCCTTATCCGTGCACTAACAGTAACCAACTGCATCTTGATTTGGCAACATTATCATTCTTGTTGTTGCGCGTTTTCTAGCTTCGATCGCCAGAAGAATACGCCTACGAACCACAAACCGAAAAGGTAGATGTGTATTCCATGGGCAACGTCTTTTATAGCATTCTCACAATGACATATCCCTTTAATCACGAACGGAGCAAGGATGTGCAAGAAAAAGTCAAAAATGGAGAGCGTCCTTTCATTCCAGAATCGATCCGCAATTCGACCGATCCCTTTGACCGAGCCATTTTGGAGGCTATCGACATGTGTTGGGTTCAGGACCCGTCCGAACGAGCAACGGCACGACAAGTTCAGAAACATATCGTCGCTACGCTGAAAAGAATGAAGGTAAAGGGGTAGAATACTGATATTATGTTATGGTGAAACCTCAGTCAGTTTACAAAAAGGAGTGCGACTTGCGACTTGAATTACTGGCATTTGGGTCGTGTTGTTGTGATTGGTCAAGTCGGTGATATTATGATATCTCAACGATACTGGCAACTAATAACAGAGGTAGAGTTTTACACATCCCGCTACCTAGTACTTTGCCTCACTTGTAGTATAGATTATTCTGTACTTGACATCTCAAAATAGCGTACCTACTGCCCGGGTTGTTACTACCTCGCTCTAGAATTGTATGTACTTTCTGTTATCCAAGAACGGCGCCTTCGGCCGTCACTTCGTAACCCTTGCCTCGTACCTTGACCTTGCGCCGTTTTCCTTCCACACGCATTTTCCTCTTGAGCTGCTTCTTGGCGGTCATGTCACGGTCCATCAACGAGACCATCCGGTCCGTCACTAAACTACCCTTGGGCTTGACCGTTCTGAGTGACGAACCTGCCTTGAGTTCGTCCGGGAGCGCCACGGGGTAGGTCGGAGCAAACCGAGGGTTTTCCATCGCCAACTGTTGGTACACGTCCTTACCCTTGATGCGTTGGTTTTCCGCCTTTAGCTTCTCGACTTGTTCCTTGCGTTCTTTCTTCTCGGCCTCTTGCTTTTTCAGCTGTTTGGCAATCATCTTGGCCTGTCCGGCCGCCGTTTGCAATTTCTTTAGACGTTTACGTTCTTGGATCTTTTTCAATTCGAGCCGGTGACGCTTTTGTTTGTTACGTTGAGCCCGTGTCAACTTTTCAGGACGCTTCTTAATAATAACATCGTCTCCTTGATGTTGTTGTTCTTCCTCTTCTTCGTCACTGGAATCTTCGTCACTGTCTGAATCTCCCAACAAAAGCGCTTTCGTTTCTTCGGAAAGTCCCTTGCTGACCGGTTCCTTGTGTTCCTTTTCGGCCAGCTCGCGTTTGGTCTCTACCGTAAGCGCTTGCACAATCGCATTTTTGTGTTCCTTCTTGTCAGGATTGTACGATTGTCCCGCAGTGGCTAGTTCCAGCGAAACGGACGTTGATTTGGACGGCAATGCTCTGGTCGTACCAATGTGCATATGAGCTGCCGGCTTGATGCCGGCAGGAGCGACCACTGACACTTTCTGTCGCTTGCTGTTGCTGTTCTCATTATCATCTGTTCCCCACAAATCAAAGGTTGGTTTCACCGCTCCCTTGATTTTAGCATGCTTGGTGGTGGCTGCCTGGCCCGTGGTGGTGGCCAATTTCTTCAGTTCATCGGCAGAATGGCTTTCCACCAACTTTTGAATTTGAGCCTCCTCCTTGGCCGAATTTTGATAGTTGCGTTTCTTGGATTGTTGCTTTTTCAAAAGCTGCTTCTGTGACGGGACAATCGCCGTAGTATCAATAACGAAAAGGTCTTCGTTTGCCTGCTGCCGTACGACGTCCTCTTCGACGCGGACGGCGGTGGTTTCGACAATTTCTTCGGCAGCTTCGGTGCCTCTCTTTTTGGCGCGGAGGGCGGCTCCTCGTAGTTTGCGGCCCATTGTTGTACAGTGATAGAAGGGATTACTGAAGTGCTGGAGTTGTAGGTCCTGGGACAAAGGGAGCTATGAGAATTCGTTGGGACCCACTCATGCAAAGTTTTCTTTCAAAGAAGTTGCAGAAACATGCTGGAGCAGAAGAAAGAGAAGAGATGCTATTTTTTTGTATCCTTGGTGTGTAGTCGGGGATGGGTGGTGGGAGAAAAGTCGACTCGATCGACTCAACAACAAAGTCGTGAGGTTACGTACAGACGACGGTATCAATTTTTCTTTTGATGTTTTTGGTGTAACATTTTTCCGTTTCGAGTTTCCGATCGAACAATCACTTTCCATTCCGTCATGACCAACGAATCACCGTCATTTCTGATCCTGGAGGTAGAAACGGGCGACGTCAACAACCGATTACCATCTGAAAGTAAGGGTAGTGTTACCTCAATTGCACGTGTCTTTCCCAGCGATATTGTGATTGTCACGAAAGAACGACATGATGAATCCGCAACACAAAGTGGAAGGACAAGGACAGCCAACGGACGTCATTTTGGCCTTGGATATTGGGAGTAGCAGTATTCGATGTACAGTTTTCGAGACACAACGGAGTGACACTAGCTTAGCGTATGATTCTTCCTTTTCTCTGAAAGCAGTTGCGAGTTGTTCCCAGAAACTACAATCGGTGGTACCAAACTCCGGGAAAATACGGATCTTTCAAAATGATTCCTCTTCCCTTTTCGATACAATCGACGAGTTGGTGGAAGCAATCTTGGTTAAACTTCGAGAGACATTGTCATCCTTTCAAGTGGTAGCAGTTGGTTTCTCTACCTTTGTCATGAATCTGGTGGCTGTTAGTACCGAGACTGGTCAGCCCTTGGGTAACGACTACACCTTGAGCTATGCTTGCAACTCTCCGCAGGCTGTATACGAATGCCAACGGCTCAAAAGAGATACAGACGAATCTCGGCTTCAACAACTATATCAAGCGACAGGTGCTCCCCTCCACACTGCCTATGCCATTCCACAGTTGCGGGCAATGTATCATGACGAAGCAACATCGGCATATCTGAACGCTACGGATCACACATGGCAAACATTGGCCAGTCACTGTATCGCTCGTTGGACATTGCAAAAGGCTTTACCTATATCGTATTCTGAGGCATCTTGGATAGGATTATTGAATATCAATACGTGTACATTTGAACCAATGGCTCTCGATCTCTTACCGGTCAATGCACGTGACTCCTTGCCTCCTTTGGCCGATTTCCATGATTGTGTTTCGGGCCTTCCCGAATATCTCCCACCCATCAATGATTCAACGGGTAAATGCAATGTGAATCCCTTCTGGGACCGCTTCCCCGAATTGCGACAGACCAAATTCTATTTGGGGATTGGCGATGGTGCCTGTGCCAATATCGGTAGCAAATGCACGGTTGCCGATCGGATCGCCGTCACCATTGGAACGTCGGCTGCGGCACGAATATGCATACATCACCCCATCCAACAAGACTCCGATCGATCGTCGTCACCGGCATTGTTTTCCTTTCAAATTCCCGATTATCAGGGGCTCTTTTGCTATCGCATCGACCGAAACCATATCTTGGTGGGAGGTGCGCTGACAGATGGTGGGTCCGTGGTGGAATGGGCACGAGACTTTCTCAATGTGACAACCGATGAAGTGTTTGATCAATGTCTTCAAGATATGGAAACACTGGAAGGACAAGAACTCGACAACTTTATTAGCAGCAGCAACAACAGCAGCTCCAGCAGCGGTAGCCACACTACCAATACCCCATTGTTGTTGACGGTCCCCTTTTTGAGTGGCGAACGCAGTACTGGTTTTCGGGACGGAGCTACTGGCGTAGTGTTGGGTTTGACTCGAGACACGTCCTCGGTGGCATTTTTTCGTAGTTGTATCGAAGGAGTGTCTCTGCGACTCAAAGCCATATTGGACCTCCTGGTTGCTTGCAATCATCAGTGCTGTAATGGTTTTGATGGCAAAAAGGAACTGTCTTGCAAGCCAGTGATTGTTGCCAGTGGCAAGGCCATGGAAACCAATGACTTTTGGAGACAAATGATTGCCGATGCCAGTGGTCTTTCCATTATTTTTGATAACGAGACAGCAGAGGGAACGAGCCGTGGTGTGGCCCGTTTAGTAGTCATGGCCCTCTATGACATGACCGCGTCGACCTGTCGAGAAGACCTTCAAATTGCCAAACTATCAGAACCACGACCCATGGCCACTGCCATGTACTCCCAAAAGGCAGAGAGGCAGAACAGATTGATAGATTGTGTTGCTCCAATGTTTTAGAAGAAAGTAAAGTTGTATTTTCAACTTTTACTAAGACTAGCTACGACGTAGCTTACTGTTATGAAACCCGGTCTATAGATAGGTATTACTCCGAGTACGGTAGTACTAGGGATTTGTTTGACTGTGACATGCGCTACCGGTATGATATCGGTACGGTATGTGTACTCTACAGTCTGCAGTACTAATACGTACGCACGTAGTACGTTTTTGAACGACGTACAGACTGTTGCTACATTAACTGTGAGATGTCTCTCCGTCATGTTTTTTGTTGTCGTTTCTTTTTGAAGGCGAGCAGCGATCATCTCCATTCATCACTTCTTATACAGTACGAATGTTACTTACAGTTACTGTCTCTTTTTTTACTACGTAGTACAACATAATTTATATTATTTGTCCAGTGAATCTGTTTGACTGTCATCATCTGCCCTGTCTCTTGGAAGATTTTGCGGGCAGGTTTCTTGTTTCTCTCTATCTAAACAATCATTCTTGGCTCTGTGTGATTCATTGACTGTGAATTGCACTGTCGTCAGAACTACTACAACACAACAACAACAGGATCCTCTTGGATTCGCTGACGGACGTTCGAGTGTCAAGCTCTACTAGTAGTAGGAAACAAACTGCGACTTGGTCGTGTCTTTTCTTTATTACCAGTAGAATAGTATTCCCTCTTTTTGTAAAGGTAGCTTTTAGTGACACTGGCTGTGGCTTTTATATAGGGAGTCATCCATAATATACTGCACTACGCTACACTGTCTGTCAGTCACCAACATGTCGGATGCATCCTCGTTGCGCAGTTTATTGAAACGCACCGACTTGACGGCGCCCGCCATTCAAGCTGCAGCCGGAGCCATGATGAAGCATTACGATAAATCAGCCGGAGTGGCCGTTACAGAATGGCGTAACGCCCTCCAACAAGCCCGTGAAGAGCAGTATCTACCACTCCTCTATGTCGCCAATGAAGTGTTACAAAATTCCAAGCGCAATCGAGGAAACAAGTTCTTGGAGGCATTTTCTCCCACCCTGGGACAGTCCTTGATTTATCTTTGTCAGCGTTCGTCGGCGTCAACCGTGGACAAAATCCGTCGAACGGTCAAAATTTGGGGCGAACGACACGTCTTTAGCGTCCGATTCGTCAACGAGTTACTCAAGGGTTTAGAGCCCTATCGCAAGGGCGGGAATACCAAGGCATCGCCACTCACAAACTCGCAGCCGTCGCCTCTTGCCGGCAGTTCTCCCGCTGCCATTTCGACAGCCTCCATTCCCGAACCGGAAATACAGCCCGAAACGAGCACAGGAATGGATGGTATTGATGATGACCAAGACGACGAGGTTGATGTTGATCGAGACGATGAGGATGACGACAACGATTTGTTTGGGAATGCAAGTAGCAAACTTCTCAAGATTGATCTCGATTTGGATCAGGCAACCAAGGACGCCAGCAGTACCAAAAAGCGCCGTCGCGCCAACGGTAGTCCCACAGGAATGGATGCGTCGACACAACGCTCCTCGACGACAGCGACCTCCAAATCGTCCAAACGACGATCCGTCGTCTTATCTACCAGTTCACTGATGGAGTTGTGGAGTCAAGTGGCGAGTTTGCAAATGCAATTCGACCGCGTCCATGGGGCGTTGCAACAGATTGATACGCCACAACTGTTGGACGAAGATTCCATCCAGGAAAAAATTGACACCTTGGTCGGTGATGAATTGTTGAAGGCGTACAAGAAGACGATTCAGTATGAAGAGGACGTGATCAAACACCGACGGGAGCTCTACGATATTGCCCAAAGACGCAAGGCTTTGGAACTGGAAGCCGTGCGATACCTACCGTGGTTGGAAAGTGCCTTGAAACATGACGAGGAGGATGCAAAGTTTTGTGACCAATATTTGGAACAGCTCAAGCTGTTTTACCATGTCCACAAACCGTCCAAGGAAGCACGCGACAAGCGTTTGAAGGAAGAAGAGCAACGTCGTATCAAGGAGGAGGAACTAAGACGGAAAAGGGAAGAAGAAGAAGAGCGCAAAAAGTTCATGGAATCGGCAATGGCCAAACAGACAGAAGCGCAGCCAGGGATGGTTTGGAATAAGGCAACGGGCGAGTATCAGTACCTTAATCAAGATGAAAGTTGGAGAGATTAAAATTCGTACATCATTTGCTTCATAAAAGACACTGATCAAAATGATGGAACGTGATACTTTGGAGTCGCATAAAGACCCTAATCGAAATGGAGCATCACACATTAGAAAAGTCGGATGAAATGTTGAAACCGTCCTCTGGTTTTAGTAACTAACTGTAATTCCAAGGCAAACAAAAACTAGAATGGACGGATATCATGGTGGTCAATTAACTGTAAGGAATTGGTGGTGAGCGCCATAACAATGCAGGCCATCTACTGTGTTTCAGAACTCAGTTCCCTCCATGACGTCAGTATGGAGTAGTTCTAAACCAAAGCACACACTTTCTGAAACTGCAACTTCATGCCGAGATTTTTATCTCTGAAAGTCAAAGTGTGTGGATACTATTATTTATACTAGCATGCATTCCCAAAGCTTCGCCCACATCCTTCATAGAAAATTAGCCAGTACAAGCATTTTACTGTAGGACGGAGTATGTCGTAGTAGAGGATTTTTTTTAGGTGCAGTGCACATGTTGTGAAAATGGATGTTCGACTGTATAACAATGGTTTTAGTTACTACTAGCTAGAGTATGTCTACTCCAGTGCCACTACATAGGTATGTGAGGACTCCTTGCTACCACAATAAATAGGTGTTGCCTCACAGAAAATATCACAGTTTTCATTTTGCAGAAAGCCTTACAGGTTTTCGTTTGTATTGCTATACGACGTATGCACTTCAAATTCTGAGTAAAAGACCGTACCTCCTCTCTGTGACACACCCATCACATTGAACATGGTCATGTTTGGATGTAATGGTTCACGTCAAAAAAGGCACGTAGAGTTGTGCAGCGGGATAGACAAAGGTAAATCAAGTTGCCTGTATATTCTGATGTCCTTCCGACAAGACTTTTATGCACCACCCTTCCAACTTGTGAACGATTCTTGCATTGGCACCATTTTATTACAGGAAATTGATCAAAAATGATCGTTCTTAAAACTCTCATACTTTTCTTCATCAAACCTATATTTGACTTTCGTCTCTATAAAAACATTGATCAGTTGCTTCCATGTAACAAAGCTGTCACATTTATAAAGAGGAACCCCCCCCCCCCCCCCCCCACTGGGGATAACTGTGTGAAATCACCAGAGAAAACGATAGGAACAAATCCAAATGGCTCCATTGGTCGGTCAAATTCTCCTTCATTTTTTCATTGAGTTGTTGAACATCCTCAACTGATGCAAAGAAAACTTCATCAATAAAAATCAAGTAAGCATTTTTGAATTCTTGGAGCTCGTTTCTCACTTCTTTTTTGAAGGCAATAGTTTTTGCTATTGTCTCCTCATTGATTGAGATAGCAGCTGCGCCTGTAAGTGCAGTAACAATGATACCTTCTTTTCTCAAATTTTACATGCAACTCTTCACATAGTTTCTAGGGAAAGTTCGATTCTCGCAAGACTTCAATTAGAAGATTCACTCCGATCACAAAAATCGTGACAACAACAGTAGCAACCAACTTTCTCACAATGCAAAAGCCTTTGGTGTTACCTCCCCATTAATTGAGACAGCAGCTACGCCAGTAAGTGTAATAACAATGATACTTCCTTTGCACACGCAGGTCCAGACATAGTTTCTGCATACAGTCTTAATAACATGGCTTTTCCCTGTCCCACCCATGCTCCGGAGAGTAAATGAAGCCTTCCATGTCAATCACCAGTAGCATTTCCAATGAAATAGTACCATCCCTTTGCACTTGACACTCGGCTTGAGTTTTGATACCATTTCTTCCACAGAAATTCTATCAGGAATCATGTGTATGCATTCCTCCTCTCCCTTAGCCCCCTTTTGAATAAATAAGAGAAACAAAATCTTTGCGATCGGACACAGGTGCTTTATGATGCCATGCACAAGACAACAGCAGTTTGTACCAACGCTGGGACGATCTCTTCCGTTACACTGATAGATTGTCTGTAAACTCTTAGTTCCCCAAGCTCTGACGACAAACCTGGGATAAGCCACCCTACCACGACAAGGTGATCCACTCAGGGGGGGAGGAACCAATCAACTGTTTTGTTGTTCAGCAGTACTTCACGAATTTTGTGTCGAAGAGCATGTCTATGAGGTTGATCATTCACACATTCTCCTTCATTTCTTTCCTTTGTACTTTTTTGTCTTCTTTATAGAGCTGGTCAATGAAGGCCGATCCTTTCATCCTTTTTTATCGTAGGACGAAGACGGAGACGAATAACAATTTTGTGTCTGTCTTCGTACTGACTGTGACTGAGAATTTTTTTCCCCTACTAAGAGCTAGACTACCGTACTACTCCGGAGTACCTTATCGTAGTACCGAGACAAACTTAAATCATTCCAATTTTCAATTTTCCATTCGTTTTTCATTCACAGTCAATACAGTCGTACGTAGTTCTACGTACTTTTCTTGTATGATACGTACTCCGTAGTACATAATGTACATAATAATACTCCAAGACGAACATAAAAAAATAACACCGTCTGGCCTCTTCGTTGACGAACTCGTGTACGAAGACGGAGACGTGTTTTCAACAACAAAAACAACAAAAACACACAAAAAAAAATCGACCATTATTTGTCGTCATTGGAATTAGTACACAACCACACCAGTCCCCTCTACCTCCTGTTGCTTTCCTGTGCCAATATGCCCAAGACGTCCACCTCTGCTCCCAGGACTGATGCCATCGAATTTGTTGGGAAAAGCACGCTTCACAAGGAACTTCAGAGAACAATTGCTGTGGTTTGTTGGGATGAAGTCAGCACAGTTATCAAGTCAAGTGGCCTATCCAAAGAGGACCAGCAGGACATGGCCTACAAATTGTATCATGGTGATATAGATATGCCAGACTCCATGGGATATTCTGAGCAGTTGTTCAAGGCCCATGGCATGTGGAAATGTCTCTTCATGGAAGATATTCCTGATCCCTGGAGAAATTACCCTGGCTTGATTATGAAGAGGCGATACCACCGCCAGGAGAAGGAAATCAAAGTCCACCCAGATGAAGCTGAAGCACAAATCAACTTGGCGCTTTTGAATGCTACCTTCCTCAAAAATAGGCAGATGGTGAGCGGCAGAGCTATCATTGACGGTGGCAAAATGGTCATGGCAAATGTTAGAATCATGCTTGGAATTTTGCAGCACTCAATCTACCAGCCATATTTAGCATCAGGGTCGCATCTCTCTGGGCTAGAGTGGGACGACTACTTGGAGTTCCTGTTGGATTCCTTTTGGAAACACCAACAGACTGCTACAGCTACCTCTGAGAAAGAAAAAGCTGATATGGATGGGGATTCTGCTAAGAAAAAGGAAGCAGCTGCTGCAAAGAAAGCACCACCTGCTGCTGCAGCTAAGAAGAAGAAGACTCCACCTGCACAGAAGAAAGCAAAGCAATCACCCAAAAACAGCAATGCAGAGGAGGAAGAATCTGATGATGAGGAGGAAGAGGATGTTGTTGCGGAAGAGGTGAAGCAACGTCCCAAGAACTGGTTGTGGACTGGCTTCATTGCCTTTGCCATCTTTGGACCTATTCTTCCTGCAGATCAGGACAAGAAGCACCAGTTGAAGATATTCTTTACTTTGGATGGAGGCAAGGATGATCAAAGGAGCAAAGGTGGCAGTTCTAGCGTAAGGAAGAAGAATCAAGAAGATGATAACAAGAAGAGAAAGGTTGCACCTATGTCCCACCGAGACCATATGACGGAACAGCAAACCAATATGATGAGAGCTGTCGTTGCCCAACAGGTAGCTAACATGCACTACCAAAGGAATGTTGGCGCTGCACATCAAGAGATTGAGATTGCACACAATATTTGCAAGACTGCCAGTGTTAGGAATAAAGAACAGGAAGAGGGTAACAAGAAGAGGAAGGTTGTACCAATATCCCACCGAGACCATGTGACAGAACTGCAAATCAATATGATGAGAGCTGGAATTGCCCAACAGGTAGCTAACATGCACTACCAGAGGAATGTTGGCGCTGCACGTCAAAAGATTGAGATTGCACAGTTTATGTACAAGACTGCAATGGATGAGTACGGTTTCTGGCGCGGGCAGCTTGATACTGACCAGCTGAAACATCCGGAACTAGACAGGGAGGACCATGCTGTTTGTATGTACTTGGAAGCAATGGAAGAGATGAAAGAAAGGAAAGCGAAACTGAATTGCCTCATGAACAATGTGCAAGCTAGTTATTCTATTGATCCCAAGTACCAAGGAATCATTGACGATACTCTTACCCAATCCTTCACAATGCAGCATATTATGACTGCTTCTGTGGCCACAACATCTCAGGTTCCTGTTTGCCATGTTACTGTAAGCAAACCCATAGCTACAGGTGAGGAAGACAATGATGACGATGATGAACTCAGACTGGACAGCAGAAGCGAAGCCAATAAGTTATTCTATCACGCTGTTGACTAAGATTTGCAAAACATCTCCTTTGATCGCCGCAAACTGAGGAAGAGAAAGCTGAAGTCAATTTAGTAAGTGATTGAACTCTAGCTACAGAAGTAGTGATTGCATGAGGTACTCCTTATTACCACTTACTATAAGTCGTACGATTGTACATGGACAAGAACCACTAATTCTTCTCTAAACAGCCCACCCCGACGACTCCCCTCATACTACGAGTAGAGGTCACAGTCAATTTTCCCTCGCGGATTTGATCGTCCTTCCCTCTATCGTCGATTGGTTGGCTACGAAATCGTTACTGTAGTCGGGGAATATACACAGTATATTCTCTACGACAAGCCAGAAGCGTGCAGGCAAGGGAAGTGCATAATATCCTTGCCTGCATGCTCGGGTCTTGTCCGCCGTTAGACTGGTGTTTGGAGTCGGATTTGAGCGGTAGACGGACGGAGGACAGACACAAGACCAGAGTTGCAGGCATCACACACATCCAAGCACACAATTCCTGCAACACCGCAATCCCCATCGCTACGAGATAGCAATGGAGATTCCGTGTTTTTTTCAAAAAAGCAGGCCTTGTGCTCTTGTGTGAACTGTAGCTCTGGCAACTCATGTTAGTTCGCCATAGCTACATTTCGTTCCCTCTCTAGACACTACGTTTACGCCACCACATGTGTAGCAACCTAGCACCTTTATGGTGGCATACGTACATACCTAGAGAGCTATCGAGCACATGACGTCACTGGGATTGCAGAGAAGCTGAGGCGGCGTCGGGGAATATACACAGTATATTCCATTTTTGTTCCGCCGCTACCGGTAGTAGGTAGCTACATACCTATTTAGACGTACCGGTACTGTCGTTACGACTTTCTACCGTAAGGTAAGTACTGGCACGTTGGTACCAGTACCGTACCAGCTGTAAGTACGATCGTACCGGTAAGCATTTAAGGTACGCAGTACGACTTACAGTTAGCAGTCCGGAGTAGTACTGTACGATCGTAGTACTTGTGATAACCTGGTGTGGATGCTAACTCTATTTGGGGTGACTGACTGTGATCACTTTTGTGCCTACGACTACGACGTAATACCTCTACGACTTGTATGATACCTAATACAAGTCGTACTGTAGTACCTGGTACGACTCTACTCGGAGTACTGTTATAGCTACTCCCTCTAAGCAATTTACTTCTTTCTAATTGAATTTAATTAGATCAAATTTCATCTATTAATGCCCGTGCACAGCTACTCTTCCGAAGTTAATTCGATCAAATTAGACTTGCTTAAGTTTTTATTTTGTCCAGAAAATCCGTTACAAGTCTACCAGTCCTTCCAACGTACATTGTCGTTATAACGACAATCTGCGTCTCACGAATGTTTTTAAAAAAATTACAACGACGAAAAACGTCCAAGTTGATTACTACAAGGTCCCGACGAGTAACCGCTTCATCCACTCGATTGGACGACTCTCCCATTCCAATTCGGACATTTCCTCGACTGTTCTACAGTCCTTGCTCACCAATACTCTTCGCTGATATCCTGAAACTGTGACATTTCGAATCTTCCACACCTACATCCCTCCACGAATTTGCAGTCAACAACGCAGATCAACACCCATCATGAACGTTCGTTCCACCGCTAGCTTCTCCAGCAGCTCCAGTGACAGTTCCACTGCCGTTCCCAACTCTCTTCCCGTGGGAAATTAGACTTGCTTAAGTTTATTTTGTCCAGAAAATCCGTTACAAGTCTCCAGTGACAGTTCCACTGCAGTTCCCAACTCTCTTCCCATGGGAAGTCCTCGCAGATCAACAACCATCACGAAAGTCGGTACCAAAGCCGCCTTTTCCAGCAGCTCCAGTGACAGTTCCACTGCCGTTCCCAACTCTCTTCCCATGGGAAGTCCTCGCAGATCAACAACCATCACGAAAGTCGGTACCACCGCCACCTTTTCCAGCAGCTCCAGTGACAGTTCCACTGCAGTTCCCAACTCTCTTCCCATGGGAAGTCATCACAGATCAACAACCATCACGAAAGTTGGTACCACCGCCACCTTTTCCAGCAGCTCCAGTGACAGCTCCACTGTAGTTCCCAAGTCCCTTCCCATGGCAAGTGTTCAGCCCCTGTCATTGAACTCCGCCAGATTCCACCCCAAGGACTTTGTTTCCCGCGTCGTCCCCCCCCACTGATTACCGACAGTTAGAACTTGATGTGGAGGATCCTAATCCTTCCATGCCAGATGGCACCACTGTTAGACATTACCACACCCACGAACCGATACCAAGGAAGCAACCCATCTTTGTTGCCGAGGTTCTTTGTCGCATTTCGGGTTAATTGGGGCACCGAAGTTGCTGCATTCGGATAACGGAAATGAGTTCACGTCCTAGGAATTGATCGAGGCCATAAAGGACCTCGACGAAGACATATTGTCTGTGTTCGGACGTCCAAGGAAGCCTAACGACCAAGGTTCTGTGGAAATAAGGAACAAAATGGTGAAATCTGTCCTCAGTGATGTGCAAGACGAACAACGGCGGAAGGGAAAAACAACAAACTGGACTACCCTCATGGGACACCTGATGGGATGTCTGAACTCCCACGAGCTACGGGGAGCTAACGACACGTCTGCCTACGAAACGGTGTTTGGTGTCCCCTATCACGAGAACCTTCTGTGTCACATTGACGAGATGAGACGGTGTACCACACTCGAGCAACGTGTGAGAATAAACCCAGACCCAAGGTTCGAGGCATCATTAAGGGAAGAATTCTACCTCGACGGGGAGGTTCCGGTAGTAAATGTAGACACAGGAATCGACGATGCATTGATGCAAGACTTCCCAGCAGACGGTGAGGAGGACAAACAGGACGAAGAACAGCTTCGTCTTGCAACAACCGATGCAAAAGGAGACCCGCCCGTGGACGGGGATAAGGAAGGAAGGACTCCCCTCCCGCAAATCCAACTCGAAGTGGCTGCAACCGGTGACAGTACCGGATTGCAGGAAGTGCCACCCGCAAACGGTGACAGTACCGGATTGCAGGAAGTGCCACCCGCACCATCTTTGAAACGTCGTCGCCACAGCCAAGATGGCACAGGAGGAGAACCAAGGTCAACGACGAGCAACGGCAACGGCGGAGGAACAACAATGGAGGATGAGATAGAAGAGAAGCCTGCACGGCCGATTACTGATGTTGAGATTAGAAATGAGAGGCGGAGGGTGGCCTGTGTTAAAAGAAAAAAGTCGCAGATTATCCAAGCTGACAAAATAGTTCGGTTACGAGGAAAGACGTTATCTCACATTACGGAAGGCACTCTTGTTTCCGTGAAGATGGATCCAAGGGACGCAAAGAAAGCAAGGGGTCTTCTGGGGATTGTCTACGATACATCTGGCAATCGGGCAGGTGGTATCAAGGTGGCCACGCAGTATGGGATCATCACAAAGAAAAATGAGAAAAATGAGTACTTTGTACCCTCAGACCGATATGCTGTGGCAAAGATCCAGGATGTTGCATTGACACCAGGCCTAGAGAGGGTGCGAAAGGAAATTATGGTTGGCAAATTTGATAGGAAAACTCCCAAAAAAGTTTCCATGCCAAAAGCGTACAAACTGGTGGAAGGCGTCAATGCTGTCATAAAAAGGGGCTGCGGCTGCAAAGGCCAGAGATGTACCCATTTCTGCGGATGCGTGAAGTCAAAGAAGAAGTGCACTTCCAAATGCAATTGTGAAGGAAAGTGTTGCAACGGCAGTCCAGCCGTTGTTAAATTGACGAAAGGAGCGGTGCCTACAGAAACAAGTACCTAGATAGTACGGTGTTTTTAACGTAAAAGCTGTACTGAGAATTTGATTAATTTGATTACAAAAAGGTATCTTTTCTAGTTGAAAATTGTACCTAGACGAAGTTGATTTTTGAATTTTTTTATTTTGTCAAATTTAAGAATTGAAGAGTTAAATTTGGCCAAAGTGAATTCAATCTCGTCCAATTACGTTCTAGAACTGGTAGCTATAACAGTACCGGTACTGGTAGTGCCGGTACGTTCGTAGTATAAAACGACACTAGCTAGTAGCCCATGGTGGTCGTATGCGTACAAGCAGGTCAGAATCAACCTTCACGGAAAAATCCAAACGCGTCATGTAACTACCGTGCGTAGTTCGTACGTGAAGTTGCGTACGGTAGTCGAATCTCTGTTAATCATCATCTTCTTTTTGCTTTCAATCAACGTCAATTCCCTGTCAAATTAGCACCCCCATCATGTCCAGCAATGATTCGACGTGGAAACAACGAAAGCGCAACGACTTTGGCAATGCCAAGGCCCAATGTTTGGGAAAACGCGACAAGTCTTTCCAGGGTCGCATCGACGCCAGGGCTGTCGAAGTTTGCGGCATCATCAACGAACGCGACGACATGTACACGACCTCGTCCTGTGCTGGGCGGTGTTTTTTGTATCGAGGGGTAGGCATCAAGGCCACAACCGACTTTTCAAGATTTCGTATATCTCACGAACTGATCAAAGATCCGAAGCGGTACTTTGATCTGTCGACGATTGAAGAAGATCCAACAGGAGGTGGAGATCCCGTACGGACCATTGGTCAGTACGACTACAAAGTGGGTATCAATGGAACAGGGGAAGAGAACGATAAGGAAGTAAATGAGTCGAACGACTCGGAAACTGAATTAATCATGGACAACACCGACGCAAACAACTCTTCATCATCGAACGACTCTGTCATATGGCTGCGGTACGAACCGTTCATTTTGCATGTTGCTTGTCGATCTCTGTCCGTGGCATCCTTGCTCATGGCCACCGCTCGTCCCGCTTTCAAAAATGTGGGATTGACTGCGTGGAAGGAAGGTCGGTACCTAGTAGCAATATGGGGCGACGAAGGGCTGGAAATGCCTCTCTGTACTCCTATTGGTATGCCATTATATCCACCAAACGATGATTCCGTTTCGAAATGGCTGGCGCAACTTTGCAATGAACGCCACGAACGGAATTGGAGCAAAATTCAGCGATTTTGTCAAAATTTGCGAGAAATGAAACCACCCACAGATGATGACCCGGATGAATACCAATTATCGTTTGCTGACAATCCTGACGACCGAACACCCGTTCCTCGAAGCTTTGATGTAATTGGCGATATTGCGTACCTTCATTCTATACCGGAGGATGCTGACTCCCGACTTACCGGAGAATCCATCATGAGCAAAAACAAGTCCATCAAAGTAGTAGTGGCTCGTCGATCCAATCTCGAAGGGACCGAACGAGCTCCGGGAGAAGAGGGACTGGAAATTATCGCCGGCGCGGATCGATCACCCCTCATCACGACACACACGGAGTATGGCATCAAATGCGTCATCGATCTCAATCATACCTTTTTTAGTCCTCGCATGGGTCAAGAACGACTGCGTATTTGTCAGCAAGTTGCGCGAGGCGAAAACGTGCTGGTGTGTTTTGGCGGTGTGGGCATGGAAGCCTTTCAAATTGCTGGTCGCACAGAGGCATCGAGCATCGTCTATGTCGAGCTAAGCCACCATGCTGTGGATTGCGCCAAGAGAGGACATCGCATGTTGGAGCGAAACAAAAATGTAAAATGTATTGGTGCAGCCGAACGTTTGGAAATCATTCAAGGAGACGTCTTGGAAGTGGTGCCATCTATGGAGCAGTCCTTCGATCGAATTTTGGCACCTCGCCCCAAAGAAGGAAAACTGGATTCGGATCTTGGAACAGGAGATGGCGGAGCACAATTTCTGAAAGTACTCTTGCCCCGCCTGAAAGAAGCTGGGGAATGCCATTGGTACGATTTCGTAGCTGATTGGGAATATCCAGCATGTGAACGCACAAGAACACTAATCGAGACTGTCTGTGACGAATTGGGGCTGAAAATGGAAGTACTGCATGTTGCACGTGTTGGCAGTGTCGCAATGCGGCAACTGAGAATATGTCTTGATTTTAAAGTTCTGCGTAGCTAGCATAAAAAAGTTAATTCTTGTGGTAACTCTCATTCCGTTCTATGTCTTTATGTCAATAGTCTTCCTCGTGCTAGCTCAATTACATGTCGATTGCTTCAAATTCACTGTACCAATCTTCCTTTTCGTCAACAGTCAGCCACCTTAGTCCATTCATGCTATTACCAAACACTCTCATCGTAGATGTGTCATCCTCATCTTCGTCACTGTCGTTGGATTTTACCGACGTATTGTCGTCCACCGTTTCATTGGGTTTGTACTTCACCTTGTAATCTAGAGGCTGACCAGAATTTGAAAGTCCCATCAACGACAACGTTCTTCCCCTGGCAAGACGTTTAATTACAAGGGTTGGAAGGTCGGCAGGATCGCAGTTACAAAAGCAAAACAGCTGCGGTTTAGCCATACGAGACTGTTCCATTTGTTCTCGAATCCATCTCATTTGTAGACAGTTCTCGTCTTTCAAATCAGAGGAGTTCAAAACAATCCCCTGGAACCCGTGCAACCAAAACGAGTAGAAGACGGAACCATCATTCCATAGAACTTGAATGGAGTCTCGAATTCGGGCAAGGAATTTCCAAAACTTGGGCGGAATGGCCTTCGCACAAACGACGACAGCCTTGGGACGCTTCTTATTGATCGTAGCGATGCAATTTTTCCATCCCTTTAAATAACGCTTCTCATCTTCAGGGGAAACATTTTTATCCCCCATCAATATTGGATTCGTCAGCATAACAATCTTCGTCGGCTCGGGCTCAATTTTTGTTGCATACGGATCTTGACTGCCCCTTCCGCTCATTGGCTTGTATTCGTCGTCATTCATCGGAGTCAACCCAACGAAATCCCTCGACAGAGGCCTCACTTTGGCCTTGATGTAGTCAACATCACTCTGAAAGAATCGTTGGAAAACCCTTGTCTCGTCTCCATTCGAAAATACCTTGGATTTATCCAACACATGCAAAATAAGATTTTGCTGTGTCTGAGATAAGCGGGTCATGTCGTGTTTTGAGCCATCCCCCGGGGGATGCTGCTCACAGATGTCCAAATCCATTGCGTCGCTCACCACCTGGTCGGCGCAGGCTCGAATACAAAGGTCTTGATCTGTTGGAAGAATATCAGACTTGTCATCTCGGTCGACTTTTTCAAAGTATGAGTGAGATCTCAAAACATCATATCCTGTAGCGACTTTGACAATACCATTCTCCACTTCGAAGCAGTCTGCTCCTAATCGATCCTCTGGCTTCACCTTCATGAGGGATTCGATCAAGTTCCATGTGACATCATCCGGGATACCCCAAGTTCGAGTGAGAATACCACGTTTGATACGAAGAAATCCCAGGTAAGGACTGGGACTCCAAAATGGCGTCGTACCAGTGTGCAAGATGTATGCCATTGCGCCGAGTGCCCACAGATCTGTAGAGGAGGTAGCACCTTTCTCTTTGGGAGGCTCGCCTTGGCCTGGCATCCCACTGAAGCCTGTCACTGCTTCTGGGGACATGAAGTCCGGGGCTGGAAAACGAGAAAAAATGAAACGAAAAATGCATTAGAATTACTGTCCGTCTTTGAAAAGACTTGTGCACTGCATTTCTGAATACGTACTTCCGACAAACTCTGGTCCATTCAAGTCCTGCTTGATCAAGTCCTTAGCTGTTCCAAAGTCAATAATCACAACATGATTGTGTGCATTCAAGAGTACATTCTCTGGCTTCAAATCTCGATGGCAAATTCCATGAGAGTGAAGGTGTTCCAATGCATCGATCAGTTGCATCATCCATCGCTTTACCTGTGAAACATGGGCTCCTACCATATTTCCCTTGTATCGCAACTGCGTCCACAAGTCAGGATTAACATTGTGCAAATCCATAAGGTAATATAGGTTGTTGTAATCGGAAAAAGAGTGATACATGGTAATGACATTCGGGTGTGGGGGCAGTCGTTCCATCAAGACTCGAGCTTCCATGGCAATTTCGTTGTAGACGTTGGGGTGTTGGCGTTTGGCTAAGTCTGCTGCAGCCTTCTTTTCCAGAATTTTTAGCGCAAACTGTTCTTTCGTGACCTTGTGTGTAACAATAATGATCTCCGAAAAGTTTCCCACACCCAAGGACTTACCCTTGGTGAATTCTCGGATAGATATTGGTCGATGTACTTGTTTGATGGATGTCTCCACAGGTTGTTCGGGCTCAACCTCTTTAGCCATTGCTTCTTTCTCCAGTTGTTGTAATGATTGCATTTCCTTCTCCTGCAATCCATCGATTTTGGAAGCAACCTGCAGGACATCGATGGCAGCTTGAAATTCCTTCAAGGCGATGAGAGTCTTGGCTAATCGATAAGCAGATTTCACATTTGTTTCTTGAGATATCTTCCACGCACGTTCGGCATCTTCCTTAGCCTTTTCATATTCTTCCATTTGGAAATACGAAGCCGATCGATTACAAAGATTAACAATAAGTGCTCCTTTAAGATTATCGGCATCTTTCGAGGCCAGTTCAATTGCAGCTGTGTAAAAGGCAGTGGCATTGTCCAGATTACCTTGTTGGAA
The DNA here is from genome assembly GCA_019154785.2 of Nitzschia inconspicua. NCBI lineage: Eukaryota > Bacillariophyta > Bacillariophyceae > Bacillariales > Bacillariaceae > Nitzschia > Nitzschia inconspicua. The sequence continues at coordinate 1,937,873 of JAGRRH010000020.1, forward strand.
CTCGTGGTTTCCCTTCTGACGAAGGTCATCAACATCGTTACTGTCGCTCATCCTAGTGGGATAAGACTGTCAATCCGCTTGCGGTGACGGCTGTTTGGAACGTGGAATTCTGGACACTTCTACAAGCGTTTGAAAGCAAAGGATTCGGCATGTGAGTGTTTGGAAGCTTGTTACAATGCACGTATCGCTTGGGTTCGGGATCGAAGCTTTCCGTCTTGAGACTCCAAAATTCCGCGTAATGATGCACGAGTTTTCGACCAGGCTTGTCCATTGGATAGAGGGACAAAGAAGCAGTTTTATCGTCCTCCAGAAAGGATTTCCATTTCTTTTCCAGTTTCAGCAACAGGGGGATTCTTTCTCGAGCAAGCGCAATCAATTCTTGTGGATACACGGCGGCGCTGAGCTCATCTTTGAATTCTTCCAGAGTGTTGTTGACTTCTGTGGGCCTGCTCCAGCCTGAGATTTGTTGCCGCTGCGTGGCTGGTTTAACACCCAATGCTTCGGCGAAGGCACGATTGCGTTCGAGTTTTTCTTCTGAGACGGCGTCATCTTCAATCGATGTGGGAGGTTGTAGCAAGCTGTCAGCAGCATTTGTCAAGGAAGGATTTACTCCATACGACAAATTTGACAACAAAGCGCGTTTTCGAGCTGCTTCTCGAGCCTCCCATTGACGTTGTTTTTCCTCCGGATCTGTCTTCTTTACCAGACCCGAAATCTTGGAAAGGGTTTTGGAAGGACCCTTTTTGGGATTTGACGAAGCCTTTTTGACGTCGATTGATGCTGGAGCTGGGGCAGCTGCCGTTGTCCGAGATCCGGGCCGCACTGGCAGTGCTGGGAATGGGATATCTGGTCGTCTCAACTCATCCCCGTAACGCTGAGCAATATGAGAGGCGGAATAGGTTGCGCCAGGAAAAATCGATTGACGACCTTCGTTCATAGCACCCGCCAAAGAAGGAAACTCGTCATGCTCTCGCCTATCCGTGCGTTGCCCAACACTGGCTGTCATCACTTCACCACGCAGTTCCGGGTTCTCGTCGTCATCGACAATCATGAATCCACCTCCACCATTGACATCAATGGAACCATAGACACCTGAATCACCCAAATATGGTTCTCCAAAAGAGTTGGCAGCAGTTTCTGAATGCAGTTGCTGTGCCAAGACTTGTTCCTGAAGTTGCATGGCTGCGTATTGCTCGTGTAAGGAATATGATTGTGCTTGTTGTCGTTGGGAGGATTCTTGCCGTCTGCCACGACTGCCTTGATTTCTATCCTCCGCCACGGAATGTCCCGTAAAGAGAGCGTTTAGCAGCTGTTGTGCCATTTGCTGCATGATATTGGCACGGCCTTGTGCTGTGTTGGCTGCCGCACCGGCCGAACTGAGGGTGATACCTTTGGCATCATAGGCTTCGGTGACTTTGAGTTCTCCCGTGTACAATCCGTGCTTTTGGAGGTAATCGTCCAAGTTCACCAGTTCGGGTCGTGTCAAGTCACGACGATTGAGTGGATCAATGAATTGAAGTTGTGACACCATATAATACGCCAAAGCCCTCCCGTCAAACAAATTGTAAGGTCTCTTCGAGGGTGGAGGAGCAGCCTTGGAAGATGCCTTGGTGTCGGTGGCTGCAGGTTTTTTGTCTCCCTCACCGTCCGAGTGTGACAGCACCTTGCTTCCCCATTGCTCGGCCAATCGTTTACGATTCAACTCTTCCAAGTCCGGTACGGATTGAACCTTTTGATTCTTGTTGGTTTCCGTCTCATCAGTCTCCTCGGGAACAGGCCATACAGGAACGGGAACATACGGCTCATCGGCGCAGAGAGCAAAGGGAGGATATTCCAGAGTTTGCAAATTCTCCAGTGTGATTGGATCGACACTTCCTTTGGGCAGAAAGCGTCTCCAGGGATACTTCTTTTTCGGCTGGCGCTTATTTGGAGGTCTCTTCTTTTGATTTTTGTCGTTGTTATTGTTCTTCTGGTCAGCAGTCGTGCCAGATTCAGCATTCGGTGGCGATGAAGTTGGATTATTGTTATTCCCTTTCTTGCCTCGACGGTTACGCCTCTGGTGTTGGGGAGGTCCACCGGATTGTGGTTCGGCACCCGTGCCCTTGGTCTGTTCTTGCAATGTTTGCGAAGACTGTCCATCTCCTTCGTTCTTCTTTTTGGCACGCCGTCGATTGCGATTCTGAGTGCTGGGCGGATTGGCTTGGTTGCCAGTCGATGCCGAACTCACTTGCTGATGATTCGTGCCTCGTTTTTTGGGGCCGATGGCGGCTGCTGCTGCTGCTGCTGTTTGTTTCCCGCAGAAGTAGTTCGAATGGCTTGACTGGGAGCCAACATGGCCACGGCGCCACTAGAGGACCGTGTATGATCGTTGCTATTACTGTTTTCGGCCATTCGTCCTGGACGTTGTCGTCGTTACTCGTAGGAAATGTGATGTATTGTTTTTTGGTGCTTACCTCTAGGTGTCTCTTTTCGTCTCGCAGACCAATTTGAGTACGACTGCTCGTAGCTAGTAAACTATGATTCGACTCCTTTCACCAAGCGGATTCAAGGCCGTTCCCGCCGAGTACTTGCAAACGGGTATGACTTCGAAGTCGGAAACCAAAGGAACGGAAATGAATTGACTGTGAGTACTATCTTTACACACACTGATGATGGAGTTTTTAGTAATGGTGATGTGGATTCCACGGTATTATTTCTAACTGTAAGTGCCGGTACGTAGTACCGTAATTTATCGTACCGTACAGATAGTCCTTTTTTTCTGTATCGAGTCGTACTACCGGTATGATACCATGGTAGTCAGTACACAGCATCATCATTTCACATTCACAGTCAACGTCTTCCTTTCTTCTTCGAGCGTCTGTCGGAGCTGACTGTGACTGTGAATTCAACTTGCTGTGAATTCAACTTGCGAAGTTACGCACTTCGGTACGTATCATACATCATACCGGGTCCTTTACAGTTAGTAATACCTGCTACCGGTAGGGTAGGTAATACCGTACCGACTGTGAGTACATACCTGGACAGATGAATGAATCTATCGAGTCCTAAATCCTCAGTAGTCTGGTTTTTCGTTTTGGATGTCCTCATTCCATCTACTCTAGTAGCTACCGGTAGCCACCCAATCCATAATATATCGATGTGCCCCTCTGCCCTTTGAGAACTGTCCAGTCCGGTGTGATTGATTCTGGTCAGAAGTGATAAAATGCGGTTTTATTTTCTCTCTCATTACTGAGAATACTAATCCTTTGTTCCTTCTTTTGCTGCAAGCATTTTACAAACCATCAATCGTCCTAACTCTAGTCACTTGAAACGGGTTGCACTTCGACTGCTATCCTTCCTTGATGACATGTGCGAGAAACAATCATCGGGAAATTTGTGGCTCCCTTCACATTGTCTGTCTGTTATTATGCTCCTTGAAAAATACTGAAAGTCACCAAAGGTTTTCCTTTCCACTTGTCTCGAATCTGGTCATGGACCTAAGCAAATGGTACGCAGACAACACCAACGGTATACGTACACAACATCAACTTATCGTCGGGTTAGACAATTCTGGAAGCGGGTTCCAAGTCTTTTTCGACGTCTTGATCGTCCGCTTGCCGCTCCCTTGCCGGTGTCCCTTTTTCATCCACATTTATGGCTTGCACAAATGGAAGGATGGTCATTGAGTATTCTACTTCGGGAAATCGTTTGCTTGTCTCCCAATCGATTCCTTGGCTTGTGTAGTTGTTGCCAGACACAACAATCACATCGATTGTACGGAGGCAAGCTTCGATGAAATAAATCTCGCGATAGGTTGAGTCCGATCCTCGTATCACTTCCTCTCGTAAATGAAAGCTGATCTCGTCGTTTGTACGAGATGTATCTTCACAAAATTGTCGAAGTTGTTCAGAGACAGCTTTCCTTTTGGAGGCAGCACGGCCAATCAACCCACAAGTGCATATCATGAGGGCGAAAGGAACAAATAACAAGTAGAGGAAGGGTGACAAAATGATGATGGTTACAAACGAAGAAAATACAAGACAAAATCCAATAATGACAGCCAAATCTTCGTATTTTCCTTTGTTAAGGGGTTCCATGATGTTGTCCACTTGATTGCAAAAATGTTCCCATTCATGTGCGCACATGCGTCTTTTCATTATGGCCGGCATGGTACGATCAATACCGCACTGGGGCCCGAAAGATTGAGACTTGATGATACTGATTTTAATAGACGCCATGATGGTTGGTAAAAAGATCGTTCCATAGTAGAGCGTACGTGTATTTTGTCGTTTGGAGCGAACGATTGTTCACTTATTTTATATGATTTGACCGTGATGGTGGTGGCAGGGTGAGTGATGATGTTCAATGTTGATGATGTTGTTATCTTGGTTTTTTATGTGTACTCCAACCGTTCCCAGCAGGGGATAATAGCTGATGGTCTTTTCTAGCAATCTCTCTGACTGTGAAATTGGACGCACAGACAACGCTGTCGAAGTATCATACGAGCGAGTGGGAAGATCTTCCCCCGTTCGCGGCCCCTGCTCTTCACAGTTTTACTATGGTATTATCACACGTAACTAGAGTACTTGGAACGGTAGTTTTGGAAGAAACCCCTTATTTTTCATCAGACAGACACACAGACACATCCTACGACAGCAGCGGCAGCAGCAGGATTGTGTTGATGGGAAGCCGATCCTCAACCTTGTAGACTATTAATTAATTCAGAAATAATTAACTCGACCTCGTAGGTTCGAAGCTGCGTGAATTCATGATTATTTTCTCGACGACCTCGTCGACATCATCCTCGCATTCACATGTCAACTGATGGTGGAATCGTTGCCACACACTATCCTTCATTGTTTTTATTATTACTCCGTAGTACAGCTTGCACCGACAAAGAAAGAGAGGAAGTAAGTAAGCGAATTACGTATTATAAAGAATCATAGAAATGGAGAAAAAAGACAGCAACGGTAACGACGATCACAATGTCAACCCTGACGGTGTCGACGAGAATACGGCCTTGCTTCACTCACCTGGGACGTTGCGCCGGCGACGACGGCAAGAGCAGCAGCAACATCAGGAAGATAATCACGAAAATGCAATTCCGTTTCCTTTTGGCAGTCTTGGTAGTATTGGCGAATTACAAGACCAAATTGGTGAGCTGGCTCACGATCTCGTGACCTTTGAACCTGCCAACCCAGAGGATCTCGCCCGGGAACTCGAAGAGTTTCACAATGATAGGGCTCCGTCGGACCGTTTGTCAGGGTTGTCAGGAAACCTCGCGGATGATTTAGCAGAAGCAACGCCAGGTCCTGTTGTTGAAGTACGTATAGAAGAACCAGAAAGTCATCGCTCCGGAGGCACATCGGTTCTGGAGGGATTGACATATCCTGATATGCAAGTAATCGAAAGTCATTACACGGAAGCTCCAGAAAAGCTTGGTTGTGTGGCGCTAGCTGTCCTGATATTCTATAATGTCAGTGGTGGGCCCTTTGGGGTTGAGACAACGGTCCGAGCGGGTGGCTTTTTCTATGCTCTCCTTGGATTTCTGCTGTTCCCTTTCATTTGGTCTGTACAAGAAGCTTTCATGACTGCCGAACTCGGAACCGCATTTGTCGAAGCAAGTGGTGGTGTGGCTTGGGTGGAGGAAGCCTTTGGTCCTGGAGCAGGGTGGATGTCTGGGTATTTGGGTTGGATCGCCGGAGCGACTGGTAAGAGAAGTGCAGGAGGAGTGTGATGACAAAAAACTTCCTATGTTTCTTCGTTCTTTCTTTATTTGTTCCAATCTCACATTCTTGGTTGTGGCGTTCAATCCCAGATAATGCGATTTATCCCGTCTTATTTCTGGATTATTTGTTTCAAGTCTTTGGGAATGATTCCCAGGAGATCAATCCCGTCGTGCGATTTGTTCTCCTCTCTGCCACCTCTATAACCCTAGCGTACATTAATTGGAGGGGACTCCCCATGGTCGGTAAAATGTCAGTCGGCATTTGTCTCCTGGCAATGAGTCCCTTTGTGATTCTGGTCGTGTTTGGTGCATTCAAGTGCAATCCGTCGCGATGGTTTAAAATGCCAAGTAGGAATATTCGTGCCATTGTGGAAGGTAAGTCCTGGTCGTTCCGTCTTCTGGCCTGCTGGAATTCAGAATTATTGGAACCTCACATTCTCTTGTGTCGTTCGCAGGCCTGGATGATGATGTTGCTGGTGGATTCTTTCCCTATTCATCGTTTGGGGGAGTTCTCTGGCGACCATACCTCAACAACCTTTTTTGGAATTTAAACTCCTTCGATTCTGCTGGAACTCTGGTAGCTGAACTAGACAACACTGCCTTATTCCTTAAGGCAATGATCATCGCGACTGTCCTAGTGATCTCGTGCTATTTCTTCCCTCTTCTAATAGCTATCGGAGCAGGCGATTCGGAACAATCTGATTGGACCAATGGGTACTTGGCTGCTGTAAACGCAGAAATCGTTGGTCCTTGGCTAGGCGCGTGGACTGTATTTGCTGCAGGCATATCGAATATTGGTGAGGCATATCGATGATGTTGGGTGATTGTAATTGTGAAATAGAAGCGTTTCCTCACAGTTCGTCATTCCCCAGCAATGTTCCAAGCGGAACTATCCAGTGATGCCTTTCAGCTAATGGGAATGGCCGATCGTGGGCATCTCCCCAAAATCTTCAGTAAAAGAAGCCGTCATGGTACCCCGACGTGGGGCCTGATTGTCGGAACAGCCGTCATCGTTTCCATGGGAGTAAGCAATTTGGACCAACTTGTGGAAATGTTGAACTTCAATTATGCGCTCTCTCTACTTTTGGAATATGCTGCTTTTTTCAAACTTCGAATTTCCAAGCCAGATTTGGAACGTCCTTATCGCATCCCATTGAACACCTTCGGTTGTGTACTGTTTTTCTTCCCGGCTATTGCTGCCACTCTTGTTGTCATGAGTCTCGCCACGTTTGCCACTTTCTACTTTGCAATAGGCTCCTGGATGACGGGTGCTCTGATCTTTTACGCCAAACAGAGGAGCGAGCGAAGAAACATTCATGCAGAGTGTGACCAAGTTGAGGGAATTGATACGGCTAACGGTAAATGATATCTTCTCCTACTAGCTATAGACTGAGCTCGAGGTAGAAACACCGTTTTGGGTAAAATTAACTGTAATTTTTGAGTCCACTACTACTACAGTGAGAAGGGTAATGTCAAGCAAAAAGCACTTTTGTGCTGTATGGATAGTGACTTTCTTTACGTCTTTGCATTAGTCTGTGAGGATTCCGGAAGCATCATTTCTTTTTTCTCTTTATTAGTTAGCACGCGCTTCCGTGATGGTAATCCTGGACAATAACCATCCGATTGGAATGGTCAAATAGGATAACCGCCGACGAAACTGTCTTGGTCGCCGTTCCTCCACAGTCTGACGAACTCTCGGCTGCTTTTTCGACACGATAGACTCCTTCAGCTTCTTGGGTGGTCACCTGTGCCGGTTCTTCTGTCCAGTATTTAGCGCATTCGAAATCGCGGTGAAACAGCGCTGTGATGAGTTCCGAGGCAACTTCCATCTCGGTGCTGTTGCCACTGGCAAAGTCGTACAAAACATTGGCCATGGAACGGAGGTACAGGGGTTCCGCAGGAGGAGAAACTGTGTGCTCTCCATCGACCTCTTGAACCTTGCGGATCAGAGCCATCTTCCACGGAGCATGTGCCATCGTCGACGATTTGGGAAGCAGCAGAAAGTCAAGACTGGCATTCAACTGTGAACCGGGCGCTGCCAGCGACAACGCTTCCATTTTCTCGCGGGCTTGAATTGGGATTTCGGCGTCAATAAGACTGGAGACGGTCGATGCCGACGAGTCGTCAGAAAACGAGGCATAAATGGTATCTGGAGTCTGTTCCGGTGTTCGTAACGAAGTTCGATAGAAGCCCGATGTGGGTCGGTTCCAAGGACGATTACGGTTTGGGGTGTTGAAGGAAATGATTCCCCCCATTTCTTCCTTGCTAACATCCGTACTTGAGGAGCAAGTGCTGACTGTGGATGACATCCTCTGTGACCTTGGCTGAGCGGCTTTGTGCGCTGCAGCAGCTTGGGACATGCTGTTGAATTGCATCTTCAATAGTGTCTTTTGACGGACAGACTCGATTTGCTGTCCAACAGAAGCCTTGGTTTCTTTATTGTACAGTCGTTCGAACACAGATTGATGACATTCGTCAATCTGCTTGGAAGGTTCAACCGTCTTGTCCAGCCCCAAGTTTCCTGATTCCGGGTCGACAGAGTTCTTAACAACAGTCTTCTGCGTAGGAGCCGACGAAGAGGTGGAGAGCAGTGCCGATTCTAAAAGCTCTTGCAGGAGAGCTTCTTCCGAATCCTGTATGTTTTCGTCGTGACAATGTTCTGGCCATGTCTGTTCCACCTCTTCTAATTCATCTAACAGCGACAGTCGCATATCCGTCGTCATCATGGAAAGGTCCCTGGGCCGAGTCATCCTGCTAGTTGGAAGTTGACGATATTTGAGACGATTGACGTGTCCTTGAGAAGTTCTACGGCCTTTCACCTCCACCTGTTGTCCAATAGATGCAGCAGTTTGCCGACGGGACAAACGGTCGAAGACCGATTCTGTTGTTGCCGTATCCATGTTGACGATTCACCCCTCTATTTCCCCAGTAAGATGATAATCGTATGTCTTCCGAAAAGTGAAGAAGAACAAAAGAAGGAGAGAGCCTCGAGTGAGGGTACTACTTGTGTTGTGAAGGAGATCTTTTTCTCCTTTCTGGCACCACTATCATGGCGTCTTCCGTGCGATGGAAGCGTCCTGCAGTAGTGACCCAGTTCAACTTACCTCTTCGTGTGCTTTCTATCATCCGATTCTATATCATACACGTAGTATTAATTACCGGTACTCGAAATGCTTGTTCCTTTCTCATCTTTGGCACATGGTGAACGGAAGCTGAAGATCGTGTCACCTTTGCCTTGCGTGACCCGGAATTGTCGCTGGCTAGACTGAACGGAAAATAGAAAAATGTGAATAGAAAGGGTTTGCGCGCGCATGCAAAGTAAACAATGAGGGGGAAGTGTTGATCATCCCCTTTTTTATTCCATCTGTGGGCGACAGCGAAAAGGTAGCGGTTTCTATCGGGGCCATACGACGACCGATCCAGTCTCGTTCTTACCATCTGTTGTCTCTCTTTACAATATCCTGAACGTTGCCACTCACGCATTCATTAGAAGTGATATCTCCTACACTCAAGTGACGCTTATTATTCAAGGTATTGTTTTCAGTCTGTAGCAGCAAACAAACGACTCAAGACGGACTATCCCTTCGCCCAGCCCCAGCCGTAAACCGTACTTGCTTGTTTCACCTCTTACTTTCCCTTCCTCAAATTCACGCTAGTTGACGTATCTGCAGCTACCCTTCTTCTTCATGCACTGCTTCTCTTCTATGCGCTATCATCATCAATAACAACAACAATACCATGTCCTTTGGATCTCCACCTGCTTCCACCACCCAAACATCTAGCATAGCCAGTTATGATTGCAACGTCCCCCAAGCCGGGAACGACGGCATTTCCTCGTTGAACTGGAGCCCCACTGCGAACTTTTTAGTTTCCTCGAACTGGGATTCTGGCATTCGTTGTTGGGAAGTGCAACAACAATCTGCACAACAAGTCATGGCCAGTCCCAAGGCCCAAGTCAATCATGAGAATAATATGCCCTGTTTGGATACTTGTTTCAGTGCTGATGGGTCGACTGTCTTTTCGGGCGGGGCGGATAAGTCTGTACGAATGTGGCAATTGGGACAGACTCCGCCCAATAACATTGCCCAGCAAATTGGAATGCACGATTCCCCAGTCAAGAGTGTTGGCTTTATACCCAGCAGCAATCTGGTCGTCAGCGGGGGGTGGGATGCCAAACTGAAGGTGAGAGAAAGGTTGAATGAAGCAGGAGGGACTTGAGAAAGAAGAGATGAAATCAGCAACAATCTCATGATCTATTTCTTTACTTTTTTTGTATAGTTCTGGGATGCTCGGAGTCCGAATGCAGTCGGTGAATTTGTGTTGCCGGATCGGGTTTACGATTTGGACGTTCGTGGCAATCTCATGGTGGTGGCCACCGCCAATCGACATGTCCTTATCTACGATGTCAGTGGAGCACAGCCCCGTGAGCATTCTCGCAAAGAATCGCCACTCAAATACAACACCCGATGTGTGAGTTGCTTTCCGGATCAGACAGGATTTGCTATTGGTAGCATCGAAGGACGAGTGGGAATTCAATACGTCCAAAAGGTCGGTAACAAAGACCACTTTGCCTTCAAGTGTCATCGACAGGATGCAAATGTATATAGCGTCAATGCTATCGCCTTTCAGCAACAGTTTGGAACCTTTGCAACAGTGGGGTCCGATGGAGTTGTCACTTTTTGGGACAAGGACAATAAGCAACGTCTCAAGGCGTTCAATCCAATTCGTTCGACCATTCCGTGTGCTGCATTCAATATGCAGGGAACATTGTTTGCATATGCCTGTAGCTATGATTGGAGCAAGGGATCAGCCTATTACGCTCCAGGGACTGCCAATGAAATTTTCATACATCCCACTCCTGAGGACGAGATCAAGCCCAAGGGAAGTCGCAAGAAATAACTGCAGTGATCGAAAACAAATACTATTATTTTCTTCTGAATCTTCAGAGGGAGCAGCAACTTTTCACATGCATCTACACGGTAATATTTAAATTGCGGATAGTTGAGCATTGGATTTGTCAGATTTGGGTAGCAGTTTCTCGTCGACTTGTCGTATCTTTTCTACTGGTAGGAACGCTCCAGTAGAATCTACTGCCGAAATAATGTACCGGTAGTAATGTCCTATAGTAGAAGTAGAGAAAATGTTTGGAATCGTCGACCGATCAGCGAGAGAAATCCAGCACCAAGTGCATTTCAAGGTGTTGCAAGGATTCGAAATAGCAAATACACTACCTAGTCTGCCGGTAGTTAATGTAGCTACACTACGAGTACCGTAGTAGCTTGAGTTCTTTGAAACAATTCGAAGTAATCAAAACAATGTATAAATATTATGGTTCTATTATGATGAATGGATTAAATATGATACAAGTATTATATGTAAAATAATGATAATATCATATTATGTGAAATGATGACTATGAGCTGTTTGTGCGTTCTAGCTCTAGAGTACCGGTATGTCGCTCTCTACGGTAGTAGTTTGGAGCAAAAAAAAAACAAGAACGATCATTTTATTTGATGATATTTGAACCATTTCCGTCTTTTCAGCCCGAAGAGCTTTGCCAAAACAAACTACGACAGCAGTTTCAATAACTTACAAGGGTGACTTTACTACTGGTCAAGGTACCCGAGTAGAAACCACTGCAGAGAAAATCATTGGATTGGTCGAACGTCCACCACAGTAACAGCATCATCCCACCAACGCCTATATTTAAAAGTAAATTATGATATCGCAGTATCGCCTTTCTTGGACCTTCGTCAATCTAATCGCTACTTTGCTGATGATATCACCGATGGCACTGGCGATTCCCAACGCAGTCTTTGAAGGTGTTCAACTTGACGACGGGGACAAGATTCGGACTGCATTGGAAGCAGATCCTTCTTTGTTGGAATCCATCGGAGTTGGGGGGCAAACTCCATTAATCCATGCCGTGTTGACGGGGAAAATGAATGCCGTAAAAACATTGTTGGATGTTGGAGCCGACACATCAGCCACGGAGCGAGACGGGTATAATGTGATGCATGCAGCTGGCTTTCAAGGGCGTGCCGAAATTCTTCAAGTGCTGCTCGATCGGGGCTTGGATCCGATGGATAAACACAAGGATGGATTTTATCCCCTGCACCGAGCTTGTTGGGGACCACAAGAGCGACACACAGAAACTGTAAAGGTATTCTTAGATCATGGCGTTTCAGGCAACTTGGCTTCGGCGGATGGCAAGACCTGTGCTGAAATGACACGCAATGAAAAGACGTTGGCGCTACTTACTGACAAAGAACGATCCAGCGAGGAGGAACTTTGATAACAAGCAGTAATGATGAAAGAGAGAAGTACACATTCTTTATTTTCTCATCAGTTCCAGATGGACGAGATTTTTTATAAAAATCTTTGCTCGTCTATGATGGCCGAACAGTTGCCAACTACCACGTACTGATCTGTAATGACTTACAGTTAATCAAATTATACTACAGTCCCTATCTGGACATTCTGATAGCTGTTTTCCAAACATCTCCATGAAGGTACACATGTTTCGGTTGCTTGATATCCTGCATACTCTTCATGAAAGATTTTACCTCTTCTGACATGCCTCTTGTTTTACTGGGATCCAATGGCATATGCAGAAACAGTCCATTCATAATTGTACAACGTGACAAACATACATAAATCCAGTTGTCAGTATGATCCCATGTACTCACAACAAGGTGCATGATAGATCTCCCTTGCAACTTTTGAACAGTTCTGGCATTGCCACAGCTTACAGGAAACTGTTCGAAACTGATACATCTTTGAGTTGTCATACAATTTCTTGTGATGAGTCCAGTACAGGGGACAGGAAACTTTGCTGATGCACATATGACTTTGGCTTTCAGTTCAATGAAAGCTTCCTAATCTGAAGCTCCATTCCCATCTAACATGTTTGACAAGTAATGAGTCCACTTGTGTTACGGATACACAATTCACGTAATACCCATCTATTACAATGGTTTCAAATTGAGTTTTGGAGACACCTGCTTTCAATCTCACTCCTCTGAATTCACACAATTGCACCATTCGCAATGCAACCTGTTGCGTCCTCATTGTGATTTATACATAGTGGACATCGGTAATACAATTTCAACAACGGGCCATGGTACTTGTTGGATTTGTCTCGTACATGAGCTTCTACCACTGCTGCATAGATTATATCCTGTGCCTCTGCCTGCATTGGACGATATTCATTTTGAGTTCCTCTCATGTGGAATCTCAAGGTACCTGCTTTGATACATAATGTATGCATTGGAGGTTGTACATTTTGATCTGTGGAATGCGTTTCCTTTAGATGCTTAGCAAATATAGCATCATGAATAGCCATTCTATCAGCATTCGTTTTTGTTGCATAAACAGCATCTGGAGGAATTCTTTTCTCCAATGGACCATCTGTCTCTCCCACTACGTAACATCTTCAGTATTCGGACCAAGCTTACGAAACCTCCCTAACAATTTTCCCCACTGTTGATCCCTATCAAATTGATGATTTTTCAATTCCATAAATGGCTTGATGAACTCTTTCCAAACAAAACTGCTATCAAATTTGTAGAGAGGTACACCTCCAACAGGTGATAATTGTGTAAAATCCCCAGAGAAAACAATAGGTACACCTCCAAATGGCTCCATTGGATTATCCAGGATTTCAAAAGTCAATCCCATTGCTTCAAACATTTTTTGTGCATATTGGCACACTGTTTTTATTACGTAGTACATGATTTTTTCCAGTTCCTCCTACACCTGAAAGGAAACCAATCAGTTGTTTTATTGTTGTTTACTTGTCCAATTTTTCGTCAAATATCGTTCAGTTTTCTTCTTCTTGGAAAAGTAACTCCAATTTTGCCACTTCCATCCACATTTCCCTCAGCCTGTTTATAAAGTTGATCAATGAATGCACAAACTATGAACTCAAAGGCCTTCTTTTGATACTTGTCATTTGGAAAGTGAATGTCGGAAAATGTACTGACATTTTCCAATGTCCCATTGACTTCTATATCAATGGGACATCTATTTTTACCAATAATTCTTTGGACAAAATTTCACAGCCAGCATATTCAAATCTACAACATGCAAGATTTTGTTTTGATTATTCATTGCAATATCTTGTCCAGTTTCATCAAGGTCATTTACTTTTCTTTCTGGTGTTCGTATTACAACCACATGCTTATTGTTATCCACCATTGGAGAAACAATCAAGCTTTTCCCACACATATGGCTTCCATGGCACCTTGTAAAAATTGACTGACACTGGAAATGTCCATCTCCGTCATGCAATAGATTGTCATGTTTGGTGGTCATGGACTCAGCAATTAACATTTCATCAATAGTTTCCATCATATCATCTTCGTCACTCTCCACTGGATTGATTTCTCGCGTACAATCATTTATGACTGGCTTCAAACTAAATTTCCCAATAGCATCCACTGGACGCCCAGTATTGAGACCATTTTTTCGACAATTTTGTACATTGATCAATATCTTTTTTAATCTTCGTGGCAACTTCCCTTGTCTCTGTTCATGTTTCCATCTCTCCAAAAAAACATTCATTTAACTTTAGATCTGCCTGTAAATTTCGAAATGGTATAAATTATAAATAATACAAAGCATTTTTTTGCATGTTCCCCCATGCTGCACATTCACCACTAGAGATTGTGTCAATGTCGCAAGAAAATACTACAGTATATTATAATTTCCTCCAAAATCTTGTGTATCAACAAAATCAAGATAACTGATCACGGATATCCACTTAGTTTTCAATGACTTCATTTTCAACTCATCCTTGCTTGGATGTGGCCTTGCCCAATTGAAACTGGTTGCTGTTGGTTTGCAAAGCAGTATATTTAGCCAAAAAATCATAGACACATGTGTCTTCCAGTTCCTTGGGACGATACAAGTAATTAGCAACATTAGACTAAAACACTTTGACATTACAGGAAGGAAAACATAACAACTTCTTGCCTCCAAAAGAAGTTTCCCCATTTTTTATTCTCAACTGTCGTAAATCTTGAACTGTACTTTTCTGAAACCCTTCTATACCAGTGCCAATACGAGGTCAATTTGGGTGACAAACATTTGGTAGGAACTTGGGATTCATACCAAACATGTACGACGTATGTAGACATCACCCTATCAACATATTTGCAAACTTCATTTCGTAACGTTCTCTGCCTTCTGTTGTAACCAAATCTCTTGTAACATCATTCCAACCCCTAATCCACAACAAGAAATGAGCATGAAGAGTCTTTCTTACTTGTTCTTCCACTGCATATGTCTTATCCATCCAAATCACCAAAGCATCCAATATCAGGTTTATTACACTTATTTCTGGTGCCCCATCCAAGAATGAACTCTACCACCATAGCAATCACATTCTCAAAATCAACTGCACACAATCCTGGATTTTTGATTCTTTTCCTCTCACCTTCCATGAAAAAATGTCTGTAAATTTCTTCATCTAAACAATTCATCGCACAACAACCCATACTACAAAGCAAGAACAATGAAATGGACCATTCTAAACGTCCTGCTGCAACTGCAATTACCTCTCCAAGGAAAAGACCACGAGCTGTCATTCAGCTTTCACAATCTCCTCCTACACTGTAGTACTAATACTATCTTACTATCAATGTTTTTATTCAACTTTCACAATCCCCTTCTTCTTGAGACCTTTTCAAGCAACTCACCCTAGCCCCAACCATAAACAGATGAAATCACGCCGCACGCCGCTCGCCCCGCCGGGGCTTCTAATTTCAAGTTACTACGGTACTTACCAAGCAGTACGTAGTATTACTGTTTATTAGTGTATATACTACGTATTATGTATACCTATTACCGGTAGGTATTCATAGTGTGACCGGCGTAGAAAATAATTTGAAAAAGAGCACGCCTACATAGGTAAAGTACCGAGTACGGTAGTCTTCTGTACGAAAATGAGAAACGCATCAGCACTGCAAGAAGTTCACACGTACGATTAGTGGGGGTATTCATAACAAAAAGAAAAGTAACGAGAGCAATTTTTATGGACATCATTTTACAGTTAGTACGCAGTACCGGTAGTATCATATTTCGTCTCTGGTGCCGCCGTTGTGTTTGTTGCGGCCCTTCAAATTCTTCCACTTGCCCAATATGTCATCTACAGCCATCCCAACAATGAGCAGTCATCGAGTCATGCTGCTAGTGCTGGCAGCATGTATCGTCCTTGTGGTCGTCCTCAACATGTCGTATTTGCCGAAGATCGTCACGACTAGCATTGACTATTCTACCGGCAACCTCTTCTTGGACTTTTCAGAGCAATCCAAGAAGAGTGTTTCCATAAAGAAAGTCAAGGAATGGTCAGAGAAGCGCAAGGAAGCCAAGGTGAAAGCCCAATCCGAGAATAACAAGTTGGACGATAAGCAAAATTCGAAACAACAAAGGCCATCATCCACCAAGACCACGACCACCGCCAGTGCATCAAATTCTGGTGCACAGTCGAATTCTGGTTCCAGCAAGATTGCTGGATTGAATTGCGACAAGTATGGAGGACCGTCAGAAGACGTTGCTGCCGAAATGGTATACTGGAGAGATATCCCAACTGACGCGAAATATCACAGTCCCCATTACGACAGCCAAACGCCAAAATATTTGACCTTTGAACCGGATGAGGGTGGGTGGAACAATATTCGTATGAGCATGGAAACCGCTGTGGCGTTGGCGCATGCCATGGGACGCATCTTGGTGTTGCCACCCGAACAAAAGATGTATCTACTTGACAAAGACAAAGCAGAAAAAAACCGCTTCACCTTTCGCAAGTTCTTCCCATTTGATGACTTAGCCGAAGAGCACCAAGCTGTCGACGTAATTTCCATGGATGAGTTTTTGAAGCGAGAAGTCTTAACCGAATCTTTCAAAGATACAAAGGGCAAGGTCGTCTTTCCACCCGGCAATCAAACCATCTTCGAGGGACATGTTAGGGACGGCCAGCACTTTTGGAGTTGGTGGAGAAAAGTCACCGATCCGCCCATTTGGGACTTTTCACGATGCGTCGTGGGGATCGCGAAAGATCCAGGACCGGAGGGGACAGCTAGATTGAAGCAGTATCTCGAAACGCTGGATCTGGATAAAACCCCGAGAACGGTAGAACAATATATTGACAATCCAACTCCAGTGGATGCACCACCTTCGGATCGGCTACGAGAAATGCTGGCGCATCGAAGAGAAATTTGCATTTACGACGATAACCTACAGAGTCGTAAAGTCATGCATTTCATGGGCGACAATGATTCCGGCGCACGATTACTAGTCCACTTTTACGCGTACTTGTTCTTCGAGGATTGGAAACAAGATTTGTGGACCAAACGCTATGTGCGGGATCATTTGCGATACATCGATGAAATTCAATGTGCTGCGGCAACGATTGTCCGAGCTGTTCGGGAGAAAGCTAGAGCGAATGGTGACCCTGCAGGACAATTCGATTCGATGCACATTCGACGTGGAGATTTTCAATACAAAGAAACTCGTATTGAAGCAGCGGAAATTCTGGAGAATATTCAAGACATTATGCCTGCCAACGCAACACTGTTCATCGCGACTGACGAAAGGAACTTCGCATTTTTTAAACCATTGATGAATCGGTACAATGTATACTTTCTGAAGGATTTTCAGCATTTGGTACCCAATTTGAACAAAAATTACTATGGAATGTTGGATCAACTGATCGCATCTCGAGGAAGGACTTTTGCCGGTGCCTATTATTCTACTTTCACAGGTTACATAGCTAGAATGCGAGGGTATCATACACAGAAAGACAAGACCAAAGGCTGGAAAGAGGGAATTATGAACAGTTACTATTACGTGCTGAAGGAACACAAGAGTGAGTTGGTTCACTACTTCCCGCTCAAGGGGCCATTGTGGGGGAGAGAGTTCCCGGTGGCATGGCGGGATATCGATCATGACGTACATCCATCACAAATCATAGTGTAAAGTTGAAAATGACCTACTTCGCA
Source organism: Nitzschia inconspicua (assembly GCA_019154785.2). NCBI lineage: Eukaryota > Bacillariophyta > Bacillariophyceae > Bacillariales > Bacillariaceae > Nitzschia > Nitzschia inconspicua. The sequence continues at coordinate 1,955,582 of JAGRRH010000020.1, forward strand.
AAGAAAACAATTTACTCCCAAGATTCTTCCTCGTCCAAAATTTCAAAGTCGTCGTCGACTGCCTTTGATTCTTCAACCGCCGAATCTACATTGTTTTCGTTTTGTGGTTCGGGTATTTCTAATTCTTTTTGCTTTCCTGGTCGTTCGCCGTTCTCTTTCCCAAGTATTTGCACTGCAATCTTTCGACGATTCAGCATCTTTTTTGCCTTTCTGGGAATTATCACTGTTAGAATATCCGAAGACAGGGTCACTTGAATGCCGCTGACATCTATATCATCCTCCATGCGGAACGACCGAGAAAAGTCGGAGTGCCAACTTGATCTACCACTTCTTATTTGTAAGTGTCCTGAAATCACCAATCGATTATCGTCCTGAATTTCTACGGAAATATCTTCTGCATCTATATCCGGGAGCTCCATGGAAATTTCGATCCCAGCATCTCCATAATCCTGGATGGAATACGCCATGTCATCGAAAGAGGGCAAACCATTCATGTTGTTTCTGCTTGAAAGCTGGATCAGGGAATTCGAATCGGTAAAGCTTCCCGACAACGGCGCGAAAAACAGTTTGGAAAGCATCATATCCATGGCAGTGGTTGGTTGGCGGTGATAGGGATTGCCACGATGGTACTGGTAGTGGCGAGGAAACGTTGATGCAAGACGACGACGATTGCCATAATCACAAGACGATGCAGCCGAACATCCATATCCGCCATTAAAACCACGACCCCATGAATGGCCGTGGACGTCACCAGCAGACAAGAACATCGTAGCCGCAACGACGCAGGTCGCCGATACAAGCTTTTTGAACATCGTGCTCGTTGTATTCTATCCGAAAGAACTTTATGAGCTCTGGTATCATGCATGAGTTATGGTGGAAATACGGGATTCTTGATGTTGTCGTGTTAACAGGCTCATCCACGACTGAAAAGCCACGTGTTGAAAAATAATGGTACGTAGAACAGTATGAACGTAATGATGCTCTACTAGAGTATGTACTAACGTGTTTGTCATATGACAGTACTTAGTAGTACCCATAGTACGTATTAACTGTAACCTACTACCTTACTGTTAGCCCTGTTGTAGCCAATCTACCGGGTCGTAAAATCGGTCGATTTTACATCTTTTGTAAGCTCATATCGACCGATTTTTGAAGAACGAGATAGCCTCTGTAGCCAATTTACCGATGTTCCGAGTGACGTCACATGTGACATTTTTTTCATCCTGGTTACTCGCTGCGAACAGGAGTTGATGCCAACACATGCTCTAGCAAGTTTTTTTTCTTTTCTCTCTTTTTATCCTTGTTTGCTTCCTCCTTTATCTGTCACTGTAACGCTGTCCAAGAAGATCAGTAGTTGCGCTCTCCAAGACCGACAGTAGTTGCTTCCACCCTCTAAGCCATCACTCAATCCTCTACGATGTTCCTTCGTACCCCCAAGTTCTCCAAGAACAACAGATCTTCCGACGGTACACCGATTGCTGTCCCGTCTCGCTCTGAACCTATCAAACAATTTCAGTACCAGAAAGTCGCCCAGTTCGTCTCCCGATCTGTCCATGGAAAGCGATCCGCTTTATCTCCTCTTCCCGAAGACACCACCAAAGATGTCGATGATGCATCTTTTGGAGATCGTGTGCCCTACATCATGAATCCGACTTACAATATTTATGTCCAAGGCTTGCCCCCCGAGCTAGTGCCGCTACTTTCTGCTGTGCCTGCAGAAGATGTGCCGATCGCAGCCCAATCCACGGATGGGCAAAGTGCATCCCATGCAGAACCTAATCCACATGTGGACATTGTCGACATGGAAAACCTCGACACAGACGACAAAGCCGACATGGAAAACATCGACACGGACGAAAACGTCGACGTCGACATGGGAAACATCGACACGGATGCAACTGCTACAGCTCCACCAAATGGAACTGTTACAGCTGAAGGGATGCTGCTCAGTGCAAAGAACGAAACGGAAATCAAACAATTGGAAGAAGCGACGAAGGGGGAGGAAGCATCACCAGAGGAAACCCCACCACAACACAACGCAGTGGTTGAAACATTCATGGGCCGTGAATTTGAGAGCGACGGATTTGTCTATCCAATGCTACCTTGTGAAGTTTGCACATCCCATCACTCAAGGGAACAACCAAGAAACTTTTTATGTACCCGCAGACCGGTACACTATACCAAAAATCCAGGACTTGGCGTTGGACGCGGAACTGGAGAAGGTTCGACGTCAAGTCATGGAAGGAACTTTCGAGGAGGGGAGCTGCAAAGGATTGACAGTGCAGGCAGCTCACAAATTAGGGTTTGGAGATTCCCCACGAAGACCAAAGGGCTGCCGATGCAAGATGGGGAAGTGTACCAACTTTTGCGGCTGTGTGAAGGCAGGAAGGAAGTGCAACTCTCGCTGTTCCTGCAATGGAAATTGTAAACGCAATAAAAAGGGAACCTTGCGGCCGCCAAAAGTGAAACCGATACGACGCATAGCGCCTGGATTCGACAAGGCAAAGGGGAAGCAGGCATAGGCATTACAAGTTCAATCGTTGTTGCCGATTATTGTCATAGTCAGTAGAAATGATCCGAATAAAACATGTAATAATAGAACAGAACCTAAACCAAGTACTCTTACAGTTAGTAAAAAGGAAAAGATAAGACACGATTAGGGTTGGGGGTAAAAAAATCGGTCGATTTTAAAATTCGAGCGAGAAAACATCGGTCGATTTTGAGATTGGCTACGCCCATAGGAATTTTCTCGGAGGATCTACCGATGGGTCGTCGAAATCGGTCGATTTTTCACATCGGTCGATTGGCTATAACAGCCCTTTTACCAAGGATCATGTTCCAACCCACAATCAAAGTGCAGTGTATCACCGTAGAAACCCAACAAACCCAACACATCCAGCACCCGTTTACCCTGTAGCGGAAAGAAGGACCATGCCGTTCTTGTCTCGCCCGTGCGGAGCCCGTATCTACTACGAGACGAAGGGTCATCGAGTCACGGGAATACCTGTGTTGTTGCTTGCCCCAGGAGGAATGCGCAGCTCCATCACCAAGTGGGAAATGTCGCCGTACAATCCATGGAAGGAACTGAACACGGCTGATAACAATGCTGGGGATTCAATCGATCACAGGAATGACAGTCGTGGTGCTCACTTCTATTTGATTGGCATGGACCAACGCTTTGCCAATCGTTCAACGGCCACGTTACAAAATGGGGATGGGTGGCATACTTTTTTGCAAGACCAATTAGCTATCTTGGATGAGCTTAACATTCAAAAATGCCATTTGCTGGGCAGTTGCATTGGTCCTTCCTATGCCTTTCGACTGATGAAGTGTTCCCCAGAACGTTTTGGAAGATGTGTCATGCTGCAACCGATTGGCTTGACCAAACACACTACCGAACAGGGAGAATCCTGGGAGGGACTGAACAAGGATGCCTCGTGGAGATGGGTGGGAGATTGGGCGGACGAAATGGTGAGGACACGCAAATGCCAGGACCCTAACCTACTGCGAGCTTTGCATGATGAAATGTTCCTTCAACATGACTTTGTCTTCAGCGTGACGCGTCAAGATGTGGCTAAACTTTCCCATCCCATGCTCGTGTTCATGGGTAATGACATTTTTCATCCCTCGGAGACGTCCCGGGAGATTGCCAGAATCGCGCCAAATGCCGAGCTGGTTCAGCTCTGGAGAGACGAAGGGCGCGAGAAGCTACAGAAAGCCAAGGAAAAGATCGAACGATTCTTATCGACAAACTTGCAACAAAACAATGGCAGTTGAAATCGAAACTGTATCGGTTCGCGGTGGGGTGGGGTGGGGCGGGGGCAAGAATATTATTTCGATAGAATGATGGTACATTGGAAAAGAAAACGTTAACAAGGATTCCTAGCCCAATCGCCGCATTCGGCTACCAAGCTCTTGCTTTATCATGTTTAGCTCGAGCGTGGCACCTCCCACAATAGCGCTATTCTCTCTGGCTCGACGCAAGAGATACGGCATGACCTCGTGGACTTCGCCATACGGAACATATTTGAAGACGCGGAAGTCGTGTTTTCCGAGGTTGTAGCTCAGGTGATCACTCATGCCATACAGCTGTGCAAAACAAATGGTCGATTCCTTGCGATCCACACCGTACTTGTTCATGGCATCTATAGCATTTTCGATGCTGCTTTGATTATGGGTGGCACACATCAATTCGGCCTTTTGATCCGACTCAATGCTATGACGCAGCAAAAAGTCCACCGATTCGTCGTAGCATTTATGCGTGGCATCGATGTTGGGTTGTATGGGATCTGGTAGACCAGCGTCTTCGGCTAATTTGCGCTCACTTTCCATGTAGGCACCACGAACCAGTTTGGCTCCAAAATGGTAGTTAAATCGTTCAGCTCGTTTGACATCAGTGCGAAGCCGCTCCGGCGAATCCTGTAGGTAGCACTGATAAGTGTTGTAAATGATGGGTTTGTCGTCCACATTGAACTGTCTTTGCAACTCCAGCACAAGATTGTCAATGGCTGGCTGGTACCGCACTTGCTCGGCATCAATCAAAAGACGCACCCCAGCTTTCGCTGCAGCTTCGCCTAGTGTGCGACCACGATCATACATGTTCTCAAGAAGTTCAATTTCTTCACCCGTTGGACACGCCTCCGATAATCTTCCAGCTGCTTGGCAGCTACTAACGATCCTTGGCAAATCCTGGTGTAGTGAATTAAATTTAGGAGGTGGAAGAGAAAATAATGGTTAGTAGCGTGAAACCACCGTCGGCGAGATCTCTCTCCGATGTTTTGACGCACCCTCGGTGAGAGCATCATCGACCAGGTAATATAATCAATCATCCCACTGTTATCAGGGTCGAACTCTTCAAAAATTTCCTTGATGCGCGTCTCTCCATCCACAAAAAATTTGCTGTCGTAGAGCGAATTGACATAAGTGAAAGGTGAGTTTTTCTTGGGATGATGCGAATCCATTTCGAATTCCCAAAAGCAGACGTTTTTGTCGCATCCTTCAGGCAGAACTCACTTGTATCCAAACTCGAATTCGTCTCGACCAATGACCCCATCGCCATTGGAATCAAAAATTTGAAACAATCTCTTTGCCTCTACAATGGCCGTACTCAGACGTGCTAACAACTTTGGATTGCCCAGAGCGGTAATTTTGACGGCGGCAAATCCATCCGGTCCGAAACTAGCCACGTCGTTGATACAATGCAAAAAGGTATCGACATGCCGGTCGCACTGGGCTTCGGATTCGTAATCGTACGTTTGCACGCGAATGTTTTGTTCTTCAAACGACTTGTCTTCCAATTTGGCTGGTGCGGCCGGTTGGTCGTTTTCGGCAGCATAGTCCAGAATGCTACCAATGCCGGCGTCTTTGAGTTTTTGAATGACAGGACGTATCCGATCTTGGTCTTCGCCGGCACAAAAATGGCCAAACAATGTTGCCTTCAAGGCGGCATCGGTGATCCATCCGCCGAGCAAAAAGCGAGACGAACGTAATAAAATTTCGGCGTTATTGACCAGAAATGGAATTCTGCAGAGTCGGAAACAGGCTGCAGCACGGAGCAGTTCCTTCGTGGACTTGCTTTCGTAAGCGGCATGGGCATCGTTAAAGTCAGGGACCGGGTTTTTAGGTGTGCTTGTGTTGTTGCTGGAATCAGACGCGTTCGAATGAACGCTGGTGTCTTCATAGGTCACAGTAACAGAACTCTTTTCTCGAACTGGACCGTGACAACAGTTTGGCAGACTCGGCCGAACATGAGACCGGATCAAGCCACAATTTCTGTGAAACGTTCTGGTGAAGTGTCGCGCCAATAAGTTCATGGTAGGAGGCAGTGGGTGAGTGACTTTGTCAAAATGTTAGAATACAGGTGGGTGTGAATACTCTTTCGAAGGTTATTCTTGCTGTATGTGTGTGTGTGTGAACTTCGGAAACGAGAGCTGATGCAAGATCCTGAGTGAGAAGGAAGAGAAAAAAACACTGAAAACAAGAGCACGAAAGAGGGTGTCAAGAGCGATCACTTTTTGCATGATCAATTTAATAATAAAGGGGGGAAGTAATTTTCTATCCTCTTTCCCCTTCCCCTCTCTAACTGACGTCAGAATCAAAGAAGAAAGTCACCGACTTCAAGAGACTCACCCTACTATCCTGCACATACTCCAGTAGCATTTTTCTCCGATCCTCCTCCAAATACACGCTGTATGTTTACTGTTGGGACGTCGTAACCAGCTGCCTCACACTTCCACCGTTGGTGGATACGACGTGTCAGTCGCAATGGATATCCACCTTTTTAAGTTCTTATTACCTCTCCACGACTCCCATTTTCAAAAGACCGTACTAGCTAGTACATCGTGTATAGTTTTCTTGTTTTCTCTACTACTTACAGCATCAAGTCCCACCACAATGAAGTTTGTAGTAGCTCTCATCCTCGCAGCTGTGGCTTGCGGTGTCGAGGGATTTGCTCCTTCCAAAATGATGTCACGGCATCACAATCAGCCATCGACAACGACATCATCATCGGCGTCGGCGTCGGCGTTGAACAGCATGCGCCAATGCGACGACATGAAACAGACGGCCACTGCCTCATTGATTGCCGCCACTCTCATTTTGGGAAATGCGTTTACCGTTGGACCTGCAATTGCCGCCTCGTTGGACGATGCCTATGATTTTGCTGGTAGCAGTCAAATGGTGGCAGCTCGTAGTGGTGGCCGTGCTGGAGGACGATCTGCCGGAGCTCGGGCCGCTCCTCGTCCCAGCAGTAGTACGACTATCAACACACGAGTCATCGAACGCACTCACTACGTCCCTTCCTACAGCTCGCCCAGTGTCATTTTGGCACCACCAATTTACAATCCACTTCCCGGATACGGACTAGGATTGGGACTCAATGCCATTAATCAAATTGGTAACGACATGCGAGATTATCGACAAGAAAATGAAATCCGAGATGCTCGCGTGCAATTGGAGCAAGCTCGCATTCGAGAGACGGAAATGGAAGCTCGTTTGAGAGCTTTGGAGCAGGGCCAACAAGGCCAACTGACGTCGCAACAGCTTTTGATGTTGCAGCAAATGCAACAACAACAACAGTCACAACAAACTGTGCCGTCGAACTAAACCAAGGTTCGTGATTGAAGCAGCAACAATGGATTGTACTGTCAAGAGAGCGGAGAAGTCCCTCTAGTAATTCGTTAGTCTAATCAATAGCTCGATATATGGCCTTCGTGATTTTGCCTTGCATCATGAATATCTCATTTTGTATCCTTTGCTTCGCAGCGATCTACCCTTGAACCTGTAGTCTTTTACTCGGTAGTTACATAAACCACGTAATAGTTACTCCGTATTACGTCGTAGACAACGGCGACAGTAAGAAAGAGAAAAGTGACCAGTCCCCGTGTGGATTCGTTCTCGGAGGTGGTCGTCTGGGGACATGCTACATACGACGTTTTTACGATAGTTGTTCTTTCGCAGTACTTGTCGCCGAAACGACTAGCTCATAGCTACGAGTAGGATTCGTTCAACATCATGGTAGCAATAATATGTTTTTGTCGCTTTTACGATAGTTTTCTTTTCACTATATAAATTGATTTCAAATAATACTTCCACCGAGACAAACCACATACTCTCACTACTGTTTTGGGGCAGCAGAAAATACTGACAATACCATACAATACACCGTCGAAAGAGAGATACACAAAAGGGGTTTGGTCGTTGCAGCAGCGAAAGCAACGTGAAATATTTCTTGGTATATGTTGATGATATGCTATTTCTTTTCCCTTCTGTGCGAATGGTCACGACACCTTCCCAAGAAGAGATACAGAAAGGAACTTCATATTCGCACAAAACAATTTCCCAAGCTTTGCAGCGTCTTTTCTCGCTTAGGCATCATCTCCGTAGGCAGCTTCATCGTCAAAGTCACCAGAAATATCCTCCTCGTCGGCTGTTGCATCTTGATACTGTTGGTACTCAGAAACAAGATCGTTCAAGTTCGATTCGGCTTCGGTGAATTCCATCTCATCCATACCCTCACCAGTGTACCAATGGAGAAACGCCTTGCGACGGAACATGACTGTGAACTGATCGGCGACCCGCTTCCACGCCTCTTGGATGGCGGTGGAATTTCCAATGAAGACACTAGACATGGTCAGTCCCTTGGGCGGGATGTCGCAAATGGATGCCTTGAGGTTGTTGGGAATCCACTCGACAAAGTACGAAGAATGCTTGTTGGTCATTTGAAGCATTTGGTCGTCGACTTCCTCGCTAGACATGTTTCCACGGAACATCATCGCACAAGTTAGGTATCGTCCGTGACGAGGATCAGCGGCACACATCATGTTTCGTGCTTCGAAGGCTTGGTTGGTGAGTTCTGGGACGGTCAAAACACGGAATCCTTGGGAGCTGTATGCGGTCAATGGAGCGAAACCGACCAAGAAGAAGTGAAGACGAGGGAAGGGAACCATGTTGACGGCAAGCTTTCGGAGATCGCAGTTGAGCTGACCAGGGAATCGGAGCGAACAAGTGGTTCCCGTGATGGCGTTGGCAATCAATTTGTTGAGGTCGCTGTAAGTTGGGTTAGTCAGCTTAAGGGTGCGGAAGCAAATGTCGTAAAGAGCTTCGTTATCAAGAGCATAGCATTGATCGGCATTCTCGACAAGCTGATGGATAGAAAGGGTGGCGTTGTATGGTTCAACCACGGTGTCGGAGACCTTGGGAGATGGGATGACACTGTAGGTACTAATGATACGGTCGGGATACTCTTCCTTGACCTTGGACACTAGAAGGGTTCCCATTCCCGAACCGGTACCTCCTCCCATGGAGTGAGTTACCTGGAAACCTTGGAGGACGTCGCATCCTTCTGCCTCCTTGCGCACGCATTCCATGATAGAATCTACGAGTTCCGCTCCCTCGGTGTAGTGACCTTTGGCCCAGTTGTTACCAGCTCCGCTTTGTCCAAAGATGAAGTTGTCGGGCCGGAAAAGGGATCCATAGGGACCAGCACGAATTGAATCCATGGTGCCTGGCTCCAAATCGGTAAGAACGGCACGTGGGACGTAGCTGTGGATTGTAAAAGGAAAGAAAGGCATTGCGGTGGGATGGAATATGGTGAGTGGTGGCGGGAAAAGAATCGACGACATCCTTGATAAAATCCACCATCCTCTATTTCTCGGATCCAATGCTACGACTCACCGTCCTTCTTGTCCTTCGTTGAAGTAAACATTGATGCGAGTCAATTGAAGACTGTTGTCTCCAATGTAGGCGCCGGTGGGGTCAATGCCGTGTTCGGCCGACATGACCTGCAATTTTGGTGCGCACAAGAAATGAGAGTTGCCAAGCCAACGGCAGTGTCATGACAATGGTGAATACAATTCGATAGAGAGGATAGTAGTGAAAAATCAAACAGTAAGAACAGGTAAGTGAGATCATGTAATTGGGAAGAAGGATAATCATCAAAAGACGCTTCGAACGATGATGCAGGCCAATCCAATCCAATGCGCACGGAGGATACGGTTCCGATGCTACTGGCGTGCGGAAAGACAACAACAATGGGGTTGTATCATCATTCACTATATTATTGGTGCTATCAATGCATTTCCAACTGTATTGCAAGTACGAAGGATATCAAACAGTCACAACAATGTCAACAATGTCAACAACGACAACGACAACGACAACCACAACCGATGAAGCAAAAGTAACATCAACGATCCAATGGATAGCGCGCATATCTTCAACCATCCAAGTCATTTGAAAATGACGGCACCCACCTCCCAAAACTTGGCACCAATTTGGTTACCGCATTGTCCGGCCTGAATGTGAACGATTTCTCTCATCTTGGCAAAGTGTTGGTACTATGAATGTGGTATAGGCTCGACGTTACTGGATTGGAGAGATTAGATGACTGTCACTGCAACAACAACAAAGGTTGAGGGGGCAAAAGAGCGTTGTATGAAAGAGGGTGGTGGTGCTGCGCGTAAATCGGGCGTTTGATCGGCCACCAGGCTCCATCCGGAAGTAACGCGTCGGCAAGGCTGGATCGCGCGTTGCCCCGAAGATTTGAAAATTTGGAAGCCAAAACCCGTACTAAAAATGCTACGACTGGTACATAGGTAGGTACCTACCGGGAATAATGCGGTACGACTACGGTACGTAACGGTATCATACATACGGTGTGGAGAGTTCACAACAACATTCAGATTGACTGTGATGTCGCATGTTTGTGTGGAATGACATCATACCTGGAGGAATAAGGCTAACTCATTTTTGCAGTAGAACGTTTACAGCTTTACTGTTAGTTCGACTACCGGTACGATAGCGTATCATACGGATCAAGATTTAGGTAGGTAGGTACCTACCTACCTTGGTAGTCTACCCATCATTTTTCGGGGGAAAACAACATCATGACAACGATGTATGTTCTTGTAAATAACGTCCTTTGTTGAATTGCTGTGACTTGGTATACTTCACTCTGCCACTAGATAGCATATCCTTCAGCAAAGGGAATGTCTCTGGATATCGAAGAAAGGAACGATCATGACGAGGGAATGAACGAAGAAAATTTGAGTTCGGTGGTGACCACAACATCATCCCAGTCGTCGTCCTTGGGTGTGATGTTTGAAGATGAACAACGTGCCATGGATTGTATCCGTGAGCTTAGTCAAGTGCGACAAGACCAGAATTTTCGTCCGAACGATCTAGCATTAGAAGAACTCCGGGGGATCTACGACAAATACTTGGAATTACCGTCCTTGTTGGATCGTTGTGTTGCTTCCATGATGGAAGGAATGATGAGCGCGGCTAGACCCCTACTGCTACAAATCAGCTGCAGAACCATCCACAAAAACGTAGGCCGGACCAGCGAGGATGCGAAGGACGGCATTCATTATTACATGTTTCAAATGTCCCCACTACCTCGAATTCTTTCTGCAATTTATGCGTTGTCCAAAGTACGAGGAAGAAAGCGAATTCAAAAATTTCTCACGCACCAAGTGGAGGACGTAGAACCAGTCTGGAATGCTCTCCTCTTTTTGGATCATCTCCAAAAGGCAGAAAGGAAACGATGTATGGATCCAAGTGGTATGTGTTTGCTGGAACAAACAGACAGTGTCGATGGAGGTCCAAAACTGTGGGAATCCTTGTACACTTTATGGAACTGGATGGGAATCATTGGGAAGATACCGTTCGACTGTCTGGTCGTTTTGGACGATGCACAGATATCACAATTGCTGCAACTGGCTACATCACATCTTTCGGAGACGGGTCCGATTCGAGATGTTGCTGCCTCTTGCTTAGCCTGCTGGTTGACGCGACCTGACATGGAACACAGCGAATTCTTACGAACCTTTCACGATTGGTCAAAAACACAACTGAAATCCTACTTGGATGGGATCGATCCCTTGCTGGACTTGTCACAAAGAACAGAAAACGATACAACGATTTTTACAATATTGGGAATATTGCAAACGATCGTCACTATGCTGAAAGTATCGACGGCGGATCGAAGTGTGCTCCTTGCTACGGTAGAGCCTTACATGAATGAAATATCGAGGCTGAATAATGCAAAGGGTGCAACGACAAATATTCTATTGCGAAAGTATATGATCAAATGGTGGACCCGCATCGGTATATTATATTTACCCCCTCGGATTGCGTCTTGGAGATATCAACGGGGTCGACGGGTACTGTTAAACAATCAAAAATACCTGCAACAGAGTAAAAGTTCGGAACTTGTCGTCAACGGAAACAATTCTCACCTAAACCTTCGATATGAGGAAAGTGAGGATTATTTCTTTTTGGTTCCAAAGCAAGTGGAGGTTTCAATGGGCCGGGTACTTTGCTCCTTGGGAGACGTGTCAACGGCTGTACGGTGGTCGAGCGCCAAAGGAGTAGGGCGAATCACCAGTCGACTTCCGGCCATTTGCGCCGAAGACGTTTTGGATGAAATCCTGTCTTTTTTCAATGATAGAGAACGTGACAATTATTGGCATGGTGCATGTTTGGCTTTGGCGGAGATGGCGCGTGGGGGTCTCCTGTTGCCTCATAGGTTAGAAGAAGTTGTTGCAAAGATTGTGGAGGCCATTCATTATGATGTCCCGCGCCGACAAACCAGCATCGGATCCCATGTCCGAGATGCCGCTTGCTATACGTATTGGGCATTAGCACGAGCTTATTCAGCGGAAGCTCTGCGGCCGTATGTATCGCAGCTTGGGGAATCGATTGTAGTTGCTTTTCTCTTTGACAGAGAGGTGAATTGTCGACGAGCAGCTAGCGCGGCATTTCAGGAAATGGTCGGACGCCAGGGAACTCAGAATTTTCCGAACGGAATTTCTATATTGACTGAAGCAGATTTTTTCTCTCTAGGAAGCCGCACCGATGCTTTCAAATCGATTGCCTATCACGTAGCGCAATTCGAAGAGTATCGTACCCCAATGATTAACCATCTCTTTCAAGTCAAGTTATCCCACTGGGACCCAGCCATACGACAATTGACAGCCGAGGCCTTGAGCACTTTGACCAGGAGAGATCATGCGTACATGGCGGGGAACGTCCTACCCCGCCTGGTTGTTTCTTGTCTAGACCCCGACGATTTATACTTGCGTCATGGATCTGTCATTGGTGTTGCAGAGATTTTACTTGCTTTTGGACAACTGGGATTAGTCGAGATGTATATTCATGGCACTCTCCTTCAATCGATTGTTGATATTGTCCCGAACATTGAAAAGAGAAGACTTTATCGCGGGAAGGGTGGTGAACAAATGAGAGAATCTGTTTGCCGATTGATTGAATGCATTTCCGTTGCTAGGCTACCTCTTGCGGTCCAGCAGCAAGTTAGATTGCTGGACTCCGTCGATGCATGTCTCCTACATCCTAATGAACGAATTCAATTACGGGCTGGAGAAGCCGTGTATCAGCTGACGCGTGTTTACTTTCCCGTAAGTACGAAAGGTCCATCGGAGCGGTTGCAGAATCGAATTGTCACGAAGTACACGACATTTGTGAGAACAAGCAGCAATGCTGCTGCCACGCGGGGTTTCGCTCTGGCTCTCGGATATCTTCCGGCCAAATTGTTGGCGCCTTCTTCCGAAGTTCTTGATATGTCGCTATCGTGTTTGTGTGTCGTGTCACGCCCCACCGCTCGGGTTGGTGCTGAAAAAGATGCTGAAACTCGTTGCAATGCGTTAGTATCCTTACTTCGCATATCCGAGACAGTCCTTTTGCATGATCCAGGGAATAACAATGACTGCGCTGTTCCCATGACAGAGAAACAAATGAGCCGTGTTTTTAGATCGTTTTGTCTGTCGATGGATGACTACAACAGAGACCAACGAGGAGATATCGGATCAAAGTGTCGAATAGCAGCACTGGAGGGCCTTAGCCGCTTTCCTGTTTTAGTTTGCCACTCGCCCTATGCAAAGACCGAGTTCTTTTCGCATGAGCGATGCCTTCAAATGATTGGCTTGGCGCTCAAGCAATTCGCAGAAAAGCTAGATTCTGTTCGATCAGAAGCTGCTAGATGCTTGATAGAATTCCTCGATCCTTCAAATCCTGTTACAGCGTTTGTGATCAAACGGAACTCACTGATCGCGGCATTGACGCCGCCAAATTGCACTGATTCTCTCAACATTAACTCAGCAAATTGGGCTGATGCCTCAATCACCTTCGCTATGGTGATGAAGGTTGCTGAAGTTGAGGAGTATTTTCCATTCGTCGTATCTGGTTTGATCGTCAGCGTTGGTGGATTGACACAGAGTGTCTCTCAGAGTGCATCAGCAGAGTTGCTTAAATGGTGCCGGGAAGCAACGCGAGTGAATCTCGGTCGTTTGGGACAAGGTAAGGTTTTTTTCGGGTGGGTGGGATGTAACTCATGAAGAAGATGTTTTCTGACGCAATAGGCTCTTTTGCAGTTTTCCTGAACCTGTTCAAAAAGCACAAGGGAGAGGGTAGGGTCATTCTCCCCCTCTTGAAAACTATTGACCTCCTCATTTGTAGAGAGTGTATAGAAGCTCTTGTTCTTGATGAGGCCTTTACCTCGCAATTATTGGCTCTATTGAAGATGGAGACTGACTGCTGCACCGACATTCCTCGCTTACATTTCATTTTGAATGTTTCTACGGGACTCATTAGGTCCATAAAGCAGAGTGCTGATGCCACTGCGTTTGTTTGTTCTTTTCTGACACACGAGTTCCCTCGCATTAGAAGTCTTGCAGCCGAAAAGTTGTACGTAAGGATACAAGAGACAGATCCCGATCTTAATGACGATCACAGAGCTATGAAGCTGCTTTTGCATCATTCGTGGGAGGTTGAGGGAGGAGAGCAGGAAGGAAGGGACGTTGCTAGAGAAGTTTTGGAAGTTTTTCTCCTCGACGAGGGTTTTCGGAGCGAATGTCAACCACTTCTTACGTAGATTCATGATTCGCTAGCAACAGTAATTTCTTGATTATTTCTTACTTATTCCTAGGATACTGTTGCTGAAAATGTATGATTTGTAAGTCAAGACCAAGGATGTTGCAGCTCTATTGTGGGGAGAAGCAGTGAATATCAACAAATGAATAGTGAAAGGGTCCCATGGAAACACTTAAGGAACTGACCGACTCAATCTTCCAAGATCTTGTCAAGGAGGTTGCCAAGCTCCAGGTCATTAGACACCGGTCCCATTTCAAACCCTTCGTCCCAAGCACTGACAAAGTCCATAAGCTCGTCGGCAGCTTGGGCGTCTTCCACAAAGAGTTCATCAACAGCCTGTTCCAAGTATTGATTGGTGTGGGCCAGAGGAATAGAAGGGGCAGCAGCGGGCATTGGGGGGGAGACATAGTTGCTCGCCATGTTTTCATGGATGGGAGAATCGAACACCATTTGGGAGCCAATTCGTCGTGGCGAAGGCACTTCTAACGGCTCGGAACCAAAGATTTGCATGGCAAGTTTATTTACCATTGGCGACACCGGCGCTTGTTGCGGTTGCACATGCGCATACTCCAACGGCGTTGGATGTTCGAAGGGGTGATGAGGGGGGTGAAAGTCTCGAAATTCCAGCATCTTTGGATCGGAAATTGCGTTGCTTTGACTGTCGTGCCCGGCACTACTGTCGTCGTTTTCCGAATGATCACAGTCACTGTTTTGAGGAGTCACAGTCACCGGAGCCATTATGTAAAAGTTCGGTTCCTGTTCTGGGCTGGAAGCAGCCTTGAACTTGGTGCCTTTCACCTTAGTGCGAACCATACGTTTGCAAAGGAAGGCCTTGTACCGCAAGAAGAGCTCATGGTAATAGCTGTAACGGAAATTAGAAAAAATAGTTGTGAGGATGGTGCAAAAAGCGTATGCTATGGGACAATGAGACACTTTCAAAACTCACCCTCCACTATCTGGCCCGCTCGTCAAACGCTGGAAACCGTAAAGATTAAGTCTAGTTTAGCGTGGAATTGCAGAAGATAGGTGTGAGGTTAGTTGGATTTCTCGAGTTCGGAGAATCCTCAGCCGTCATGAACTTACTGTCTCTGAAAGGAAGTGAGTTTGGTCTGACGGAAATACCGTGGCATGACCACATTGGTGAATTCTTTTGGTTTATGGATGCTGGAGAAACAAAAGACAAATAGAGAGAGGAAATTTCATGAGGACTTCTTCTGCTACAGGAAGCGCGATCAATCGTATGGGCAACATCTGTTATATCGTTTCTTACCAAAAGCAACGTCCGTGAGGTTGCCAAGAGATGACATGAGCAAAGCCATCCATTTCCACTTGCTCCAAAACACTGTGGAGCTTGTTGGGGAAGCTGACTGCCACTCCTCCCCGTCGTCGACTGTGGCTAGCGTCATCCGAGGTGTAGTCATGGCCTTCTGGATCCATAGAATGATCGTGATAGTGGTGTTGCACAAAGTGGCGTTCTTGATCTATCAACAAGTAAAATTTACATACGCAATATGGAAACTTGTGAGAAGGCAACCTTTTAAAAAAAGAATCGGAGACAGCACTCTGTGTACTTTTCTGGGACTTACTTTTGGCTGTGAGACCGGGCTTCTGAGGAGCCCTCTTTCTCTTGGTTTTGGGCTTTTCGCGAACCGGAACTGGCGTAGTTTCAAACTCAGGTTGCTGGGGGCGTTCCATATCTTCCTGGAAATATCCCGACGTGGGGGGCAAAGAGTACGAGTACGATGAAGGGGAGCGATCATTCGCGAAACCATTGGTAGTGGCTCCCTGAGATGGAACATACTCCAGATCGAACGGGTCATCGTAGCGGGATTTCGAAGTTTCGATACTACTATGGGTCCCCTGGTGGTAAATGTCCTTTTTGCTGTTGCCAAGTGTTGGCGTTACTGTCATCAAGGATCCCACCAACTTTTGCGCCAAAAATCCGGTGGCTCCACCATTTTTCAGCGCCACCGAACGAAACCGGCGGTTGGCAATGGAGCTATTGGGATTGCACATTTTCTAAAAGATTTCGTTTACAACTACTACTCTATTCGGTTGTTGTGTGGTATGAAGGATATACTAATCTCCAACGGGAGAATCGAAGTGAAACGGAACGCTTTGGCAAGCGAATGTTGGTTTTTCGAGACAGTCCTCGGAAGTTTGGTGATGCTATAGCTGGAACTGCAAGACATGGAAGTAAGGAAACACGCAAAATGCGTCATTTTTACACGAGCAAACGGTCGCCTTCGAGTTGAGGCGTGAAAATGTGGCTGTAGCTAGGTTTCAGGGTTCGCGTTGATGTCTTTCTTGGTCGTCAGACGCGCGGAGTCTATTTATGCCCTTGGAATCCAGTTCGTTTCCTAGGAAGACTCCTTTTCCGACTCGATGGACTTCAGCATACAAACAATGACGTCATTTTTGCTGCCGATCCGAGTTTTTTATCTTCATCACATCAACAAAAACGACAAGTAGACTAACCGCAATAGTTCGTAATCATCTTCTTCATTTGCGGATCTCAACTCCGTTGAGCTGCCTTACTAGCCGTAGTCGCTCCTCACAATCATCTACAGTCGTATTGTCGATTCCTTTCTTGTTAACTCAGACGTCGATAGCAAGGTGAGTCTTCCGAAGCATTTTCGCCATTTTCGATCCGGAAGCAAAAGTGGGGTGGATGTGACAACGAGTTGAGCTTGGATTCTCGGTTTTGGGGTTCGGGGCAGGAACACTTGTATCTTAAAGTACGAGATGTACCATCGAATCTTGCAGTGTCGGTGGTGTGCGATTGTATGGAAACTCTCCCTCATTGTTGCTAAAGTGCAGATTTTTCTTTTTCTTATCGTTGTGACGCTCTCGACCTTTGTTTACCGCTTGCACAGAACATTTCATAGAGTTATTTCATCCACCGAATAAAGATGACTTTCCTTTCCAGCTCCTTTGTTGCATTTGCTATGGCCATGCTGATTACTGTGGAAAATGGAAACGCATTTTCTGCTGTCCCTTTGCACCGTCGGAATCCTGCTGGAAGAATCGACCCTATTTCTTTGAGAGGCACCTTAGAAGATCTTGCCGCAGAGGACTCAACAATGCCTTCACCAACCCCAAACCCGTCTAGACGACAAATCGTGAACATTGGTGTTACTGCTGCACTTTCGCTACTAGCAGCAGATTCCGCGGTTGCTGCCGACTCTGCTACGTCTCTTGACTTTTCGCTACCAAAATACGACACCAAAATGCAAGGATTCGGGGAAGGCAGTGAAGTTTACACCAGCAAATTGCGTGAGAGTGACAATAGCGGCAATCCTGCCTCTGACTTTACCGATCCGGGAGCCAATGAAAAGGACAAGCAACTGCGCAGCATGCAGCTGGCCGAAGAAGCGCGACAAGCGGCACTGGCCAAGAAAAAGGCGGAAGCCAAGATGCGTGAAGAAGAGGACCGACGTCGAGCAGCAGAAAAGAAGGCCAAGAACGCCGAACGGTTTGCAAGTATCTTTAGTTAACGCGCTATCAGGATGTATGTGGGCAAACTTACTGTTAACGTAAAAGCTTGACTGTTGGTTTGCGCATGAAAACTTGCCTTATTTGTTTTTTGCTTGGCCGTTCTCTCAGTAGTATGAAGGTACCAAATGGAGCCATAATAATTAGTATGATCTGAATGCTGATGACTACGGTAGGTTGGAACGTGGGGACTTGGACCCAGAGCCCATCACGCTCTTCATGACATATGTAACCATTCGTCTCACTGGTCGAAAACAACACTTTCTTTTCCCAACCGGCACATATTATCTAGCACGATGGCAGCAGAGCAAAGCCGCAGGCTTCTCATGTTTGCTATTACAGCGTGGGCGTTCCTGCCTGTAAGGTTGTCGCCGAAGTTTGTTTCTTGGGGAGTACGAGCACTCTCAACTCCATCAGTCCGTCGTTCCCCTTCGTCGACCGACTCGCTCAATGAAGTCTTTCGCTCCAAGATCCAAGGACAATTGATTTTGGCACCCTTGACCCGGGGTGGTAACTTGCCCTTTCGAAGATTATGTTCGGATTTTGGTATGGAAGTCAGTTACTCTGAAATGGTGTATTCCCGTTTCCTTGTCAAGGGCGACCGGCGGGAGGCAACGCGAATGCGACGGCCTGGCAATGAAAAGTTCTTTGGAGTGCAGATTGCCACCAATCAAGTCGACGAGGGTGTCGAAGCCATGAAAATGGCCTACGAATCAGGTGCCAATTTTGTGGATCTTAATTGCGGGTGTCCCATTTACGAAGCTACCCGCCGTGGTTTGGGCAGCAGTTTATTGCGGTCGCCCAAGAAACTGGAACACCTGGTGCAAGGAATGATCGAAGAGAGCGGTAATCAAATACCATTGTCGGTTAAAATTCGATTGGGATGTTCTGAAGACTCGATCAATGTCAGGGAAGTGGTGGATCGGTTGAGAAATGTAGGGGCGGCGGCTGTGACGATTCATGCACGAACGGCTAGGCAAGGGTATCGCCGCCCGGCAGATTGGAACATGATCCAGCAAGTAGTAGAAGATGGCAAGGCGCAAGGCAGTGCCGTTCCGATAATTGGTAACGGAGATATCATGACTCACTACGAAGCGACTCGACGGATGGAGGAGAGTGGAGTGGATGCTTGCATGGTCGGGCGAGGTGCGCTTATTAAACCTTGGATTTTTCAAGAATTCAAAGATGGACTAGAATGGGAACCTTCTTTGGCAGATCGGATTGAAATATACTACAAACTTACTTCCTACATGAAAGACTATTTTGGGGATGACGATATGGGAAGGAAGAAGATGTCTTACTTCCTTCCGTGGCATTTTTCCTTTTTTAATCGATATCAATCGTATCCTGAAAGTTCTTTCAAGGAAGAATCCCTAACCTCACCTTTGATACACCGAAGGATAGAGCTTGCAGACGATGCATCACCTCTTGAGATACTCTTTCACCATGGCAGTGACGACGCTCATGCGAGGATCGCTGATACATTATGGAGCTCCTTATCTAGCGCTGACGCTATTCAACAACTACAAAAATTTGCCAAAAGCACAGACTTTCAAGAAATCCGAGAAAGAATCGAGATTGAGGATGATAACGAGAAGGACGACACTACAGAACTTGCCAATATCCCCGAAGGCAGCAAGAAGACGCATTGGAAGGGTCGCAAAAGTCGGGAACGGAGAGGACCCAAACCACACAGGACGCCGGAAGAAATTGCTGCCATCCGCGCGGAGCGGGCAGCCAAGAAGGCTCGACTTGAGGCGGAACAGAAAGTCTTGGCAGATTCCCCATAAATTTGTCAAAGTTTAGTTTCTACGACAATTTGTATGAAATGCTCTTTTTATTTGTCATTTCCTCACGGTCAAGGAGAGTTGGATCAAGTGATGGCTCCGTCCGCGCGTGAGCCTGGCGTTCGTCAAATACGCGGGACTTCCATTCCCGCGAGAAACAACGGCCACCGTGAAAGAAAATAATGAGGCAATGACGGCAATTTTAACTTCGACCTGTGTTATTAACCATGTAATCTGTCAAAGGTAGCTGGTGATCCGACGATGACTAAGCATAGCTTATCATCTGCATTGGAAAATGGACAGCTTCGAGGGATACGGCTCCTTGAGCCTTAGATGTGGAGCAGACTGGGATGACAGTGTAATGATGCTGGATGACTTTCCTAACTCCGACGAAGGTATCTCGGCACGGAATGATGATGTGCAAGACTTTCGCCGTGGGGACGAAATACTAAGGCTGTTACAAATTGCGGGACCTTCGATGATTGTGCAGTTCTCCAGTCTGTTCATATTTCCTCAGACGGCGTCCGTTGTGGGAAGGACTCTCGACACCAAAGATCTGGCTGGATTTTCATTGGGTAGTATTGTGGGTAATCTCACCTGTACGAGTGTCATGATAGGCGCTCTTACTGCAGCGGATACGCTGCTGCCACGAAAGTTTGCGACGCAAAACTACGCCGAGATGGGACATTTGGCAACCAGGGGATTTATCATCTGTGCACTATTGCTACTATTTCCAATGATTGTAGGGATTGATGCGACTTTGTTGAAACGTTTTTTTGAAAGCTTTGGTCAAGATCCCGATGCATCCTCCCTAGCATCCAGATGGATTCGAATTTATTTGGTGGGTGTACCTGCCATGCTCGTCTTTCGACTGACCCAAAGTTGGCTTAATGCGCAGAATTCGGTTTGGCCTATGGTGTATGCGAGCGTGATTTCAGGATTTTTTGTGAACCCGATCCTCCTAAAAGTGTTTGTTCCGACGCTCGGATTGCATGGCTCGGCAATTTCTATATCGATTACTCAATGGGTCATGGTAGCAATCCTTTTTCTCTGTCTCGTCATCAAGCCGACGTTTTACAATCAAGAGAGCAGTCCCAAACTGACGAAAAGTTCCTTGGTTCGGGCATTGGAACGGGAACCAATGTTTGAATTTCTAGGATTGAGCCTCGGAGGAGTCCTTTCACTGTCAGAATGGTGGTTTTGGGAATCTTCTTGTTTTGTGTCTGGAACGTTAGGAGTGGTGCCGTTGGTTTGCCATACGATTGCGTACAATCTTGTACCCATAATCTATATGCCGTGCCTCGGTATTTCGATGGCACTGTCTATCCGGATTGGACACATTGTCGTTCATGATGTATGGAAGGCGAAACAGCTAGCTGCTTGGTCAATGCTTTTCACGACCTTGTTTGGTGGGGTGGTGTCATTCGGTTTGAAGATTTTTCGATTGGAGATTTGCAAGCTGTTTACGTCAGACGAAGACGTCATTCGAGGTTGCGAGGCTATTTGGCCAAAGCTGTGTTGCTACGTTTTCATTTTGCATATCTTTGGTATCAATTCCGCCATATTGAAAGCCCTTGGAATGCAGTGGCGGATGGCTGCCATCATTTGTCTTTGCCTCTGGTTGGGAGCTTTCCCATGCCTGTTGTGTTTCGCAGTCCGCCACGACGGCGGACTAGACGTCATTTGGAACGTTTTGCCCCTATCGTACGGATTCATGCAAGTCCTTCTCGTCCTATCGTATGCAACTGCTGATTGGGAGTCGATGGCAAGAGCGGGTCGAGATCCAATCCCACAAAACAGCAACGTTGACGGGCCTTACACGTATGATGAGTTTCGACCGATTCGTTCCATTGATAGCAACACGGCAACGTTGTCGATACTGCAATAACATACTCAACGGTGCTACAAAAAGTTATCAAGTACTCAGTATAACAGTGTAAGATGTCATGAATTGTGAAAATTGATGAATTGATAAATGTACGTAGATCGCTTCTATCAGACACAAAGCTTGCGGACAGGGCTTTCAATTTTGCTCGAGGAAACTCTCAAGCAAGTTGCCTAGCTGTAGATCAGTTTCGATCTGACCGACTCCCTCAGCCTCTTCAAAACCGACAGGATCCCATAGATCGTCAAGATTGGCGATGCCATCCGAAATGGCGTCCGCACTGTTAAACAACTCGTCGACGGCATCGTCGAGCACGCGATCGGCCGTCGATGAAGTAGGAAGTGTCATGGATCCACATGAAGTATTAAACCCACCCATGATGGCTGAGGATACCGAAGTGTCCCTGGCATCGCCCCAGTTCATGGCGGAAGCAACAGTGGGAGCGCCAACAGATGTCAAGTCCGAAGCCACCTGGGGAGTATTCACAGTTAAGACATTGTAATTGTTATTAACGGTAGCAGAAAACAAAGGATAGGGCTGGATCGGAGTATGCGAAATCCGAGGAGGAGCCACTTGAAGAGGGATGGGCTCGAAACGTGAGGTTGAGTTGAACTCTAGCATGCTACCTAGATGCATGGCCATTGTGCCATTGAAGGGATTGTTCTTGTTATGGTGGGAATCGCTGTCTGCTGAGGATTCATCGCTGACTTGTGGTACGGCAGTCACAGGAGGCTGAAAGACGAGAACAAACATCATTAGAAACGGCATTGCTTGTTTTTCAAAAGAAAGTCATCAACACCCAAAAAGTAACGTTTTTTGAAGTTGAAAAGAAGACCTACCATTGTATAAAAGTCGGGTTCCTGCTCAGGGTTACTGGCTGCCTTGAATTTGGTCCCCTTTATTTTGGTTCTTCTCATTCTCTTGGTCAGGTTGCTCTTGCCACGAAGAAATAACTCGTGATAATACGCTCCCGCATCCTTTCCCCTAGTTAAACGTTGGTAGCCGTATAGATTGAGTTGCCTCTGAAAGGACGTCAACTTGCCCTGTCTCAGATAGGTGGGTAAGATAATTTCCACAAACTCTTTGGTCTTGTGAATACAGAAGCACCGACCGTGAGGCTGCCAAGAAACAATGTGAGAAAGTCCCTCAGCTTCGACTCGTTCTAGCACGGAATGGAGTTTCATGGGAAAGGTTGGAGACGTATTGCAAGGCTTATTAGTGCCACTAGATCTTTCCTCGTCGTCATCGCTTTCGTCTGTATCGAATGCGTGATCATGATAATCATGCTTGACAAAGTGTCGTTCGTTCTTTTTGGCCGTCAAGCCAGGCTTTTGAGGCTTTCGGCGTCTCTTGGGCTTGTTTTTGGACATCTCGCTACTACTGTAGTGTTGATTTCCGGAACCGTAAAATGCAGTAGTGCCATTGTTATGGACAACGGCTGGTCCGGTAGCAGGTTTGGCAACTGGAGTACTGGCGAGAATAGGTAAAAAGTTGCCATGGAGACGTTGCGAGATCAAGGAGGGCGTCTTGGACAAGGCCAGAGCGGGATTCACCGAAACATTCACCGGACAAGCGCTGTTGCGCTTAACAAAGTTCGTAATACACATTGTCGATCAACAACCAACGATGCAAAGAATGCCTACGGTCCACAAACTAAAAAAGTATCGAGATGCAACTAGCTTGCTGTATTCTTGTTGTTGTGATGAGACAAGAAGAACGCTCGCTCAATCTTCACTCAAGTCTCTCTCTCTGTTTTATTTGTTGAATGTGACTGTGAATGTGTTGTATCGTTTTAGGAGTAACTACAACAGAGGTCGTGTAAAGTGTAAATAATAATAAACTACCGGTACCATACTACAGTACAGTACGTCGGACAGAGCAAGGAGGACGATGACGCAATTTTTTAGAGTTAATTTTTTCTCTCCCGTTTTTCTGCTTCAACAACAAAATGCGTGAATACTTTTCCGTCCTTTTCCCTTTCTCATCACAAGGCGGCAAGCGTTGTTTTACTACTACTACTAAAAACCAAGGCACCAAACGAAGAAAGTACCGTATGATCACAGTAAATTCCTACGGCAAAACAGCACTGGTAGCGAGTAGCAAGCCAGACAACAAGGCGAAATAAATGCCTCTTCTCGGCTCACGCGAGGAACCTTTTTGTCAATTTGTAATTTGTCGACACACTCCACTACCTCAACATTAAGATAGCACAAGCACAAGCAATGTCCTTCCGGCAGTTTGACCTGGTTCGTTTGGATTTGTTGTAAGAAACGTTGTTAAATTGTCATTACTTAATGTTACAGAAATGTTCAATGGACAATATATCACATTATTTATAGTGGTTCGGATTTGTCTCCATCCCAATAAAAAGTGACGAATGATGGTAGCCTGATTCCTAATTAAAAACTTGCAAGAATCAATCAAATCAATCAACTATCCTTAATATCAAATCAACCAGGTGATTTCTCTTAAGATTTTTCTATTTATTTTTTGGCCAAACCTGCGGATTGAGGATTGAAAACCGGCGAACGATTTTCCGAAGAAGATGCATCAATCCTCATCCTGATTCACAGTCCATCATCAATCCCATCATCATCAGCAAGCACCTCATTGTCTTTTCTTCGCCTCGATCCTCAATTACTCTGTAGTATTTATATCATTGATAACCAGATCTCCGTTCCCTAAAAACCGACACGACCTTCCTTTTTGTGACACCGAGAGTATGATACGATAGGAATACCACTTTTGACTCTTTTTCTGATTCTCTTCGAGATTCCCTTGACAGCACACAAATATCATACCACAACCGTTCCATTTTCGAATTTCACTCAAAGCGACGACCAACTGTCGCATCTGACTCGGCAAAAGTCCACCCTATTTTCTTCGTTCTTCTCTTTTTTACACAAATAATAATATAATCTGCATTAAAAGGCTATGCAATGTGCACCCTATCATCGAAGTCTTTGAAACACACAACTACTCCGTCGAACGACTCCTCCTCCGATCAACGTAAATCTCCCATCATGAACAAGAGAACAACTTCCAGCACCTCCTCCAATATCTCGACGTTCTCTTCGTCATCATCGTCCAGAAGAAGAAGACCTCGAAAGGAAGAGAATGATACAGAGCATCCACAACCACGGAATCAAGGCCGGGCTAAATACTTCCTACTGGGGTTCTCCGTAGCTACAATCCTTCTCACCGGAGCAGCAATCACAACAACCTATGGAATGTGCAAAGGTGTTCTCACAAGTTCCTCTTGTCGGATAACTCTCCCAACGAAAGATAGTCAGAGAACAACACCAAAGAGAAAACGGGGATTACTATCGCTCTTCCGGAAAAAGCGAAACGAGAAAATCGAACCGGGATGTAGTCATTTGGAGCCGAAGGACTATGTTTGTCAGTGGATTCAACATTCCTTGCAAGAGATGCTGAGCAACATGAGGTTCGTCCGCTCGGACAATAGGATGAGTAACCAACCTGTAAATGTGACAGCTACGACCGATGATACAGGAAATCATCAACCTCGACCCAAAACGGACTTTCCGACCGCCTTTACTTCAGAGGCTCTTCCTCTGTCCCCTCATCAAACAAGTCTCATTGAAGATTTGGGACAACAAATCCGAACGGTCGTACCAGATTGGGAAGAACGAGTGACTGAAATCCCGTGGGGAGGCCCACGAAATGATGCTCCGCGATCCACACAATGGTGGGCACCGGCATCGCCTTCAACGTCCAAGACAACCACGCCTCTCAAGCAATTGGACGGCGGCAACCTTCTATTTTCTTATCTCCGCATCATGAATTGGCCACAGGATTTACGAAAGGTATACTTTCCATTCAAAGCATGCAAGAAACAAGGATGTCCCGCTCCCTTTGCCCTCAATCACACGTTGAACTTTCGAGAAATCTATCAACCGTGGTTGGTGACGCCGACCATGAAAGCGGTAAATGCCAAAGGTCTTGTTTACCATCAGGGTTTCAGCCCATCCTTGGATGGAGAACACGCACCTCATGGCATTGTATGGTTGCGACCGGGATTGGTAGCGCGATTGGACGAAGTCTTTTACGCTCGGACTCTGGTGAGGGAACTGGAACGCTCGGTCGCATTGTCCATGGAGCAATCCAGAGGCCGTGTGGGAAAATTCAATGTGGTAGTTAGCGGTAAAGACTTCTCGTTTGGAGCCATGCCTAGTTTGCGAGGTATCAAGGCGTTTGTCACGATTCTCCAAGATCACTATGTGGACAGATTAGGAGTTGTGCTGCTTGCAGATATGGGAAGAATCTGTGAAATTCTTTTAAAACTGTTCTTGCCTCTCATTACCGAGGAGGTGCGAAACAAGATCGTTTTGGTTCCTCACGACAAGAATGAGAGACAGGCGATCTTTGAGACGGTTTTGGGAGAAGACAATATACCGACTTGGCTTGGTGGTCGCAATGACTATCGATTCAACGTTGATCAGCACTATGCGTCTGACGATGCTATCTACGGGACAGATGTACAAGCGACGGAGTATTTGTCATTGATGCCGTATCATTCATAAGTTGTAAGTAAAATTGATTGAGAATTTTCATTGAAAGCTCAAATAGTGCTCCTGCAATAGAAATCTACTCAGTCCTTGCCAAAAGAAAAAACCAATTAATCCATTTACAGTACCTCGGTTGGATGGCTAGGCTATTCCATAAGGCTGGAAATGCGGAGGCGGGACGTAATTGTGTTTCTTCATTTCAGTTAGAAAATACTTGGATGGTCCATCGTCGAATCGCTCCATGACAGCTTCGAAGCATTGACGCGCTCCCTCCCAGTCCTTGGCATAGTACTTTTCGAGGCCCGCACCGAAGGTGTTGATAACGACAGGTGTGTACCGTCTGCGAATGCGTCGCATGTCATATTGCAACCATACGTTTGCGGAATAGAGAGAAGGGCCTGTCGGAAGAACTAGCTCTGGACGGTTCGTCTTAGTTGCATTATTTTCCGTGCTTTCGCCGTCTTGTGGGTGATGTAGTTGGATTTTTCCATCGTCGTCAGAGCCCCAACCCATCTGGTTCAAGGAAGCAGCAGCTGCGGCTGCCGCCGCAATCGATGCCGGCGTCGTGAGGTTGTCCACTGGATTACTTAGACTCCCCAGCTTCTTGTCATCTATAGTACCTTGGGTTTTGCCGTCAAAATTTCGAATACTCATCCTCCTAGTCTTTTTCAATAAACTGTTTCCACTCGACCTTGTGACAGAAGGACCACCACTGCTTCGTCTCGAGTTTGACAATCTTCCCCCTTCATCGCTCTCGGCAAGGCTTGTTTCGCTCTCTCCTCTCGTCTTTCGATTGTCTTCCCAAAGAGCGTCTACTTCCATGTCGTATGTGTACAGCTCCATTATGTCTCCTTCATCATCGTATGCCTCCTCTTCAAATTCATCGTCATCGTCGTTCCGGAACATGACCTTGTCTATCTTTCTGCACCGCCTTCGATTGCTTGAATGCAACAGCCGATAGAAATCGTCAGACATCAACATTTGCAGCTTGTACTTTTTTGTTGAAGACTCTAAAAACTCGGCTCGTTCAACTGCTTCCGAAACATACGTGGCATCAATCTTGCGCTGGGATCCAATGGCTCCTTGTACTGCATTACCAGCATGCAAACCAAAACCCATCTGCACAATCGGCCCTGGGCGATTCTTCAATTTGTTTAGCAGTGCGGTTCTGGGATGGTTCGACATGGTCTCGATGTAGTAATAGTCGTGGTGTAGGGCAATGCATATCTTGACAACTGAAAGTAGCGCTTTATCTGCTTGATGCTGTTTCGCTACAAACGTCTGAGAGTTTTTCGAGCTCATCCAGCCCCTAGAGCCATTTGACTCATCCTCCAACAACCAACTTACGAGGAACGCATCTCCGACGTTCTTGTTGGCAGACCCTCCGTAGGAATGACAAATAGAGTGCACAACCGCTGCAATTTTGTTTGTAAAAACAAATACTTCTTCTTGAAGGCACTCAGTGGCATCTGTAAACTGCCTGATATCGCAGAAGAGGAAAATACAAGACACTGTAGAACCTTGAGAGTTCAATATAAGTTCGTTGGTACTTTGACCCATTTGAAGGTTGTTGCGAATAATCTCCACTCCGGCGCTTCCAAATCCAACCTTCATCAGCGATCCGATGCGTAAAATGGTCGACATAAGGAATGACGTTTCCATTCCTTTGAGTACCTCTCTTGTCCACTGCGACTTTTTGACAATTTGGTCCTCTTCCAATAGAAAGTTTTTGAAACGCAGATTGCTCTGATATCCCAGGGGGTCCATCATCAACATACCCAGCAAACGAACCATTCTTTCGATTGGCAAAATGACAAAGGTCATAATAGGGCCTGTAAATGCAGCAACACCGAAAAACCAAACAAGCAGCACGAAAAATGTAGCGATCAACTCTACTTGGGCTGATTGAACAGTGTCTTGTCGAACCACGAAAAATCCTTCGCTTGTACCGAGGGTATTGTTGATCACAATTCTCATCTTTTCACGGTCTCTCAAGCTATCGACGTCGTATTCCGACAAATTGTAAGTTAGGGAAAAATCAGTGCCGTAGTAAGTTGAATTGGATTTGAACGAATAGAGGTAAGGGACAGAACTCAGACGCGCAGTCTCCACAGCCTTTCGTGCTATCGTTTGGGCAGAAGTCTGAATCACTTGCCCATGCAGGACAACCATTGTTGAAGGTTTCGTCGAGTCGAATTCAACGTAGGTAAATAGCATAGCGAAAAGGAGACTCAGGAGCAAGAGGAGTCCTACACGCTGACCCGTGACTTCTGCCATCGCTGTGCCGACTTGTGAATTATCCACCTTCGACAACTTATTCCCGTGGGAAAATGATTCGGAATCACCACTGGTGGGGGTTGGCTGGTGTTTCTTCCCGAGGATGGGATTCTCACTGATCCGACCTAGAGATTTCGCACTAAATGTAGAGCGGCTGAGCATGGACCTCTTCTTCAGAGTCGAGGACAACAAGCTGTCTCCCGAAATATAACCACGACCTCCCTCTCCGATTTCAATCAGATCATCGTCGGATCGAGTGTCAGCGGCGGGCTTGAACAGCCGATTTCTCCATGCACGTTGAATCTTGGTGGCCGCAATGTGGCGATTCAGTTCCACATTCGAATTGGGAAGCATCCCGATCCATCGAAAGCCATTGCTGCACCAAGCCCAAATTCTGAACCCACTATTGAAGCTCTCCGTCACTTTTCTATCCTCGTCAGCTTTGACTTTTGCAGCTGCGAGCGCAGCAATCTCCAACCCTCCCCAAGAATTGCGCCGTAACAGTTTTGACCCTTTTCTTCCTTCTGAGTTCTCCTTGATTCGCTGTGCTCGCTCCCGACGCTCCCGAAATTTGTTCCACCAAAAGCAAGGAGTGATTCTTTCGAAATACCAATATATATTCATACGTTCGGACAATGCCACGACTTTGGTCGACGGGACTAGGCGAGCCACTCGAGCTGCTTTGAAAATCACCAAGATAAAGTTGATATTTGGTTCGAAGGGTTGTGCTTCATTGACGACAACATTAAAATTTATCTGAATAGAAGAGAACAACAACAAAAGGTGGTGAGTATTCTGTTCGCCAAAGCAGTCCGAGCTGGTAAGCATGCCCTGACTCGAAGAAAAGCACTCACCGGAACTCCCGTCCGATCCAGTTCTATGTACATTGATTGCATAGAGAATTCAGCTTGGTTGATGAAGGATACGTCGTATAAAAATCCAATACTGGATATCAAATCGCACCAAAAATTGAACGAACCAACGCCGCAAGACCAGGAATGGGCATAATATCCGTCAGTGTTTGTGGCTTTATGACTTCGTCGCATCTTTCGATGAAAAGGATCACATTCCAGGTATCTGGGATCAGCATAAGAATTTAAAACAGTGTCTATCATAAAAACCACAAAACCAAATATGTAGAGTGCGTCAAAGACGACGTCGACTTCTTTGGAAACGGCCCAAAATTGAATTGGCGATCCAAAGAGCAGTAACAAGGTCAAGGTGATAATCAGAAGCTTCCAAAAGACAGAGTTAACGATTATTTCCGAGACATTTTGCAGCCATACGTCTCGATTCATGCATAAATTGCGGCGAAAATTCGAAAATCGCGGCCGTTGTTCTTCGACAGGGGCTATTCCAGAGGGAGGGGAGTTACTTCGGAAGCTTTGGTCTGGCATCGCGACAGCTTTATCACAGAAATTAAGGATGAAAAGTTGGGCGTTTTTTCTTGGATTTGAAGGCCCGTTTCTTTGTCTTGGTGAAATATCCTGTGGTCTTTTCTGGCCTCCTAAGGGATTGTTCTTTAGGGTAAGGAGTTTGCGTTTCTCACAGCGACAGGGTAGACATTCAACACGCTGTGAGTGATCGATTGAAAAAATATTATGGTCACAGTCAATCGATAGTACATGAGTAGAACATTCGCTGCTACATTGGTATCATACATTGCGGCAAACAGCTT
Source organism: Nitzschia inconspicua (assembly GCA_019154785.2). Lineage (NCBI taxonomy): Eukaryota > Bacillariophyta > Bacillariophyceae > Bacillariales > Bacillariaceae > Nitzschia > Nitzschia inconspicua. The sequence goes on from JAGRRH010000020.1 coordinate 1,985,621, forward strand.
GGCTATTGGCACTGCTCCGATCAGATGCCACATTTTTTTGAGTCCCGAGACAGATGTCTCCGAACTACAGTATCGTACGTACTCGGAGTACGAACTCCGGATCCGTGGATCAATTGTAGTCCATCAAGTCAAATGAGAAAGAATTCGACCCGCGCTTTCCACATCATCAACCATCGACACTCCATCTCCAGCTTCATGGACAAGCAAACAGCAGCATCCTTTCCTGTCGTACGAGGACGATGATGTCCTTTCCTCTTGTATTCATCACATCACTTCGAAAGAATATCTAGCTCAACCAACGATAAACTTGTACTAGAATATATTCGGTATCAACTTGTACAGATGCAGTTAGTACGGCGTAACGAAAGGTTCATTGTGACCATGAAGACCAATATTACCATTTTCCTAGCGGCGTACTGCATGTGCGTCTTCAGAGCTACGACGGCGCTGTCCAACTCTCCGGCTTCGAAGAAATCAAAGCCCGTCTCTATTCCATCTTTGGGTGCCTCGCAATTCCGACATCCCCTCGACAAACAGTTGACTTCGATGGTGCAGCGATTGCCTCTGTACGATCTTGCCGAACTAGGACTTCGAAACACGTTCCCGCTAGTTGAACAGACGGTCCGGCTGGATTTGTTGTCATCTTGTGTCAAGGTCAGCAAAGAGCAGCTATCGCATGTCTACGACCTTCTCTTGGAGGCATGTGACATTTTGAATCTTCCCAAAGCATCCATCCCTGAGCTATACGTGCAATCCAGTCCCCAAGCAAATGCGTATACCCTGGCCTTGCAACCCAAGGGCAACAACTCGCCATCTGTGATTGTCATCACTTCGGCTTTGGTTGATCGCTGTACACTGCCCGAACTACAAGCCATTATTGGACACGAACTGGGACACTTGAAGTGTGAGCACTCTTTGTATTTGACTTTGGGTGGACTGGCTTCGACGCCCTTGCGACAACTACCCTTTATTGGGTCACAGGTCGACACCGCCCTACAAGAGTGGCGCCTGGCGGCCGAATACACTTGCGACCGCGCCAGTCTTTTAGTAGCCCAAGATGTACAAGTAGTCGCCAGTGCCTTGCTGAAACTCTTTGCGGGAACGTCGCGCTATGAATTAGACCCCAAAGCGTTTGTTCAGCAAGCCATGGAGTATGAAAAGCAGCTGGAGACGGCCAACCCTTTGGTGAAACTGTCGATTGAACAACAGCGCCGGACTCATCCGCTTCCCGTAAAACGAGTGGCAGAATTGGAAAAATGGGCTAAGTCGACGGAATACCGTAACTTAGTGGAAGTACGGTGACGACGATTGTCGTCGCTTCACTCAGTGAAGGAATGCATGAAGGAGTTTTGTAGCAAAGTGCTTCATTTTTTTAACACAGTATTTGGAAAGTCCATGTACAACTAATATTTGATATTACAAATCTACGCAATTCCGTAGCCACGGAATTCTCGTGGGGGGGTGTCATTGTTCAGTTTCATTTGGTTCAAAAAGTATCTGGAAGGACCGTCTTCCACATTGTCTAATACTTGTTGGAAACAAATTTTTGCACTTTGCCAGTCTTTGCTGTAAAAAGCTGTCAAACCTTCATGAAATTTTTGAAAGAACAGACCTTGGACATACCTGTCTCGAATGCGCTTCATGTCGGGAGATTGCCACGCATCATGAGAGTACAATGCCGGACCGGTAGGGAGGACGAGTTCATGAGGGACATGGCCAGCCGAAGGATTATCTTCACTGGGAACAGAACTCACTACACTGGCTTGTCCAGTCGATGTGTGAGTGGGGTGGCCGCTATCCGATGCAACGTGTCCTGTTGCGCTTCCAGAAGTTTGAAACTCTTCACTGCCATTCGATCCAGTTCGAAGAGCAGTGCTCCTCCGCCTATTTCGAATTTGACGCATTGATCCGTGGGATCGCCTCTCGCCTCTTTTGCCGTATCGCACCATGCGCGTGCCATCTCCACTTGTAGACCCCAGGTCCGATGCAGCGTCGAATTCCCCGAGCCTTCTCGTGCTTTTTCCGTATGGGCGATGGAGGGCTTCAATGTCCATATCAAAGGTATAAATGTCCATGCGCTCTCCATGCAATTCATCGTCATCTTCATCTGCATCTTCATCTTCGTCAACAATGAACAATTTATCAATCATGCGACAACGACGTTTCGTGTTTGGATGAAGCAGAGCATGGAAGCTACCTGACATGAGCATTTGCAGACAGTATTTCTTGGTAGATGCCTCAAGGAATTCAGCTCGCTCCACCGCTTCTGAAACATAGGTTGCATCAATCTTTCTTGGCGAGCCAATCGCCCCTTGAACCGCTTTTCCTGCATGGAGTCCAAATCCCATCTGAACCACGGGCCCGGAGCGATTCTTCAATTTAGATTTCAATCGGCTTTTTGCCAATTCGGTCAGAGGCTCAAGGTAAAACTTATCAAAATACAGCGAAATGCAAATTTTGATGACTGACAGTAGGGCTTTGTCAGCCTGGTTGGATTTTGCTCGCAACGCACCACTGCGCCCACTTGATTTGTTGGCCCCCCCAGCATTGTCTTCCAATAACCAACTCAAAAGAAAGGCATCACCTACGTTTTTGTTTGCAGCTCCTCCATAACTGTGGCAAATACTGTGAACAACAGCAGCAATCCGGTTGGTAAAAACGAAAACTTCCTCCTGCAAACTTTCGGTTGCGTCCGTGAATTGACGAATATCACAAAACAAGAAAATGCACGAGACCGTCGTTCCTTGAGAATTCAGAATGAAGGAGTTCTTGCTTTGTCCCTTCTGCAAATTATTCCTGATGATTTCAACACCGGCACTACCAAAACCCACCTTCATCAACGACCCGATTCTAAGGATCGTGGACATCAAAAACGATGTTTCCATACCTTTCAAGACTTCCTTGGTCCATCTTGTATTCTTGATGATGTCCTCTTCCTCGGAAAGGAAGCGCTTGAACCTTGTCGTCGATTGATATCCCAACGGATCCAGCATCAGCATCCCAAGTAGTCGTACCATTCTTTCGATCGGGGTAATCACCAGCACTAGAACGGGACCTGAGAATGCTGTCACCCCGAAGAACCAAACAAGAATTATAAATAAAGTGGCAACGATTTCCACAATGGCTGTCTGCGTTGTATCTGAGCTTGAGTCAAACCAGCCTATTGATGTTCCTTCCGGACTAGATACGGTGATCACGAGCAAATCTCGCTCTTCCAAGTCTCCTTCTTTTACCCCCGCTTCTTGGATATCGATTGTAGCACCGTCGATGGCTTGATATTTGAACAACTGGGGAACAGATGTCAACACTGCAGAGGTTAGAGCTTGCGCCTGAAATTCAGGATACAGCGTTTGCGTATGTAGAACCACCATGGTCGTCTGCCATGATGAGTTTGCTTCCGTGTAAGTGAACAAGATTGTACACAAAAGAGCAAGTAGCGTGCCTATGGCAACGCGTTGTCCCGTCAATTTTCGCATGTCAGTTCCGACCTGAGATTCTCTTCCTTTCCCAGCTTGACTTTGGAATCGAGATTCCGGCGTCATCGCCTTGTGTAATTTGGATCGTAGCTCCTGTGACGAGCTCAGCCTTCCAAATTTACGTCCTTTCGAAAAAGTTGATTTCTGCCTCATTTTGTCGTACGATCGAACCGATCGGGTCGTCGAATCTCCGTCCGTCAAGTTTCCATCGATAGACGTGGCGATTTCAGATGTAATATACCTTCTCCAAGCTCGCTGAATCTTGGTCGCTGCAACGTGCTTCTCCGCCAAAGTCCTTTCTGATCTCATGAGAACCCAAGATTGCATCGCCTTTCTTAAGGTGTTCCAGATACTTTTGGTGGAATGTCCATTGGACGTAGATGTAGGTGGTCCCTTTGTTTCTGCTTCATCCCGAAGATCGGCTGCTGCTAGAATTCCTGCTTGGAGCATGCGCCATTTTCGCCTTTGAGCGTCCGTTATCTGGTCACCGCCGACATCGGAGGTGAAATGTCCTGGATCGCCTGTAGCGACACCCATAGTCGAAACTCGCGACTGAAAAACGTTTTGTCTGTATTGTTGATAATAAAAGTAGGGATTTACCCACTTTGTATATTTTGCCGCCCAAAACCAATTGATCTTGTTGCTTGCCCCGACCACAGCTCGGTTTTGCACGAACCGTGCACACCTAGTGGATCTTGCAATCACCACCAGTAGATTAAATTCCAATTCTCCTGGACTTAGCCGGTTATAAGAATCAAATCCGGAATACTGTACAGTTATTTTGAGAGCAAAGGCTTGTTAGATTTTTCAAATCCATCTTCTGCAACCGTTTATCAACATCCGACGATACGTACCGGCCTTCCAAGGTCGTCGAGTCCAATCTCTACTTCTCGAGCACCGTACGCATTGTGGTTGACGTACGTCAAATCATAAAGGATGGTCGCTGTCGATATGAGGTCACACCAAAACAAAAAACTACCAATAATGCAGGGAGAATGCATTTCCTTGGTTTCCATGTAGGACAAGCTATGTCGATTACCACCACTGCCACTGCCCAGAGCGCTTGATCTCGTCACCGGCGCAACAATTGGTGTGGCCAGCGATGCCGCTCTATCTCGTGTATAGCATACAAAATAATCCTGGTTGGTCATGCAGCGAATGAACATATCCATGATAAAGTACCCCAGCATGATGTTGCGAAGAACCGCGAAGACAGTATCTCCAGTGGAACCCACAGCAAATTCTTGCACCGGTGATCCAAAGAGTAAAAAGAGGGAAAAGAAAACATAAAGAAACCTCCAGAAGGTGGACTTGGAAAGGGTGTAAATTTTAGAATTCCATGGGGGTCGAGCATTCTCGTGTTGATAACAGCAGCAGCATCCATTTGCACAAAGGAATTTGCTTATCGATTGTCGATTGCACCAACCACCACAGGTTGCTCCACAGCAAAGTCGATTCCATAATCCCCCATGATGACCCGCAGCAAATGGGGAACGCTGTTGGGATCCTTCTACCGCCGTGACAGTATTATTAACGGAAACGGTTAGACCGGAACTGGAATTGGGTCCTTGTTCTGTCATGATTTCGCTGTTGTTGTTGATGGGTTTCGAGTTTCGAGGCTCTCCTTGTTCCCAATCTGGATGCGTTTTGTACTGCCACCCGTTCGTCAGAGCCACTCAGATACAATAGAGTGGCTTGTACGTCTTGAGAGAGATGTTCAGATAATAGGAAATCTGAAGCAGGATAAAGGCTAGCGTTGTATGCACTTTTCGAAGATGCAGTACTACTACGTACGAACAAGAGATCGATCATAAAAACTGCTACTATTTTATACGTTTACTGCGGTAATGCCTTTGGAGAGAGGTCAAAGAAGTCATCTTTTTACTGTGTATGAACAGTTACCGTAATTACGTTATTACCTACTGGTACCTACCGGTATGTCATACGGTACCTAGTTGATTGTGACCCGCCCGAAGAGCAACAAGGATTCCATTCGGGGGAATCCCAAAAAGGGCTTGATGGTGAATCCTTCACCATAATATCGAATATCCACGTCTCGACTTTGTTTGTTTGACGTCATCGGCACAATTTGCTGGTAGTTGACTGTGAATCATGAACACATTGAACATGGTACAATGGACGAATGTACAACATCATTCACATCGAACATGTTCACGTCAATACCCTCTCTTTTCCTTCCCCAACATAACAACGTCCGAAGACGAGAGACAGAGTCTCTTGAATCATTCACTACTACAACAGCACTGCTGTAAAGTTCTAACAAATGAGGATCTGCTTTATCCTTGCTTGTTGCCTCGCCAGTCATCTGGCGTCTTCCCTGTCCACAACATCGAACGAGGCCGTTAAGACGAATACCAATGTGTTTTCGACGATGATGAGTCGTCGCGGGGCATTTCTATTGGGATCATCATTGACTACATTGTCTCAGATTGCTACATTCCCATCAGCGGCTTCGGCTGAAGAATTTGCAACTTCGGCGGGTAGGCGGGGATGCAAGACGGTTGTGGATCCTTCCCGGACTGTTGTTACATGTATGGGAGATTTGATGAGCAGTAACGCCGACGGACGGCTGTCCAAAATTTCTGCCACAGAAAATGGAGTCAGTACTTCATCCGTCAAGAACCCTTCGCGGTTCTCTCCTCCCTGGACGTATCTAACCGAAACAGATGATGCCAAACGAGCCTGGAAATCGTTGCAATCGGCAGTATTGTCGGTCGATCCCAACATGCAAATCGTCGAACTGACAGACCGGTATTTGCATGCGACCGTCCCCACCCAATCTCCTCCTGGCCTAGATGTCGACGATTTGGAATTTTTGTTGCGGCCCGAAGATGCAGTCGTTTTGTATCGCAGTGCCTCTCGAACATCAGTCTTTGTTTATCCTCTCACGCAACCGGTATCCGACAACAATTCCAACCTCAGACGATTAGAGAAGATTCGATCCATTTTGGGATGGGAGGAACTTGGTTATCAGCAACAAGGATCGCAACGGCTGTGATCAAAGTGATTGCTCCACTCATTCAGGGGTTCACAGAGTAATAAAATATCAGTTCAAGATAATTTTTCATCAAAACAAATCAAAACGAGTAGCTACAAACAATAGGAACTACGAGTAGCTACAAACAACGGAGTAGTACAATACAAGTTTCTAGAATAAATGACAACTCGATCGCCTCAATACATCGTTGCTAGTTTGGCCAATTTTTGGCATTCGAAGTGATCACGCGTGCACCGCTGATTCCACTTCTTAGGCATCAATGACAGCAGGAGCTTCCATGGCAACAGGAATGATTTCGCCAGAGGCCAAGTCCAGAGGGAAGTTGTGAGCATTGCGTTCATGCATGACTTCCATTCCAAGGTCAGCACGATTGATGATATCGGCCCAGGTGTTGATAACACGTCCCTCAGAGTCAATGACAGCTTGGTTGAAGTTGAATCTGAAAACAACAGGTGAGGGAAAAGTTGCATTGAGAAAGCTCGTGTTCCAGAAACAGTACTCACCCATTGAGATTGAAGGCCATGGTGGAGATACCCATTGCGGTCAACCAGATTCCAAGAACAGGCCACAAAGCAAGGAAGAAGTGAAGAGCACGGGAGTTTTTGAAGGAAGCATATTGGAAAATAAGACGTCCGAAGTATCCATGGGCAGCGACAATGTTGTAGGTCTCTTCCTCCTGTCCAAACTTGTATCCGTTGTTGGTGGATTCATTTTCAGTGGTCTCACGGATCAAAGAAGAGGTAACGAGAGATCCGTGCATGGCAGAGAAAAGGGATCCTCCAAAGACACCAGCAACACCAGCCATGTGGAAAGGCTGTCACGAACGAGAGGAAGACGTGAGCGACCAGTCTTCGAATGCGTGTACATTTCAATTGCGTTCGAAACTTACATGCATCAAAATGTTGTGTTCAGCTTGGAATACAAGCATGAAGTTAAAGGTACCTAAAATCGGTCGAAAGCGTACGCAACGTAAGAAGCGTAAGATAATTTGGGGCAAACTCTTGTATCAACGTTAGTCCTTGTAAACATACCTGAAATACCAAGAGGCATGCCATCGGAGAAACTTCCTTGTCCAATAGGGTAGGTGAGGAAGACAGCGGTGGCAGCAACAACAGGTGCAGAGAAAGCGACGAAGATCCAAGGACGCATTCCAAGACGGTAGGAAAGTTCCCACTCACGTCCCATGTAGGAAGCAACACCAGTCAAGAAGTGAAGGACAATGAGTTGGTATGGACCACCATTGTAGAGCCACTCATCGATAGAGGCCTGGAAAAGATTCATCAAAAGTTAGTGATGTAGATGATAGTCACAAATGAACACAACATTGCAGTCAACTCACAGCCTCCCAGATTGGGTAAAAGTGCATGCCAATGGCATTGGAGGATGGAACAACAGCACCAGAGATGATGTTGTTTCCGTAAAGGAGGGATCCAGCGACAGGCTCACGGATTCCATCGATGTCAACTGGGGGGGCTGCAATGAAGGCCATGATGAAGGCAGTGGTGGCGGTGAGGAGGGTAGGGAACATCAAAGTACCAAACCAACCAATGTACAGGCGGTTGTCGGTGCTCGTGATCCAGTTGGAAAAACGTTCCCAGGTGGAGACAAGATCTGCGTTCTTCTTTTCAACATCCAAAGGGCTGAGAGAGGCAGCATCGAGCTGGGTGATGGCAGAAGACTTGGCCTCGACCTCAGGGGTAGGAACGAAGTTCAAAGAAGAAGAGGCACGTCCAGCACGTGTGAAACTGGAGGCAGCACGAGGGGCCGTGAAGGCTTCAGAAGACGAAGCCAAAAGGGCAACAACGAGAGAGAAAAAAAGCTTCATGATGGACGGTTACTTGTAAGAAGTCTTGTTCGAAAGAATGTCTTTTCTTTGTTTCGTTGATTAAAATTATGAGAAGATCAAGTTGACATCCTATCCTGTTTCGTTTGGACGTAGATCTTTTTTTTTCGAAAGACGAGAAACAAAAGATCGGCGAATATAGTCCTTATAGACATCCTTTACGTGTTAACGATGCTTCGTATAGTCCGATGACTAAGCGATACGAGTTGTTTCGATACAGAATCTCCTTTGTTTCTATCCTGAAATGTACGATGAATCATGCATTTCACCCGAAAAGATACGCCTCTGACAGTCAAGATACTTTTTTCTTTGAAAAAGTGCGTTGCTGGCATGGCTGAGCTGTCTTTGCTGTGATGAGATTAAAATTCGCCAGAAGAACTGTTTTGTTATCGATGAATCATCTCTGTGGAAGAGAGAAGCAACAAAGAAAGAGCAAGCAGCTGGATTTCGATGTCGCTTATTAAAGAAGAAGGGGAGGAGTCAGGATGACATTTGTTGATAGTGAATCTTCCGACAGAAGCTAGAGAAAAATAGCATGGAGATTTCTGCGGGCTCTTCTATTATGCTTTTGTACGGATTGCCACCTCTGTAGCCCAGTCAGCATGACGAAAGATACAACGAAATTCAGAAAGAGAGACGAACAAACATGACATCATCACTAACAATGTTGTTTTAATTTAATACTGTTAAAAAGAGTAGTAGTACCGTAATGATTAACAGTCAGCAACAGAAGATTCGACTACCGGCCGTATTGTCTACTATCGTAGTAGTAGCTCATTAATTGTAACTACTTCCAACATCACCTTCTCCTTTTTGCAGACTTTTGTCAACATGCGTGGCGTATCTTTTTGTAGAGAAAGTGTTGTGTACTGCGGATTAATTACTTTCTACTCCGGAGTATTTACCTGTTACGAATTTTTATCATACAATTTCCAGTTACGTTGTTCTTTTCTTCGAATCTGACGACGCATACAGTCGTATGTACTATTAGAGTACTACCGTAGGTACATACGGTACTCCGGAGTGCGGAGTACCGTACTATTATTTTTGGGGAAGTACAATGGGTTGATGGTTGATCAAGGGTCAAATGAAGGAATGTGGAATTTAAATTTTGGTGTGTGATTACGACGAATTACATTAGCGTTATTATAATATATATATATATATAATAAAGATTCTAAAAATTAAATTCTTCTATGATGATACTCCGACGGACAGTCATAGCCGGTATGATATACTGTAGTATTATTTGTCGAAGCTCTTGCTGCTCCGACGTAGAGCGGTACTCGTACAGCATTCTGTGGTACTGTTCGTAGTTGTTCCCTCAAGGTGTAATTTGCGACGTGTCAACAATGACAATGATCTTCCGAATATTACCACTACTACCGTAGTCGTACGGGCACAAGACACACACTGTAAAGGGATACGGCGGTAGATTCAAACCACAAACTACCATAGACAGACCGTACAAGGCATACGACGTATTCAACTAACTTACAATTAGAACTGACCATGGAGATGTGGCCACTTGCAAATTGCAATGTCGTCGGAGGCAGTTCGGAAACTTCGACCTTGTCGCTAGGTTTCGCATTGTGTTCCCTGTCCTGCCTGTTGTTAATCACAACATTGTACTTGGCGACTGCTCTGAAATCGCAACCTCTCGATCAACTCGGCATGCGACCTCATGGGTCCAACCTGTGGTCGTGGCTATACCATTACTTCAAGGACAATGTCGGTATCCAAGGTTACGATGCTATTCAAGGAGCCCTTAGCCCGCCGTTGCGACTTGCCTGTCATGTTTCGACATGTATGATGCTGTGGGGTTCCTTTTTGTGTGCCATTGGGGCACAGAATAGCAACGCTTGTCAAATGCCCACCATTGTGCAATCTAGCATTTTTCCAGTGACTCTATACTCTGCCATTATGTTCGTCATTCACCATGTAATGCGTGCAGTGAGTATGCCTGGAGGACCTCGTCCCCACAAGATCCAACGTCAGCCTCAATGGAAGCAAGGGCAACTGTACACTTTGGATCCTCTTATCTTGAACGGGTGGAAATGTTTGGTGGCTGAAGAATCACATCAAGCGACAGAAAGCAAGTTTGCACAAGAACTGGTGAATTCCTCATCTGGAGAACAAACCCCAAAGTTGACAGGAGAACCAGCTGGACGACAAACATGGTTCCATGTCCGTGGCAATGAAAAGGAAAGCTTTGCAGACTCGAATGGCGGGGGACTCCTGAGTCGAGTTCTAGGTGCCGCGTCACCAAGTAGAAAGTCCACTTCCAATAACGGTGTGGATGAGGAGCTTGTCCAAACGATGGCATTGGGCGGAAGATCCAAACTTGGATTCGATCCATCCACCAACCCCAACTCGAACGACCAAATCTTTCGAGCACAGCAAATTCGAAAATACTTGCAAAGACCAGGAAACAAAGCGCCCAATATGGAGAAATCATCGTCGTCCCCCACTACTGTCTACGAAGCTTGCCACAAAGCGGCACACTTTTACGGCATGTTGCAATGTGAAGATGGACATTGGGCAGCCGACTATGGCGGCCCGCACTTTCTCATGCCTGGACTGGTCGTTGCCTGGTACATTATGGGAAAGCCACAGCAGCTGTTGGACGATGATCAGGTGACACTGTTGAAACACTATATTCTAGTTCATCAACAAGTAGATGGAGGATGGGGAACGCATATCGAAAGTCCGTCCACCATGTTTGGATCTGTGTTGATGTACGTGGCCTTGCGATTGCTCGGGGTCCCTGCTGATCACAGAGCATGCGTTTTGGCTCGGATCTTTCTGGACGAGCACGGTGGTGCCTTGTATACCAGTAGCTGGAGCAAATTCTATTTGTGCTTGCTGGGAGTGATGGATTGGAGAGGGCACAATTCGGTGCCACCCGAAATGTGGCTTCTTCCCAATTGGTTTCCCTTCCATCCCGGGAGAATGTGGTGTCATGCAAGAATGGTGTACCTTCCGATGGGGTATTTGTACGGAAATCGATACGTTTATAGCAAGGCAGAAGAAGACCCCCTCGTTGCCGATCTCCGTCGCGAACTGTATCCTCAATACAAGGACTATTCTACTATTCCTTGGATGAAGACACGCCATTGGATAGCCGAGACAGATAATTATTCACCCATTCCTTGGGTCATGAAGACGGTGCAGAATATTCTTGCCAGATACGAAGAGTGGAGCATCTTCCAGCCTTTTAAGAAACACGTGCGAAAGATGGGGGTGGACTTCTCGCTGGAGTATATGGACGCGGAAGATTTACAGACAAATTACATTGATATTGGTCCCGTCAACAAGGTTTTGAACATGATTTCCCACTTTCATGCTACGGGTGGCGACTTAAAAAACTACAAAATTGTCAACCACATGATGAGAGTTCAAGATTATTTGTGGATAGCCGAAGATGGAATGAAAATGCAGGGATACAATGGCAGTCAATGTTGGGACAGTGCTTTTTGCATACAGGCTTTGTATGAAGCAGACCTGCTAGATGAATTCCCAGAGTTGACCAGAAAGGCTTGGAGCTACTTTGAACGGACGCAGATTTTGAGCACCGAAGTGTCGCAGTCTTCCCCAGCTTATCAATTTGAGGCCAACGAGTACCGATTGAAGTTTTACCGTCATATTTCTGAAGGCGGCTGGCCGTTTTCAACATCAGCACATGGATGGCCAATCAGTGATTGCACAAGCGAGGGGTTGAAAGCTACCCTCTGTTTGTTAAAGACGAAGACTATCCAAGGAGCTTTGAAATCGAAGTCAGTGCTGCCAATAAGTGAGGAACGTCTTCACAAAGCCATCAATGTTCTGCTTACATATCAGAATGAAGATGGTGGCTGGGCGACATACGAGAACAATCGTGGCTGGGGATGGTACGAGCAGTTAAATCCTAGTGAAGTCTTTGGAGATATTATGATCGACTATTCCTACGTGGAATGTTCTATGGCTGTTCTAACGGTGAGTGTCTCTCTGACTGAAGGTCTCGTGTCTCGTTGGTCGTAGATATGTATTGAACCAATGGGCTTTTTCATTTCTCAATCTTGTTTTCCAAATTTTTCTTGCAGTCTCTGGTGGATTTTTCAGAAATGTATCCCGACCATCGCACGGCAGATATTCAAGAATCAATCAACCGCGGTCGTACATTTTTGAAGAGTATCCAACGTGAAGACGGGTCCTGGTATGGTTCATGGGCATGCTGCTTTTGCTACGGCATTTGGTTTGGCGTTGAAGGGTTAATCAAGTGCGGTGAGCCAACCGACTCTCCTTGCATCACGAAGGCGTGCGAGTTTTTGCTACGGCAGCAACGTGCTAATGGTGGATGGGGCGAAGACTTTACTTCGTGCTACGATAAGGACTATGCGCAAGAAGGTATGAAAGCTTATGGTGACGATGGTAGCGGCGTGGTCAGTACAGCTTGGGCGCTCATGGCGTTGTCCATGGCAAAATTCCCGAATGTCGAAGCGGTCCGTCGCGGAGTCCAGTACCTTATCAAGCGGCAGCTTCCATGTGGGGATTGGCCACAAGAAGGCATTGCTGGCGTTTTCAATAGATCTGTAGGAATCACGTACACTGCATATCGAAATGTTTTTCCAATCTGGGCAATGGGTCGCTGTCGTGAAGTGTACGGAGACGCCTTGGATGAGCAAAATGACAACACGAAATAACATCAACTCGGTCCAAGCTAAATTTGTGTCGATTCATGCACTTTGACACTTGAATCGAAGACGACGATAATTGGTTCTATTTAGTCGCATTTGACGCCTACAGCAATCTGGTTTGCTCAGTGCAGATACAATACTATAATATCGAAATTCATGCACCAACTCTACCACATGCCCCGTGCTCCCTCGACAAGCGCCATTCTAGGTAGAGAACTAGCCCAAATATTTGTTGGATTGAAAATCGGTACGAATAGAGATTTATTTTTCGATTCCATCTACTCGTTCCTTTGCTTTCCTCGCCTCAAGCTTCCAGTCAGTGGTGCCGAATACTGCCACTGCTAACAGTAACATATGTATCCAAGTTCCAGTCGTCATTGCTGTCACCAAACCAACATCGCCGCAAAAAGTGCCAGTTGTGTCCTCGCAAGACGACAACCCGTTGTTCCTTGTGAAGGCTAGAAAGTAAGCCAACGGTACGCCAATAATCCAGTATGCTACAATAACAATAGGTACGGTCACACACTGACGACCACATCCCTTGATGACGCCGTTCAACGCCACTTGGATACCGTCTGCAATCACGTATAGAGCTAGGAGAGGTATTGTTTGTGCAGCCTCATATATCACTCCCAATTCGTTCGGTGCAAAAAGACTTGGCAAGAAATCATGCGGAATCAAATACAACAAGAATCCCAGGATACAGCTCAATACAGCTGCAGCTCCGACACTGACTTTCCCAGCCCAAGAGGCAGCTTGTTCAAGCCCCTCGCCGAGAAGGCTTCCCACACGAGATGTTCCAGAGATGGCAAAAGCCATGGGGAACATGAAACAAAACGTGTTGATGGATTGGTAGATCGTCATGCCTGCCAAGGTCTCGTACGGATTGGGAGTCAATCTGCCCGAGAGGAAAATGGCTGTTTCAGACGCCCACCATTCGCTAATAATGACAATACCGGGCAGAGCAAGGCCAAAATATTGTATGAAACCTCGGCACGACCCCAAAGCAAGTGCAAATTCCTTGCCAAAGGTCAAGTAAGTCCGGCCAATGGCCGTTCCTCCAGTTGCATCCAAGAGTCGCTGTTGTCCCGCAGGGTAAAACAAGATGTAGGTACAAAGAAAAGTCAGCTGCACCGCTTGGAAAGCTGCAGTGGCCAATCCAACTCCATAATATCCGAAATCCAGTCCATATATAAACAACCAATTGAATGGCACATGCAAGATCAAACCCACCAGTGTCGCTTTTGCTGGAACGTCAGCCATTCCAACCGTCTGAAGAAAGCATGTCAGCGTCCACTGGATGGAATAGGCCCATAGGGAAGGAACCAAAATTCGAATGTATGATGAAGCCATGCTAGCCAGCTGAGGGCCTTGTCCCCATGAAATCAGCGTGTCTTCGATGCCAACTAACCACCAAATACCAACAGGGATAACTACAGAAAGTTGGATACACATTCCGCGTAACAAGTACACGATGGGAGTGATGGGAGGTGCGTTGCAATCTTGAAATGGATCCAGAGATACCACCACATGTTTGTGAGTTGAATCAACAGGTTCCGTGGGATCACAATCTTCCGCATCAAAAACGGACGTTTCAGTATCATCCGTGGAGTCGCTCAGCCTTTTCCGGAGCTTGTGACCCCTCGACATCAAGTCGCCCTTAGCCTGGCCCGCCAAAGTTGACAAGGCGAAGGAAAGACCGACCGACAAACTCATTCCTGTGACATTTTGCAAGGTGGTGGCCAGGGAGGCTGCTGCCAATTCTTCCCCCCCAATGTTTCCCAAAAATCGCAACGACACGAACCATGGAATTTTGGACATGACTAGCGATAACAAGGCCGGAAAGGCAGTGGCCGACTGCAGTTCGAGCTCCGTCAGCAGGTGTTGAAACCACGAAGAGGAAGTAGCAGCCTGTCCATCCGAAAGTTGTTTTGAAGCAGCGTCATCGTTCAATTCTTTTGGTACCAAAAGGAGGCGGTCGTTTGCATCGTCATCTTCGTTCCCCTCCAAGCGATTGGAATCTCCACTGTCAATCACGGCCAGCTCTAACATGCTGTCTCGTTTTGATGGGGTTGGCACCGCCATATTGGATGGTAGAACTTTTAGCTGTTTCCTTCGCTCTGCTTGTTACACGGACTTCTGGTATTTGTTATTTGGAATGGTGAGTGTATCGAAATGAAAGAACGAAGATCAGTTTTCGTGAACTTCGTCATCATCATCATGCATTGTTGTGTTTGACACATGAAATCTGAGTCACGAATAGTCTCATTACTACGGTATCATAGGTACAGTACCGGTAGTAGTGTTTTCGTATGAATGTTGATTGACTGATCTACCGTACTCTGCCGGTAGCTACAGTTACGGTATTTTACGGTACGTAGTAGTAGCCATGGCCCTATTGGTTCTCTGGATGAAACCCCGCGCCGGAAGTCGGTCGCTACGTCTCTACTCGTACTGTCGTATCAGTCGTTTCTACGCTTCACTCGTTGCATTGCCTGTGTTGTTATTGCCTCTTCGAGGATTTGAAGGGAACTGGCACAACCTCTTGCCTACCATGTCATTATCGTCGGCAGTTTCCTACAAGAAATCAGCCTCACGGTCAAACTCTCCCGTTCCGGCATCAACATCGCCTCCCATTTCACAAGGTGCCAAAGAATTGCAAGAACGCTTGCATTTGCTGTTGAATCGCCTGGCCAAAACGACCGAATTGATCAAGACGTGGCCCGAAAGTGACGGTGATGACGCTTCCATTCACGTCGAAACGACAACTAAACTTATCAACTCGATTATCGAACTCATCAAGGCTCTACAAAGAGTAGAAGGTGTAATCAAAACGGATGCTGACTTGAAAAAAACGTTGCAAGAATGTCAAGTGCCCATCAACTTGTTGGATTTGTTGGACCACCATCCCGATGGACTCAATCCAGAGTGCTTTTCGCGAGGATTGCTGCGCGAAGCGTTGGGACAGTTGGGAGGTTTGAAGCGACGTAAATTGGCTTTGGAAATGTTGGGGGCAGCCGTTCAGGCGGGACTGGATCGGAAGGATGCTTGTAATAACCAAGGAAATGCCACTGCGACAACAACAGGAGCGGATTCAGAAGAGAACGTTCAGTCCAACAAACGGAAAATTCATCAAGAGGAGGAGGAGAACCTGAAGCAATCGGGGTTTCAGCAGGATGGGGAGGGAAGTCTAGAGCCAGCGTCGAAAAAAGCAAAAACAACGACAACCGAAGGTTGATCTTGTTGGACGATTATTTTTTTGACCATTGGAACCATCGAATCTTTCTAGTGTGTCGATAGTATTTTTTGCGTGCGAGGAAATGATGAACGGAAGATCTTCGATTTACCTCGTACGGGCTAGCAGATGATATCGATATAGGCAAACTCCCAACAGCGTAGTGAATCTAAACGAAAATCTCTCGGACATCCTGATCCATACTTTGAGGCAATGAGTATTGAGTATACAGCAGCTGGGAGAAGAGAGAAGTGTAGACGACGAAATAGAAATGAACCCACAATACCACTGAAGGCAGATGGAGATGCGTCGTATCATTCGAAGATTATTGTAGCACGTCGTTCAACATACGGAGTACTTCTACCGAACGACGACACGCTGGTAATTCACTAGCGTCAACTTTACCAACTGTAACAGTTAATACGTAGTACTGTAGTATCTTTTGATGTAAGTATTATTTGTGGTTACTATTAATTGTAGGTAAACTGGTGTGAGAACTTTGTTCTCATCCATTTTTCATCATAGAGCACCTGCAATTACTACTGTAAGCAATCGTAACCTTCTGGAAGAATTATACTCCCTCGATCCTGTCCTCCACGTCTGCGTAGAGTTGCTGAAGTCTTTCAATGTTTTCTTCACTTGTTTCCCAGTACCCACGGCCGTTAGCCTCGAGGAAAGTGGTCACCATGTCCCGGAAAGCATTTGGATTGGTGTCCAGTAAGCGTTGTTGCATCTCTGGGTCATTGATGAAGGTATCGTTGGCATCTTCAAAGACGAAGTTGTCCACTTCACCGGCGGTGGCAGACCAACCCATCGTGTTTCGAAGACGCTTTTGAATCTCACGGACACCTTCGTAGCCAGTGCTGAGCATGCCTTCATAGAACTTAGGGTTCAAAAGCTTGGTACGAGCATCCAATCTCACCGTCTCGGCCAAGGTGCGGACTTGAGCGTTTGCAGTGGTGGTATCAGCCATGAGAGACATGGGCTTCTTCTTGTCGTCGCGAAGACCTTGTACAACCTTTGTAGGGTCAGAGTCATAGTAATGAGATACATCCGTAATGGAAATTTCCGACGAATCCAGGTTTTGGAATGTAACATCCACAGTCTTGAGGGCAGACTTGAACAGTTCAGCTTGTTGTTCCATCATGCCAGGCTTGTCAGCGTTGAAGGCAAATCCCTTTCGGGTTAAAAACTGCTCTTGAAGTTGAGATTCGCCCTCC
This sequence comes from Nitzschia inconspicua, assembly GCA_019154785.2. NCBI lineage: Eukaryota > Bacillariophyta > Bacillariophyceae > Bacillariales > Bacillariaceae > Nitzschia > Nitzschia inconspicua. The sequence goes on from JAGRRH010000020.1 coordinate 2,003,090, forward strand.
CAGCCACCATTTTCAATTGCAAGACCAACATTAGCACTGTAAGAACCAGCTGAGTTAGAGAATACACGTGCAGCGGCTTCTCTAAGAGTAACACCGAGCTCTTCTGCTTGTTCAAGCGCATGCTTTCGGACAAAGTTTTGGTCCAGAGGCTCATCCGCTTCGGCTGCCATCTTGATGCCGCGATCCATCAGATTCATTTGGTTGATGAACAAGTCACGGAAGACTCCCGAGCATGAGACGACGACGTCGATACGAGGGCGACCAAGCTCCTCCAACGGAATAAGTTCCACCTTGTTGACACGGCCAAGAGAATCGGCCACTGGTCGCACGCCGACCAATGACAAAACTTGCGCCAGTGACTCTCCGTAGGTCTTAATGTTGTCTGTACCCCACAAAGTGAAGGCAATACTTTCTGGGTACTTTCCGCCGTTTTCGTCCTGCAGTTTCTCGAGCAACTTGCGAGTGACGGACTCGGCGACTTCTACTGCTGCTTGAGTAGGAATGGCAGATGGATCCAAAGCATGCATGTTTCGGCCGGTAGGTAGAACGTCTGGGTTTCGAATAGGATCACCGCCAGGAGCAGGCATTAAGAATTCTCCATTCAGCAACTCCATGATTCCTCCCAGCTCGTTGTTTGCGACGACTTGTTTCAAGCAGAACTCGAGGTATTTCATGACACCCTCCAATCGTTCTTCTTGGACCTTGGGGAAACCGGCATCGATGATTGCCTGTGTGTACGGCTTCTTGCCTCCGGTCATCTTGCTGAACATGCTACCCAAGTCATCAAAGACAGATTTGACTTCCTTGATCCGACCACTAGAATCTGTCGATTGCTTCACAAGGGCCCGAACAGCAGCTCGTGAAGCTTCGGTAATTTTGGTGTTCAAGTCCACATCTTCTAAAACACCATTGTTATTCCCCCTGTAGATGTCATTGATATCTCGTCCAACGGATGCTGCAATCACACGAGGCAGTCCCTCGATGTTGTCTTCGGGACGGTCCAATTGAGCGATGTTGACCAAAGTGGCGACAGCCTCTTCGGCAGTTGGGGGGACTCCAACAGTGTGAAGACCGCAAGGCAGAAGACGGGATTCGATCTGCATAATTTGAGAGTATACCTTTCCAACAATATCGTCCCGTCCCTCGGGAGTGTCGTTGGCAGCATCGTAGCTTTCCAAGTCAGGAAGTTTCACATCTTTGTCCAAATTGCAAGTGTATGAAGTAGAAACAATAGAGTTGACGATGGCCGGTCCTCTTCCTTCGTTCTCACGAAGACCGCGGTACGACTCGATTAGTTCCTTCAGCTCTTTTAGACCCTTGTACAGACCTGCATTCTCTGCGGGAGGAGTCAAGTAAGAGACAGTGGCGGAGTACGATCGCCTCTTCGCAATGGTAGCCTCCGATGGGTTGTTGGCAGCGTAAAGGTATGCGCTAGGCAACGAATTGATCAAACGATCAGGGTAGCAGGTTCCAGACATGCCGACTTGCTTTCCAGGCATGAATTCCAAACTTCCGTGTGTTCCAAAGTGGAGGACCGCGTCGGCCTTGAAGATCTTTTCCAAGTAAGTGTAGTATGCTGCGAAACCATGGTGAGGACTGGCAGACTTTGCAAACAACAATCGCATAGGATCACCTTCATATCCAAAGGAAGGCTGGACACCGATGAACACATTTCCGAATTGCTTTCCATAAACTACCAAATTTTGACCGTCAGAGTTGAGGTTACCGGGAGCTGGACCCCAGTTCTCCTCCAAGTCGGTAGCATATGGTGTCAGTTCGTAGTATTCTTCGGTGCTCATGCGGTAGGCCACGTTCAATTCTGGCGAGTTAATGCGAGCTTCGGGGTCATTCAGGATACTTTCCATGATTTCCTCCTTCGTTGATGGTGCATCGCCGATGTCATAGCCTTCCGACTTCAGCTGTGCCAAGACAGCCTTAATGGAGTCAAAGACATCCAAGTAAGCGGCAGTACCGACATTTCCTTTGTCTGGCGGGAAAGAAAAGATGGTGATGGCGATTTTCTTGTCCTTCTTTTCCTTGTTCTTGAGATTGGCCCATTTGAGCGATCGATCGGCCAAAAGGTTGACGCGATCAGCCAGTGGAACAGACCGTCCAGTAGCGCCTTCACGACCTGCGAAAATAATCGGTTCAATGGCTCCATCAATCTCTGGAAGCGAGACTTGAAGGGCAACTTGGATAGGATGAAGACCAAGCTCGGACGACTGCCACTCTTCAAACGATTGGAAGACGAGCGGGACGGCACACATGTACGGAACATTCAAGTCTTTCAACACTTTGGCAGCCTTTTTGTGGTCTTGCGAGGCTGGACCTCCGATCAAGGCGAAACCAGTGAGGTTGACGACTGTGTCGACGATAGGTTTTCCATCCTTGTAAAAATATTCAGCAACAGGCCCACTGTAATCCAAACCTCCTGAGTACACCGCAACAACTTTGGCACCTCGACTTTCCAACTCGGCAATGAGAGAGACGTAGTGGGTGTCGTCCTTTGTGTTGATGTGGGACTTCTGCAAAAGAATGCCGATGGTAGGTGCCGTCTTGGGGTCGATACCAGCATCAGGACAAAATTCGTTGTCGTACCACTTCATGTAGTCGGTGTTGGATTCAAATACAACATCGGGCGCCACAGGATGCCAAATGGCCTTGTCGGGAAGAAGGAGTGGTTCTTCTGCGACCATTTTCTCCTTCCCCACCATATTCTCTTTGATGGGAGAGACGTAGTCTTGTCCGACCATTGTCAAAAGAGACTGCAGATTTTCTGGGCTTCCACCAAGCCAGTACTGGAAGGACATCATGAAGGTACGGGCATCTGCGGCCTTGTCACTGGGTAGAAACTTCAACACTTTGGGAAGTGTTCGCAACAATTTCAACATGCCCTCCTCGAACGACGATCCATCCTCCTGCTTTTTCTTCTTCATGAAATCAGCCACCACACTCTTGGACTGTCCCAAATTTTTCATTGTGAAGCTTCCAACTTTGTTCAGTCTCATGACTTCAGGCATACTGGGGAAAATCAAGACGGCATCCAAACTTTCACGTGCAGGTTTGACTACATCGACAACTTTTTCGGCAAGTTCTTGGACAAAGATGAGAGATCCAATGAATATGTTGGCCTCCTCAACATCCTTTTTGAATTGTTCGTAGGCATCGTCATTCCGGAGTTCTTCCAGTAGGTATCCGACACATTCAACCGCCATGTTTGGGTTGGCAGCGTTAATGCGTTTGACGGCTGCGGTCATGGAGCTTTGATATTGCGATTCCAAGACGACGTACACAACTTTCATTGTTGGGCGACCGTTGGGGTTCTCTGGAACAACACGACGAGATTCAGCGTTGGTGGCGGTGAAGCCTCCCATGGGAGAGGAAGTAGCAGTAGGGTCGGTGACGACCATTTGCAGAGGAGTGGAAGTCGACCTTGTAGCGAGGGCATTAGACGATCGGGAAGCGAAAAGAGGGCGCCCATTAGGTTGCCACCTGTATGGTTAGGAGAGCAGTAGGGGAGGGAGACAGGGGTTAGTATGTTTATTGCTGTGCAGAAAGTTGCCGAGCGACATCGTCCAGTACTCGAGAAAGAAAACTCGGGTTCCGAGAAAATCGAACACACGTAGAAACCTACGCAGAATCCTGGTAGGAGAACTTCAACTTGTCGATCGGTTTCATTTCCTCCAACCGCATCATAGAGCGGAAAGGTGGAATGCAAGCACTGCCGTTACAATGTGGAAAATTCATTTGGCTACTTACGCTGTGGAAGCGCCCACACATAGGAGAGTTACGGCGGCGGCTTTGAAATACACCATCTTTATTCCAATATATACTGCTCAAAGGGGACCGTTGTTTGGTACACGAGGTTGGTTCCTCCCTGTTGTGAGTGTGACTGATTCAAAAAGGAAGCGGAAAAAAAGATCGTCAATGTGGTGAAGAACGGCCAGACAGCTGAAATTCATTGACGTGTTGTTGCTTCTTTGAAGCGCGCAAGATTTTTCTCGTGCCAGATGAGTGAATAATGATGCCATTATCCCTAACGCTAATATTTGAAAAGCACAAAAAGCCCGACGTCGTTAAATGATTGGATGTCGGAGTTCTCCTACAGATAAGAAATGTTCTTCTAACAGCTTTCTGGTTTCACCGACGTATTGTTGAAGTATCCATGCCTCGTGGAACTCGTCGATTTGCTGTTTTCTGCAAGCTTGAGTCACGATTTTGACTTCGTGAGTCAATTCATTCGTGACTCCAAAACTGATTGTTGAGTCGCTCCCGCAATCGTACACAGTCGTGCAAAACATAACAGTTAAAATACGTATTCATCATACGACCCCGTCATCTCTCGAATCGACACGTCGCAAAGAACGAATACAACAACCTCCATGTCATATTATATATATATATCATAGATTTCGTGAGAAGAAGTGTCAACAATTCACGACAGATCGTATTTGATCCTGACCTCCTCGAAGTTTTTGGTTTCGTCTCATAACTTTATCTTTGCAACAATCAATTCACTACTCTTTTACCAACGCAATAATGAAGACTATCGCGTATGCTAGCGCCGTTGCCACAGCGGCCTTGTCCGTTTGCCATTATGCGAAATCTTTCACACCTGGAATTTCACATACCAGAGTTGCTACGACAACAGCTTCTGCCATTCGATGGACGAATTCACCCCCTCCATTGACAGTGCATCAGAAATTAGCAGCCAAGTCTCCACTCACGATGATGTCCAACGACAACAAGGAAGGAAAAGAAGATGAACTCGCTACTGCACTTACTGAGTTGACTGATGTGAAAAAATCAGCTTCGTTCAATCCCACACCTGCCTTAGTGTCCATGATGAACAAGTGGATGGGGTTGGAGGACCAAGATGGAAAGGTCCGCAGAAATGTCACCAACATGCAACTGGCTGCTGCCGCCATGGCATTTGCCCTTGCATTTATGCCGTTAAACAATGCCGATGCGGCAATGTCGGGTGGCCGGATGGGTGGTAGTTTCTCCGCGCCCAGACAATCCATTTCCCGGCCCGCACCTTCCTCTTACAGTCGAGGATTTTCGTCGGGGTACTCTTCGGGTTACATGTCACGGCCCAGTGTGACTATTAGTCCAGGATTGGGCTTCGGATACTCTCCATTCATGTCACCCTTCTCTCCGTTCAGCCCCTTTTCTCCCTTCACCCCTCGCGTCTACGGTGGACCTGGAATCATCTCTGTGGCCCGTGGACCTAGCTTCTTTGATCTCCTGTTTATTGGTGGATTCATGTTCGCGGCCTCTCAAATCTTTCTTAATCAGGGCAAACAATCCTCTTACAGTTCGGACTTGGACTGGTCGTCCGCGGCCGCAACCGCGTTGGGTCCAGGAACCTCCGTGGCACAGCTGAGTGTGGCATTGGAAGTGCCCAATCGTGATGATCGCAACTCCATCCTGGGAGTGCTGGATCGTCTTTCCGAAACCGCTCGTACTGACAGTCGTGTAGGAGTACAGAATTTGACCAGTCAAGTAGCATTGGAGTTGTTGCGGCGCCGATCTTCCATTGTGTCGGCAAGTTCTTCATACAGGCATTTCAATGATCGCAACAAGGCGCTCCGAGAGTTTCAGTCTCGATCCGTCAAGGAACGTAGCAAGTTTGAAAATGAAAATACAAGCAAGTATGGTGGTGTTGACTACGGAAGCTCTCGCACGAAAGATACCAGTGTCGGTAACGGCCAAGCTACAATGGTAGTGGTGACCCTAGTCTTAGCTATCGACGGCGATTCCACGAAGCTTCCTACTATCAATAGTTTGAATGACGTGGAGGATGCCTTACGAAGGATTGCGTCCGATAGCAAGGTCGATGAGTGCCTTCAGGGAGCCGAAATTCTGTGGACTCCGAACGATCGATCCGAAACATTGTCTCTTCGGGACGTAGTTGCTGACTACCCCGAACTTCGATCTGTATGAGTTGGAAAGCTAGCAAGAACCAAAGAAACGTTCCAACAGAGCACGAGAACTGAAATGGGGATAATATAATAATATAACACTGTGCCTCAGAACGGGATCCTTCCAACCACACGAGTAAAGTCAGTCATCATATAGATTACGCGCAAAAGACGTACAAGACTTCCGCTACGAGCAAAAACCAGAACTATATGTCATGTAAGAAATAATAAGAAGTCTTGGTAATACGACAGTAATGATCAAAACGGTTTGCTTTACAGAAGCATATTAATTTTCAATAGCTTAAACCACAGGAAACAGACATCGAACATTGAGGACACGAAATGATTGGGTGGGAACTGACTGGTGTACGCTCGTGTGGTGAAAATACCATCGAAAAACCAGTTCAAAATCATTTTGGTGTAGGTAGAAGTTTTGAGATATTAGGTTCATCCATCACTTCTTGCTTTTGATTATCTTCTTCAACTTCACAAGAAAACGAAGTAACTCTCCTTCATTATTGACGAGAGGATGCGGACAGTGTCGGAATCCGAGCTTCGAACGAAGGCGGCAGGTTGGTGGGTGAAACCATTTCGTAACGACACACGGGACAGGATGTGTGCTTTAGCAGCCAGGCCTGTAAGCACTTGGCGTGAAAGACGTGGGAGCAACTGTCAATATCTTTGGAGTAACAAAGTTTTTCCAGTTCTTGAAACTCGCTCAAGCAAATCGGGCACGAAGTGCATTCACAATGCAATGGCCTGGTTGGTTCGTTGGACTCTGTTGTGATGTTGCATGTGGTGGCACCATTTTGCATGTTCGGTCTGATTGTCGCATCCACATCGTCGTGTTGGTTTTCACTCATGAATTCGTTCTTACACTCGCTGCTGCCATCCCCCCGTTTCGTTGACCATGTTGTAGTGACTAGCGCGTCCATGATTTGCATCTTTCGGGATACATAGTTTTGTTTGAAAAAGTGCATGGCAGCCAAGTCGGCCCATTCCTTTTTGGTAATCAAATTCCAGTCGATGCAAAAGTAGTAAAATCGAATAGCGTTGGTGCATATCCGCAGCCCCAACATCCCAGCTACGGTCACCCATACCAAGTGTGTGCAGCTCGCATAGAGCGTTCCGACATCCTTTGACGATGATGCTGAAGAAGATGACGACGGATACAGTAAGTACCACGATTGTGTTGATGTCATAGTGGTGTTTCAAGTCGTTCTTGGTAGCTGAGTGACAGGGCTTTCAAAGAACAAATACAGAATTCTTTCAAGAGAGTAAGGAACAATACGAGAAACGCGAGTAGAGGGTCCCCTTTTTGATGTGATAGTGGTTACAAGGAGGAATACGTGTTGAGTGATGATGATGGTATAATAGTGCAAGAATAAGAATCGGAATCCCGTTTTCGGTTGATAGCAGATGCCTCCCCCGCCGAATTTCCGACAGGTTTGGAAGGGACATCATCTTGACAATAATTTCTTTCTCACTGTCAACAGAAGTACCTACCAATACACAAAGAGCAGAACCTTGAACGAAAATGTTGTTGCTTGTAGTAGATGTAGGTGAGAATCGGAGTGTGAGTGGTGGTCGACAAGTGAAGGAGAGGTGTCGAAGCACACTACTTGTATCCCATTCCGAGGTGAGTGAGATGATGGCTTCGAGGGAGAGAGAGAACTGCATACACGTAGTATTCGTACGGTGAACCGTAACTTTCGCGCGACGAACAAGGAACGTGTCGTTTTTTTGGTTGTGTGTGTTTTTTTTTGGTTCGATGCCCCCACGAGTTCATCCACCATCATACATTACAAAACTTGAAGTTTGGGTCTCGCGAAAATAATACGTAGTAGTAATAACGAAGCCTCGATGTCATCATCCTCAACACATCAATCATCATCATCATCATACAACCGTTGGGCGATACGATTTTTGGCGACTCCGTTGGGTCACGTGTAGTGAAAACTCGTGACTCAAAAGTCTCTCAACTCTTAACTCCAACCTCCAACTATGATATCTGTCCGCGATCCGTTTCTTCTCATCGTTGTTTGAACGGCTGATGAGGTACGTCCATCGAACGTCGTCGATCAATTGGCCGTCGGTCATTCCCAACACCGCACCTTCACCATCACACGTACTGTCGTAGTGAATTGTTTATTACAGTTATTACAGTTAGTATTTTTTCAGTGTGTGTATTGCGATGACGGATTGCGCATAGCTATCATACCAACTTTCAAGTACGAGTAGCAGCAGTTTTTGAGTCTCATCACCTCTCTCTTGGCTGCGATTGGGTGTTTTGGGTGTTTCGATTTTTATACGACAGTGTTGGAAGGAACCGACCCTCCACACACTCATACACACTTTCTCACAGTCAATTCCTCTGTATCCCGGCAGTAGTAGTACTAGCAGTGAATTGATTGAGTGACTGAGACAGTACTTCGTACTACAGTAGACGCACAGACTCTGCTACATACGTGTTGTTGTTTGTTTGGTTGTGAAAAAGAGACAGACCTGTGTCATACAACTGCAACCATGAGTGATTCTACCGGCACCTCTCCTCCCCCGCCCGATGGTGGTGCTCCAGTTCCTGCGAATCCTCCGCATTTTAAAGTAGGATTGGGATTTGTCAAGGCCTATTACAAGACCTTGACGGAACAGCCCGAACTGTTGGTCAACTTTTACAAGGCAGGAACATCCTACTTGGGCCACGGTGAAGGATCGGCTGCGGCCGATCCTAAGCCGTTGGAGGAGTACGATCTTTCCATCAAAGAAAGATGGGGTTGCAGCGAGAATGAGAAAATGCGATTTGACTTTGAATATGGTGCGATTGATACGCAACCCGTCATTGGAGGAGTCTTATTGGTGGTGACGGCGCAAGTCTATTTTGAAAGTCCCAAGAATGGAGACGGAGCAAAGTCGGCAGCCAAATCCAAGTCGTTCGTTCAGACATTTTTCCTAGTCCGAGAAGGGAGAAACTTTGCCTGCTACAATGACGTCTTACGGTTCGTTGAGTTCAACGTCAAGGGTAGCAAGGAGATGGCGACTACTCCCACTACTGCAACCGCAACCGCATCCACCAACACAACCTCGACAATCACCGCCGATGTTGGAGTGGCCACGGACGAAGCCCAAGTGGAGGATGTGGCGACGTCGACATCCAATGGTGAGGTGGAAACGACTACCACCAAAGACTTTCCAGCAGTTGCAGATGAAGAGGCACCTGGAGGAGGCGTGGAGGAAACCAAAGAGGAGGCTCCGGATTCCGAGGAAGAAGTACAAGGAAAGCTGGAAGAGAAGCCAGTAGACAAGCCAGTCAAGGACGGAAAAGGAAAGAAGAACAAAGGGGGGTCAAAAGGTCAGCAACAGCAACAACAATCTGCTAACAAACCTGCTCCTGGTTCTTGGGCAAGCTTAGTTGCAACTGGCGGCAGTGCCCCCAACACACCAAGCCGAAAGCCAGCCAAAACTGAAACCGAGAAAGCAGTAGTAGAAGTTCCAGCAGCAGTTCCTGAGGCAAAGATCGAGGCCAATGACACCTCAAAAGAGGCAACTTCCACCGCATCCACGACTGCACCCGAGGATCCACCCACAACCAACGACGCTGCCAACAACAACAAGCCTCCAAAGGGACAAACCTTCCAGCAACGCAACAAGCGAGATCCAGATAACACATTGGTCATCAAGAATCTCAGCGACAACATCAAGGAGCAAGATATCATCAACATGTTTAAGCCATTTGCCGTTCAAACCAATTCCAAGATTCTTGGAACCAATTTGAATCACAATCGAGGACTTGCTTTTGTAGACTACGATCAAGTTGCCCCTGTCTTGGCTGCGTTGGCCAAGCATCAGGAGACTCCCTTTCAGTGGAATGGTAAAGTGTTGGAGGTGGATCAAAAGACACAAGAAGTTCGTGCCAGACGCCAAAAGGGCGGCGGCTACAATCGTAGCGGGTCGCCGGGAAATGGGTTTCGCAATGGTGGCGGTAGTGGTGGACGTGGTGGTGATGCTCGACGTGGTGATCGAGGAGGAGGCCGACGATCGGGCAGAGGTGGTCGAGGCGGAAGATAAATGGTGGGATTGGAGAAAAATGAAAAAGACGACGGTAACTCATAGGAGACCCATACGCACCCGTATGCTTGCATGACAGAGTATATCCTTACCGGAGGAATCTTTTTTGATGCACCAGCTAGAAATCATGGTGATGATTGCTACATCAAACAAACGTACCAACAGACGCACAATTCTGAAAATCATACTATCCAAACAAAAATAATAGAAAACGAAAGTAATGATGATGAAAGACTAGCAATTTTTTCCTTCTCTCTGATTCCTCTGAAGGCGTAGTCAAGAATAAAACGTGGTGATACAATGTATTTGATATTCATCTGGTGATCATAATGCAGTCGCTCCTACAACATCTTTCATATCTTCAATAACATGAGTAGAGATGAACCAGTGGGACGCCGAGGAGGGTTTCATCGGTCCTTCGTCTTCTCCGTCCTCCTTACCACGGAGACTACCTTCGACTTCTTCATGATATCTATGATTCCGGCTGGCGATTTCATCGTCTGGGGTGGAGGTCAAGGCCATTCCATAGACACTCCTTGGCATCCACTTGCCCTTTTTGAACTGTACGCACGCCTTCAACAGCTCCATTTGTCCTTCACGGGAAAAATCGGCTCCATACTTGTGATACATCCCCTTGTACTCGGAAATGAGTTCTTGGAGCATCCACACAGTACGTTTTGAGATCTTAGTGCGACCGTCATCCACCACGATGTAAGCCTTGCCCCGGATCAAATGATCGTACAATCCCGTGTTTGGATCGAAGGTGAGCAATGTGGCAACTTTGTTGACAGGAAGTTCATGGCGGGAGTTCCGCCTTTTTCTTCTTCGTTCACGTTCTTCGTCAACGGCGCGGTAGTATATCTTAATCTGAACGCCACATAATTCTGCCACCTTGCTTGTGGCACATATCACATCGGCATTAGATGTCACGTGATCATGGAACCATCGCTTGTAGCTATTCGTTTCCTTGTAACACCTCAAATCGGATGCCTTTTGTATCTTGTCGGTTGAAACTCGCACAGTGTAGATTTGTTCGTCCGTGATTTCGTCTTCTTCAGTGTCAATGGACGAATCATCCCAGGTCTCGGTGAGGTCTTCTTTGGTACTAGCAGTGTGTGATGTATCCATTTTGTATGGTTTCTCGACCGAATAATGATGGTCCATGTTGTCTGCCGATGATGAGGTAAAGATGGTGATTATCAAAATGGAATGATTGATTTTCTCTTTTTGGAGAAATTGCTGCTTGTTACTACCAATGTTGAAAAGTGTAATTATTGTTTCTTGGTTTGTACTACTAAACATAGCACTTTGAAGTTGTCTCCTGCTTTGTTGGGAGTTGGGATTGTGATACCCTTCAAGGTGTCGTTGTTTTCTTCACGCAGTTCTCGAATGATTCGGGGTGTTTTACACACGAAACGAGACTGAAGATTGTTCCGAGATTTTTTTCTCTCTTTGGAGAGAGGAAAGACGCTATTTACTGTACCTGGTACGTCGTAGTCCAAACACTAAAGAGTACCGGTAGTGGTACTGGTAGTCGTACTTCGTAGTACGAAGTCATAAAATAAAAAAAAAACATCATGTTTTTATATGTATGTTGTCTACTAACTGTAAAGTCGTACTACGATCGTACTGGTAATAACAGAAAAAAGTTGAAAGTACGGGTCTCGAAGTATCATACTGTAGTACCGTATTCATTTAGGTACTACTGTTAAAAGACCAACGTCTACAGAAGTATTATTAGGAGAGAAACGACACGACTGACTGGAAATAGCGGATGGTGGCTCAAAAGCAGGATTCCAGTCACTTTTATTTCAGTCATTCGAATTCTCAGGCCTCAGTTGAAATAAAATACTTTGAAGTACCGTACTACGATACACTGCAGTAGTCTACCTAATTGTTTCTCCCTACTCCCTACTACTTCCAACTTGAGCGCGGTATTTATCTGTATTAACTGTGAAGTCAGAAGTGCAATCCCGCTGCTACCCGTGTTACTGGATCCGACCTGACTGGAACGCAAATATTGGAGTAAGCCTGTGATAGCTTACTAGAGTAGCGAAGGAGACAACAGCTGTCATTATTATTCTCAGAAGAAAGAAACCCTTCAAATGCACTACTTTTCTACAATCTCTATCATTTATTTTTACATCGGTTTTTCCTAATTCCTGTCAATGGAATCCCTCTGCTATCCGCTTGTTTTCACCGGATCATACCTAACTGGAACGCAAATAATGGGAACAGTCTCGTGCAGGAGACATAAGGTGTGATGAAGACCACCTACAACTTCCACAGTACACACTCATTCTTGGAAGTTTCGTCCCCTACAAGAGTGTTGAGAAAAGTCAAGGTGAAGTACTACACCGCACTGAGCAATGAAGCCAGTAAAATGCCATACAGATTGTCACGTCAGGATTATCATCCAAATCATAATATTATTAAACAGCGGAGCATAAAATCGGGCACAAGTGGAAAATGTAGCGCCGTAGGATACGCATATCTAATCTTTGACCTGTTACCTTCCAAAATAATTAAACAGATAGTCCATGATCGAACCGACCCCTGCTACTACACAACGGGGAGGGAAAAGCATTGATAGTTGCGATCCAAAGTGGAGTGAATCTGATCGGGAGCGTCTCCTGAAGAATCCCGTTTCTTCTCGGAATGATGACGATGGTGACAATTGTCTTCCTCCAGGGGCAGGATCTCTATGAACTCGTTGTGATCTGCAGTCACGACATGATGTCCGTGGCATTCGCCATGATGACATGTGGCTGCATCCGTCACTCCGCTCTCTTGCCTTTCAAGTTCTTTGGCCTGCAAACGAGACAAGATTTTCTCCTTGTCGACAGAGTTGTGGTGATCTTTGTTTCCACCATGGTGATGACGACGATGATGCGCACGTGTCTTTCGATCTTCGTAAATGCCGTGGGGCACCCACGTTTCGTGTTGGTAGAGCGAGCACCATTCTAGAAGTTGCTTGTGTGCCTCGTCCGCCGGCTTTTCTTCGTACAACACTCGTGCTTCACGTATAAGCTCAACCAGACCCCATACTTGTCGCTTCGAAAGAGGCGTTTGCCCATTGTTCCACAACGCGTAGGCCTTGCCATGAACAATATGAACAAATTTTTGCGTTTCCGGGTGAAAGAGCAAGAGTGTTGCAGCTGCGTTGGTACGATGCAAATTGGAAGAGTGCGGCTGTGGACGGTTGGGATCGTAATGAAAATGTAATTTGATATCTAAGCCGCACATCCGTGCCACCTGTGATTCGATGCAAATCATGTGAGGGTCGTCCAAGATGTGATCCCGAAAAAATTCTTCCTTGCAAGTGCTCTCGATAAAGCATTTCAAGTTGGAAGGGGACTCTTCCTGGCGACTATCCACTGTAACAAGGTATACTTCTTTGCTGTTTGCATCGTCAATAATGTCATCGGTAGTCCCTGTCTCGTCGTTGATCGGTTGCGGAATTGCGGTACTGGTCGTTTCGTGATTCCACACTTGGGCTGCTGCTGTAGATAGCTTCATACTAGTGCCGTCGTCGTCGATAGTGGGAATATAGTGTTCAATAAAGGCGGTTAGAGGATATTGCGTCGTACTTCTGTTTTGTTGATTTGTTTTGTGCTTTCAATTCTTTTCTACTACTACTCTAGGTTTCCTCTTGTGTCAATGCTGTTGGCTGTTGGGTTCGCATTTGGGGAAGATCGATTGATTTCCAATTTGTGGCGTTCTCGTTCCTGGATCCCGAAATCGCCTTCCTCGAAGAAGACAAAATCCCGAGTATTTCAAGTTCATTACGGCTTGTTAGAAGAATAATAGAAACAAAAATAGACAATAACAACAAACACAACTACTAGAGCAGACTCCTAACTAGCTAGCTGCACCAGTCTGCCTCTGAAAGAGTTTTGCCATGTTAACTCCGGAGTAGATTTTTTTAATCATTCAAAAATATCTCTGAAATAGTTGGGCGAGCTCTCTCTCGTCACCAAGCTGTAGGAGCAATGAGCCAACACATCCTGGACAACTTTGGTCGCAGGCCTCTCTTTCGCACTACCGCGTGGATTTCCAGCCAGTGGTCAGAATGAAGAAAGTGGCGGGAAGGATTGCGAGTGGATTAGTCGTACCTGTTCTACTGTCGTAGGCAGTTTGGGTTGGTGGATCTCGATTTGCCATCCGACTACGTCCCGAAGTAGCATGGAAGGAAGCTGTGCCGATCCCTTTTAGATTTGATCTTTAAGCAGTGGGAGTTCAAACATCCAGAAGCAACTGCTACCCATTAGCAACAACAACATCTAGAATCATCCTGCAACAAAAAAAAGCCAATTCAAGAGAAGATAAGACAGTTTAAACATAATCTTATATTCTCTATTGGCCACGGTATTACGTTTGGTTTTGGATTTTTGTGAATTACTGTTTATCATACACCACATCCGAATATAATATTGATTTTTATCTATCTGGTATCAAAAACAAAAGGATGGAATCGCCCAAAGTGTTGCTGTTGGGCATTTCCTATCCCGATGTCAAGGGACATATGGACAAGCATGGATATTCTGAAAAGTTGTTGGTGCACAAAACGTTATCAGTGGATCAAGCTGTGGAGCTCGTCCGTCGTGGAATACTGACAGAAATGGACGCCCGTGACTTGGCAAGATGTGTCGCAACGGAAAAAGTGGGTGGCGGACTTGAGGCTTACACCGTGTCAAGGGAAGTCGGTGGTGTCTATCGAAAGGACCGACACGTCTATGCCAATTTCAACAATTCACGGGGGCTTTATAATGCCTTGACCCAGAGTTTCGGTGTCATAAAGTTCCAACAGGTTATTTTGGACTACTATTGGATGCCCACGGTACGTCATTGACGCGATATCTTGATGGGAAGCTATTCTAGAGGTGCTGTGGACTAGGATCTGACGATGTAATTCATTTTGAAGGGTTGGTTAGTGACAAGATGGGCCAAATCTCTCTTCCAAAACACTCTTCCCGATTTAGTTCGATTCCAGATGTTAGCGTACCCTGGGTCACGGTCTCGTATTAGGAAGAGAACGGGAAGTGATAGCGAAAATACCGACATCAATGTCAACGGTGACGAGAAGGGAGATGATCCATCCTCGCATCCCATTAAAAGCAACATTGAATTGGAGGAAGGTGTGGTATTTTTACCCTTTTGTGCCCATGTATGTAAGGAACTGGTGGGGGCAATACACATTCTAAAGAAGTATTATGCTATAACGTTTGTCCACAAGGACGAACTACCGGGTCACGCATTATGGAAGGGGACCATGGAAATAGATCCAAACGTAATGCAGCATCGTCTGGGGAAACGACTCGATCAAGAAGAGATCTACTGTACATTCCAACCGAAAGATATCTATGGATCCATGGAGGATTCACATGTCAATAAAGACGATGTCATGAGAATGCTGTTAAGTATCGAAAACTTTGAGCACATTCGAATGATACGATTGAGGCCATTACGACAACATGAGCCACCGTCCGTCGTGAGAAAAACCGTTATCGATCCAGAAATTGGCGGCTTCATTGGGTTAGACTGGGAAATGGGGAAGCGGCGCTTCAAAGAATTTCGTTCCAGGAAAAGGGCGCCTTTACCAAAGCAACGCACATTCAGGACAGTCACATCGTCAGACGATTCTGACGGCGATAGCAGCGACTCAAATTCGAGCAGTGATGATGACAGCAGCATTGGTGACATTGACCAAAGAGAGATGGATCGATACTGTGAAGAGACGGGAGTGTTCGTTGATATTGACTTTGACCCGTACAATCCTAACAGAATCGCAGAGACGACCAATTTCTATCCGAGTCCTGTACTGGACCTGGTTTCCTACATCAACGGAAAAGAAATTGTTGACGATGACAACGTTATGGACAGCTGGGCGGAAACATGGGGTCCGAAGGCAAGTCGAAAGAAAAACAAAAAACAAGACCTCTTTCAGAATCACTATCAACAGGTCAGACGAGAGCAGAAAGGGTTCTTGTCCAGCAATTCTCGCCTACCCGATCCCGATGCCGAAGAAGAGGAGGGATACAAATGGACTCTGACCGACGATGAAGGTTGGACACTAGCGTTGAATGGGGACGCTCCGGACTTCGAGCTGATACCAAAGGTCGTCAAGAGATCGAAGCAAGACAATATCATTACTGCAAGTCGGTATCTATTCGAGATGAAGAACCCTGGATTCAAGACATTGTCAAGATCCTATGGATATTCTTTTGTTATGAGTGAGTAGGATGATTCGTATTTTTTCAATTGCAAGACTATAGAATTCTCACGATTATCGCTGCTTTGTTCGCTGAATGAGCAGGCTGTTACCAGATCCCCAAAGCGTCCATTTTGTTCAAGATTGAAGCCGCAAAAGAGGCCGAAAGGATAATGATACGCAATACAGAACACGAGATTACGGCCGATACTGTCTTGGAAGATGATGTTGACGATGGAAACGAATCATCGGATCAGATGAAAGTGGAAACGATGAGCATTCATGAAATGACTGCTGATGAGGTTTTCAAACTCAACCCTCGATTAGTGAAAGCATATTTAAAAAGTTTCCGGTTGGAAAGCATTCCAGACGGGACGAAAGCCAGACGACGTCTTCTAGCAAGCTTACTAGAAAATCACCATGAACAACTTCGGCATAAAGATCCCTTGAATCACTTGGCATCTGTGGCTCTGGTTGACGACAGCCCTACTCATACGTCTGTTCTGAGTTCTTTTGCTGAAGTTGCTCTTCAATCCCCGTCACTTCCGGAAGAAGCTACGAGAGTAGCCAAGGAATCTATCGGTGTCTTCGATATTGTTGTTGAGAATTGCCTTCCTCCGTTTTCACCGTCTTTTCAGCATTTCTATTTCGATCTACGAGGCACAACAAGTTTTCCAAGCGAACTTTTCAAGCTTGTCCAAAGCGCCGAGTCTATGGTGATTACGCATATAATATCGTGGCAACCCAAAGGCAAATCTTTTGCCGTTTATGACAAGAAAGCTTTTCAAGAGAAAATTCTGAAGGAATGCTGCGGAGGCGACGATAGCTCTTTCGATTTTTTTTTGCAGAATCTTCGGAATTTTGGATTTGTCGAGATTCAGACCGGAAGTCGGAAAGGTGGATTCCGTCATGAGTACTTCCGACGAAGAAGCCCAGAGGATGTCGCCCTAATTTCCGCTGTTGATGAAAACTCATTGGAAGAACTTGAAACGACAAGCATTCTTTCGTCGTCTGGGCAAGGTGAATCTCATGTGAAGTCCGGAAGACGAAAGTCGAAACAGACCCAAGCTCCAAGATCACAGAACACAGAACAATTGACAGAAAAAAAGAAATACAATCTCTCAAGAAGTGACGTTTTCCCAGCCGAGCTTTATCGTCTTCTGGAAGATGCCCACGCCCAGGGACTGTCCGATATCATAGGTTGGACCCGCAGTGGCAAAGTGTTTGCGATTTCTGATGAAGAAATGTTCGTGAAAAAAGTTCTTTCCAAACATTCAAAAAAACCTCTAATTTCGTATTTCGAGGCATCGTTGTTGGCGTTTGGGTTCAAGAAAACTCGCAGGGAAATGAATGATCGAAGATATCAACACCCAAATTTTAAAAAGGGTTATCCAGAACATGCCTCGCTCATTGCTGTCATCAAAAAATATGATCAGAAAGGAAATGGAACTCTCATCGCGACCGCTGGTGACAGCAAGCGAGCAGAAGGGGCAGGTTGTGGGCGGAATCTCTCGGGTGTGTCGCAGCTAGAAGAAACCGCTTCTTCTGAAATGGAGCTGATGACTGAAGTCCCTCTTCCATTTATAGGGAAAGGAGATTTTGTGGAGTCATTGCGACTGATGCTTGACTCGACGCCTGAGATTCCCTCGGTGAAATGGCTCTCTAATGGTGCTGCATTCACTGTCACAGACCAAGACGAGTTTGAATCTAAAATTATGCCACAGTAAGTGCAAAGACCCTTTGGAGCGCCTTAATCTCTTTTTGATCTAACAACTTGCCTGGTTCAAAAGATATTTCAAACCCATGTCTTATTCTACGTTTCGACGGGAGCTGAAGTTATTGGGTTTCAAGCCAGCTGCGAGTGGCACATCAATGACGAAAACCATGTTCCATAGTTTATTCCATCGCGATTTCCCGGAGTTGTGGAAGCTGCACACCGACAAAGATTTGAACGAAAAAGTGCTTTATTTTCTCGCTGTTCGGCTTCAGGAACAGGCGCCGGTGCCGATCGAAGTTCCAGACAGTACAACTCTTTTTGGAGACGACAAAGGGGAGTGGCTTTGTCTGCCGGAGTTCAAACAACTCTTACTAGACTCAATCAGCGAACATTATGAACTTTTGTATGTGCAGAACGGGAAAAGGTTAAGCACGGCGCAGAGGGAATTTTACAAGAAGTTAAGCACTGATGTGATTGCCATTTCTGCTTTGGAAGGAAAGATAGACACTGATGAAAAAGCAATCAATGCGTGTCTCCGTAAACATTTCAGATCCCTCTTTTCAGACGCAAGAAAAGAGCTCGAATCGCTGAAAATATCAGAAAGTAATAATCATCGGATGGTATTGAACTCCCTGATTCACAAAGCTCAGTCCGGTGGCTTCAAAAAATCCATGGCATCTACCGTAGAGATGACGCCTCTAGAATCTCTCGAATCAGCCTTTGTGAATGAGGAAAAGTCTCGAATGGAGATTGAGGCATCGTCTGACAGCTCCAAGGTTCATAAAGCAAGAAGCGTCGATTTGGTGCTTCGTGCAAATGGCACTGGTTCATCAGTTAGCCAGTCGAAATCGAGAAAGAGGAGAGGTACCTCGTTTTGTGGAAAAAAGAAAGAATTCAACCGTCTCAAAAAAAGGAGGTCTGATGACTCTGGTTGTCTGGATCAAGAAACGCTGTCGCTTCTTACGTTGGGATCGCATAAGTTGAGCATCCCTTCGCCGGAACATCCCAGCGGAAAGGAAGCAGCTCAGTCGAAGACCTCAAATGGAACTGCAGATAATTTAGAATCATCGAGTCTAACAGTGGTTCCCAATCCAACAATCTTGAATTTGCTGAATGGTGGCCAACGAAGGTCCGAAAGGCGTTCCAATCAATCTACGTGGGCTCACCACGGTTCAGCCGAGAAGCACCTGCCGTTTCATCTCTTGGACTCTGTCGAAGAAGACATGGATCAATTCCGAAATGGCAGACGAAATGAGGTCAGTCTCTAGATGTGTACTGCTTCCTGGTTTCCTGTTACCGTGTTGAGCCTGTACTAACCAGAAATTCCCGTCCTCTCATTAGGTGAAAGAACAATCCCGGACGCAAGTTTGCGTGAAGTCTTAGGCAATCGAAGACTGCGTGGCAGTCCAATCCATCATAATGTTCCATTGATTCGCAATATCCAGAGCGCGGTTATCGATATTTGCTTCAAAAGGGAGTCTTTAGATGGTTCCATGGGTTTATAGGCGTCGAACCACACCCACCAAGGGCCTAATTTCGAGACCTTTCGAACGAGCTGTTGGACTTGAGGCATAAGTCACGTTCCTTCGAACAACTGATGGACCACTTTGGACTCGTATGCTGTCACTGTAATATTTTTCGCTGAACGGTGGCCTCTTTCAAGAAATGGAGTTTTCAACGCTTACTCCTGAGAATGGGGGGAATCAGCAATGTTGATCGCATAATATGGGGTGGTATTCATTGATTTTTGTTGTGTCTACGACTTCCTACAACATCGGATACTTGTGGCAGAGAATTCAGACTTGCTTCAACGCTTCGATTTCTCCTTCTTCATCTGTCAACCACGCAGCTGTTTCATCCAACCTCTTTGTATTCGCTAAACTCTCGCCACTCAAACTAGAATCGGATATGAACTATTCTCGGCGCTACATTTTGGATCGATTCCATAAACACTAAAGCTTTCGCGTTATGAAGACAGATTCATCGTCAACTACTTGGTGCGCTGTCGCCCATCTCTCCAATAGATCAATTGTGATTCTGTCGTTGTCTCCCTATTCTCGCCGCGTACGAAGATTCGAAGATGATCCGTCCTGCTTTTCGAATGCAGGTATTTTGCCTGTCGTCCCAAAAAGCGATGGCGGTGTGGTACAGTTTGCGTCAAACACAGGATATTCCAAATCTTGAATCCAAGCTTTCATGAATGCAAAGCTGGCAGCTGGTTTGTAAGTTGGCTATAGATACAAGATGAATGAAAGAGTCAGAAACTTTTCATTGAACATCTCGCATGAATTCACGCCGAAATTCCGTTATACTTACCACCATGTGTCCAGCACCCCGTATTGTCAGGAAGTCAAACTTCCCCTCGTAACGCGTCACGTATCCGCCCATTTGCTGGCAATGGTCAATCGTCCACGGCCGCCAGTGTTGAGACTCATCAAAACCGAGGTGCGATGTCCAGTTCTGAGTCGCAAAGCTTGTAATGGCTGGATCCGTGTCACCATTGTATACCAAGACTTTGATCTTGCCATTCATTTCTTTGTAAAATGGTTGCAGATCAGGTTCGGTCGGCGTATAGTCGAAGTCCCCTTCGGCATTGTCCACTTCGAAAAAGACGGAATGAACGTGAAAGGCTTCCAGTACTTGCGGTAACTTGAGATACTCTTCCATGACGGGACCTCCCCCACAAGCTAGGAATTACGAAATCATTGAGTAAGTCAGATTCCAATTAGTTGAACCAGAACGATCCATCCCCATATATTCGCGATCTGTTGCAACTTACGGTAATCATTGAGTGCACCGCCCACCGGCTCATACTCTATTTCCAGCACCCTCTTCCACTTATATTTGGACTGTCGCAACCCATTTGAATAGGTACACTCGTCGTACAGAGCATACTCAAAGAAACCACCCAACTCCTTCTTGGTCTTGTTCAGTGCGGCGCGACACAAGTCATCCTGTTGTCTCAACTCTACGGTTGTGCCTATCAAGAATTTGTCAGAATCAGCATGTGAACAGGCCTTGAGAACAGCCCGAAAATCGTTGAGTGGGATTTGATGATGGCCGGCCATGAACCACACGTGCCAATAATCAGCAAAGCCATGTGTGGAACCCAAATTGCCACACATTGTGGTTTCCTTTCCTAGTAGCAAGAGAACAATCGACATTATTGTGAGACAGAGATCGTCACCTTTCATCACCTTTCACTGGATGTGTAAGATACACACCTAAACAACCATCTCCCACGGCAAATCCGTCTAATTTTAACGTCGAGTTGGCATCTTGCACAATCCGCCGCGCCAAGGTTGGAATGTAAATGCCCGCATAGGATTCTCCCGTCAAGTACAAGGACTTCTGCGACAGACAAGGAAACTTAGATTTAAAGAATGTTTGCAGCGCCGTGTATGCATTCAAGGAAGTCAATTCGTCCGTCCAAGCAATACCGCCACAGGAATGACTGGTTGTATCGTTGTTACAATAACTGAACCCAACTGGGGCCGGTTGATCAATAATGAGCAGTGTTCCAAGACGGGACCAGGTAAAGGGGTTGTATTGTGGCGTCGGAATACCAGTGACACGATACTCGTCCGTCTTCAGGCTTTCTTCGGATAATAGTAGGGGTCCAATTTCGGTCAATAATCCGAACAGGGACGACGCTCCCGGGCCACCGTTGGACCAATAGATCAACGGCAAGTCATCGTCAGCATGATTTTCTTCTGCTTGTACCAAGACGTAATGGGTATGGACTTGACGTCCCTCTAACTCGTATTCCAAGTAACCCGAGTACCAGGGAGAAGGTAGAGGTTGATTCCATCCCGGAAAAGAAGTCATCTTGTCGGGATGATCACCCAAACACAAGGATGTGTCATTGTTCGCAGCAGCTATGGAAGTTC
The DNA here is from genome assembly GCA_019154785.2 of Nitzschia inconspicua. Taxonomy (NCBI): domain Eukaryota; phylum Bacillariophyta; class Bacillariophyceae; order Bacillariales; family Bacillariaceae; genus Nitzschia; species Nitzschia inconspicua. Next base: position 2,024,897 of record JAGRRH010000020.1, read on the forward strand.
CCACAATGAGGCTGAAAAGAATCGGTCGGGACAGCCACCACATGTTAAAAGTCTTGGGAGGGAGAGGCTGGGCAGAGGTATCCTGAAAGATGATATAGGTACCGTTGAATGATGCTGATTGAAAATGAAAAGAACAACAAACGAATGACTACGATCCGAAGTGAAGATTACTCCATGATCGAACGTGCTGATGACGCAAAACCGAAAGATCCAAGATTTTATCGAGTCGTGAAATGAGTCAGGTCACGAATCAGGCTACCACGCCACTGGAAGTGAAAATGGCTATCCTTCGGATGCACTTTCTGCTCAAACTTGTACGACATGATAGATAGAGGGAGCAGAATTGTCCACAACCTCTTTCATCTACTCGAGTATTTCCTACCTTGTCACTTTCTCAAATTGAAGCTGGAAAACATAAGCACGGAAACGAAAGCAAAGTCCAAGAAGGTGATGAAGGACAAAAAATGAAACGCTTTGTCGAATCAAAGATCGCATGTTGCACAAAGTTGAAAGTACGGAGTGTATGAAAATAAATAGTAAAAAGGTTCCGGATAAAACGTTAATGCAAATCCTCTATTCATCTACACTTCATAGGTGCTCTGACCCTCGCCGAACGAACTTTCCAAGCTCCCTTGTGTCCGTGTTACTTTTTTAGAACGATATTTTTTCATATCCATCCAAAATGGGTGATCTAATACCTCTTGCATGCTGGCGGGACGATCCTCTGGATTCGAAAACAAGCAAGAGGTGATCATGTCGGCACCACTCTCTTCAATTCCCGACTCCAAAAGATCCGAAAATACCGATTGCATGTTGGATTGGTCCCATTCCATGATTTGAAGCAAGGCTGCTACATCTTCCGAAGGACGTTTCGTTCTATCATACTCTACCAATGGCCTTCCCATTAGCGCTTCGTAGCAAACTTGCCCAAACGCCCAAATATCAATCGAAGGAAGTGCAATCAAATTCTCCACAAACGAGACTGGTGCACTATCCGAGTCGTAAGTTATACCATTTTGTTCGGATAGTTGTAATGATTCGGGAGGGAAAGTATAGCGAAATTGTGATGCATCGAATGATTCTCCCGCCACGTGTACATCAAGCCGTTCCAGCAGTTTCCAGCTGTCGGTAAACTTACCGCATGTCTCCATGCGGAGGTTGCCATGAACAATTCCAGATTCATGCAAATGCCGAAGTGCTTTTCCGATCAACCGTAACACACTGCACACTTTGGCGCAATACTTCATTTTCATCTCAAAATCGTTCTGATAGCCACCGTTTCTTTGCATACCGCTCACCACTTTGTCAAGTGTGAGTTGTGGACGTTCAATCGCTACGCATCGTCGTTCAGCGAATTCTTCTTTGGATCCGAGAGGACTCTCAAGATATTCCACATAGACGTCGACTTTTTCTACAAATTCATCATCTAGCTCCACAGACAGCAACGTATGAACCTAAAAGATGGATGCTAAGATGTCAGAGTCCGATCAAAACCAAAGTTCGATATCCATGGATGTAAATACTCACCCTCTGCTCAAACTGCTCCTCGCTGTCGTAGCATTCTAAGAGAACTCTCTTGCCTTCGTATATTTCATCTCCACCAAAATCCAGAGCATCAAAGGCCTTGAAACCGGTGTTTGGGTCGGCAAGTATTGGGCCGTTTCCCACAAATTCGAAACGACCCAAAAATCTCAGCGCTTGACTCAAAATCGCACGACATTTCGGTGTGGCTCTTTCGATAACTGTGTTACCCGAGTTGGTATCTATCATGAAACACAATTCCCTCAATTGCTGAAACGAACAAATAGACACAATCTCTTGCACGATCTCGATCATGTGGTCGTCGCTCTCACATGTCAAAAAATACCAGCTTCCTCCACGTCCTTCGTGGACATTGATTCCATTTTGATCGTCGATGCTGAATGGAAGATCTACAAGTGCAATTGCCAGAATGACTTCTTCGGGCATCATTAGCATACACGCCATTTCAATGGGTAGCATGCCGCTACCATTTCTGACAGTCGCTGCTTCAGGTACCATTTTCAAGATTGACATAGCTGCAGTCGCGTCTTGGAACTCTCCGACGAGCAAATGCAAGGCATTGTTTTGATCAGCATCCTGAGACAACGCAGCTCTATTACCATCTGGACCACTAAGCAGCGCCTCGATAATTTCCCATCCTTTTCGTGAACGGATCGCGGCTAACAGTGGAGTCTCGCCTTGGTTGTTCAGAACCATGGTACAGTGTAGTTCCCCATCATTGATGGAAGATTCGGCTTCTCTGTCGGTGGACATGGAAATTGTTGACATGTCCTCCTGGATAACTTCCTCCAGCTTGAGCTTGTTGCGGAAGCGTGCACCAAACGGATCACTCAGCTGCCGTTCGGCTTCATCTATCAACAAATAAACAACGTCGACACCTGTGGTTCCATCCAAGCATTCTGCTGCTACATGGAGGGGGATATTTCCCATATTATCGGCAATAGCTACCGCCTTTGGGAAAAGTTTCAAAACTGTTTGAACAATCATCAATGTTGTTGAATGAGTGTCTTCGGCCTCAAGACCGCAGCCACGGGAAGCAAAATCAGCCAATGAAGCTATCGTAAAGTGAAGTGGAAGCATACCGTCTTCATTTCGAATCGAGGCACCACTTTCAAACTTCTCGCCAAGAATCTCGATCATAGGTAGATTACCGGCAGCTGCCGCTAGATGGAGCGGGACGTTTCCGTCTTGATCAAATTTATAGACGGCAGAAGGGAACTTTTCTACAAGCTTTTCACACAGATCAATAGGGGCTGGAGAAGATCCTCCTCCGAAGAATGCAAGCTTGTGGAGTAAGAATTGGTTGGTCGTCAGTTCCTTCATTTCTGCGAGCCAGGGATTTGCATTGATAAAGTACAAGACTTGTTCCCAATTTCTTCTCTCGACCGCACGTATGGCTTGTTTTAGTCGTTTTTGGAGAACATCTGGGCTCATCATCAAATTGGCAAGCTTTTGAGGATCTAGCCGAGATCCGTCAACGTCACTGTTGACATCGTCTGTGTCGATGACAGAATCCTGATCGAAATGACCAAGCACCGTGGCATTCTTAACGACTTCAAGAATTTTCTCGTTTGATAGCTCGGAGTGTGCGGAACGAGTTGTAGTTGCCTGACTTTGAGTTGATGTGGGTGTTGCAAAACGGTGTTTGGCGTCTGAAATCAGGGCAGGGGAAGCTTTGGACTTTTGCACGACCTCGCGTATTTCGTTGGGAAGAGCGTGAAAAGAGGAAGCTTCCGAGGTTTCGTCGATGTATGGAGAAAGTGTTTCTCGCTTCTTTCTGTATGCCGCAAGAGCTTCGTGGCTGTCCTCTGAATGTGAAGGAAGAAGAGTCTGGGCGAACGGAGTCTCTGGTTTCGACGATGTCTCTTCTGCATAGTTAGATCCACCAATAGTTGGTGATTGCTTTACTTCATCTCCTCCTTGCTGCTGCTGTTGCTGCTCCTCCTCTGCCTGCCTGTCATTCTTTCCATTGCCCTGATTTCGTAGCTGGCTAAAAAAGTCACTCACTCGCCCAGATACGTTTGACGCCCGCTCTATAATTTCCGGCGGAAGCTTGTCGGCGTGCGTTTCGGCGATAGTGTTGAGACTTGTCGTCAAAGCACTTATGCTGCTCGATGCCCGCTCCTTAATTTCTGGTGGGAGCTTGTCCGCTTGGTTTTCTGCGATAGTGTTGAGACTTTTGGTCAATGCGCTAATGCTGTTCCGTCCACGATTCCACAACCCAGACAAATTGGATTCGCGCGAGACGTCGGAGGCAGCATCAGAGTTCCTCGACGGTGTTTTGACGTCATGAGTTGGATACGGAACCGCGAAACCTCTCTCCGGACTCCCATGATCAGTCGTTTGATTTACTGTTAGTTTCGTTTTTCTCAATTTGGCAAAGAAATCATCTGATTCCCGTTGTTCTGAAGAAGCGTCGGCTTGCCTGTTCGTTTCATCAGTTGTATCCACCTGGCTTCTTACACGAGCGGAAGAGTCTGACGGAGCCAGAGAAGCTCTTCCTTCCAAACCAATGTCCATTTCCGCACCGGATTGAAATTCTTTGGCAAGAGTCTGGACTGCATATTTCGAAGTTGGTGCAACGCTATCGTCTGAAATTTTCTTTTCCTCGTATCCGTCCGCTAAACTGTTCCTCAATTTCATTTTCGGTGTTCTATCAGGTTCCAAGGATCGCGCCATCTCCTTGATTTTCCCACCAGACGATTGAGATCGACGTTGTTCCTCTTCCATAGCTAACGCCAGCTCCTTCGTTTTGCTCCTCCTCCTCTTCTTGTCATCCATTTCTGTGGAGGACTCTCTCAAAGTCATAGTAGGTGTAGACATGGACTTGGCCTGTTGCGATACGTCGCCAGTCACTTCCTGCAGAGTCTGAAAATTATGTGCCAATCGACGGCGAGTACCGTCCGTTCCTGGATCCACTATATCATCGTCGTCGTCATCTTCCATCTCATCACCAGTAGTAGTTACGGCAAAATCTCTCAATCTCATTCTGGGTACGTATCGAGCACGTCTTTGTTGACTTCCCAGAGACTTTTGACCAGTTTCGATCTCGAGTCCCGTTTTCAGCTTCATTGTGGGTGTTTGATTTCCTCCTTCCAAGCTCTTGGCAATTTGTCGGATCCTATTGTTACTTTCGTCCTTCATAGGTTTTGCCTCCATTGACTCGGCAATCTGTTTGGCCCGACTCGTTCGTCGTCCCTCTGGTTCTTCCTCTACGACCAAGTGAGTCTCCCGAAGGCGCATTTTTGGAGCTTCGCCTTCATGTTGCTTGGTTGCAGCCTTGAACTGTGCTTCGGCCTTTTCTTTTTCAATCAACCGCTGCTGCACAAACGCCACTAGTTTGTTGAACTTTTTGGGTCCCGGGGTCCTCATGGCCAACGTCGAAGACGTGAAGTCACTTCCAGTACCACCACTCGCTGTCGACCCGGGGGGCAAGTCCGCAACATTGTGATAATACGGAGTGTCGCGATTGTACTGCACGTGCTTGGGTAAGTGCATCATCCACGAAGCTCCTCGGTCCATAATTTGATGATTCTGATGATAATAGGCCGAGAGTAGTAACCCCGTCGTCCGGGACGACGCATCCATTTTCGATCGTTTCCGTACACCCCATTTGAAATCCAAGTAGTCTGGATGTTGCAATTCTTCAGCCGCCTTGATGTGTTGTTCGGAGCGTTTCCATCTTTTGGTGGGGGTAGCCACTTTAGGAGTGGTGACATGGGAGGTTTTGATGTTCATCATCATGGCATGACAGGCAGCCTGGAAGCGCTTGTAGCTTTCATTATCTTGTTGTGTTCTGATGCCCAATTGTTGCGGACGTCGGCGTTTGGGGCGGGTCATGAAAATGTCATCTAGTTCTGGCAACACGTCCACGGCATCGTCTCCTTCCACTTGGAAATCTTGAGACGATGTTGCTGCTGTCTTCGCACCATCATCCGATTGGAAATTCAATAATTGTTCACCAGACTTGATATCGACACTTTCACCTCCTTCTGCATTGTCTGTTTCGATCACAAACCCACGATATCCACTTTTCAAAATAGCTTGTCGTCGTTGACAGTACTTTCGTCGGGATCGCTTCAAAAGAGCTCGTCGACCGGCCGAAATGGGAGGACGTCGTTTCTGTCGCACTTTTCGCAAGGCCGAAGTATTGGTGTCACTGCTGTTGTAGTTGTCGTCATCACTTTCGGCGGTGACATCGTCCGTCACTTCTTTTGGTGTTTCATACAGTTCTAGAATCCATTGTTTCACGGCTTGGGCCAGTCGCTTATGATGGAACTGAGAATATCGAAGCTGAGCTTCGGTCGGTCGAATGAGAGCGGCGGCATCTTTGTTGGTGGTGCTCGTTGACGTTGGAGTTGGCGTCATGGTGGATACGGTATGTGTGCTGTGCGCTGTGCAGAAAACGGTACAGGTAGACTGCTCTGCACGAAAAGATTTGTCTCTGGAGAGACTGCAAAGAACTGGGTCGAAGCTCTGACAGCCTTGTGTGTGTGTGTGTATGAAAATCACCCGGTAATTGTTGCTTTTAGCTCTCTCTACTAGTAGACAGCTCTACTACGGTAGCTGGCTACTCTCTAGCTAGTAGAGAAAAGGATGTGCCTTCCACATTATTTGATCAAAAAAAAAAACATTTGTTTTACTCTCTTTTTTGCGTTTGACTTTTTCTTTCCCGCGATGTTGGAAGTTTCATTGGACGATTCGATTCCCGACAAGACTTATTCAACGCTTGTGCACCTGGTGGTTCGGCACACGACCACTAACTGTAAAAATAAATGATTTTTGAGAATTCACAGTCAGCTATTTTACCCGGAAGTCACTCGGAAGGGAGTAAATGAAAGAAATGCGAGGCACGATCTACTAGTAGCTCTAGTGACACTAGTAGAGTTGTACTACTCCGGAGTCCGGAGTACGGTAGTAGTTTTTCAGCGTCTTCTTGTTCACCCTGCCAAATCTCAGATCCTCCTAGAGCCATTTCATCTATAAGATCCATTCTGTTCAAATTAGACGTAATTTTAGACATATAATAATATAAGTTCAGTTCTACGGGAAAAACTAAAAACAGAGCAAGCCCGGAACATTGTTGATCACATCAATGTGTAGATTCATATATTTTTGTTCAAACACGTTGATACAAAACGAGGAACATAGCGAAAACATGCATGCTTTGAGGAAGAAACACACAGCATCGAAATCTATCCAATGCGATAGCGAAGGTACCTTCGTAACAAGACAACAGATGCTGGTGACCCGCCTTTCAATTCAGTGCGAAGGAGCTCAAAGATTTCGCTCTCCGTCACAAACACGGTAAAAAGAGGGGGCTTCTCTCCAAACACAGCCTTTAGATTCCCGTTGCCAATGTCTGTAGAGCTTGATTTAGGTCCTCCCAAAGGACTTGCAAATACACGATTCTTGTTTTGACGCTTCAACAATGACTCCAAAGTTGATAGTGACTTGCCTTGGAAGCGTCGTCGATGTCCGATCCACACATCACGGCAGTCTTCAACTTGAGGATCATGAGCGGGTGTCATCCGAATTCCACGAGCGTTCGGATGAAAGCATCCACAGCAAATGTCTTCGATAGGTTCGCAAGTTACATCATCACGGACAATGAGATGAAGCAAAATACGTCCGGAGGACCCACGGTTGCCAATCATGGAGTTCAGCTTTTGATCTGCCTTAACACGATGTCGGCCCAAGTAACGCCATGATTGCTTTTCAGGTGTACCCATGGGTGGAGAGGCTGGTTCATCACCATCCCACCAAAGTGCGGGAAACCGTACATGTTGACTGCAGAGTGATTGCCATAGGATCCCAGCTTTAGCAGCATGCTGATAAGCAGGATCTCGCATGAGCTCATCATAAAAATACGACGATGGTACCACCATTCGTTCAAAGGGAGTGGCAGCCTCCGTAACGCGGGGATTCTTCATCAGCCGCTCCGACCGTGATGTTTCTTGGGTCGAAGTTCTAGGACGGGTTGGTTGCACCTGTGCCGAAGCATTGCTCCGTTGACCAATGATGCCTGTTGAATCGTGTTTCTGGGTATACATGGAAGCAATGTAATCCAGGGTACTGGTTTCTAATTCTTCTTCTTCATCTTCGATAGGACTCTTTTGGTTGGTACCGAATGAGGCCGATAACAATTGTGCAGGCAGGAACGAAGAGGTAAACATACTAGCAAAGGACTTGGTGTCTTCCAAGTCGGAGACACGCTGAACCAGAGATGGTGGTGCGGAGTGATTCTTGAACACGTTCTGCTGTTTTGACTTGGATTGGTCGGTTTCTGCTGATCGAGCAACCGATGAGGCTCCAAAAAACGTCATGGCCCGTTCCAGAACGCTCATAGTATCATCGTCGGCGATATTGCTAGCAACGTTGTTGCTGTTGTTGCTGCCGCTGCCCATGTTGCTTTCGTCTGTCTTCTTTTCCTCGAACTTTCGTTGATAATGCTGTTGTTGAGGAGCTTGCCCCCCAAAGTCTTCCATCCTGTGATTCTTGTTTTGCCCTCCAACGCTTTCATAGTCGTCTGCCACATCTTCGTAAATGCCCTGACCTACATTTGGTCTAGCCGCCCAATAGGCAGCATCATCCGCATTCATGGTGAGTTCCGAGATTTCTTCTTGGGGACTTTTGGGTGCTTGGGTTGACGCCGCGGTGGGAATTCTCCAGGGATCCCAGGCTTCGTGCGAATGTTGTTTGGCTGGCGCATCCGTCAGTTCTCGTCGCAGAATTTCGGCACCCTTGAGGATGGAGGAATCTCTGATTGTTGGATGATGAGGTTGACGATGGCTGCCTTTGGTTCCGGGTGGATCGGTCGACGGTTTTCGTTGTTTTTGTGATGTGAGAAACGGAATCCGATTTCGGCCACGACTAGTGGACCGAGCGCGTTGACTAATCATGGTATTGCTCTTGACCATAGAACGTTGATGGGGTGGGGAGTCGTTCGAGGACGACGATGACATGGAACCTATCTTAATGAGCCGAGGTGGCATCTGATCTGAGGGTGGCGCTGGTGAATTAGGAGTACCCGTTCGTTTGGGCTGCGGTCCACCGATGCGGTTGCGACGGCGTCGAGCAATCATGGCGATGATAATAGGAACAAACTACGGTACTACTCTACCGCAACGAAAGGATTTTGTTCTTTGGTACTGCGTTCTCAGTGTGTTAGTTGTTGATGGGTTTGAAAGGAAAATTTTCAGAGTGGCGGCAACCTTCAATTCGAAATAATTCGTTTTCAGATGGTGCCCGATTAATTGTCGTCCTTTACGAAGGAGCAGCTCTCACATGTTACAAGCAAAGCCGGCTTTCGTCGGTGGTTAACTTCCAGTCATCCTCCTCGGAATCACAAATTCCAAAAACGTTTTAAGTAACGTACAAAAACATATATGCCTCACGACTGAAAAGTGGGAACAACGGCGTCGAGATTTCGTTGGTTAATACATGTGTCGCCGTGTAAAACTCCTACTGCTACGAAAAAACCAAAGGGTCGTTCACGGATGTGTGGCGTGCGCCAGTCAAGCATATTTCAGCAACATCCACGGACACTTCCGGTGACGTCGCCTTGGATGAATTTTCGAATTTTCCAAACAAAAACGTACAGATAATAACTGCAAACGAACCTGTCGCTTGTCGCCATGTTTGACTACTAAAGGCGAGCGTCTCCATTCTCTTCCTTCTTCTTGTACTTCACTGTGCACTTTTCTTCAACGAATTGATCCTATTCCAAATACTCAGTACGACTGTGTGTCTGGACATGACTGCAAAATCAAGAAGATAGGGAACGCAATGGTTTCATGGAACAGTTTGTCGTTGTCTACCAGTCGACGCTCACATCGTCGACACAGCATTTCGGACGATCATCTCCCAGCTTCCCCCCGTATGGCCATTGCCACTTCCGGAAAGAGCAATGATCAGATGATTGCCATGATCTCGTCGGCTGGGAGGGATGCTTTTGCGGGGGCCATGTCGGGTGCCTTTGCTCGCACCGTGACAGCACCTATTGAACGCGTCAAACTCATACTACAACTCCAGGGATCCAATAATTCTACTAATAATGTTAACAACAAATTGTCCGCCAATCCCACAACGGCTTGGAGCGTGGCTCGTCACATTTACCAAACCGAAGGCATCTGGGCCTTTTGGCGAGGCAATTTACAGAACGTGATTCGAGCCGCCGGACAGGCAGCCCTGAACTTTGCTCTCATGGACCAATACAAACAGTTGGCCTTGTCTCTGGCCGGAGGCAATGCCAAAACGACGCAGCAACAACAACGACGCTCCAACTTTATTGTTAGCTTTGTAGCGGGTGGACTGGCCGGTGGGACCGTGACTACGGTTTTGTATCCTACCGAATTTCTTCGTACCAGGTTGGCGTTAGATCTTGGACACTCTGGCCGACAATATCGAGGCATGTGGGATGTCGCGACGCAGATTTTTCGGTCTGATGGGATTCGTGGGGTCTACAAAGGCTACGGAATTTCGTTAGTGGGGAGTGTGGTGTATAGACTATTGTACTTGGGAGGCTATGATGCCATGAAAAATGAGTGGCAATTTTGGCAGGCCCAACCTGGGAGTGGTGTGTCCATGAATTGGACGGAGCGAATGTTCTTGGCACAGTTTGTATCGTTATCAGCTGGGACCATTTGTTATCCGATTGACTCGGTCCGACGGCGAATGATGATGCAGGCTGGGAAACCTCTCCAGGAGCAGCTCTATCACAATTCGTTGCAATGTTTTCAACATGTTTGGAAAAATGAAGGAGCCCGGGGCTTTTTCCTTGGATTCGGTCCCAACGTTTTTCGATCAATTGGTGGTGCTCTTGCTCTGGTGGCATACGATGGATTCAAAGCCATGCTGGCGTCCAACTAACAAAATGGTGGCTTGCTCACCCCTTGAAGATGGGCCATCGATTCGACGCTTCGGGCACAGCATGAGGTTGCTCTTTCTCTTCCAGAAAACCATCCACTTTGTTTTCGACGTCTTTTACCGACAACGATGTTCTACTGGGAACGTTGAGTTGCTCGGGAGTCGCCAACACCGAGTCTGGAGCGTACCGTTGGGTGAACGCCTGGAAACGAATGGATTCAATATCTTCCACTCGGTCGATTTCGTCTGGAAACTGTGCCACCAATTTTTCCTTGATAATGTCAAGTCGAGTCATTCGCGGCGGAGGGACGTTCAAGTAATCGCGCAGTTTGAATATCTTTTGCACCATCTGGGAACTTCCATCCGTTCCTTTCTTCCGAAAGGTTGTCAACACCTCTATAGAGGATTCAGGGACGTCACCATTTATTGCATCCAACACGTAGGGCGAGGTTCCGGGGATAGTCAAATCCTTTCTCAAAACGTAGATACCACAATTTGCCACATTGTAGACTGTGTGAAAAGTGGTAGGACTCCATGAATAGAGTTGCATGAGGCAAAACCTCATCGTCAAGCCGTGCGTGAAGACTACAGCTGCATTCACTCGGTCGTATCCCCATCGTTCGTTGCTCATAAGCAAGGTGTTCTCCCACCATGACTTGACCCTATCAAAGACTACAAAATAGCAACACGATATGAGGCGGGCAGGTGCATAGAAAAACATACCAATAGTAGTTTGGATCTGAATTCCGCACAGTCTCACGCACCGTCTGCTCCACTTTCACCCGTTGGAAAGCGGTACCAGAATCGGCCAACTCGCTTTTGCTCTTCACGATAGGTTTTGAAATCGGCTGATTGCATGTTTCCAAATTCTTGTTCTCGAAGTCGTGCACATAAATTCTGCCTTACAACACGACGGCCAAAGCCTGGCCGAGCCAACCTCGCGGTTTCAAGGGTCCGTTCGAAGGGACTAGCATGAATGTGAATCCGTTGCATACAAAGTCCCAACTTCGTTTCATAGTGTGTAAAGACTTGTTCAATGCGTTTCCCTACTTCGGTCGCTTGCTGTCGGCCAGTTTCCGTGAGACGAATCTTATTGTCCGGGATTTCCCACCACAAAGTCTTGTCGACATTGCCTTCACTCTCTCCGTGTCGCACTAGGATAACCACGTCGGGAAGGCGATGTCGTTTGCGCTCTTGGTAGGACAATATTTTGCTATAATCTTTGGAACCAAACCGATGGCCGTTTGAGGCATTATTTTGAGTCAGAGTCCACGTCAAGGAGGCTCCAATAGCAACGCCCATCAAGAGCATAGTTATCGCGTCAATCACTGGAGCACTGGTTGCCGCCATACTCATCCGGGTCTCTGTCATGCTAAAAGTAGACATGGTTTATTGTGAAATGGCCCAATTGCTTAGTATCTCCGATGCAGCATTGGAGGTCTTGCCTTTTGTGATGTTGTCGAACTTCTGTGATCGTCTAGTCCCACCTGTTGAAATTACGGTATTGTGATGTCGCAGTCGCAGTAAAAAAGTTCATCGCTTCCCTCGGCTTATTCTTGGATGTTGTCGGACATGCTGACGGACATTTTGTGACGGACAAAAGATTGTTCACTGTCAAGCGTCGTTCTTTTCTGTGAGAATAAACAAACACCGCACAGGCCGGAATTCGCGCCATCGTGCATCTCACATGAACACAAAAACAATCCGTTTGAGAGATTCATTCATTCCTCGAGACTCGAGAGTTGTCTATCTCTCCATTCCCATAAAATTTGCGACCGACAAACGAAAAACACGAACCAAACAGCACTAACATTCAAAACAATTTCAAGATGGCTGGAAAAAGATTTGGACCACCTGTAGTCATGGGCGATGAGTCTATCATGTCTCCCAAAGCTCATGGAACCTCTTCAGTGTAAGTTTTCGACCTTGTTCCGAATCATATCTATCATTCGTTACTCTGTAACTCATCTATCCTTTTACGTTTTCTTCACACAGTCCTGTTCAAGAGAATCTACGCTGGGATTGCGACCGCAAGACGGCCGACAATATTTGCAATTTCAATGTAAGTACGTTTTTGCCCAATGAAAATTTGATTGACAGTGAAATGGATGTTTCATGTCCCTTTGACGAATCTCGCGCCTCACATATGATCCGTGCCTCTTTTGTTTCCTTTCCACAGCGGTATGTAAATTGGTTCGTGTAAAGACAAGCCCTAAAAGAATCGGGACAGAAATTGTTCTTATCGAACGATCTCTTCTTCGATCACCTCCCTTACACGCTCTCTCTTTTTCTTTCTCTATTTCCAGCCACTATGCCGAGTTTTCTGGATACTTTGAAGGCAAAACCAAATTTCTGCAAGAAGCCAAAAATAGGACGCATCCGATCGAATTTTACGACTCCAATTCGGGAAAGCTTCTATTTACGGCCCCCATTGGTCGAACCATGGACGACTTTTTGATCGAGTCCAAAGGTCCGTGTTGTCGTTGTGATTTGCTATTTGCAGGGAAGCGCGCCGATGACACACAAGCCGTGACCTGATACACTCACTTTGATATTACTTCTATTTTGTCGCGTTGTAGCCCACGGTTGGCCATCGTTCCGAGACTCCGAAGTCAACTGGGATTACGTCCGAATTTTGCCAGACGGAGAAACTGTCTCAGTGGATGGTACACACCTTGGACACAACCTTCCAGGTACGAATAATTGTTTAAGGTGGTCTTTGAATGTATTGAATTGCGTTCACCTTATGTCTGATTTGTGACTTTTCTCTTTCTTCCATGTCGTTGCCTTCCAGATAAGAAAGGAAACCGATATTGTATCAGTAAGTGAAAAGGCCTCGTTTCTTTGTCAATAAAAAGAACAAGCTCGACTCCAATTACCATAATATCTCACCTCGTATGCCTATTTTTCTAGACTTGGTGTCGGTAGCTGGACACAAAAAGTAAACGACGGGGCACTTACTTTATGAGGAAGGAGGACAATTCGACGAATTTCATGTTTTTTTACAGTTAATTCATTTACTTGCGTCAATGACGACACAGCCAAGTTGAATGGAAATCCTCGACGAAAAAATAATAATGATGAATAAATAATGATGTCGCATTCTAGTAGTCACAGTTAGTTCTGCTGCAAGAAGCGATCTATTTCCATTTGTAGAGCAACTTCATGTGGTACGTAGTAATTTTTTGTATGTATTCATACGTGGTGAGAAAAGCGAGACGAATATTTTATACGATTAGTGTTCAGGATGTAGAGAAGTACGATAGAATGTCGTAAAAAGCTTTTGAGGCATGCAAAATACGTTGCTGTTATTGGTAATCATACTACGACCGTTCGTATCGTAGTACCGGTAGTACGGTACGACTTACCGTACGTCGTATCATACTCCTTCTATGATACCTGATACCGTACTGTACGATGGCATGGGGAGCATGGGGATGGTGGTCACTACTAGAGAGTTCAGGCTAACAATGTCATAACAACATCTGTTTTCCACTTTCTTCAATTATTATTTGATCTCGACATCTTCCTGGTCGGCAGGTTCAATCGAAATGATCATACCATAGGCTCTGTCTTGCCGAAAGTTCTGACAAGTACTGGTGGTCCAAACCGCTGATTCCTACTGAAGCGTCTATTGATCTCTTTTGTATCCAGACTCTGTGGTCATTTACTTGCGTTAAGGAGTAGGTGTGCAAATCGACGCATCTGTCTGGCAATCTCATCGTCGCTTTTTCGATCCATCTTACGTCGGTCGAAGCGCTCTGAAACGTTCTTTTGGACCTCTTTCCCACGTTTCTTGTACAAGTCGAATTATACAATCTTATTCGGAGAGTCTATAGGCTAAATAGGCAGTTCAAAACGATCGACTTTGCCGTTTGTTGGCTCATCTTCATTTTGTCTGTCGTTCGTCCGACTCCAACGACATCGACTGAAAGCCAAGCTACGCAATTAACTGGACGTCCAGCACAATACATATCGTGTAGGTGGGAAGAGACGCTGGGTGTCTTTTGATCTCACGTCGCTTGCCACTGTCATCCCCAGCTCCACCTGATTATTTCCTTTGTTCGTTCTGGGTTTGTAATTCATCTCATTCTGCCATTTCAGCCTGAATTGACATCCTCACATCACTTTCCATTGTCGACAGAATCAAAACCATGGCATCCACCGTAGTACACCCTCTACCAACACCTTTTAAAGGCAAAGCTGATTGGAGAAACTACAAGGCTTTTCAGCTAGAAAATGGAGTAACTTGTTTGGTGATTAATGACAAAGAAAGCAAAACAACTGCCATGTCTTGTGTTGTCAATGTCGGAGCTTCGGCAGATCCTCGGTCAATGAGTGGTTTGGCACACTTTTGCGAACACATGTGGTACGTATTTCAATAACATTAATGAGCTACGAAACCTTGTGCTATCAGGTTTCTGACTTGAAGTTTTGTTTATACACAGCTTTCTGGGTTCAGAGAAATATCCAGGAGAAAACGAATACAAGCGATACTTATCTTCTCATGGTGGACGCTCCAATGCCTCTACATCCATGTACGTGACAAACTACAAATTCGAAGTGATTGCCGAAAAGGCTGAAAAGGCGGTGGATATCTTTAGCAATTTTTTCGTCGCACCGCTCTTCACATTGTCTGGCACTGGACGAGAGGTCAATGCTGTTGATTCAGAGAACTCCAAAAATCTTACGGCAGATGCAAGAAGGCGCCTACAGATATTAAAAGATTTGGCGGATCCGCAACATTATTACTCCAAATTTTCTACCGGAAATGCTAAAACCCTACCGACCAGTGAACCCAAACAACTGGAAATGGTTCGCGAAGCACTGTTGGCATTTCATCGCAAGCATTATGGACCAGAAAAAATGACTGTTTGCATAGCAGGTCCACAATCGATCGAAACCTTGGAGGATTGGATTGTCTCGCGGTATTCCCAAATAGTCAGCAAACCCTTTCCGTCAGATGATCGGAAGACTATGACTCAAGTGGAACAACTCATTAACGATGCCGCCAGAGATGCGCCACCATATTCCTTCCAGGAGCCTGTGCCACCCTTCAATCCACCCTTTCGGCCGTCTTTACAAGGTTCGTGGCCTTTTCTCCTAACAACGAAGCCACTTCGCTCTATGAGAAAGTTGGTCATGATGTTTCCTATACCATCTGACCGCAGCACCCCAGACCAAGCACCATCTTCGATGTTGTCGCATTTACTGGGCCATGAAGGCAGAGGCAGTGCCTTTGCAGCCTTGCAGAATGAGGGATTGTTGAGTGCTTTATCGGCTGGAGCAAGGACCAGCGGACCAGATTTCAAACTGTTTCAAGTGGACATGACGTTGACGGAGAAAGGGGAAGAAAATTGGGAGACCATAGTTGATGTAATCTTTGCTTACTGTCGAATGCTATTGAGAGAGGTGAAAAGCGAAGCTGGGAAGGAGTCTCTGAGACGGATATGGGGAGAAACAAGTGACTTGAATCGATTGTTCTTTCATCAGACCTCTCCTGGGAGCGCCTATTCCTATGCACCAAACCTGGCTGATAGTGTGGTGACATACGGTACAAAAGCGTGTCTAAGTGCAGGAAGTTTGCTGGACGAAAATAAAGATACATGCCCATTGGAAGAGTTTGAGAGATTTGTCAACTTTCTGACTCCTGGTAACTGTATCATTGAAAGATGTAGTGAAGGAGCATTCGAGTCGATGAAAGCACAATCGCATTTTCAAGAAGGCTATGGACTGAAGAAAGAAAAATGGTACGGGGTCGAGTACTATCTGTCGACAATCGATTCCAAATCTGTCGATGCATGGGGAGGCTCTTCAACATCGGCAAACAGCCCAGTAGACAACAACCAACTGTTTCTTCCAACGCCTAATCTTTACATTCCACGAACACTTGAGCTTTGTCCAGAATTGCCCGAAGAAGCGCGAAAGGGACAACGAATAGACAAGCCCATTGACCCTCCAAATCTTCTGGTAGATGAAACGAAGTGGAAGCTGTACCATCGACTGGACGATCGCTATGCGTTGCCCCAATCGAGCATTCATTTACTTATTCGAAACATTGCCTTGCAACACATCAAATGTGATTGTGATTGGATATATGACGCTAGGACTGCTCTTTTATCATCGCTGGTCGCCGGGATATTCAACGAAGCAATGGCACAGGAAACTTACGATGCTGACCTAGCAGGATTACATTGGTCGCTGAGTGCTGGTGCCGGGGGCATCAAGTTGAACTGCTTTGGATTCTCAGATAGATTACCTGATTTGTCGCTGAAAGTGTTGTCAGATTTCTTGTCCGGATCTTTCCTAAACGAGCGTTTCTTTGTGTCTAGCAGAGATCGCGTCGTTCGAGGATTGAAGACCTATTTCGAGTCCCAAAGAGCAGACTCTCAGGCGGCTTACTTTCGTGATTCTCTCATGGCGTCCCAGGACAACGGAATTGACGAGTCCCTCAAGTTCGCGTTATATCTTGAATATGAAGATGTTGTTAAGCATCACCAGTGGATTCTTAGTCAGAGTGAAACATCTGTAGAATGTTTGGCATCCGGTAACATATGTCCAAAGGATGCAACTGCTTTTTTCACTAAGGCAAGAGCCATGCTCGAAGGGTCACAAAATGCTTTTGGTTCGGATGGTGGAGAATCTTCTTCGATGCCAATAGCTCCAGCGACGTCAATAGAAAGGATGCTTCTGCCGGGGCAGGAGATACAGTTGCATTTTGCAAGCAAGAATCCTGAGGAAGAAAACGGAGCTGTATTGTGTACATATCAATCGTCCATTCCTTCCTTCAAGGGCGATGATATATCACACCCAGAAAGCCTGTTGAGCAGTTCTGCTATTCGCTTGCTCTGTCATATGCTTCGGGAGCCTCTTTTCGATGACTTAAGAACGAAACAAGCTCTGGGGTATATTGTTAGTTCATACTACGAGATTGGGTATTCTTCGCAGTCGAACATCAATGGGCATACACCATGTACAACGCCAATCGACTTTGTCTCTATCAACATCTTGAGCCGGAAAATGTCACCACAGGACATCACTCGTCGCATTGACGAGTTTCTTGGCGTGTTTCGGCGAAGTCTGGAAGAAATGCCAGAATCAGAAATTCAAGACCATGCCGATGCACTGGCAACAAAACTTTTGAAGCCCATCCAAAAGCTTCAAACCGAGGCTTCGAATCAATATGCTCGTATTCAGAAGTACGGCCCAGAAGTTTACAGAAAGAATCAAGCGAACAAAAAATTGACCTCTGACGATGGAATGCCTTGGGAAACGGCTCAGTCACTGGCGGCCACCATTCGAACATTGACCAGGAAAGATATTATAAATGCATGGGACCGTATGACGCAGGTATCAACAAGGTCTCGGATTATCTCATGCGTATATGGTAAAACATTTCCACTTGCGAAAGCACCGTTACCTGGATCTTCTAAATTGGCAAGTTATCTTCCACGCTCTTTTAGACTATCGAAACCGAACACAACAATTATTTTTAATGATTTTTCTGGGCTGTTGGAACTGAGGAAGAAGTTGCCAGAGTTCAGTCCTGGAGAAAGCCAAATGCCGCGCTCGCGTCTGCCAAACCTTTCTCTGATCTCGCTATTTCAAAATGAGCGACGCATGAAGATGTTCGGTCTTGGTGTCCTCGGAATGGTTGCGATTGGTTCAGCGTATATTGCAACAGATGCTGGCAGAAGACCAAGATCTAGTAGTGGAAACACAAAGGTGCTAGCGTATTCTGTTTTCTTTTTGGTTGCCATCGCCATACCAACAGCTGTTTCATCGTTTGTGCTTCCTCTTTATCCCTTTACTGGTTCTTCGAAAGCCGGATTGTGGCTCCACAGGTCTCATATGAATCCAAGTACGGTTTTGGGCACAACATTCGCCACGCTACCAAATTCAGAAGTTGATGGCTTTGACGAATTTGTGGTGACTTCGACATTTGAACTAAACCGCCGCGAAATACTGCAATCAATGGGCTTCGCATCAATGCTGCTCCCAACAGCAGCGCTTGCCTTGGGGCCTTCAATCCCAACTTCTATAGCTTTGGACGATTTGCGATTTGGTAACAGTCGCTGGAGCCGCATGAAGGAGGACTTTTCCTTGTCTAATCCCTCTAAAGTTCCTTCTACCGTCCCTGCATCCTTTGCAACATATCTAACAAGGTTCCTGATCAATTATGATGAAGGAGTGTCATCATGGTGGAAGAGTCTTCAGCACGCTTACTCTCTGTTGCCTGATGAGCAGCAACGTAGTCGGCTTGGGCAGGATTTCGGAAAGATGGCTTCATCTGTACAACATTCAATACAAGAATTTATAAACGAGAAAGAGGGATACATTTCATCTCGACAAGCGTTTGAGCAAGTTTTTGAAAGACTCAACGCATCCTATCGAAGTTTGGAGGTTGGCGACGAAGTGAATCGTCAGCTGCTGCTTCTCGTTTCTATTCTCCCTTCAGGTCAACAGCCGAGAGATTATACGAAGAAGCAAGCACGTTCCTTGATTGACCAACCTTCGCGCGACCCAAATGAAACTATTCGTGCAGAAAGCCTGTTTCTTATGAAAGAAGATTTCACTGCTCTCTTGCCAAGTCAATATGTGCCAATTGTCAATGCAGATGGATCCCTGTCTCTTCCATCTTCCTTGAAGCTTTTTGAAGTTGGAATCGGAGAAGAGTTTGGACAAGCCGCCACTGCAACTCTATTTGGACCACTTGCTTCTGCTGAATTAACGCGAGATCTTCCCAACTACTCATTTGATATCTATGCTCTGTTTGGTATTAGTGGGGCAACTGGCTGTTGCCTTACCCACTCTCTTGTCATACCGCTTGACGTGGTGAAAACGAAGGAACAGGTGTGGAGCACTGAAGAACATTACAATGGAAATGTGTTTACGGGTGCTAAACGCATCTTGCGTGAAGAAGGCGTATCTGGTCTTTTGACAGGAGCCCAGGCTACACTTGCCGGATACTTTTGGTATGGGCTCAGTGTTTATCCTAGCTACGCATTTTTCAAGCGTTTTCTTTCCCATGATGTCCTCCCTGTCGAATTGGCGACCTCCCACGCTAACGACATTGCGTTAGTCGCTGGGGCTCTAGCTGCAGTGATTGCTTCTCTTGGCTTGACCCCTTTGGAAGCAGCACGCATAAGGGTTGTTGCGGATCCTTCAAAGTATCGACAGCTTGGTCTACTCGGGACATTAAAAGTCATCGCCGGAGAAGGAGAGGGGTCTTGGCGAAATCTTTACGCCGGGCTTCCCTCTCTCTTGACTCGCCAAGTAATATTTGGTTCGGTCAAGTTTCTGGCCTTTGAACGTGCATGCGAGTTCATCTACAATGTTTGGCCATTCATGAGGGATTCCACGTGGACTTCGCTGTCGGTGAGCCTCGTAGCGGGTGGGTTTTCTGGTGCATTGAGCAGTATTGTATCCCAGCCCGCCGATTCTGTTCTGACCTATGTGGCGGCGGTGGAAAAATCAACCAGCGATGGTCCTGCTGCAAGTTCATCTTTGGGGGTCTTGGAAGGTTCCCGCCTCATGATTGAAGAAGGTGGAATATCCTCTTTATTCAGAGGACTGGGGAGTCGTTGTTTGTGGGCAGCTGCAATCATCGCAGGCCAATTTTTATTGTATGATGTTTTTCGAAACTTCTTCGGGGTGAATAGCGAAGATTTGTCGCAAGTATTTCGAATCGATCTACAATGATAATAATGAAGTAACCTAAAGAAGAGTTGCACATGATGTGTTTCATCTACATGGCTTGGCTGCAGATCGTCGGTCCACTATTTTCAATTTGATCTTGCAACCTGCGATTGGCACTTATTTCTACGACTACCGGTAGTATGATACGAGTAGTGCTATTCGAAAAGTACCCGGTATTAACGTACCGGTACTTTGCTGTTAGTACGATCGTACGCCTTTACCCAAATTAGCCCTCTTTCTGTTCTTCGTCCGAGTCTGTTTTGGACCCATTCGATCGTAAACAAGTTTCCATTTTTGCGTACGTGTTCATCTTCCGTCGGCGTCGCTTTTCAGGCAAAATGATGTACTTCAACGTACTACCACCGGAGCCTGTTTCCATTACTACAGCACTTCTTTCCACCCATCGTTGTTGCACTGCAGCACCGAAACTCTTGTTGGCCCATTGTATAAATTTGCCTTTTCACCATGAAGCTCCAACTCATCCTTGCTGGTAAGTCGAACCCAAACTTGAAGAAAGATCGGTCTTTGGTGAAAGATACACCTATTTTTTTATTGCGAGAAAGGTCATGGTCGCTTTGCATGAAGGTCGTACAAAACACTGTTCACTATCCGCACAGGACAACAACTCCCTGGAGATTTTCAAACTAGCCGTTTTGGCATATTTTTCCCAACTTACGTACAGTATCTTACATCCTTTTTGACGCCATTTTTTACGTCACTATTCTGCAGCCCTTTTCGCTGCCACTGCTGCTGCTTTTGCACCCTCCAGTAGTTTGTCACAAAAGACAGCTCTGAAAGTATCTTCTATCGCCAATGAAGTTGATTCTCTTGGAAACAATATTGCCGTTAAGAAGCTTTTGCAGGATGTCGAATCGTCAGGTTTGTTGACACAAGTCGCACAATCGGGACTTCTCTCCAAAGCCCAAGAAGCTGGTTTGTCGTTGAGTAAGCTCGAGCCTCTCTTGGCTCTGGCCGCAGAAAACAAGGAGATTTTGATTTTGGTTGAAGCCGCTACACCAGAAGTCTTGCCGTTGTTGCCGAAGTTGGTCGATTTGGCTCCAGGAGCTCTCCCTCTTTTGGCTGCCGCGATCTCCATTCCTCCTGGCGTTATCTCTGCGGTTGGTTTTGCTTCGTTGGCGGCAGCCGTTGGTGCCGTGGTTGTGATCCCAGACGACACTGTCGTACAAGTGGCAGAGCAGACTTTGGCCGTTGGTTTGCTGGGAGCTGGAGGTATTGCATCCCTTGTCGCTGCCGGAATCCTTGGGAAGATTCTCAAATAAGCAACATTTCTTTCCAGCTAGCGTGATAGTGCGATGGAGTTTCAGTATACAGGAAAAGCCTGAAGATAGAATAATGGCATCAACAATTGATTATAGTTCCAAAACAAAACAAAAGATAATACGTAGTAATAATATTGATTTGCTACTTCTACTACGATTGTAGCTAGAGTAGTATGTTCCACACGAAGTTCAGATGTTCCTTCGGAAGATTTTGGAGCGGGTTCAAAACAAAAAATACTTCACGACAAGTATTAACAGTAATATTACTTCAAGTATAATATATCATAAGAAATAATATTTCCCACGTAATAATAGCAAGCGACGCTGTGTCTATCTCACGGTTTGTTCATATACATTAACTATAAGAAAAATGAAATTTCTACAGCGTATAGCGGCTAATCTGCTCGCTTGATTTCAGTAGTCACATGTGCCGTCGCTTGTTAGAAGACAACGCGTCCTCTCTAAATCCCCACGGAGCGCAAGGCAGGATCATCGTCTTCTTTTTTCACCTTCTTGGTCTTTGGAGTGTCCTTCCCCTTGGACGCCTTGCCTCCTGAATATGCATCAGGACCGAATTCATTTGAAATGAACTTTTTAAAAGATGCGCTGTACCAACGATTTTTGATGTGATTTTCAGACCGCGAGGAGTTGAAAAACTTGGTTGAAATTTCTACCCATCTCTTTCCAAGCTTCTTGTGTCCATCCCAAAGCAACAAATCATCTTCCCGACTGAATGGAAGGTGGTTAATGTTTGGATTGAGATGATTCACCCACCGATCTCGAATCTGTTTCCCAACACGTCCAGGAAGCCGTTGCGCCAGATCTGACCACCGCGTGAAAGGCTGTTCAGAAGACGTTGTAACGGCTTCGATAACTATCGCATCTTCTTGATCTGTCCATTGACCTTTCCGTACACCAGGTTTCAGATAACGAATCCAACGTTCATGGCATTCCTTCGCGGATTTTCCCATCCCATGTTCTTTGGCAATCGGCTCCCAATCTCTTGGATTCTTGTATTTCTTCATGATTTCGGTGAGACGGATGTCATCTTCTTTGCTCCAGCTGAAAACTCCGTTTCCTCGCTTGGAACTTGTGTGGCTACCTTGAGAAGACATGATATAAACTGCAGGAGGAGGACGACGATTTAGCTGATTGTGTGGAGCGGCAAATTCGGGTGGAGGCTCGAAACCGGAAGGAGGGCGTCCCCAATGGCGACCGGGAACAAGCCCTCCAGGGCCTGGAGGAGGAGAAGCACGGTGAGCGCTTTCTTGAGAATAGTTGCGCATGATGGGGTAGTCTCCCATCCGACCTCCTTGGTAAGGAACATGACCAGGAGGGCCGCCTTGCTGATAGCCTGGGTGAGATCCACCTGAACCAGCAGTTCCCCAAGAAGGAGCATGAGGAGGAAACGGACCAGCATGGCCGTGCTTGTAGGGATCATGATACATTGGACCAGGACCTCCTGGACGACCTGCATAACTAATATCCATACTATCTGAGCGATGGAAGCTACCGCCTCCATGATAGTGTCCTCCTTCAAACGATTGATTTCTGGATTCAAGTGGGGGATGACCATGATGAAGATGGAGACCAGGACCAGCGGGAAGGTTGTGCCCTGGAGGGATACCTGGAAGGGGTGGCCCAGCTTCACCAACCATTGCACCAAGATTGCTCTCACTTGCAGAGAGCATAGGATAATCTTGAAAGCTAAAATTGTTGGAGAGACCATGTCCTCCACCGACACTGCCAGCTCCAAAGCTGTCTTGTGCGTGAATTTCCCAAGAAGGAATGGAGGACACAACGGCATTCGCTGGATCTTGACTGTCAATTTGCATGTGTCCTGGCGTCAGGGTGGATGACGATGATGATCCTGGACGAGGAGGCAGCGCGGTGTTTGGTCCTGGTGGTCCCTTGAGTCGACCAGCAGAACTACTAGCATCTTTTGGAATTGGCGGCGCCGAGTCCATCGAATAAGAGTAGGCTGGCGATTTGTCATAGTATGAATTTTCTCGTCTGGGATCCGCAGCAATTTTGATCTTTTCAGCAGATGGGCTGAAAGTAATTGAAGAAGGAGAGGCTTTATGCTTTTCAATTGCGCTGGGCTTTGTTACTACACCGTCCTTTCGTTCGGTGCGGACTTTCTTGAGAGGCTGCTTGTCGTCCAAATCAGATGGAGCACGACGAACTTCTCCAGTTACGACAGCTTCAGTATTAGTGTCGGTTCGTTCTTCGTCTCTCCCATGCTTTCCAGTCACCAAAAGTCCTTCATTGCGTTGATGCGGTGCCAAGTGCAACAAACCACTGCTGCCACTAGAGCACTTCATCAGATCTAATGACCCAGAATCATGTGTTCCTGGACTAGCAGGGACTTCTTCTTTTGTTTTGGCAATACCAGAAGTATCCATGGGAGCTTGTGCAGATGCCACTGAGGAAAGCTCGTCCAAAGAGGACGACTTCTGTTTCGCAGCAGCTGCTGCAGCTGCCGCAGCGGCGGCAGCCACAATTGCTTCGGCGGCCTTTGCTCGTCGTTCCACTCCATCTGTAGGAGAATTTGTCAATGAAGAGGAGTTGGAAGGAGGACTACGAGAATCTTCGTCGTCTTCATCGTCATGAACTCCTTCCTTTGATTCATCCTTCTTGAGCCCGAGGTGTGTTTGGATGGCAGAGTCATCAATACTGTGTACTTGCTTAAGTTGTTTCCACGAGATATCATCCGAGGCCATTGATGAGTCTCCTGGGGGATCGTTGTTGTTTCCAGGAGATGAAGGTTTGTTGATTGTGGCACCGGGGCCAATTCCAGCTTGTCTGGCACCAACGGGCTTTTCTTTGACGCTTCGATCGAAGGAAGACGATACGGCTCGACTAAACGTACTGTTTGGTCCTCCCTGACGATCACTAGATCCAGGGTATCCATCTGCTTCTCGACCGTATTGGTCGGGTCCCGGCCCCATACCAGGATGGTATTGTCCTCCAGGTCCGTATGGTGGTGGTGGTCCTCCACCATATGGGGCGCCGGTTCGAGGATCAATCTGATATCCACCGTACGATTGAGGGGGATAAGAAGGAGGAGGCTGCCCACGATGATAGGCAAGGCCTGTTTCATATCCACCGCCGGGCGGAGGTCGAACCATTGGTGGTGGAGGTCCATAGTCGTATCCTCGTTGGTCGTAGTACCCGGGAGGGGGTGGTGGGTACGGGCCGCCAGCTCCAGGCGGGGGTGGACCTGGTCGGCGATCGTAATATCCTGGTGGCGGTCCATTGCGTCGATCATAACCTCCGTTAGGTGAAATTTGCATTGGAGACTGAGTATAATATTGATCAGGATGTCCATGGGGAGGTCTTCGTGGTTCGTGTGGTTGGAATGCTCCACCGACTCCGAGAGGTCGGCCTTCAAAGGAAGGGCGAGGAGGATATCCAGCGCTAGAAGACGGAGGAACTCCTCTTGGTGGAGGTTTCAATGGGTCATCCTCTCTCTTGCCTGTCTCTGTGGATTTCGCAATATCTTCCACGTCGTCGGCCTCTTTCGTCTTGTTGGCATGCTTGGGAGTTCGAGCTTGACTGGCACTAGTGGCACCGGATACAGCCGACGGATTGTCATCGTCATCCCTTTGGCTATTGGTGTCCACGGTAATAACTTGTGGAGAAAACTTGAGTTTGTTCCGAGCAGATGAGGATGACTCACTCGACGCTTGATCTGCTGTCTTGGATTCACCACTTTTAGGCTTCGACTCCATGATATTGAGTTGAGTTACTACTTGCTTTCAAGTAAAGTTTTGGTTGGTTGGATATCTATTTACGTCCTGCGATCCGTTGCTTCCAGTAGACTCAACAACAAAAACGCATGCACTCGTTTGTTGTCGTTGTACTAAAGCTAACCAAATCGAAACAATGGGAGTAGCAGTGGGTTGCTGCAACTGCTCAGCCTGCAATCACACCAACAACGATTGGAACGAGAAAGGATTGTTACGTGAGAAGGCAGGAAATCGAGCGTTGGACCCCAAAGAGATGAAAGAGTGAAGCCAACAACAACGATGATAGAGAGCCATAGATGGGATGTGTTGATGATGAGAGCTCTTTCAAAAAGACTGGTGTGACGGCAGTTTTGAAATTCACAACCGCGTCGGACTCTCATTTGCTTAGGGAAAAGCCGTTAAATAAAAACTTTTAGTCGCGCGAGATAGGGGAGCTGAAAAGAGTCACAACATTTTGTCACAACGAAGAATCGCACGTAATTTTCCAAAACATCCAGTTCGCTCTCAAAAGTCAATTCCCGCGTGACAGCACCAAAAGGTCAAGGGCCGCAAACTACCGAGCCGATCACACGGAAAACTACCGTATGTACGGATACGAAAGGAACTAACTGTAACTTCGATCGACTCCCACGCTATTCAAATTCTTCGTAATGTTGTTGTTTTCGTACCTCCGCAGTGGAATCTATCGCTTTCTTTGTCGGGAGAGGTCAAGTAGGATTGATTGTTTCCTTCCGATATCAGTGTCTGCTGGTTGTCTTGGACAGTGCCATCGATGAACCCAGATGCTGGACGTTGGATAGGCAGCTCAACCTTCGAAATGCAATGATGTGAACAGTTCCAACAGTCCAACTTCCTCCGTTACACGTTAGCGAAGTAGGATTCATGCAGACTCACATTGATTTAAGAAGACGTTGCGCCAGTCAAGTCAATAATAACATTCAAAAGTATACGGGATCATAAATAAACATTTTGATAAATAACGGTTCTTCTTTAAATCAATAAAGTTAGGGATTGTTCGTGTCGCCAAATTTCAAATTTCAGTCACTATTACAACAACCCGTATTTCCAACCAGGTACGTCAGTCATACGTCGAGCAATATTTTCACACCAACTCCAGGAGTTCAGTAGAAGCTACGTAATAGTGTAGTAAAGATTTGAAATACCCACCTACCGGTAGATGGATGATAAACAAACTTTGAATCTTGCTTCAATCTCACATTTCAGCTACTGGCGGGAGCCAAAGCAAGGTAATTTCGCGTCGCTTATAGAGCAACGGAAAACTAACACTGTAACAACAATGTGTGAGTGCGGGCGGTATAATCTTTCTCTAATATGCCATGGGAAAATAACTCATTCTGTCAAATCACTTTGGCAAGAAACCAACTCACAACTCACTGTCAGACGACGTTTCAAAAAAACTACCAGTGAATGGAGTACATGTTTTCGCAGAAAAAACGAATAGATCCTTCTTGATGTTACAATTTCTCCAAACAAAATTTCCGGAGTTGCTTACAGTTAGTAAAAAATAGCAAATAGAATGATCTTCTTACAAAACAAGGAAGAATATAAGATCTAACGATCAAATCAATTCCACCTTTTGGAAAGAGGAGCATGCGACAAAAGGATCAATCAACAATAATTAACGCTGAATGTTTATGAAACACAGCGGGGTTCAGCGCCATCGTGGCACACTTCAACTTCGTTGCCGCCACCTCTCCTATCACATGTACTGGAGTACAACCGTCGTCCCTGCTTTTTGAAAGTAGTGATCAATCTGGCCTCCCCCCAAAATCTTTCTCACACTTCACAAGAGCCATGACAGTACCAACACAACTACAACAGAAAGCTATCGCTTCACAAAGATCTATAGATAGGATGCGTTTGTGATCGTTATTTTTCTCAGATATCTGCTTCTAAGCGCATTCTTTCTTCAACAAGGCCAGGAAATAAATCGTCCGTGTAGGCGGCAAAACTTGTTGATGAGAAAGAAGGTAAAATTCACGTTGAAACCAGTACGAAGTTTCTATAGGAATCACGGTACCATTTCGTGAATGACGAAGGTATGATAAAACTTGGAAGGATCAAGCACATCTCTCGAAGTACTTCAAGAGACCCGACTGCGAAGTAATAATTCAATTTACTAGCCACGATTGCCATCTCAATAGAGATTTCGTTGGTAACGTCCGATTTGATAGCAGCAAAGTCTTCCAAGCATCTCATGGCTTTGAGGGTACCTTCTGATAGCTTGGTTGAAAAAAAATCTGGAAAGGGGTCGATTTACTTTAAATTACAACAAGAGTTGCCTTGGGCCTTGATGCCATGAATGTAGCCTGAATGAACCCCAATACTGCCTGTTCCTTCGGCCAGAACGGGGGGTCAAGCAGCTTTTGAGAATCCCGGTACTTGAAGAATTACAATCGCGAAAGCTACGTGATTTGTGACCAAAAAATATGTCAGCGTCGCGATGAAAGTGGTGGGAGTTCATGCTCTGCGTCTGAAACGCATGAAAGATGCTTGTGGGACGTGTAAGCAATCCTCTTTGCTTTCTGCTTTGATCTGTGCCAAAATTCGCAATTGAAGGTAAGGCTATTTGATTGCTCAACCATCTGACAGTAAGGACATCATCCTCAAAAAAAACAATCTGTGCAATGACATGAGCTGCTTCCAATATATTACAGAACGTACATACGATTCAGATCTAAACTAACTACCGTGGAAGCTGTGTGAATCGTTAAGTGCATAAAGACAGTTCTCTGTTTCATTTACAACTTGGATAGAACTTCATCGGCGATCGCAATTGTGTTCTCAATATCCTCGTCTGTGTGTGCCATAGACATGAAACCGGCCTCGTACATGGAAGGTGCCAAGTACACACCTCGCTCCAACATCATTCGGTGCCACTTTCCAAACTTCTCGCTATCACTCTTGGAGGCTTCAGCAAAGTTTGTGACGGGAGCCTCATTGAAGAACCATCCAAACATACCGCCGGCGGTTCCTCCTGTAATTGAGTGTCCATACTTCTTTCCAGCAGCGATAATGCCATCGACCAACTTTTGGGACTTGCGTTCAAGTTCGGCATATACACCTGGTTGACTCAGCTTCTTCAGGGTCTCGATTCCAGCAGTCATCGCGAGAGGGTTTCCACTTAGAGTACCGGCTTGGTACATGGGTCCGGCAGGGGCGACCATCTCCATGATCTCGCGTCGTCCACCGTAGGCACCGACTGGAAGACCACCTCCAATGACCTTGCCCATGGTGGTGACATCTGGTGTGATTCCAAAATATTCTTGCGCTCCCCCGTAAGCCACTCGGAATCCAGTCATGACTTCGTCGAATACCAACAGAGCTCCATTTTCTTCGGACAGCTTTCGAAGTCCCTCCAAAAATTCCTTGTCGGGCTTGATGAAACCAGAGTTACCAACGACAGGCTCCAAAATGATAGCAGCGATTTCGTCTTTGTTTTCATCAAAAATAGCCTTGACCGACTCCAAGTTGTTGTATTCGGCACAGTAGGTGGCCTTTGTTGCAGAGGCAGGAACGCCAGGAGAATCAGGCAAGCCAAGAGTTGCCACTCCCGATCCAGCTTGGACCAAGAAGGAGTCGGCATGTCCGTGGTAGCATCCTTCGAACTTGATAACCTTTTCTCGGCCAGTAAACGCACGAACCAATCGGATCATTCCCATGCAGGCTTCGGTACCCGAATTGGTGAAACGCACCATTTCGACGGAAGGAACGGCAGCAATGACTGCCTTGGCCAATTCGTTTTCCAAGGGGCATGGTGCACCAAAACTAGTTCCTTTGGCCATTGTCTTGGTGACTGCTTCCAACACATCATCATCGGCATGTCCAAGGATTGCAGGTCCCCATGTTCCAACGAAATCAATGTATTTGTTGCCATCGACATCCCAGGCGTAAGCTCCCTTGACACGATCAAATACAACAGGGTTTCCTCCGACGGACTTGAAGGCGCGGACAGGAGAAGACACACCACCAGGCATCAACTAAAAAGAAACAAGACACAAACGATCGGCGAGAGGTGAGCATTTCGGTTGACTAAAATCGTTCGACCAGGAGTCGAAAGGAATGACGACATCAAACGAGTCGTCAAAAGAGAGATCCATTCGACACAGCGGCCCCTTTTTCCCTCACCTCTTGGGCTTCTGCGAAAATTTCTTCACTTTTGGTAAATGTGTATACGGGCTCAGTGGCAACGTTCAAGCTGGAGGAAGCTTTGGCGGCACAGCTTTGGGGGGCAAAAGCAGACGCTGTGCCAATGGCCAACAATGCGGTGGTAATTCCAGCAGCAAACTTCATTTTTGCGTTGTGATATAGGTTTGAGTGAGTTATTGAATAATGTGTTCAAAGCAAGAATGCGGCGGCAAGAGCTGCAATAGTTGGTGTGGAAGAAATCGTTTCGTTTGAGGAAAGAATGTTGATGGCCAACAACGACAGAGCAAAAGAGCAACGAAAACATGAAAAACGCGATGGCTAGAGTAGTAGCTAGATTTCCTTGTCGTCACAAGTTGAAGATCTTGGGAACTGCGTCACGTTTATATCGAACTTCTTACACGTGGATGTCGAAAATCTTTACTAGTGTCTATTCTACCGGCCAAATTCTCAGCTGAGGTCCGAAATTTCCCTCAACTGAGGTCCGCTATTTCTGACGGTTGGACGGACCGTTCACAGTACAAAATCTACATACATGGCGAAAATAAACCAATCCCAGCTACAGTTGAAGCTAACTACTGTAGCAATGAAAAGACTTCAAAGTTGGAGACATGTACTAGAGTGGATGCTAATGAGTATTAAGAGGAATGACATGCAGCCATATGCTCAGCAAAACAGTTCCGGCCATATTTTGAGTGGCAAAGCCACACTTTCGATTCGGCAGCCGTGGAGTCCAATGACTCATCATTGCATATGCTGCACAGGAAAGAGCTCTTGAAACCCTTTCTTTTTTGCCCTTTAAACTTACTAGCACAGACTACACACTGACCTTGATAAAACTGCTTCTGCATAATGACTCCCTTCACCTTCCGCTTGCGTTTTGTTGGAGTGAGATGAGCTTGGATACCGGACCGACCAGCACCTGTTCGAGAGTCAAAGAGGTGCTGCGGAGGACTCGCTTCTGTCACTGAACCGGTCGACCGCCGAATTGGACCTTTGTCATAAGAGTTGTCAATCAGCTCTTCTGCTAACCATGAGTAGAATTCTGACTGTGTCTCCGATGTTCCTGTTGCTCCCTTGTAGACAAGCCAAGCATCGACAATGCACATCCCAAAATAGTCGTCCCAACCCTTGTCGCCCAATTCTTTGTCTCAATCTTCCTCTCGATCTGTAGATTATCCTGACAGTGACGATTATTCTGATCGATTGCAGCACAGGTATCATAATAGATGTTGCATACCTTTGGGGTAGGGACGGTCAACTCCTCTCTTTCAGGTTCGGCCTCCATATCGTCGCCTTGTCTCCAACGATTGCGTACATGCGGATCACCTTCAACCAACGAAGAACAGGTAGAAATAAAGTATCTGCGTTCCCTATCTACCCAGACAAATGCCATCATATCTGGGTTGCCATCATTGTCCAGATGAACAAGGCCTTTGTGGTCTCCACGATTTGACAGCTCAAGGGACGAAAGCCAGGTCATCGGATAGTGGCTGGATGCATTCTTGACAACACCAATGAAACGCAACCCCATGGATTTCAGCTCCTTAGCTGTTGCGACGGAAGCAAAGAATGAGTCGCCGCAAACAATACGATCAGTTCTTGCCCATGGTTCCACCAAATACTTTGCGACCCTAGTCCCAAGCGTCAATCCGTCATCTTCCCGGGCCTCCAATTCTGTCTTGACAAGTTTCAGACGAAGTATGACACCGCTTTCCCCATCAGCTGCATTTGGACTTCACATCCTGCTTCTGGTTTTCTATTTATCTGAACATAGTGAGGGAGTCCAATATTTATCCAATGGCCGCCAAGACCATACCAACGGGAGAAAGACTCGTCGATGCAAAGAGTCATTCCCGGCATGAAGTTGGAAGCTCACATTTTGTTGAAGCTGTCTACAAAATCGTCTACAAGCATCCAGCGAAACGTTTCGTGCGCCATACCAATCGGACGAAACGCTGGCTGATAACTACACCGGAGACATCGGAAAAGAAGATCAAATCTCGTGCGACTCATGCGGGTGCCTCCAAAACAAGGTGCAGGAATATACTTAAATTTTGCTGTTCGAGACCAGAGCGATGCTCTGTTGCCAAACTCGAATTTTGTACACAAGATAATAACACCGAAGAATTTCAGTAGTTCACCTTTTGTCATGGCTTGGTGCGTCGCTGGTGTAAGAGTGTTGATCTTCTGAATTTCTTCGTTCATCAACAGATGCATCAAAGTCAACTGCGATGGCGGGAACATCAGAAGAAAGTAATCAAGGCGAGACAGACGTTGCTGGATGTCATCTCCAGGTCCGATTGTTTCGCCTGCAATGGTAGTACGCACTGACCACGAACGATGAGGGACTGGACCATTTACCTCCAACAATGTATCAGGATCGCTTTCCCTCCACTCGGTACCATGACAAATTTGACGGACGGGACGAGGATCCAACATGGGAGCAACCGGATAAACATTGACTGCTCCCTGATTATTGCCCGCAAATGCACCTGGAGAAGCAACTGAAGCATTGTGAGTATTGGTTCCAGTGGGGTTGTCTAATTGTTGGTTCCAGTGGGCTCGTTTGGTGATTCGGCGGGCGCAGGCTGCTGATTTTCTTCCTCCGGCGCAACGGCATGAACACTACGAATGTTGAGAGATTTTCTCTTGGTAACACCTCCACCAAAGTCATATTCTGCAACAACAGTAGTAGTGGAACGATTGGTAGTAGGATTCACGGCGGTGTCGACCGATAAAACTGTCCCAAACACCATTTTGGTCTTGGAGAGCTGACCATTCGACGCGCAGCTTCGCTCTCGCTTGTGACATGCACAGCTTTTGCCTTGACACGAGCGCCAACAACCCGCCTTTGATCAACATCAACAGTTGGCATGATAAACAAAGAAGCAAATGCAACAAAAAGAAATCAAAACGATTGTAATATGAAGACAAACGGCTTAGTCGAATGATCGACAAGAGATGAATTTTGATGTTGTTTCAGACGCGCAAAAATGGTGGTCAGAGCTTTACTTCGGCGTCCGTTGCGTTAGAACGGACAGAGATTGAAGCATGAGATCCGGCCCCATGAGGTTTTAGACATTGCTGAATCCGATGGTGTCATCAGAAATATATGTTTATATACAGTTATGAAAAAGTAGAGGGGGGGTCAAAAATGACCTCATATGTGAGGTATACCTCATATGAGGTCCGCAGTAGAATAGACACTAGAGATAAAAATAAAATCAATAAACACTATCCTTCATGAAGAGACTGGTACTGCGACTACCGGTTCGTAGTCTTGTCGACCGGTATTACCTTTAACTGTAAATGGACTTCGGTACTTCGTTCATGAAACAACAATTAACAGTAAGCAGTTGCCATCTTGATCGAAAGAGACACACCGAACGATTGACTTTCTTACGTCTGTCGTAGGTGTTTCTTGTGGGAGTTTACGCTTCACAATAATTCGAATATACAACAACATGGCATCTTTGACACCCCAAAAGATTTCACGAATTCCCGACACCGTACGCCATGATGACAACCCAAAACCGAAGAATCAAGTCTCACTGAATGCCTATTCCGAAATTGTGCAAGCCCTCTCCAAAGACATGCCCTTGATCATGCACGGATCAGGCGATGTCCGCGAAACCAATCCGGAATCGGAACTGCTTTTGTCGAAATTAACAGCCGATTATATATCGAATTTGGTGGAAGCGGCGGTGGATGCCCATGCCATTTTGAACGGAGGTCACCGTCCGCCATTGCCTCCGCCGCCGCCTCCCTACAAAAAGAGAAAAGAACCGCCTCTTCCGGCACCATATATCTGGCCGGCCGACATTATCACCACACCCGGTGCAACTCTATCCACCAAATCTGCCGCATCGAGCAAGAAAAAAAGTACCAAAAATATCGAAAGCAGCAACCCATCCAGGACTGCTGCTACACCAAAATCGGATCCCAATCTCTGCGGCCGTCGTAAACGTGATGTGGATTATTGGGACGAACCACTGCCCGAACCCAAAATCAAGAATAAACCTCCATCTCAGCCCCGACGTGACGACGGCATGCCGCAGGAAAAGGAAGTAGACGGCGTCAAAATCGGGGATTGGGTGGGTGTCGCTGGAGTAGACTTTTTCCCCGATTCGCGTTCCCGTAGTGCCCACGTTACCATGCCAACCGCCATAGGTACGCAATCATTTTTATTTCCCGTTTGTCACGATGCCGGCTTGTACGGGAAGATCTTGGACATTCAAAGCGCTCGGCGGAGTTTGGAGCCGCTCTTGGCAGATACCACTATACGGGATGTTATCCGCAATGAGAGTGGGGCATTACGTAGCCAGCGGCGGCGAGAGACCAAACGACAAAAGCCGAAGACTTCTAACGCGACTGCAGGAGCAGCATCGGGGGACGAAGACGAGGAAGAGGATGACGAACCCGAGGAGACCGATTCGGAAGATGATGAGCTGGGGGCCATCTGGCCGGGACTGGAGGGGTTACTCCCGGTGCACACCACTAAGGATTTCCTAAAATTGCTCATGTAGAGTTAACTCTAAGGTTCTCTCTAGAGATTCAAGAAAAAAGTTTCGCTTTGAAATGGTAGTTTTCAATCAAGCCAGTTGTCTGACGTGTAAGACACTAGTAGGGTGGACTACGGTTCTATTTATGGAAATTGTAAAGTTGTTGTGTAGACTGTAGACTCACAGTCAAGACACATACTAACTGTAAAAGTCGAATTATGAACACGAGTCTGATCGTGAGTACGTCGTACTGTCGTAAGTGAAAAGTGACACAAAGGGGGGACATATTTCCCTCGAAAAAGAAACTGATTCACACGACTCACTCTCCATTGGCCAGCTACTGGACGACAGAAGAATTACCGGTAATTGACTCTTCACGAGAGTTCGCCCGCAAGCCGATTTTTTGATGATGATGAAAAAGTCCTCCATCTGATTCGTCACTCAACCAATCTCCAATCTGTTCCATTCTTCGACAAAGATTTATCGTTGTTGGTTTTGTGAATGTTCTAACTGTAAATAGAGACCTTCGATCCTCCAAAGGATCTTAAGCAACGGCTGCTACAACCTGGGAAACATTCTTGTCCACGTGACATCTTTTTATTCATCCCGCTCAACCTCGATTTCAAACAGACTTGGCGTTGGAGCGTACGGACTCTTACAAAGTAGTTTCATCTGCGGCGATATTCGTTATCTGCGTTCAACGCTCCCACCTCATATCACATCATGGCCATCGTGTTACTGATACTATCTTCCATAGCTCTTTCATCCAACGCTTTTTTCGTGAATCACCAATCATCTCGAGTGCGGTTGTATGGTAGCACTCGATTGTTCGACACCGAGAATGCACAGGAGGCATCATTGACACCACTCGGTCCTCCATCCGGTATCACCACTTCGGATCACAAAAAGAATGCCCTCCCTGACTATGGCAAGACGCCGATCGAAGTGGATAAAATACGCCTCGAGGAACGTTCGCGAGCATCGGAGGCCTGGCGACGACACGACTTGTTCGGATCAAGTATCATCAATCAAACACTGGAAGATCTAGAGGTCGATGTCGACTTTCAAGATACGCAAAAGCGAATCAACACGATTGGATTGGAAGGAATGTCAAAAGAAGAGCGCACTCAAAGACGACGCGCACTGGACAACTTGGGCATCCCTCCCTTTGCCAAATTTCTTCGACAGCAACAGCAAGTGATGCCTAAAAGGAAACCTCCCAAAGTATTGCAAATCAATATCGGTTTGTATTGCAACCAAGCCTGTAGCCACTGTCACGTCGAATCCAGTCCCTTGCGGACCGAAGAGGTTATGACGGCAGAAACCGCAGCCCGGTGCTTGGAACTCCTCAAGAATAATCCTTCCATCACTACGCTAGACATTACAGGGGGTGCTCCAGAACTTAATCCACACTTTCGATATTTGGTACGAATGGCGCGCAGCCTACGACCCGACTTGGAAATCATCGATCGCTGCAACTTGACTGTGCTACAAGAACCAGGACAGGAAGACCTCGTTAAGTTCCTCAAAGAGAACAAAGTTCATGTCATTGCTAGTCTGCCGTGTTATTCGGCAGAAAATGTCAACACACAACGAGGAAATGGCGTCTTCGAACGATCCATTGCCGCCTTGATTGCTTTGAATGATGCCGGATACAGTAAGGACCCAAACTTGCGACTCGATTTGGTGTACAATCCCTTAGGAGCGTTCTTGCCACCACCACAAGGAAAACTAGAGACACAGTACAAAGAACGATTGGCGGACAATTTTGGCATTCTCTTTGATCAACTGTTTACTATCACCAACATGCCAATAAAGCGATTTGCCGATTTTTTGCATCGACGGGGTGAACTGGAAGAATACATGGAGTTGCTTGTTCGTAACTTTAACCCGGATACGGTCCCTCAACTCATGTGTCTGGATACTGTCAGTGTCAGTTGGGATGGAAGGGTAAGAAATATCAGGGCTGTGATTCTTTCGCAAATCGTTGCCATTCGAAAGATTCTCATTTTGTCGCGTTTCGAATGCAGATATATGATTGCGACTTCAACCAGCAGCTGGGATACGCTGTGGGTGTCGACAGCATCCACAGAGGTGGGAAGACAGTGTTTGACATTGAATCCCTGGACGACTTGATGAATCTCCCCATCAGAACCGACAACCATTGTTTCGGCTGTACGGCAGGAATGGGGTCCAGCTGCCAGGGTGCCACGGCACAAGAGGAGGAGTAAAGACGTCGTCTCTACTCGCTCTGACGTTGCCGTGGCTTTCGTGAACAAATTATGTTTCGCGTTACATTGCTTTCGATTGATTCAAAGGAATGACTTTTCATGTATCTTGCCAGTAGCGCACATGAAAATGATAGATTTGGGTCACAAAGGTCTTAGCATAGTGCTATGCGAAAACTTCTTAGTTTGAAATGTTAACAGATTTCATTTGCTACTGAAACTCGGTGGAAGGATGTAGGTTGAAGATGAAACGTATTGCCGAAGATTGACGCCTTAGCATTTGCTCCTATGGCACCCAACACACATCCAACATTCCTATCCGTAGAACACGTCTTTCCTTCGTTCCTTTTATCACCATTGGTCTGAGAAACAATTCACCACTGCTTTTACCCCTGGCTTCCAGAAGATGACTGTGAATACAATCGATACAAGAATCGGCACTTTCCGTATCCCCACCGATACTGACAGTGACATTTACTGGTGAAGGAGAATAGGAAAACATGGTGGATTACTCGTTATAACGCTTAGTCGATGCATCAACATTTATTGCTTACATTGACTCACTCCTTTTTGTGAATGAATGATCTGATATATATAAATACTACGTACTACGTAGTATTACCGGTAACTGTAACTGTAAGTTCCGCTACGGTATCATAAATACCGGTACAGTCTCTGAACAAAATTTGGTTGTCGGGCGCGCGCTATTCATTTGTAAATCATGCGCGCGAGAGCCACGTTTTGGTGCCGTCGAAACGTACTGCTACCATTCAACAAACCGGTATGATACGTCGTACGACGTACGGTATTGAACATACGCTGTTTTTGTGTCATTTACGTCATCCTACGTCATGTGGTCGTTGTGCCTATGAATAAAAACGAGTCTCACAGTCAAATAAAGATTCCAATCCTTTCGTTCTTGCAATAAAAAAATCTTTCTCCAGTCAGCTGTATCAAGATCTTGTTTTTACAGCACAAAACTTGTTGCGCCAAAGCACTCAGATGCGTTTCCAAGAGCTCGCTCGTCTCTGTTTGGTATTTGCAGTTGGTGGAAGTTCCGTCACGTCATTTCTTTTGAGAGACTCTTTTTCGACAAGGTCTGCTGGCCGGACGGAGACCGTGTCACCCATGTCTTGTGCTGCAGTGGCTGATTGGAAAGTTGCACCGTCGATTCGTCATATCAGCGATGATTATGACGTTTTCTTACTGGACATGTGGGGTGTCATGCACGATGGAAATAAGGCCTACGACGGCGTACTGGATGTCGTCCAGCATCTAAAAGACAAAGAACTCATTATCGTCTCCAATTCATCCAAACGAAAGGAAAACAGCGTCAAAATGTTAACCAAACTGGGATTTGATCCATCAGTCTTCTCTAAAATTGTAACGAGTGGTGAAGTGGCCTTTCAGCTATTGCAGTATCTGGCATCCTCCGAGTCGCAAGCTTCCTCGTGGGTCCCCAAAACGATACCCAAGCCATTCTTAGATCTGAAATCAAGAACAGAATCTCGCAAAGTCTTTTGCTTTGGTAGCGGAAACGGTGACCAGGAATATCTGGAATCGTGTGGTTGGATTCTAGCGGATTCCATCGCCAATGCTGACTTGATTGTGGCACGAGGTACCTTCGTGGTACTGGACGCTTCCAGCATCGTCAACAAGAACACGGATGGCAAGGAAGCCTATTTCGAGGCCTACCACAATGCATTGCAAGAGGCGGCAGAAAGGGGCATTCCCATGATTGTATGCAATCCGGACAAGGTACGACCCGACGCTGAAAAGAGTCCCATGCCCGGAACGGTTGGTGTTGCGTACGAGAATTTGTTGATTTTGAATTGTGATACCACAGACTTGATTCTGTATCTAGGCAAACCTTTTGCCAATGTGTACGAGATTGCGTTACAGGACTATCCAGATAAAAGAGCGTGTATGGTGGGAGATGCATTAGAAACCGACGTAACTGGCGCTCAAGCCGCTGGAATCGATTCCATTTGGGTCGTGAGAAATGGGGTTCACAATGATGATGTTGCAGCAAAAGTTAACACCACGAAGAACAAAGATGAGCTGGAGCTGCTTGACATCGGATGTCGCCAAGTCGTTGAAGAGTTCAATCAACGATCCGAAGAAACTTATGCCAGGGGACAAAAGATCTCTCCTACCGTCACTGTTCCCTACTTTCGCTGGTAGTTGCTTTTTCAGCTGCTTAGTGTTCATTTTATCGAATTCTTTTTTGATTATTTTCATACTACTAGTCAATGTGATTGCATCGAGAGATAGTTTTACCATTTTTTCACTCTTTTAGCTCTCCGTCATCTTGATACCCCAGCCGACGATTGGGACGTTTCAACGATCCGCTTTGACCACCTGAATCACTCTCTTGTTGTTTGTGGTGCATTCTACGCTCGCGAAGGCTGACGGATCCAATAGACTTGGATTTGATTGGAGGACGCCGACGGCCATGAGGAGAGAGAAGATCCCCGCTCCCCTCTGGCCGTTCTTCCGAGTTGAGATTGTCTGAACTAATGTCACGTCGAACCGAGCTTGGTCGAGGTACCAAGGCCGATTTTGTACGCTGCGGAAGACGACCATTGGCCGAATCGGACGGAATACCATCTATTTTGCGATCATTGCTTGTGGATCGATTGATACGACGTTGTGGGTCTCCCTCTGGAGACTTGAGAGCTTGGGCACTTGCTGACATGCTTTTGGCCAGTCCACTGCGACTTCTGGAGGGTTTTTGGAATCGACTGTGGCTTACAATACATCCTGCACCGTCAACGTTCGTACCAACAGTTCCAGGGGATGCCTCAGCGTCTCCTAAATCACCATTCTGAAACAAGCTTCGAATCGACTGCTGAGTAACCAACCTGGTTCCACTTGCCTCACCTTGAACCATCAATTTGCGACTAGATGACTGTCGACGATTTACTCCACGCTTTACGGGTGACTTGTCTCTCGAGGATGATGCAGAAGGTGGGATTTCCTCCACCGAGGTTCGCTTGGAATGGCGGAACGAGCCACGCTGAGCACGCATAGCTTCGCGACGACCACTGTGTTCAGATCTACTGCGATCTTTGTCGCTCGTGTTATCTTCAGTGCATTCTCCCTTGGGCACTGAAACTTCCTTATCGGCGCTTTTGGATAGAGTTCGTTCGCTGTTTTTCGTCTCTTTCTCCTCGCCGTCGACCAAGAGGGGCCGACAGTTGCTGCGGCGTCTCATCGGGACACGCGGTTTGCGGGAGCCTTCGTTTTCCTCTTCATTTCCTTCCCCTGACACCTTGCCTTTTGTGCTTCCGTTTCTAGAAGGGTTTCTTCTACGATTACTTGGTCTATGGGTGGGTGGCTTGTTTTTGTGGTCCTCTTCGTGGACAAATGCATCTTTAGAAGGCTCTGGACTATTCAAGTCACTAGACGTTGACGTGTCAAAAAAGGGAGCGTCGTTGGAAATTTCACCTTCCATCACTTCAAAGTTCCCAAAGTCACCAAATCCCGCGTCACCATCGCCATCTCCGAACCCTCCACCGTCTCCCCACGGATCGAAATCGTTGACGCTGGCGCCAAATACATCTTTGTCCTTTTCGACGACACTAACCCCCACCATGTTGGTTGATGCCGCTATTCCCAGAAGTATCCTTCAAGACGGACGGCACGCAAGAAGAAGAAACTATAGCTCCGTTGAAATATATGCGTCGCTTGTTCGTTTGGTATGATTCCACAGCTACTAATAAACACCAGAGCGGAAAATGTCTAAAACAGTAACAGTACAACAGCGTCATAAAAGAGGGAAATGAGTTGCTCGTGTTTACTCCGTTCCTTTCAGTACTTCTGGTAGTCGTGTGATACACGTAGAAGAAGCAAAAACTCCCGTCATCATTATTTTTTGGTAGTCCACACTACTACGGAGTATGATAGCTACCGTAGCTACGGCGCGGTAACTACTACCGGTATGATACTAGCTACCGGTACTACCGGTAGTAGTAGTGTGTAAATAAGCCCTTAAAAATGCGTTGTGACTGTTCGTGTCCCAAAACTACAAATACTAGTTACGGTGCTGCAACTGACTGTGAATTATGACTACCGTAGGTTGGGAGACATTTTGTCGGCCAACATATCGCAACGTACTGCAGTAAAAATGCCACTCATGTTCTCCAAGAAGAGCTGTCATAAACTCCGTGTACTCGTAAAAACTCGTAAACAAAAAATGGCAGGAACGTTTGTTCGACGAAACTTCGTTTGGTCCTGTGTTCAGTGTTAACATCCTTTAGTACGGTAGATAGGTTACGATCGTCCTGGCAGCAACACTTCGACTTCGGGAATTTCATCACATCATCATCTCCTTCTCTCTTCTTTCTGCACACGCAACATGTCTCCCAATTCATTTTCTCTTGTTAATCGAATATCTCAACCCTTAATCAACGGTGGACATCCAAGCTGCATGCTGTAGGTATGATTCAGAAATTATTTCATTGGGAAATGACGGCACATTCTAAGCTTTGGCAATAGGAACTCTCTTGGAAGTGGGTCACATAGATTTGGTGCGGGCCTTAACCGAGCACGACAGTAATTTCACTATAATATCATGCGTGGCAAAATCAATTCTTACATTCGACCCATGGTCCTACTAAACTGGCCGATAATCTTAGTTGGATGCTAGGGAGGGATTGTATTGTGCTTTCAATCATCCGAAGGACATATCGTAGGATGATGATACAACCCCGACTGTTGAACGCAAAGATGAAGCATGGCCATGAGACTCTTGTGGCTTCCCGTAGGCCAGGACAATAACGTATATCAGTATCACGTTTGTTATTAGGCTAAGAGTATGCGTTATCTTGAAAGTTTGTCTCGTATCAATGGCATCACTTTGTTGTTGATGATCGTTCCTTGTTGTGATGATTGTCCTTCAAGTTCTGAATGAAGCTACCGAATGCCCTTCCGACTGCTTCTGCGCTTGGTGCTCGAGTTCTAACACCCCGATGAGCACTGTCCGTGCTTTCACTTCTAGTCTGTTTCGTGATGATATTACATCCTTCCGACCCCTCATATTCAGAATTCTTACCCAAAAACTGCTTTAAGGCATAGTTTTGGGCTGAGCTCCCCCATTCTTCGTTCCGGAATGTGAGATTGATTGACGACTTTTCTTCATTGTTGGTGTAAATCGCGTCGTGCAACTTCAAAAGATCCCATTTCGAATCAACATCCACTCCATTGATTCGTACAAGACGAGCTCCTGTCGCAACAAGAAAAGAATAAATGGAGAAAACAAGTATGAGATACGGACAAACGAAACTGGGCGAGCTTTCATGTACACGTACCTAACGTCGGCTTGATATTAGCAATTTCGTCAAATCCATCAAAACCCACCACCACAAATGCGTTCTCTGATCTTGAAACCGAACCCTTCATTTCACTTTCCCCGTTCGCATTTACATTGACTTCAAAGACAGAAAACTGCATTTGAAAGGGCTTGATAAACTTCAACGTGTAGTTGGAGGGGGTGGATCCAAACAACCGAAACGTCTTGTTGAGATTCGACATCATTCGTGGGAGTCGATCATTCTTTTCATGTTTGAGGAAATCAACTTTGTTGGCGGTTTCTTTCTCTTGGACATTCGTTTGGTCTGTCGTATCGGTCACATTTTCTGGCTGCGGAAGCTTTTCCAGATTCTTGTTATCCCCTTTGCAATTTGGCCCCTCAAGGGAGTTGACGGATCCAACACTGACGTTGGACCATGTGCGCAGACGGTTGTCCGTAGCGTCATAGCTGCTGCCGTTGGCCGAAAAGCAAAGCGTTGGTTTGGTACTTTCAAACATGTTTTGAGAATTAACGATCTCGTTGTCACTTTCACCGCCCACATCAGAAGGTAGCAAATCCATGCCAGCGTCTTCCAAACAAAGCTCACTAAACGTCGAATCGGTACGATCGCGACAAGAAGAGATACTTGATCCACACTCCCCCTGAAACGATTTTTGTTGCAACTGCAACTGTAACTCGTGCTGATGCAGTTGACTCGTCAAAAGTTGATTTTTTTGCGTTTCCAGTTGATTCTCGTAGCGGCGCAGCTTGGATTGCAACCTATGCAGAACGTTTTGATCTTGTCGCGTTTGTTTCTTAAGTTTTTGGTTTTGACGATAGAGCTTGTGGGCCACGGCTTCCACTTGTTGCGTGCGTAGTTGCGAAGCCAATAGTTGGGATTGTAGCAGCTGTGTATCGTCAGTGTGGGCGTCCACGTCCTGAGTGAGATTGGCAACAATGGAATGTAAGCGATGAATGGCCATAGACAATTGCATTAATTGATTTTGCAGCAAGGATGAGTTGGTATTGGGTGTCGACTGATTCTCATTTTTGGAAGATAAGGACGGCAGTGTGTTATCAACCAACTGCTTGTGATACACGGAGGAATCCATGGTAGCGAGTCGAACAAGCTGCTGGAGTTCGTGCAGAGTGGATTTTGTCTTCCGATCTTGCTCCAATTTGAGCCGCTCCGCCAGTAACCATTGATCGTATTGGGCACTTCCTGCCGAAATAGTCTTTCGAACCATGGGTCGGCGAGGAGGCAACGGGGTTTTCGTACCACTCCTATCACCATCAAAATCGTTGGAAGAGGAGGATGACGACACGACCCTTCCAA
Organism: Nitzschia inconspicua; assembly: GCA_019154785.2. Taxonomy (NCBI): domain Eukaryota; phylum Bacillariophyta; class Bacillariophyceae; order Bacillariales; family Bacillariaceae; genus Nitzschia; species Nitzschia inconspicua. Next base: position 2,067,567 of record JAGRRH010000020.1, read on the forward strand.
GTCTTTCCTGTAAGGGAAGTGGAGAAAAGTCCTCGTCAAAGGAGGAAACAATGGATGAGGATATGGTCGACGTCCCAGGACTGTCTATGGGGTACTTTAATTGGTGTTGCTGCGCAGAAGCAAAAAAGCCAGTAGAAGTTGACATGTTATTGTTTCCAGGAGACAGAATTGTGTATGGGATCATTCTTTAGTCCAGGAGAAAAATCGTTTCTGTTGCGTCTCTCTAGCTAGAACTCGTCTTTGCACTTTCGTTCGATACTACTTGATACAGGTACGTTAAAGTTTGATGTCTCAAGTGATTTCGAAGCTCAAATTCACAGTCAGATTGAAGATGGAATGATAATGTGGAGTGTTTTTTTTTCCGAACTCCAGGCTATAAATTGGAAATGGGGTCTTCTTGTTTTACACGAGGAGAGTAGGATGTAGGATCTTCAATCTGATGATGATCCTGTTGTTTCGTGTTTCATGTGTCTCCTCTTTCTTGCCAAGCCATGGCCTAACGATGAAACGCACTACTAAACGTTTTGGACAGAAAGATACCATTTTTCAGTAAGTCCCGTGGGAATTTTTGGGCAAAATCTCGCGTGATTGCGGAGTTGCGAGTCGAAGCTACTCGGAGGAAGACGATTAAAGTTTTGAGATAATTCCATCCTTCGATGGAAATGCCGGCGCGCGGCCGTTACAGACCAATTTGCACGACAAAAGAGATCAATACAAACGAATACGGTAGAGAAGAGACATGGTGACAAATGTGGAAACGGTAGACATACCCTCTCTCTGCCTGTTGCTACGATCGGAGGTTCACCACGATACTACGACCACCATCAAGATCCGAGATATATTCTCCCCAGCTATCAACTTTCGATCATGACATTTGGCTCGAACTTTGATACGGCCGCTACGGTGTGGGGCTCTGCCGCCATTGGCTTTGCCCCCTTTCTTTGTTTCTTTTTTCAAATCGTATTTCCCAAATCGCAACTCTTGATCATCTCGACAACATCGGCTTTTTTCTTTTTACTAGCCGCTTCATCTGCTTCCTTATTTTGGTATATATTGGATCCTGTCATTGGTTTGGGTGGACCCTGGTCGGCCTTGATTCCAGGCATTTTCTTTCAGTTCATTTTTCGGGCCGCCTTTGTCGCATTGTACCACAAGGTGGAATCTGTAATCGAATTATCGTTTGAGAAGACAGAAGAAGAGCAGCAACAAGCCATCAATGGTGGAGACGATCCCAATCCCGCGGAACATACTGACTTGCAAGCAGCCAAGAATAAACTCTCTCTCAATGATGCCGCTTGTGGATTGGCCGCAGGGACGGGCTTTGGAGGGCTTCATGCTCTCTTGTTGTTTGGGTCTCTCTTGGCAAGTGAAACGTCCGATGTCGGCATCTTGTATCAACCTTCCTGTCCCAAAGTTCCAGCCTTGTTGGTATCGGCCTTGAACACCTTTTGCTTCTTCTTTCTGGACATTTTTTGGATGCTCTTCACATTTTTTGGTATGAGACGACGACTTCTATTTCCTCGCGGTGGAGGCTCCCTGGCCGATATCAACCCTCTTTCAAGACCCTTTGGTCATTACTTTGGAAATACTCGCTCGGGAGGCAATCAAGCATTGATTACGGTGTTACTGACGCACGCAATGGCGGCAGGGTTCACCACCTTTAATGTTTTCCAATACGGATGTGTGTTTTCGTTGACCACACTGCCCGCCTTGACCCTGGCAACAGCGTACATCTTTTGGAGTGGGGTTTCCAAAATCTACATGCCTCTGCCTCATTCCAATGTTCGATTGAGTCTGCCGGCCTCATTTAGTTATGGAGGGGGAACCACACCGACTGCGGCAGGGGGGATCAATCCGCTGTCGTCCACGGCCCCCGAGAGACCACCCCCGGAAGGACCTGATCTGGTAGAACAGTTTCGAAACAACGACGATTAAGTTAGAAGAAGTAGTCTATTCTTCTATGGATATGGGGATGATGCGTGATCACTTGCAGGTTCTTGTCAGAAAATGAATTGTCTGTCTCAGTGAATGAGGCTGCCCACTATTCGACATGTCATTAGTTTTATAATGAGATACAGATTGTGTTTCAAATGTTATTCCTCGATAAGCTTGAATGTAGCCAGTGAACAATTTACTCTGAGCACATTGAAAAATGATTGTCCCCACATTCATTCTGTGCTTGTAAGAGCTTGTGAGAGATACGTTGTTTCTTCAAACGTTACTCCTTCATAGTCATTAAAGTAGCTAGGTAGTTTACAATTTACTGAGTACATTGAAAAAAATGATTGTCCACGCATTCATTGTCTGCTGCTCACTCGCTTATTCACTCTATTCTGTGAAACGAGGGCGTTATCCGCTTAGGATCGGTCGGTATTGACGGTCAACGATCCATGCTCCGAATTCATCAAGGTAGAAGTATCAGCCAACGATAGCGAGGCACTTTCTTCGTCTTGATGCTGTTGATGCAACCTGCGGCCGAGCTGTTCCTGTTCAAGAAGTTTCCGGTGCTCTTCGTCAAAAGGGCGTTCTTCTTCCAGCTGTTGTTCCGTTTGCTCGTCGTAAGGAACTGGTTTTGCAATGATTGCTGGTTCCGGCACAACTTCGCCCCGTGGAGATGGTGGCTTTCCGAGAAAAGATCCACCACTAGATCTCTGTTTGGAGACTAGCTCCATGTAACGTGGCGACCACGCACGAGGGGATGACCGTTGGAACGATCGATCGACTGGAGGCATCGGGTGAGAAGAAGCTGATAGTCCCGAGATAACGGTATTGTCATCATTATCTGGAATCAAATGCTGCCGGGACTGCTGTGGGCGACCTTTCGTGGTGGTGTTATGGGTTGAAGTTTCGTGAGAGTTCCCAGTGTCTACGTAGCAGTGCTGGCTATACTCGCCGAAATCCCGAGACGAATAATTGGATGTCGAGGAGTATGTGTAGGAGAAAAATGTAGAGTCACTTGAATGAACTGTATCGTCTCTGGACTCGCTCGATTCGAGGTGTTGTTGTTGACTTCTTCGAAATTGCTGGAACTGACTACTCTGCACGGGAAATTTGGTCCTACTATGCTCTCTTGGAGGAAGCAATTTGCTTCCTCTCAAACTTCCTTCATCCGTCGAAAAGGAGCCAGCAATGCGGTTTCCAGTGGAATGAATGTCTTCTTTACGTAGAAGCACTCTTCCATTACCGTCTATTGATTCCCTCTCCTCGCACTCCTCTCTAGTTTCGATGACTCTATCATGTTTTGGGTCTGTTTTATTCTTGAGCTTCTCCTGAGCTTTGGTCGATGGCGGACTGTATGATGAAGGACTTGTTGACGATGATTGCTCAGGCTTGTCCGACCAGCGCACATATTTTCTGCGTTGCGAAGTTGAAGGGTGATCGTTAGTCACGGGTGCTCCAGAACCTCCGGTATTCACGGAAGTGTCCGTGTCCGCAAATTCATCGGTGTCTTTATCAAAATTCTTGTTTCTTGATGGTTGTGCTGCGCTCTCTTGCAAGTATATGCCTACCATGATTTCCTCTTCTTCGTTGTTCTCTACAAGCAAATTGTTAAAAAAGTGGTATGCCTGAGCTCCCCTTGGTGATTCCATACCATAGCCAACTGTTGGGATTCTGTTGTTGTCGAAATTGTTTTCAAGGTGACCGGTTTGTTCTACGGAGTTTGACTCGACGACTGGTTCGCTGTCCCCAATATTTTGAGTTGAGCTTTGAACGGAGAACGAATCTTTACTATTGCTTCCTGTGGATAGCCACTGATCCCCTCCTCTCAGCAGATTAAGCTGCTGGGTTAGCTCTTTTGTCTCAACTCGCCATGCAATTAAAGCCTCTCTAAAAAGTTGTCTTGAGTGTTGGAGTTCCTTTGAAACTTCCAGATTGTCCTTACTGCACGCAGCCACTTCGTTCCGTAGCTCTATTAACTCCTTCTCATTCGTTTCTTTCTCCTTTTCAAACTCTCCTGTTAACTTCTCAAAAGCAACCTGCAGCGATTCGTATTCTTCTGAGAGTCTCTCTTTCTCGTTTACGAGCGAATCAATCGAATTTTGTAATTCCTTTGATCTTTGCTCATAATCGTCAGCTGACCGCTGTAAAGCAGTTTTGAGGTTCTCATCTGCACTCGCAATCTTTTCCTTAGCGTTTTCGTAGCTTTCTTGTGTGGTAGTAAGTTCGCTCGACAACCTTTCCATTTCCTCCTGTAGAGTGTCAACAATCTCTTTGGATCTAAGCTCAGCTTCCTCAAAGAGACGCTGTAATTCAAGAAGGTTGTCCTTTGTACACGCATTCTCGTCCCGACACGCACTCAGCGCTTCTTGGAGTTGTATTTTCTCCATCAGCAGCTCTTTCGTCGCGTTTGATGCCTGCACAAGCTCTTCTTGTAGATACATCCTAGCTCGATCCTCTTGATCTCTCGAGGCTTTGAGCTCATTCTGCGTTTGCTTCAAGATAAATGTCAGCCCCTCCACTTCAGATTGAAGTTTTAGTATCTCTTCATGAGCATTTTCAACGTGTTCGTCGAAGCGTTTCTTCGATTCTTCAAATGTCTTTTCATCTTCTGAGATTCTCTTCTCCTTCTCCTCGAGGATTTTTGTCAATTTTTCTACTTTCAGCTTGAGGTGGCTTATGGATTCTCCACCAATGCAAACTTCTTGCCTTGACTCCACAAGTTCCTCCGAAGTCTCCGACAATCTTTGGTTGAACTCTTTCAATAACATTTCTAATTCCTTGACCTTCTCTGTGAGGATGTTGTTTTCTCCCTTGAGATGCTCTAGCTCCTCCGATGTTTCTGTTTCTGTAGTCGATGAGAGGAGATTTTCAAGATCTTGAATTTTCATGGTCATATGATCAATACTCAATCCTTGATTCTTTTCCAGAGCCTCCAATTCCAGCAGCTTTGCATCCCTCTGATCGATTTCCTGTTGAAGAGTGTCTATCGTACTTTCTAGTGCGGCTATGGTTTCCTCATCTTTCACACCAGACTGGCTGGCTTCTTCCTCGTTTGTTTTCAATTGCTGCTCAGTAAATTCCCGTTGATGGAGATTAATCATGGACTTCAGTTTTTCGATTTCTTTGTCGAGCCTCGCGGTTTCGCACGACTCTACAGTGTCATCTTCTTCCTCCTCCCCTTCCCCGCCGACTCCAGGCAAACAATGATTTGATTGGTCGATTGTCGTAACGTCCGAATCGCTGCCACACCGACAATTTTGAAGCCGAGAATATGCCTGACTGAGATGTTCCCTTAGAGAATCAATTTCCTGTTTATACAATCCTAATGACTCAGAAATCATTTTTCTAGCCTCAATCTCAGCCTCTTCCCTTGCATTCTCCAAACCCTGCCTCATTTCTCGGAGATCTGCTTCAAGTGTGGGGATAGCAAGGCCCTTTTCGACGGCAGAGGCGAGCTCATCTTTGACATGTAAGAGATCCATCTTGCATGCATCAAGAGATGCGTTTAGCTCTCCAATTGTTTGTGTCAATTGTTCGTTCTCCATCTGATGTTCTGCCAAAGCTTTCCTGACCCCAACAAGCTCTGCATTTTTGAGTTCCAATTCTTTGTTACTAGTCTCAAGATCTCGTTGGAGCCTTTTTGTTTCAGTAAAATCTGGTCTTTCTTCCTCTGTCACACGTCGTTCGCCGTCCAGCCGAAGGTCCTCCGGAATTCCGTTAGATTCAAAGCTCACGACCGGTCTAGGCTTCATCAGTATCTCGTGCTTGTTTTTGATCGACACAAGTCCACTTCTCCGTCCTCTTAATCGAGCCTTCTCAGATTCCAAAGCAGATAGCATTGTATTAACACTGGAGGTCTCAGAATTGACATCGGTGTCTCTCTCTCTGTACTTTGTCAGTGCTTCTAGATGTCGCTTTTCGCTTCTACGCGAATCTTCGAGAGCATTCTTAGTCGCCCGAAGATCTTTTTCCAACTCGTTCTTCTCAAGTTTAGTCTCATTTAGCTGAATTTGAAGATCTTGAACCTGATCTTTCAATTTATAAACCGTCTCTTCGGATTCGAGGAGAGATTTTCGGAAATGATCTTTCGACTGTGTGAAAGCTGCCGTCGCATCCTCGTTCTCCTTACTGTATCGCTCTACCAGGTTGGCGAGATTTTGATTGGTCCGTTTCAGCCTTAAATTTTCATCTTCGGAAGACTTGACTGCTGCTTCCATCATTGTAATCTTTTCAATGTTCTTCTCCTGCTCCTGCCATGTCGCAGCAAGTTCTTGTTCAAATGCTTCGATTCGCTTTAACAACACTTCCTTTTCACCCACCAAGACTTCGATTCGGTAAGATTGCTTGTTTATCTCCCGGTTTCTATCATCTGTCATTTGCTTCCTAATCTGATCTGCGTAGGCTTCTTTGTCTTTGGTGGCCTCCTTCAGCAACTCTTCCGACTCCTTGGAGATCTCAGACAGCTTATTTTTCATCACCTGGATTTCACGCTGTTTTTCTTCTGAAATCCTCTGACGAATCTGGTCTGCGTACTCTTCTTTTTCCCTTTCAGCTCGTTGTAGAAGTCGATCTGTTTGTTGCGAGAGTGCTTCGATTCGTTTGGTGAAGTCTTGAACCTCTCTGTCCCTCTCCTTTGAGATTTGTCGCCGAATTTCGGTGGCATGTTCCCATTTTTCCTTTGCCGCTTGCTCCTTGATGGCCTGGATTTGATTTCTATACCGCGTCTCCAAGTCTGCAATAACCTTTTCATTCTCATCTTTGGTAGCCTCGAGCTCCATGTTCAGGCGTTCAATTTCATCTTTTAAAACAGGGATCTGATGTTCCAATTTTTCAGTTCTCGTCGCCCCACTTCTCGATTCCTCCACCATTCTTTTCAAAAAAGAGTTTTCTTTGAATATCTTTTTAAATTCTGCTCGCAGGATATTTATTTCCTTTTCATGAGCCAGTTGCATCTCTGCCCGTACCCTTTTCTCGGTTCTTTCTTCCACTGCTTGGGTAGTTTCTTCGCGAACCTCAAGTCGGATTTTTTCCTTGACCCGATTGGAGATGTTCTTTTCAATCATAAGTTCTTTTTCTTCGGCTATTTTTGTGGCGTTTCGGAGTCGTTCTCGTAAGTCCACCATTTCTTCTGTCAATCTTGTCGCTTCTTCTCTTGCTTCCGCCAGCTGGCGTTGGCAATTGGATTTCTGGTCATTAGCTATCGAATCTTTGGATTGCAGTTCTTCCACGGTTTTCACAAGTTTATTATTCTTCTCTTCCATGTACTCCATCTTCGTCTTGTGGTTTCTAAGTTCAATTTGACAGGCTTCATACTTTTCCTTAGCCGATGATAGGTCCTTTTGGAGGTATTCTACAGCTTTGCGAAGACGTTGTTCAAGTTCAGGCCTCCGACTTGCCTGCGGACCTTTTTCTTTGTCATCCAGCTCGGCGTTAAGCCGTTCTACTTCACGAATAAGAATATTCTTCTCTTGTTTGGTGGCATTAAGTTCTTTTTCCCTGCTACGAAGGCGGCGCTGTAACAGCTGAAGCTGATCGTCCCATTGCTTCAGGTGGCTCTGGGTCTTGTTGAGTTTCGACTGCGTGTCTTCTAGTTCCTCTTCCATATATTCTGAAGAGTCTTCAGACTCTTCCTCATATTCCTCCTCCTCTCGTTCTCGTTCATCGTCTTCGTCTGGAAGCGGTTCATCGTAGGATCCGTCGTCGTCGTCTAAAGTGTCATCAATGTTAGTCTCCTCTTGGGCAGTAGAATTGTTCTGCTGCTGTCTCCCAACCAAATACCCCTCGAGCTTACTAAGAGTCGCTCGTTCGTCAAACAGCCCCAACCCCGACGCAAAAGGAAATCTGCTGGAGACTACCATTCGATCGATTAGTTGTCCACACTTCTCGATTCAAGCGCCAGAACGTTTGTCCTTGCTGCTTGGAGAGTCTCAATATGATCACAACTTCAAATCAGTCGTGAAAAGCAAGCACCCTTCATTGACAAGCAACAAGAGCAGGCAAAGGGCGCCGAAAGCCGAAAGGGTAATCAAAGGAGTGAGCTGCATATGCTGCCAAGCTACTGCCTAGATTGAAGACGTACGTACAATTCGTGAAGAATAATACTACTACTCCGAGTACGTAGTATTATTTGCGATGTGATTTTGTGATGTCGCCAGAACGGTGCCTCGCCGATCTCGAATTCATTAATTGTAATAACAGTAGTAATAACCGTAAAAAAAATTCCGAATGCCGTATTACCTACTCCGAGTACAACAGGGGGTACCGGTAGGTACCTTCGGTAGTACGTGGTACGAGTGTATGATGATGCTCTCATTCCAACTATATCCCCAGCCCTAAATTATCTTTCATGTCTGTATTCCGAGTGACTGTGAATACGTAGTACTACTACTCTAGTAGTACTAATTTAGCCTCTGCCGAGGGGGCCGTCGAGTTCCGGCGTGGGTTGTTCCGGGTATAACATACGTCGTAGTATTATATTATAACAGTAAATACTACAATGTTATCCATCGTATCCCAAAGTACCATAGTACCTTACGATAGTATCTGAAATCCTGTAACTGCTGAAAATAGAAACGGGTCGAATTGAACCACATGGCGTCAGCGTCATTAACCCTGCCGACTCGCCCTGCCGACTTGCCCTGCCGACTTGCCAATAGACATTCAAATATTTTACACAAGTAGACCATCGTGAAATCGATTGCCATTGCGATGCGGCCGCCATTGCCACCGCCATTGCTTGCCGTTATACATTGTTTGTACATCGCAAATCCAGTCTACCGCCGTTGCTACTGTCATTCCCTGTCATTATACATCGCAAAACGATTTTGCCATTGCGATTCGCCCGCCACTGCCATTGCTTATCAATATACGTCGTTTTTGCCATTGCGAGTCATTTGCCATTACCATGGCTAATACAAACCACCTCTTACATGAAATAGATGTCGCTGTTGCTGCACTGAAAGTGCACTGAAAGTGCAGAAATGGACAGCAACGTTACCTTTCAACGGATTCTTGTGCAAGCCTGCCGATGACGTGCTAATGGCATCCTTCCAAGACCACCATGATCTGTTTTCACTCACTCGGACCATCTACAAGGGTTTTATTGTACGATTCGATCCCCAAACGTTTCCTGTTGTTCCCGGTGGTGTCGCAAAGAACAAGGCTTCTATGAAGAAGCTTTTTGATTCACTTATGTGCGCTTCTCATCATGATGGCTTTTGTCAACTGGTCTCCCACAACCAAAACAAAGCTGGAAGAAAACATCTCCGTTGTAGCAATTTTCAGATCCATCGACAAAACACAGCGACAAAAACAGCGGTGGGAGAGTTGCGCCAATCGACATTGGTCTGTGATAGGAAGAATTCCCGTGGTCCAAAGGGCCAGTCCCTCCCAAAGCCAACAAGCACAAGCAAAGCCACAAATTCGAATGAAACTTGTAAGGTGAAGCTGGCCTTTGATGCTGATTCTGTTTCCATGTTTCTTGTCTGCGGAATCGGAGAATCTCAGCATGAACGACACCTCCCAAGAAATGCCATTGACATGGCCACACGCAAACGCATTGTTCCAGCAGCTGCTGCTGACTTCCAGAAGATGTCTGCCAACCACAACATTGGACCGGGAAAAACCGCGGCGATGGTTGAAGAAGAGTTTGGACTTCACCTAACACGTCGTCAAGTAGCACAGATGCAACAAATGGCCAAACTTGCAGATGACTTGAACAATACTGATGAATTGGAACAATACAAGCATCTGGACAGTGATACCGACCGTGTTTTGGCCTATCTGAAGAAGAAAGTTGCAACCTACTGTGCCCTGTATCATGGGGTTCGTGGTACTAGTGCCGAACTAGTACCACAAACCCAATGTGAGGTCCTTGCGGATGAGGAAGTCTTTGCTGGTGATTTATTCGAGTATGCATCGGAGAGACGTAAGGCAGTGTCAGCCAGAGATGACCAGCATGTGCTCATCTCACTTGTATGGGCAATGCCTATTGGTAAGCGTTGTCTACAGGCTTTTCCTGAGCTTCTTTTCTCAGATGCTACCCACAAAACCAACCAGGAAAACCGACCACTGATCACGTTTGGAGTGAAGGACGCAGAGGGCAGGGTCCAAGTTGTAATTCGGGCATGGGCGCCAAATGAAAGGGCGTGGATGTTTCGGTGGTTGTTCCAGACGGCTGTGCCCGCAATAATTGGGAAGGCAACCTGTGAAAGAATAAGGCTAGTTCTTACTGATGGTGATTCCCAGGAGCTGACACAGCTGGATGCTGCCATCTCATCGGTTTTCACGAAGTGTGTTCGCCGCCGTTGTGGTTGGCACATCATTCACCAACGATGGAAGCAGCATGTAGGTTCTCTCGGCAGAAGCGAGGAAGCCAAAGAAATTGCCAAAAGAATCAGAAGTTGGCTATATTCCTTCATGAAGTCCATCGAAACATTGGACGAATACAAAGCGTTAGTTATTTTGAACCAGTGTCAATTTGCAGCACTGCATCATGAAGCCATGAAACTCAAACATTGCGACTAATGGACCTGTTTTAAAATAGTTCAAAGGCTCTCCTCTTATCCTATGTGAATTCAGAGGAGGTCGTGAAAGTGATTGGCGACAACAACGCTGACCACATTGTCACTTTTCTACGCTCCAATGTCTTTGTTCATGAACAACACTTTGCGAGGTGCTTCTATCTTGACGTGCGGGGGTTTGATGCATACTCCAACACTTGCCTGGAAGGCACAAACTACGGCGTCAAGTATTGTGAGAATCGGGTTCTTCCAAACATGTCACAAGCCAAGGCCACGAAGGTGATGATTAACCAGGATGAAGACAAGTTCACGCAAAACCGAAAGAAAACTTGTGACGCTTTCCACAAGAACGCATTGCAAGGCAGGACAAAAACAAGTGCACATGTTCTACAAACGGCAGAGAGTATGTTGCAGCAGGCAATGGTTGCATCAGAGAGTTACATTTCATACCGTTTTTGTGACCACAAATGGTGGGTTCTGTACTCGGGTCCCCGTAATGTGCAGGGGCGTCTGCTGCCGGTCTTTCAACGTGTAAGGATTGTGTCTGTTGATGAAAACCATAAGATGAAATGCAGCTGCTGCGAATATGAAAGGAATGGCATTCCTTGTCGGCATATATGCCATGTTGCCTTAAAATTTAGCTCAGATTTTGAATCGTTCACACACCATTCGGTTAACATTCGATTCTGGACTGTTTATTCGTTGTATGCAGTAGTACTGGACCCATCTGAATTGAATGAAGATGAGATAAAAATACGCAACAAATTGGTAACTGCACGTTGGAAATCCCCACAACCTCCCACAGCTCCTTCGTCTATGAAGTCCATGGATGAGGGGCGATTCTCAGTTGGTTCCAAATCCCAGGACCAATTCAAGAGTATGACCAGTGAGGATCTGCTTCTTTATTTTGAAGCATTGATGAAGAATAAGCTCTCCATCCTCAATTACAACATTGAACATGTTGAAAAGGCAGTAGCTGTCATGGAGCAGCATCACGGTAATGCAGTTGGAATGACGCAGGAAATGCACAATTGTAGTGCTGACTTTTCCTTTGTCGGACCAGGAGATGAGATTTCAGATATGGCAAACGCAGTTGGTTCTCACGAAGTGTTGAACCCATTGTGCAAAGAGCTTATTCAATTGTGTGATGTAGCTGGCAAAGATAAAACAGCAAAAACAGCCAGAGACTTGGAATCACTGATTATTGCTCTCAAGGAGGAAATTGCCAGTCAGCAGTCACCTCCTACTGGCCAGGTAGTGTCTTGCATGGTTTCCAAGGTTTCTAGAAAGAGAAACCATGTCAAACAGTCCAAGTTCTGATAGCTGTATAATCACTGTCTTTGAAATTCTGCATATTTTTTTTACACTAGTTACCATGTATGATGAAACGCACTACGTAGTAATATATCACTACGTAATTTTTACTGGTGTCTTCCATACGATGATATGGTAGTATCTATGATGACGTCATATGGTTCAAGCGGACTAGGGAACCTACCGGTACTCAAGCGGTAAAACCATAACAGGAAGGCGTACTATCAATTTGTTCCCTTTCCCATTTCCCATAATATAAGCTAATCTAATAAGTACGTAGTAGTAGACAAGCAAATTATTACAAAAACTGTACGAAGTACGATTGTTTGATCCGTTTATGACGATGAGGATAAAAAAAGTCTACGGTAGCTGTTCTAAAAAAGGAAAAAATGAGATTATTGTTTACAGTTAATATAAGAACAAGGTGAAATGGGATAAAAATGTTCCAAAAAAAAGTGAAATTGAAATTGAAGCAGTATTACACCTGTAAAATTGAAATTGAAGCAGTATTACACCTGTAATGCTTTCGACAAAAGCGATGTTGCATATAGAAATTGATCTGAAATTGAATAGATCATATTTGCAACGATGGAGAAATGAAAAAGACGATGGGAGAATATCAAAACAACATGAAAGGCTGTTAACCAATGTACAAAATTGCAGAAACAGTTTGCATGGTGCACGTCCTTTGGACATTCTAGAGAGATCAACTTCGAAACCTGATGAACATCAATGTATGGATAAAACTTGTATGGAAAGAGAACAAGATGACGATGATGTTATAAATAATGCAATGGATGAATTTCTTCTCGTTGAAACACCTGGAATGGAACAAGATTGTGAATTCCGTGATAGTACTGATCATCTTCAATATCCATCAATTTTAACAAGATGTCATGGAAGCCAGATGTGTGGGACAAGTTTAATTATTTGTCCAAGTGTTGCACACAGTGATTGTATGATAGTAATTTAAAAAAACAGAAACAATTACCAAGAATAGCATGAGAACACGAAGACGTATCAGCTTTGAACAGTTTCCTGTTAATGCCAGAATAGTTCACAAGTTACAAGGGCGGTCAATACATCATCTTGTTGTCAGTGCTTGGGAGTACACAGACAATTGGGTTTACGTCTGCTTGTCACGATGCACGACTATGAAAGGGCTGTTTTTACGTGAACCACCAAATCCAAGTAAAACTAAAGGCATGGCAGAGGAGGTATGAGCATTTATGAAGAGCTTGAGGAAAATGAAAAAGCGTGACCATGTCTTTCTTCATGGAGAAGACTTGTAGGACAGTGATAACATTTGTTGGTTCATTTTTGTCAATCAATATTAGTATATTCTAGTAAATGTCATCATGTAACTGTAAATACCTGAAACTACTGGTGTTATCGCCCACAAGTGCGTACTCATAATACATGTGATAAATCCTGGTTTCGTAGGCCTTATAACTGTATTCCCGATCAAACGGATCAAAAAAGTAAATCCAGTTGGGTTTATCTACCACTAATCCGGATCAAGTTTGATCTGAACGTGTTCGGAACAAAAATGGAATTGCTTTAGAAATATAACGTCCGCGAGCGAAGACGATTATTTTGCTGTTAATTTTATTATTCTAATAAAAAATGTCAATGGTTGAAAAACGTCAAAAATGACTAAGAGATTTTCGTTTTCCTCTTTCAAGGATTTGTATGTATACGTGATATGAAGAGATGACGCAAAAGGAGGAAGGGCAGGAGATTTGAATTCGTGACTGAAAAATCGCCACGCTGTTAACTGTAAACGACATTTTGCACTTTCGTTAAATCGACACACGAGTACAATGCAATAAAATAATCGATACATACACATATCTATACATGGAGTACGGGGAATAAAAAAACCTTCTATGCTTTTTTTCGGTAGCTGGCGATGCCATGTCACTCCTTAAGTGCTTCCTAAATAAGTTGAACCTCCTAAAAAATCGGAATGTTACAAATTCCCCCCATACCCCCCTCAGCTGGACGCTTTACCCGATCGAGTTTTTGATTTTGATCTGGTCTATTGTGGAACTCGATCGAACAGTAACAATAAGTCGTACAAATGGGGTAAATGCGGTTTTAGCCTATCGCCAAAACAGGATTTTCCGCGCGATGGCTACCTATCCATTCGCCAAAAAAGGTTTTCCTGCCTTCGCCGTTCGCAAAAAAAGATACTCCCGCTCAAAATCCGCGTTAGCCAGCACTACTACGGGTAAGTTCGCGCTAAAAATTCGTATTAGCTAGCACTGTAGCTACGTAAAGTTGCCGCGATCTCCATGTACGAAAATTGCTGACACAGACTGCCAAAAGAAATTTTTTACAACATTTGATAGCAAAACAAAAGTAAATTGAAAACCATTGCATCTTCAGATCATTCATCGCAGATATTTCACGATTTCGTTCCTGTTACAACAACAACAATAGCAACAACTGCTCTCTTCGTTTTTGCTGAACATTCTGAGCATGTATCCAATACCCTTTGCTGACGACCCCCAGAAACTCCCTGGCCACGTGAGACGTCGAAGGTCTCGGCCCTGGCCAATGGTTGTCCACCTCTCTCGTGGACTATGTCCTGCAGACATGGACTGCAACCCTATGCCGAGAGTGGCTACAGGTTCATTTCTGCAGCTTGCTACAATTCGCATTTTTTTGTCGTCGACATCACTTTCAACAATCGTCAACCAAACGTTTTCCAAAGGGTGAACGTCTTTGACTCCTTGAGCTCCACAGCCAGGAGGAGGGCAACCGCTATACTACACCAGGTCCAGAAATTTCTTTCCGGCTTTTGTTTTTACAAGCTCTGCCACCACCAGTCTCTCCTGGGATGGCATACTTCAGATGGCGAAATGATTGGACATTGCAACAGGTGGTGGTGACGTAATCGAGAGCCACGTCAGCAAACTTACATGTTAGATTTTTTGTGTTTTCTTCTTTTGATCGACTGATCGAGTCGAGATCTAAAAACTAAGCTCATAATTTTCCCAAGTAGAACACTCTGAATTCAGATAGCGCCTTTTATACTACTTTGGAAACAACTTACTCCTTACTTCACTATTGAACATGAATCTCATGCCCTCCGCTACCGCTCTTAACCACGAATGGTTCTATCATACCACTGGTGCCCTTGATATCCGAAGGACAACGGAAATACATAAAACTTCAAAGATTCGTGAATGAAAAGAAACGCACTGTTCACATTGCTCTTCTTCAAAATCACATGATCGAGGATCCATTCTACGTTTACGGTTATTCAAGAAGTTGCCTCGGTCAATCAACTACATCCATCTACAGAACCCTTCGATTCGCGTTCTTCCCAAGATGTTTGGCAACTATCATGAAACACGAATAGGACGTCGTGAATGACAGCAAACCTCAAACAAGGAACCCAGCAAAGCAACCATCTAAAGAAGGGAACTCTTAATTACTAGCATTCTTAAGTACTACTAGTAGTAATTACTAGCACTGTTGTGATTGGCTAATCGGAGAGATCGAGCACGCCAACAGAGCGTTAGTCACGCCGTTACTTTTTCCTAAGTAAATCAATACTCCATACAGCAATGAATATTATAATCTGATCAAAGTTTGTCTGTCCTTCCTTTACCATTCGCACCATTGACTGCGCAAGAAGTCAGTTTGCTGCCGTTCACCGCACTATCTATTACGTAGTACTACCGGTACGTTTTCCGGAGTACGAACGGTAGTAATCATCAGTGGATGCTGTTTTTATAAGACATCACTGTTGCTACCATTACCAAACGAGGACATCGTCCTCATCATATCGATTTTGCCCTATCGACCCCCCTACCCATTCGACCTTTCTCTTCACCACAGCAACAGGTGCAGCAACAGAAGTAGCAACAGCAACAGAAGCTGGAGAAGCCTTTGACTGCAGCACGAAAAAGAGAGAAAAGAACCCAGAACGAGTTATTCTCACGGAATCGGAGCTGAAGAGATCGGTTACACCCCATTGTAAAGCTACCACCAGTTGGTGATGATAGAAAAGCTTCTTTTGCAAGACTAAATCAAAAAGTACTGTGGTAGCGGATAACAAAAATTCTCACTAGTATCATCTAATTCCGTGTACAATCCTTGGTTACATTTCAGAGGCACCAGCGCTATCTGGAAAGTCGTACATTTCCTGTGATATCGTTGGATCAGGTTCTCCAAGCGCAGAAGGAAGGTGTTTTACCCTACCAAGCCTGCAACTTCCCTCGATCCAAGTTCTAACTTTGTGCGCAGGTTAGTAGGCATTACAAAATCCTGTCATCTTTCTTCCAGGCTCATCCTATAGATCAACTTCAATGATGTTGAAGACAAATAAAGCTCCATCTTTGGCGGGGAACTTCAAAACCATGTTCTTTTCGTCACGCCTGAGGAACGTAATTAACCATGGCAATGGTATTGATAGGCCACCCTTTATCATTCAGAGACCTACCGAGATAGTCAATGAACAGGGCATCTCCGAACAGCTGGAAATCTTTCCTCATCACTCCTGTTTGCCACAGTAGCTCTCACACAAGATCAATTCTCTCCTGCGGCCTGAGCAGGTCCTCCATCGGCAACTAATGGTACTGTAGAGTCATCCATGGTTTCCTGCAAGTAGGTGCAAATGATGTATGGGGAGGCAAGAGGATGGTGAGAAATCAAAGGCAATGTTGCAACATAGCACATTGTTGTTGATGTTGTTGCTGCTTCAACAAACTTCCACGTTGGTTTTATTGCTGTCCTGGAAACCCGTCAGAGAACATTGTTGTTGTGTTGGTTCTCATTGTTGCGACAGTCGACATATTACATCATCCGTTGATGTCACATCATCATGCAGTCCTTGCCACAAAATCGTCGCTACATCAGCAATGGCCATGCACCGTCGGCATGTTCGACAAAGTGATGGTTGCTGTTGCGACAGTATGGTTGGTTGCTACAGTCGACCGTCGACAATACGGCAGTAGTACAATTCACTGTTGCGACAAGAAAGAAACGGCAACGCCACAACATAGCGGGTGGAACTGTTCTATCAAAAACAGATACGCAACGCAACAAAGAGCGGCACATTGTCATGGTACATGATACGTACTCTTACAACAACTTGCTAGTTCAAAATGTCGATCCCATTGTGTGTGTTAGACGGGAAAATGTTGTGACTGTGAGTAATAACCAGACGATGATGTTCCAATGCTAAATGACTGTGAATACGATGTTGCATTGTTGATGGTGACCGTGCACTCTAAAACAAATTTTTAAAATGTTGTCGGTGAGATTCAAATTTTCCGGCGGGAAGCACAAGTATTGCATGTGGGTAACAGTGGTTAACCGTTATTAACTGTAAAATAACCATTTCGTAAAGTTTGGCACGCCAACGAAGCAAAATGGTCTGGCCCTGGTCGGGTGCTAGAGGGAACTCTTTAGCATTCTTAAGTACTACGGAGTAGTAATTACTAGCACTGTTGTGATTGGCTAATCGGAGAGATCGAGCACGCCAACAGAGCGTTAGTCACGCCGTTACTTTTTCCTAAGTAAATCAATACTCCATACAGCAATGAATATTATAATCTGATCAAAGTTTGTCTGTCCTTCCTTTACCATTCGCACCATTGACTGCGCAAGAAGTCAGTTTGCTGCCGTTCACCGCACTATCTATTACGTAGTACTACCGGTACGTTTTCCGGAGTACGAACGGTAGTAATCATCAGTGGATGCTGTTTTTATAAGACATCACTGTTGCTACCATTACCAAACGAGGACATCGTCCTCATCATATCGATTTTGCCCTATCGACCCCCCTACCCATTCGACCTTTCTCTTCACCACAGCAACAGGTGCAGCAACAGAAGTAGCAACAGCAACAGAAGCTGGAGAAGCCTTTGACTGCAGCACGAAAAAGAGAGAAAAGAACCCAGAACGAGTTATTCTCACGGAATCGGAGCTGAAGAGATCGGTTACACCCCATTGTAAAGCTACCACCAGTTGGTGATGATAGAAAAGCTTCTTTTGCAAGACTAAATCAAAAAGTACTGTGGTAGCGGATAACAAAAATTCTCACTAGTATCATCTAATTCCGTGTACAATCCTTGGTTACATTTCAGAGGCACCAGCGCTATCTGGAAAGTCGTACATTTCCTGTGATATCGTTGGATCAGGTTCTCCAAGCGCAGAAGGAAGGTCTTTTGCCGTACCAAGCCTGCAACTTCCCTCGATCCAAGTTCTAACTTTGTGCGCAGGTTAGTAGGCATTACAAAATCCTGTCATCTTTCTTCCATGCTCATCCTATAGATCAACTTCAACGATATTGAAGACAAATGAAGCTCCATCTTTGGCGGGGAACTTCAAAACCATGTTCTTTTCGTCACGCCTGAGGAACGTAATTAACCATGGCAATGGTATTGATAGGCCAACCTTTATCATTAAGAGACCTACCGAGATAGTCAATGAATAGGGCATCTCCGAACAGCTGGAAATCTTTCCTCATCACTCCTGTTTGCCACAGTAGCTCTTCCAAGTCAACAAGGAAAAAGCATTTCCCATACACAACAATTATGGATATGACCAAATATACTCTTTGACAATCACGCATTTCCCATATTTAAGCACAACGCGACCAAAACAAAACAAAAATGCATCACTCATATGACCCGCTTCGATGACGTGGTCTTCACTCACGTTAAACAAGAAAAACGTTCGTCCGATACTCACTGGGTGGACAAGCCAGTTGGCGAACCCAACGATTATTAGATATTCTAAGATGACTGACCTTCACATTTAACCAACTTCTTCCGCTCAGATAATTACACAAAGAGAGACAGTTGCATCCAATGGATCTCCGATTTTTTGTGCACTTAATAACAAAGCACTCAAACATCAAGTATACCATCTGCCCAATGATATTCTTGCTTATCCTACTAACTATCATTTCTTTTTTGCAATTTTTCTTGAAACTTGACGTGTCAATGCAATATTACACCTTTGTCTTGGACGATGAAAGCAAAGCATTAACAACCATTTCCACTCTGTTCGGTACTTATTGTTATCGGCGATTACCAATGTGCATATGCAAATATCCAGATATTGCTCAAGAGAAAATGGAAAATGTTCTCCAAGGCCTCAACAAAAATGTCGAAGTGTATATCGACGACATTGAATGTTTCTCAAACCTGTGGAAATCTCACATTGATCTGTTAAATTGTATACTCACCCGCCTCAAAGATGCAGGCTTCACTATCAACCCACTCAAATGCAAATAGGGGTAAAAGAGACAGACTTCTTAGGGCATTGGCTTACCCCTACAGGACACAAGCCCTGGAAAAAGAAAGTCGACGCTATTCTTGCAATGCAACCACCAACTAACCTGAAACAGCTTTGCTCCTTTTTAGGATTGGTGACCTTTTACAGAGACATGTGGCCACATCGTAGCCACACTCTTGCACCATTAACAAATCTTCTGGGAACAAAATCATTTTCTTGGAATCCTCCCCATCAACAGGCGTTTGAGGAAATGAAAGCTATCGTCGCAAGAGACGCTCTTCTGGCCTATCCAGACAACACTCTACCATTCGATGTGGAAACAGATGCTAGCGACTATCAATTGGGCTCTGTGATAAAGCAAAATGGCCGTCCTATTGCCTACTATTCCCGTAAGTTAAATTCTGCGCAAAATAATTATACTACCATTGAAAAAGAACTACTGTCCATTGTCGAGACGTTTCGTGAGTATCGAAACATTCTATTGGGTGCTCAAATTCGAGTTCACACCGATCACAAAAATTTGACGCATCAAATGACCAAGTTCACAACGCAGCGAGTGCTACGTTGGCGTCTGCTCCTTGATGAATTCGGAGCTACTTTTCATTATAAAAACGAGATCTACCAACTTTATTGCTGATGCGCTAAGTCGTGTCCCTATTTCATTTCCCTATGGGAAAAATCTGACGCCGTCAGACATGCTGCACGCATACTTTTGGCCGATGGCCTTCTGGGGAATCCAGGCTGGTGAATCCAGGCTTCGATGAAGCACATAGGCATCCTTTTTGATTTGAAACGATGGCCTTTTATCAAAATCGTGACCGCTGGTTGCAGGGTGTGGTTAATTCTCGATGAGATTACCATCGCCAATCATATGGGTCGATGACCCTTATCACCTACAATAAGGAAGGTGAGGAACCAAAGATTTGTGTTCCTAAAGAGATGCTATCTCGATTGGTAAAATACTACCATAATATATCTGCTCTGGTTGAAGGGGCAACTCGGCTATTTCAAACAATCTAACGCCATATCTATCATCTTTTGTCTCAGTGAGACTTTTCAAAACATTGTTCTTTTCATGTAACATATGCCAAAGAAATAAAGGGGGCTCAAAACCTCATGGACATTAAGCCCGGTGCGATGCGGTATTGCTAGCAGGGCAAGAAATAATCTTTGACTCAAGTGGACCTTGGAAAATTGATCTATGAGCTCGAACTCTTGAATTCAAGGCAATAACCATCATAGGTCAGGAAACAAACTCGATTGAAATTCAACCATTACTAACAGGCACGGCTAAGAAGCTGCTGATGTTGTCGAAGACAACTGGATTGCAAGATATCCTCGTCCAGTACGATGTACTACGTATTATGGATAATGGTCCAGAATTGGGACAAGAAATTCGTGACCGATTGGAAAACGATTTAGGCGTCAAGGTACGCTAATCCACTTCTCGAAATCCCCAAGGTAAATCAATTATTCATCGAGTCCATCAATCCACTGGACTAGCTGCGCGTTGTCGCGCCTCAACAATTCCGCAAAGCGTTGAAGACGGTCAACGAGTCATTGGTCAATGTTTATCAACAGCCATGTATGCTTGTTGTTGTGCTACTAACGGAACAATTGGAAATCTTTCACCAGGCAGTTTGGCCTTCCATCAAAATATGCTTCTCGATATCCCTATGCAAACCGATATTGCGGTTCTTGCACGAAACCGACAGGGTTTCATTGATTACCAAATATATATATTACTACAGGAAAATGCAAAATGCATTCGGCATGATTATGCCATTGATGAAAAGGTCCTAAAAATTTCAATATGTCTGACAAGTTTTCAACCTTTATACAGGACCTTGCTGTATCGTGGCGGTTCACACAAATGGTACTGTAACCATCAAACTCAAACCAAACATCCATGAACAAATAAACATTCGACGCAAAAAACCTTATCATGCGCCTTCAGAATAGTCGCACTGTGTCGGAGGGTGACGTAATCGAGAGCCACGTCAGCAAACTTACATGTTAGATTTTTTGTGTTTTCTTCTTTTGATCGACTGATCGAGTCGAGATCTAAAAACTAAGCTCATAATTTTCCCAAGTAGAACAGTGGAACAATTCGTAGAAAAGTGTCACAAGTACGATTATGAACAGAAACTTTATAGTGGAAGCTTCGTTCCCGTTTGCATGGACATGTTACAACCGGACCAAATGACGTTGCCGCCAGATGTTGAAGGAAAGAGAATGGCAGGTAGACCGAAAACAGTGAGACTGTGGTTAAGATCCCGCTACTCCCACCAGCCAGAGGAATCACCCATCGTGTGCAGCCGTTCCCACCAGCGTGGTCACAACGCAAGAATGTGCCAACGGAGAGCAAAAATACCGGAAATGATGATACGGCACAAAATAGCTACAGTTTTTTGTATGATATGGTAAAAGGTAACCGTAACTATTCTTAACCCTTTTGTGAAAATTTCCGTTGCAGTAGCCATTTGATAATTGTCATCGGCTATTTTTGTCTTGAAAAATTTTGGAACGGGAATGTCTTTTTCGGCGAACGGTTAAATGCGGAATATGTTTTTTGGCGAACGGTTAAGGCAGGAAAACCTTTTTTGGTGAATGGATAGGTAGCCATCGCGCGGAAAATCCTGTTTTGGCGATAGGCTAAAATCGCATTTCCCCTATTATAAAATAATAATGATAATACCGGTAGGTAATCGTACTACGGTACTGTACTACGACTTAGTAATAATAACAGTAATAACAGAGAAGACTAAAATGTCGTAGGTGTATTTTTCTGCGGATCAGATTGCTACTGGTGTAGCTAAGGTAGGAGCACAATAGTACAGGTGGGCAAGCTGCATCACTTCTGTGCTACGACAACTCGTAGAGATAAACAACATAATATATGTTGAAGGGAAAGACGCAACAAGGTTTATGATCCACCAGTTGCAACCACTAGGTAGGTAGGTTTTACAAGACGTTAGTAGAGATCTAGTACATGGTAGAAACCACTTGAAATGCTCGTATGATGCAATCTTCTTATAGGGACGCTTTCAAGTCCCACTATTGTATTGCTGAAAGCAATTGTAGGTTTTCACTGTTTCATTGAATCATCTGAATATCCAATGTTGGATGGGTTACATTGTCGGCAATCCATCGACTGAATAAGCGATCTGAGTTTGCTACCTTCCAGATCCTCATCGAAGATAGCTCTTTGGATGACACTATGATCATACTCGGGAATGTCACCGCGCTCGTCTTCCTTTTCGAGATCTTCCAGCTCAAGTTCAATGATTTGTTGCTCGAGCGCATCAATCATCCTTCTTTGTCTTTCAAGCTGCGCGGCCGCACCAGTTGGGTCTTTGACAGCATTCAGCTGAGCGCGAAGATTACTAGCCATTTTTGCAGCTTGAGCATGACGGTCCTTCCACATGTCGATTTCGGCTTCGGCTTCGTCCAGTAGCATCTTGTATTTTTCTTCTTTGGATTCCGATTTAGGTTGAAGACGTCCAAAGTCGGCAATGGAGAACCCACCGGCTCCGGAGCATTGCGCAGAATTCTCCAGAGATTCTTTTTCTTTCTTCAACTCGGCAATAGTTTCTTCATACTCCTTAGCCTTCAATTCAGAACGTGTCAAGACCTTCTTTAACAAATCCAACTGCTCACGAACCTTTGCTTCCTCCTCCACCAAGGTCGTGTTGGCTTCCTTGAGCTCCTTGATAACTTCTTCGTCTTTTTCACGAAGATTCAAGATCTCATTGACCTGTGTTTCGAGCTTTGCTAGCTTTCCATCCTTCTCCTTAAGGAGATCCTGTGTCTGCCACAGCTGTTTTCGTACCGCAGTAACTTCGCTGTTGATGAGCTCTACTTCTTCCAGGAGGGCCTTGTGTTGCTGTGGCGTCACACTTTCTTTGGGTGATGTGGTAGAAGCCGGTCTATTAGGTGCTCCAGCCTCTTTGATGGTCTTTTGAACATCCAGACTGTCCGCATCCACCTGATCGTTGCAAGTACCGCAGCTGAACATGGCACAATCTTTCTCTTGCGATGCGAGGTGACAAAGTTGTTCTTGTGGGAGTTTTCCGCCGACTTTTCTTGATTGTGACCTTATTAGCACTCAGCATAATGCTCCTGTTTTCGCGATCGGCAAGACTCCTAGACGCATCAAGACTGCACCATGCGTTGAGGAATTTAGAAAACGCATGTTGTCGGCTAAACGAATATATGCAATTAGAAACTCCTTCCCAGCTAGACTTTGGCGACGTTCACCTTGTGTGACAGAGAACGCACCTCTGTCGTCAAATTTTACAGCCGCGTTCAGTTGGATCCGACACACGTCGCAATAGAGGTTGTGCGTTGGATGTTGGGTGGATAATTGTCCTGACTCGCCCGATTCATAAACGTAATAAGATCTTTAACCCTAATGGAGAGTTTCACCTACTCCGTAATGCAGCGCATCACTTTACTACTTTTGGCATGACCCCATCACCTTCGATCAAAGACAGGAGGATTTGACTGGTGCTATAGTATTTTACAACATGTAAGAAAGAGCTTACCAGACGGATCATGTCTCCCTTTGCATGAATCATTAAAATTAATCTTGGCGGAATTGTTAAAGGAAAATGAAGCTCACGATACAAATTATTGCCAATGCTCCCTGGAGAAGAGCTGGAAAGGCATGTGAAGGATCTCCAGCCAAAAAACCAACAGTGTCAACTCCTGCTCGTAAAGTGAATAATAATGCACCTGCCAACGCAGCTTGTTTGACAACACCCCCACTCTTTATGCTGGACAATTGTCCGTCCAGTCCTCCTTCCGATTCCTCTTGCGCGCGTTTGAGATCTGCAATGGCTTCTTCCACATTCCGAGTCTCTCGGTTAACCCTTTCCAACATTTTTTTCATGTTCGCTTCTGCAAGGGCAAGCCGTTGCTCATCCTCTTCAATCTTGGCTTGTGAAACTTTGGCATTGCGTTCCGCGCTTTGTCGGGCCAACAACATCTACACTAGCACAAACAAAAAACATTAGGGTGACGGAGATAGATCAAGAAGATCTCAGCAATTCATGTCAATAAAATCGCACCTGCTCGGATCGAATTTCTTCTAGGCCTTCCAACAATTTGTCGTTTGCTCGGTCAAAAATCTTTTCAATCTCTGCCATTATTTCTTTGTTGTCAAGCAAAGATTCCTTCTCCACAACTTCTCCATCCTGTTCTTTGGCTTCTTTGAGTGCTTCATCAATAGCCTTGTTCATAAAAATTTCATTCTTGGCATCGATCGTCGGCGTGACCACCTCTTCCATGTCCAAGTCACTCTTCAAGTCCGCAACCAAATCATCCTCCGACGCCGCTGCGGATAGCTCCGTTGCCATATCTTTGTACAACTCGACTTCTGATTCGGTCGGTACTTCTGGAGGGTCGTCAATTATATCTTTTAGATTTAATTCTTTCATAGCTTTGGCAAAGGCAGCATCCCGCTTCTTCTTTTGTTCTTGCTCACTCAATGATTGCGTTGTTTCGGCCATCAAGGATGAGGTTTTAGATTCGTCCAAGGACGACAGCTTTTCCAGCTGCCGAAAGGCATCTTCCATGCCTGGTCCACTACCGTTATTGCTCTTGTTGGGCTTGGCGGATAATGAAAATCGATAATGTCGTTCTCGTCGACGCTGAAGGAGTGACGCATGTTTGGTTGTCGTGAACGTTTTTTGGTGAGTTGACACCTGGAATGCTGAAGCCGTTGAGAGGCAAAGGGCGACTGTAGCTGTAGTAGACCTCATTGTTGTTGAAACTTGTGGTCCAAAGTCGGGTGGAAAGAGTGTAAGTCGGATTGCTGCAAATGAACATTGAACATGGATGGTGTCAACTTGATGATGGAATTGCGAAACAAAATAATTATTTACAGTCCCGGACACCATCACTAGGTTCGGCAAAACTCCCTTTCATACTCCGAGTACTTTGCAAACCCCTTTCTTCAATCGAAAGGAAACGATTGGTAGAAAGTCCGAAGGAAGCACCACTTTCCAAGCATTCTAAACTGGCGTTGAAAGAAGACATAGTCACCCGGATCTACACACGTTTGAATCATAGAAAAATGGCTATACTTGTCCTATCCTACATACATATACTGCTTCTTCATCATCCTGAACCTCCTCAACTACTTCGGCATCCTTTGGAATACGTAGATGAGTAGTCCTCATTGTCATCTGCCTCCAAAATCTCTTCATAAATCGTCTTTGTCAGGGAAGCGCACTTGTCCACCATCTTTTCAATCAACTGATGTCCGTCCTGTTCAAGTTTATGAAGCTCTGCTATCAATCTCTCATAAACAAGTTTCATGGTTGTGCTCTTGCTGTATTGGCGACCCACGTTGCCTTTCACAAGAGCCCAAACAAGTTCAATTGGTTGCAGGTCACTGTGATACTGTGATACGGACAAACAAAACCTTGTGTCCTATTTCTTCAGCTGCTTTGACACCATCCATTGGAATCGATTCTTTGATATCGTTTGCCTTTTGCTGGTGCCTTGCCGAATTGAATATCTTGATCGGCGTTGGGATCCCAAAGACTGTCGTCGTTCCTGTGGTTGTGTTCGTGGATATAATTTTCGTCCAGGTATTCTTCCCAGAGCCTATCCTCTGCGGTGGCTTCTCTGTTTGCAATGAATGCACACAGATAATGCTCCTTTTGAAGGAAACACTAATCTTCTGTACAAGGTTGCCGCTTCTCCTGCCTCTGACGAATCTAAGAGCATCCACGAATCGTCGTACTGCCCTACACGCCGTCTCAATTCCGTTCTTTTCGAATGCTCCATTGTCATCTCTTTCGATATGCAGTCGCCCTTTCTCAACAAGAAAGTTAACCACTTGTCGTGCTGTAACCCGCTCTTTGTTTGCCCTTTTCTGTCGTATAAAGTATAAAGAGGTGCGTCAGAAGTCGGTTTTCAACGGTCAGCGGAATTCTCATTTCTTTTGCTGTAGCGTTGCCAGGCTTCAACCCACGCCCTGCTGTACCATACACCACCCTTTGTCGCGAGTTTTGCGTGATGTAGGATGTTACAATCTTGCTGTATTGTGAGTTTCCTATGCCAGATTCGGCACATACTTGTTTGGCAATGGCAGTTTTTTGATGGCGGATCATGTTGCCTTTGTTGTCTCTTTTTTTTCTTGGCACATTGCTGGAGATGAGTTTCCTGGATCAGCAAGCCCCTTTTAATTACTATTAGAGAGAGGTTTTCGTCGATTGCACAGCCTTTTAGTTGATTTGTTACATGGTTTTTCATCTGTGAAAGGACCTCCAAATTCTTCGCGAGATATGCCTGAACTTTCTGTACCCTCCCTCCTGTGTAATTGACGGCCGATCTGGCCGAAAATCTGAGATCCTCTCCGTCTTTGAATGCTCTTTCGATTGGTATAATGGGAACTTGTGTTACCTTTGTGCTTGTCGAGTAATCATCGTTGGACTCCTTTGTCATAAAATGCGGTCCTTCGAAATGAATGGAGAATTTTATTCGTGACTCGCAATCACGGATGGTGCTCAACGAGGAAAAGAGGGGATTACTCTTGGAAGACAAATACGATCGCAAACTCGTCACAATCCAATCAGATACCTTACAAAAAACGTGATACAAGAAAGGAAGCCAAATTTTTTGGCCACCTTCCGTTGAGAAGTTATGATATCAAATGCCAGTGATGGTGTCCGGGACTGTTAGAAGGAAATGAGTACGAGAAAATTGTAAAACGTACGCACGTGATGTCTGCACTTACAATTAAGTGTTTATATAGCATAAAAACATCTTGTTATATAGCTTTGTCTTGTCGTGATTTGCCGTCGATGTTGCCTCCCTCTGGTAACAGAAGGTATCCCCATCGATAATGCAGGAGTCATCGGGTCAGTGAGGTTAACTCAACATCCCAACTCTACGCGGTAAATGGACGCGAGATCGCAAAGCTTTTTGGTAGATTAGGGACTCTATCTCTACACTATTACTACGAGAACCGTAGCAAAGTAGTAGGTATTGTAGTAGCTAACTATTGTAGCGAGTCCAAATCTGATCACAAACTTATGTTACTACTACGACGTAGTAGACCCAGTCTGTGTTTATGCTCTGCCGTATGGCGTTCCTCCTACGAACACTTTTTGTCTGAAGAAGTAATTTTGACTGCCCTTTTTCTACAAAGCCACTTGGTACTAGCGTTGTACTCCCGGAGTACTGTAATTACTTGTTATGCCAAAGACAGGAACAAAATAATATTATTACAATTATTTTGGTGCGCAGTTACTGAGCATTTTCTTCCGAATAGACAAAAAAGAATACCGAAGAATGACACGGGACATTTTCTTTTTGCTCTCATCATGATTCTGTTATCGTTACTCTCGTCTAGAACACATAGAGTGTTTCAGTTTTCAACTCATCCGTTTTTTCCGGTATCTTCCACTAACCACTGGCGCAGAGAAGATGCGATAGCTGTAGTATCTTTATGTTCGGGTCCAAAAATGTTGGTGTACATATTCAGTGCTTCGCGAAGATGAGATATCGACTTCTCGTGAGATTCGATATTATCTTGTTGACGGTAAATAGTGGCACATTTTATGTGGGCCTTGGCCTTTTCGGTTTGCGACGCAGAGGGACTATCTTCCTTGACTTCTGCCAGCAGACTAGTGTATGCCTTCAAAGCACCGGCGTTGTCGCCAATCTTAAGTTTCAGTGAACCAATTCTGCCCAACGCTGCCACAAGATGTTTGTGCGCAGTATTCTTTGCAGATTCGGGAGAACGCAAGGGGTCCTTGTGCAACTCGACCAAAGCAGCCTCATATTCTCGGAGCCCAATAACGCCATCTTCGTAGCACGCAATAGCCTCTTGAAGATCGCCCTTCTTAGATCGAATCGACGCAATGTTCAAGTTGATCAAAGTGATATCGTACTTGCACTTGATATCGAATTCAGGATCGTGAATGAGTTGAGGAGGTACAGCTTCATACGTAGCTTTTGCCGCCTCGTAGTTTTGCAATGCGAGATTCATTCGACCATGCTTCGCCAGCAAAATAGCATAAGCATTGATAGTTTTGGCAACCGGCACACTATATTCTCCATAGACTGATTTCCGCATCGTAATTACTTCCTCAAACATCGATTGCGCCTTTTCCATGTCTCCAAGATCGACGAGTAGCGATGCCAGACTTTGTGCGTTTGCAATCGAGTTGTAGTGAAGGGTGGCATCACAAGCTTCGTAGATTCGTGCAGCTTCGGCAAACTTAAGCAATGCAACTCTCGTCTCACCAAGTTTGACTAAAGCCTTTGCTGCTGTGTGCAGAGCATCAGCAACCTGCGAATTGAAAAAAGAGATATAGTAAAGAGTGAGTTAGAGAAGAAATTGGAACGATGACAAAATACGAGAAATCCAAGCGTACATTGGTGTTGAAGGCGCCAAGAAGGCTCTTATAAATTCCGATCGCCTCCTCTAGGCGGAGCATCGCATCACGTGGTTGACGTGCTTTCAAAAGTCCTTCACCAACAGCAGCCAGACACATACACATTCCCAGGGAATCTGGGTTGCCTTCATGTTTGTTTGCCACTCGATAAACCTCATCAATGATAATCCTGGAACCATCCCGAACGATGGTATTTACATCGACTTTCGAATCATCATCATCTGATGATTTCTTCTCTCCAGTCTTGGATTTTCCAATCTTGCTCTTGGACTCTGTTGAACCAGTAGACCTTACAACATTCAGGGTAGCGTTTCCAACAACCCGCCGAAGTTCTTGTAAATCTGCAACTTGACGACTGGTAGCTTCGACGATTCCAAGGGAATTCACTCTCCTACCGATGTAATGAGGATCAGAGAGGATTTCTGCAGCACTGGAATACGCTTCGCACCGCATGAGATGACCGGGTAAGAACGTAACGATGTATTCTTCCATCTTGTCTCCGCCAGGTATCACGGCAACATCGATCTGACCATCACGCAACGAATCGACAATGGAATTTGAATTCGACATTGCCTCACCAACTTCGAGCAGCGACGAGACCACTATTCCGTGTGCCTCATCTCCTTGAAATCCTTTCTTTAAAGGACTTGTTCCCTGAGCGAGCTGTTGAGCCAAGAATCGAAGAGGAGCAGTAAACAGCGAGCTTGATTCACGTCCAATCTTCCTCTCTTCCTCTATTTTGATTGAAAAGGAGGTGAAATCGTCTGGATCCGGAGATAAGGACGGGGTGGAACGCCTCGCCATTTCTTCCGCTACCGACTTCAACGATTCGTGCATTACCCAAGATTGCTGTGCTTTGTGGACTTGCGCCTCATCTTCGTCATCCCAGTCGGAGTCGGAGTCGTCATTAGAGCGAGTTTCCTGCCGGGCAACAGAAAACTTTTGAGCCGCAGCGACAGCTCTCGAGGCAACGCCATGTCTGGCACGCTCCAGTAGATTCAAGTTTTCTAGCATTGTCAAGATGGTGCTCGGTGAAACGTCGATGGAAGCTTCGTCGGATAAGATGATGGATCGGAAGAAACGTAATACCACAGATTGAGGAATTCCTCTTCCGGACAACATCCAATCATTATCGCGAAAAGCCATGGCAAAAGCCACAAAGCAACGCCGAAGCGCGATCCTCGTTCGGACATCGGACACTGTAAAGAAACTCAGATCTACGACTCTGTTAACCGCGTTCACAAAACTTCTCAGCTGAGACGCTTCTTCAAGATTCAAGCGACATTGAATGATTAAGGCCGACCATGAAGGAGAATTGAGGTTCCAGCTTCGATTGCTATGCCTCAGCATACTTCCCGCAAGGCGGACAGCAAGAGGAGAATTTCCGCATCCTTTGACAATTAACTTTGCTTGGTTGAACACAGCAGAATTCTTCCCGCCATACGGTCGGCGGCCAGCAGTCGAAAGAAGCAACTTGACAGCTTCGTGCTCCGAAAGGATACGAACAAAGACTTCTTGTACCAGTCCAGGACCGAGAAGCGACGGTGTCCTTGTCGTCATTAGAACTCGACTAGGATATTCATCGACGTCACTACTCTTTTTCTTCTTTTTTGACTTGACAGACGTGTTCATGATTTGATTGTCAAAAAGAAACCATTTCGCGTCTTCAACTCTCCAGACGTCATCCAGACAGATTAAGATTTTCTTCTTTGCCAACAGCCTCCCCAGCTCCTCCTTGATGCCCTCTAAATCACCACCCTGGAACCTTCGCCGCGTACCTGCCAGTGCCACAAGGCGTTGTCTTCTAGCCTCTTCTTTCGGTGTACCACTGCCCACAGTGCTCTGTCCGTTCTGCTCATCGAAGCTTGAGCCTTGCGATGGGACATCGTCGATTTTGTTTTCATCATCGTCGTCATCGTCCAAGTCGAACTCGAAGTCTGATGACTTCACTACCAATTGTCGATAGAGTTCCTCGTACAAACGACGGATGTCCCTCTCCGAAAGAGGACCACGACCGAGTTGAATCCATGCGATTCCATCGGAGAATCGTTCTCTCACTTCCACAGTTTGAATGGCAGCTACTGCCAAGATAGTCTTGCCATTACCCGCTTTGTCGCCATGACGGGAAGTGATGGATGTGACAAAGGCATTCTGTTCCGACAAGTCATCATCCGTATCGCGAGGTCCAGCTCCTGACTGCTCCAGAAGACAACTGACGACTTGCTTCATCAAGCGATGGCGGTGAATGTACTCCGTCGGCAATTTTGGGACAGCAGACGGAATATCTGCTTTGGGCCTCCAATCTGGTTTCAGAGCAGTCAAATCACAGTCGACAGATCCTTCGCGATTTTTCATTTTCTCCATCCGCAGGCCTCGAATCACATCCACCAGTTCATCCTTCGGTTGGACAGGCGCCGACATCAGTTCCTGTTTCAAATGTTGCTGTGACTGACTTGATGGCGCATCATCTTGCAAGGACAGCCCACCTGGAATAGGCCCTTGGTTTGAATTGTTCCTTTGGAGCGATCGTTGCAAAGCAGCCAGATTGCCATGAGTGACAGGAGTTGCCGCCGAAAATCCATCCTCTGCTGCATTTCCGGAATCGTCACTTTCCATTGACACACGTTGCCTCAACTTCGGGGTGGGTGTGGCACGACGAGCCCTCACACGGCCAGCAACAGGCAATAATTGACGACCACGAGAAAAGACGCTACTCTTACTGCTCAGCGTTGAGACGCTGGCAATACTGGAGGCGTCACTTTCCGATTCTGTTATGTTGCCTTGGCTGGCATCACTTGCATCCTGATTTCCTGCACTGGTTTGCGTCACAGCACCCACCGCCTTTTCGACCTTGTCATTCCAATTCTTGATGCGATCAATGTCGCGACTATCTGTTGGCTGGGGCAGTCGAAAGAACAAGGTGTATCGTCGTTCCCTCCGCACCAACATGTCCTCCAAGACTTTGTTACACTTTTTGATGACATCACGTAAACCTTTGAAGGTTGTATCGTCTTTCAGAGCTCCACGAGTGGCGGTATCCACGGCAACTTCATCCACCAAAGCAAGCAACTAAATGGGAAAAAGAAATAAACAGTCAGTCGCTGATAGGAAGTCACACCTACACAACCTGCTCTCAAAAAAAAAGAAGTCCTTACAAAGTCAATATTCCCAATGAATTCCCACAGCACCGTTCGTCCAAGAAATTCCTTTTCACTCATTTCACCCTCCAACGTCTCTGGATTCACTGGCGTTTGTCCTACCGCAGCATAGGCATCCTTCAAACCCACTGCCAGCTCGTGAAAGAGCTTCAAGTTGGTGGGCGCCTTACGTGGCAGTTTGGACGTGGAGCCAGGCGCCTTTTGATTGTAATACCCATCGGAACGACAGGAAGTGACCGTCACAATGGTCTTTTGGGCTCGATGATGCTCAGAATCGGAACTCGAGTCCGTATCCGAGGCATTGCGACTGGAACGAGATCTCGAAAGAGACCGGACCCGTTTCATGACCCCTTCGGCCATTCGGCTGCCACGAGACGATCGCTTCGTGCTCGAAGTCTTTTCCGAAGCACTGCCATCCGCAGAACTAACGTTGTTGTTGTTGTTGCTGTCTTCGATGCGTTTGCGACTGCTACGACTGGATGAACGATCTTCTCCACCTCCACCACTAGCAGAAGAGGCCGAAGGGCCTCTCGAGGACACTTCAATTACTTCCTCTTGGTGGTTGATCGAATGCTCGAGAGTTATTTGGTCATCCCTTTTGTCATCCTTCTTCTTGGACAAGCCCAGACGTTTTCGAAGGCTCTTGCTCTTGGTTTTATCTCCCGACTGGGCAGGATTGGAAGATGTTGCCGACAACGATGTCATGTTGGAGATATTTACTGCGCTGTAGTTACCTATGATAAAGAGTCTTGGGTCCAGAATTGTCGATTCTTGGTCGCCTGTGCACCACAACCACGACGGCCAATGCTCACGTTATGACTTTCGGGAACAAGCGGTCGGGACAGCCAATTAGTTGGTATTACGACAAGCCGCAGCGGCAGAAGGGTTTCCTGGACCGTGTGGTACAAGTAGTATTTGGGAGATCTGCTTCAACGTAGTAATACGGTACCGGTAGTCTACCGGTAGTAGTAGTCTACTCTCTACCTAGAGTATAATTTATTTGTTCAAGAGATAACACTCGTATCATACAAGTGCTGTGAGATGGAAGTACGGTACTCTACCAGAACGGAAACTACCGTACTACTACGTAGTAGAAGTAGTATCCCGCAAACGAAAATTCCCTCTCAGATGCTACCACCTTTCCCTCCACACAACGACGCGGAAGTCATCGGCTACCGTATATGTCGTACCAGTACGTAGTACGGTAAACTACGATACAGAAACCAAGAAAACACGTACCGTACCGTACGGCGTTTTAAGTCGTAGCAATAAATAAATAATACTGAAATCTGGGAGGGGCCGTCTCTTTCTACCGTAGTTAGAGTAGCCGGCCGGCGGCAATTTCACTTCGACCGAGTCGACCAAATAACATTAACAACAGTATGATACGTCGTAACAGTAAATATCATACGTAGTACACGGTTTCGGGATCAGGTGGAATGTACGACGTATGTATCTGCATCGCGTAGCATTGCTATCTACTTTATAACTGTAAAAACATAACCACCATACGACGTATAATATTACGAAAGAAGGACATTACAGTAGACGTCCTAACAAACACAAGCTCTAGCTGATAGGATATGAAACTAAGTAAAATTAATTCAGATTAGACCGTTTCACGGATTTAGCTGTGCGTGAACACAAACATCACCCGAAGGGGTTGGTCGAGTTGTTATGTGGCGGAGGCGGTTGTCCATACTGGCCATAACCTGTGGGCGGTGCTCCGTAGGAATTTGGTGCGGGAGGCTGCCCATAGGATGGTTGCTGTGCAAAATTGCCCCCCATAGGAGCATAGGGATCCATTGGCATCCCATATGACGATGGGGCACTAGGTGGATTACTGCCCGAACCGTACATGGACATAGAGGGCGCTGCCCCGCCATATAAGGGCTGAGACCCGAATGAACCGGGAAAGGAGCTGGGCGGAGCTGCAGGCGGTGGACCAGAAGTAGCGGAACCAAAAGGATTGTATCCACTAGAACTAGATCCTGCGGGGGGTGGCGGTGGTGGTGGTGCAGCCGGGGGAGGTGCAGAGGCTCCGCTTCGACCGCTGTGAAAGCTATCCATTGAATCCAAGGATTGGTTGCGGTTTCGACTCAAGTTTGGGGCCCCACCACTGCTGGGGCCGGTGAGACTTGCGCTCGGTCCGAAGGCTTGTGCCAGTGCGTCAACCGTCGGCGCAGGAGCTGCAGAAGCGCTGATTGCCATCATATCCATAGTGGAAGGCGGTCCTCCCGTTGCCGCCGATGAATAGCCGGAAGCACTCCCATCAAAAGACGATGTCGTACCCAGATCGTATCCACTGTATTGATCCCCTGAATTAATTTTTACAGGGAATCCACCCAAACCTTGTGGTGCTGTAGTTCCCGGTGGAAAATGCATGTCATTGTTACTCGAAAAGGTCGAAGTCGCACTACCACCCAGCGCAATGCCGGCAAATCCATTTTCTAGCGCCAAATGACCACTTGCATCGGACTTTCGGGTCGTCAACTGTGAAGGATCTAGATTTTCTAGGTCCTTCAATCGCGCTTGCGGTTTGATACCATGGGTCACGGCAACTTTCTTCAACTCACTCACTACATTATTCAAGGATGCAATCGCTGCTGCTTCGTCCTTACTCAAGGTAACGTCAAACTGCGCAATCTTGATCAAAAGTGGATGAAGATCCCGCCAGGATCGATCCGTCACTTCTTCCATCAAGACGCATAGGTCCGAGGTGAATTTGTTCGTCGACTCCTTGATTTTGATGAGCTTGTCTTCATTTCGGGTCAAACGTTCAGCGGATTTCGTGTCCACTTGTTTGCCTTTGGCCATGATGGAATTCGCGTTTTGCCTCAGTCCTGAGATCATGAAAGATTGAGCTGCGTGTGAGGAATTGACCGTAACGGTAATACAACAGCAGTTGCCAAATCACAACAAACGTACCTTCAACTTTGGATTGATAATGATCTAGTTCAACTCGTAGTTCCTCGGCCTTTTTGATACCCTCTCCCACACGTTTCGACACTACTTTGTACCATTCCTCGGCATAGCTGACCACAAATTGGGCATATTTGGAGGCATACATTTTCGATTTGTTCGCCACTCCTTCTTGCACTGACAGGTACGAATTCACCGAATCTGTCGATCGATCCGCACCCGGCATTTGGCCGACATGCTCAAATAGATCGGTATCTTTGGACAAGACAGCAAGATGTTGGGCAACCTGCAGAAGCAAAAGATCGGTGTCAGTGGGTTGATCTAAAATTTCGGAATTCCAAATAAAATTCTGTTGAAAGCAATCCTTGAAAGTTCTTTCACTCACTACATATCTCGACTTGGCCAGCGATAACATTGCTGAATGTTGATTCTTCAATGCCTGTAGTAGAATTATGGGCGGGGGGAGGATATTTGAGAAACGATTTGAAATGGTCATCGTGCACACCAACAACCATCGAACACTCACCACCACGAGACCTTCTAGTCGCTTGCAGAAGACATTGTATCTTTCCGTTAGTCGAGCCAAGTCCTCGGACTTGTTGTGGCTCTTCTTCCCTCCCACCTTTTCCTTCAATCGAACAGCCACGCGTGTCTTGGCCATGTTGACAATTTGTTTGAAATGTTGCGTTGCTACTCTACAGGCAGTGAGTTCGAGTTTTACTGCCATGAACTCTTTTACATTTCGCAATTACTCCGAGTACACACGTCTACAGAGAAGAATCGAGAGATGGCTCCGCAATCCTTTTTTCTTCTTACGACTGACTGTGAGTGTGTGTTGAGCGAGCCGTTGCCTGCTCGAATCCCGGGAAAATGATCATACTAAGAGTACGTCTTGAAAGTAGCTTCGTATTGTATCAGAGTAAACCATCTTCACACTGCCCAACCCTAACCCCAACCCTAACCCTAACAGACGGGTGGAAGCAAAATGTCTACATGATCATTCGGAAGAGGGGACGTCCCGCCAGGGTATGTACATAAAATCTACACAATTTCCTACGAGCGAGAAACCTGCACACTGGGGCCTGAGGGTGCACTTTTATTTATTTCGAAATAGGATTTAGAATAGTGCTTCCTGAGGATGCACGTTGCGCGCAGCCCTGACCAAACGATAGCTAGCTAGTAGCACAATGAAAGCCTTCCTATTCGCTTCCTTCGCGAGAACAAAAAAAAAGTGAAACAAACGAACGACTGAGACGGAATTTCTACAGTTACACCCACACCTTGCGCTATTTAGGTACTACGTCCTGCAGTAGGAAGTGACAATAAACTCCTCTCCAGCAACTACCAGAATTCACGTCGACGAAAAACACAATTACTTTCTGAAATGCACAGCATAGCCATGGGGTTCGGAAATTACGTCAACAACGCTATCAACCATACCATCACCGACGTCGTCGACATCGATGGTGTCGTCCGAAAAATCGATTTCAACAAGGTCTTGGAAAAAGTCGACATTAATGATGTCGTCCGTCGAATTGATTGGAACGACGTTCTATCAACAATTGATTGGGATCAACAATTAGAACGTATCGACTTTAATGCCGTCGTCAAGCGGGTTGACACCAGTTCCATCATTGCCCGGAGTTCCAGCGGTATCTTTTCGTCCTTTATGGATTCTGTCAGGACTACCGTGGTGTTGATGGACTTATATCTGTGGGTCGTATCCCGATGTAACGTTTGGTGCTATCATCAGCGACAGCGATGTTATCTGCCGCCTAAACCATCACATGCCAGAGGATATCGACAACGAAACGACCGACAGTTGTATCCGAAAGGACGCACCAACAAGGCTGTCGCAGTGCAAGGCCGATTTTGTGGATTTGTATCCAAGGCCATTGCCATTGGTATTGATGTCTTTGTCATTACCCTGTTGTTTGGCTTTATGTTTCAATTGGTGGAATGGAGTATGGTTTTGTTTTTACGGCAATCCCAAAATGAGGCCAACGAAAAGACGTCGAGTTTCAGGCGCGAGCAGACGATGTGGATGTTGGCACTCTACTGTGTCTATTGGTTTGCCTACTTCTTCTTGTGCACGGTACTGGCCGGACAAACGTTTGGTATGGTGATTATTGGAGTGCGTGTGGTCAGCTGCGATCCCACGCGACGTTTTGCTGGAGTCAGTTCATCGCAAGCTTTTGTAAGGACCTGTCTCTTGCCTTTGACATTGACACTTTGCTGGCCGTTGGGAGTGGTAGGATTGTACCGTCGTGATGGACGCATGATTCATGACTTGGTGGCGAAGTCAGGGATGATCTATTTGTGGGATGCCAAAATGGCCAAGGCGCGACGACAAGCCATGAGAGAAGAAAACGATTCATCAATCATAAGCAACGATGATGATAACGATCCTTTGGATGACATGCTGGAAAATGAAGATGATAATATTCCTGGCGAAAGTGGAAACGTTGGGCATGAAGTCACAGTTGGACCAAATGGGGAGCAAATTTCGTCGCTACGAGGTGCATATTATTATTATCAAGCGTCCGATCGATAGATTTTATTTCTTTAGTCTACGAGTATACGACGTATCATACAGGTACCCCTCGGAGTTAACGTCGTACTCCGAGTAGAACTTTTCGACGTACTACTGTATCAGAATAAGTATCATACGTATGTCGTGATATATACGTTCGGGGATTGTGCTACGGCATTTCGGTGTACGTAATAGGTGCACAATAGTGTTGCTGAATTTTCGGCAAGAGCACGTGGTTTCGATTCTGTGCATTTGCTCTTCTTCTCATTAAATTTTCAGAATTTTTTATACAAAAAAATATCATTTTTTTTCGTATCAGTGTAGCAGTGTACCGTAGTTGTAGTCATCATAGTAGAAAATGTGAGCGTTCCAAAACTACAGCTCTTCAACCATAAATACCGCATCCTGTCCACAAAAAGCAGATCCCAAGTCGAAAATCATCAACCACAACTTTCTCAAGCAAGTCAAAAGTCTGTCTACTCATCCACCATGGCAGCCCCGCGAGGAGGACGAGAAGTCGACCCGCTGCTGGTAAAAGACCAGCGAACGGCCAACATCATGATGGTTAAAGGTCCAAATTCCACGTCCAGTCTGAACGACCGCCGCCGCCGATTCTTTTGTTGCCAATGTCCCGCAGGCCGTTCGGCCATTACTACGACGGCTCTTGTGGCGGTAATAATTTTCAGTGCCGCCCTGGTTTATCTTTTTGTGGTCATGGAAGAAAAGGGCGATTTCGGTAACGTGGGACCAATCATCATTGACGAAAGTGTCCTTCCGGATGACAAAGATCAAGTCGAGGTCTCGCCGAAAGGAGTATACTCCGTGCAATATGTCCCCAGAAACGAGTCACCCCTTGACAGCAGCAACAGCAACGTGCTCAACAATCAAACGACAGCTACCACTCTTGGACACCCTTTTGACAAGAATTTTGCCGACTTGGCATTGATGATGCTACCCCCTTGGTACACGGCCTCAAGGATGGCCATGAATGATGTTCTGTTGGCCGATAAGATGGATCCATCCAACGTCAAGAATGCGCGGCAAGTCCTACTGACCACACGCGACTTGCTTGATGTGTTTTCTCCAGTGTATCCAACTCGGAGCTTGTGGGGATCAGTCAGGTCCTTGTACAAGGATGGTTACGAATTGGTGGGATACTACCAAGATTTGGATCATTCTCACGTTGCATTTTCGCCGAAACTCTGGGAGCAGCGAAAGAAGAATGTCTTGAAATGGAAAGACAACTTTGAATCCTTTGACAGTCACCATGATATTCACACCTTTTTGAGCAAGAACGTGGACACGGAAGGATGTTACGATCATAGTGAATCTCATCTCTTTTGGGGAGAGCTGGATGGATATCTTCCTTGTGGAAGCGACATGGCGACAGCAAGTCTTCAGAAACTTGTGGCTGTGCAACTCAACAATGCAATGGACTTGCTGGACCCCATCTTGAATCTGGACACCGTTCTGCGAGTTGAGGATCAGGAACTGTTTCACGACTTTCGAAAAGAGGTAAGGAGTGTGCTCGATGAATGGGATTTGTTTGGCACCGTGCTCTTTCCAACGGCCAACAGAAGCGGTAGCCCCGTCCACTCCTCGTTGAAAACTTTGAAAAGCGCTCACCAGCTACTGGGAAAGATCAACGATAACTGGACGGCCTACCATTTGTACTTAATCAGACACGAACACAAGGACGAACGGAAAAGGCTCGCCATTCAAATCAATACGGCATGGGATGACTTTAAAGACTGGGTGACGACTACCAATTTGCCAGGAGCCATTCAATCACTTCTGGGTGAAATAGCGTATTGAAAGCTCAATGACCAATGAGTTTCAGTTACAAACAATGTCGATACAATCGTTCTTGCTGTTGCATGTATGGTGTTATAAAGAAACATTCAATCGGAATGTTAGATATGCATATCTTGGTAGAATCGTGTACGCACAAGCAAGGGCATCCAACAGGCTTAACCCAGCAAATTTTAAAATATGACGAGTTTCGTTTCCAATCCTGATTGAGACTACTGGTGCTCGTTGTGTAAAAAGTCGCCAAAGAAGACACCCGTGCTTCAAAATAAGTTCATAATTATGTATAGCTCTAAAGCTACTACCGAGCTAGTAGAGGTGTGGTTACATGATCGGACGAAACATTGCAACAATCGGTATGAAAGAGGTGGTTCATCATTTATTGCCACGTACCTGCTGTACTGTCGTACGCTGTACCATACGGAATGATTTTTTTACTACCCAGTGTGCGCCCACATCATATTGATGATTGTGAACATCGATCGATTTTACACGATTTTTCACTGGCAAACACACTCCGAGTACCGTAGTACGACCACGAGTATGACGAATAAAATTACTTTCTTCGTTCACATCAAACGACTACTAACATTAACTGTAAACGTCACATCAAGTCTGTACTCCTGCTCATATCAAAGGATAACTGGGAAGACCTTTTCTACGAACTATTGAGCCATCCCCAAGCTCGCAATAATCAGAGCGTCATGGAAGCTCCTGTACTACCATCAATTCGTCGTCTCAGTGTCAAGAACAAGAAAAACAAGAAACCCCGTCGATTTATTTCCATCGATGGAATTACCATCGTTGCACCCCCAGAGTCCGCTAATGTAAACGAACATTTCCAGCCAAAAGATCATCCTTCACATCACTCGAGAAACCCGCCGCAACAGCAACAGCAGCAGCTGCAACAAAACAATACTCAACGTCAGGAGGAAGGAATCGACATCGACATCCACCCTAACCAACATTATGGGAACGAAAAGGATTTCTTAGAAACTTCAACTGTATCTTCACTCTCTGCAAAGCAAACACCTCCCTTGAAAAATAACGAGACAGGAAAATCTTATGTAATTCCGATGCAGGTGTTGGAACCCACTTCCCTGCAACCGGCCGCAAATGAAAGGGACGGCCGCTATATGACATGGGCAACAACAACAGCTTCCTCTGCAATCGCTTCCGGAGAGTCAATAGAATCTGCTGCCACTGCACAAGACAACAATCACGGCAATGATCACAACGGTTTGAGTGGCTCAGAAGTAAAAGAGACTCGACAATTGTCCAACCAGGCCGAATGCAGCCCCCAAGACGTGGACAACACCAACTGTTTTACCGAGTCAGCACGGTCTCCGGGAAGTCAAAAGTGTGAAAAAGCTTCGAGCTCCAAGAAATCAATTAGACCAAATGCTACAGGTGCTACAGCAGCGTCATCAACCACAAACAAATGTACAGCGAAGACCCAGTACCGTGATGAAGAAGTGTACTCTGGAAAGCCCAAGGGCAAGATAATGGGTAGAGAATGGCCAGAGGGATGGATCATGAAATCTTTCCGGAGAAGGGGAGGAGCAACTGCTGGACGAGATGATCACTACTGGTATTCTCCCATAAATAAGATCAAACTGAGATCCATTCGTGAGGTGGAGCGATTCCTCTTGGCCATGGACGCCCATGATGGGAACGAGGATCTAGCCAAAAAGAACATGAATGCCTTCGGTATAGTTCGAGGAAATGAGAAACGACAAGCTGCACAAGCAGGCACCGACATGGCTTTGTCTCAAGCCAAGAAAAGAAAAGTTGTAACAGAGGTTCCACAGAAGACAAAAACAGAAAACCTCCCCAGTAGAAAGGTGTTCGGGTCTTCGTCATCAAGACAATTTCTACGACATCTTCACGACTGCAAGTACAGCGATGCGAAAAGCTTCTGCCAATTCCTAGTCAAAGCAATGCCAACAATGTACAATGTGAATTTCGAATCAACACTCAAAGTGGCCGATCTGGATGTTGGAATAGGGCGAAGTCGCAGAATAACTTTGTCACGCTGTTTGGGACTATCAAACGAAGAATTTGAATCGCTTGTATCAACCTATCTCTACTGCTGTGGTGAACCTCGGACATTTCTTTTTCTTGAAATTTGTGAGTGGCACTTTGATGTTCCCGTTCAATGCAAAGATGAAATCGAAATTTTTGTCAACGCCTTCAAACGTCCTCGATCGGGAATTACCATTGTCCGTGCCTTTGAGTTTGAACAGCTGCTATCTTTCTTCCGCGAGGAAAAGGGGGAGAATTGGTTCCAACTGTACAAGGATTCTGGGATGAGTTCCGAGGAGCTGTCGTTTCTGGTAAGAGATGAGATGAATCGGTTTTTGAAATCTCATCTGTCAATAACAACATTTTCTACTTCTTCGAAATTAGTTAATGCACAACAATCAGCTCCTGGAAATCAACAAGCCACAGAGATGAATAACCAGCTCCACCTTCAACAGCCTCTAATTGCTTCTAATGTCAATGTGGCAGCAAACGTTGCAGAATCGCAAGATGCTAAACCTTCATCATCAGCCCCACCAGCTGATACGGCGACCAAAGGAGTAGCCTATCGCCTAGCTGAAAAGCGCAGGGTGTCCACTTGTCGATTTGCTGACCGGGTAGCGCAAATTTCTGTTGATCTCTACAAATCTATCATTCCTGTTGGAGACCGCCCCCCACAAACCTGCCTTGCAACGATTGTGGCCCATGATTCGAGCGACGGCAGCTTGAAAGTAGTGGGTATGGGCGTGGGTACCAAGTTTCTAAAGGAAGCCATCTTAAACCAAGAGAAGGGACCAGATGCAGGTGAAGATATTCCTATCTATGGTGAAAGCGTGCGTGACATGCACGCTGAGGTTTTGGCAAGACGAAGCTTCCGACGAGCCTTGACCTCGGAGATTCTGGATAATCTTCAAGGATCCAACGGGACAATATCTTCAAAGGGTATCCTCGTGCGATCTGAACGACACTCCAGAGAAACGTTGCCGTTCATTGAGAAATCTTCAATGATCAAGTACAAGCTCCGCCCTGGTGTCACGCTGCATTTGTACACCAGCTCTGCCCCTTGTGGAAACGCGTCTTTGAAACGATTCTGCAAAATGACCAAGGAAAAGTTCAATGATGAGCTTGGGCCGGACGAATGGCCCCATACAATGCACGACCCACCTCCTGGATCCGCTATCAAACTGGGAGAGTTTTCCCTCTTGCTGAAAAAAGACAACGCTGGCGTCGATGTGGGGGACAGTCAAGATAGTCCTGCCAGCAATGGCGATGAATTAGCGCCTAAAGTGCCACAAGGAATTATTCCCAAAGGAAAAGTATGGCCGGCCAATCAGTCGGACGACTGGACCCCGCCGGGGACGACGATTGTGCAGTACAGTGGGGAAAAGGGCTCCATCCACACGTGTTCCGACAAGATCTGCCGGTGGAATTTCTTGGGTATTCAAGGATCACTCCTAGCAAGTCTACTGGAAGAGCCGCTCTATGTCTCAACGGTGACAGTTGGTCGCAAGCTCTCGGCTGCGGTCTGCAAACGGGCAATCTGCTGTCGCCTAGACGCACCATCTCGGTCACCCTTCATCGAAGTGATGAAAGAATCTGTTGTAGATGCTGCTAGTTGTGGTGAGGTGGATACATACCATGTCAACCATCCTGCTGTTATGGGAACGGCCGTCTACTTGGACGACACGGGGTTGGTCGAGACGAACTCCGAGACTCGTGGTCAAGATGTAAGGTTTCACTCCCCATTGACTTGGGCATGGTGGCCGACTACAGCCGCATCAGGATCCACCAGCAATAATGGAATCCTGGAATGCCTGGATGGCAGCACTGGCTATTTGTTTCCTAAAGATGAAACAAAATCCATTGAAACGCGAGTATCCGGGATCAGCACCCGAGCACTTACCAGTGCCTTCCGTCAAGCCTATCAAGCAGCAACAGGAGGAGAAGCACATAATTCTACTGTTGTGCCATATAGAACAATGCAGGAACTGCGCGATTTCAAAAAGTCTCACTCGCGTGCTCATGAGCAAGTCAAGGAAATGTTGCTGACCAAACACAAGGTATTGTCCTCCTGGAATCGAAGGTGGCCATAAGCTTGGAATAGCCCCCCCCAGTGCTAACTAGGAACCAAACGCATATCCATTTTACGTAATGGCTACTACTCCGAATAGGTACCTAGGTAGTTAGCTATTCTTTGGTAGCAAGAATTCTTAATTAACTGTAACCACCGATTGATCATCATTGTATGTGTTGCCAATATTGCAAGAGTGTTTGATCCATCATCCCCGCTTTAGGATGGTCCTTCATCCCTATTACTGAGAGTGCGATGTGAAGTCAGTAGGAAACGTATTCCTAACAGTAAATCATACAGTCATTTTTTTCTAGTAGCGATGACTCTTTTATACTCCGTAGTACCGTACCGTAGTCCGAATACCGTACCGGTAGGTATGTACTTTCAAGGGACCTAGTACAGCAGACGGACAAGCATGCACTCCAGTTCTCTCCAAACCGCACTTTGCGTTTCGCGCAGCCCCGAGACGACCGGCTCTGCTCCTCACTACGACCACCAAAAAAAAACGCCAAGGGTCGTTGAGAGCCCTCTTAAAATTACACGACATCCAACGCACGAAACGGCAGTAAGTGCTCTTAAAGGGCCAAACGGCAGTGTCACGCTCGAGACCAACTTCTCCCCGCATGGAATGAAACTGTGCATCACAGCAAGTCCTCCTCCTCTTTTGAGCGTCACAACGTCCCCGCACAAAAAATCCAATAAAAAAGTCTAATTGGGGAAGTTGCATTCACAAACAGCAGCATCGGAAGTCAGATTGTTTTATTGAAATAAGATGGAAAGTATTACGATGGCTGCGGCGGCTCGCTCTGCAGATGCGTTCAAAACTTCGTACTCGGCGAAAAAGTTTCACAGTCCTAGCAAATGGTTTATTGCCGTAAAGAGTTCGACTGGCAGTTGCATATTCCCTTCTTGGTCCGATTGTCAGCGAAGTCAAGTGGACTTCTCTGCTGATGATGTAGAACTAGCTGCTTTTCCAACAATTCAACAGGCTTCGGCCTTTTTGGATTCTTCGCCATCGCGTCCGTCTCCGGCTACTGCGATGAAATCCATGGACTCGAGCGCTAGTACAGAATCTTCGACCAGCAGAACACTCACACACCACAAGAAAACACCTTCTGTTCCTAATGTCGTAGTCCTCTCGACAGATGATGAAGATGCTTCCCCCGAATCAAAGGACAGTAAAAAGAGAAAACTGTTCCATGAAGACGAATCGGGCGCTGCAGCCCACAAGGAGCTGATCCGCCGGGTCAGTTCTTTGGGAGATGGCGCTCGTTTGACGGACATCAATGGGAATCCTCTTCCCATCATTCACCTTCCGCCCACGTCGGCGGAAGAGTATCTAGATGCCAGTCTCCGGTTTCAACGGCAGCAACAACAGCAAGCAGCTTTTGCCAACCCGGCCTTTGCCCATCTTGTGAACGCCGCGACATCCATCAGTGCCAGTCAGCCCTCTTTTGCGGCCAGCTACCTGTTGAACATGTCAGCTACAGCTTCCACTACTCGTCCAAGATCTTCAACATCTAGTTCCGACTCCTCCAAGTCTAACAACAAGACGGAAGCTCTGGGATGGAGCAAAGCGGAAGATGCCAAGCTTCGTGATATCATGACACGATATCGCAAGGTCAATGTCCATAACTGGGACACAATCTCGGAAGAGATGGGCCTCTTGAGGACCGCTGAGGAGTGTCAGCAACGATGGGTTCGATACATCAAGCCAGGCGTCCGCAAGGGACAGTGGACAGAAGAAGAAGACGAATTTATTCTCAAGAATGTCTCCGCCTCTGGAGAGCAGCCCTTTACTCGCTGGTCCGAACTCGCGTTGCACATGCCCGGTCGGCATGGCAAGCAAATCCGCGAACGGTGGATCAACCACTTGAATCCCAACATTAGCCATTTACCTTTTACGGAGGAAGATGACTTGAAACTTTGGGATGCAGCTA
Source organism: Nitzschia inconspicua (assembly GCA_019154785.2). NCBI lineage: Eukaryota > Bacillariophyta > Bacillariophyceae > Bacillariales > Bacillariaceae > Nitzschia > Nitzschia inconspicua. Next base: position 2,112,475 of record JAGRRH010000020.1, read on the forward strand.
AAATCTACGGCAAAAAGTGGGTGGAAATCTCGTCCAAGTTCTTTCACTCGACCCGGGCGGAGAATCAAATCAAGAACCGATGGTACAGTGCTGCCTTTAAAAAGTTTATCACTGACAGGTTTGGACCAGATGCGTACAATTAAAAAGATGGGGAGACACGAACAAAATTCAATGGGAACGGATCAGTTGAAAGGTGTGGATGTCTTTTATGAAAAGTGTGGATCTTCGTCGTTTCTGTTCATCGAGATGAACGAAGGAAAAATGAATAGGAAAAACAATTGGAATTTCAATGTAGTTTATTCTGTGTCGTAGTGCTAAGAATCTTCAAGCATTACAAGGGGAGAATAGGCTCATAAGAAATGACTCAACTCTAGCTAGAGAAAGATAAGCTTACAAGAAAAGATATTGATCGACTTCTCATCATCTTTTGCACTCGTGAATAAGATTGAAGGTTTTATTTGGTAACGTTGACCTCGTTCGTAGTCGACACTGCTGTTCGGCAAGTTGCAGAACCGAAAAAATACTACAGTTTCTCTTTACAGCAGCTAGCTAGGTAGCTAGGTAGACTACTACCAATACGATCTGCAATGAAAAATAAGCACGACGTAATCTACGAACACGACGACATTCACAGTCAATAATGTACTGAAGTTTACTGCAACTGCAATGGTACGTCTACCGGTAGTACGGTATTACGGTAAATACTACCGGTATATGCATGGAACAATTACTTGTCACCAAGTGCATTTCAAAACGTACATGAAAGACTGAAGATTGTCCTTCATTGTATTGTTGATGACAATGGTGGAAATAGTCTCGTGGAACGCAGACGAGGGAAATTGTTCCGCGACTGCATGATTTTGGAAATCGATGACGATGACAACAACGATGACTTGGAACCACGAAATGATGACGATTTCGATGACAATGATAACAGTAGCACTAGTTGAAATCTTAAAAAATCGAATTTTCTGTAGCTAGTTGTGGAGATATTGATGTTTTAAACTCTAGCTAGCTAGAGACATAGTCAAAAAATTTGGGTTTTTGTAGGTATCTCTCTACATACGCGAGATTTGTGTAGAAACGCAGTACTCACAAAGCAAATGGCCACGAAAGGTAATGTCGTATCTACGGTAGTTGAGTACCGGTAGTCTTGAATTATCGGTAGGTAGTCTACGTCGTAGTTTACGGTACAGGTATGATAGCTACCGGTAGCTAGCTCAGTCTCCTCCAGCCTCCAGGTAGTATGATACCATACCGGGGGTTACCGGATACAATCCTCATAAAAATACATGGTAGCTACCTACCGTACCTGGTATGGTAGTTACGGTCATTCACAGTCAAGAACAAAAAGGAACATTAAATATTCCAGTATCCAATAATACATAAGTACAATTACGTTGAACGTAGTACTGTTCACTGGGGATGAGCTACGATTATTAAGTGAACACAATTGCGATGACGTGGCCTCGAGAATGCTTCTACTGTAGTACGTATGACGTACCGGTACTGTTGTACGGTACGTACCATACCGTACCATACCGAAACATCAGTATAGGTACACCATCACGCTTCGTACTTTACGTTGCGGTAGTCAATGATTCTCCCGTGTTCGAAATTCGAATCGGCCGATGGATTTGGACTAACAGTAAACTGAGTTGGCCACCATGACGACGATCGAATTAACAATTATTTTGTGTGTACCATGAAACTGGCTGACAGTGAATGGTTGCCGTCGTACGGGTACTACCTCAACTGTTATTAATACACTGTTGATTACATAATTCACAATCAGAAAAGATGAAGTGTCTGCCAAGGGTACATAAAAAATTCAAAAGAACGAGTTGCCTACGGATCTTTCTCTTATCACTTTTTTGGTTGTCTTTGTGGTTGCAAGTTTCTAATGGTTGGAGACCGCCAATGCCTGTATCAAAGTCCTCAAAACCCGCTACTCCATCGAAGCATTACGAAAATGCGGCCCGTATCTCTCATTCATTTGTCGCACAGCCATTTCGGCCGTCCTGGTTTGCCTCTAATCCACATTTCCAAACGATTGTTGGCACGTTGTTTCGAAAAGAGACCATGTACAGCAGCCAGTTTTTCAACGTCACCGAGAAATTGTCCAGTTTTTCTTTGAGCAAGAACAAATTACCGTTTCAATGGGATCGTAGAGAACGGGTCGAAACCCTTGATGGTGACTTTTTTCACGTCGACTGGAAGTTTCATCCTCGCTCACTATCAACAGAAGGTTCAACGACATCAGTATCATCTGCTCCAATTGTCTTGATTTGTCACGGCCTAGAGACCAATTCGAATTCACCATTATGCCAAGAAATGGCCGTTGCTTTTAACAAACAGCGAATGGACGCGGCCTGCATAAACTTTCGTGGATGTTCGGGCGTGCGGAACTTGACATCAAAAGGTTACCACGTCGGGTATACCGACGATCTGCTCTGGCAAATTCAGCTTCTCAACCAGCAGTACCCACAACGTCGCATCTACTTGGCTGGGTTCTCCTTGGGTGCTGGTGTGGTGACCAAACTCTTGACTGAGCTGCAAGATGAAGCGTGCAAGTTCAATATTGCCGGTGCCGCCGTCAATGCTGTACCATTTGACTTGACTCAATCCTCGGCGTCCCTTAACGAGGATGGCTTTGCCAAGCGTGTCTACGGTGACCGTATCCTCAAATCCATGAAACAGCGCTTGTACCAACAATACGAAATGTGTGATTTCCCATTTGATCGTGCCGAAATCGATCGCTGCCAAACCATCATGGATGTGGAAAATCTAGTGATTGCCTCGACGTTTGGCTTTGACGACGCCTGGGACTATTACGACAAGTGCAAAACCATCGACAAGTTGGATCTAGTCTGTGTACCACAGTACATCATACAATCATTGGATGATCCATTCTTTGAGGGTATGCAATACCCCGACAACAACCCGGAGATTCCCATTCACATTCACTATACCGAGTTTGGAGGGCATTGTGGGTACATTTTTAAGCAAGTCACGCAAGCATCTAATGACGAGATGGAATTATCTTGGATGCCAGTGCAACTGGCCCGGTTTTTGGCGCATGTGGAAGCAAACATGTCTGGCGGCGACAATCAACAGACAAAGAACGGCGCAACTTCATTCACGACGGATGCACTTGTTGTTCCGACCAAGAGGTGACACATTGGATGTTGAAAAATGTTGCTACTTTTGACAGTTCCGGTCATAGCACAAACTCTTTTTTTTGGGTTCGATATATTATTTCTTTTTAGTTACTAGTAAATTTTTAATCCGTTCATGCAAAATCTCCCTCAAACTCGGGCTCGTCTGTAAACGGCACTTCCCCCGGTGCTGGTTCGTCCCGATAACTGATGTTGCCATTGGAGGAAGCCACACTTTTCGTAGAGGATGGTACTTCCTCCGGATCGTCTCGAAATACACCCCCGCTGTCGTTGCTGTGATGAGAATTGCCGTTCATTCCACCTGTATGGTTGCCATTGGTCATTTCAATTTCGATTGCCTCCGCCTTGGCTTGGGTATACTTGTACCGTTCCCCGCCCAGCGCAACGGAATTCCGGTTGGAACAGATTCGGAAGAAGCAGTACGACAAGCAACAGCCCGTTATCAAAGCGATGATTAGGCCAAACAGTACCGGATAGCGGCAGGCGGGAGATTTGCATTCGTCCAAAAATTTGGAAATCTCGTCGTCGTCTTCTTCGATGGGTGGAGGTCGGTCGGCACCAGTATCACTGCCGGCATGGGCAGGTGGTGGCAGATCAGGTTCGTTGCCATTGTCATCTTGGTTGGTGGTTGTGGTAGGAGCCGCTGTATGTTCGGATGGAGCTTCGTCATTGTTCTTGGAGCACTTGCCCCAGTACCAGGTACACCCTTCCGCAGACTGACACTTGGCACCGCTGGAATAGGATTCGCAATGATCCGCTGAAGAATGAGTGGTTCCCGCTCCTGTGGTTTTCCCGATAGTTTCCGGCCCTTTCAATTCACCGGTAATTTCAAAGTCGTAGCCATGTTCCTGCACCAGTTTGGTATAGTCACACAAACTCTCTGCCCATCCGATTCGATTATTGTCGACATCAAAAAAGATATCGTGTCCCATCATGGCGTTGGCACCCAATACCGATCCCCTACCTTCGGTGGGATAAAAGCGCGAGGTGTACATGTTGTTGCTGTCGTCGTATTCCATGTAGTGAGTTGGCGGGAAGGCTAGAATAATGTCGGAGGGATGTTCCGTATCGAGGACACCGGCCATGCCGGTGGTGTGAAAGGCATCGTCAATATGCGGGTTGGTCGTTTCCAAATCGCTGTACAGTTGAAACAAGACGGTCGGGAGTGCATGTAATTCATCTTCGGTGAGTTCCCATGCGTTGTTGTTGTGCGTGCGTTGGGTGAGTTGTTGGAAGATATTGTTGAATTCCAACGCAATGGCACGATTCCAATACGTGTCGGTAGTTCCACTGTCGACGATGACTCCACCAGTGTTGAGAATCTTTTCTGATACATCCAAGACATGGACGCCTTCATTGGGATTGGTCAAGAGTGATTTTGCCGACTCGCCGGCTCGTCCTTCACGTAGGAAGATGCGTCGGACCTTGACATTGAAAAATCCAGGCCGCATTCCAGCCCTGGTAGCATCGGGTGTAAAGACCATGGGCGTCAAATGGAGCCTTTGATCGACGCCACCGAGGGTCATCGCTCCAGCTTCGGTTCCCTTTCGCTCTGCCAATGGTTGTCGCGAAAAGCACAAACTAAAGGCCTGAGCGGAAATTTTCTGTGCACGGTACATTTGCGACCAGTAGGTGGACGTTGCATCGGACATTCCCATGATCCCATCGGCAAGTTGCGTTTTGAACAATCCCGTCACGACCGTTTGACAACCAAAGGTCAGATCAAAGGCGAGATCGGCAGCGTGATTCGGATTCAAGTCGTCGTTTTCGCTTTCGTTGTTTTCGTTTTCGTTTCCTTCGGTTGCTACCAATGGAATTTCGTGTGGTCCCGCCACGTAACATCGATCGACACCTTCATAGGCCGTCCATCGCGATCCTTCGGCATAGGACATGGTGATGGAACACTTTTTCTGGACAGAACAAGTGCTCCGATTGGCGACACAATCTCCATTGGTGTTGCATTGATTGGGTCGAAAACTTTCACTTTGATCCTCCATGAATAGACCATCGATATGGTAGTTGGGAACGCCACAATCACCGCATCCACTGCACGGAAAGGCTGTGACACCACTACCCGTATCGACAATGACAGTTTGTCGTTGTGGAGACGGAGTGCCGACCCACAGATCGACGTAATGAGTCCCGTATCCTTGGTAGAGGGCACCGACTTGTTGCGCTTCATCGCGACGGTGACGGCGTTCGAAAGATGATGATGATGATGAATCATCTTCATCATCTTGAATACTGTTATCATTATTAGTATTATCTCCTGATAATAAGTCTCTTCGTTCTCGCCGTCGTCGTTCCCATTCGACATGATGAGGTATCAATGGAAGGCTGAAAATCTTCTTTTTGGACTCTGACTCGTTCATGGTGGTGTGAGTATTCATGACCCGAGACGACGACGACAACGACGACGATGATGATGTCGACAATAATGATGATGAGTAGTCGGTTTCATCGTGAATGATGATGGTGTTATTACCAGTAACCATTCTCAGGAATGACAAAACGTAAAGTGAATAGTACAAAAAAATAATGCTCGTCATTCTTATTTCGATTGTTCTTGTTGTGGGCATTTTGTAGCTATGATGGGTTTATGCAATGCAATGCAATGCAATGCAACACAATACACAATGCAATATGGGCTGCGTGCGTGTGGAAGAGGCTTTCAAAGGAAGGTAACTACCTCTCTAGTAGAGAGAATGAGTAAGAGTAGCACTCTCTATGGAACACTACTACTATTGCTGAACCTTCTCAATAAAATATAATGAAGACACACACACAGACGACGCATCCAAAAAAACGAAAAAGACCCACCACCGGTAAATAAAACGATGGTTTGTGGGTGTGTCTTTTGGTTGTTGTGTATCATCGAATCATGGAAGTCAAAAAAAAGTGAAATGGCGAAGTTGGAGACGAAAACAAAGGCATCTTTTTGCACGTCATGAAGAAATAAACAAATATACAAATACACAAAAACAATCACACTCATTATGACAATACAATAAAAATAAATGCAAATAATAATATTACCGTGTATGTGGATGTGGGTCATTCTTTCAAAGAGAAACTACGAGTAACGGTAGACTGAGACAGTGACTACCGGTAGACTACCGGTATGTACCGGCACCGTATTGCAAGACTGCAGACACATTCATCATCATCATTATTACTACGTACTTTTTTAATGCACACGGTATTTTATTTTTCATTTTTCATCTCGAACGTCGGAACGTCGAAACGTCGAAACCGAAAGGTATGCATAGAGCTACGGTAGTAGAGTACCGTAGGTACCGTACTACAGTCGTACGGTAGTCTCTACAGTACTACGGTAGTCGTATATACAGTGTGCAGTGTACACAGTTTCAGTCTGCTCTCTCTTTCTATTGTTCTCTCATTTTACTTCAGTATTTTTTTGTTCCAAACGACCACAACATTGACAATTGACGCCAGGATGGTGCTACCGGTAGATACCTCTTCTACTGCTGCTCCATCCAAGTACCTGATTTCCAAACGCAGATACACACACAGATCCGCTCTCTCTCTCTCTCACTTTCTCTCGGTTGTATCATGGACAACGCTGTGGAAGATATTCTTACTACTACCACGGTTGAAACGTCTACTACCAAGTCTGTTCAACCGATCCGTGCCAAGGACGAAACCACACAACGACTGTTGGAGGCAGCTCGTGACGGCCGATTGGAAGTTTTGCAACAACAACAACAACAACAACAACAACATTATCAATCGACGAAGGGACAGAATAATAACAAACTTTTGCGAGAGGTTACCTGTACGTCGGGATGTACTTTGTTGCATTGGGCTGCTGGAGCCAATCAGATACGAATTTTGGAATACTTGACAGGAACAGGAACAGTAAAAACGCAACATGACAACGAGGAAACAAAACCCATCACGGATCCCATTTTTGACTCGGTCGACTGTCCCATTCAACATCGCAAGGCCCAAGGTCGGACACCTCTCCATTACAGCTGTCGCAATGGACATCTCGAAACAACTCGATGGCTCATTCAAAGAGGTGCCAATCCTCACCACAAGGCCAAACATGGAGTGACGCCCTTCCAATTGGCAGTTTGGCAAAATCATCTCGCCGTTTGTCGTTATTTGGTTCAAGAATGTCATGTCATACCAGCACATGAAATCAACGACTTTGATTGTGGACCCTTCCATTGGTTGGGTATCGCTCCCGTAGAACGAGCCAACTTCAACAACAGCAACAGCGAAAACAACAACAGCGAAAACAACAATTGTGGCACCGGTGACTCATCGTACGAAGACGGCCGAGACTTGTTGCCACTGGCGGAATGGCTCGCCAAGCAACAACCCAACGTGGACGTGACCAAGAAACAACGACAGGGACACTCCGCCTTACACAAGGCCAGTTGGGGTGGTCACTTGGCCTTGGTACAGTATCTGCACATTCACTTTGACATGATGGACGATACGCCGGATCATGCCGGCAATTATGCCGCCAGTTTGGCCGATATGGCCCAAACGGCACGACACGACACGGTGGCACGCTACCTTCGGACCGAATGTTCTGTGGAACGACGTCACAGTTGTGCACTGTTGGGCGTTCCGCTCGAGGCTACCGACGTCGAGATACGAAGAGCCTACCTCCAAAAGGCAAGAGAATTACATCCCGACAAACAACAACAACAACAACCACGCGATGGAACAACCACTCCTACGACAGAAAATCACAACGACGACGAAACCTTTCATCAAATCCAACGAGCGTACAAACACTTGATGGAGGAACAAGGTCGGGGAACACAACGCAATCCGGCTCATTCGCTTCCTCTCATGTTGCAACTGGCCAACAACAACAACAACAACAACTACAATGTCATTGCTGCTGGGGAAGACACGATAAACGACCAAATTTCTGACGACGGATCATCCTTTTTCAAGGCAAAATTGTTGGCAGTGTTGTTGGAATATGGAGACAAGGGGATGGATGTGAGTAACATCAAGAAAAAGTGGAATCAAGTATGGGGAGTACCGTTTCCAGAACCCAAACCAAACCAGAATAGAAAGAACAAAAAGAAATCGTCCTTGTCCGATTTGTTATTGGAACGAGCGGGAGATGTGATTCGTGTGGACCGAGATCGCGTCACGGGAACAATCAAGGTCTTTTGTAAACAGTGTTCCCGAGAAACTGTGGTACAAGCAAGTGCAAGGGGGTAGAAAGGTGACAGTGGGTTTGTTGAAGACGGAGGTTGCAATTCAAAATAATAGCAATAATACAACTAGAACGATGAGATAGACCGATACAAAAATGGGTAATAATTCCAGTACCTCAACCGACTCATTTGTCTTTTGCTGGTAGTAGCTATCATTGTTATTACGTCATGCTAGGGAGCTCTGCAAAGTTGCTCACGGCCTTTCGGACATCATCCACCAGGCGTTCTGCGCCTTCTCGATCTCGACAAACTAGTCTCCAACGATGGGTTCGAGAGAGCGTGCTAAGGCCGGAAATAATTATAGTTATCGCTCTTGGGTCATTTCCAGCGGCTTGAACCTCTGTCACCTGTTTCAACGATGCTTCGTCTACTTTACGGTAAATCACGTCCGCCATCTTGTCCACCTTCACAGTTACATCTGACAAATTGTGACCGTCGGCTGTGTAGTCTTCGTCCAGCAAGAATATATTCGTTTCCGTCACGACACAAGCTCGACGGACCGTTCCCCGATCTCCATGCTTCCAGCACTGTTGAAGGATTTGATAGTGCAGTATCGTACCAAGAGACTCAGGTGCAACTGCCTCTGTCAGGGCATCAAAGACAAGATTCGAATCATTCTCAATGGCTAGCGTCGCACTTTCAGGTACAGTGCTGCCGCTTGCTTCTTTCAAGTCTTTTACTGCTTTTTGCAGTTGTTGCAACATTCTCACGGTAGACTTCTTGTTACAACACAAAATAACGTACACGAAAGGATCTGACTTCGGAAACGACGCATTGCGGAAACGAAGAGTGAGTCTTTGAAACTCAAAGCCGATTGAAATCACCTCTAGATCAAGTAGCGAGTGCCTGGCGATCGCATGAGGCCACGCTGCCTCTCGAAATAAAACATCTTTGTCAATAGGAAGAGGAAACCTTCTTTGTTTGGCTTGCTCCTTGTGATGAAGTGTGACAGCATCTTCTCGTAGTATCACGTAGAATGCCTTAGATGACACACACAGGAGAACGTTTCGACGGTCTGAGTATGCGTCAAGATCTGGTCCTTCGAATAGCTTGTCACCATGAAACCCGAGACGTACTCGACGGTTGGGTGGAAGCCGTCGGAGTGCAGGTTTACCACAAGGAATGATCTCTTCGTCCCACAAATGACGGAAGCGTTCTCGATTTTCGGCCAAATCAGTACCCTCGGCAGATGCAGAGAGAACCAACCGCTCCAAGCGTCGCCGATCATCCGGCCAAAGTTGAATGCGTGGGTAGTAAAGGATGACCGATTGCCAGTCGTCGTGGTCTTCTTCCAGTTCTTGCAAGACTGTTTGTGGCATCGTTGGTAAAGTCTCGGTGAAGACAAACACCTCAAAATACAACCTCAAATTTTCCATAACCTTCATGTCGCGACAAGAGTCGGGACCATCATAAAACGAGTTGTCTTCTGCAATCTGGAATTTGCTGGCACCCGACGTTGGAATGTTTTCTAGACTAGCACCAAGGCTACTGAGTGCGGAATTATCATCTTTCCAGACGTGATCCGGAAGCGTATTTGGCAGTGTGTCGAAGGTCGTATCGAGCGGCCCGCTTGCGGAAAGGGAGTTGAGCGATTGATTTACTTGCTCGCCGTGAATCTGATCGGAAGAATTGCTTGGGAGGAGATCCACAGCATCGTCAGAGAATACCTTGTTGGCGCCATTCCTCATTTCCAAGGTGATTGCGCTTACTGTGTGTTCTAGACTAATGACGGGAGATTTAACCAAGCCATCTGGAATTCGACCATCAGAAACTCGTTTGATCAGTTCATCCCAGTCGCAATCAACCAGAGCAAGTGTGTTCGTAGGAACTTGTTTCTGAAGTTTTATGATACCAACTTTGGGCTTTGGGTCGGGGAAAATGCGATTTTCGGTAGAATGGGTTTGTAATGAGGGTTTGGCAGCAAAAACCGCATCATTTTCAGTGTGAGTCTCAAGCTCCTCAGATTTTTGTTCGTCTCTACCTCTTCCTTTATTGTTTACACTCCCTTCGTCGTCATCGCGCAAAATAGTGATATCTTCGTTCAAATTCTCTGTTGTTGTCGGCAAAACATCTTTAACTTCGTATTCTCCACCAGAATTAAGTGGTGGTGAGGCCACAAGCTCACTGGGGATGTCCACTGTCTCATCAGTCTCGTCCAAAAAAGGATTTGTAGCTTCATACTCTCGAGTTACCGAGCTCAAGCCTTCAGGGTGCGTTGTTATTTCGTGAAGGGGTGGAAAGGAAGGGCTCTTCAGAGATTGATCGATCTCTGCACTTTCTACGAAGGTGTCATTATCAATCTTACCCTCTTGCTCCAGATCAATAGGAGGACCCGGGAAGTTTGGTTCTTGAAGCAGAACCAGGACATCTTCCACAGAAAATCGAATGTGAGGAATCGAAGCAGTCTCTGATATGCTATCCTTCGATCGTTTCGTTTCAACAGTGTCTCGCTTGACCTCATTGTGAATATGATGTCTTCTCCCCGTTTTTCCGATGCCAGAAGATGTACTTCCATTCAGAATTTTGGCACGGCGCGTCTTGGATTTCCTGGTTGTGCGCAAACTTCGAAGATTTGGAGTTGACAGCCCAGGTGACACGGATGGTGCCGATGGGGTCAGTACTGACCCAAAGTCGCCATGTGAAAGGAATGATTCGGCATTATCTGTCCCTTCATTTTTTTGCAGGATGATTGTTTGACCAGGTATACGATCGGGCGTACCAATGTCGGTTACGATGTCAATCTCTATACGTGAGAATTGTGGGATGACGGTCGAAAATGATGCTTCTTGAATCTGCATCCATTCTCGTTCCGTTGGGGCTCCCGTATGCAGGACCATAACGCCACCACGGACCATGCCAGCCAAGTCCACTAACGAAGGAAGCTCCATTGGTACTGTTACTCTCCTCTCTTCTTGAAACCAGGTCCACAGTTGAACTTTCCAGCCCGGGTCATAGTGAGGGTCTCCCATGCTCGACACGGGGTTATTGTAGAGCCTCAACACTTCTAACTGGGGCAAGCGAGCCAATCCCGACACTTGATGCAAGTCCCGAATACAATTTCCATCCAGCCACAATTCTCGCAAGGCATAGCATCGGTCCAAACCACCCCTTGTGGTGGAAATTTGATTATGAGATAGCTTTAGCGTTTGAATTTGCCCACCGATGTACAGATTCGCTCGGGGAAGATTCTGTAGGAGATTGTATCGCAAGTCTAGATGCGACAAGTTGATCATTGCTCGTATGCCTTTAAGTGATCGTTCGTGCTGGATATCGTTGTGCTGGAGGGATAGTTGTTGCACATTCCGCAGTTTCGAGAGGGAAGATGAAAGTCCTGATAAATCTCCCAAATTGCAATGATCAAGTTTGACGTGGGTCAAATTCGGGTAGAAAGAAGGAGTCTGAGAAAATATCGCCCCAATGGTTTCTTTCGAAGTTACCTTGGATTGTTGTCTTTCCTGATGAGCCTGTTGAAGTTGACGAATTTGATGCTTGGAAAATAAGAAATGAGGCAAATGATAGATCGCCGCTCGGTCGAGACGCAACACTTGCAAGGATGGTTGCAGTGTATGCAAGTTGAGAATCCAGGAGGGTGGTACACTATCCAGCATCAACACAACAAGGCGGGGAAATACACGCAAGTCTACAGCTGGAGAATTGTTCAACTGGTGCATGTATTGCAGAAAGGCCAAGCGATGCGAGGTTCCGGTGACAATCTCCTGTTCCATGGTCAGTGCCGAGTTGACACTGGAAATGGTGCTGCAATTGAGTTCCGACGGCGGCCGGTGCCGTCTAGGTGGAGTGGTAAGAGGATCCTCTGACGTTGCCCTGATGGAAGGAGCTGGGTTCCTATCCAATGGCAACTCGGGTGGCCATGCTTGCCGAGTGATGCGAATCATTTTTACACGAGGCAGCAAGAATCTCAGTAGACTGAGTCGATCACGCTGCGCAAAACCTCCAAGCCACACTCCCATGTTAGCGTGAACATCATTGGAATGTTCGTTACCGTGGTGGTGACGGGCATGGTCATATTGTGGAAAGGAAGAAACTAAACTACAAGTGGCACTGGCTGCAATATCGTCCAAGGTGACTGCGGCATTGTTGGTGGCATTGTCGTTCGATTGCGATTTTGTTTTCTCTTCTTCTTTTGCGTCTTCCCATGGGATTGGATAAAGTTGCCCTGCCAGCCATGCCACCGCCGCAGCCGGCAAAGAAATGCCTGGGTGATGACTTGATATTGAAACGGATCGTGGGGTTGTATTTGCTAGTGGATCGTGCGATGTGGCGGTGGGCACGTTCTCCTCTTCCTCCTCGGGGAGTTGGGATAGATAGGCAAACAACTTTTCTAGCAGCAACATGGCACCATACTCCAATCGACGGGCCATTTCCAATGCCTTCTGCTCTTCCTCTCGATCCGTGTTGACCAGTCGTTGCCACAATCGTCTTCTCCTGCTGGTTGTTGCAGATGTACGTGTCGGAGCAGCCGCAACCGGTTCATTTCTTCTGACGGATCGATGTCGATTGATATTTGACGGTGGTGTAGACCGAACCTGTCGTCGCCTCTGACTCGCCGTCCGTATCCGTGGAGGACTTGGAATGACCACGGGGTCAGTAGGCGTGCTGCTTAGATCGTCGTTTTCGTGGTCTCCCATGTTGCTGCGTTTCAGGATGAGTTATGTGGCAAACTTTCTCGTCACATTCGTAGAGATTCCGACTGAGCTTTCTCAAGTTGTCAATGTCATGGAAGCTTAATGTAGCAAACCTTCTCAAAGCTTCTCAGCGTCATCAACAACTGATACTATATATGTTGTGGATGATGATGGTGATGATGTTGTCGATAAACTTTCGACGCGAAGAACCAAAATTTCATTCGTGGATAGGGTCGATTCAAATGTGACTGTGAAGTGGAGGTACTGGTATTACGTACTTCTACGACGTACAGGTACGTTCAAACGTAGCGCGACGAAGTACTACTGTTACATTCGTAAAAGATTTTTTTTCACAGTCTCAATCGTATCCTCGACCATCCCAACGAAAAAGAACGACGAAGTAGCAGACTTTCGACATGACAGACACCACGCACTTCTTCAAACACTACTCTTATTTTCCAGCAACATTTACAGTACCCGGTATCGTGTTGCATTCTGAGAAAGCGTCGAATTTTCAACCATGAGTACAGAGACCAGAGACCACAACAACAAGAAGAATGAAGACACTGCTGCCAGTGCTCTCGAACCTCCTCCGCAAGACGACACCTTTGCCATGTTGGTGGTCGCCGGGATGGTGGCTTCGGCTGCTGGATTCTCAGCGTTCACACGACATGGCGGGCCGCTGCTACGACAACTAAACAAGGTGTCCGAAATACAAGGGATACGGCCACGAGCTTCGTCGACCACTAAGATGAATGGTACGCCGAAACAAACCGATGCTTCAGCCGCCAAGCAAGCCAAGGATGATATCTTTTGAAGACGACATACAGTATGTAGCATCCCCAGGAAAAACAACGAGTATTATGGATTACATCGTCAATTGTTAGGAGCCGGTCATTGTACAGCTGTTGCTCTATGACTACAACCTTCGGTTATCAATCAAGGACAGCATGGAGATCCATCAAAACCCACAACCCTACTCACCATTTTCCGCAGCAGAGTTTTGACTAAGGAGTTTGGTATGCTCTGCTAAGAAACAAGCTCAGTGTGGCGTTTTTTTTACATCTTTATTACAGTCTTGTTGATTGCAAGAGCAGATTAATTTTCTAGAGATACAAGTCAGCCATCCTAACAGGGCCAAATCATGACGGGGGTTGAATACGTCGATCTTGTTGTTGAGGGATTGCTGTTTTTTTCAGGCAAAGCACCTTTTCCTTCAAAGGTGGTAGCCGTCATTCATTATGTATACTTCTTAAAAACCATCACTCTTATCAATGCGATAGGACCGTTGTAAATAATTGTCGAGGGAAGAGAAGATGATCGTCTTTGGGAGAGTCTTTTAAGCTCTACATCTTTGCAGAGATTCGTTTTATTACTGGTTTTCGTCGATGTAATCTTGAATGAGTTCCGCGATTACGGCTCGTTCTTGAGTACTTTCCGCTCGACCTTGTCCTCGGGTACGTTTGGAATGGATCAGTTTGCGATCGGGTCCAATGCGGATTTCGAAATTACCCGTGACACCTCGATCCTCCACACCTTCTATCTCAATCTGATCGGCGAGGTCGGGTTGTTCTTCCAACCATTTTTTCAACCCCCTGTAGTATTTTCCGTAGCCTTACCGGAAAAGAGGGAAAACGGAATCGTCAGACTGGAACAGATTGGAAACAAGATGACAACATACGATAGGGAGAGGAACGAGGAACAACATGACTCACGCTGCTGTGCCACTTGTTGAACTACTACGTAATACTACACTCACCTCACCCACCACAGTACTGCACTTGCACTTTGAGCTTGGTCATTTTTCTGCTTGAAAGGATTGTACGTCGAAGGAATTTTATTGTAATACAATAAAATAATGATGTTGTGCTCTTGATTGATGATCGCAGTTCGTCAAGTAATAAACTTCACTGCCTTCGAATGACTTCGTTGTTGGACGATCATTCAAACGTGGTCAGACGCTGTAGAAGAAAAACGGATGGAAGCGAGAAGGCGTCGTGCGCGCGCTGACACGATAATCAATATTTGAGAAATCTCTGTGCCCTTGTACAGCAAACTTCCTACCGTACTACTCCGAGTTCTATCAGGTACAGTAGTCTAACAAATTCATATATACCTTGTTACTAGTAGAGGTCTGCATGCAAATAACAGGTGCTGCTGTAAATCTATAATCACTGGTCAATATGTGATATGTCGCTAGAGGATTGACGAGCTGCAAAGCTACTAAGTTGATATCCGAAACACTTTTCTTGTAACCGTAGGATGAGATCAACGAAGCCTGCGCACTTCAAGATCAAATTATAAACCCCTTGAATTCATGTTAGATGTAGCCACTGCCGATACGGTGGAGGTTTCCATTTCTGGATCCGATTCCACGCTCAGTCCTGATGGTAAATGGGATGCCTTGAGCATGTCTTGCTTCTTGTAATTCGAAGAAGGCTTCATTTCAAATCTAGGACCACAGCTGGAGTATGGGTTGTAAGGGTCAGTGCTGCCTTGCAGAGATGTTTGTTCTGACCCTGCCATTTCGACGCCGGGGCGAGGCGGTAAGTCTCGTTTCTCTGCAGGTGCTGGAGATACGGCCGCATGGTTCTTGGTGCCACAACCACATCCTGAACATTCGGCGACCGAGCTCGAGACTGTACGGTAGAAATATCAAATAGAGTGGAATGAGTTTGACACTGAATTCAGACTTTACAAGGCTTAGCACTCCTGATTCACTGCAACACTCACTTTCTTCGAGACTCGTCACGATCCGATGTATTCTTCTCTGGACCTTTTCCGCCACTGATTCGCTTTGCAATCGTTCCGCCATGCGAATGGACGTAAAGGCTTCTACATCGAATGACTTGGTGGATTGTGTATTCTGCGTCAAATTGGAAGGGCTGCGGGGTAATTCTAAATGGTGAAGATCACTCAATTTGTTTTTCGGCAAATTGGCCTTTAAAAAGGCCATGAGTACCAACTGACCGTTCACATTGTCCATTGTCAGTTCGTAAAACCCTGCACTAGCCGTGGTGATGGCAGTTTGGCAGTTGCCATTTTTGCTGTTGGTGGTATCTGGTACCCCTACCAGTAAAATATCCTTCATAGGGATGGTGACTGTAGAAAGAGGTGGTCGATTCGATTTGGAAGTATGAATCCCCCCACTGCTAGAAAGCCGCAATCGATTATTCATTCCCACTTCTGCTGCCGCCGTGGGACTGGTGCCACTGCCGAATGATGTCAGTTTACCGGAAAAGGCATTCGAAAAGTCACTGCCACAACAGAGTTGCGCTTGTTGTTGTTCAGCTAACAGTGGATTGCTGAGTGGTGTCAAAACAAGTTCGGGACCTGTGTTGCGAAATTCAGAGGCGGGGATACGCAAGGGATAATTGTCAACTGTGGATGACAAAGATCTACGATGACTGCTGCGATCTTGCTTGTTTGTATCGTTTGCGCCAGCAAGAGGGGCTGGAGGCTGTCCTCGAGTTTTTTGCCACACTCTCATTGTACATATCATCTCTTGCATAACGGTGAAGTCTCGATTGTCACCGGAAGCCGCCTCGGAATGACGGACTCTCTAAATGTAAAAAGAAAATGTGAGGGGACATACTCTCTAGAGTAGAGAAACAAAAAACAAGAATTCTATTTTTTTTCCCGTCGGATAGAACGTACACATGGGACACAAACATCATCAGGAACAAAGTACGTCTGAGAAGATCGAAGCATGGTACTATTATGTTCAGGAGGAGATATTGTACTGTTATTACGATGAGAACTGGGGCGGCATCGCAATATTATTACGGAACCTGCAAAAATGTTGCTGTTTCCTCGACGAGAGTTTGTGCCGACTTTTGACTACTGCGGTACGGTAGTTGGAGCAGATACTGTGTATGATAAAGAGACACGTTGCTTGGATGGATGGGTGGATGCGTTAAGAGATCTTGCGGTGCTTGGTCGCTTTGTAGATGGCTATCATACCTACTACTAGCTACTAGAGAGAAGAGTTTACAGTTAGCTCGTGACCTCACCCACTCTTTCTGTTGAGAGAGCAGAGGAGAATCCGCCGGATTGGAGGGTTGTCTCACTCATTGTCTTATTACAGTTGACACAGAGGCGCTGAGAGTGAATGCGTTGACTGATCGACAAATTTCCCTACGCGCACCCACGCGGTAAGGTTTGATCCGTTGGACCACAATCGCCGAGAGCGGCGAACCATCGCCAAACAAGAGCTGTCATCACAAAATCACACTTTGTGACCATCACCTCTTGTTGTAACTGTAAATAACTACGACGTACTACGTAGATACCCTTCGGTAGCTCTCTACTAGCTAGGTAGCTAGAGGGGGACTGCTAACGTATTCATCATTCCTGATTTACTTTATAACTCACCACGGCGTAGCCTACTACCAACGAATAATGCATGTTACGTTGTTACATATAGACCGGAATTAGGCCTTGGAGTTACGAAAAAGACTGCAGGAATCCATTGTGTTCAGGGGTTATTTGCGAATTGCTAATTAATTTTTTTGATCTCGGTCGTTTTTCACCAGGTGGAGAGACGAGACGAGGATTCTATCATGAAAGTGAATTGATCTCGTTCCTATCATAGGGAAGGATCTATCTTATATTCTCTTAGGGAAGAGAGAGACACACAGAGAGAGAGATACTAGATACCACCCAGGTCCGGTTTCTTCTCATTAGGCTCTCTAAGCCAAGACCGCACTCGAGGCAGCTCCCACGACATTGTCACCTTCGACCTGGTCGACGGAAGCTGTCAACACCTTGGCAACTTCGTCGGGAGAGACTACATCCCCGGAACATTCAGTTGCACCAGCAAAGTCAGAATTGCCCATGGTAGAAAGGATCTCACAAGCCTTGGTGGCAATGGCATCGAGGGACTTTTTGTTGAAGATAGGATCATTGGAGCTTTGGACAATGGCGTACTCGTCGTAGTTTGTAGCATCGTCGTCAGGACAATAGCGACAAGTAAAACCGACTTTGGTGTAAGGTTCGAAAAAATTAGATCCGTACTTGGTCTTGCGTCTGACTTGAGCCATGTTGGTGAGGTCACTTTCGGCTTGTCCGTTGTTGTCTTCGGTTGTAGCACGGATCTTTTTGATCTTGTAGATCTTTTCACCAGCAAAGAAGATGCCGTCTTTGCGCCCATGAACAAAGTTTGCAGCCTCGTGAATGGCAGAATCAAAATCGGCAATGTCAATGGCTGACCACTTTTCCGCATCCATACCACCGATCCGGTACTTGACAAAGCCACTACGGAGACCACCGTCAACGGCAGCACCGACAATGGAATCCAGTTGTCCCTCTAGGAAGGTGGACTTCTCATCAGGGACGACAAACCCATTGGACGACTGATAGAAAGGCGTAACAATGACGGCATCCTCGGTCTCGATGTCCTCCTTGGTGACCCACATTCCAGAAGTATCAATGTACTTGTCCGAGGCCTAATCAAGATCAAAGGAGATGTGTACCGGAAAGGAATTAATGAATTTTGCAAGAGAAATCACCCAGGACAGGACAACAAGAAGCGACAGTGACATACCTGGAAGAAGACTTTTGCTGTTCCTTCCTCACCATTCTCGTCAACACCAGAGGCCATGGCCGAGCGGAGGGAGATGGCACTAGATCCAAAAGGAAGAGTGGAAGCCAACAATGTAGCAGCGGAAGCGAAGAGGGAAAGCTTCATGGTGGAAATTAGTGACAAAAGATGAAGAATTTTTGGCAAGTGCTTGAGCAATCTATTGTTGCGTTCTTGGGTTTTCCAAACTTGAAATTATGACAAGAGAAAATGTTACAGATTCTGACCGAACTACAAGAAAATTGAGGAGGGTCTTGTGTTTTGCGTACTTTCATAGTTAATCTTGGATTGAGAAGGTTCAGCTTGATTTGAAACTGCATCGATCATGCCATATGCAGTACAGTTGTTGGCTCAAGGATATTAAGTACCGACATCTTGAGGAAGTTTCATTTCGTGGTTGCTTCATAGTTCTACTAAAGATGGGAAGGTGCCCCAAAGCCAAGACCATCTAATTGTAAAGCAACCCGTCAAAATGACCATCGGTGTTTCAAACTTTGAGAAGGTTTCTCGACCAATCAATTTGCATGAAAGTTAATCGTATGTCGGTCCAAAGCTTCTCAGTGGTCAGTCACATTTCTTTTGAAGATATACCAAAGCGAAGAAGAAGAAGTTGGGAGGTGACGCAGCACCCATTTTACTTCTTGAGAAGGTTCTTTCAAAGAAATAACTCCGATGAAGACGTAGTTGGAATATTTAAACGGATGGATAAATGAGTAAGTTGTGTCGTCGTGTAGGCAGAAGAAGAGGTGTGTGAATGAGCATGGATCAATGTTGAGTGATCGATGCTTCTCAAGAGTTCGAGTAACGACTAGAAATAACTGTAATAACGTAAATAACTGTAAGTTGAAGGGCATGGACCTCCAAACGGTATTATTCATATTATATGTATATATAAAATTTAAAATCCTAAAAACTTGGACCATGGTACCGGTAGTCTACCGGTATCATACGTATGGTGATACGAATCACTGTCAATACCAACAGTCATACCATACGTCGTAGTACGTACCGTTACCTATTTATTAACTAGGTACTAGAGGTACGTACTCGGAGTACGGTAGTAGTGAACCCTGCATGTATGATACCGGTTCGCGGTTCGTAGTATCTTTTCGTCAGCCGCTTTCTGAACGGGATTTTGATTGTGGCATCTTCATCCTGAATTGTCAGTACGCAACACAGATTCAACATCGACGACAAGGTGTCATTCCACTTCCAAATTTCCCCACGCTGTGCAATCATGTCAAATCAAAAGCAACCTCCAAAGCCACAAGACGGCCCCGCCGTATCGTTTCAAGCAGATGCAAAAGTATCCGATATCTTTGTTTGCCAAGATGGAGAATATTTTGGATTGGTAATGGTCGCAGGGTGGCCTCCTGATCCATCCATTGATTCACCCTACTTGAAATTCTTGGATCTGGTTCAAGAGTGTTTTGATGAGCCAGATTTGACGGCAAAAAACTCACTATCGCCGCTTCCTGCAGTTTATCTCTATCCCAGCAAGTACATTCATGTGACAATTGCAACATTCGCACCACCCGAGAAACGAGGATCAACCAAAGACATCACCGGAAGTCATTCAGATTTTCAACGTACCTATCTATCGTTGGTTCAAGAGGCTTCGAAACTCTCCAATTGGCCGAAAGATCCGATTCAGCTCACCGTACGGTCGACGCAACTTGGTTCCAAAGCTGGCATATTACTTTGGGATGACACCTCCGGTAGTATAGCCAAGATTCGAGACTGTATACGAGAAATCGCTGCACGACACAATTTGAACATTTGGGGAATTCCCGACATTATTCATTCTACCTTTTTGCGATTTTGTCAAGTTCCACAAACGGATGGTCACACGGTGCAAAATAGATTTCAATCGAAAGTCATACCACAAGTGCGCAATGTTTTCCAACAGCCACTGACCACTAACACGGTCAAGCTGGTGATAGAAAGTACTCCTTATATGCACATTCCAGATGATGACCGACACGCTGTGCACGTGTGGCAGCTAGGTGATGGGTCATCATGACTGACTCGACGTTCAAAAGCACGGGATTATAGTAATTTACCACAGCATTCCGGTTGATTTTTCTTTTTCGTGTAGCTTGGTCCGCTCCTGAATTTTTTGGGCCAAAACAAGCTCTCTTTTTTGTCTGCGTTCTTCCTTTTTCAAATTGTTTCTCCATTCGTTGATACGCTTTTGCTCTCTTTTGGTATTTCGTCTGGTGTTGTACCTGCGCTCTTCGAATTTGCCGTTGCGTTTGACGACGTAACGCTTGGACCGCTGCCTTTGTTTGTATGACTGATCACCCTTGTTTTCGTTGAAATGTCCCCAACATGCTTCTTCCAAGCCGAAGGATTCTGCCAGGATGCGGCCGCTATCATTGTGGGAAATGTCCACTTCAACCAAGGCATGGCTTGGATGCTGCGCAACCCAGTCTCGAATATATTGCGAATGATAGTTGAAGACAGTGGTAAGATGCTTCTTGATGTTGGTATTGATAAAGGGGCTGTTTGGGTTGTTGACCGGTTTGAGTTTTTCAAACAAGAACCGGGTCGTATTTTGATAGTAAAATTCATTTAGAATTTCAAACTCTAGCATGGTCTCCCATTTGAGGACACTGGAAATCCAAGCTTCAACTGGTCGTACATTCAGGATTAATGTCGCGTTAGGATATTGACGGTGAATTGCTTCAAGCTGATGGTGTTGTGGGAAAAATAGCCTTGCATTTCGTCCCAAAGACTGCTCTTGAGGCAACAAGGTCCCGTTATCGAGTAAATTCCGGTCAGCCAAGTCATGAAAGTGCCTTGGACCGTTGATCTCTGTATAAACATCAAAATTACCACACCCATCGAAAAAGGGAGTTCCATTGACGACATTCTCCAAGAGGCACCTGCTCATGAGTTGGTGATTTCTGGAAGCAGAGGGATGCTCCTGTTCTTCACAGCAATACCAATGCTGCCCCGAGAGGCCGTTGCAATGAAAAAAAGAAAAATGGAGCTAGTTCCGGCTTTGGGAAACCCGACATTGATGATAGGTTTGGATAATTTTAACTGAGAAGGCTGTTCAAACATGACTTCCACTTTAGGACGTGGGAATTTCCGTCTTCGCATTCGGGGTTGTCTATTTTCCCATCGTTTGGGAAGAAAATCCTTATCACGATCTGGCTTTTTGTATTTCCATCGATATTCCTCATCGTTTCCAATCGTTTCCTCTACTCCGTCGTCGTCGTCATTTTCACCGGGTTTTCTCTCGTTGCCACTGAGAGTGTCGTCGTCGGCGCCAGCACTTGTTTCATCGTCTCCTTCCAATAACCCAAGGAAGGATCCCCACATTCGGACGGCAACATCATTTTCCACATCGTTCACTACTTTTAGACCTTGTCGTAATCCTAGAATGTACACCAACAGTAGTGAGATTAAAACCACTAGAAACATCCAAGTAAGGAAGCGGCAACGTTTGTGTTTGGGACGTTTGGCTAGTTGCCGGTTTTCGAGCGTTACAAAAGCAACCCTAGGAGAAGGAAATGTGCTGCTATGAGCCAACATGACTGAGCCTGAGTATTCACTACAATAAGGTGTAAAGAAGTCACTGTCACCTATTATTCCACATCATGATGGTGAGAAATGGAGACTCGAGCAACAATGGGCAGAAATCACTTTCTACCGTTATCATAGCTGCTCGTGGGATTCTGGCTACCGTATGATAGACATGGGCGGCTGAACTGTGTGAACGAAAGAATCGGAAAAAACAACGCCAACAAATTTTCAATTTACTGTTTTATAAAAAAGTATTTTACCATCAATTACAATATTAATAGTACTTGTATGAATAAATAAAGTTCTACGTAGTAATTACAGTTACTACGTATTAGTTAAACGAACTTTTCAGAGCTCTTCTACATTTGTCAGATCAAGCACATATCACAACAGGTACAAATAACTTTTGGTTCTCTACCAGCGCAATCAGCTGATATGACGGGTTTCGGCGGGACGACTGAACACAAAAAGTCGATTGTTCCGGATAAGTTGTTGCCATGGAGAGCAATTCTTTGAACTTCTTTCAGGTCTTTCATACTCCGAGGGATAGTGCCCGTGAAGCCATTTCCGTGCACGTCCAATAGACGCAAAGAGGACAAGTTTCCCAAACTCTCTGGCAGTGAACCTGTCAGGGAGTTGTCAGAGATGTCCAGATTCATTAGCAATCCAAGATTTCCCAAAATGGGAGGAATTTGACCTGTGATAGCGTTTCCCGCAATACGTAACGATCTTAAGGAAGAAGTACCTCCCATTCCAAGTGGAATGATTCCGGACAAGTAATTTCGGTCAAAATCGATCATTTCAATGGATTCAAATCGAAAAATGTCCAAAGGTAGTGCACCAGTCAAAAGGTTGTCGGCCATTATGATATGGGTCACTTGTGAATTATTAAACGAAAACCAAGGAAAAGTCCCCGTGAGGAGGTTTTCAGCAAAATTCAAATACGATAACTTGGTAAGCTGCCCAAGGTTCGATGGTATTGGCCCCATAATGCGATTTCTGGACAAGTCCACTGTTACAAGATCCGTCATTGTAGAAAAATCGTCAAACATCGCGTCGGCTTGAAAATCATTGGAACTCAAATCGAGCATTTGCAATTTGGGGAAGCTTCCCAAAAAATTGAGGTCGCCATCAAATTTGTTGGTAGTGAGATTCAAATGTCTCAAGTCGCTAAGCACAACATCTGTTCCAACACCAGAGAGCTGGTTGGCGCCAAGGTGCAAAGTTTCCAGCAGTGGGAGGTGCCACAGATCTTGCGGGAGACCGGAGACAAGCTGATTGTTAGACAAGTCCAAAACTCTTAGTTGAGTCATATTTGCTAGTGATGCAGGTATCGTTCCTTCCAAACCGTTTCGAGCCAAGCGAAAATCCTCCAGCACTGGAAAATTAAACGATGGGATCGTTCCAGTGATTCTATTGTCTTGGAGCCAGAATTTCTGTAGTTCTTTTAACGCTGATAGCTCAAATGGAACACTTCCGCGCAAATTGTTCGAATCAATGATTAAGCTTTGCAAGGCAGAAGTTTCTGGATCACAAAATACACCCCCTGTACCATCATTCCATTCGCATTCGTGTTGTGGGCTTAAAAAACTGAGATGGTCAATCCATTGTGTGGCACCATGTGTGGCAAAGAACAGCACAGCCAAAGAGTATCGTGCTTGCACCCGTGTCGTATCCTTGTAATCAACTAGGGCTTCGTCCATATATGCCAACCAATTCAACGCCAAACTTTGCGAGGAGCTTGGTTCATCGAAAACACCAACATCTTCAGACAAACCTTGCACTTGCTTCTGCAGCTCGTCGAAATAGTCATATTGCGGATCGCCAGCCCCAAAGACAAAAAGGACGACACATCCTAGGCCAACCGTGGTTGTAACTAGAGTGAATCCGAACATAATATAAATCCACCATTCACTCTTTTTTGGCCTTCGTGCTCGTTCTCTTTGGTTGGTGGTGCACTCAACAAGATTTTGTTGGATTCAAGCTGCGAAAGTTGATCCTCATTGTTGAAACCAGCCTTTTCTTCGACATCCACTTCCAGCGCTCGATCTGTTGATTTATCTGTCACTCCGGTTTTTCCTACAACGGCACTTGGAGCAGGAGACTCTTTCCTCACTGGGACAGTTGCTCCGAGAGAGTGTGAAGAAGTTGGCCGACTGGATGGATCCTCATCCATGTCGTCGGTACATCTTGGTAATCGCTGACTCGGATCTGCGCTTTCAGTCGGCATGATCTCTTCATCGGCGGTCCGCATAACGTCAACTCGCTTACCTCGGAGCTGCTGATAGTTGCCGTTAAAATTGTTGTGGACAACAGTGGTACAAGTGGACGAAGTTGCTTCGCTTTGATTTGAAACACTCTGGTTGGTAGTGCTCCGATTATCTGCCTCTGCCTCCAACGAGGACGCCGAAAGGTACTTTTGTCGCACTATATCTTGCCGTTCCTTTTCCACTACAATTTTTCGCCAGATTTCCGTAGCCGGCGTCACAGATGTATTGGACGGCCGGGGGTCTTTCTTGATTTTGGTACCGGTTGAATCTTTTTCCTCCTCTTCTTTGTCTGATACAGTGTGGGTTGCAGTATTGGAGACACTTAAAGCTGCAAGACATCTAGTCATACCGACAAAAATATGATATGACGAGACAATCCAGACGCCAAAAAGTGTTACTTGTGGCTACCGACGTAAGTGCTCCAAGCAAGATACGAAGTACTTACAGTTACTACGTCGTGGGAGGAGGAAACATTCGAAACGACATCACATTCACTGTCAATGGCTTCACACCAACCATGCTTGGACGAACAGAAACAGCAGAAACTGGAGAACTGTTACAGTCTTTGTGACTTGCGGGTCTCATAACCACCCACGACTACCGTACCTTTTAGAGTACACCGGTAGTACCTAGGCAGACATGCTCAAAATAATATTTATATTTATTCCCTAATCTATGGCCATTGGAATAAAGTATTCCACTACTCGTAGCCGCATGAATAAATAAGCCAATTGTGTGGTCCCCGAAATAAAATTATGCATGATATTGATTTTAAAAATGAATTATTCTAACACTTCAAAATATTAACTGTAAATAATTCTCTACAAACAAATTATTCCTTACCTCCACAAATTATTTCTTACTCTACTAGCTAGATATAGGTATCGTTTTGCTCTTTGTCTTCTTCACTTGTCACGATGGTTCATCTCTGCCATAGGTACCCAAGAAAGTTTTGTTGGTTCGCAAAAACAATTGCAATTCGAAGTTAAATGGGAGGGTATGCATGCGTCTGCTGTTTAGCCCGTATCCAGCCTCAGAAACAAACGCTCACACATGTTCGATGTGGGCTCAATGAAATGTAAATCCATGAACGCAGATGCTGAAGTCGTTATGGACACAAGACGTCGCTCATTGTCGCTTCAGAGCTTTAGAGTCCAGCATCCGCGTCCCTTTTCTTTTCCTGTCCTCGTTTCTTCCTCGTCCATTGTTGTCATTCCATGTCAAGCCCGGTTACTTTCACGGATTAATCAGGAGTGAGCTCCTCCTCGGAACCCTTCAAAATCTTCTGAACGGCACTCTCGAAAACATGATCATGAATAATGCTGGCATTAGTCAGTTCCTTTCCACTAATTTTGATTGACGACATGGTACAAAAGTGATGAAATGGTGCGAGATTGCCAAGTTGCCAAGGTTGACCGGCAGAAATGTCCAACGCTGCCGACATGAGCAGCCACGAAGGCTTCGAGAAGATCCCCGAAGACAAGACAAATGTCCAAGGCGATGATCGAAAGCCCTCCAGACGCAACAGAGGAGGAGTTCGCGGACAGCAACCCATCCCATCAAGCAAGTACAAAGGGAAATGCGCTGACATCGCTGATTTTGTTTTCGACATTGGTCTGCCCAGCTCAACGTAGGACATGTTCTCCACGGTGCTCAAAGAGATCGCCGAGTACGTTGGTCGCAGCTACGAAAAGGCGGGCGACCTGCGGAACTGTTTGATCGAGATGGACATCCCGGACCTACAAGAACCAACTGAACCTGACGCAAATGCCGGTATCGGAAAGATCAAGCTGTACGAGTTGCAGCTCAAGCTGTACGTGGACAAGACGATGCGCCGGGAAGAACACCTGCAACGGATCTTTGCTCTAATCCTTGGACAATGCTCCCAGACATTGCGGGACAGGCTCGAAGCAGACTCAAACTGGAAGAAGGTAAACGCTGATTCTGACGTTATCGGTCTGCTCAAGAGCATCCGCAATCAACTTCATGAAGGTGAGAGCACTGCTACGGTGCCAGGAGTCAGTTTCCTCCAAGCGGAGCGAGCCCTTAGCTGTTTCACACAGGGCCGCCACATGAGAAACACGGACTTCATGAAGAAGCTGCGAAGCCTCATGGATGTATTCGAGGCAGCAGGTGGTCACATTGGACGCACCGCATCATCATTCCTCAAGAGTTCCAGTTCACCGCCCAGTAGTTCCGAAGTCGAAGAAGCTCGATCTCTCGCCCGTGAAGAGTATGGTGCCCTAGCAATGATCACGCGCAGTGATCCCAGACGATATCAAGAGCTGATCAACCAGTTGCACAACAACAACCTATCAGGACACGACGGTTATCCAAAGACGATGGCACAGGCGTTGGACATGCTGAACAACTTCAAGGGTTCCAATCGAGTGTATCCAGGACACGAGGTGGCTTTCACGACGCACGACCATGACGGCAACAACCGCAGCAACACCAGCGGTGGCCGTGGTGGTAGAGGCGGCCGCGGTGGTAGAGGACATAGACGTGGACAAGATGGCAACACCAACGGCGGTGAGACGCAGGTCGATGTAGAGGCTAGTAACACCAATAAATCTAGCACCGAGTCAGCTTCTTATACTGCATTCTCCATGATGGCGTGTGAATGGTTTGATTCACTTACCGAACCCGCTATGACAGTATCCCAATTCATGAACATGCTCCCGGCAATATGGCTCCTGTTGGATAGCTGCTCCACTGTCGATATCATCAGCGACAAGACACTTCTCCACAATATCCATACCGCGGAACACCCTATTGATGTCTACTGCAACGCTGGGAAAGTCACCCTCACGCAACAGGGATACCTCGGGGACTACCCACAGCCTGTCTGGTACAATCCAAACGGTATAGCCAATATTCTTTCGCTGAACAACGTCACCAAATATTTTCACGTGACGATGGACACCTCCTGCGACAACTGCATCTACGTGCATCGATCCGATGGATCCACCATCCGTTTCGAACCATCCCATCGTGGTGTTTACAAGCATGAGATCACCAGCACCTCCATCAACAATTTATGGGACTTCACCCTTATTAACACGGTTGCAGATTGCGCTGAGAAATATACGCCACAAGAGCTAACTCGAGCCAAAGAAGCCCGTCGGCTGCAAAACATAATCATGCGCCCCGGCTCCCGTTATTTCAAGGATATGGCCATCCAACACTTACATGGCTGCCCCATCACTGTCACCATCGCTGACAATGTCTATGGACCCAATCTCGGATCACTGAAAGGCAAGACGACCCGACGGCCCGTCCCTTCTGTCTCCAACAGGAACGACCCTGTGCCTCCACCCATTCTTGCCACACACAATCACCTCGGCCTGTCGACCGACATTTTCTTCATCAATAAGATCACTTTTCTTTCGACATATTCCCGCGACCTTCGTTTCCGAACGGTCGTTACACTGGCCAATCGTCAACTCCCAAATGTTCGAGATCACCTCCAAGCAACTTTGCGCCTTAATCATTCCCGCGGTTTTCGAATCTCTGCCATCTATGCTGACCCTGAATTCGAGGGGCTCCGCCACTGGTTCCCACAACTAGAGACCTGCGGGGCCGACGATCGCATCGGTGATGTCGAACGAAGCATTCGCACTATCAAAGATCGCGTCCGCAGCACATATCGCATGCTTCCTTTCCGGCAAATCCCTCGCATCATCCTTGGACACCTCGTACACAACGCTGTTTTTGGCTCAACTCTTTCCCTTCTGGGACCGGCCCGACTACTCACCATTCTCCTGCCTACCTCATGACTGGCCGCCAGGTCACATATAAGGCTCATGCCCAACTGGAATTTGGCGAGTACGTCCAAACACATGAGGAACATTCCAACGACATGCGGGAACGCACCGCTGGTGCTATCTGATATGGTCCGACCGGAAATGCACAGGGTACACATTTCTTCATGTCGCTTGCCACTGGCTCCCTCATTCGCCGTACACGTTGGACTCGCCTGCCTATGCCAATTGAGGTTATCCAT
Organism: Nitzschia inconspicua; assembly: GCA_019154785.2. Lineage (NCBI taxonomy): Eukaryota > Bacillariophyta > Bacillariophyceae > Bacillariales > Bacillariaceae > Nitzschia > Nitzschia inconspicua. The sequence goes on from JAGRRH010000020.1 coordinate 2,140,901, forward strand.
CGCGTAAACCAACTCGGCCGAGCCCAGAATATGCCACAAAATCTTGCTTTCGGTGACCGTCACGGAGTGGAAATCGGTGACGACCTGGATGACATAGTCGATGATCCCAACGATGATGACTTTATCCCTCTTGATCCTGACACCGCCGACGACACTTTGTTCTACGACGATGATCTTAGTGCTGAAGAGCTAGGGCACCCCGAATTTCCTGACGATCCTTCTTTCACCGACTTACACAGTGTCTCCAGTCATGACGATGATTCCGTTGTCTACGACCCCGAAACCACAGGAGTGAGGATGGAAACTGACGACGAAAGTTGCGACGGTGACAATTATATTGACGAAGATAGTGCTGATTCGAACAACACCGAAAGCACAGGAGTGGAAGACACAAGATCCTGTGAAAACACAGGAGTGGAAGACACAAGATCCAGTGAAAACACAGGAGTGGAAGAAACAAGATCCATTGAAGACACAGGAGTGGAAGATACAAGATCCGTCGACGACGAAAGCTCAGGAGTGGACGACAAACCTTCCAACATGTGCGACGAAATCAGGTCAGCCGAGGAGGCTGGAAGAATCGCAGCCATCAATGACGAACAGTTGCCCAAACGCATGCGAAAACCATACAACAAACACATGAATATGATGAACATGGTCGCTGATTACATCCATACAACCTTTGAAGATATGGAACCCGAAGTTATCTTCACTTTGCTGGCTGGCAAGGGCATGCAGTCTCAACTGACTCTTTTAACAACGCAGATGTCAGCCAAGGCAGGTCTCAAACAATTTGGACAGGCTGGAGCCGATGCGATAATGAAAGAATTGGAACAACTCTTATACAGGAAAGTTATGCAAGGAAAGAGAGCGAACACTTTAACACGGGATCAAAAGAAGGCCGCACTACACTACCTGATGTTCCTAAAACAGAAACGATGCGGAAAGATCAAAGCACGAGGATGCGCTGACGGACGGAAACAGCGGTTATACAAGACAAAGGAAGAGACGAGCTCTCCGACAGTATCCATCGAAGGTTTATTTCTGACATGCATTATCGACGTACTGGAAAAGCGGGATGTAGCCACAGTCGACATCCCGGGAGCATTCATGCAAGCGGACATCGATGAGCTCATTCACGTAAAACTTGAAGGGGAAACGGCAGTACTCCTCGTGCGAATTGACCCAACATATCAGCAGTTTTTGACATATGAAAATGGGAAACCTGTGATCTATGCAGAGCTGACGAAGGCTCTATATGGGACCGTCCAAGCCGCAATGCTGTTCTGGAAGAACCTCACAAATTTCCTGGTCAACGAGCTAGGTTTTATGATCAACCCATATGACTTTGCGTGGCCAACAAGAATATCGATGGAAAACAATGCACGATTGCATGGCACGTGGACGACCTCAAGATTTCCCATGCGTCAAGTAAGGTGGTCGATTCAATCATTGATTCACTCGGCGATCGTTATGGAAAGGAAACTCCACTCTCAGTGACACGAGGAAAAGTGCACGAATATTTGGGTATGACCATTGATTTCAGCAACACAGAATTTGTACAATTCTACATGCATGACTTTGTGAATGGTATCATTGAAGAGACCCCAGCTGAGCTATTGAAAGGAATCCCCACTACACCCGCAGCAAATCATCTTTTCGATATCGATGACAACGCCGAGAAATTGGATTCCCAACAGGCCATAACATTCCATCATTTGGTAGCAAAGCTACTGTACCTATGCAAGAGAGCCCGACCTGACTTACAGCTTGCCGTGGCTTTTCTCACGACGAGAGTGCAGAGTCCTGATGTCGACGATTGGAAGAAACTGGGTCGATGCCTGACATATTTGCGAGAGACCAAAGATGAAAAGCTGACACTGGGAGCTGACGACCTAGGTGTGATCAAGTGGTGGATCGACGCATCGTTTGCAGTACACAAGGATTATAAAAGTCACACTGGAGCAACAATGAGTCTCGGTCGAGGACACCCCATCAGTATGTCTTCCAAGCAAAAAATCAACACGAGAAGCTCAACAGAGGCCGAACTGGTTGGCGTAAATGATGCCATGTCATTAGTCTTATGGGTTCGGATGTTTCTTCTGGAACAAGGTTTCGAAGTGAAGGATAATGTCATATTCCAGGATAACCAAAGCACAATCCTGTTGGCACGGAACGGAAGACAATCTAGTGGGAAGAAGACGCGTCATATCGAAATTCGATATTATTTCATCACTGATAACATTTCACGGGGAACATGTTCCGTCAAATATTGCCCAACTGAACAGATGATTGCGGATTTCTTCACAAAGCCACTGCAGGGATCTTTGTTCCGCTGGATGCGGGACAAGATCCTCGGTAAACATCACATTGGTGTGACTGATAGCCAGGAGTGTGTTGGAGCAGGCGCGAGCATGCCGACCACAAATGAAGACCTCGGCGATGTTGACGTCACCCATGTTCTGATGGTCGAAGACGAAGGATTCTTTCGACTAGACGAGGAGAAAGAATCCGCTCAGCAAGTCAAAGAGAAAGAATTCTCTCAGACACACCAATGCCGATCTTATTCGGATGTCGTGAAAAGTAGATCGTTTCCTCAAAGAAGTTATCAAGAACACTTCTAATGTTGATGAGCTCACTTTTTTGAGGAAACTACGTTAAAGTAATGTTTTAATGAAAACAACAATTGTCTAAATTAGTTGTTTCAACACGGAGTCATCGTCATGTATCAACAGGATAGCACAAGCTATCAAAAACACCAGGGTTACAACAAGCAGTTCTCATAGAGTGGAATCGCCACTGCAAATGAGGAAAGTCAAAGACAGACTTTCATCTCAAGACGATCAACAGAAGGTAAACCGGTTAGCTTGAGATCTCTGCATTCTCAAGGTTACGATATCAGTTGGGTGCTCCGTAAGGGATAACAAGGCAGCCACTCTTGTGGAACAAATGCACTGAAGTAGATCTACTTATTTTACCATTATTATTGTGTACTAAGGGTGTTCACCAGGTTGTCAAAACCTAACCCTAATTGTTTTGGAAGACCATTCCCTTCGCTGCTATGCGATATTAGGTGTGGTGGCTTTAAATCTTTGTATAGAGATAAGGTGAAACCGAAAGAACCACAGGATTGGATTGTGTATAAAAAGTACAATTTGTTGACGTACTTCCATTGTTGATTAATACCGTAAAAGTGTAAGAAGGCCTAAGCTAGCGTTGTGTGCTGCTCAAATTGCCTCATCCACGGAAGTATTATCAGTCGAAAACGACGACAACACACACGTAAGCAAAAATCGAGATCTTATTATTCTCGCATTTGTGGAAATAATTAAAGTCCAAAAGTATTTGCGCGATTATTCTAGGATGGCATCCTTGGAGAACAATGGAGACATATTATGTTCAAGCTAGAAGTGCCAAGGATATTTCTATTTTCAACAGGTCTGGACACAGAGAACAGTTGCATCACCTTTATTCGAGACATTCGACATTTTCAGGCACTGAATTCGGCAATTTGACACACGAATTCGGGTTCTGTTACTTATCATATATTTAGCCGTTAATTATTTTAACGAAAAAGACCACAATGAGCACACCAATCACCCTGAAAATGCAGAAGTTGGAGCCTCATTAGGAAATCGCAACTAACTCTCAATGATATCTTTGAGTGAAACCATAATAATAAAGTAAAATGCACTTTCGAAGAATAGGTCCTCAACATCAACTACCTATGTAGAGAGAGAACGACCATGAAGATCGCATTTATCATTTCTGCTCCAGGACAAAAAAATTGTATGTGTTGTTATCATGAGCTTTCAACATCCTCTCTTTCTAAACATTCCAAGGGAGAGAAGAACCTTCCACACTCACACAAACCAGGGAAGACCAGTGAAGTTTGCTTCTACATGGTATAAACTACGGAGTACGGGTTGATTCAACCACCACCATCGGAAAATAGACGATGGAAGACAGCAGTGGGGAGAACAGCAATGGTTCAAACCCTCCTCGGCAGTCTCAGCATCAAACGACCATTCGGTACACTAGAGATAATCCACAGCAACATGCTGTTGACTACCCTCGATCGATTGAAGAGATGCAAAATAACTATTGGAGACAACACTTTCTTGAAATGACGGCTGGAGGTGGGCTCAATCTTCCTCAAAACGCTTTTGTTGGAGCTGGAAACAGTGCGGGCAGTGGCGGAAGCCAAGACATATCATTGGCACCACCAAGCAGCTTTTCTGCTGGCTTCTCCTCATCCGCTGGTCCTCACGTTTTTGGTGCTGGGTCTTTTCCAATATCTGCGGTCGGTAACAATAATGAACGGATGCAAACTTTCTCTTCGCCGAGCGCTTCCATAGGAATGCAATTCCAACAGCAACAGCAGCAGTCGCTAGTACTTCAGTTTGCCGCGCTTCAGCAGCAACAGGATGAGTCAAGTGTGACTTTGCAACAACAACTCCGACAACTGCAACAACAACAAGGGCATCTGCAGGATCAGCATCAGTTTCAACAACAACAGCAAGTGCAGCAGCAGCTTTCCACTATGGACACCGGCCATTTCGGGCTCAACAATGTCGCCCTTCAACAATTACAGGGTCAGCAACCGCATCATCTAACGGAGAACTACTCTCTACTTGATACAATGCACAGTAATAGTTTTCAAGCGGTGCAAGGTACACCTCTTAATCTTGGTGCTAGCAACGCAGGGTTCAATCAACTGATGTGGAGGATTTCGGGGGGGGACACGGGATCTTCGTCCGGTTTCGGACAATCGCCATCATTGCATACAAATACAGCGGTTTTGGGCATCTCAAATGCTCCGACATCAAATTTGAATCAATCGTCTTTTACGGCAGATTCATCCTCCTTTTTGGGCAAAATTCCTGGCCAAGATATTTCTCGCCCAACTGGTCAAAGCTCGATCGAAAACACTCGGCTGAGTAACAGTATATCCAACTTGAATTTCGATCCGAGCCTATCAAGCTTATCATCGATTTCTGGTATGCGACTACCGGTACAGTTGCATCCGGAAGGAATCCTGGGAAGCGGGCGATCAACGGCATCAAACGCGTCCAGGATGGACACGCCGAGCCAGGAAATGAAAGTGCAGGCGTCATCACCATCAGCTTCTTCCTCCAAAGGCACCAGACCACCCGTTCTAAAGCCATTATCAGCCTACAACTACTTTTTTACGGAAGAGAGGGATAGAATATTGCATGGGGACACGCCTTATGGGAATGAAACAAATGATGCTCGAAAATTGCGTTTATTGTCGATGCATTGGTCAAAAGATCGCAATAAGCGGCGGCCACATCGCAAGACTCATGGCAAAATCTCCTTCACAACTTTGTCAAGACACATTGGACAAAAGTGGAGGGAGCTGGGCGAGGAAGAGAAAAACTTCTACAAGAGTGTTGCGAATGCTGACATGGTAAGGTACAAAGAAGAAGTAGCAAGGCGAGACCTGAGCTAGTCACAGGATTCTCTGCAGGCTCTGGCTGCTGCACATGCCAATGCAAACGAATCTTTCTTCTCCTACGTTGTACGAAGTCGTATAACAATTGATGACGGTCGGGTCGTTTCCATTGTACGACAGTATTGGAGGACCACATAATAATATTCCTATTCTCTAGCTACCGGTAGCTACCGGTATCATCTATTCTAGTAGAGGTCAACAGCAAGCACGAAATAGGTACGGTAAGCCGTAGTAGGGAAAAAAATCCCGAACCATACAATCACGACCGTACTGCTGCATGTATCACACACTAATTGCGCAATCCACTCCTCTCAATCCATCTGTACAATTAGGTTCAACTTAACTTCAATCACTGTTTATTAAATAGCTGTTGAAGTAACCCTTCCAGTGTTAATTAACAGTAAAGGAAGATTTTTTACTCCTTACATTTATCGACCGCCTTCAATCACGGTATGTCGGTTCCGTCGGTCAACGTTCGACTACCAGTAACTGGTAGTGCGGGACCTACCTACCGGAGGATAGTACCTCGGATTTGTGCTTTTGCGGGACTCGATTCGATTCAAAATTCCCTGTACAAAACGTACACGATTTTCGTACAACAAAATTAACAGTAAAAATCAAATTTCAAGTTCAGTGGATTCGGTAGTACGGTAGAGTATTTACCGGTATGCTTCCGGTAGTCTACTACCGGTAGTACGGTATTTACTTCGTACCAGGTACGGTACTCTACTATGATAGAGTGGGTACCGTACCGGTTCGGCCACACAAAGAATGTCTGTGATAGGCGCTTCAACAATTTGAAGAAGGAATATCACAAGTCACAAGTCCCAAGTTTGATGGAGCTGTTGAAGTGTTGAGGCGCAGTGAATATGTAACTGTTTGGAAGATTGATCCACAAAATGATTGGAAGAACTATGCAAAATTCCTTCTTGAACCCTACCACAAGCTTCAAAGATCAAAAATTTCCATTGCAAAGAATCACATATTTTGCGCCGAGTGGATTGAACATCCCAACACTTCCGACGGTATTACTATGAAATTCCACACTCGAGAATCATCTCTGGAGGAGCATGGGAAAGTTTACACTGATAATATCATCAATCCAAAGTTTGCTGCAAATGGTGACCGAAGAGAAAAACTAAAGTCCGTGGCCCCACCTCCAATCATATACAACGGACTGCCTGGTTAGAAACAAATTTTGCTGCACAAGAGCTACATCCGCTACGTCCCTGAAGAGTATCAAAACGATCCCCTCTATAAGAAACCTTCACCGGATGTAGTGGATGCGGAAGCGAATGATCAGAGAGAAAGAATGGCGAATAAAAAGATGAAAAAAGCATCCAACTCATTCCCGCCAGGTGTTCTATGATGATTCGACTACACCGTACGAGCCTAACTTTAGCACCAAAGATCGGATGTTTCTGGAGCTGATTGTTTCAAAACACCATAGGATGTTTGTCTTATGGTAGTAAAAGGAAATCCCGTCCTCCGTTCCAAGTAATCACGTAGGTATGTGGCCCGATACTGAAACAATGGGTATTTTGGAACTCCTCCCAAACGTTTTCACGACGCCAAAAAAGCCTGTATTTCCGCCGTTTCTGGAGCTGATTGTTTCAAAATACGATAGGATGTTTCTCTTATGGTAGTAAAAGGGAATCCCATCCTCCGTTCCAAGTAATCACGTAGGTATGTGGCCCGATACTGAAACAATGGGTATTTTGGACCTCCTCGAAAACGTTTTCACGACGCCCAAAAAGCCTGTATCTCCGCCGTTTCTGGAGCTGATTGTTTCAAAATACGATAAGATGTTTGTCTTATGGTAGTAAAAGGGAATCCCGTCCTCCGTTCCAAGTAATCACGTAGGTATGTGGCCCGATACTGAAACAATGGGTATTTTGGAACTCCTCCCAAACGCTTTCACGACGCCCAAAAAGCCTGTATCTCCGCCGTTTCTGGAGCTGATTGTTTCAAAATACGATAGGATGTTTCTCTTATGGTAGTAAAAGGGAATCCCATCCTCCAAGTAATCACGTAGGTATGTGGCCCGATACTGAAACAATGGGTATTTTGGAACTCCTCCCAAACATTTTCACGACGCCAAAAAAGCCTGTATCTCCGCCGTTTCTGGAGCTGATTGTTTCAAAATACGATAGGATGTTTCTCTTATGGTAGTAAAAGGAAATCCCATCCTCCGTTCCAAGTAATCACGTAGGTATGTGGCCCGATACTGAAACAATGGGTATTTTGGAACTCCTCGAAAACGTTTTCACGACGCCCAAAAAGCCTGTATCTCCGCCGTTTCTGGAGCTGATTGTTTCAAAATACGATAGAATGTTTCTCTTATGGTAGTAAAAGGGAATCCCGTCCTCCGTTCCAAGTAATCACGTAGGTATGTGGCCCGATACTGAAACAATGGGTATTTTGGAACTCCTCCCAAACGTTTTCACGACGCCCAAAAAGCCTGTATCTCCGCCGTTTCTGGAGCTGATTGTTTCAAAATACAATAAGATGTTTGTCTTATGGTAGTAAAAGGGAATCCCATCCCCCGTTCCAAGTAATCACGTAGGTATGTGGCCCGATACTGACACAATGGGTATTTTGGAACTCCTCCCAAACGTTTTCACGACGCCCAAAAAGCCTGTATCTCCGCCGTTTCTGGAGCTGATTGTTTCAAAATACGATAGGATGTTTTTATAATGCTTGTTTCCAGCATAAGTATGATGAAATAGCTAAGAAAGCAGACTCTTTGTCTGAGAAAGAAGACATCATCACATGTTGGGAAATCTATACGAGCGAAGCACGCACCCTAAGGTGACGAGCTCGTATTCAACACTTAAGTATACTAACGTTGTAGAACGCTTTCACTAGAGTAGTTTTGTTTTCAGAGAAAGTGAAGAGCCTTTGCTCAGACTTTCTCTCGATTACGACGTACAAACTACATCGGCGTATGAACGATTCTTCACCAAGAATGATTTCGATGACGTTTTGGCTGATTCAGCTATTAGAGCTACCGTAGATTGTTCAATGTTGCCTTGTGGTGCTGAATCTCACTGACGTGTACGTGACTGATCAGTCACGTCTTGACTCCCTTGAGTCAATTCTTCGTCATCATATTCAACATCACCATCTTGATAGGATTATTTTGATTCGTAGTGTTTTTTTGGTGTCTGTCCGTCGCCATGGTGACGAACAGACATGAAGCGGGTTCTTTACCCGCCCAGTCTTAGTGTGTGGGAATTCGGGAATTCACAGTCAGCGGGACTCACTCTACGAGTTCGCACCGGAGACTTTTCTGCACACCGTGGTCTACTCTACGTCAAGCCCTAGGATGCAGCCAATGTATGGGATGTACCATGGCTGCTTAGGTTGCTTGGGTCACTGCATAAGTTGGTGGCGAAGGACGGGAGACGGACGGACCAAACAAGACCTTAGCCTGGTGGTAGCAGCAGCCATTGCAACAACATCGTCATACTTTTGCTGCCGTTGAGCTTCTCTGTGGTGATTCACCATGAGATTTTCAAAAAAAAGCAGGATGTGTGCACTGGCAACTGCACAGGCTAGGGTCCCACTGGGACCCTTAAGCGTGCAGTTCCCCGTACTAGTCAACTAGCTTTTCCTGGCAACCCCCCGTTGTGGTGTGTCTCTTACTTTCCACACAACAACTGACTCGTTGTAACTAACCCGGATGCATCCTTAGATTAGTGACAACGCGAGCAGGCGCAGGTTAGCGCGTGGTCCGCCAGGACCTCCTACCTACTAGACTACCGGTAGTGCGTATTGCACACCCACACCACAGGACCCTGGTTTTAATCAACCCTAACCTTAAATATTATGTTCAATTTCCCCATAGAATTATATCCCTTTTCTTCAATTGACTGTGAATAAGGTTTTTAAAATCGGAAACGAATAACTCTATCCGTAACGATTCAAAATTCTCCACTTTTTTCTCCGGTTTGCAGAGTTCTCCGGTTTTTTCAAAAGTTCTCCACTTTGTCCATGAGTTCTCCGCTTTTTTCAAAAGTTCTCCGCTTTTTCAAAAAGTTCTCCGCTTTTTGAAAAGCGGAGAACCCTCCAAAAAAAAGCGGAGAATAAAAATCGAGGACTTGAAACTAAGTTTCTACCCCCCTCTTCAGCTCATACCGCATACGAATTATACTACGGTACTAACGTGGTACCGGTAGTAGCATGATACTTCGAGCGCTACACGTTCAAGCAACTCTGCCGTTTAGTCCTGCAGAAGTCTGTATTATTACTCCTTAATAAGAATACCTACCGGTAGTAGTTTCATCCTTTTCCAATGTCCTTCTTCCTGGCCATGTTCGTCGAAGCAGCACCGTTACTTCTTGTATGTGCGTGTATCACGTTGGTCACATTCAGTTGTGCGCATGGAGTACTGGCCTGGTCCTGCGAGAAAATCAGTACGGTCTTCCAAATTTTTTTCTCCGCTTTTTTTCTCCGCTTTTTTTCTCCGCTTTCAAGAGTTCTCCGCTTTTTCAAATGTTCTCCGCTTTTTTCAAAAGTTCTCCGCTTTGTCCATGAGTTCTCCGCTTTTTTCAAAAGTTCTCCGCTTTTTGAAAAGCGGAGAACTTTTTTGCCGGGACTGCATGACGTGTCTCGTGACCAAAAACGGCCGTTTCTTGTGCGAAAAAGAACTAGGGATAGAAGTAAACCATAAAAGACTGATTGAACAAAGAATAATTTTAGGGCTGTTCTAAACCGGGGTCCAGGAGTTGCGGAAGCCGAGGCGGCGACTGGTTACATTTAGTGTATCGTACGATATCCGCTTACCGGTACAGGTAATATTTTACAATGTCGTACTGTCGTATGTGAATCCGACCTCCAACACCATTCGACGTACCTTACAGCAGTAACCATGTCGTCTCCAGACAACAAAGTCAATCCCTTTGAACTAGATTGCGACGGAGAAGACTTTAGCTATGACTGGAATGAAGACGATGCGTGGCAAGAAAAATATGGCACCGAAGATGAAAGGTTAATGCAGGAGTACAACAGACGAAACGTTTCTAATTCATCTTGGTCTTATTGCAGCGATCGACGCGGGGAGCAACAACGTTCTGTAGATCCTGTCGGGAAAAGACCTCTTTTCTCCTATCACAGTTACAGCGAACCCTACGGCAGTGGTAGCGGAAATTATGATCTCCACCACAAACCGCGATTGTGGAAATTTGGATCGCTGGCAATTGTGCTGATTCTTGCATTATTCTTTTGGAACCAAGGTGACAACGTCGATAGCAATGATTACGTCTCAATGATTGATGAAATACCGAATGATGAATATCGGTTGATAATTCTGGGGGAACGGCATTCAGGGACTTCTTGGTTACAGGCACGGCTGCACGAGTGTTTTCCCCATGCTTTCATTTTGTCCAGCTTACAACGACCTGGGTTTCTCTTTCAAGATGAACCTGCAAAGGACGAATTTCACAATAGTGAGGCCATTGTAATACATTTGACACTCAATATTTACGACTGGGTGGAGCAGATGCGAATGAGTCCCGAATATGCTCCGAATCACGTGGGAATTCACAAAGAAGGACACGTAATACCTTTACCATGGGACGATTTTTTGAGTAAGCCGTGGACCATGGACCGACCAGAACGAGACTTTGCTCTACGTAATATTACTGATTCGACGTGTCAATTCGGATTCCAGTATGATCAAGTGGTTAGTTGTGCCGAAAAGCCACCCGGGGGGCCGGATAATCCCATATATGAGCTGAATTCATTCAATGGGTCTCCCTACGACTCTATTCTATCCCTTCGAGCGGCAAAACTGCGGAATCACCAAACCGTACAGAAATGGAAGATCGTCAAGAAATTTTTGACGCATTCTTACGAGCATATCGGAAAGGAATTCAAGTCACGAGTGCTGAACGAAATAAAAGATTTTACCGGCTGGGCAGCATTATGTAGCGGAGACGTGTTGCCGCCTTCTCGAGAACGAACGGCCAGCATGTCAACCCAGTACGTGGAATACGTTACTCAAAATGCCGATTGGGAGGCCGAAGGCTTGGTTTCGTACAAGCCATGGACGGTTTCAGACATTCGGGAGAAGGGAATTCAGAAGTCCTCAGACGACTTAAAGAGAATGTCAAGTCCCCCGCCTACTTCCGTGCCAACCACTTTCAAATCCTTCAAAGATAAAGATAGTAACAAGAAGAATGAGGAAGAAAAATCAGAGCCCAATCCGTCAATACAGCCCAGCGACTAGACCAATGCACAGGACTCGAAAGCATCGGATGGCAAAAGAAGCAAATCCTCTTATGGTACCGAAGCCGGTACCTCGGATGAAAAAGTCATCAAGCAGAGAGGAGACACTGATGACCCCACTGGGTCTGTACAGGATGAGGCTCAAAAAACAGATCCCGACGAAAATGATAACGACGTCGCTCTAATAATGACAAACCCTCCAATGTCAAATCAAATACTACGATCAACGATAGAATGATAATGTAGAGTAGTTTTCATTTTAAGCTTGCATCATGTCGAAGTGAGAAGATACAGTGCAAACAAATCAGTCGCTAGGCGCTGACACGTCAAATGTATTACGAAGTACTTTGTTCGTGTTACTACAGACAGAATCCTCTCCGATTAACAGGTTAAACCATCATGTTGATCAACCTCAGAACATCCAATGTACTCATCCAATGGTCCAAGTCTTCTGGTTTCAAATGCAGATTCTATATCTTAGAGGGTTGACCAAAATGGAACAGTTGTGATATGTGTTTATGTGGACGATTGTCAATTAGTTGGAGACAGAAGGCCATTGATGCAGCTATGGAAGATATAGAATCTGCATTTGAAACCAGAAGACTTGGACCATTGGATGACTACATTGGATGTTCTGTGGTTGATCAACATTATGGAAGTAAGAAACTAATCCAAGCAGACATAGTTAAGAAAATTGAAAAGGAATTTGTTGATGCAGTTTCGTACTTAAAGAATGTGAAAGTACCAATGGCATCTGGAATAACTGTCATCAGACCAACTGAAGATGATCCACTTTTATCCCCAGAAGATCAAAAGGATTACAGGAGTGCAGTGGGTATGTTGTTATATTTGGTGAAACATTCCAGACCTGATCTAAGTAATGGTGTCAGAGAATTGTCAAAAGTAATGAGAGGTGCAACAAACGATCATGTGAAATTGTTACATCAAGTAATCAAGTTTGTATTGGAAACAAAGGACAGAGGAGTCTTGGTTAAACCAAACAAACACCTTGGAGTAACAGCATATTGTGATAGCGACTTTGCAGGAGATAAAGGCAACAGAAGACCTATCACTGGATTCTTGATAGATCTTCATGATGTGCCTATCGCATGGAAGTCCAAACAGCAAGGTGGAGTCACGTTCTAAGCGATCGCCACTTTTGAACTTCCTGATTATGTGCGGGGGTGCCGTAAAGCACAATACTACCGTAGAATACCAAATTCGTCGACTACGTATTCGGAAAATTACAAAATTACCGTACGGTAGGTATTCGGTGGTACGGTACGGTAGGTACCGGCAGTTGAGTACCGTAGTAACATTACAGGTAAGGGTACTGGTACCGTATGTAGAGTATGGTACAGGTACGGTACCTGGTACGGTACATTACTTTCGGTACCGGTATCATACGATACCGGTAGTCTACCGTAGTACGTATGAATAGTAGTAATAACCTTAACGCGAACCCTGCACGTGTTCCCAAGATCATCACTTTCCACTGTCGTATGCCTTTCATGCCTGGCATGCTGGAATGACTGTCGTGCGAGGAGCGACATTAGACTGTGAGTTAACGTAATAATAGTAGACGTAGCAACACGTGTTGAGTCGAAGAAAAACAACAACCGACGTAATACAACAATAACTCATAACCTGCCGTTCAGCTCATAACCAGTGATGCAGTAGCTAGCAACAAAAAAGCTCCCGTGTAAAGATTTTCCTCTTTATACTCCTTCTTTCCTACTCTGGTGAGTGAAGCTTGATCCTTCGCTTCTTGTCGTAGCATGTCGGCACAAAAACAAACAACTCGCGAGGATCGACATTGACGAGCATTCCCTCATCGTCTCCTTTCCCTTTTCCTTTTGACTTCTCGAATGCTGACAGTTCATTTTCACGGAATTATTATTAACATGGCTGGTCCCGTTATGGGCCCCCGCCCTCTAGACTTTGACGAAGAAGTGATTCGCAAGTCGCCAACGTTTCGAAAATGGATGGATATACCACAGGGAGGAAAGTTGCGATACGCGTGCAGAGATTTCATCAAGGGTCATGAAGATGACGAGGAGCGGTTGATGCGACGAATTATGATTGCTCGTCGCAACAACATTCGGGACCACGAGCAATTGAAACAAGCACGCCAAATTGTTAAGAAGAAACAACAAAACAAGAAAGAACAAGGTGAAAAAGAAAAACCCAACAATGGGAAGGCTGCAGCTGGCTACAACGACATCCAAGAAACGAATGATAATTTAAGTAAAGGGTCTGCTGTTTCTTTGGAAGAAGATTCTGCTAGTGGCCGCCTAATGAACGTGCCATCAGAACGTAAACGTCGCTACTCGACTGTCTTTTCTGATGCCGAAGTGGCCCGAGAGATGGATGTTCCAGCGGTAGAAGCTACGAGATCATACAAGGCCTGGGCAGAGCTTCCGAATGGATCCAAGTTTCAATACAATCAGACATACATCAAGGGCGCAGATGGCCATGATTGGTTGCTGCGCAAGAATATTTGGAGACGAATGCGCTACAGAAGAGAAAACAGGAAATTAGTTGAAAATGTATTGCAAGAGGAAAAAGTCAAGCCAAAGCCGAGGTTTGTCAAAGTAAGGACGAAGACAAGAATCCAGCAACATAGAAGCAATGTTCACTTTGACACTGGTACAATGAATCCGCCAGTCCGTTTTAGTCATGGGATAACCACAGCCTCGCAAATTGTGGACCATGCGTTGTTGTCGACAACGGCTGGTGCTATTGCACGCAAAAATGTTGCTAGCAAATCCAACAGCTCCCCGCAGCATCATCAAAATCCTCCCCGCCATGATTCACATGAAAAAACATTGGAAAGTACTGCTGCCGAAGTCGCCGCTTCTATTCCGCACGATCCAGACACAGATGCTGTGGTTGAAGCTGCGGTTGCGGCAGGAGAAAACTATGCCAACAGCCCGTTTGTTAACAACCCCCTTGAGTCCTCAGTAGATGGATTAGGTTTGGCCTTGGATGTTGCTGCGCACTTGGCGGCTGCCAAGGCAGCATCCTTGGAGACAGATGAGGCGATCTTGGCCGCTGCCATGGCTGGTCAACCTTCTCAAGAGTCACACCGAAGTCATCTTCCCATTCAGCAGCCCTTACCCGAGGAAGACAGAGGAGAACTTAACGGGGACGTCATGGATTATCTTGGTAATGTATAATTTTAGTAAGAAGATTTGAAATAAAAAAAAACATCTTCAAGCTATAATTGTACATAAATTCAATATTTCGATAACTACTCGCCAGAAGGCAACCTTTCATAGTCTTTCCATTTTCAAAACATCTGTTTATGTGTGACACTTAGATTCCGCATTGTTCAGCGTTATTTCAGTATCCAGCATACACTGAGCAGGATTGACTACTAACGTAGGGTTGATGTTGAGAAGGAGTGGTGGCAGGAAAGGGTTTTTGCTGCAGCTGTTGTTGATAGCATTGTTGTCGCTGCTGTTGCATGGACCATGGATCATTGGCCCGAGGAGATTGCAGAGATGGGGCATAATGACTCAATATATCGTTGGCATGAAATGGTGGTGGTTGTGGATGCATCTGCTTTTGCGTGAAAACTTTGTGGTTGTGAATGTTGTTTGGTGGAGAAGCATAGACATCGAAAGGATTCGTCATAACCGATGTGGGCGACGGATTTTCAATCCGCCTCGTGAGAGACGAAGCATTTGAGAATCCTGCTGTGTGAAAAGAACTATGAGGCATCGGGGGCACCCTGTCAGGCGGCGACGGTGCCGATGTTGAGAAGTCCAAGATATCTGGCATGGACGGAGACGGCGAGATTGTCCTTGGCACTTGTAAACACGAGTCAAGGCAAGAAAGTTGTGGCTGACTTCGGTAAAATGAAGCATGAATATCAGAAACGACACTATACTGATCATCCATACTGTCTTCATGTTGCATTAACGGTGACACTTGTCGGAGACTGGGAGTCGATGGAGACGGTTGAGGGTTGGACGGTTGGTTGGGTTTGGCTTCTGCACCGAGTTCATACATCTGAGGCAAATCCCAAAAGGAAACCCCATTGATTTTCAGATCGAATTGACGAAAACCTTCCTTCTTGTCAAAAAGAGGTGACGAGGCATGGGCGACCACCGAAAGGTGTCTCCCACTGGCCATGTTCCAATCACATTCAAACTTATCAAACATCTTGCGAGACTTGGACCAGTGCACTTCATGCCCATCGGCCAAGACAAGTTGCTTTCTAGATGTCAACGACCACACCATGACAACTTCGTGTTCTTCGCCTCTACAATCGGTCCCAGTTTGACCGGCCTCAATAGCATCGCGGCTGGCAAAACCAAACCGCCAACACACACGGCGTTTGCTACCGGCAAACATTTTGCCCTTTTTGGTCATTTGACATTCTACTTGGTACGCAGGTGTCGTTGAGGACGAGGTTGGTCTGTGTGAAGGCATGGTCATGTTATTTACAGTTAGTAGGATACAGATGTTACAATGGCTTGTCAACTAGCTACCGGTAGTAGTTACGGTAGCTCGACAGTGGTGGTCCTCTCTCGACTACGGATGCCTCGACATGGACCCTGTTGCCCGTGTACCAACAGTAAGTATTATACTTCGTATTTTATTGTGAGGATGAGAAAATGAAACAATTATTATTTCCACTCGCTCCATTTCCAAATTTCGGCTGTCGTTGGATCGCGTGGTCCGAGCAACTCCGATCATTCGCGACCACATAACTATCCGCCATTCCCCTTCACACTGTCGAAACGGTAGATGGAATTTAATGGCCAGTCGTTGGACGAAGGGGCTACGTACGATCATTCGAGAAGGCAGGCTCTGCCGAAAGAGCCAAAACGACAGTTCGTTAGCTTCCTCCCTCCACAAACGGAGTGGGAGTAATGAAAATTAGGAGTACTTCGTGGCATAAATGGAAGAAAGCTCATTTTATTCCAATTCGATATTTATTGAACAAATGCAGCTTTCCTCATCTTTGGCGGAAGCAAAACCGGGTTTCATCCTTCTTGAAATTCTATCTTCTCAAACTTCACTGCCAGCATTTGTGGCAAGGGAGCAGAGGTCCTGTCGTAGGAGATAATAATATTATTATTTACTGTACTTGTAGACGTTTTTATGAGTGTCGTAGAGAAGAAGATTTCAATCTTACGTTGACAACGCCACGGGGTGTTCCCACATCTTACCGATGGAATTTCTTGAAAGATTCCCGCTGGATGTCGCTCAGTGCTTGGAATTCGAAAAAAGAATGAAAGCTGATACTACTAACAAATAACAATGGGGGGGGGGGGCATTATCGAGGTACAAGTGCATGGTTGGAAATATCAGTTGCCTCATCGTTTTGGTTCCGTCGACCACTTCGGTTATGTAGAAGTGACAATCGACGCTTTGTTCTTTTAGCCGACACCAGTATGAAGTGTTACAGTCAAATGGACCCACACGATGGGCATTCTATTTGGATTGCAACGGTTGGTATTCACACTCTACTGCAGCGGCGTCTGCTCTCTTCATGCTCTTGAACCAATGCCGGGTAATGCGGATCTAACTTTCCCGATATTCCAGTAGCCATATACTAGCGTTTTCCAAAGAAACGAACTTGATGTTATCATTGAAGGTCCTGTCAAGTTTTTCTAGATCGATACCATGGACTGCATTTCTCTCAATCCAGATAGAAATCTCGTTGAAGTCCCAAATGCCATGGACCAAATGAGTATAATAGTGACGAGGCATTTTTTTGCTTTTCTTCGGCCAGCCTCTCTTGCTATCATCCACTGACAGAACCCTTGGAATTCTTTAATGACATAAACAGCAGTCAGAGTCATCATGCGAAGACCGCGTCACCTTTCCATTGCTACTGCACCTATCAGTAAATTCCAACCAGTATTTGACGGTCAGAAGAAGCAAAGACATTGTCCGTTGAAAAAGAATCCCCACACACATGCTGGCAAAGTTTATTTGGAAGCACATCTCAGAGTTTCCAATTGAAGAATACTTGATTGATGATTGTGATGGATGCGGACTACTAGTGTGAGAGTACGAAGTCCAGGCACAATAGAATGGAAATGAAAGTTGTGCCGCGAAACAGCCTTTTACTTTAACGATGAGAATCCATTTTACCAGCGTTGCCCATGAGGTCGCTCAAGCGCCCCTGGCGCTTCACGCCTCCCGTTGTAGTAGTTTCTTCCATTGGAATGTTTCTTCCACTGGCATACCCTCCTTGTCGATCAGTTGGGTCCAGTTCCATGCCAGCGTATTGAGCCTTTTCGTATTCATTTTTTGCTCGTGACTCCTCCAGCTCTTTCCGCAGCCAATGCTCAGCGATTGAAAGCATCTTCGCTGGGTGGTTGTTGGCTTTGAGTTCTTTGTATACCTCGAGATCTTCCATCTTTCCTTGCCATCCGCAGGTTCCCTTGTTTGTCAAGTAGAATAAATGAGAGGCCCAATCATCCAATCCATCAAAGATGTGTGTGGCGTACAAAATAGTTGCGCCACGTTCGTCGGACTCTTTCACAAGCCACTTGAGCAAATCTTGACGGACGCAAACATCCAAGCTGGTAGTAATCTCGTCGAGCAACAAAATTTTGAAAGGTCGTACCAATCCCAACAAAATTTGGACTCGACGACGTTGTCCGTCCGAAAGCTGATGCATCCTCCAGTTTAAGTCAATGCCAAGCATCATTGCTAGCTCGTCGCGACGTTCCGGATAGGAATTTTGCAACCGTTCCATCATTTTGTGAACAGGAATATCTGCCATCATTGGGACACTTGCACCAACAAAGGCAATCGACGTCATTCCCCAATCGCAGTCGAGATACTGTGGAGTGAAATTGAAGAAATCGTTGTTTCGTGAGCAATCCAAAGGGAGAAAAAACAATGGAGTCAGTGCACATTCTTTGTCGTACCGCTCGATGAAAGTTCAGTTTCGTGTCTCGGAACGAATTCAACCCCAAAACTTTGACAGGCTGTTGTGTCAAGTGGCGACCAGCCAAAATGCGCAGCAAGGTCGATTTTCCACTTCCATTGGCTCCAATCAACAAACATCGTGATCCCGTTGGCAAAGTCAAATTGAGATTGTGCAACACGTTGCTGGAATTCTCTTTAACCATGGAACTGCTCGCACTGGTGTTGTAGCCAAACGTCAAGTCTTGGACTTCAATGGCATGAGGTCCATATTCGGCAATGCTTGGGAGCGGTTTGGGTGTAATCTTTGGCTGTTGGAGTGTCATATTTGGTGTATTCTTGAGTTATATCGGACGGTGATATGGGAATATTGTTTTCTGCTGCCGATAAAGCTCTCGTCCGTTCTCAGGGAGGTTTTTGTAGTCACAAGCTGGATTTCGAAAAGAGAACAGTTGATGCGTCAAAAAAGAGTAGATTCTCTCGGTTCTGTGTCAGGAAACTTCCGTGAAAGGAATCGACTCGTCTTTTAACTGCTTCTCACAGCTTCTTCCATCAGAAAAAGGACGCTTTGCTGTTGTGATGATGGATGACGATGAGTTGCACCTCGTGATGTGTTGCGAATTTTGAACATGCGTAGGTCACGTTCAGTTCGTGACTGGCTTGAATCTGCGAACTACCGGTAGCTAGAGTAGTAGGGCCAAAAACGTGACTCTATGATACAGTTTACACTTTATGATACTTATGCCCTGTGAATTCAAGACACGTGACTCCCCTCTCTACTAATGAGTATTCATACGACGTAGACTACCGTACGTCGTACAAATATCAGTACCAAGTCGTATGCATACTAGGTACCTACCTACCTACAGGTAGTCGTAGAGGGTAGCTGCAATTTTGTATCATACCGTACCTACCGTACTCCGAGTACCGTACCGTAGCTGGTACTACTGTCGTATGTACTCCGAGTACGGTACTACTGTAGGACGTAATACCGGTATACCCTGATATACATTATAGTATATATGATATGTTACCAAAGTCACATTTCTCACGGTATGACCCCGGATAATTGGCGGGTAATGTGAGTCCACAGCTGTACTGTGCGCAAGACTCAGGGGTATGAGTACGAGAGTTCCACTTACAGGGAAACCGTACAATCGCCAATTTGGTAACCTCTTGAGTATGCCTTTTTTGTAAAGATGTTACTTTGTTCCCCCTATTAAAATGCACTGAATTGTCGTACACAACACGATTGATAAAATTTAATGTTACTACGTAATGCTCGTTATTCGATGGGAACGGTGGAAAAAACCCAAACAACCATCTCGTTTGTCTTGTTGATTGCCTCCACGGCAAAAAACATCTCTTGACGGAAGACACACAAGCAACAATCTATGACGAACAAAACACAAGCTACAAGCTGTCGATATCGACAATGCCGACGATGAAGAGCCGACGATGATGGAGGATGAAGGGGGGGGAAGACATGTGGGATATGCCCATGAAGGAGGAGTACCATGCACACATACGAGGGCTGATGGGCCTTGCCCATGGCTGTATTTATCGGGGCAAAGAGATGAAATTTACCAAAGCGCAATTGCTGCAGCTCAAACCCAAACATGTCTATGATTATCTTTGTCTAAAAGCTTACGGAAAGATTAATCCGACAGACAATGACAAGCCAACTGGAAGAGCTTCCTCGCTTGAATACTATAAGAAAGCCATATCCTTTTTCCTACCAAACAGCCATCCCTGGGTCGAAATGCCTGGAACTCCTGCCATGGAAATCCAACACGTTCAAAGTTGGTGAACAATTTGGTTGCCAAAGTCCGACTCGCCGAGACTAGAGGAGAAGGGAAAGACACACAAGCTACGAGACCACTCGAGATGATTGAATATAAAGCCATTCTATCGACATTCAGAGCAACACCAGGTCCGATATTGCAAATGAAAGTCAAGAATCCGCTAATGGCGCTTTATCAGTGGCACTTGATAACAAGAATCGACGATGTCTGTAACTTCAAAGTTTCAGACCCAAGGCCACATCCAAAGTGGTCCTTCTGCCTTAGACAGAGGAGATGAGCGTTCCAAGTTCCAACCAGTCTGCTGCCGGCTATGGCCGAATCATATGGAGTAGATAGACAATGGAGAATTATGCAGTAAAGTGTTGACAATGGCCATTGCCGATATTGTCTTACAGTATTTTTGTTGACTTTCCGACGATATTATATTATTGTCTTGGCGTGTTTTTTTCGACTTCCGACAGCAGAGTATTTTTGATTGTGTCCGTGTCAGTTGTTGTCTTTTTACAGCTACCGTAGTAGGTAAGTCTACGAGTGTGCATGCATGTAGGGTATGTACTATGTCCTACACGGTAACATTCAGTGTTACCATCATTCTACCATACTCTCACAATACGGTACTTTTACGTAGTCGTGTGTTCAACGCAGTGACAGTTGCTAGCTAGCTAGTAGGTCAAGTTTCTCACGTCAAATACAATGCCAACAAGCTGTGAAAATAAACTAAATTATTTATGTTCATCTTATCATACTGATTCCTATGCAATTGAAACAGTTCAAAATTTTAATGAAACACAACCGTAGATTTCACTCTGTTCAACTTGGCTCAGCATTGACCCTTCTGTCTACTCAAAGTATCGCTCGCACTAGTTAACGAGGAAAGAGTTGCCAGCCGTTTTCTTTTTAGCAAAATATCAACAAGTTTTCCTTCCTCGAGAACCGGAAGATCAAGCGAAAATCCGCCGACCAAAGGGGACATCCTTCGCGATTCTTGGTTCATTCGCATCATTGTCATCGAAGAATGCACAGGCGCAAGAGGTATCGAAGCTTGCGGAGGAACTCCATTTCTTGAAAGCAAAGGATCAAAGCCATACATCCCTCCAAAACGCGACGCTAAGGCCACGTTCCTACCTGCTTGCTCAAATGCTAAGGCTGCTCGGCGGCCAACCAGTGTTGGCTCCCATTGACGAAAGCATAACTCCTCTGAAGCAGCTCTCAATGGACCGTCTACCCTTGCGCCATGAATGGGCAGTCCTGCTGACAACGTTGGTTCACCTGTAATGCCCATTGATCCCGGCGCTCTAGATCTCATGGTAGCTTCGAGACGTGACAAGCGCTTTCCTTCTTCCAAAAGCAATTTGTGCCTAGCTTCGATCTCTTCTAACTGCATCGCTGACTCCGATTTCGGGGTGGCTGTTGTAAGAGGTGACGTTGCTATCATGGGTGAAGCAAAATTCACCGGACGGCTAGCAATATGCGAAACTTCCTGATTTGAGTGTGTTGCGGCATGCTTTAAAATCGCAGCCATGTTGTGGGATGCTATGTCATCGTCCTTTTTCTTTCCGAGTACTTCCTCGAAACTTCTTCCCGTTCGAGCAGCCTCTTCCGCAATCGCAATCTCAGCATTCTTCTCGGCTGTCAGTCGACGGCTATTGCTACGAAAAGCATGGCCTACTTTTCGGTAGCTTATCTTATCGCTCACTTCAACCCAGTACCCGACTTTGCCACTTTCAACGAGCTCTGTGGTAATAGAAAGGAGGACAGCGCCTGTTGTAAGAGAAGTCCCGAGTCCTGACCATCACAAACATTTTGAGTCCTTCACATCATCTTACCCAGAAACCTTCCTCCTCGCGCTTTGATAATAGATTTTACTTCATCAATTAGCTGATTCTTTTCAGACCGTTCGACAGAGTGATACCGTTTTCTGTAGGTGTCACACAACGCAAGCATAAATTGATTTCCCGGCCAGTTTTGCCTAGGTTTTCCACGGCCTAATAGCACATCATTCTTAGTTGGTTTGGAGGTTATAAATCCGCCCTTCCTATTGTGATCAGAAAGAACAATGTTCGGTGGAGATTTTTCCTCAGTGATGCCCAACTGAGCTCTAATTTCAAGTTGGGAGAGATTCATGTGTGTGATATTTGCTTGGGAGAATGATGCCGCGTCAGTAGATGAATTTAGGGGTTGCGGCACAATGTGGTTCTCGATCAGGTGTGATCAAACTGGATAAAGAACTGTAATGTGAATAATGACTATCCTGATTCCTGATTGAAGTGTGGATATTGATTGCAGAAAAAGATGGTATGATCGTGCATTCAAAACGCTCAATTGTACTATCTGTCTGTGAGAGCGACCGGAAGTGCTGATTTATTAGAGAGTAACCAATTTACGTAACGCAGATCTTGTGTTTGTCTACTAGTAGAGTAGTGTGGACAACATCAAATTCGAAATTATCGGGCCTTGGTCTGAAGAGTATTAACGCACAATCCGAGTTGTAGTGAATCGAACTGCTACGGCCTCAATTTTTCGGTTGATGAAAACACGGATTCCTGCATCAAAAAGAGCTTCCAGGAATTTAGTTTGTGTGAAAAATTATCATATTATGTACTTACAGTTAGTTAGTCTTAATAATCGTTACCGTGTTTAAAACTCCACTCAAGAAAAATCTCTTTTCGACGGTGAATTATTATATTGACTGTGTAGATAACGATAGATTCATATTTTTTACAATTAAGAGATTTACCAAACACTCCACGAAGCGGAAATTGGTGAGAGTTCTGGCCCTTTCCTGGTATCTGGGAAATGATTTTCCAGTGTGTTCGCATCGACAGTACTTCCTCAAGATCGATTGGATATACGGTATTCGATGAGGGTTTGAAAGATTATGCCCTTATGGGCGTGTTAAAATTCTTACTTAACGATCTTCCAAGACCAGTTTCTCATATATCAAAGATTTCGTGGTGCGTATGAACGAAGCAAGGAATATTCATGACATGCCCACGCTCCATTCATTATGTTTCATCGATGTTTCTTTCTTGTCGCATCCGAAAAAGGAGGCATTTGGTGCATAAATATTAGACAATTATTGACGCAATATTCTTTATTGTCGCTATTTTTCTTATTCCGGGTCAAAGATTGGTGGTATGCAACATTGGAAAATATTTAGGACTGGTCGTGCATTATTTTACAGAGGCAATTCTGCGGAACGAAGAGGTCTCCTCATCTAGGATTCGGCATAAAATACTCTGATACTCCGGAGCAGCATTTTCTGCATGCAAGTTCCATTGGAACGTACTTCATACCATCATTTCCGTACTGCAGAGTAGCTACGGTAATTCAAAAAATGTGAAGCTTCTCACTTTGGTGGTTTTGGCACGAAGCACTACCGATACGACTACGGTAGTACATAGCTACCGGTAGCTACGGTAGCAGTTCGTAGAGGATTACTGTTAAGCAATTTTGACGTTTTGGCGGTAGAATTATATTTTTTACTTCGTACAACCGAACGTACAAACAAACTTTGTGTCGTGTTGTACTGGAATACTTCCAACGATACTTTAACTCCGGGTAGTACGTACTTGAGGTGGTACTCCGGAGATTTGAAGATGCAAGTGATGCCGTTCACGAAGGGTACTTAGGGTAGCTACCTACTGGTAGTACCGTAGACTACGGTACGGTACGACGTACCGTACTCGGAGTACCTATTTAGTGTAGGTATAACAGTCGTAATCGACAACAACGCTACCGCATGGAAATATGATCACCTCTCTACCGGTAGTAGCTACCTCTAGCTAGCTACCGTAGATGGGTCCTTGAAGAAAACAGCACAGCAATTCACAAACCAGAGTTAGGGCTGTAGAAAGGAAGGTGGAGTGAAGATTCTTATTGTAGATGCGACAACGATCGACGAGCTGTAATAGCTGTGGTTGAACAGGCAAGACAAGACAAGACTCATGCAACCTTCGATTACTTTCACACTAAAACGATGCGCAGTTCGGAGCAGTTATCATGCGTGTCTATCCTGAGTGTCGTATGAACGGTCAAAAGACACCATATCCTTGCGTTGTCTTATTATTGTGACCGGCAATCTATTGTCACTAAATTGGTGTATTTGTACGTGATCTGATATTGTTTTCCTGTTTGTTTGTCGTCTTGGAAAATTATGTTGTTTTTGCAGCAATTCGCATAGACGTGATTTTATATCATATAATGAGTTTGGGTGGAAGGAGCGCCGCCAGCTCCCAACAAAGCTCCTTTGCACGGCAGGCAACCATTTTGCGGCGGAATTTGGGAGAATGGGATATGAAACTACACGATCCCAGGGGAGAGGATTGGCCAAAAATGTTGGGTCGACTTAATGCGGCTATGAATCAGACCATGACTATGGATAAGAGCATTGAAGATGTCATGGAACACTTTGTGTATCTACCGAAACGACCTACAGCCAATCCACAAGATATTCCTTTCTTCTTGTCGACAAAATTGGATTCCACAGCATTGGATGAACGGACGACCTCGTCGTCAGGAACAGAGAAAACTGCAAACACAGCGCAAAAGGACGCGCTAATGGAGAAATTCTTGGCTCTAGAAGATCCTGTTCAAGTTTTGTCCAAATACGAAGAACAGGCTGCGAGACTTGTTGGCAAATACGAAGAGGAAATGGTCCGATTCTAGATTATATGCCTTAAGAATGCCGTTTCTTTAAGGATTTCCGGCCAATGCGAATTAGCTACCGGTAGCTGAATGAATTCAAATTGTTTGGATGTAGATCTTATTTTGCTTTCAAATTCGACGATTTGTCTCTAGAGATACTAGAGAGATGAACTACCGTAGGGACACAACACCGTGCGGTCTACCGGTACTTGGCTACGGTAGGTAGGTGTACCTACGTCGTCCTCCGAGTATGTATCTCTTTACCTAATCAAATCCGTAGTGCTCCAGTAGCTATCATAGCTGGTAGAGAACTTCCATTAACATCACGTTTCATGAACCTATCTTTCTGAGAAAGTTTGAGCTCTTACAGTTAGGGATATTCCACAAAGTCGAATTCATCATCACAACAACATACATACGACTACCGGTAGCTCTCTACTCTAGCTAGTAGAGAGAGTAGCCCCGCTGCACCATCAAGACACAGCAACCACGGAAAGTTCGATGCAACACTATATCTAAATAAAGTGTATAACACACATGAGAAGGCGAGGAACACATCGTCATTCTCAATTTGAAACAAGAGTACGATCGTAGCTGTATGTTGCGGTGTGTGCGATGTCGTCCATGATCATAGCCATGTCGGACACAAAAGAGAAGAGTGGAGTTGAGACAAATCCAAGTGATTTCCTGGGCGAACCTGCACCATCCCCTTCGAAGCTTCTTGTTGGGGAGCAAATCTACGTTAGTGCTATAGATGAGGACAAGAAAGTGGACAATCCAGTGCTTCCATTAGCAAATGATGTGTCCAACAATGACGGAGCCAATAAGAAACTGGTATCCAAACAGGAAACAACCGACCAGCACGTCGACGAAGAATCCAACGACTCTGCTGCCAAGACACAAGACAAACCAAATGGTACTACTGTCCAAGCATCAACCAACGAGAAGAAGAACAGCGATTATCACAAGCCTCTTGAAGAGCGCATTCATCAACCCAACCCCTATGATGTCTTGCTGGGAAGAGGGAAACCGTTTCAAAACCACAGAGGGAATCAGGAAATGCTTCGGTAAGGAGAATAGCCAAGAATTTTTTTGAAAATGTTGTCAAATTGTTTCCCGTTTTGACACAAAATTAATGTAACAGATTGCGTTCTCTACTGGGCAGCGTGGTGGACTCGTACCGATCGAAATACCATGATGTGGAACGATCTTGCAAAAACGAGATTGTTGAAGAAGTGTTGAGGGTCGTCAAATCGAATGGCGGCCGATTCTTGGAACGGATCGAAGATTTTGAAAACAGTTATTGGAGTGAGGTCGAACACTCTATAGCCTATAGGAAAATTGGTCACGCTTTTCGAAGTAATGCCAGGCAGTTATCGGTAGAACGACGCGAGAACTTAGGTGGAAGTAGCCGGAAACGAAAGAACTTACCTCAAGGAATGCAACCTCACGTGGTTCAATTCTTTGCCGCCAGCGCGCCAATGGGACCCAATTTCGGTGACTATACGGATGCTGGCACCATGGTAATGCCCATGCCTTTTGGACTGCCGCCAGCAACTCCTATGTTTGGGATGATGGGAGCTGCGGCTATGGGTGGACCGCTTTCTCCTCCATATTTGGGTGGCGGCTTCGTGCTCAATGGGCTCTTTCCCACCGGATCAGGGCAGCTGCAACAACTTCCGCCGACAGAATTTCAAGGATCATTGGCGATGCGTTCTCCGCCTAGTGAAGATAGAGCTGGAAGCCATCCGCCAATACTCGCACCTCCTGAGAATCCTACTCCTCATGTTGCGCCGCACGATACGATGCAGTTTCAACATGTTCAACAGGAAGCGGAGCCAATAGATGACCTTCCACAACAGCAACAACATGGTGACGGGAATGGTCAGCCACTGACATCACTGGATGTTAATCCTCGACAAACGACAGAAGGACTGTCACATCCTTAGATGATATTTTTCTTCATGCATGTCTGAACAGTCTTGATCTTATCTGAATTCTCTCTGCTCTCGGTGGTCTTTGTTTTGATTTCATACTACGTGCTCCGTATTGTTTATTTAACAATTATCAGTTTTTGCTTGCAACTTTCCTGTTAATCTATGAAACAAAAACAGTTGGGGGGGGGGGGGGGGGGGGGAAAGAAGTCGAGAACGTTGTATTTGTAGAAATATTGTACTTGCAGTTAATAGTTGCAAGACTATGAAGATACCTCGTCACCAACAACCAAACCTTAAAAACACACCGCCACCAAAAGACAAGTTAGTCAAAATCAACAACAAAACAGCGGTAGCAAACCACCTCCTCATTTGATCATCTACTCAACTACCTAGACGGTAGGGGCCTGGCGGACGATGAGGTAACTACCGTATTACTACTCCTAGGAGTACTATTTTTTACCTACTAGTAGCTAGCTACCGTAGGTAGTAGGGTAGTAGGTAGTCGTGCTCCGAGTATGTTATTCTATATTGTATACTTACTCTCGTACAGTATGTGCGGTGTCTCGGATCACAAACGGTCCTGTTTCGAACTCATCACACACAAAACATACACACAACATCATCATCATCATCATCATCCTCGAAGTCGAAAACAACCAAAGACACACCGCGATCTTTTCTTCCAGGAAAGGTTGTTTCGGCACAGATTGAAGATTATCCTTTTTGCTACTGCTACAGTAATATAAGTCCTAATTTCATCCTGCCGATTCTAGACTCTATACCTGCAACTAAAAATATCTACCATGCTCGATAAATCTTCCAAAGTTGCGGGTCGAGTTTTGTTGCCCGACTATGTCAAGCCGGAATGCTATGACCTGAAGGTTACACCCGATCTCGTTGCCTACACTTTTGATGGACTCGTCTCCATCAAAATGACCACCAAAGACTCTTTTCCGGACGAAGAATCCAAAAAGATAACCCTCCATGCCAAGGAACTTATGTTCCGCAGTGCCAAGTTTCAAACGGAAGATGGGAAAGTTGTGGCTGCCGATGAGGTAAGAGGGAGTTTACTTTGTCATGGGCTGGTGGATGTCATCAATTGTGACTAACCATTAGTCGTAAATGCTCTCTGCAGATTCATGTCAACATGAAAGCAACAACAGTTACCTTTATCTTTTCAGATTCGATCCCCCAGTCGAGCAGTATTACTCTCGTTATTGATTTTGTAGGGTGTCTCAACAATCAAATGGCTGGATTTTATCGATCGCATTACACGGACAAGAATGGAAACGATAAAATTGTCGCTTCCACTCAATTCGAGGCGCTTGATGCTCGCAGAGCTTTCCCCTGTGTGGATGAACCTGCCGCCAAAGCGACTTTTCTTCTTACATTGGTGGTCCCCGCCGACTTGGAGTGTATGAGCAACATGCCAGAATCCAAACGGGTCACTGTCAACGACAACAAGGTTGAGGTATCCTTTTTGGAGTCACCGAAGATGTCCTCGTACCTTTTGGCTTGGTGTATCGGAGAGTTTGACTACGTCCAGGCCCAAACGGCATCAGGCGTGCTGATCAAAGTGTACGCACCCCGAGGAAAAGCTGCATCGTGTCAATATGCATTGGATTGTGGAGTGAAAGCATTGGACTCTTTCAATGATTTCTTTGGTGTCAACTATCCTCTGCCCAAACTGGACATGGTGGCCATTCCTGAGTTTGCGGCAGGAGCGATGGAGAATTGGGGACTGATCACTTATAGACTTGTCGATATGCTCATCGACCCTGCGACAGCCTCAAACAGTCAGAAACAGCGAGTGCGCACCGTTGTCTGCCATGAAATCGCACATCAATGGTTCGGAAATTTGGTTACCATGACATGGTGGGACGATCTGTGGCTTAATGAAGGCTTCGCCTCGTGGGCTGAAAACTACGCTGCTCATGAAGCCTTCCCAGACTATCAGATGTGGGAGCAATTCGTCGTGGATCATTTGTCCCGAGCTTTGAAGCTAGACGGATTATTGTCGTCCCATCCTATTCAGGTACCTATCCATCATGCGGAAGAAGTAGAACAAGTCTTTGATGCCATCTCCTATTGTAAAGGGGGTTCCGTTGTGCGGATGATCAAGGCCGTCCTTGGTATGGAGAATTTCCGCAAGGGACTAGGCAATTACATGAAAAAGTACGCATATGGTAATACCGAGACTTTGGATTTGTGGCAAGCTTGGGAGGAAGTCAGTGGCATGCCTGTCTCGGAAATGATGGCGTCGTGGACGGAACAGATGGGTTTCCCTCTTCTGAAGGTACTCAAGGAAGACTGGCAGGACGATAAAGTGGTGTTGGAGTTGGAACAGTCTTGGTTCTTGGCGGACGGCTCGGATACACCCGACGACGGCAAGGATAAGCTTTGGACGATTCCCATCTTGACTTGCACTTCGGCAGGCACACAAGAAGATATGGTTTTGATGCGAGAGAAGACTGCTTCGGTGACAATCCCGTTGCAGTCGAAAGATGATTGGGTCAAACTAAATGCTGGACAAGAGGTTCCAATGAGAGTCCAGTACTCAGAGGAGATGTTGTCTCGCCTCTCCAAAGCTGTCAGAACAAAAGAAATGAAGAGTTCTGCGGATCGGGTTGGCCTGATTATCGATGCCTATGCGCTGGTCAAGGCGAATCAAATGATGTCTCCTGAATCTTTGATCAGGCTTCTGTCCGGATACAAGGATGAGGAAGATTGCGTTGTATGGCAGGGTCTTTCAGATATCTTAGGAGGCTTGGAGATGGTGCTTTCCGAAGACGAGAAGATATTCGTGAATTACCAGGACTTTGCTCGTAGTCTCGTGCTTCCGCTAGTAGAGAAAGTAGGGTGGGAAGCTAAAAAAGATGACGCCCATTTGACGTCGATTTTACGCGGAATCATGGTTTCGCTGCTTTGCACCTTTTGCTCGGACGATATAAGTGTGAAACAAGAAGCCAAAAGGAGAAGTGAAGCCTTCCTGGAGGATCCAACCAATGTGTCGGTGCTCCCAACGGACATTAAGGTCCCAGTGTTCCAGATCTTTTTGAAATCGGGCGGCGAAAAAGAGTACGACGCTGTCAAAGCCTACTACTACAAAACCAACGATAACGCAGAACGCAAGACAGTCTTGAACAGTTTGGGAAGTGCAGAGGATGAGAAGTTAAAAGTTGCTACTTTAGATTGGACGACTTCTGGTGAGATCAAGCTTCAAGATTTTTTCTATGCCATTGGTAGTGTGTCAAGATCTGGAAAGAAGGGTCGCGTTATCTCTTGGAAGTACTTTCAAGATCACCATCAACGTTTGAAGGAAATGCTGGGGAACTCCAACCCCTCTCTAATGGACGCTGTGATTGTCATGAGTGCTGGTAGTTTTTGCTCACTCGAAAAGGCGGAAGAGATCACCAAATTCTTCAAAGATCATCCCTATCCCAAGAACGAAAGAAAGATTGCTCAAATGACGGAAAATATGAGAGCCAACGGAAAGTTTTTGACCATCTTGCAAGCTAGTGATTTGTCGAAGTCGGAATTTTGGAGCTCCCTTTAAAGCCCACAATTCGAATCAGATGGCAACGGCGGAAAGAGCGAAATGCATGTGACTTGAACCGTTCGTATTTCGCTGCATAGTACCATTGAAGTTGAAAAGTACAATATGTAAAGACATAAACAAAACTCCATTATTTTCCTAGAATATATCTGTGTGATACTGTTACGGGCTGCTCTGCAGATTTTGTTGCAGCAAAAGATATTCTTCTCGAGAAATCTCTAACACGTCCACTTGCTGACAACGAACAGTACATATCTTTGGCATTTGATTGTTGAGACACATTATTTCTTGAAGAGGAACCATCATGAATTGTCATAATGCTATTTTTTAAAACATTTTAGGATCCTCGAAGATTGTTTGTCTGCATTAAGGACGACGGAGCTTGGAGTTTCTCGGTTCGTCGTCTTGCCGCACAGGCATTCCCTCGAACGACTTCAAACGGTTGACTCTCTGCGTAACTTGAAACGGGACCTTTGAATCCTTCGTTGACATGTCGTGCCATGAGCACTCGGTACTTTCCGGGTGGGAGCCATGGAAAGGTCACAGTCCCCACACTTGTTCGGCACTGGTCCTTTTTGTTGCCACAGGTCCAGTACCATGCCACAGGAGTGCCCAACTCGCTGGAATCCTCGGTGACGGCATATACACCGATCCAATCTCCCATTTCTGGGTCGCGATTGAAAAAGATGGTCGTAATTTCTTGCTTTCCGAAACTGTAGCAGGATTGATCGGTTCGGATGACATTATCATGAACTTCGCATCGTCCACAACTGACTGGACAAAAAACGTCTCCAATTACGTCTCCATTGTCAGCATGCCCTTCACAGTATCCTTCCGACACAATATGATGACAATTGAAATGAGAATGATCTTTGCAATCCTTTTCCTGGTATATCTTTTCGTGAATAGCTGTGGCCGTTGTTTCCGTCTGTAGAAGGGAGAGGAGAGTGCTGGCCGCAAAAAGCAGAAAAATTGGTCGAGAGAAGAAACGGAGACTTGGCATGGTTTCAGGATTCGACAAGCCACTACCACAGGTATGTAGGTATTACTTGTTCAAGGAGCTTCTACTCTGGTAGAGAGAGTAGGGGAGTAGAAACACAACTTTTGTGATGAAAGATGCAGTTAAAAGTATCGTATCATCAATTGAACACAACAATGGTGCGCATCGAGCTTTCAAAATTCAAAACGGGACTTTAGAGGAATGTCTGCGACCAAATGTATAATAATCCCGTGTCAAGATGACAAAACGAGACGGGGGGTCAGGGAAAAATGTTATCTCGTCACAATTTCAAAATAGCTCATCTACTTCTTCCACAAGCTCACAATATTTCCTCTGCGACTTTCCTTTCTAGCTACTCCGAGTAGTAGTTCAGTTTTCGTCTACAGCTACTAGTAGTAGCTGGAGTAGACATACTCGTCCTTGACATCACAGATTCCTGTGACGACTTCTGCTTGATGATCCGGATATGGGTACAAAAGCTTCATCTAATGACGCACTATGGTACGCGCTATCAGGTATGCCCGCCGCAACAAAATGATTAAGCACAGCAAGCTGTCCAAGCCCAAGCGATGGGATTGCCTAGGTGGCATGCATCATCTGTCACTAATGCTAATCTAATCTCTTACATCGGCGTTGCAGCATGTTCGAAGCTAGTTAGATGCCGAATAGTTAAAACGGCTCAAATTTTCGATGGTGCTAAGAGTTGTAAGGCCGGGGCTGATGAGGTTGCTTAATATTGAGATCCCGCAGGAGAGCCCAGGCAGAGCCTCAACGATCCCTGAGACAGTCTCACTTCTATATAGGGTTACTTCTACAAATACTACTCCATAGGATCAACTGGGCCGTTTTGGCCTGGAAGGTCTTTGCACTACATAGAGGTGGATCTGCTCCATGAATACACACTGACTGTGGATGTAGTCGGCATGTTTTGACGGCTTCCGTCACCAACGTGCAGGTCCCAGGGTTTTTGCGCCTGTGAACGGTTCTTTTGTGGCGCCGGCCAGTCACTGTCGGTAGACGAGACAATGTGACCAAGATACTTGAAGGTCTCTGATGATTTTTGTTCAGACCAATTGATTATGAAGCCTGACGCCGGGTCTCGTCGAATCTTGACGATCGCTTCCTCGGACTTTTGTGCTACGCATGTCTGGCCCTCACAAGGTTCAACTTCTCAAGCCATCGGTGTCCTGTAGAGTAACGCGTTTGATCATCTCCACTATTGAATCTAGCCGACCACTTGATCCACGCATTGAAACGCACAACCACTGTCGTACCAGTAACAATTCTTAGCCGACTTTTCCATTTGTTGAGTTCCATTTTGGGAACAAGGAAAGACGGCGCTGCTTTGACACTTCGTTTCGACTCGTCCTCGCATCCTTCTTAACTGTTGAACGGTTTGTTCCACTCTTAGTTTTCCCAACTCAGCAATGGTCTTGTCTAGAGACTTGTTGACAGCTTGGTAGAGTGCAAAATCCAAATTGTCACTTCTAAAATCCGTCCACAAGTACTGTTGAATTCGTTGTAGCACCTTGAATTCTTTGGAGTTCTGACCGTAGTCACCTGGTTTCACAATCTTTGTACACGAGTTTCGAAACCTGCCATCGTCGTAGCCTCCCGATTTTTTGGCACTCAACACTATCAAATCTCCCAAGTCGAGATTCCACAAAATCTTCATCACCGCAAGGGACTCGTCAAAGCGCTCCACTAGGCCTATAAAGTTGTATTGCTGCAGAACTGCTTCATTCAGAAATGCCAAAGACAAATCACTTTCCATGACTTGAGCCAAAACATTACCCGGATTGGAAAACCCCCTTTTACGAGGAGGAATTATGACGTAAAGTGTTTGGAAGTTCTTGAGCGAATCCAAGATGGAACTCATAACGCCATATTGGACGCCGTATCCTTGTCGAGAGACATAAAAATGAAAATAGTGAGACACAGCCCGTGTTGTCGGATCTCGAAGGAAGGTCCATACCAATGGTGGTGACGATTGCCTCAACCTGTCTGCGGAAAGTCTTGTGTAAGCTCGATAGTGTTCTCGTGTGTGGGAACAAACGCCGTGCTCGGATCTTGCCCCGACTCTGTGTGCTAATCGAATGTTGATTCCTGTTAAAGTCGAGCTGGAGGTCTTGTCAATTTTGATGTACATCAATCCTGGTAATGACATGCTAGACCCTTCGGGGCGACACCAAGGATACAAATCTGCGGTTATTGGTGGTGGTGGTGTCCAGGTCCAGATTCTTGCAATGGAGTCTATCGTCAGATTCCGACCCAGCGATGTTTTCTGGATGTATTGTACATATGACGTATCATTGTCCTTCAGATTTTCGCAAAGAAAGACAACATGCAGAAACAAAACCGCCACTGTGACCGCCAAGATCAATCGTATCCGACAGTTCTTCCGTGGCAGTACGTGAAATATGTTACCCGCCGTTAGTCGACGACGACGGCCCACGTTCATGATTGGCATACATCAAACTTTCTCTCGAGCATTTTGGGGGTAGTCAAGACTCGCATAGACTGCTGGACAAGTCATGATGGGTTAAGGAAGAGAAAACTTTGGCATATATTTCTGGATCAAAAGTCAAAAGATAACTGTCTTGTTTAAGTTGAAGTAAGCTTTTAGGTACCTACAAATCATACTAAAGTATGATTGTAGCAATTTTTTGCATACGAGTACACGTCGCACGTCGCACGTATCATAGCATACCGGTAGTAGGATGCTGCGGTAGACTCCGGTTTACGGAAGTAACTATCCGGTACAAATACGTCGTAGGAATTCACCAACGTACGCAACGAAAAAGTCGGAGAAAAAAATGAAGTTTCCTTCCGACCATTCGTCTTCCGTCTCGCGTCTCTCTCTGTCATCAGGCCTCAGAACCCATCATCCATCATGAGATGGTCTATGTACATAGTATTTCATCTATCTTGAAACGTAGATTGCG
The DNA here is from genome assembly GCA_019154785.2 of Nitzschia inconspicua. Classification (NCBI taxonomy): domain Eukaryota; phylum Bacillariophyta; class Bacillariophyceae; order Bacillariales; family Bacillariaceae; genus Nitzschia; species Nitzschia inconspicua. The sequence goes on from JAGRRH010000020.1 coordinate 2,175,395, forward strand.
TGTATGAACCAAAATTGCGAGTCGTTTTCGGATGTGAAGTGTCCAGAACCAGAAACAAACAGAGGCAAAAATAGAGCAAGCGGAATCGAATTCCATAAATCATGCGAGTAGTTGGAAGAAAGGAAACGATGGTGCTCGTTTTTCTTCTCGCGTCGGCGTACTCGTTTTCAGTCAGTGTGGCCTTCGTCCAGCTCTCCGCATCTACCGATCAGTGCCGGCGGTACCAACAACGCATTCCACGGGGATGGACCACACCATCTCGATCATCATCACTGTCCCTTTCAACCTCCAACGAGAAACAAACAACAACAACAACCATGCAATCCAAACACAAACGAAAAAGCGACAAAACAGGTCCAAGCGCCAAGAAACGCAGCACCTATACCAAGAATGGGTTCAAATATCAAGAGAAAAAATCCACTACCGCCAAACAACAGTCAGATTTCGCCCAGTTCAATCAAAAGATCACATCACAAGAGACAGCCGTGGGAATTCTCAATCTTTTGGCTTCTCGCAAAGGAGTCCTGTCAGCAGAGGCGGGAGGAGGAAATTTGAGCACTGTGAACTTTTCAACGGCGATTCATCGAATTGCCAAACACATCAATAATCAAAACAACAATAACGATAGCGACGTGGGAAATGATCGAGGCAAGGTACTGTCGGATCCACGATTTGCCTTGTTCATTTGCAGTTTGTCCGAAGCGATTTTGGAAGGAGCCGAAATCAACATTGACGGTTCAAAACGAACCTTTGGTGCCAGAGAACTATCCAATTGTGCCTGGGGTATTGCAAAGCTACAAATTGCGCCGCCAAAGACGGTAATGCCAATCGACTTGGAACATGTTGAAGAAAACTTGATGAAAAAGAGCCAACAAGTTCGGTCCATCATTTTGGAAATTGCCAAGGAGAGAGCGTCCAAATCTTTAAACACAAAACCATCAGCATCTGCGTGGATCCCGGCTCTTTCCGAGCTGTGCGGGCTTCTCATTGATGGTATTGGTACCAAAGCTATGCAGTTGGATCCGAGGCGGTTCAAACAACAAGAGCTTTCGAATCTCATGTATTCGGCCACCATCGTTCATAGGCCGTCAGAGGAAGTATTTAACTTTGTTGTACGAAGTATTATACTGTCAGCCTCCAGTACCGAGAACAGAAACAAGGATGATGTTCTCAAGCCCCAAGAGTGGAGTTTACCTCTTTGGTGCCTGGCCAAGGCGGAACTTAAGTCGGGCCATGAAGAGAAGCTTTTGCCCTTTCTCTTAAATCTGATGGACAACGAGCTTGGTTTTCTAGAGAGGTTCAAGCCACAAGAACTAAGTAATGTTGCCTGGGGAGTAGCAACAATTATTAGCAAGCGACAAGAAGATGCGACTGGACCCGCAAGTGAAGCTGCCTTAGGTTTGCTACGCCACGCCACCAGGGAACTGATTCGACGTGACGGAATTGGGTACAATACCCAAGAGCTCACAAACCTTGCTTGGGCTATGGCAACATTGGGTTTTGGGATGATTCCCGGAACCTTGGATTCCAATCGTGTTATGGCAAACTCTTATACCAATCTAGAGAGCGACGACCCAGAGGGTGACAGGGCGCTGATGCACGACAGTCTGTCCATAATTTTCAGGGAAATGAAAAAGAAAATACGTAACTTTAAGAGTCAAGAGCTAAACAATATCAGCTGGATGATGGCCCGGTTGAGTGAGAGTGACGATGAACTGTTTTATATGATTGGGAAGGAATTGACAAATCCCGAACGGAGGATCGAGGCTACCGACCTGACAGTAACTCTTTGGTCGATGGCGACCGAAGAATATATCAACGACGATCTGTACAGGGCCATTGCTGCTCGCCTATCCACGATTGAACCTCACAAATTTAAGCCAAACGAGCTCAGTAATGCGTTGTGGGCTTTTGCTACTGCCGGAGTGCTCCCAGAAGATCGGCATTATTTTGATACAACACTCTTGTCACACAACTCAGGTCTCAACAACAATGCACCGATTCGGGATCCAGTTGTCGCCTGCTATCACCTCGCCGCGGAAGAGGTGCGGCGGCGGCCACATTCCTTTAAGCCTCAAGAATTGAAAGATCTACTGTGGTCGTTTGTCAAAGTGGGCATGAGACACCCTTCGTTGTTCAAATTTGCAGCAGAGCATTTGGTAGGAGCCGAAGACGATTTGAGAGACACCGGAAGAGGACTGGATGAATTTGATGTTCAGGCGATTGCGAATTTGGCGTATGTTTACGCTCGACATTGCCAATTGGGCGCGGAGGTCCTTCAAACGTATCACGAAAAGTGCCCGATACCACAGACCGGTGGTCGTCTGGCGTGCTACACCGTATCATTCCTTGATATTGGCGAAGGATTGCTCCGAAAGTTGTATTCACGCATCGCTAATAATCAGATTGCAAATCAGGGCGACATTATGGTCATGAGTGCTCAGAATGTGGCAAACATAGCCTGGGCCTTTGCCATCTATGGCTTTAAACATCCTAGATATCTAGATGCCGTCCACAATGCATTACAAACAAGGATGGGAAATTGCCAACTCCGGTACTCAACCGGGTCTTTTGGGGGTCAGGAGATTGCAAATACTCTGTGGGCTTTTGCAACACTGAATTATTATCCCAATGGACTTCTCAGTGTTTTGGAAGAACATGTCATGGAATACTTTCTGAATGGTTGTAACGTCGAGGAGATTTCGAAAGTTTTCACACGTCAGGAGCTGGCAAACATTGCTTTCTCGCTCTGTGTATTCGGAGAGTATCCTACACGTTTGGTGGAACTGATCTTTACAGGACTTCTCGGAAACAAGGATCAGTGTGATCCTTTATATGTTCAGAGAGTATACGGAGACAGCGGGATTGACCAGGTTCATATCAATAGCTTGATATATTTGCAAATCATGCTAGACTTGGAAATTGGAAGAGGCAAGCATCCATTCAGTCTACCCGAAAATTTTCCACAAGCATGGTCCGAAGATGTGATGTTCTCATCTTACTCATCCGACGATACTAATTTTTCGGAGATCAATACTAGTAACACCCAAGTTGCTGTGAGCAAAGCCTTCGATCGAATAGGGTTCCCACATGTTGATGAGCATATTCACTCCATGATGGATCTCGTGAGGGAATATGGTATTAGTATGGGTGCGCACCCAGTGAATGTTCTATCCATGGACATTGCCAATGTGCAGTCGCGAATAGGCATCGAGATTGATGGTCCCGGACATTGGGTGAGCGACATTTCAAACGACGATGCCATTCTCAACCATATTGGATATTACCGTCCCAACAAAAATGGTATTTTAGAATACGTTTTCCAGTGGAGCACTGATGACCAAGAGATCAACGGAAGCACTGCGCTCAAATTTCGGATGTTTCAAAAGATGGGTTGGAAAGTTATCAACATCCCATTTTGGGATTGGAGCAAGATATACGGCAATGAGAAACTGGAGGAGGAGTATGCGAAAAATGTACTCGACAAAGTATTGTAATACATCGACTTTATAAGCTACCAATATTGGAAGATGATTATTTTGTTCTACTGCGTTGTGGTGTGGAGCGACTGGCGCGATCGAAATATGACACAAGATTGCCAGTTTGATTTTTGTTTGGCGTTGAGTCTGATGGCTTGAAAGCAACCGAGAATAGTCAAAAATGAACATTGGGTGGGCCGGGAGAATCTGAGGTTGTGACATCAGACGTAGTGCATAGCATGTACTACTACAGCTCCTGTATAATTCACTTTAAATTTTCGGAAATTTGAAAATTGTTCAAACATCGTATTGTTTGCGAACGCCCGAAAACTATGTTGTGTCGTAAATCCAAAACTATCAGAAATCAAGAAGTTTTTGAACGTCACAATCACTGGAGAACTTGGCGAGCCAAAACCTCAAACGGCAGCTGTTGTTGCAAAACCTGGTTGTATCCCTTCCTCTACTTTAGCTACGTCGTAGCTAGAAAAATTCGGCTAATAGTAAGCTGCTCTTAGTCCAAAAGACTAGCAAGCTAGGTACGTTACACGTTAGCATGATAGAGAGCTCCTTGGATACGTATGACAACGCTGCTTCGTACGTACCGGTACTTGGAGTAATAGGTACCGTAGTCTAACATTCTACGGAGTTCGTCGTACTAACAGTAATAAAGGAGTACGACAGGGGAGACGTACGTCGTACGTACTTTACTCAACCTCAAACAAGCAGGAGTAGTCTACCGTACTTCAAAGTCAGATTGACTGTGAATGATATCATACGTAAAATATGTCGATGGGGACCGTGTCTGTTCTACTCGTATCTCATGTCAGAGAGACCAATAATTCTTCCAGCATCAGAAATACCCTTGATGACGCAGCAGTGAAGATTAAAAGCAACATAACATTATCAGGAAGGTAGCATGGCTTTTTCACTCCAACGGCCACTGCGCGCCGTTATTCTTCTGTTGTTTTTGCCGTCTCTTTGCGCTGGACAATTTGGGGTCTTGAACAACAACAAGAAAGATCAATCCGGGAATCCAGTGCGTGATGATGATTTGGAGGCTGTTTCCAAGGAGGACATGAAACGATATATGGCTCGAGCTGCTACTCTCCAAGCGGCGTCACCCAATATTCCTAGCCAGGACGCCGTAGACTTAGCTGCATTGTTGGACGCCGTGACGCGAGATCCTGGAACCAAAGCAATGGTCGAGAATTTACAAGGTGCCAAGGGGAGACAAGAAACTCTGGAGGCTTTCTCTGACAGTTTGACGCAACAGCAGGTAGTGGAAGCTCTCCATCAAACAATGGACGAGCTTAAAGCGTTGGAGTATTTGTTTGTCGATCCAGAGAAAGCATTCATTGAAATGCAAAAAGATGGTCTTGTTCCAGAACAAAAAGCCAAATTTTACAAGGAAAATCCAAGACAATTAGAAGAGGATATGCGACAAGGTCTGTACTTTTCCTTTGTTTCGTTGGCTGTCGCGGGTGGGTTTCTGTGAATAAGAACATCACGGCATCGTGCAACCGTCGCATCCTGAACTGGTATTTCCACTAAACAGATGAGAATCATCTGGTTGGTACTTCTTGTATTCGAAGTACTTCGTACTGCGTACGTATTTCTCAACCCTAATTTGTATCCCAGTCACCACCAATCCTTTAGATTTTAAGCTAACGACTACTGCTCCAATACATGGTATGACGTACTTCATTTTTTGTTGCAGGAACTTCAAACTCTACATACTTCGAAATGGAGAGAGGGGAAATCTCGACTTTACATTATTTAGGTACTTGGAACCGTTGCCTTTCTTGTACTATTAGCTGTAAACAACTGGTAATACTATACTTTATTATGATGCTACAGTCCTGTCCTATTCTTCGTTTTCACTATCATTATTTGATGCAGGCTCTTGGAAGTATGAGTCATCATCGAAATGCGGATCCTCATAGGCTATAGAAAACAACGGTTCTCCATGCTCTATACATAGCTGAGTTACAATCGCAAATGTTCGAAAGAATCCACCATGATGCTCAATGCTTCCCATGTAGATGTTCTTCATAATGCGCCACTGTTTGAATCGTTTGTTTATAGTTTCATGTCTGCTTCGGACTTGCTGCTGCATATCTTCACATTCAACAAGATTGCCTATGCTTAATGGGCACTTGGCATACTGTGGTGAAACACCTCTGAGACCATTATCTGATTCAACTCGTTCCCCATCTTCTAATTCATGCAGCAATGCATTTCGAAATATCATAATGTCGTTCCACAGTCCTGCTTCATATGGACCGTTGATCCATACGCATTCACCATGAATAATCGATACAGCTATCTCATACCTTAAAGCAGAGTGAAACTTCCACTTGTGAGTATGGAACCTACGACCAGCATGTGGTATTGGGAAATCAACACAATCAACGGATACAAGGCAGTCATTCAATTAATCGCCTTTCTTTCGTTTTGACCATCGAATCTGTAAAAGAAACAAAAGTATCATACACGTTTAGAGATTGAAAGGACATCACTCAAAGTTCGATACTTACAACAGAACATTCAAGCAATGCAATACTATCACGAAATAGTCCAATCCAATGTCTTAATGTTTTTGGATCAGCGCTGGTTAACTTTTTCATTGTTGTCCATTTTGGATAAATTTTACAATGCATCAAGGTCCAAAGCATGTGAAGTATTGTTCCCTTATCTGGTACAAGATCATTTCGAAGCAATTTATACCATAATATAAGAGAGACGTCAGGTGAACATCCGAATAATGCTCTGAAATGTCGATCTTCCTCTTTTGGTGCGATTTCTTTGAAGGGATCATTCAACATTACAATGCGGCTGTAGTGAAGTATATCATCTACTGTTGGAGGGATCTCTCTTGCCCGCTTCGTTGCCATGATGAAGCGCAACACAAAAGAAACTGTTTAATACAAAACAACAGAAGAGAGACAGAAACACGAACAAGAAGAAGTATTGGGAGTTCGAACTTCGTACTTTTGGAGTGCGATGAGTCGTCGCCGTTGCGAGATTAATACCAAGGTCAAAAGTAAGGGAGTGCAAAAAAATCAGACTACGTGGGAACGAAGACAATCGTAGATTGTTACAACCATTGTACCAATTCCTCCGGTGACGATAGGTTCAAAAAAAAATTGATTTTCTGTAGTGGGTTTGGATTTTGGATCAGCAGTTAAGTTGACTGTGAATCCAACGCTGAATTATACTGTCCTGCAATAAATCTGAAATCGTGTTTCAAATCACAATAGGCGTTCGCTGAATCGTCATGCGCTGAGTCCCAAGTCATACGCTGAATCCCAAGTCATGCGCTGAATCCCAAGTCATGCGCTGAATCCCAAGTCATACGCTGAATCCCAAGTCATACGCTGAATCTCAAGTCATGCGCTAAGGCCAATCCTTATGTTCCACCAAAAAAAACACGCGCATGAGTTGCGCAACTCTGGGACGTTTTTGCGCAAAAAATCATCCCTTATGTACTCACATGAGTTAACTCTCGCGCGTTCATCAAAATAGAGTCCTTATGTACTGAAGTTGAGTTGAATTACTGGAGTTGATCTTGGTTGATGTTGGTCCGTCCACATCGCCGACGACTGATGGCACAATGATAATGAAGGCCTGATTGATCGATCCCTTGCGTTTCCCTTCCTTGCAAGCAACATGTCCTGCCTAGCAGTAGACGAGAATGAATTTTTACAGTTGTTGATTGCGTTTGATGAAATGTCGTCTTCCTCTTCAGACGAGGAGGAGCAAAAAGAAAGACCAAGGAAGCGCCCCTTTAAACACCGAAAAAGCAAAGGTGTTGTTATGTTCAGAGATGACAATGGTGAATTGAAAGTCCTCCCTCCAACAATGTCCCTCTGGTACAACATGTATTGTCAGACGGGATGTCAAGAGAGGATGTCAGGCTTTCACTCCAAATTCAGGCGTCGATTTCGACTACCATATGATCAATATAGAGAATTGGTGGAAATGTGTACCGCTGACTCCATGAAGGAGGACGGAACCAGTCTATTCAAGCGTTGGCGTCCAGGAAAGAAAGCCGCTTTGACTGGAAAACCTGCAGCTCCTTTGGAATTATTGGTATTGACAACATTGAGGTATCTAGGCAGAGGTTGGACGTTTGATGACTTGGAGGAGTGTACAGCTATCAGTGAAGAGGTTATCAGAGTTTTCTTCCACCAGTTCATCAAATTTGGGTCCACAACTCTGTACAACAAGTACGTTGGTCCACCATTGACTGTCGAAGATGCCATTGACTTGTGTATACGAGAGTATGAAGCAGCTGGCTTTCCTGGATGCGTTGGATCCATGGATGCTTCCCATGTTGAGCACCAAAGGATCAGCTTTAAGCATAGACAGGCTCATTTGTCTTTCAAGTTGCCATTTACTTCGAGGACTTACAACATCGTTACAAGCCATCGACGAAAGATCTTTTCTACGACCGATGGTTATCCCGCAAGATGGAATGACAAAACCTTGGTTCGGTATGACGACATGGCATCCACGCTGCATGACGGGACAAATCCACTTTGCAATTTAATATTTGAGCTATACGCTTACGACGAGAACAACCTAATCATAAAAGAAAGGTACAAAGGAGGGTGGTTGATTGTCGACAATGGTACTTGAATTGGGGAGTGACTATCCCACCAATGAAAGACACAGATACCAGGGCACAGTATCGATTCTCGAAGTGGTTGGAGTCAATGCGGAAGGACGTTGAGTGTACCTTCGGGATATTGAAAGGCCGATGGAGGGTGCTAAAATCTGGGATTTCTGTCGATGCATTATCACAGCAGTGTTTAATTTTTTGTACAGCTTCAAATCAAAAGAGTTCCGTTCATCATGGACCGTTCTTTGAAATACATGGTCACTTACGACTGGTAGTAACTTCTTCTTTTAAATTTTTTAAAAAAATGAAAAGGGCAATCCCCATGAAGCAAGAAACTTGGCCGACATATTTTTCAAGCAGAAAACTTTCCCACAGAACAAAAAAGCGATCGGCGAGATGCAGAAAGATTTTGGGAGGGAGCTCCATGGCCGTGAAAGTTTTTGCTTGTGAAACCTTCCGCAATAGGAAAAATATCAAATAATAGTGCCAAAATGTAATCCAATAAACTATCGGAAGGAGTCTTACTACAAGAAAGAAGATGGCATCAACTGCAGAGCCTGCCAAGGAACTCTTTGACCCGAAACAGTAAAAAACAAGCAGCGATACTGCTTGATGCCCGAATCGACTTATAGAATACGGCATATTTTATGGTGATGTTGAGTATCGTCACTGGATCTACTTTTCCTCTATTATGGCCAACGTGTTATAATATATATGTGGTTTACGCTGCTACGGCAACCATTGCAGGTCGAATGAGAGTCTCTTCCATGATAAATCCCTTTTGAAACTCTTGACAACAAATCCCTTCTTCGTATTCGGTTCCGTGCACGCAGCTATGCTGGAAGAGCCGTTGACGAAGAGGATTACTTCCAAGGTTCTCTCGTTCGAGATGAGGATGGCGCAATTATTGTGAGACATATGAACATGACAGATTTTAGACAAAGACTTATCACCCACTTTGATATTGCATTCAAGAAGAAGGAAATTATCTGGCCCAAAGCTAGGTTACAAATGGACGAACCATACGCCAATGTGCAGCCTTGACACTAAGACCAATCAAACACTTTGATATTGCATTCAAGACGTAATTTATTTGGGCCGTCGGTTGACGTTAGTCATCATTGTATGTAAGCTGTGCTGTTTCCGATTCGTCATCAAGAAAAATCACTTCATTTGAGAGGTCATTAGTTGGGGAGGCCGACAATTCTCCAGAATCTCTCTTCCTTCCGCTCGTTGTTTCGTTCTTTGGGTTAATTGCCTCAATTTCTGCAAGCATTTGATCATCCAGATCCTTGTACTGGTCAGTTAACTCCTCCAATTCAGTCTCGCAGTCCATGTAGACCTTGTATGGAACGTACGTAGCGTAGTAGTGTTCGTGGTCATCGAAGCACTCAGGCTTTTGAAACACAAGCTTCTCCATCGAGTTCTTTCGGTTGCTTATCAACGCAACCCGCTTGTCCAACGAAACTTTCATCGCATTGTATTTGCTGACGATGCTGGTTGTAGTCATGGCAGTGCTAATCTCCTGTCTTAGGGCAAAAGTTTTTAACTTCAGAGATTCTTGTCCACCAATTCCGCTACCGCTTCCATCCAACATGCTTGTTTCCCTCTTCTGATCTTCCACTTTGGCAGCTGCCTTTCTCATAGATTTTCTACCGGCTGCGCTTGCACCACCTTTCTTGCGTGTGCAAGAATCAGAAGTCGCGAAGCTGTCAGCTTTGTATTCTTCCAAGCCATCTTTGGGAATGTGTCCCCACAAAGCCCAGGCCATATAGCCAGGAAAGATCCAAGAACTGTTCCAATCCTTGATCGCAGCCTCCTCCTCATCTGTTGTGAGTTCCACAGTCAAATCTTCTGTGCTTTCTTTTTCTTCATCCTTCTCTTCGACATCTGGGGGAGCAGAGAGGATGTCGTCATCTTCTACATCACCCACACCATCAGCACTGTTTTGCTCCTGCATTCCAGATGTTTCCTCACGAGGAGGACACGATTTAGTTTTGCTGCCGGATTGCTGCGACTCCTTCCACATCTTGTACCTGCAGAACTTCAAGTAATCTTCCCATTGCTCTCCAGACACCTTAGTATTTGGGTCGCTATACTTGGACGATTTCTTGCAGTACGCAAGTACCTTTCTTCCAGCGGCTTGCACACGGAGGCCTTTCGCCCAAATTGTTCGTCCGGTAATAACGCTCTTATCTGTTGTAAGTTTGGCTGTCAGCGTTGTCAAGTTGATACCTTTGACAGCAGGATTTGGGTCAGAAACAATCCTTTTATCATGCCTCAAATGATAAATGGGATCGAGAACTTTTTCGCTCCTCTGGGTCACACGGTTCATCTCGTCATGATAAATACCCTGAAACATTTCGATCCCGTTCATGAATTTTTCAGCCAGACCATGACTATCTTCTCCACTACCATGATACTTCTGAAAAGCTAATTCCTGCAACTGCGCTTGGCTGTAACTATCGCCAAGGCCTTGGACAGCATCATATGCCCTGAAGCAAATGGAATCTTGGAATTCCTTCATGATGAACCAACCGGCTTCAAATTCAACTTTTCCACCCGTAGGAGAGGTGGCTTTCCCGACTTTCTTCTTAGACATGTTCGCAGGGCCAAACAAGGAAGAAATGGAAGAAAAAGAAACCAAAGGTCCTTTGGCAACTCCGGTAGCATGAAGGAAGGAGACCAGCGATCGATCGAGCGATGGACAATGTTGTGGTGGTTGTTGCTTGTTGCATTATTTATTCGATGTATTATACTACCTTTAGTAATTGTGTGGAAATATCGACCCTAACCCTAAGTTGTGCAACTCATGCAAAACTCCATTCGGAACTGCACGAGTTGGGGTCCCTCCAGGTAGAGATCCGATGGAAGGCCAGACAAAAGCAGGAGTTGAACAACTCATGTCGCGTACATAAGGAACTTAAAACATCCGAATTTTGCATGAGTTGCACAACTCATGCGCGTTTATTTTGTGTACATAAGGATTGGCCTAAATCCCAAGTCATGCGCTGAATCCTAAGTCATGCGCTGAATCCCAAGTCATGTAGAAAATCGCGTAGAAATCGTACCATGACTGCAATGAATCCCAAGTCATACGCTGAATCACAAGTCATACGCTGAATCACAAGTCATGCGCTGAATCCCAAGTCATACGCTGAATCCCAAGTCATGCGCTGAATCACAAGTCATGCGCTGAATCACAAGTCATGCGCTGAATCCGAAGCAAAATGCATAGTAAATTATCCATATATAATATTATATGATGAACATATCTTACTGTTAATAATAATTGCAAGAATTATCCGTGGCTTCCCTTTGGACACTGGACTGGTTTTGCGTCTCCCAATGGCAATGTTTATCATCCATCTCTGAAATATATCATAAAAGATTCAACGATCTCAATCCTGGTCCTGGGGGAAAAAAAAACAGGAAATGAATTCTCGAACTCTCACTGACTGTGAAAAGGACTCCCAGAAATGTGCAGTCACAAATCTTTTTCATAATCTTTCTCTTCTACAATGGTGAGATGGACAAAAAGTGACGACGCTAAGTTAATTGAATTGTGGCGTACTGCTCGAAACGGTGTCGATCCTACCAAACTCGATACTCCGTCTGTGAAAGCCGTTCATTCCAAGTATTTCCCTGAAAAGAAATACGAAAATTTCGCTCCCTTGTATCGGAATAAAGCTCGGAGCTTTCAAGTTGCCCGTACTCTAGACGGTCATCGCAAGAGTAAGTTTGCTATCAAAAATGACAACAGCTGCTGTTTACTCTTAATGTAACATGAATTTTTATCCTTTATTTTAGGGTCCTCTGACGCTAAAGCAAAACAATCGATCAAGTTGAAATTGACCTGTCCAAAAGTGACGAGGACGAATCGTCTGGTGAAGAAGAAGAAGAAGCAGAGCAGGAAGAAAGCGAACTAGAAAACAGCTTTGGGGAGACAACCGACGACATGCCACCTACACCTATAAGAAACCGTACACCAGCAAAGAAATCCTCCACTCCTGCAGGGGAATCTACAATTGGAGTTGCTGACATTACTTCATCAATGAAGAAGATGAATGTGGATCCGTTTTGTCCCCACAATTTCAACGCTACATTTCCTTTTTATTATCTCATCTTATGGTGAAGGAGATGATGAGATGTGCGATATATTTTCTTTTTCGTTCCAACGTTGCCGCGGGAATGCTTTAAGCCAGATGTGATCAATATTGGCATCGCTTTCACTCTTTCGATGAGAGTCCCAAGGTTTTTTTTCAAAGGCAAGCGCATCCTATTGGCGAATCACGAAAACCCAAACTTCAACGAAAATACAGCAGCAGCCCAAGCTTTCAAGAAGGTGTGCGGAAGGATTGAAACTGGGAACGTAGATATCCAGTCGATCTACACAAAGCCACAAATTGTCCAACTGCCTTTCGTTTGTGAAGAAAGGATAGTGGAATTTGAAATCCAAATTGCAAGGAATAATCTTGGCAATTTAACAGACTTATGCGACGGAGTACAGTTTCATGTTGTTTTGTGGGCCAAGCTTAGAAAGATTAGGGAGAAGACAAGAATCGTTGGAAAGTACCGGATGATTCACGATGATTCTAGTGACGATGACGACATGGATTTGTGAAAATTGAGATGATGGTTGACGATTTAGAGGTTGTGTCCTCAACGAAGATATAGAAAAACTAAACATCATAATGAAAACACAGTAATATCAAGAAATAAGCTTCGTTCCAAATTGACTGTGAATAACGCGATTTCCCTTCTCTCCAATTCAAACCAAGAATGATCATTGTTTTCAATGATCATTACTTTTTAGTATGTGTGAACCCCTTATTATTTCTGTAGTTTGATATTGATCGAATAGCACGTGGGCCATCTACGACGTATGGAGGGAGTGCTTGGTCCCGGGACGTGTACGACAAATGTTCGTGCGAAATGAGAGGTTGTTCCTAATCTCTTGCTCTAGCTAGCTACTCCGAGAAGAATGATGATCTATCTTTCTACTACGTACCTTTCGATTGGCACAACAAAGACAAAGTGATAATTTACAGCACGGGAAAAAAGTTTAGGTAGACGATGAGGATGCCCTCTCCGCCTAAATTACGTTCTTGTACGGACCATTCAAGACAAAGGTACAGGTACTAAACAGTAGTAGTAATAATATCAGCCACATACAAAGGTATCAGTCTACCGTCTCTTAATAAGTCTACTCTAATAATAAAAGTTCGTTCACAAAAGATGTGTGGCTTTGCTTTCACTCACAAGACGACTGCATGTGTCAAATAATGAGATGGAAGATCCGATTTCAATTTTTTTCTTAGGTGCTGATTTAACAGTTTTTCATTCGTGAGTTTCAAAAGTTTCGACCTACGCACATAGAGTACAGTAGTGTATTTTATCTGACTGTGAATTACTGGAGTACTTCGAAGTATTTTTACATCATGTTTTCGGGTCGCCGCAAAACGCAAAACCTTTGAGTGTTCTCAGCGGTGATGGAAGCAGGAGCGCCACAACATCATTTGGCATTACCCAGCCCGAACTCTACTAACTAGCTTGGGTCATGCCATGGTGTGCTTCTTCGTCATTCTGTCGACAATCAAGATCAAAACCGAAGTTGAAGATCGCGCAATACCACGAAAACGACGTTTAATTATGAGACCCTTCGTGGGTGTTCGGAGCTCCCTTAAGATCTTGACAGTGACCGCAGCGCTACAACATTTTGTTGCATCCTCGGGAACACTTGCAGCGGCGACAACAAAAGATTATCAATCAATTGCCGATCAATTTTGGCGATCCGTAGATCAAGAGCCATACCATCGATCATTAGAATGGATGTTGGAAAGCGATGAAGTATTTACAAAGAAAGAGAATGTAAAACCTACGGCAGGGCTAGAATCATCCCACATATTTGATCCGTCTCCATCACGGTTCTTACGCAATGTCAAAAAGGAGCATGTGAACGACTTCCATTGGCCATCAACCAATGAAGAAAAACATCGATTAATCATTCGATGCAAGCCGGAACAAAATCAAGAGGACTGTGTGTCGGAGCTGTTTCTCAAGACAAATCCAGACCGAATCAAAATTGTGCACAATCTAAATACCATTCATGCCATTTCGATCGAAGTTGACTCGGAAATTCTGGACTTTTTACTAGCGGAAAAATACGATCTGCATCGAGACTTTGTAAGAACACCAATGGTGGTGACCGAAGAGGTCAGAGAGAACGCGGACGAGACGAGGAATCTTCAGGAAGGGCAGAGAGAAAGCTGGGGTTTTGAGGCTATTCGAGCGAAGCAAGTTTGGGATGTGTTTGGTGTGCGAGGGAGAGGAGTGAAAGTCTGTGTTCTTGATACTGGATTGGACGCATCGCACGAGGATTTTCAAGAATTGAGAATGGATGGATATCAAGTGGACGAAGCGTCGGAAGTGTGGTCCGAAGATCGGCGGGGCCACGGAACACATATCACTGGAATCATTGCTGCTTCCGATAATAACCTGGGAACGGTGTAAGTGGGATTTTCGTTTCAGCCCAGCAACTCGAAGTCATGACCTCCCTGATTTGTTTTGTTTCTCTTTTTCTCCCACAAGTGGCATTGCACCGGACGTAGACATCTTTGTTGTAAAAGTCTTTGACGAGACCCGAACCTTCTATGGCTTCGCTGAAGGCACTGCATACAGCACCGACTTGATTGCCGCAGCCCAAGTTTGCAAAGAAGCTGGCGCTGATATTATTAGTGCCAGTTTGGGCGGTCAATTCTACGATCGATTCGAAGACGAGTACTTTCGGAAACTGTATGAAGACGACGGTATCCTTACAGTTGCTGCTTCTGGCAATGGTGGTAACGAACAAAACTTTTATCCAGCTGGATATCAGTCTGTCTTTAGCGTGTCCGCTGCTGACAAGTCAAGATTATTAGCTTGGTTTTCGACTCTCAATCCATCCACAAGCGATATATTGGCACCAGGTACGTTTGATGGCATCACCATCCTCTCATGCTTGGGAATATAAAGTCTGAAAAGCGATTCTTGCTTCCTTCACTTTCTCGTAGGTGTAGATATTCTGAGCACATATGTGGGAGATACGTATCGGTCGTTCAGCGGAACATCCATGGCGGCTCCTCATGCAACGGGGGTTGTTGCGTTAATGTTGAGCTACATTCGAACGTTCCATCCGGATGTTTCGTATCGTGACATCTTTCCTATCTTGCGAGCCACAGCCAGAAAAGAAAGTGATACCACATTGTCTCGCGGGCGAGACTTTAGTCACGTGGGAGTCATTGATGCATATGCGGCTGTAGAAGCCTTGGCGAACGGCATGCAAGATGGACTGTTGTTAGCACTCGAGAACGATGATCCCACGCACTGCCAGTCAGAAGTACGTTTGGAAATCTCCACAGATGATAAGGGATTTGAAACAGCCTACCGTTTGAAAAACTTGTCTGATGGATCGACGATTTGGATGACCCCTCCGGATTCGTTGGACAGCAACTCCAGATACTCAGAAACTACCTGCTTGGACGCAACGGATGCTTGCTTTCGCTTTGATATTCGAGATATGGGTGGCGATGGCATTCAAGGCACTGGCATAAAGTTATATTATAGGGGCCATGCACTATACAGCGGTGGCTCCTTTGGAGGAGGAGGCATGCTCACATTTGGAGACAGCTGCTGACATTCTGTATGGAGACAGCTGCTGACATTCTGTATCATTTTCGGAACACTCTTTTTGTGGCAAATGGTTATCTTTTGTGACCCAAAACCTTCACTGTATGAAAATTGTATTGAACTAGGTAGCTACTCTACTAGTAGAGTTTTAGTGGATTGGCAACTTTACAGCAGCGCTCCAAAACAATCATTCGAAGCATCGGTTAGATTCAGCCGGCGCTATCCATGCATCGAATCTATGCGCGGCGTTTCGATTTTTTTTGTGTAGACTACCAATACACTTATCGTACCAGGTACTTTAGAAGTGTACCCGTACATAGTACTCGGAGTACATCGTAGAACTGATAGTGAATCTGGATCAAGAATCTACCCTCGAAGACTTTTCGCTCACACACACAACTGCCAAATACAGTCCTATCTCTCTAGTAGTAGCTAGCTACCGGTAGTAGAGTAGAGTCTTCTCCAGAATGAGACAACAGCAATTTGATGTTGTTGCCCCATCTGCATCTTACTCTTAACTATTGTAGAGTGCTGTCACAGTAACTCTGGCAGTCATCACTGTGAACTCAAGCATGTCTGTTGACATGAACGACGACCCGTTTCCGGACTTGAGTCATGTCCCAGCCTACGATTCGTTCTTCAATCATCACGATCTCTATTTTCGCTACCACATTCATGTGATTGGAGCCGAAGCCCAAGACCGAGGCGCGGCTATTGACAAACGCCGCAATCGCTTTGGACGACCACGCGTGGTTGATGCGGTGGCCGATCCCTATGTTATTGTGGAAACTGTTGGTAAAGATACTGGATCCACTTCGTACTTTCCCATTGGGAAACACAAGTTCAGTGTGTTGGAAAATTCGCAATCGCCGCTTTGGGATGAAAAGACTATGATCATGGGGAAGAATGTGGATGGTATCAAATTCCAATTGCTGGATAAGAATACCAAAGCTGCGGATGAATTGCTTATGGAGTTCACCTTGGACAAAGCAGATCTTCCAGAGCCCACTCCTTTGAAAGATTCGTCATGGACCCAATTCCGCAAAGAGGGAATGGGGGGTCGTCTATCCAACATGGTACTTTCCTTTCGCATGATGGTCACCCGTGCCGGTGATCAAATGGTCGATAAAGACACTAGTCGTGCCTTCCATCAAAGTTATGATGGTGGTTATGCCTATTCGGAGGAAGTGTTGCCCGATGCCACCACGGGAGATGACACAGACAATGCCTTGTTACAATGCTGGCGTCACCAAAGCAACAAGTATCCCAAGAAGGCCGTCCTGTGGATTTTGGGTCGCAATGATGTCTTTATGCATCCACACGTCGCCGCTCGTTTGTTCCAAGGTCATGATTTGTATGTTCTCAACTATAAGCTGAACGGACATACTCGAAAACGGGGTTGGGTCCAAGACGCACATTTGGTCTCCCACAATAGGAAGGGCGATTTCAACGTTTACAAAGAGGATATTGCAGCTGCCTTGGAGGTCCTTCAAGGAATCGAGTACGACCAAGTCTTGGGATACGCCCACAGCACTGGAGCCCCAATCCTCCTCAATTACCTTATGGATATCGGAGACGAGGCATTTGATGGGTTCATTTTCAATTCACCGTTTTTGGATTGGGGTTTTGTCGGTGGTGACATGGTAGAATTCTTCCTGGAGAATGCTGGCTTGTTGACGAATTTGAGTGCTTTCAGCGACGACGACAAAGTAGGTGTTGCAGTGACTCCCGCCGAGTTTGCCGGAACCCCCATTCACTACATGAACCAAGACATTGTGCTCTCGGATTGGTCTGCCAAATTCTGGTCCATCTATTATTGGGAATGGTCCACTCGTCCTTTGTATCAGGTTCCTATGACGATTGGTTTTGCAAGGGGTGTAACGGATGTCCATCGAAAGCTTGCATCTCGTGCCTCATCCAAACAGGCCGTGACCTCCAAGCCGTTTTTGGTCATCACATCGCGTGGTGATGACGTTCTAGTGGCGCATGAAACGCTGTCTCGTGCCGATTGGATTGGTCCCTCGCGATGGGAGATTGAACTCAATGACAATGGCCACGATGTCTTCTTGTCTCACGACGTGGCCGATACGGAGCTGGCCATGGATCTCACAGCGTGCTGGTTGAAGAGAATGAAGTTTTCAAATGACCGACTGTAGCAGGTAATCCTCTACTATGAATCGTGATCAAGAAAACAAATTCACAGTCAATTGTTGAGGTATTACTACTTTACATGGTGCGTCGTATAAAACATAATATATTCCATGATGTACCTTCAAAGTAACCGTCGAACGACCCCCTTCCCTACTAGCTAGTAGATCACAATAATATCATTTTGACTGTGAGTTTTTATTAACTGTAAGTACTCTGACAGTGAGTACCAGTAGTGCACGGAGTACCGCAGTAGTATCGTCCATCTTGTTTCGAATTGCGCATACGTTATTAGTAGCAGGATTTTCGTTTTTTTTGTATGTACGACGTACAAATAGTAGGGAATTAACTAGAAATAAAGCGGCCTTATGCAAAGTGTGACTACCCTGCGGTAGTAGGTAGAGTAGCGAATCACTGCTATTCGCGCTGCTTTTCGTGGAATTTATAACCAGTGCGAGAATATGATAGCAGCGACACATTTAAAAGGCGACGGGGGATGTCAAGTGTTTTTCAAGATGACTAGAAGTGTTTGAATGGAAGGTCAGGGAGCAAGTTCAACATTGACATTCCCCACCACTAGTCATGCAATCTTTCTTGTTCATGGAACTAGGAATAACCATGCGGCATTCTCATATACAGGTATGAATATGGCTGGTAAAATTGCTGGTTCGTTAACAGTAAAAGAATTTCCTGGCTTCAGCTGCGGTTTTCAGTCTCGAAACGGACACGCGCCTAAAGATGTAGCGTTCCTGCCTGATGACGACCAATTTGGATTATCTTGCCATCGAAATGCCGTTGACAACGCATTCATTCCCTCAGATATCTCAGCTTGTTAAGAGTTGATGGCGTGTGGTGTTTTACTAGCATTGGGAAGTGATATATGTGCTGTTAATTGATTTGGCTTCTCCTTTTCCATCTCTCTTGCAATATATAAGGATGAAGGGGCTCTGATTCTAAAAGTGTGTTCATCTTCAGTCTCCCTGTTTCACATTTTTGCAGTCCCTCGGCAATCAAAATGATAACCAATTTGACGGCCAGCCGTTGTAGATTTAAGATCTCGCATATGAAGGAAAGTCAGCAATAATGTAGTCACACAAAGACTGGATGGAGAATTTTCGCTTGCGCCAGCCGCGGCCGATGCGGAAAATTTATCCTTGTCTGACGCATACTTAACATATCAAGATTTTCCCGTACCTATTTTGTGACTCCATCCATCATGTGTGGGATCATGGTCGGCTCGATCATGTAACGATTCGAATAAGAGTAAAAAAGCGGTAATCGCAGTGGGTGGAGACGCCGGAATTGGCCCAGACTCTATCGATTTGAATCGATAGCAGAAAAGACAGCGTTCCAAAGAAGAGAAAACAATGGAGATGGGAACACACAAAATCGATTCTTCCTTTTCTTTGTCGCTTCCATTCGAACTTTCAAGATACAGACGACAACTAAAAACATTCAACAATGGTTGTAATTACATTGAAGAAGATGTTCACACTTGTGTTGCCTGTCTCGCTTCTTTCTGACGCTCAAGGATTGGTGGAGTTTGGTAGAGAGCGTTTTGGAGGTGAAAACATTGTTGGAAGGAAGCGCTTTGTGGCTGCGCCCGGAATGTTCGATTACGAGAAGGTTCGGCCCTATTCCCGGGGTAGAACCCATAAACTCTCTGACCAAGGGTAAGTCATAGCGAGTGCATCGAAAAACTGTATCACTCGACTAACTCACTACTTTTTCTTCTTGCAGTTTGAAAGATATCATCGATGCTCGGTCGGTTCTAGAACTATCTTCCTCGATATCGCTGTCTATGTCGATGGAGGTTATGCCGTCCGTGCCAACGGCTCCTACTTTCGGTCCACCATCCCACATACCACCTTCTGGTCCACCTGGCCCTGCAATGCCATCAGCACCAACACCACAATCGATGCCGTCGACCCCCGTTGGCTCGCCGTCTAGCAACCCAGCTTTGTTACCACCGCCCCCCTCCAATGATCCTGAAATTGAACCAACAGTATCCTATGAACCATCAATGACAACTTATCCAACTACAACACCATCTACAATACCCTCTTCCCTTCTAACTGAAGACCCTACTGTATCTTATGAGCCGTCTGTTACCTCATCGCCTGTCGCGGATGGGAGTGGTACTGAGTGTGTGATCGAAAATGGCCTTACCTTGGGAGCTTCGTCCGACAATTCCGCCACCCCTATCTTTTTGGCAGTTGGTTATCAAGCTGAGAGCACCACCTCTATTGTGGAGGACTTTCGATCTGAGTTGGAGAACGAATTGATCGGGATTGCAGTCTCTGCCATTCTTGGATGCGAGGTTAACTTCTCGGACTCAATCTTCCCACAGACACTGGAGGTAGCAACTTGCACACCTGCGATGAACGCTGCGGAAGGTTGTTTCGTCATGGAAACAGAAGCCATCGTGTTTATCAAAGGACTTGTGAATGAAGACGTGGCGGCCTTCGAGGCCTACCAAGCCATCCAGAATGCCATGTTCAATGGACGGATCGTTGGACGTGTTCCTACAATCCTGCGTCTGCAGTTTTTGAGTCCACTACCTCTTCCTGTTCCTCCTGGCAGTGGGGAGGGTACTTCTGAGCCCATTCCAGTATCGTCCAATCGAAGCGACAGTGCGAATGTGAACCCATGGACCATTGGAGCGAGCGTTGCGTCCATCATGGGAGGATTCGTTTCCATTTTGGTGTGGGCTCGAGCTCGAAAGTTTCGTCAGCGCCGGCAGCAACTGATGGATGAAACATCGTGGGTTAATGGTGATAGTCCGGCTGCAGAATAGAAGCTACCTGACATTCGAAAGAATTGGAAGGTTTGTATTTTGATTACCGCCAATGACAAACATGTACTATCATGATTCATTCTGGAGAGAAGTACACCGCCCGTGAGGTGAAATTTCGTAAGAGATGTCCATTTGGGACCCTCTATGAGGAAACAAGATAGGGCATAAGAAGTAAAGTATCTAAGGAGACTACTCGGATGTCTACGACGTAGATTTCTCCAATGGTCACTTGAAATTTCTGCTTGTCTGAGATTTTTATGCTCTGATTCCAGAGAGATTTTCGTCGTACTGGATCAATCCTCTCGTGATCCTTCTATCATACTCCGAGTACGTCCTATACGTACTACCCATACATACCAGAGTATTACATGAGAGTTTTGTTACAGGTTGTATGAAGGCCACATTTTAGTCGTGGTGGTCGGATTCACAGTCAATGATCTGTTTTTCGTGGTTGAAGATCTTTTCCCTTCCCTCTCAGTCAAGACATCAATCGGATCGATGACACAAACAATCATCCTCATCACAAATTGATATCTCGAAGTACATTGTTGTCCTGTCGCTTTTTCTTCTTTCCATCACCAAAGCTGCGACCTATTAATTCTCCTGCAGTCATGAAACTCCTTAATTTTTTCTTCCCCGCTGCACTGATCGCCTTTGGTGACAGCTTTTCTGTGACTCGACACAGGCGCAAGCCAACGACGTCGTCGTCGTTGACTGCTCTTCCTTTGGAACGACGTACTGCACTCGCGACAGTTGCTTCTGTGGGGTCCGTGTTGATGATTCCTACTGTATCGTTTGCGGCAGACGAATATGTTCCCCAGCTCAAAGATATGCAACAAATTTATTGTGAGTCATTTAGAGTGTAGAAAAACAATGATGAGTTTTTCAATCCAAGGATTTTGGTGACGATTTTGCTGGTCTGTGTATGGATATGCTGGTCTCAGGGATACGACGTCTCTATTTTGCAATCATATTTAACTAATTCTCGCTTCTTTGTAACTCAGTCTTAGGAGAATCTTTGGATCGGCTGACAGCAAAAGTAAAGGATCCAGATCAGCTGGAGGCTGCGTTGTCGGGCGTCAAGCAGTTCAACAAGCAACCGAATTTTTACACCGGTTACGCCAAGAATTTTGTGATGAAGTCGGTCAAGAAAGGTTCTGACAGTGATCCTCGAGTGGGATACATTCGACAGGTAAAGATAAATGTTGTTTTTTAGATGGGTTTTGCTGAAAAACGAAAAGATCCCTGACCATCGGCGCTCGCTCTATCCACACATTGCTATTAGGCATCAACTTTAATCAGTTCCTTGGAGTCTGTATTGAGTGGTGGCGACGCATTGATGAATGAAAAGTCAACGACAGAAGAGGCTGTAAAGAGAATCCAGAAAGCGCAGTCTTTGATTGGAAGATTCCTTGCTGAAAGTGGGGTGCAGGACGAAAAACTTGCGGCCTTTGTAGCAGCGCACAAGTAGAAAACCCAAAAGTTAAATAGATACGTGTGCCATTGCGTCTCTTTCTTCAGAGTGTCAACCAGCAACATATTCATAGGGTTCATCAAGAACTACTGTCGCTGACACTTACCAGCCACTGTTGAGATAGCTGATACGTCACTTCCTCGTTCCCTTGGCGTACCGTCAACCGAAGGGATTGCAAATCAAAAATCCCTGGCTGTGAAATTAGTGCACGGAACGAAATATCAATATGCCCATCTGGCTCCAACTCTACCCGCTGCATCTTCAGTCCAGTAAACTCGTAAGAGGATGGATCAAGGAAATACAAAAAGTTCACGGGGGATTCAAGGAGGCGGTTTCGTAGCGTCACCTTGACCGGAACATATGTTGGCCCATTGGAAAAATCATTGGTTACAGAAGCGGGATGCGAAGCAATAGCAGAGACTGGACATCCATGAAATGATTTGAGAGGTCGTATCCTCATGCTTCGAAGGTGATGTTCTCCTCGGACCACTTCCTGCCCAAGAATCGCTCTCCAAGAACAAACCAAATGAACAGCAGAGGCCCCTAAACGTGTCGGGAAGAGACTTGCGATTGAAGTTGGATGGCATTCTGCCGTATTGAAGTCTGGATCTCCCTCATTAACGTCGGAAGTGTTCGCTCTGCGGATCGATGCGATTGATCTTGGGTGATCCTTTTCGCTCTCCGGCGTGTTCTCAAGTCGAAACAGTTCCAATTGGTGATTTTTCCACGATGTCTATGAACGAGAAATTTTTTGGTCATGAGCCGGGCACAAAAAAGGAGAAAGCAGTCCATGGAAACGTACCTCAAAGGATTCGAAAGCTTGCTCCAAGCAAAGGTACCCCATCGCGTCGGAATCTATACATAGCTTAGTCGAGCATTCACAGGTACTCGAGAAAGCACATTCGCTCAAACGGCTTGTTTTTTCTGGGGTATCTACCTCGACAACTTTATAAAGCACTGTCACTCTTTCTTGCCAACCTATCTGTAAAACATCACCGAATTCGTTTCTTGTTGCAAATTGTCCAGGAAATGCCTCGAGACGATAATGACGACTCGCCAACCCCAAATGATCGAGAGTTACGAACAGATCGGTTGGTCTATCTGTTCGAACATTCGTCAATTCTACAGATAAAAGAACGTCTTTGCCCTTCAAGGATGCTGTCAAGGTTTTTGCGGATAGAAGCAAAGATGGGTACACGGGCACTTCGTACATCTTACGAAGCCAGCGGCTTCGTAGCTTCTCTTGGTGTGGGTCATAGAGTTCGTATCGATAGAGCATGTAGAAGGTTTGCTTTCTAAAGCCTGAAGTGCGAATTCGGATGGGAATGTCTACTTCTTCCCCAGGCTGAAGGACATCGGAATAATTCGACAAAGGAAGCTTCATCATCGTTCCAGAAGGTCCTATGCAATGTGATGTAGCAATGGTCTCCTTTTCCTCGGTTGAAAGTTCTTTGTTCTCATCAATAATCTGCACCCAAGGTAGATTCGTTTTCAAAGACACGCATGTGGCAGGTGCAGTACCAACGTTGCGGAGCCGAATTCTCCACGAGCTCAATTGTCCTTCCAGTAGTGGCCCTCCATCGGAAACGCTAGAGGGCATCTCTCCTTTAGCCCATTGCACCAGTTCAGCTGAAAGGCACGGCATGTCTTGTTCAACCTTCGCCTTCAGTAATAGTGACTCCCCGCGAACTCGATTCATGATGTTTGATCGCGTATCACGCAGAAGTGGACCCGGTACATCAAATGGGTGGTATACCCATACTTTGTCCAAAAGCATCGACCTCACCCCAAGAATCTCCAAATCGCCTTCCACCAGTGGCGTCAGCCCAAGTGACACAGTGGTCTCGCCACCTGGGGGCAGATTTATCTCATGTTTGGTTACCACAAAGAAAGGATTGGAGCTTGCCGATTGGCAAACTCGAGTACCTGGTTTCGATATCCTACAATATTCGGGAACCGTGAATTGAAGTTTGTCCGTGCTTGCAAAAGACCAAGACTGTTGCGATCCCGCACTGGAACTATCTTTCATTTCAATTGCAAATTGGTTGGTACAAATACACCCTTGTGAATCTGTCATCTTTACAACCAGCTGAACTTGAGTAATGCGAACATCGACTTCTAGGGGATTCGTCATGACAAAGTCACAGAATATTGGTTCAGCTCGTGCGCGGACTTTGGGACTTGGCTTCCTGTTACCACTTCTCTTACTTCGTTCGATCAAAGCTCGGTTTTGTTTCTCCTTATCAATTTCAGCAATCATTTTGCGGTGCTGGCGATCAGTGATTTTCGACAAAGCAGCGGTGATGGTTTCATCTAGCTGTGGCTTCGCACTGTCGACAGCTCGAAGCTCTGCGGTCGCGGCCAACTCTAAATCATGCCAGATGCTGTCATCCCCTTTGGCAGGCTTCCCCAACTCGTCTTGTGTGTTGCCTTCTACACTTGATTCATGTGCATTTTCAGTGACGCTGGTTCCAACAAAGTGTTGCTCGGCATGAGTCCAAATTCTAACGCTTGAGTCTTGAATTCTTGGTAAATCGACATACGGCAATTCCAAGACTCGTGACGCTGTCACGTTGTATTTTATAATGTTGACAATCTTTTCCAATTGTGCATTCCGAAATGATTCTCGTTCATGGCTCGGAAGATTAGAAGGCGAGGCCATGCGATCCGCTCCTGCCAAAGCTGCCTTCTTATGATCTTCGCAAATTTCGACGAGATGTTGAAGGAACTTCTGCTGCGATTTGGCGGACACTTTACCCCTGCTTCCAGTGCCAATGAGTTTGGCGTATAAAATCAAAGCAACCGACATTCTTCCCATTGAAAATAGCTGTGCAGCGAGAGCGCTGCGAAGGTGGTTGTGCAACTCATGCCAACCACCATTTCTGTATACATATAAGGCACTGGTGAAGCATCGAAAGGCATGGTGATCTTGCCCGGCCGTTCGAAACATGTGTCCGCTCATGAGAATATGAAAGGCATATTTCCGATACATTTTAGCTTCGTGATAAAACGCGCTTGACTGTTCCAATAAAACTGCCGCTCCGAGATTCGACTCGTGAGAGCTGGCGCTAGCCAAAAGATCGGCAACTTCTACTTCACGATTTCTGGTGAGGGAATCCGAAGCGACGGCCATGATGAGACAAAGTCGTGTAGCAAGGCGAGTCGAAGAAGGCGCGGCTGTTGGGCGAACGGAAGAATCATTGTTCATTCGTGACCGTTCCTCTTCCGCAGCCCTGGTGTAACTCAACAAAGCCGTCTCAAGATTCGAGAATGTTTCCTTTGCCCGAATATATGGATCTGTCTGGTATATACACAAGGCGATCATTTCTTGTACACTGGCATAATACACCAGAGCCTTGTCAGATTTGTAGTCGTCGCGAATGAGTCGGTACATGGAGAGAGCGGCGTCATAGTCTTGCATCAAAAAGAGTGAATCGGCCAGCAATCGAGTCTGCGATTCGATTGAATCGTACCGATACTTGACGGTATCCTCCCCTTCCCCTCCAACATTGCTACCTCCTCCATGTCCAGAACTATTGGTAGTGGGATTTTCTTCTTTCGGTTTTCTCCAAAACGACTTGACCAAGTTTCTCACACCCTTCTTTCGTTCACTGACAATGGCATTTAAATCCGAAATACGTCGTTCCATGGCTGGCAGCAACGACGTTGTCAAGATAGATTGAAAATATCGTCGCAGGAGGACTCGGTCGTTGACACTGAGATAATTTCCCAGCTGTCCATTGCCACCCCACAAGTCTCGTTCCTCTTGATCTGCTAAAGCTGAAGCTGTCTCTGCCATGACACTGTTGATACGCAAGACCGCCGCATTAGGACCAAACTGACGCTGTAATGATTGTCGAAGCCGATTGTCATCTACATTGGAGGGTCCCTGCACCGCATCATGCAACACCAGCACTTCGTGTCGCATCCCTTGCGGATCGTACAGCCCATTCTTGAAGGCTTCCGGCAAGACATGTGGCGAGTTGTACAATTCTTGCAACACTTGATCGGGCGGTTCGATTTCATTCGTAGTGCATACCAACAACACCAACGGAGGGGCATTGATGAGATCGTGCGGTAATGCGTTGGTTGAAGCATCGAGTGCCAATCGGTACCGCACCATCCATGGGATATCCATGGGACTCGTCAACTGGTACGCATCCTTGGTGGCCGCTTGGAGGGTTTCTTCCTTGTTTCGTTCTTGGAGCAATTCATCGACGCGGTCTTCTAACACGACCAAATCTTGGGCAACATTTCCATCGGCCGATTGGATCTTGGCATTATCATTCAACAAGTCATGGGCCGCTTGATACGACAACGGTTCCATTTGCGACGGTTCCACAAAGCGAACCTTAACTTCGTTGGGAAACAAGCTTCTGTTGATGCTCCGAAAGGGCGTCATGTTATTTTGTTGGAGTTTGAGTTCGTGGACGATGCCTTGAAAGAGATCGACAAGTTGTAACGAATTTTTCCAAGCCATGTGGTTCGCGGCCTCTGTGGCAATGACTAGAATCGGGATGTGGGATTGCCGTTGTGCCAAAATGCTGCTCCGTTTGCCACTTACAAATGTTGTCAGCGGCAAAAACGGGGGAGGAGAAAGTACAGGTTGCGAGGAGTGATGGCTGGTGACAACCATATCGGTTAATTCAGGAGTTGGTGGCGGTGGTGGTGAAACGAAGGGAGGCTGTGATGCTGCACCTGGTGTCGTTGCTGTCACACGAAGTGGAGGAGGCGGAGGAGGAGGTGGGGGCAGAGGAAAAGATAGATCTGCTGTCATTCCAACCGATGCATTACTCATCGCATTGACTGGCATAGGAGACACTGTAGGAGGAGGGGGGAGCATCGATGCTGTCGTAGGAGGAGACATTGAATTCGTGGCAGAATACGGTGTTGATGCAAGTGGTACTTGTTGACTTGTCCCCAACCGTGGAGGAGGAGGAGGTGGTGGCAGAGTGCTCAATGGATGATCTGCCGATGCCATCATTGGAAAGTTCAGAGAGGGAGGGGCACTGTCCAGCGGAGGGAGAGTAGCGGTGCTCTCGTGAACCGGAACATCAGACAAGTTGGGCCTCTGTCTCCTATCATTGCCTCCGCCACCACCTTGGGATTTTAATTTAATCGGTTTCGACATGGCTCAATTGAGATAACTATCGAACTTTATTAATGTCAAATGTCTTCAATCGGTTGTCGTTCGTAGAGAGAGAGAGAAAGTGCACTGCAGCTTCACTTCCAGCTGGACACGTTGTTGCCAGAAGTACGACACAATGATGATGAGTGTTGTTTTGTTGATTGATAGACGGCTGATGAATGAGGATAATGATGAGGGGGTGTGAGAGAGGGAAAAAGGAAGGTCTAAAAGTATTATTGGAGTCGTACTAGTCTAATTTCCCCCAAAACTAATTTCCCCTAAAAAAGAAGTTTGACCCCCTCCCTTGATGTTGTTGTTTCATGTCTCATCACATTTTTTACGACAATCGATTATTTCTCTCTTTGTCGCTATTAATAAAGACGTCTATGTTGTGATGATGTAAACGGCATAACTGCAAATGAGTATGGCCATTTTCCATTTCCTTCGACTTTTTTCTCGTCACCATGTCCGCTGAAGCTCCAATCGAGCTCTTGGATTCATCCGACGATGAACAAGACACACCTCAACAAAGTCCGAATGGACAATTACGAACAGGGAACAACGGTTTTGGTGATGGTGAACGGGGCTGGGGCCACCAACTCCACCACCAATTCCGACAGAAGAAGAATTGCCGACGGTCCTCCAACGATGCGACTGCGGCTGCGGCCGCGTCCAGTAATGACGCATCCACATCTTCGGGGTCCACATACAAGCCTTTGGCCAGCATTTCGGCAGGGGAAAGTATCTGTAAAGGAATCTCTGTTCCTACAAAGGCCAAAAAGCGCGTCGCTGTGGAACCCGTGACCTCTGTTCCAGGTACGAGACCAATCCACAACACGGCTGCCATGGCAATACCAGTGGCCACCGCAGCTACTGGAAACACCACTACAGCTGTTACAGTACTGCAAGAAATGAAAGAATCGTCGACACGGTCATCCACAATACAAATCTCTGAAAAGCCAACTTTCAAGCGTGAAACGAACAAGACCAATTCAAGTGAGGACAACCAGGTCGAAGCATCCGCTACTGCCACGACCTTGAATGATTTCTTGGATAACGACAGTGATGACGATGATGATGATTTCAATGACTTTGTCAATAACGTAATTGCACCTTCTGTCGCTGCCTACGATTATCAAATTGATCCGCCCAAGCCTCTCCAATTTATGAAACATCATTGTTGGGCATGTCATGAATGGATCGAACATCCCACCACCTTGGAACAGACGGCCAAGCCCGACTTGCTATCCAATGAAAAGATATACTGTTGTTACTTGATGCACGAACATCCTGTTTTGGACGTACCGGTGTGCGTAGTTTGTTCGGAAAAGATCGAAGATGTGGTGGAGGCGGTGTCGTCACCCCCCACAGAGGAGGAGGACGACTCACAAGAACGTTCTGTTGCTGCTGAAGCTGATCCCACTGACATCAAGGATCACACAATAGGAGAAAGTAGCGACAATATTATTATGACATGTGGTGCTTGCGGCCAGGAAGACTCGGAAGATTTCGTTCCCGTCTGGTTGTCGTGCAACAATGCTTGCGGTCGAGTCTTTTGCCATCACTGCGTGGCTCAAGCGCACGGTAACGTAATAGAGGTGGAGACTATGATTCGCAACCATGATTCTATTCAAAAGTGGCATTGCTGTGCTTGCGCTCCTCCAGACTTTTTGAAACAACTACAAGATTACACCCGGCGCTTACAGAAAGAAGCAGACCAAATGGCTTGTGCGGGTGACGATGACAGCTCATCATTCCAGCCGACCCAAGAAGGTCTGGACGACATAATATCCTACCTCCAACTTGTGGAAGACAAAAAGGAGGAATGTGACCATCGTCTGGATCGCCTCGAGGAAGATCTAGAAGAAATTCGTACCAACTGCGAACAAAACGAAGATCTGATGGAGCTATCGACCGTGGACCTCGAGCAGCACATTCAAGAAAGCCAGGAGGAATACCGCAAAGGTTTTGAAGACCAGCGTCTGCGCTTAGTGGATACAATTGTCACTATTGAGGACATTTTGTCGGCCGTTTATGGGATTGAAAGTCGTACGGTGTACGCAGCCATTCAGGGACCCGAGAATATTTCAGGAATTCAAAAGGCAGCAGACGACAATCCCGAGTGGAGAAATGCGGCCGATAAAGTCAACGCTGAACTAGAAAAGGAATATTTCAAAGGACGACAGAAGAAGGACGACGAATGCGATCCAAATGACGCCCGATATCGCATAGAATACGCTGATGACATCGAAGATTTAGGCGAGCTCGATTCTTCAGATGTGGACGATGACAGGCAAGGGAGTGACACAGATGACTCCTACAAAGATTATCGCGCGGGATGGCGACAGTCTCGGTACTTGGCTTCTCAGGAGGCCATTGATACTGCCATGGAAGAGGAAGAAAAGCTCTATCGAAAGCGCAACATAAAAGCCAAATCTTGCGATCGCCATGAAGAAAAGAGGGATCGACGTCACTGGGTAGACGCTTTAAAGCCTGTCAGACGGAGACGAGCCAGAAGAAGTAGGAAAGGGAGCAGGAAATCGACCACCCACACTCACAAACACGCGGCCTTGACTGATTTACACAAGCAAAATTCTCACGATGATGAGGTTGATTCTGATTCCTCGGATGATGGACTTGAAGCGAATACCAACGGCGACATTTTTTCTTCGAGCAAGCCATCGTTCTTTGTTTTGAGTCATAACCCACGGATCGTTGTCGCTAGTCATTTCAACCAACGTTTGAAAAAACATCAACGAGAAGGAATCGAATTCATGTTTAAACGCACTTTTGCTGATCTTGGGGGCGACGACAATGCTGACATTGGAGGATGCATTTTGGCACATTCTATGGGGCTGGGAAAGGTGAGATCTTTGCTTTGTTTTATTTATTCTTTGAAAAGCAGGAACGAACGATTCATTCTAATTAACTCTGTTTTCCTGCATCAAAGAGTTTATCGGTCATTACTCTTCTTCACACGCTAATGTTTTTGCAACAGCAGGCCATTCGAAAGGTCCTTCTTGTTGTACCGGTCAACACAGTGGCCAATGTAAGCAGTGTCGAATATACGCACCGAATACTAAATACGACGTATCCTCTTGCCGATATCTCACGCTATTTTCGTGTTAATACATTTCAGTGGGAAAACGAGTTCAGTAAATGGACTGAGGGAATAAAGGAAAAGATGACTATTTACAATCCTGGAGATGGGCAGGGTAAAACGTTTCGAATGAGAGTTTTGAAATGCTGGATTAAGAATGGAGGGGTGTTTCTTATCTCTGATGCGTTGTTTCGAACGTCTATGAAAACCGAAGAAATGAAAGAAATCCTTTCGAAACCAGATGCAATATTTTTGGACGAAAGGTTGGTATTAAATCTAGATTCTGATTGCGTTTTATAATGGTTCCATGACCTCACAATGCTTGCCTGTATTTGTGAAGTCACTCTATGCTGAAGAATAAGGAGAACCAAACTTTTAAAGAGTTGGAAAAGGTCAAGACCAAACGACGCATTTGCTTGACAGGGTAAGTTTTTCAAACGACTTTTTCCAAGTTCAACAGTGGACTGACCGACTTGTTTCGCAGAACTCCGTTCCAAAACAATCTCCTTGAATATTATCGCATGATATCATACGCTCGTCCTGGACTTCTAGGAAGCTCAGAAAAGAAGTTCGCGAAAGAATACGCTGAACCAATCTATGTTGGTATGGCAAAAGACGCCAGGAGGAGCTTCAAAACTTACGCTGACGAATTAATAAAAAAATTCACAGCAAAAGTGGATCCATTCGTCCACCGTAGAGACGCCACTGTCTTGGTTAATGACCTTCCGTCACTTCAACAAGTTGTCTTGCACGTACGACCAACCAAGGCGCAACGAGCACTCTATGCGCTTTACAGAAAATACCAAAAGAGCTCCGGCCAAAAAAATTTCTTCCACCAATTTTCTTCACTTCGACCTATTCATAATCATCCTGCTGCAATTATGTACCGATCCATCGAAAGTAACTCAGCACTAGAGCAAGAGAATGCCGGGTCCAAGCGGCGTTCTTCGCAATACTTCAAGAGCACACCATCAAGCAAAAAGATATGTAGCAGCGTGGCATCAGCAGTAATAGACAAAGACTTCACTATTCCAATAGTGTACTCGCAGCACGACTCGAAACCACCCCCCAAAGATTCGAAACCGTCGTCTTTGGTCGAAATAATCGACCTGATATCTGACTCTGAAGGCGAAAAAGAAAATTTGGACGATGTCATAGATGAAAAATGGATTACCGACGATCATTGGTCATCTGTTTTTGTGAACAACATGGGCTCGGATTTGAAAAGCATCACAAACGGGAACAAGTGTGTACTGTTGCTGCACATTCTTGTGCACGCTCAACAGCTTGGGGAGAAGACGTTGGTCTTTTCTCAGTGTCTAAGAACACTCGACTATTTGTCAGATATGCTAGCCGAGAAGGAATGGCCAAAGCTAGTTCCTTGTCTACAAAAATCTTTCCCTGGTCGGAAAATGGGTGGATGGAGGCAGGGTGTCGATTTTCTTCGAATTGACGGTAGCACCGGAGGCGGGGAACGAGGGGAACTGATCAAAGACTTCTCTGCGGATGACAACATCAAGCTTTTTCTCATCAGTAGTCTAGCTGGTAGTCTCGGGGTACGTGCTACCGTAGTATAAGGAGAGAATCGTTTTTGTTTTCAACCTGTCTAACGCTATAACTTCTGTGATGTGATTGGAATCCCAGATCAACTTGACGTCAGCGTCAAGATGCGTTTTGTTCGACGGCCATTTTAACCCTACCATTGACCTTCAGGCAATTTACAGAACCTACCGATACGGCCAGACAAGGCCGGTTTTTTGTTACCGCTTTCTGACCCAGGGTTCGATGGAGGAGAAAGTATACAAACGTGCTGTTACGAAAAGCGGTTTGGCTGGTCGCGTGATTGATGGAAAGACGTTGAACCGACTATTCAACGCTGACGAGCTTGACTCTCTAACAAAGGTGGACGATTGGGTAGAATGTGATCGCTGCAAACACTGGCGTATGGTTCCACCTGACGTCGAAGTTGATGTTTCGAAACTCCCTGACAGTTGGTACTGCAACATGATGAATGAATTTGACCAGCGTATGGTTTGGTCATGCAACATTCCCGAGAAGGACGCCATGTGGTACCATGAACATTTCAAGAAAGCTAATGTCCCAAAAGCCCTTTCGAACCCAACGTCAGAAAGCAAAGGTGGGATATATTGTGGTCATGTCCTTGATGCTACCGGCCAGGACAAGATGACAGATGAAGCCACAAAAAAACTTGTGGAACGCGACTTGATTCTGAAGAATCTTCTGACCGTTTCAGCAAACGAGAAGCAGATTGTAAGCAAGCATTACTTTCACGACGCTTTGCTGTCAGGAAAGGACACGGGAATATTGAAAGGAACGGAGAGCACTGTGGATCCATAAAGCAATGCTGTACCGTAAGCCAAATCCAGTGACTTTCGGCAGACCACCACTGAATCCCACAAAAGCTACCGGTAGCAATAGAATAGGAGTCCTCAGAAATGTGAAGCCATTATTTTGGCCGACTAGGAAAGACGATTATACTATTTGATTAGACCATCGAATGCAGCAAAGAGTTGATGACCAAGCAAACAGACATGAAGCGGCCGAGTCGCTGCGTCGCTGCGCATGTCTACGGTAGTACTACAGTATGACTACCGGTACCTACCGTAACTGGTACAGGTACCTACCGGTAGTCTACCTACGGTAGGTACCTACGGTAGTACTCCGGTATGTTTCACGTATCGTCGTACGACGTATGATACCTGGTACTCCGTACGACAGTATCTTGTTGCTTGAGAAGGGATAAGTGTAAATGAAGTCTAAAAGAGTGCAATTTTGTTACAGTTAATGAAGCCTGTGCGCCAGGTGGTCGATTTATTCTAATATTTTCCAAAGTCCTTGGCAATCATTTTTGACACTTGTCATCCTGCTTCATCCACGACCGATGATAGTGAGAACCCCTCTTACTACGTAGCAGATCTCTATCGTCCGGGAACATCGCGATCGTGTCTACCTACGGTAGTATTTCAACTGTGTCTCGCATGAGAATTCACAAAAAATACGAAGTACTACGTTGTACTACTAATTCTTTAAGAAAAGACTGAAAATTGTATGTGCTGCGTGCTGCGAAAAGATTTCTTCTGCTGTCATGATGGATGTCAACGCGAACTTCGAAAAATCGTTTGAAGAGATAGAATAGTAATGTATGTCAGCTGTCAAACGAATTTCCGTGAACTCTCAAACAAGATATATGAGAAGCGTCAATTGGTGAAGGAACCAAAAAAATTCTCATAAAATCAAGCTTTTGTCTTGAAAACGATACGAACACCATCTTTTGACTAAATTGGCCAGCCTTCTTCGTATTGACCATGATGATGAACGAGGACAAACGTCTCCAATACTGGGCGGCTTTGACCGTCTTTTCAATCGTCAGTCTATCGTCGATGACGAACTTCTTCGATGACAACCAAGATTTGGAACGCGAACAAAAGTGGTCTATCAGTGTTGCCTCCGTCTCTTTGATTTTGGCCGTCCTTTCTTTTTTCCTCCGAATGTTGATGACTAAGATGTTTGCTGAGAAGTTCATGGAGCATGGTGCTGTAAGTCCAATCAAATGGATCATAACATTGTTTGTTCAAGCCTTGTCAACCTTCTCTCATTTCTTTAATTCTCTGCAGGTTCTTGTTGTTTTGGGATTTTGGTGCGGCGGACTTCCTATCATTAACAACAGTTCCAACTACCTTTCTGTGGGTACGAACGGTGCCATTTTCAATGTCAACCTCTTCTTTTCAAGCTGGATGGCTTTCATTGTTTCCATGATGCTCTTTGCTGATATGTTTCCATCCATGCTGATGGGCGATAAAGTCACCAAATTTACGAATCAGTGGATTTGGTTCGGAGCGGCATCCTTGATCGTCATGACCAATGCGGTCTGGTACTGGCGCGACAACAACTGTACGTCCGTCGACGACAGCAATATGTGCCACCGCGACTTGTTTGGCTTTGTCCTCGGAGCTGTCAGCGGATTAGTCGCCCTCGTCTTCATGGCTTTGGCTTTCATGGCTTTCAACCATGAACGCTTGGAGCAACTCGTCTCGATTCTCCTCACTGCCGCTTGGTGCTTTGGTATCGCATACCTCACGTTCGACGATGGCCCAGCGCAGTTTGTTGGTACTTTCTACTTCTCCATTTGGTTCTCTTTCATGTTTGCCTTCTGGATGGCGGTCCACGCTGTTATTTCCATGTACTCCGATGTGATGGAATCGGACGAGACCGTCACTCCTGAAGAAGGCAAAGGAGCCCAAGAAACAACGGCCAAGCAGGACGTCGAAGAACACGAGAAGGAAGAAGTTGTTCAAGAGGGGGACGTCTAAATTCGATGAAGATGTCATAACCTCCGACCGCCAGGCAGGCAGAACTATATGTTGCATATTTAGGTTGTGAAGCAAAGATTTCTAAGATGGGATGTGTAATGATTAGTGCAATCTCAGTCCATAATGCCGAAGAAATTGAATGCACACGAGATTCCACTTGTCTCACATAACTAAACCACACGTTGAACATACACAGACCAAATTAATGATACCTTTACCCTTAACACAACTGGTGACATTTACAAACTAGGTCTAGAACGAAACATCACGCTTAACATGGACATTGGCTCCAGTGATGTCAGTTCCACTCAAGCCCATGTCAACATTAGCCGTCCAGTCATTGTCCTTCCATTCAACATTCAAGCTCTCGTTAGGCTTCAAAGTCGCAGTCAAGGAACTGTCATCACCCAAGGAACGTTGCCACTCAACAGAAATGTCTCCATTGTTGTTGATGGTAGGAGAGATGCGGTTGTTGGCATCCAACTGCTGAGACACAGTCACTTCTTGGTTGTCAGCAGAGGCTGTCAACTTGATATTGGTGTTGTCCATCTGATGATCAATGGTCACAGATTGACTGTCTTGAGAGGCATTGAGCTCAATGTTGGTATTGTCCATGCGATGCTTGACGTTGACTTCTTGGCTATCAGCAGAGGCTGTGAGCTTGACGTTGGTATCACCATTGTCCCATCCCACAACAACATCAGCTTCTTCGGTGCCAACATTGTATCTTGGGTTCAGGGTGACTCTGGCACCATTCATGTTCATGCCTTTGGTTGCTTCTACTCTCTCCACGCCACCTCCAGCAGATGCCACAACACGGATGTTTAGATCAGCATCGTCATTGCTAGCATCAAACTCAAGGGCGGTATCATCACTGCTCATGTCACGTTCAGCACGAGCTGACACGCCCCAGCCAGCAACGTTGGTACTAGCCTTGCCCCAAATATTTCGGGGAAGGGATGCGATGTCTGTGGTTGGTCGTGCGGCTGCCTGGATGCCATAATCCAAGGTCAAATCACCCGAATTGGCGGAACCTTCCCAAGTAAGAGTAGGATCAAGTCCATCCAAACCATCAAAAGTGCCATCACGAACCGAGATCTGAGCAAGGAGCAATAATCATGACAATGGAGCGAAACCGCTGGATATGTTGGAAATACATTGGATGCAAGTAAGAGTTTATCAACGACCAAAACTTGCTTCTTACCGACAATTGAGGTCGTCCAGCGTTCGCTGTTGCAACGACAGCAAGCAGAGCGAGTAGAGAAAACTTCATTTTGAAATAAAACCGTTCGAAATGACTTTGAAATCAAGGTGAATTAACCGAGGCGAGAGGACCAATGATTGTGATCCCTTTTTTCACCTGTCGGAAGTTTGGTTTTCCTCTTTCTGGATGATAATGACAGGGTCTCAAGATGAAGGTACGTCAGCCCTTGTCGATCTTTGTCTTGCAACCGTTCAAGTAGTCAAGAACCGAAGGGGTGTCAAGGTTGACACCTTTTAAATCTCTATAAAACTGCTGCGGTTTCGAAAAATGTGACTCACAGGTTCGCCGCCCGTCGCGCTGGATCGCAGAATATGTACTAAGATGTACGTAGAAAAAGATACCTCCCACGTCAGCTCGATTGCTACCATCCTAACGACCGTTCTTGACACCAAAGATACGACGTACCCCAGCTCGTCAACAAAAAATTGCACTGCAACACGAAGATTAGATTCGAGTCGAGCTTTTGACACTTTTGCCTTACTAATAACTGTCTTATACCTCACAATTTTCCGTTCACGGATCATCATCGCCAACGAAAGCTGTTCCTGTCCACTTCCGCTTCCCAAAACAAACACTTCAATTTCTCAAAATCATGAAGCTATCAATTGCTTACTTTGCTCTCGTCGCTGGTGTTGTCTCCGCCGGACGCCCTCAACTTTCGGTGAGTGTCTTGCAAGTGATTTTGGTGTCAGGCGTCGAAAGTGATGTCGCTTTTTGTCGTGCGCTGAGACTGTTCGGATCGAAGCGAAGTGATTTACACTTGGTTTGCATTTTATCAGTCCATCCATACTAGCCTGTACCATCAACACAACTCACTGATTTCATTGGCGTCTCTTGCACGCAAAATTTAATCTTGACGACTAGATTTCTGTTCAAGACGGAAATTTCGACGGAATCGACGGCTTGAACCCCACTTTGAACTGGGAAGGTTCCGCCTCTTCTGGTGATGTCAACCTTGATTACGGAATTGAAGCCGATGCTCGTCCTACGACCAACATTGCCTCGCTCCCACGTCGTGTGTGGGGAAAAGCCAGTACAAATGCCGGAGGATGGGGCGTGTCGGCTCGTGCTGAACGTGACATGAGAGCTGGAGATGACACTTCGTTGGAATTTGATGCTAGTAATGACGATGCTGATCTAAATATCCGTGTTGTGGCATCTGCCGGAGGAGGCGTGGAGAGAGTAGAAGCAACCAAAGGCATGAACATGAATGGTGCCAGAGTCACCCTGAACCCAAGATACAATGTTGGCACCGAAGAAGCTGATGTTGTTGTGGGGTGGGACAATGGTGATACCAACGTCAAGCTCACAGCCTCTGCTGATAGCCAAGAAGTCAACGTCAAGCACCGCATGGACAATACCAACATTGAGCTCAATGCCTCTCAAGACAGTCAATCTGTGACCATTGATCATCAGATGGACAACACCAATATCAAGTTGACAGCCTCTGCTGACAACCAAGAAGTGACTGTGTCTCAGCAGTTGGATGCCAACAACCGCATCTCTCCTACCATCAACAACAATGGAGACATTTCTGTTGAGTGGCAACGTTCCTTGGGTGATGACAGTTCCTTGACTGCGACTTTGAAGCCTAACGAGAGCTTGAATGTTGAATGGAAGGACAATGACTGGACGGCTAATGTTGATATGGGCTTGAGTGGAACTGACATCACTGGAGCCAATGTCCATGTTAAGCGTGATGTTTCGTTCTAACACTTGGCGTTTTAGATCTTTCGTTTGAAATCTTGCCAAGTTGCCAGCTGGTCTGAGACACGGTGCAAATTCACTCCTGTCTCCATGTACTTTTCTTTTTCGACGTCTCATTCACTTATGTAAAAGTCGGCACTATCTTACTCACGAACATTTCCAGTCAACAGAGGACTCAACATGTACTTTCACTGAAGGAAACAGTATGAAATGAAATAACCTAAGCCATAGTAAAGTATTCACATTAATTTTGGCTCTTTACTGTTTTTTTGCAAGCCGAGACAAGGCAGTTGCTAGACTATACTTATCGCCGACGTTCCCCGGAAATATAACAACGGGCATTTCAGGGAAGCGAGGATGATCCGATGGACAACAAACGACAGAGCAACCTGGTAATATCTGTCCGAGAACACGAGACGTCCGTAGCCGCAGCCCTTGACTCAAGACGTCGTTGCTTGTTATGCCGCCTTTGCTGATTAGAAATCCAATCGTTGGGGGCAATTTTCGCACGATATTCATCAGGAACGCTGAAATTTCCGCACCAAATTCTAATCGATCTTGTTGTGAAGGGAAATTTAGCTCCTCTCGACTCGTGAAGATTATTGGGTGCTTCCTTGCAGTATGGCTTGCCTCTATTTTTCCTATAATATTTTCGAACATAACATGCTCTTCGTCGCTCCGTATTTTTGTGACATCCACCTCAATGGCATCTGTCTCGGGAAGTTTTAGGAGTTCTTCCAACTGCGTGGTCGTCTTTTTGACATGAGAGCCAATCAGAACAACACCAGGGCAGCCGTCCTTCACATATTGCGACATTTCTGTTGCTACCATAGGTTGTGGAGGGAGCATGGCCAATGATGTCAGCAGCGATGCCCCGCTTCGAAAAAGAAATCTTCTCCTGTGATGCTCAGCGATGTCTTTTAGTTGAGTCGAAAAATAGTCAAGATCAGCCTGTACCTCGCAATCGACGACACAGCATACATTCCCATGAAGCTGCAGCAGTTTTTCGGTACATCCTTCTCGTACATCCTCCAAGGTAAAACAGACAACTTGCTCTGCAGAAATTTCCCCTTTCGTTTTTTCCGAAACATAATCAGGTAGATACGCGGTCGAATATCCAAACACGGTATCCTTCGCAAATTCCGTTTCATGGCAAGGAATTTCTTGCCCGTCTCCCATTTGCAGGTAATGAGTAGCGTTTCGAGTGATTCGTCCACCTTCAAAAAATGCCGGCACCAAAAAATGAGCATCAAAGGGCCCCAACTCTTGTGCAATGACGTTTGTTTCGACAGGGTAATGACCACGTAATGTCGAATCAGACCGACTGACCAAAATGGGATTGATCTCGATACTATGATGCTGTTTTAGATCGGCCAAGGCCAGCCGAAGATTGTGGCACGCTTCTCTAGTGACTTCTGCAGCTATCATTGATGACATGCCACGGGTATTGGTGAGGACAAAAAACAGTGGCGACGAGTCATCCAAAAGAGCAATTTTCAACGTTTCGACGTCCCATTTGGTCAACAAGAGGCACGAATGGACCGTCTGAGATCCTGTTGGGTCATCGTCAAGCGCGATAATTTTTGTCTTCATTGAGTCAAGTACTGTGCGCCGAATATTAGGAATGCTAAAATCTGTCAAACATTCGAGCAAGGAGCGACGCAGATTTCGACAGCGATTGAGGGAGAAGAATGGACCAAGAAAATGCCTTTTCAAGAACAGAAACGCGACAAACACGGGATCTTGTTCCTTGCGGCAGATATGAAGCACCGTAGTACTCCAACTTCCTCATTCACGGAATACGACCATCAAAAGATGAAAGTACTACCTCTAGCTAGTAACTACTACCTCTAGCTAGATGCTCTTTCTTTGAGGTTCTTGCGATCATTGGAGATGACAACTGGATCTTGGCGTCAGCGTTCGTGATGAAGAAAAGTTTATGATTCGCTTGACAGCTTCACAGGAAGTTACTGTTAATCATGTATCATACATACCAACGTACGCCGAAGATACCGAATTGACTGTAGTACATACTATCACTACCTAACTCCGAAAGTCCAGGTCTGTGCCGGATCGGCTCCAGCTAATAGTAGGAGCCTCCTCTTGAACTATCTTCAACGTAATAATTTGCAGATCTGCAGCCAATGCTTAGCTTCGTTCATTCAAGGAATATCTGTCGTGTGGTAAATCGCTCCAAAGGAACACAAGTTAGCAATCATCTAATCCAGGAGTAGATTGTTTCAAGTAGTAGTAGGATGTTCAATTTTGCTCTTATGATCTGGTCGCACCTACTATTTTTTTCGAAGATCGCAAAGCATGTACGGAGTAAAAGCAATGGGCCATTGAAAAAAAAGCACGGCCTCTACGGTAGCAGTGATGGGTAAGGTAATAATATTTTAATGAAAATAGACAGGTTCTCTTGGCAGAGATGGCTGGGTGATGATGGAACAGAACATCCATGCCACCGGCCTGAATAAACAAAACAACATAACAAATGGCCTTGGAGCTGATGGAACCAACAATGGTATGATAATGACACGGGTAAAACATAGAAATTGATGCTGCAATGGCATCTTACAGATCTCTCACAAGGCTGTTGAATACACTGTATTGTCATGCTCAGTCAGCTACCTCCTGCACAAGCCGTTGGCATTAAAAGAAGGCTGGAAAACTACAGGAGTTTTGCATTTTCCAGCACCGTCCACATCAGTTGCATTGAGGAGTGCTTGATTGTTGTTATTGCAATTGCATGAGTGTCTTAATGGAAAATTGGCTGTGTCGTTTCTTTTTTTTTTTTAGCCATTTGCCATCCACCAAGCCATGAAATTTGTATGTTTCCATACAGTTGCTTGCGTTCCCTGTACCAAAGAGTAACCAAAGTAGTTTTTAGTACGACGTAGAGATGTCTTGGAAAGAAAATGAAAACAAATTTCGCGCTGCTGGTATCGAAAGCAAGAGGAATTGTCATAGTCGTAAGACGGTTTCGAGTGTCGCAAAACACATACTTTTGCAGTGCGGATCCACTATCGTGGAGAATTTTCTTGATTGTATTCGCTCGTGTTTACAGTATTCGGGTGCACTCTAATGACAACGACAAGACACAGAAGTGACACAAAGTGTAGCTAATCTATCAACCTCAATTGCCGCATGCTGGAATTGACCACGATCCATGATATACAAACGATTAGCCATTGAAAGCTCCTTTGATTGAAATTCAATTCGACTCAGTCGAGGCGAAGAGAGAAAGAGGCGTCGATGATGCTATTGTGGTCGGCGATGAGAGGATAGAAGTGTCGTTAAT
The DNA here is from genome assembly GCA_019154785.2 of Nitzschia inconspicua. Taxonomy (NCBI): domain Eukaryota; phylum Bacillariophyta; class Bacillariophyceae; order Bacillariales; family Bacillariaceae; genus Nitzschia; species Nitzschia inconspicua. The sequence goes on from JAGRRH010000020.1 coordinate 2,216,416, forward strand.
CGTCGTTCCGATCGCCATTCATGTGCCGGAGATGGAATGGTTTGACCATCTGTCACGACTACTAAGTCGTACTACGTAGAAAATATCAAGTTCAAATCCTTGTTCTTTCCCTTCCTCCAGTAGATACAAAAACAAGAAAGATTCAATTGGGCCTTCCTCCATTGCTTCCAGACCTAAGAGAAGGCAAAGATCCGCTCCCTTTGAGGGTAGCAAGGAAAAGACACAACTTTTGTCGTGTCGGAAGGTGATGCGCAACAGCTGCTTCCTGAAGTGAGGGATGGTTCCCGGCGAACAAACAAATGTCCATTGTCTGTCCATCGGTATTTTAAAACATATTTTGACGCTCAGTTTTTCTTACGACGGACAGGTTTTAGAATTGTCCAAAGAACGCGAACCCTCGTAGAATTCCAAGGCGAAGGATCTCAAAGGAACAGAAGTTGGTTGCCCCCTCTCCATCCCTCTTTTCCTCCTCCTTCTTGAGTACGTATCTTCTCTCACATAATTTTTGTCTCGCTGCCACGACAACCGCTTCTTCAACAAAAAAATCCATCCGCCATCTTTTTTCGACACCCACAATAATGAAGGTCATTTCCTATAACACCAACAAGATATTTCTGTCATCAACCATGTTGTTCTCTCTTGCTTCCCGAAGAGCCGCCGGCTTCACTGTCAATCGTGCTGTCACTGCTGCCACTCGTGCATACGGTGGAAGCTCCATTCATTTCGCCAAGGAGGGACAAGCCGAAGTCATCTTGGTAGGATGTGGTGCTCCTAACCGTGGAATGGGATGGTACCACGCCGTTCAAATGTTGGAAGACAAGTAAGTAGCCTGTAAATTTTTCGAGCGCTGTACTCAAGTTGACTTGTTGTCGTTGAAAGAGAGAGCAGGATTATGGTCAAGAGGAGAAGAGCTGTGAACCCACGACGAGGTTGAAAACGAGAAAGTGTGTCAGTTTGTGGACTGAAAAAGTCCTTCCTAGCACATTTTTTATCTCGTCGTCAACAGCAAAAAGACGGATTTTCCTCCTTGCCAATGGTTGCCTCCTATTCCTTTATTCCACTTTTGTTTTACTTGTTGTATGTTAGCACTTGACTCGGCTAACACAGATTCTACTGTACCTTACGCTGGACCACTTTTTCTGTCGAACCACAGGTGCCCCAGCGCTTCGCTCGACTACATTGTCGAACCATGGTTCATGGGTGCCGGGGGAGACTCTCCCGCTGGACAAGATTTCAAGGCCTGGCAAGACGAGACTGAGGCCAAGTATGGTACCAAATTTACTGCCTCTTTGGAAGAACTCCCACCTCCAGAGGCTCCGCGACTTGCCCTGATCTCCGGCCGTACCGCCGACAATCCCCGCCTCCTCTCGGAATCTATTGCCCATGGAGCCAAGTGCATTTACTTGGAAAAACCAGGCGCACCCACTGTTGCAGAGTTGGAAGCAATGAAGAATGAAGCTGATGCTGCCAGTGTGGAAGTTTTGATGGGATACAACAAGAACGTTTGCAAGTATGTCCGCAAGACTCGTGAATTTGCGGAAACAGTTCCCGGATCCCATGTCACCTTTGTCTCCAACAATGCCTATGAGAACACTCCTGAATCTCTTGGGGAGTGTTTTGAGAGGAATGCTGAAGGAATGCTCAAGAACATGGCCATTCACGAACTCGCCCTCCTTGTTTCTTTCTACGATGTTTCGGTCGACAACATTGCTGAGGTTGTTGCGGACAAGGAATTTTCCTCCATGCAAACATTGAAAGGACCCAGTGGAAAGGAATACACAGATTTTGATAAGATCAAGTTCACCATCAAAACCAAGACTGGTAATGAAGTCAGCGTTCAAGCCGACCGATGTGGAGGAAGTGACTCTTACGCCACTGTCACCGACAAGGCGGGGGAAGAAGTCTTCCGATACTACATGCCTGATGAGGAAGACAAGGTCCATGTCAAGGAATTGCAAGCCAAATACCCTACTGCCATGCCTTATTTCTTTACACAAGATCCTGACTACATTACTGTCAAGGAGCGTGTTGCCAAGCACACTGTGGACGGACAACCTGCTGAGGGTATTGCTACCATTCAAATTGCCATTGATACACTCAAGGTTGCTGAGTACTTGACCCCAATCCTTCAGGAGCAACTCAAATAAGCATGGCTGTCCATGGCAAACTATAAAATCATATTTTTAGACCACAGAATCAGTGCTTGCTATTCGAGAATTGCTAGGTTTGGTTTTGGCAGAAGAGGTGCGATTCTTCCCTCGCTGCTGCATTTTGATTGCGCCTCCCTGCTCGTTGTACCGGCCAATCTCGTTAGTTTGCTTTCATGCATGGGCGAGGGTCTTTCTTCCGAAAAACAAGAGAAGAAAGGACTGTCTGTAAACTATGCGCTATTAGTTTTTCATTTTTCACTGTTGGTCGCAGTTTCATCGTTTCACAGTCAATTATCCCACCCTGAATCACCATAAGATTTCCAGGTCCGGTTTGATGTCGAGATGTACATGAAATTTATCGATAACAGCCTGTTCGACGTAATACAAGAGTTCGCTTTCTTCCCCATGAGGATTACCAACCCCTCGATGACACTGTCGCGATCCATATGACAGTTCTTCTTCCGACAGCAAGTGATGCAATCGAATATCGTCCATGGATTTGACCAAAGAGAATCGGTCGACTTCGTCGACTAGAAGTTCGATCGATTCCCCAAAGGCAGGTTCGGTCGTCCATGCCGACAATGGACTCAGGACACCATCTTCCTGCATTGCGGCAAATCGCAGCGTTGGTACGTTCCCGTCGTCTTGAGATGGTAAACTATATATCACCACATCCATGTCAATGAGGCGATCCAGTGTGACTGTAATTGGAAAGATATCGGTGGCATCGGCTGTCGCGGATGTAACATCATCACTATTCGCACTTGACAATCGAATTGCGGAAGAAACAATCGATCTTGGTCCACTTTTAACATGGTCAAACATTGTACTTATTGATGTCGCGACATCTGTGGGATTTTTCCCTCGCTGTTGTTGCAGTATCCATCCACCACAGCTCGCAAACAGAGACGCCAATAGAGACAGAGACTTCTTCATGGCCATTTATACAGTACTATCAACCACGGATTCTTTCTTTGTCAGGAGCAGGTCCGAAGCGGATGGATGGGATTATTGTTCTTGTAATAATAAAGGGGTTTCTTCCCAGGATCTTCGGTTGTTCTAACCATGATGACGTCATCAGACGACGTTGACTCGCATGACCATAAAGGTAGAAGGGACTCGTATGATACGATCTTTTGTCTGCTCGATGAGTCTGACAATTACGTCAGTCCGTTACGCGACGAGTTTCCCAAAACACGTGACAAACCACGGCATGAGCTCTTCCAAATCATCATCTTGTTGTCGTGTCTTCGAAGAGAGGCTTTTAGGAGAGAGACGAACACAATTCTCACTTCATACATTCAGAGTCAAAGGTAGCATCCTCTCACATTCGCTCCGCAACCTCCTTGATTTCATAGCACTGGCGTCAGTACGATTGCTAGATAATTCAAAGCAACAAAACGCATCGACGGGATACAGAGTATTTGATAGAACATCATCCACGACAATCATTATTATTTTCTTTCTTTGACAGCGACAAACGACACCCCGACTAAGACAATAGACGGATAATCTAATCACCATGAAGGCAACAACTACCGCAATTCTTCTTACATCCACAACCACGGCTGTTTCGGGATTTGCCTTTCTTCCACAAAACAACAACCAAGTTCGATCCACCACAAAACTGAACGGACTTTTCGACGGAGTGAAAGAAGCCTTTTCGGCTCCTCCTTCGCAACTAGATTCGGAACGAGAGACGCCCATTGATCGATGGATGGGATGGAGTGTTGTCTCGGAAAATGCTCCCACCGATTCGGCTGTTCCTTCAGGTATGGTAGAATGAAAAGAAATCCCACTTTGCAATCCAGCCTACTATTGTTCATAGATCACGTTGTAATTTCTCACTGCCGTTTTCTTCGAACTTACTACTTTCATCTCCAGATTTCGTCGATTCGATGGACGAGAAGAACTATGTAGGAGTGGAATTGACGAAGCCGATGGGCATCGTCTTTGAAGAAAATGATTCGGAATATGGCGGCATTTTTGTGCAGTCTCTCAAGGAGGGCGGTGTAGCAGCTGAAAATGGAAAATTGCAACCTGGTGATCAACTCGTGGCGGTGGGAACCAAAAACGTCAGCGGAATGGACTTTGATGACGCCCTGGGGGCCATTATCGAATCAGAAGGAGACAGTACCAAGTTGACGTTGTTCCGAGGAACAGCCAAACAATTTTATGGTCCCACCGGGCCCAGCAAGGAATGGCTTTCAGCCTTTTGTGAAAAGGGAGGAGCAAGTCCGCAATAAACAGTAAACTTGATAGATTGGAAATTCTGAAAAACTATCTATTGTAGTAGTGTTGGGATGGAAATCGAGAATGCTTGTGCCTCCACGTTAATGTATCAATATTTTCAGCGCTGCTAGTACGCTGAGTTTCACGTTGAACCTACAATGACGAAGCTGCGCTGTAACCTAGCGCTTCGCTGTACTCAACCATAATTGATGGATCTTTGCACGATGTCAAGTATCTGCATGCCAGCTCGTTGCGAAACGGACATTGTTTTGGCCTACATGCCTCGTCCTTCATCTTTTCCTTAATGCAACTTTCCAAAATACCACAATATGGCTCTTTCTCCGCTAGCAAGCCCAAAATTTTCGTTTCAAGTGCGGTAGCTTCCTGTAAGATCTCCTCTGTCGACTTTCCAGACTTTTCCAACTCGTCAATCAGGTTCGTTCCAACTTTTGTGGCCATACGTTGGCAGTAGTCTAGTGAGAGTTCCAAGACACAATTTCGATAAACCTCGTCCTCCATGTCGTTGCCAGCAGTATCCACCCACGCATTTCGTTCATCCAACACGCTAAACATGTCAACATAGCTGTCACCGCTGAGTAGAATAGATTCCATCATTGTGGAAGTCCTGTCAGCAATCTTTCCCAATTCTTCCGTGACGTTCTTATACAGATCAAGTTCTCGTTGGAGCAACGCGACAGAGGCATTGGATGCATCCCCACTTGGCGTGGTCGCCTTTTCTGGAGTAGAGGCCATAGATGACATCATCAAGGCTTCTCTCGAACCTGGAACGCCGATAGGGAGAGCTTCGTTTCCACTCTTGTTGGACCGAAAGAAAAAACTGCGCAGTCGCTTTCCGAATCCCATGGTGGACCACACATGAAACCTACTTAGTGCTTGCATCGTTCGAATCCAATCCAAAATGGAATCCGTCATTTGCCAATTTCCTTGAAACTTGACCGTTTTGGCCACCGGAGCATGTCCCATGACACCGGCACTGCGATCTTTTCCAAACAAAAGCCCCGTGATGGGATCGGTATCATAAAATGGCCCGGACCCGATAAACATCATGGTTGGATAGGCTTGGACTCCCACAGCAGTGCATAGTGTCGTGTGTGCAGCATTCAATTCGCAATCAAAGTTCGCCATGATCAATTTGGATTGCTTGGATCCAGCCTGCTGCAGTTCGGCAATCCGGGCCCAATAGGGTGCCAAGGCGTGCGAATATTGATCCCACGAGGCATAAAACATAACGGCCATATCGTACCCAGGATAGTCTGCGTCCAAATAATAAGCCAACGTATCTGAATTCCAATGATCGACATTGCGTTCTCGTTTGACACGCGTGGTCTTGCCACTCGTCGAATAGGATTTCCCATCCATATAGGCGTGGCAAGTTGAGGTCAGGGTCCACCATAAAAGCAGACCGGGAAGCCGTCCAATCGATGTCGTCATTCTGGAACAGTATCTGTGGAGCAATGGAAAGGAAGTGCAGTGCGGAGCACTTTATCTCTTGCTACTGAGGCGATGAACTCTAGCTACCGTAGAGTGATGGATGCGTACTGGCTGAACCTGAAGAGTCGTTCGGGACGGAGAAGAAAAATCGAAAATCAAAGGAAAGATCAGACACGTGGAAGCTTGTGAAGTCGGATGAGTCGTTGGTGTAACAGCTTATTACAGTTTTAGGGAGTACGACGTACTATGATACAGTTAATTAACCTCTTCACTAATAATTTTAGGTCCTCTGCTACTACTCCGAGTACATACTTAGTAGCTGGCGTCGAGGTTCCGGCGTGGATTGTTCGGAGAAACTTACTGTAATAATCGTATGTCAAGAAGTCCTGTAGTTATCGTTTGACTGGAAGTGAAGAGATTCACAGTCAGCCTGTACTCGGCAGAGTAGGTATTGCCAAAATATGCTTACGGACATAGTACTAACTGTAAAGTAATAACATCTTTAATATATATCTAATACTACGGAAATAAGAAGATAAAAGGTAGTAAGGGAACGAAAGTAAAGAAGTTTCAAGATAGGGACCGATGACGATGGCTGAGAATTTGTGCTCCTCTCTCATTTGGGGAAGGAAGTATAACTGCAGGACGTTTCGACTGGATCCCCTCTGTGTCGGCGTTGTTGCTGATATGAGGAGGGTCGTTGGAGATAAGATTGTGATGGGATGCACTGGGAGGGAGTTTAGTGTTGTTCAGGAAACCGAACTCACGTAACAGCCATGTCAGAATATCTTCCATTTTTGTGACGAGAGAAGAAAAATTGTGCCTCATCTTCCCCAATATCATTGTAGAAAATGGTGTAATCAGGGCCTTGCCACATGGCACTTTTGATGGTTTTGATGCTGTGATCTGTCAGGACATGGTCTGCAGGTGTACAAGGTTCTGTGACAAGTGAGGAGCAAGGAAGAAAGACTCTGTATGCACATTTTTTACTTTGGATTAAAGGGTGGAACAAATTGATAAGTAGACTAGGAACAGCAAAAGGGCATGAAGAAAAGGGCACATACAGATGCATATGTCAATGTTCACAGTGAGTTTGCTAGTATTCTTTTTGGATGAAATAACAATGTCATCGCACATGTTTTATCTTCAATCTCCAGAAATACAGAAAAAGAAGATAACAAACATTTTGCAGATGCAGCAAAGCCCATGGTGAAGAAAATGTAACAGCAGATGATTGAATGGAAGGAATGGGTGGATGTAGAATTAGAAAAAGAGGCCTCTTCAGTTGGTTAAAAAGGGATGATTGGCGCAGCTATAGTGGCAACCAAGGTTTACAAAGTGCCAGAACATATATCATCATATCTTATCAGAAATGGGTCCAGATTCCATTTTTCGCACGATTTTTCTTATGTTGACATTGGTAGTGTCTCCATGATAGAGAGGTTGATAATGACACTAGTTGAACGTGAATACAATGAGGGATATGATGATGAGGAAGAGGTTATATCCTAAATGAGGCCACACCTTCCAAAGGTGCCATTGTATTTTCCAGTATTTGCTTCATTTTTGGTTTACATTTAGTACGTCAACATCCTTCACTGATGCAAAGGAAATTTCATCAACAATAACCAAGTAGCTCTTTTGAACACAAAAACCTTTGCAGTTGTCTTTCCATTAATTGAGACTGCAGCTGCACTTGTAAGTGCAGTGACAACAACGCTTCTTTTGTCTAACTTCACATGAAAAGCTTCAAATAAATTTTGTGCATATCTGGATACAGTCTTTAAAACAAGATTTTTCCCTGTCTCACCTGCACTAGACAAGAACCCAATCAACTGTTTATTGTTGATTACTTTCCTATTTGACGTCCAATGCCATCACGTCGTCTCCTCTTTGACTCTCTACGAGAATAATCCTATAAACATTCACTTTCGTTGGTTCTGTTGCACTTTTTCAGCCTCCTTATACAGCTTGTCAATAAATGCACAAATGATTATTTCAAATGATCTCCTCTGCTCAATGTCATGGCAGAAGTGAAGTTCAGCAAATTCACGCACATTGTCTAATGTACCATTGACACCCATATCACCAGATCTCGTATTCTTGTCTACCACTCTAGGTGACAACTTTTAGTCCCAGTTCATTCAACGCGTTGACATTCACTTACACCTGTTAATCCTTTCGGTTGCACTTTGAAAAAAATCTGTTTCATTTGTCGCTGGGCCTTGTTTCAATTGCCTCAACCAAAATGCACCTCTCACTGGTTTCTACATTTGAACAATCAACCGAATTCTTGCCACACCTATGGCTTCCGTGGCAACTTGTTTATATTTATTGACACTGGAATCTCCCCCTACTGTCCTTGAACTCATTATCATATCACAATTACAGTGATTCGGGAAGGAAAAATTGATCCATGGCCTCATTTAGGGTATCATCCTTGTCCTCTTCTTCCACATTATATCCCTCTTTGTATTCACCTTTAACTGGTTTCATTGTCAACTTCTCTATCACGTCAAATGGACACCCACCATTCATACTATTCTGGCAGTTTTGGTTCCCATCTTGATACACCTTTCTCTACCTTTCCAGATAACACCCATTCAACTTTAGATCAGCAACATTCCGGAAAGGAAAAGATAAAACGCAGCGACGTTTTGCATGTTCTTCCATCGAAGAGAGTTTCTCAGCAGAATCTCTCCTGTTTTGCAACAAAATAAATCATTATCATCAAATTCTATCGTACTCATAAAATCAAGGTAACTGATCACTGGTATACGGTCCGTAATCAATTGCCTTATTTTCAAGTGATCGTTACTGTGGCGAGGTACTGCCCAATGTAAACTTGCTGTTACCGGTTCACAGGCAACATTTTGCCACTGAAAGTCGTAAACACACGCCTCCTCTAATTCCTTGGGGCGGCACAGGTAATTTGAAATAGATGACTTCAAATCAACAGAACCATCCTCATCTACTGAAATGTTGAGATCCTCTTGGACGGCTTTAAAGAAACTACCAATGTCAACATAGGAAAATTGTGCAAATTTCTACAATGATTTTGGGGAAGATCAAGCACATTTTTTTCTTCTCTTGTCACAAAAATGGAAGATACTCTGACATGGCTGTTACTGAGTTTGGTTTCTCGAACAATACTTAACACCGTCCCAGTGTATCCCATCAGAACCTTTGCTCCAATGACCCTCCTTGTACCAGCAACAACAACAACACAGAGGGATCCAGTCTAAACGTCCTACAATTATACTTCCTTCCCCAACTAAGAGAGCACAAATTCTCGCTCAGCCATCTTCATCCCTTCTTGACTTTCGTTCCCTAAGACCTTCAATCTTCTACTACTAATAGAAGATCTATTTTAAGGCTGTCCCAACTACCAGCTGCCATCAATTCCGCATCTGAGAAGTTGGGTCACCCGCCTGGCCCACAAGGGATCAGGGCAAATCATGCAACAGCTTTCCGTCCACTCAGTACCCTGTTACCCACCACTTAGAATTGGAAAGGCAAGAAACCCCATGAATGAGGAAAAGTCCAAACTAGTGGTGAGTGTCAGATATTCGAATATGGCATGGTCTTCCAAAAACCATGCTGGGAAGGCAGCAATAACCACATTAATGTGTTGGGTGTGTTGATGTCTTTTACCTGTTGCAACTCAATAGGACAATAGATTTCATTATCGTTTTTTTTACGACGTAAACTGTATTAACGTGATTACTTTTTAGAGGTACTACGAGTACATTTGAACATCCGTACGAATACCGTATTTTGACCTTACCTACTAACTGTAAAGACGTACTACGTAATAAACTACGGTACGGTATCATAATAAAAGCTAACAATAAATCCCCTCACTCACAGTCAACTACCGTACTACAGTTAAATACTTCGAAGTATCATATTGATACATACACACACGTAAAAGACATCCACTTCTCCAAACAACCCACGCCGGAACTCGACAATTCGACGCCCCCTTCGGCAGAGGTCCTAATTTCTGAGACCTTCCTATTCCTTGGCGCGTGACGGTCTTGGTCGTGTTTCGTGCTCACGGTTTTGAATCCTTCCTTGAATCCTTGAATCTCTGTGCAACGGCCGAACGGATCTGCCTCTTTGTTGAACTGCAGATTGATGAAACATCATGAGTGCGGTAGTCTACCGGTAGTGCTTTTGACTCACCGTCATGGTCGTGGGCTTTCTCAGACGGTTCCATATTCTTTTGTTCATTCCATGAAGAAATACTCCAAAAACTTTGGCCGACAAGTCTTGACAATATCAATTATTTTAGTATCAGCCAGTAGCAAGCAACTCCCAGCATGAAGATAGAAATGTCATTGCACGCGCTGCGCTTGAAAAATGTTGCAGGGACTTTCAAGGGAACTAGCGATCCTTTTGCCGTCGTAACCAAGATTGCTACTGAGCCAGGCAAAAAGCCGGAAGTCCTTGGCAAAACTGAAGTGTACGACGTTATCATAATAGGAAATTGAGTGCCCACTCTCCCTTTTCTAGGTACATCTCACACCTAACTAATTGCACCGTCTTCTATTTTGTTATTGCAGCATAAAAAACAACTTGTCTCCAAACTGGGTCAAGGTGTTCATTGTCGATTATGAGCTTGGATCCAACGTAAAAGTTGCCGTCAGCATTTTCGACGAAGTTCGAAAATCAGAAAACTTGCCCATGGGCTGTGCCGTTTTCGACATTGCGGAAGTGCTCGGTGCTCGAGGTAATACCAAAGGCAAACGAGTTAAGGGTGGCGGAACGTGAGTACCAAAATTGAACAGAATTGTTTTGTTGCTTCTTTTTTTGCAGCATTGCATCAACTCACTTTGTCATATTCCTTGAGCAGTCTCTATTTGCACGTGAGGAAGAGCAATGGATCTGGAGTGTTACGTTTGAAGATGGCTGCAAAGAAGTTGAAGAATGTCGAAGGACTTTTCAGCAAGAGTGATCCCTTTTTTGAATTGTCGCGAAAATTGGATGCCGCGGGAGGAAAAACCTGGGATAGTGTGTACCGATCGGAATGGCTTAAAAAGAATCTCAATCCTGAGTGGGAAGAGGCCGCCGTTGATCTGTCCATCTTGACGGAAGGAGATTTCAAGAAACCAATCTTAATCAACATCTACGACCACGAATCAAAAGGGAACCATACGCCCATGGGAGAGCTGGAGATTACTGTCAATGGCCTCAAAGCTGCGGCCGAAAGTCGCAAACCATTGGCTGTCAGACTCAAAGGCAAAGATGCTGGAGAATTATACATCCTCAAAGCTGATGTAAGCGGTCTTGACACGGTCACGCAGAAAATGGCAGCAGCATCCATCAGCTCTGCTCTCCCCACGTCCTCACCCGCCTACAAAGGAATAGGAGCATCTACTGGAGGACGATATAACTTTTTGGACTATATTGCTGGAGGTTGTGAATTGAACGTAGTGGTAGCAATCGATTTCACTGGATCCAATGGTGATCCTCGACAGCCAGGCACTTTGCATTGCCTCAATTCCGGACAACACAATGACTACGAAACTGCTATCAACGCAATTGTCTCTATCTTGAGCAAATACGATACCGACAAAAAGTTTCCAGTCTGGGGGTTTGGAGCCAAATACGGTGGTGAAATTCAGCACTGCTTTCAGTGCGGCGGGGCCGACCAGCATTTGGGCGTCGAAGGAGTTTTGCGTGCGTACCACGCAGTTTTCAAATCTGGCTTAGTTATGTCCCGGCCAACCGTATTTGTTGAAGTGATTCGTGCTGCTGCTCAACATGCCGCAAATGCTCATGCTTCAGCTCAAGCCCAGGGCGGTCAATGCTATACCATCCTATTGATATTGACAGACGGTAGCGTGAGTGACGTACAGGCTACTGCCCGGGCTTTGGAAGATGCCAGCAACGATCCTATTTCCGTGGTAATCGTTGGTCTTGGAAATGACGACTTCAGTGGCATGCGGTTCTTGGACAACTTTTCAGGCCCAGGAACTGGAAAACGCGATATTGCTCAATTTGTGGCGTTCAATCAACATCGGCACAATAGCCAATCTCTCACCAGAGAAACGCTGAACGAGATTCCAAATCAACTGTCAGAATACTTCGCAAGCATTGGGGTCCGTCCTAATCCCCCCATCCAACGATCGGACAGCTCTATCAGCATGGAGGAGGAAGAGGAGATTGATTTGAGCTTAAACATTGATGAAGACGAGATTGTCGTAGCTGCCGGAGGAACTGATTTTGTTGCGTATTGAGGAAGTAGAGTTTCGTCCCTACAAAATGGCCTTTATATCTTTTGGTTCTACACTCTATGGCCTTTTGACAAAAACATCCCAAATACCCATTGGTTGATACACTTGATTTTATGACGTACTCTCTAGTAGAGGAGTAGTAAATATTGGTTGATAAACTTGATTTTATGACGTACTCTCTAGAGGAGTAGTAGACTTCCTGTTGTCTACTGTGTATTCGATTCGGGTAAGGTGGGGGTTTGGGGGGCACATAAGAAAAATTCGACTTTCACTCATGTTCAGTTTACTTTAGGGGACACTTACACTTAGGAAAAACATGGCATTGCCGGCAACCGACTGCAACACGAGCATTCATGAAAATCACGGATTGGGCTCATTCCCCCCTCCACATAACGCCATCCTCTAGTGAAGTATGATAGGAACATCTGCAAAAGGTTCCAGTGATCTGTCCAATATCTCCTTCATTTTTTTATTGAGCAATTCAAAATCAGCAACAGGCGCAAAGGAAACTTCATCAACAATAACCAAGTAGGCAAAGTCGCAAACATTTTTCAAAGTTCCATTGTTCTATATCAACAAGGGGACAACTGCGTGAAATCACCAGAGAAAATGATAAGAACACCTCCAAAAGGTTCCAGCGATCTGTCCAAAGTCTCATTCATTTTTTTGGAGATCCTTAACAGATGCAATGGAAACTTCATCAACAATGACCAATCAGGCATTTTTGAACTCTTCTCTAGAATTTCTCACTTCTCTCCTTCAAGGCGAAAGCCTTTGCTGTTGTCTCCCAATTAATTGAGAGAGCAGCCGCACCTGTAATTGCAGTTACAACGATACTTCTTTTGTGGAATTTTAGATGCAGCTCCTGACATAGTTTCTGGGCGTATCTGCAAACAGTCTTAATAATATGGCTTTTCCCTGTCCCACCTGCACAGGAGAGGAAGCCAATCAACTGTTTGTTGTTCACTATTTTGCCAATTTGGTGTCAAAGAGCATAACACTATCTCCTCTTTGTATAGTTACGAGGATGATCCTTATTCCATTCGCCTTCAAATTCTTTCCTTTGTAGTTTTTTCGAAATCTTCATGCACCTCTTTGAAGAAGCTACCAATATTTACGTTAGCGAAGTCATGTGAAAAATGAAATCTGGAAGCGTTCCTGATTAGATATGATGCTGTTGTTGGTGCAGCCTCCTTGTGAGCTTTAGTTGCCATCAAGGCTGCACCTAGTGTTGGCTGAACCTAAAGAGCCGTTCAGGAAAGGATATATGATCGACTTTCATGAAAAAAAATCAAAAGTCGGCTCTCAAATCATGTTCGTGGTTCATTTTAAATCAAAAAGAAGAAAGGTGGGGGGGGGGGGGGGGGGTGAAAGGGAGGAAGAAAAAGAAGAAAAGAAAAAAGAAGAGAAAAGAAACCACATTCCCGCTTCATTTCTCTCATTTTGAGAGGCTTCGCATACGACTGACTGTGATTACAGTTATTACAGTTAAGTCGTACAATTTTATTTTACTGTTTTGGTAGTAAATAACGTAAATAACACATCCCCCGACTTTGTGCTCCAGCCAGTATCTTCTACTCAACGACAGTACACCCGGTCCTCTACCGTTGGTATCGTACTCTACTACCTCTACTAGAGTAAGACGAAGTACTGTAGTCGTGTTTCGATTCTGGCAGTCCTGACTCCTAACTGTCTCCAACTCATTCGCATCACAGTAGTTTCTTGATTCCATTCTCAAAGTGAACTGCAATTCTACATTGGACTAATATCAGGCAACGATGATTGACATAAACGAAGACGACGAAGCCATGGATGATGTTGACATGACCATGGATGGTAACGACACGACCGATGGCACCACTACGGCAAATGGACTATCACAACAGCAACCATCATCTAGTGAAAGAACACCCGGCCAGCAACGTTTTTCAGCTTGGATCTTCCTCACGACTGCCAATATCGTATCCATAATCGCTGTGTTGTTGCGACGTAACAGGGGAACGGCTGCTGAAAAATGGTCCATTGCTATTGTGTCCATCTCTCTAGTGTTTTCCTTGCTGTCTTGCTTGGCTCATCAGATTCCAGTTGCCCGCGGCATGTTTGTGTCGGAACAAGTGGAATTGTGTGTGGTAAGCGAATGGAGAGGGACAGGGTGCATGAAATTAACGAATCTACCAGTAATCTAACAATTTTTAATCCTTCAGTCCACGTTTCTCTTTTTGCTTTGGTGTGCCGGTCTGGCCATTATCATGAACCCATCCAACAGTGTTGCTGTTGGGTTCACCCAGATTGTCAATGCTAATCTTTATGTCGGCGCATGGGTGTCTTTTTTGATCCTATTCTGGATGCAAACCAGTTTGTGGGGAGAACGCTACAACTACCGTTTCGCTGGAGTATGGCAGACTCATGTTCAAACTCGACAGGGCAAATGGCAGGCATTGTTGGCCTCGTCGCTGGTCGTCCTGAGCGCCAGCGTCCGTGTCTTTCGATCCTTTGAATGCACCTTACCAGTCATGACATCGTCACCGACTTGTCAAGATTCCCGAGTCGCAATCGCAGTATCTGTGGTTGCCTCTCTCATATCCATTTTAGTTGCTTTGCTCGGTTGTGTAATCCCGGCATCCATTCTACAAATCGGTGAATATGTGGGAGCATTCTTGATGTTGGGCTTTTGGTGTGTCGGGTTGGGCTTTATCACATTTGGAGAAGGACCCGTAAGTGATGCTTGGATATCGTTTTTATCATATCAACTCGAGTGATAGGGACGACGACTCAAGGTGTTTGGCTTTCTTTGTTTAGGGACATTCAATAGGCAATCTGTTCTTTGCAACATGGACGGCATTTCTACTGAGCGGATTGATTGCAGGCGAGTGCTTTATTGAATGGAGGTCATCCTCGACTGTAAACTCATCCCACAAACGGAATCAGACCGAAATGCCGGAATTCACTTCCACCAGGGCACCAAATGTGCATGTACTGGACTCCAATGAAGCTGTTCACTATCCCAACGATCAAATCGATAGAGGGATCTTGTGATACAGCAACCGTAGTATCTTCGTACGTCGATACGTAATAATCTGGCGCACAACCGTTTCACCGTGGTATACGAAAGCCCTGTATATCGTTGAAGGCTGCCTTCGCGACACTTCCTTTGACAGCAGCACAACATAGTGCATTCCAAAAAGAATCCGGGATCTAGCTGTCAACTGGGATCGGTATTAATCACCCAAACCACAATTTTACTTGCGAAAGAATTGGCGGGTGACTGCCAACACAATCCTTCCTCCACGGCTTCTAGTTTCACTGGAGATCCTTCGTTGACCAGCACTGTA
Organism: Nitzschia inconspicua; assembly: GCA_019154785.2. Lineage (NCBI taxonomy): Eukaryota > Bacillariophyta > Bacillariophyceae > Bacillariales > Bacillariaceae > Nitzschia > Nitzschia inconspicua. The sequence continues at coordinate 2,231,824 of JAGRRH010000020.1, forward strand.
CATACTATATCGTCACAACTGATACAACAAACATGAGCCAAGCTCAGGTGCGGTTTATAGCCTTGGACAATGTTCCTTAAATTTCGGTATACGTTAACTTGCACGTGTAGATCAATGAAAGGACGGTTGATCAGTCACGAGTTTCTCTCCTAGAATAAAATCCACTCTATTCTCTAATGTACTTTGAACGATAGCTGTCCCCCCCCCCGATCATTCAACAATCATAGTAGCCATGTTGATAGTTCCTTTGGTGGTGGGTGCCCATTACGGATAATTACCGTATTTTTCTGGTTGATCTTACTCCATTAGAGTGTCTCCGCCGCTCACGGGTTCTTTTAACTTTTCAAAAGACAACCCTAACTTCTCCATACTTTCCCGAAGACTTCTTAGGCTGTTTGTGGGCCCAGACGTAGAAATAGTGCTGGATTCCTTGGAATTATTCTGCATGTTGTGCTGATGAGGTTGGCGTTCCCACACAATCACAGTATCTTCGGGATTGTTACTGCTTTTCCGATCTTGACGTCGTTTACGATATTGTTGCAAAAAGGCAACTTCCATCACGGTACAATTTGGTTTCGCCTGCAATTCTTCTACAAACTGCCGTGTCTTTCGATCGTTTCGTTTGACACCCAAATGACGCATCAGATACTTCCACAGAAATCGTCGTTCGGACGGAGTTTGATCCGCCTCGGGTTTTTCTTGAATCCACTGAGCATATCCGGTAATGGAATCTTCAGGAAGCTGCCACAATCGAGACGAAGACCGTTTGGGTTTTCCTTGTGGCGTTGCGGCAGATCCACGGGGAAAACGTCGACGATGGTGAGAACACGAATTCGCCTTGGCCGCGCCTGCGTTGGAGCTACTTCGTTCTACAGCAGCAGTAGCAGGAAGGGGATTCCTTTTCTGCTGTCGTCCATACGGTGGACCTTCATGCCAAGGATGAGGAGGATTCTTCTGTGACATGATCGTTTTCACTAGGAAAATATTGAAGCAAAAGTTTGAAAATGATGATAACAAGTGACAACCCAACAACTTCTGTTGTTGTTCTGATGAACAGCGTTGATACGTACTCCGATTACTACCGATATTGTTGTGGAGTAAACTCGGAGTTCTATCGGTAGTTACAAGTAGTTGTTTTTACTGCACATTTTACAAGGATAAGATCCTTGTAGATCGATTTCCACGCGCATCAAATTAACTGTAACACACAGAGGTTGATGAAGTTGATGTTCTCCTCTCTTAAAAAAAAGAAAAGCACAGGCTTCTCTCCGTTGTACGGTACGAAAATTCTTGTATCATAGGGTTTCGATGCTCTAGCCAGCTACCGGTGGTAACAGTACCTAAACGGGTACCGTACTACCTAGTACAACATCGTACCTATTCGGAAGTCACATTCCCCAATAAAAAAATACTACGTAACAGTTAATTAACGATGTGAGCCAGAAATTTCGCTCACCCGAATCGTCGCCTTTCTATCCTGATGCACAGTCGAATGTCTGACGATATTAATCAATTTCATTCTAAAGAATTGCCGTACTCCAGTACTATTATACTGAGAAAATTACAACATACAACAACTGTATGTAAGAGAGAGACTGCACTATGAACAGGGCAGATTAAGCTCTAAACGATAAATGTTATTCCTGTTGTATTCAGCAGTCGTTCTGCTACCTCTGTTCTTGTTCTTGCTGCTGCTCTTGTTGTAGCCTTCGTTTCTCTCGCAATCGTTCCTTGTCTCGTTCTACTCCAGCTCTCATGACTTGGCGTTCCGTCACTTGAGAGGTATGGCTGTATATTACAGACCCCACAGCTACCAGCGTGGTTAGTCCAATAGCTACGGCCGGGCCACCTCGTGGCAACCATCTGGGAAGGGATGGCATGCTGTGAAACTTATGCAACGTTTTTTAGTGTTGTGTAGGTAGATAATGACGCAAAAAATAGGCGAGATAGATTCGGGATGTCGAAACCAGTGTGACAGTAATTCCCAAAAATCTAGTTTGGTAGGAAAAACGGACTTCCTTCGCTTCATGGAAGGTGAGCGGTTCTGTCACTGAAGAATCGGTTCCAAAAAATGTCTTGGAATCAGGGATTTACAGTTAGGCCGGTCGGCCCTTTCAGGATCAGACAACAGACAACAAAAACAGGGACACCACCGCCTTGCAGCAGAAAAGAACGTTGAAATGCTTCACAGTCAACGGAGCTCAGACAACAATGATCCACTGTTTTAAAAAAAATCCCAAATTCGACGACGGCGTTGTTGTCGAAACGACAGAGGATTCTGTATTGAAAGTGTTCAATCCAGGAATGGACTTTTTTTTTGGGGGGGGGGGGGGGAATAGAGTGGTGCCACAGAAACTCGAAAAAAATATCCCGCAAACTTTCCAATTGTCGTCTTTTTTAAGATTCTTCTGGTAAATACAACTAAATTCTTTTCTCGATATAAAAAATCCTAGTTCACAAGAACAACACCGTCCATGGGGTACACCTATTTGCCGTGTTGAAGATTTACACTCTGTAGTATATGAGCTTTGGCCGACTTTTTTGTTGTTGAGCTTGGGTCTCGTTGCTCCTCAAGATATCGTTGGTCTAATTTCGTTCTAGGATTGAATTAGCTTCGGCATCTCGTTGTTCATTGCTCTTTGACCTACTAGTAGCACCACCACTCTTTTTGCTGATGATCGTTGTGGAAGAGAAGAATGATGATGATGATGATGTTGTTGTTGTTGTTGTTGTTGTTGTTGTGACTAGTGACGAAGGTGGTGTGACAAGCCAAGACAGAACAGATCGAACAAACGTTGGATGTGAACAGAAAGAGCCTGCCTCTCAATATTTACTCCCGAATGACAGACAGACATATGTGACAATGGAAAAACTGGTGATCTTTAACCCTACTTTGTTGATCTTCAAAAATGTCATTGCTTTGATCGCACACGCAGGCATGGTCCATTTTCCAGATACTTAGCAGTTTAGTTAGGGATGAAAAATTCACAAATGATTTCAACGGAAAGGTTATTTAACAAAGACGACACAAAAAACGGACGTACGAGCCGAATTTCCTCTCGGTGCCTCGCTCTTGCGAAAACCACGCAAGGCTTGCCAAAAAAAAGCTTGCTGCTCTATTATACTACTAGCTAGCTTTATTAGAGAGCAGCCTTGCTTTTACACTACCAGCACGCTCTCGATTGAGCATCGCTGGCGGCAGTTTGCAAACAACCTTGCTTGCTTGATACCTATACTCGCCCGACGCTTCTTCACAAAAAGTGATCGTAACATCTAAGAGGTGATTGTCATCATTGTCGTCGTTGTGTATGCATAGCTGTCGTCACATCTTCTTGTGTGATCTACAACTACGACAACATCCTACAGGGCCAAGTCTCAACGATTGGATCGAAGAGACAGATCGTGTTTGCGTGTCCCAAAAGTCTATTGCTAGTTGCATCCTCTACTACTAGTAGTAATAGCGAATCCATTTTCTTGTTTGACGTGGTTGTTACTGTTACGAGAATCTTGTGTCGTTCGTCCCGACATTTTTTAAATTTCAAAAAAAAAAGTGACGAACCCATCGGATCGTTTTAGAGAATTTGAGACAGCCCTCTACTCTATTGCATCCACAGCATTTGCAATAACAACAACAACAACAAAAAGAAATAAAACACACGTACAAATCGACGAATCATGAGTGACGACGGTAAAGATGGTCCAGAAGATTCCGATCGTGTTCATGAGGAAGACAACGAAGGAGAAGAAGCCGACGGACGAGGATCTCCCGACGAAGGCGGTGGTCCAGACCCATCCGGTGGACATCATCATCCACCAGGACCGCCTGGATATCCACCGCACGCTTATTACCCGCCACCGCCCCACTATGGATCACCACCACCAGGTGACGGAAGTGTCCCGCCAGGATATCCACCTCCACCACGAGGATACGAGGGTGGTCCTCCTCATTATGGAATGCCTCCTCATATGGCAGGATATCCTCCACCGCACATGTACCCTCCTCAACCACACATGTATCCGTACTACCCCGGATATCCCCCTCCACACATGGCCTACGGTTATCCCCCACCGGATCCATCGATGTATCCTCCTCCACCGCATGATGGAGGAATGAGCGCGAGCTCCTCGCCAGCGAAACGACCTGGCGGAGGAGATGACGATAAAATGAAGGACGATATGCACGACGATGGTGGCGAAGGAGATGATGACGACGATGATATCATTCCTGGAGCGGTCACTGCGGGACGTCTCAAAACATACATCAAGCCTCGTATTCCCACCACGCAAGATGTCTTGGATCGTCGTGCCCGCAAGAATGCGCAATCTCGAGCTCGTGCCGCCAAGTTGCGGGAGCGAATTGCTCATATCGAGCAAAAACCAGAATCGGAACGAACCGAAGAGGAGGCGCAAATCTTTGCACAGTACGAGAACCGTCGAAAGCGAAAAAACGACCGATCACGGGAGCGTGCCATGGAAAAGAAAGAAGAGATTGACCGAATCTTGGGCAAGCCCGAAAAAAAGAGAACTAAGATTGAAAAGCAATTCTTGGACAATGCTCTTAACGCGAAAAAGAGAAAGAATGAAGGTGATCGTCTGCGTCGGCAACGTTTGAAGGAAATGGGTCTCGCGGCCAAGGGGGCAGCCATGAAGGCTGCGGCGATGGCTCGCGCTGCTCGACACGGATATGCCACCTATCCTCCTCCTCCCTATGGATACGGGGGTCCTCCCATGTCTCCCATGCCAATGGGATACCCTCAGCATCACCACATGCAATCACCCGGTGGATTCGGTTCTCCTCCAGGTATGTATCCTAGCCCACAGCACGGACGTCCAGTTCCTCCTGGAACTCCTCAAGGCGGCATGCCTTATATGCCGCCGTCTCAGGCATATGATCATTCCGGATCTCCATCCGGGTACCATCAAGGTGCCCCACCTGGTCGGGTCGAACAACGTCGTCATGCTGACGGGTCGATGAGTATCTCCATTGGTGGAGGTGCTGCTGCTCCAGCTCCTGGCGGGGACGGTGCCGCTGAAGGACAAGAAGAGCAAGGCATGTCCGAGGTCTCACATCTCCTCATGTACGATAATGAAGGGGGCGGTGATGGTCAAGATGATGTTAAGCAGGAACCTTAATCAGGATTGGATCTTATTTGTTGGACCTCAATTTTGGTCATTGGCATTCAGTCAAAAGCACACGAAATTGTAATCGTGTATTTGGGGAGATTGGAAAAACAATACAAGAAAAAAAACAAGTTGCTGGTGCAACGAAAAGGTGCATTATTTCGAAATCAATCATTCGTGTCGAAGGCAGGTACTTTGGGATGAGTGCCAGGAGTATTAAAAAAATCTTTGCTTTGTCATCTATGAAAGACTGGACAACCAACCATCACATCAAAATACCCATCTTCTGTGTCCCTTCCTCTAAACATTTGTATGTCCATCTGCATAAGTATTAGTTTCGAATGTTGATTTTTTTATGTTCAAAATCTATCGTCCTTTTAGAATAGGTACGTCTCTTAAGCAGTGACGGCGCTGAGTGCAGTGTACATCGACTCGATAGCATGGAAGTAAGTCAATATTGCTGTTGTAAAATCTTAAACTCTAGCTCTACTAGAGAGTAGACTAGCACTATCCTCCTAGTAGAGTAAAAGCCTTCTCATTCCATCACAAGAAGCGATAATCATGTACGTAGTACATACTTACTACTGCAGTGGTAGTACGGTACGACGCATATACTACGTGTGTTTACTACTACGACATTTATAATAGGAGTAGTCGTATTATTACTTGCCTGGAAGAAGAAAACGGTTACCTTGATAGCGCTTGCCAAATAAAGCAATTGCACTCTGTGATTGATTGTGAACTGCCTAAAATAACATCGCACATGTTGACAGGTGGACAGGTGGAAGGACATGAAGTACAGAGAAAAAGATAGATTCCCCGAGTAGATCACTACCTAGAGCAGCTACGGGGGCTGAATCCATGTTTGTTGTCAGAGCCTTGGGAACTACATTTCCCTAGATCTGTCAGTGCTATGGAAGAGATCGTCACAGCGGTGGACAAGGTACTGCTGGGCATCATGCATAACCGGTGTCTGAACGGAAAGATCGGTTTTCTCTTGTTTTCGTTGGAAGGCGGCTGAGGGAGAGGAGGAAGAATGCCTTTGCATGATTCCTGATGGAGTTGTGGTGGGCAAATGACGTTTCTGTGGAAGAAACGGCATCATGATAACTCAGCCGAGTGTCAGATGCAGAGGGACAGTCCTAAATCATTGGGAATACTACTGGTGCTTGAAATTGAAGGTTTCCTTTACACCTGCAATCCTCCCCGTTGAGTTGCACTACGTAAAAGACATTAACAGAATTGTTTTTGGGAGACTTAAAAGAACTTTACTGCTTTGAACTAATCCTCACTCATGAGGTTCTTTGTCTCTCCAGTTCTCATTTGCGGGCAACAGACTACTGATTGGATGGAAAACTTTTGCATAATTTGCCACCCCTCTTTGGGGGAGAGTTGGGTGAGCCAACTTCTAGGAAGCGGAATCAGTGGTATATTTGTTTTCCGAGCTGCACGTTGACTGTGAACGGATGATCTTCAGGGTATGTTTAGGCTGCATCTCATTCCGCTCTTTCAATGGTGATACGGTATGATTCTTTCACCAAAGTTTATAGCGACGTCAAATTTGGCCAGCCAAATCTTAAGATTTTGACATTGACCAAGTCTAATCCAAGGAATTTCTGGATATGATTCGAGGAGGAGTTGAACAGTCAAGGTGACACGTCAAAAGAAAAACTGAAATCAGAAAACAGAGGAAAAGCGTTGAAGTACAATATAATGAAAGCTTTACATTATTAGTGATACTTCTAGTAGCTGAACATTTCTAATTGGTTTACATCCTTGCGTCCCTTTGGGTTCTGTTAGTTTTTCCAGCTTTGCTGGGACCGATGGCCTCTCTAATGAGGTAAAACAAAGAGTCTGGGGTTTGATTCGATTTCGCTAACACAAGCGGCCAAAGACTTTCTGGCACTGGATTGTTGGATTGGACGAGATATCGACCGGCCTTGTTAAGAGCCAAAAAGTGATTAATTCGCCGTACCAGTCCCTCTCCCTCCTCGTCAAACGTTTGAAGTCGGATCTCGTGGAGAGAGGTATTGTAATACTGGACACAATCGAGAATCGTCCTCAGCCCGGCATTGCTGATTCGATGACAGCCGTAAAGGTTCAACTCTTGCAAGGACTTGTTCTTGCAAAGCCCTTCGCAGATATGCTCGACTCCCTCGTCACCTAGCCAGTTGAATGCTAGATCCAAGGACTGCAGCTGCTGTGTGCAGGATAATAGCAGCCCTATCATATCTCCGTCCAAAATGCAGTTGCAACTAAGAAATAGTTTTGAAAGTGAGCTCTCACTAGCGATCACCGCATTGACCAAGGCTCGGGTTCCAAAAGACCCGATGCGATTCCCTCTAACATCAAGCTGCTCGAGGTGCGGATTGCGGTGCAACTCTCTCGCCAGATCGATCGCTCCCGAATCGCCAAACACTCGTACACTCAGAGATTTGAGATGTTGTTTTGACATCAAAAGCGGCATGGCTTGCGGTACCAGATGCAGTGCATTCCTCAAGTCCAAATCAAGATGGGTTACAGTAGATGGCAGTGTAGCGATTGCACTCAATACGGTCGCGGAGCTTTCAAAAACAGGTCCAAGCCACAGCTCCGAGACAGGCGGGTTAGTTTTGGAGCAGGATTGTGTAGCCAGCCACTCAACCATCTCATCGCATACCAGTCTGTGTCGCAGGTTGACACTGGTCGAGTTGGAGGAAGATGGTAGCGGTGATGGAATACATGGCACAATTGTGGGAACAATTGCAAAAGAGGCATCAAAGGGAAACTTTCGCTTGGTGCCCACAACGGAAGGAATCGATTTACTGTTAATTCGACACAATAGGGCGGCCTGTTCCTCGATGACGCGATTTCCAGGCAGTTCTGCTACGGATCTTGTGGAAAATGTCCTGCTTCTCGACGGTGAACCCCCGATGATGGTGGTCTTTATTCTGTCATGGCAGCTATCGATCCTTCGTCGGAATGGCAATTCGGAACAGTGACTCTCCATGACGATTTGAAAGCTATTTGGGAAACGGAGCTGACTTTCACTGCAACAAGAAAGTCGCAACAAACACTGCAGTCTTTTAGCTTTTAGCTACCGCCTCGGCATCAAATTATGATGGATGATCAACATAAAAAGGAGAGGGAACGGAGTGTGTCGGGTGTGATGTGCCGGCAAAGGGGGACAACCGAATGTATTATGTGATCCCACATTCCAAAAGTGTGGAGGCAAGTTTTGAACACGATCCGCCAGTTTTGAAAGATACGCCAAAGGCGGTCAGTTTGTGGCGGGAATTTTCTCTAATGATCGCGCGTTTGTAGGTTGACAGTGTCATCTAAGGCGCCTAGCTAGTGGGGCTTAATAAAAACGAAGAGTGGGATACCAAAATCGTTTCTGTTGTGCTCACAGCTGAGTAGAGCCGGGTGAGCAGTTGGTAAAATTTTGAAAGATGCCGCTTCGGCAACGGATTTGCCCAACGATGGTGGAGTAGGCCAACAGATGGGAAAAGGATGACGATAGTGACCCTTGAGACCAGTCTTGTATACGGAAGCATGTGATCTTTGTCGATAATATTATCTAAACTCTATCTAGCTAGCTAGCTAGCTAACTAGCTAGCTACCGTAGTAGCTAGACGCTGCAGTAGTTTATCAACATTTTTTAACTATAGACAGCAACTCAAATTTTTCCCGTGGAAGGTTATTTATTACATCTGGACGGTAGCTAAAATAGATAACAAAGTCAAGGGGTGTGACCCTTTCCGTCCTCAGATATCTTGCTAGTCTTCTTGCTGTGCCAAACAGCGAGGCTGGTCTCGCAAAATAACCATCGGATAGAAAGTTTAGAAACAATCAACGGAATCAACTGTGGGTGGTGTCAAGGGCTGGTCTTCGCTCTGGATTACTGAACGCTCGGGAGTTTATGAGGGTTATCGTCCATATTTGCGTGCTTGGGCCATTTTCTTTGGGGAATTCAAGACGAAACCGCTTCATCCTGGGATGCATGCTCTCGAGACGCTTTTTTCTTCTCGTATTGCCGGACAATCATCACAAAATTCATTGTTGCAAGGTCGATTGTCAACAGACATCCGGCCCTTGGTGTTACAAAAAAATTGACAAATGTCAGTCGCTCAGGGGGAACAGGAATGACAAGGACGCCTTCGAAATGCGCACCACGTACCAGCAAGAAAAGTACAATAAACCCGCATCCGTATCATACTTCTTTGAGAATGTAATGAAAGCAACTGAAGTGCCCCAGAAAACAGCCAAACAACACGCGGTACAGAAATGAATCAAAGGACCACAACGGAAAAGAAGCGTCATGATCATCGAAGTGATGCCACTGAAAAACCCTAAATACATGGAAAGGGTCACTCCTTTGCAGGAGGTTTTTTGCAAGTGTATGTATTTGGTACATAGTGGAACCTCTATTTCATTTCCGAGCTCATCTGTCTCAGTAGAGTTCATTGTGCGGGAGTAGACCATCGATGACCCCATCAGGGCGAAGCTGAATGTTGCAAGCAGGACCCAGTCTGAGGTAACAACCGAGGCCTGAAATAGGTTTGTGACCAAGAGAATGACTACAAGGACAGATATCCATGTGCTGAAGAACAAATTTGCATCTTGATTAGCTACTGTGCTACCATCGGGAGTGTAGCCAAGAATTGCGGAATCAACAATATAGCTCAGAAACGGTACGGCTGTAACCCAAATTAACAGAGCCATTGTAACCTACATGGAGCGAAAATTGTTAGAATGAAATAAATGTTCGAGAACGCTCGAAGGATTTAGGTTCGGTGAATTCCTTACTGATACGTATTGAATGATTTTGGATCGTTTCTTGGTGCGCATACATGTTGCAAATCCAAAACAAGATGTCACAATCGAGAGAGAGGGCAGCATCAACACCATCTTTTCCGCAAGAGAACGTCGATCAGAGTCAGAAAGTTTTGGAACGATGGCCGCGACGTTTACACATGATTCGATCAGGAGAATACACCACAATTCCAACCGATTGACTTTGCTCTGTTCATATGTCTCATGAAACGAGGATCGTCGAGTGGTGACAGAAAGATGGTTTGTTTCCTCATCTTCAGACCCTGATGCCAGCATCACGCTTTCAAAAAGATCGTTGTAGCTTTTTGTCCTGTCGAATTTCTCCTGTGATTCAGTGTTTATGCGCTCCAACTGCGTATATGCCGCATCGAATATAGCCCCATGACCGATTACACTACTTGTTCGGATTTCATTTGCAACCGTACAGTCATTACCCGCAGTGGATTCGATAATGATATCAAGGCATAAGAACAAGTTCATGTAGCTTGCAAAATACAAACTTCCCCACCGTACGCCTGGTCCTGAACCGAACGTAATGAACACAACACCCAACAACCATCCAAGAAACAGCATAATGGACACATCGGCTCGACATTTCGGACTACTTCCTCTCCACGGTGTCATGATGCAGGCAACAATTCCACTCAATGCGGACAAAACAATCGCAAATGTAGCTCGTTTGCAAGTGTAAACCTCTGATTCACAAATGGGGACAGTGTTTGTGATGTTTACTGCGGTGCCATTCGCAAAATCTTTCACGGTTTCCTCTATGTACACCGAATCGCGAAAAGCAATGGCGCTCAACATGGCCAAAAAAGACAGAGAACCCAGCAAAATCCATTGCGTCGATGTGGAATGTTCCACATCTTCCCCGTGGATGTATTGATTGAACCAAGATGCCATAAGTATGACAGCAATAATAATGGCGAACAAGGAAAAAAAGTACAGATTGGGATGCAAGGAAATGAATGTCTCGTAGAAAAAGACGTCTTGGGTTCTAACGGATCCAACGGTGGTGAAAACGGCAGCAATCGTCCAGAGAGCCGTGACAGTCCACACCAAAATCGATTCAATCCGACAAACGGAGTCCTCGTCGCGCTGAAAAACGGATGCAACCGTGCCAAGGAGTGAAAGAAACGTAGAAATGGAGGGCACAACGAAGATCCAAGTGTCCGCCTGCGACCATTCCGAATCATCCGGTAAATAATATCGATAGGATAGAAAGGATGCCAACACGACGGCACTGGCAATGAATTCAATGACCCACCAACGAAACCTTTCCATCCGGGCCATGATTTCGAATTAGTCTTCTGTCGGCCTTTCACTATCTTGATCGAAAGACATTCATCCTTAGGACTCAATGAAATGTATATGGGAACGGGTTGTTGGATAAAAAGTGATGGTTCTAGCTAGGGTCGAAATTTGCGTAGCAACGAAAAAGATGTTTTGCTTTGTGCCACTCTCTCGGGGGCACAAAAGCATTGTCAATGAGACGACGTATTATTATTTGAGTTGACTGTGAGCTGTGAGAGTTACGTATGAGTCTACTGCGAGTACGTAAATACGAATAAGACTTGTACGACTACCGGTAGTAGTAGACTCTACTGACGGTAGACTATGATACCTACTGGTAGCAACCGCTATGATACCTACCGGCTACCGGTAGAAAGAGGGGATGACAAAAACCAGAGTGGGGATGAAAGGAACAAAGCGAAGTATGCTCCCAATCTTAATCTGGTGCCTCTGAAAACACAACACACAAAACAAGAAGAGCATGTAAAGAATGTCAGTAAACACAGAACATCGACGAAAAACAAATTTAGGACACATCACTCGAAGGAAGACATGTGCTCCATGGTAATATTCTCACAGAAACTCTCCCTTGACACATTGAGATGAAGAGAAACCGGTAATCTATTATGTAAAGGACTGGCATCTCGTTAAGCAACCACCGTGAAATTCTTCGCACAAGCCCTTCAAGATGGCGGCATATAATTATTTGGATCGATTCAAATGGTGGGTGATTCTACTCATCGGGTCGATCTTCCTGCTCTTTTCGTATATAGAGAGAGATACCGAGGATATTGCTGGGCAGAGTTTGGTCATTGCTTCGATATTCTTGGCCCTGATTGGCATGGTTTCGTCGTTGATGCCGCGACGAGAAATGATTCTGATTTTTCGACTTGAATCAGTCATCATTTGGATCATGACCATCTTATGGGGATCTATAGCTGTGTTTTCCAGAGTATTGCCTACCAATAGCGAAGAAGCCATCGAAGCGAATGTGATTGCCTTCGCTAATCGATTCTTTTTCAGCTATCTTTGTTTGATCGCCTCGGTGCTGCTACTAGCAAACTGGTTCAAAAACGAGGTGCAAGCGGACGATTCTGTCACCTCAACACAATGGATATTATTATGCGCTTCAAGTTTTGTAGTCATGATCAATGCCATTGGTTTTCGGGATCGACTGCTGGACCTACCAGTATCTACAGGAAACGAAACGTTGACTCCCCACCTCAATGTCACCATCAATTCGACTCTTCCCAATAAGAATAACCCGCTAAATCTGACGCTTGGCAACATTACCGGTATTACCAACACTACCGACACAATACGGACCAGTTTTTGTGATGCTTCGGATGCATTTAGTTGCCACCGCGTCGAATTTGCCATTGTCTTGGGTGGCCTCAGTGCCGGTTGTGCTCTGGCAACGGCACTGTCTAGTAAAAGCTGCTCACCAGTGGGTTGCGTGGTCGACTTGGCGTTACTCCTCTTTGTAGCATGGTGCTGTGGTATTGCCTTTTTGACCTTTGCTCAAGGACCAGGATTCACCCTCGGCAGCATCTACTTTGGAAGTTTTGTTTCGTTGTTTTTGTGCCTCGACATTCTGCTAGTCGCTTTAAGTCAACAAGCTGCTATTGAGAAAGAGAGGGACAACGCAAGAAGAGACCAGTTTCGACAACAACTCGCGAATGAATACCGATCCCAAGATGCGGAAGAATTTATGGAGGTGTCCTTGGATGATGTTCTGACTGCATCATATCATCTTGGTCGCCGAAAATCACGAAGAAGTACAGCTCATGAATTTGACAGACGCGTGAGTAGGAAAAGTTCGAATTATAGAAACATGTCGGCCTCAATTTTTGAGTCAGTGGGTGCCTGGCGTGGATCTACAATCTTTAACATGGACGGGGAGCGCATTCCTAGCGATGTTGCCAACCTGTCCGGAATCGAAGACAATGAGTCGTACATTGAGACTAGGGATATCCATCGCTTCGAGTTATGGATAATTCTGTTGATTTTGTCGATTGTTTGCTTGGTTGCGATTCAGCAGCTTCTCCCAGAAGCTGGATCAAGAGATGCAATTGAAAATGTTGCTTTGGCGATGCCCGCACTCTCTGTGGTAGCTGCGTCTACTGGAATGATCGCTTGCGGACGGCCAAACCGAAGTGCACGATTCTTTGAGTTTTGTCAGGTAAGATTGGCAAATCAAAAAATATCTCGTTGAATCAGATACCCTAACCCGTTTTTTGTAGATTTCTCTTGCAATAGGTTGCTGGACCGTCAATTTAATATGCCGGTCGTCGATTGTTGATTTTGGTGACCTTCCGGTTCGCACTGGTGCCATTGTATCTGCAAACGTGTTTTGCAGTTCTTGGGGTGCATTTGTCTGCTCGATACTGCTTGGCTGTTGCTTGTTGAAAGCTTCAATCGAAGTCATTGATTGGATCCTTCTGGCTGTTTTTGCTTCAGCCTTGGTCGCATCGTCAATGCTCTTCTTCCAGGAGGAGATTTACATCGAAAGCAACGACGTTTCGGTCGAAGGAAGGGTTTGCGACGTTCTCGAATCATACAAATGTAAAAGAATACGATTGGGTCAATATCTGGGACTTGTAACAGCCCTGATGTCGTTGTTGATGGGCTTGTTTCACCGAAGGATCTCCTTGATTTTTCGACTCTCCGCTGGATTGCTTTTGGTTGTTGGATGGGGTTGCGCAGCAGCATACATTACATTTGGGAGTGGCCATGGCAGAGACGCTGGATCCGTGTATATGGAAGTGTGGGCTGGGTTCTTTCTGTCTTTGGATATTATGAACAGCAGCATTGTTGCGATAATACGGCAACGATACGAAAGGCATGTAGGACAAGACAGGCCCAATGAATCAATCGTTAATGACCGCGAGCAAAGTGAACAACCTTTTGCTGGGGACATGAAATACCAGATTGCACAATCGAAGGAGCAAGACACTCTGGAACTCCCAGATTGGGCAGAGGCTGTCACAGGGAATGAGTCACTAAACGACGCGTCGTATGATACGACTTCTTCCCAGCTACCCTCGGAGTATCGTAGTTACTGTTAATTAATCCAAGTCAAAAACCAAACAGGTGTGTTTGCGCGCGCGGAATAAACAGTCACTTTACTCCTGCTGGAGTGTGAGGCGGTATGATACTACTTTTACGACAGAACTTGACTGTGAAGTCAGTGAACTCACATGTCAAGTACAGCGACCTTTCAAATAAAATTACTGTGCTATTGGTTTGTAATCCATCTTCGCCTTCACCGTAGTCGAAAGGGGGTGACATATTGATCATCGATGACGAACTACCAGTATACAGTGCACGAGCTATCTGCTTTGCTTCCCTCTTCCACATAGTCTTTCTTTGGACTTGACGCCGTTGTCCTGTTCTCTGCAACTTGAAGGACAAGGTACAGCAACAATCAACATGCAGAGATTTAAGTACTGGTGCATTTTGTGTTTCTGCTCCATCATTTATATTGTATCAGTACTGGATGCCATTCAATTTTGGCGAAAGAATTTCGACGCGTACGAGGATCCCTTTGAGACTGCCAAGGTAAAGGATCGTCAATACTATGAACGATGGTCAATTTCTGTTGCCGCCGTTACTACAATCCTTTCCTTTTGCGGCATCCTGTGCTGGCTTTTGCCAAAGAGAAAAATTATTCGAAGGATAGAAGTGCTTCTTATCTTTGTGGTCGTTGCGCTAAACGGTGTAGTGGCGACCTTTGCCACCATCAAGCCATCCTACACAGCTTCATGGGGTGCTTTCTTCTTCATCGTCATGCCCAACGTCTTTCTATTTGGATGGATTTGTGTCTTCACAGGGATATTGCTGCTGGCAAACTGGGTCTGGCATGAAATACAACACGAAGAGGGGATTGCAACCGTAGAATGGATACTTTTGGGGTCAACGTCCTTTGTCGTCATGATTTCGGCTCTTGCCTATCGCGATTCTTCTCTCGACACCGTTACAACGTTTTTCGGAAATGAAACGTCAGCGAACAAAGAACAAATTCAGTCTGGTGCTACGATTTGTGAGCTGAGCCAGAAAATATCTTGCAGCCGCGTTGCACTAGCCATTGTCTTAGGTGCCATCAGTGCAACCACTGCCACATCTGTGGCAGCTTGGAAAAATGCACCGCAACTGTGCCAATCAGAAGTTGCATTTCTGCTTTTGATTGCCTGGATTGCTGGTGTAGCTCTATTGACATTCGACACAGGTCCGGGAAAGACGATGGGAAACATTTATTGTGGAACTTGGTTATCCCTATTGCTTTCTCTCAATATCTTTTTCACGACGATCAAAGCGGCTCAGGAGGAGGAATCATCACGCCCCGGAAACGAAATCGTTGAGGATTATCCAGCCACTTCTATGGATCGCGACGACTTTTTCGATGTAGCCCACGACCGGCTTGAAATACAGGTAGCTGCATGGTCATCAGAAAGGAGAGGATCCCTATCTACCAGTAGAATTCGAAAGGGTCTCTCATCGGTTATGTTCTCATCCATCGGGGAATGGAATTGGCCCACAGAGTTGATGAATGCGAACGACGGGCCATCACAAGTCCCAGCGCTAGACGCTGAGCACGCATCAAACAGAAAAAGTGTCCAGGCAAAGCGACACAAGCTAACCCGATTGGAGTTTTGGATTATTTTGATGCTCTTGTCCTGCGTTTGCTTGTCTGCCCTTTTTTCAATGTCACCAAGCAAGGGAGACCGAGAAAGGTCTGAAATCTTTGCTCTCGCCACTCCTTCACTCTCCATCGGGCTATCTTTTGGTGGTTACATTTCTTGTTTGATGCCGCAAAACGGTGCAAGATATGCTGAGCTTGTTTTGGTACGTGCATGAAATAGACTATCAGGGTATGGTCACCGAACAACTCTCATGATGACGCTCTAATATTCGGATACACAGGGACTCTTGGAGGTTCTCGTGTGGTCCGCTGGGGCTCATGTCTTGAGTCGGACAGAAAAGACAGCACTCTTTCCCGGGGCCACTGAAAATGACTACCAAACCCATCAAAACAGCAATGTGATGCTGAGTTTGTGGGGTGCTTTCGTCATGTCGTTGCTCTTGATCACATCATGGTGGAAAGCATCGTTGATCGTAACAAACTTGGTGCTGCTTGTGGCCTTTAGTTTCGCCATCATGATCTCGTCAATTTTCGCCTACAGAGACGAGGTTCAAGTGGAAAGCAATGATGGAAGTTATACCAACGCAAGAGCATGCACGATTTTGAGTGAAAAAGGTTGCAATCGCATTCTTCTTGGACAATATCTGGGAATGGCATCTGGGATCGTCTCCTTGATAATGATTGCCATGACCAGAGCTCCCGTTTTGGCTCATGTGATCGTATCCGCACTTCTTTTCACAGCATGGGCTGTGGGGGTATCGCTGATCGCCTATGGATCTGGTCACGGGGCTAGTGCTGGAGATGCGTTCCTGGAAGTATGGATGTGCTTCTTTTTGTCTCTAGATATCATGACGTCCAACATTGCTATTTGCTTCAAAATAAAAGACCGTCTAAACGACGCAGTATGCTCGGATGAAAACCCTATGACCTCTACAACACAGAATGAGGCTCTGACGGTACAATCCTCTGATCCGAATCAGACTTCGGGCCATGACGCAGAAAAAGACCACGAAGCAAGCGAGCCAGAGAATGCCGTGGATTTCATACCCGAGATTGCGGAACCTTCAGAAACAACAACATGTGACCCTCAGCTGCAGCAACGCATTAATAACGGTTAAGAAAAGAAGATTTTGAATTATACGAGCATTGTGCTCAATGTTCAGATTTGACCTGCTTTTTGTAACGAGCCGATGACGTGCGATCAGTGGTTCTGTACAGGATAGCAAAAGCAGCACCGAGCTATAGACTTCCAGCCACCGATGAACCCACAGGCAATCACCGTGAGATCTATTATCTGACTTGCGACTATTCGCATCATCTGATACTACCAGCAAAAGGTATGTGGCTTCTACAGTCGTCGTTGAGAAATGTCAACAAGTGAAACTACAATTGATCCGCAAAATGCTATGTACCGTGGTCGTTCTAGATACCGGTAGGTATGGTAGCTACCGTAGGTAGCTACGGTGTAGCAGGAGCAGATTTGTGTGTGAGGTTGACTCTTTCGACTAACCTACGTATCATACCTTCCAGTAGCGAAGTAAAATTTAAAAAAAAATAATTACGACTCTACTAGCTAGCTAGCTAGTAGACTACGGTAGACTACGAGGTTCACCGAATTATTACCTGTAAGATCAATTCCGTAATAACTACCGGTACTACTCTACCGGTAGCTAGCTGCCGGTAGTTTAGAGAGAGTACGGTAACCGTTTTTCCTCCTCGATCACATTCGAATAATTAATTGTCTCTCACATTCAAATTAATTAACAACTTTATAAATAATTGCCTTTTTCTGTCAAAGGCTACCGAAGTTTTTGGTGATGACTCGACTCCTTGCTTCCTTGGTTTGAATTGAAATCTCGCGTTGTGGCAGCACAAATAGTTGACGCTTGTGAATTTTCGGATTGCGGATGATGTATTGACTGTGATGCGCTTCAAATACCCGTGGATTGATCACCATCAAGGGGATTACCGGTACTGTACAACGTTCTGCGTTTGCTGATACTACAGTAGGATCCAACAGGTTTATCCGAGACCTGATCACACTCACATTCTAATAACCAATTGTTTTCCTATTCTCGAGACACTGCTCTAGCTAGTGGAGGTAACTTAAAAGCTCAACCTAACCAGCAAGTCGACAGTCACGTGACGTCTATTACAACGTTACAACCACAAATATGCAGCATGCAGCATCCTCTTGTCCCAACGGAATTGCTTCTATTCAGAACCACAACACCATTTCAAATGCAGGTTCCGACTTGGGCCATGACGGAGAGTTGAAAAGTATTTCCCAGAACGGCCATGGTAGCCAAGAAAGACTTAAGCAGACAATCAAACCGTGTGTCTTAACTGTAAGTAATCGAGTTGCTTTGAATAACAACGAAAGTCCGATTACCCCTACAGCCGACCTGAATCAGTCCGCCGGAGCAAAGCTGGGCACTGCCCCCCAAATTCCCGCTCCCGTTCCAGTATCTCCCTTCACATCTTCGAGTTCATCAGAATCTTCTGCTGCCGGCACATTCTTATCCTCTCCATCGAAAATGAGTTTTTCAGCAGCCGTACAAGTATCTACATTGCAAGCATCCTTTGCAGAAAAGACTTCTTCTGAAATGCAAGAAATCATTGGATGGTACGAAATGACAGCCTCCGAAGAACGATTTACAAAAATCGATCAAAGGGAATCATTACCCAATAATGCCATGGTGTATGACCTTGACGACGACGAAGATGATGAAGACGTTGATTGTGATGACGATGTTGCGGATGGCGTTGGTACCGAGGTGGATGAAGTAGACTCCCGACCTTCCTCTGGCACCGATGCTGTGACCTCTCTGTTGCCTAGGATACCCAAACGAAAGGACAGTTCTCTTACAAAAATCACAAGGTCTTCTCAGATTCGACAGCACATGGAAGCTTGCGATCACTTGATCCGAAACACTCAATACATGGCTGAAGTGATTGCCGAACTGGAAAATAATTCGTCTTGTACCAGCAACAATGAGCATATTGTCGTGCTACCAGCAACTCCGACAGACCCAGTAGAAGATTATAGTGAAAGAAAATCGGGGTCTGTCGGAAGGGATGATCACAACGACCATGTGACTCTACAGAAGATGCATCAAGAGACTGTCGTTTTGACCAAGAGCTACTTATCGCGACAAAAAGTGCAAAAGATGCAATCGAAAGTGCAAGACAACAACCGAGATGTGTCCTCATTGACGTTTGTTGTCATTCCGATTGTACTTGCCATCTTGATGGGGGTAGTTTGGAGGATAATGCAAGGTTCACACTAACAGTCGCAAAATAATGTTGTTTGTTTGCTTTACAGTTAATTAATTGGGATTCTTATGTTCTCGAAAGAGTCGGCACGATCTTCTTTATGATACACAACACGCAACACACTTGAGATTACTCTAATTGCCTGCATAAGCTTCTGGTAGAGCATCGAGTCATCGTATCGATAGAAAACCACCAGTCAAAAGTCGTTGCATTTGACTCAGAACCTTCGGCCGAGACGCTGTCGACGTCGTGACGCCAGTCCATCCATTCCGCCAGCGGCTGCACCCACGGCAGCTCCCATCTTGGCTCCTTGCCTTGGATCTCCAGACTGGAACCAGACAAAGCAGGATAATATGATGAGTGAAAGCCTCACCTTCACAGATTTGGCATTACAAGTCACAAATAAACGCCAAACACTTACGATTGCACCGGCAATGGCACCCAGAGTAGCTCCTTTCTATGTGATTGAGAAGGCCGGTGCAAAAAGAGGCACGGTCAGTACAAAAGCTGTCGCCCATGCATTGAAAGTCCAGAAAATCCATCTACAATATCTTACCAAAGCACCTTTACCAGCTCCCGCAACCACTGGAGCACCTTGACGGGAAGGAGCATGATGCTGATGAGGGGCCGGAGCTGGAGCATAAGCTTGCTGATACTGAGGAGGGGCCGGAGCTGGAGCATAAGCTTGCTGATACTGAGGAGGAGCTGGAGCTGGAACATAAGCTTGCTGATACTGAGGAGAAGCCGGAGCTGGTGGCTTAGAAGGCATCAGCTCTGCCTGCAACTCCTTGTTGATGGCCAGTAAGTTCGCATTTTCTTCCTTCAACTTGGCAATTTCCTGCTGCAAGGCCGCAAGCAATTGGGGATCACCGCCACCAGCATCGTCGGCCAGGCTCTTGGCAAAGTCCAACGACTGTAAAAACTTGCGAGCTTGTAAACTGGACAAGCCCAAATCACCAGTCAAGTCGGTTTCGGTCAAAGTAACTAGCATCGCTCCATCAATGGCATTTTCTTTGAATGCTTCGATCTGGCCTCCAAGTCCGATGCTGTTCAACCACACATTCACCTCTGCTTGTGTGTATTCCTTTGGAGACTTGCTTGGCATGATGTACAATACTCTTGAAGGTATTGAGCAACAACAATTTCTTTGTTTTTAGGACGATGTTGTAATGAGATGAGGAACCGAATCTTGTTGTTGATTTTACAGTTAATTACGTACAGGAGTAGTAATAAAAAAATCGGAGCATGTTGAAAAAATATCCGAGGCTTCGCTTCCATCGACAGTCATGCTTTTATGTATGATCGACTACAAATCAAGCAATACAACAGTACCATTATTAAACTAGCGAAGTTGACAATGTTCCGTATGACGACTACTACAGTAAGTCGTACAGTGTTATTCCTACTAAACTGTACGTATACTTCGTACTACTCCGGCGGCAAATAAGGAGTGATTACTCCCGGAACGAGTAGCACGCACAAGGCTATGGCAAGTTAGAAGGAGCATGTTTTATCATATATTATGTCTAGGTAGTGTCTAGTCTGGAAAAGAAATCTTGTGTATGGCTATGCCAACTACTACTTACTACTGTAGTAAGTGTTATCTACCGCCTAGTTCTGTATCTAAGAGTAGTTGAAGGATATGACTACTGTCGTACTCAAGAATACCCACCAAGAAGACAAGACCACATAAACAGCATAACAAGTAACAAATCCTTGCATCTGATCCTTAACTCGACCGGATGAATTATACACATCGTTATCATCTCCCTGGAGTGGCCTCCAATTACTCCCTGCATTGACTCGCTCCTCCTGGGCACGGCTAACAAATCCTTGCATCTGATCCTTCACTCGACCGGATGAATTATACACATTATCATCTCCCTGGAGTGGCCTCCAATTACTCCCTGCATTGCCTCTCTCCTCCTGGGTACGGCGGGTGGTGAGCCCACTCCTTAGATACGGAACTAGGCGGTAGCTATCAGCTGGCACAGCCATCAGTAGACTTATTTTTTTAAATGACGACTCAAGAATATGCTCCATTATGGTCAACGAATATACTGTGTACTCGTATTAAACTTTCTACGTTGTCAACAATGCTGGGGGTCGTCAAAAAGGTAGGCCTTTGACGGGTTCACCAACCAACAACCTAGGGTACTAGGAGCCGTAACGTCGTAATATACACGGGAAAATAGTTGGTTCACAAAACATTCTATGACATATAAATGTATTAAAGACAGTCTACCTTCATGTTCTGGTAGATATACTATGATATTGCTGCAGAAGAACGGACGATTCCAGGCACAGTAGGCCAAAATCATCCGGCGGGACAAAAACATGCAGATATTGTGACAAAGGAAATGATCCGATCTGTTTCCACACATTCGAGGGTGGTACATGCCGTTCCAGTGTTGCTTGTTGCTCAGCATCCACGAGAGGTTGCAAAAGTCTTTTGTTATTGGATCGCCACGAATCAAATTCCTACCGGAAGGAAAGAAGGAAACAGGACGAGCCGCATTATGAATCTGTCCCTATCCCAAGAATGTAAACGTTCTTTCGTCGTCGTCTGCAGGCTGGATTTCGACATCCTCTTGGCTGTACCCTTCATCCGTTCCTGGAAGAATTCCGCGACTATAGTAGTAATCAACGAGCTGGCCTGGGATCTCGTCCAAAACAGCCTCCGTTAGGGCGTTGTAGCTCTTGTAATCATTGAAGCGCACGAATTTGGTAATATCACGTCCATCCTCATGTTCGTCATCGAACGAATCTAAAAATTCCATTCCTGAAAAATCTGTGTCACCAATCCCGACGATTACAATAGAAAGCGGATCTTTACTGGCTTCAATTAGGTGTTGCTTTGTCTCTTTAACATCTTCGACACTCCCGGCAGTAAGAATTAATAAAATGGTGTACGACAGTTTCCCTTCGTCATGTGCGACCTCCTGTTTTGATAAAGTGAAAAAGAAGAAAATGGTTAAAAGTTGTCGTTCGAAAAAGCAGGAACCGAGTTGCTCGTCCAGACGTACTTGTTCGTGTCGAGCATAGGATGCTGCAGTCGCAATCACTTCCGTAAACTTTGTTGGGTAGCTCATGGTCAGCGGTGTCCGAAAGACTCCTCGGTAAGCATCCATGATACCTTGTACACCTTCTACTTCGACCTCATTGCCGCATTGGAAGCAGTGCCGCACGACATTGTTGTATTTTGCGCCGAACCCCCAAACAGGAAATCGCTGGTCAGCATCATATTTGGCTAGAATGGATCCCACTGCAAAGATTGCTTTTTCATAATCATTCCACTCCTTGGACGCAGGTGGATGGAAGTAATGTGGAGTCCCTTCTTGTCGAGGGTCTCCGTTTGATGCAGTAAAGTCGATTGCTACTGCCAGACTGATTTGACAACCGCCAGTCAAGTAATCGATGAACTCTGGCACGTCTGGAGCCATTATTGCTTGAGAGGGGCCAGTTATGGGTGACGGAGGACTAGCCTGTTCCTGGGGTTTTCCATTATTTTTTCTCGGCTGCCCTCCTATTATGCTCGCTTTCATGACTTCACACGTTCCAACAGCCTTTTCATACTTCATCACAGTGAAGGTCACTATCTCTCCATTCGCATCGAGTTCCCTTGCATTCAAAAGTCCGTTCACGGTCGTCTCGAATTCTCCCATATGCTTGTGTTTTCCGGACCGACGATGATCCCACAAAATGATCTTCATGGCTCTGTCTAAATCTCCATTACATACTGCCTCTAAATCCAAGGTCGCATCGTTCCACACGGGATGTAAATCGCTCCGTACTACATTTGATTGATACACTTTGACCCTGTTGTTGTTGAGTTGGATGAAAAAGTGTGAGTAAATTTGAGGTAGTATCACAAAACGTTCGTCATCATGAATCAGAAAGTAACAAACGCACCAGGTGGCACCGGTCGGCCGATCCACTTTTCTCAGCAGTTCGAAAAAAGGACTACTCGTTCGTCCTAGATTTTGTACATTCTTTAATCGAAATGCCCGCATTTGGAATCGAAACTTTCCGTGAGCACCATCTTCTCGGCATCGTTCGATGTGCGCATACACCGCACCTCCCGTTTGCAACGATTTGGATCCCACGTTCCCTCGAGAAGCTAGAATTTCCCCAACTTCAAAGAGTGCCGTTCCCATGACGCGATGGGGGAATTGGCCGTTGCGTAGCAAATTGCGGGAAGAAGCGTCGCAAACGACATTCAAATTGGTATGAGCATCGTTCATCTGGAGCTTGGCTTCCGTCGTTCCAGCAGCCTTGGCATCAAAATCAAAGACTCCCACTTCAATATAAAAGGGAACGCCAAATTTGTAGCCTTCTAAAAAGATAATTGTTGCCCAGTTGGGATTGAGATTGTTGAACACACTGAAAAACAAAACAAAAAACATAAAAAATGATTGGAACAGCGGCAAGAGGTGAGTAATGCAAAAATCACATTTACAAAATTCGGTAGTTTCGTATTGTTTCAATTGTTTCCAACGTGCTGCACTTACACATCTGTCCTTCCTACAACTTCCGGTCGATTATCAGGATTATCTCCTCGAACTGTGACAACCGCAAAGGGGTCCGACTTTGACAAATATCCTGAAAGATTTCTCAAATTCTGCGCGCTCAGAGAGACTTGTAATCTGGATGTCATGGTGGCCGTTGCAATGAAATGCTAGCCAAGTTTTGTAGTTGTTGCTGCTGTTACTGTTACTGTGATGTATTCGATACAGAGTTGATGTACTAAGCTTTCAAAGAGGTATTGTTACTGATGGCGCAATTTTTAAGTAGGTTCTCTCGGGAGGAAGCATATCACCGTTCTCTGTTGAGAAAGCAAACGAGGAGGAGGGAACAGGGAACCATCAAGCAGATTTGGTTGAACACAAGAGAGGTTTTTTAACAGCAGGTTTTCGTTTTTCGGCCGCGGGCATCGTTCGAAATTTGTCTACTACTCGGAGTACGACTACAATGACTCCACAAAGGTTTAGGGCTTTGGATCACCTATGGACTTTGCGCGCGCGAACGCCTTCCCATTCTTCTTGAAGCTTCCCAAGATTTGAACCTCATCAATCGCCTCTCGCCTATCGCCCCTCATCTCATACTTCTACTACGTACCACTACCGGTATTACGTACCGGTACGTACCAAGGTAGTTACTACTACTACCTACAGTCGGACGACGTACCAGTCGGCAGATCTGGTATGAAAATCAGCAACTCCATTTTATGAATTTTCAATCAACCACCTTTCTTTATAACCAAGGAAAGGAATGTACTGTCGTAAAACACATTGTTTCGAAAGAAGGACACACAAGGAAGAGAGAGATGATTCAATGCTGTGAGGATACAGTCGAATCAATGTCATTATCATGACGCGCCGTCATCACACCAAGAAAAAAAGGCGGGTACGGTCGAACGGTAATATCAATCCCGATGAACATTCCGGTGGCACGTCTCTAGAAGAAGATCTACGGCAGCAGAGGATCCGGCAGCAGGAACGAGACGCGCAGAAAAAGGAGCAGCAACAAGAGGATACCAAACGACAAGCAGAAGAGCGTCGGCTCCTGGTGGAAGAACAGCAACGCGAACAAGAGTTACAAGAAATTTGGAGTGAACGGGTCACTCCTCAGAAACTCATTTGGAAGGGACTATCAGCGGCTGTGGTAAAAGATGGGGCTGTTTCACTTCCGATATCTTTCGCATTGGGCCATGTGCATCAGTCTAGCAGTTTGTGGCAGGGGCACGAACGTCGAAAGCTGATAAACTTGTGGCAGTCCAAGCACCTCCTGGACAATATGGCGATCAATTCACGAGCATTTTTATTGTACAGCATCAAGTACAAATGGGCGGACCGTGTCTTACCGGACGGCTCGCATTCGTCTTGGGATTTGTCATGCAAACATAGACTACATTCCACGGCTCGAACCTTTGATGTAGCAAACTTGCGAGAAGGAAACCTTCCAACGATCACTTCCATTGTGGAAGGAGGTTGGAGCTTACTGAACGGATACCAAGAGGAAATAGTCCATGTGCAGCGATCTATTCCAGTGGATGCCATGCGGCTTCATGAAAGTACCGGTCGCGTCGGACTTTTGCGACAAACCGCAAACGTCACGTCTCCGGATCCATTTCTCTTGTATGACCTCAATGGCGATATCAAGAGAGTTTTGTGTTCATCAAACTTCGATGGAATACCCATCAACGATCTTTGTTTTGGTCAGGATTTAGTTCTTTTTGCGGGACCTCGTCGGTATCAGGGCAAGGATATTCTACCATTGTTACTTCCTTTGTCGCCGCAAGGAGATCCGAGGGGTGTTCGGGAATTAAACATCCAGAATATGTCGGAAAGTGATGTACTGAGGTTAGAAATGACATGCAAACACGACCCCATCATTGGCTTTGGACATCGGAACGGTCAAGTTTCGATATTGGATCTTCGGGAATCCACTTCGGTATGTTCGATTCTTCATTGCGAGGAGTCTGGTTCCTCCTCTACGGCAGGAATCCCACTGGGATCGGTGACCGACGTATCATTTCTTTCGTCACTCGAGACGCAGAAGGTGTTGGTACGGCGGTCCCACGGAACGTGCCAACTGCACGACCTTCGTACATCCTCAATCAATGAATCGGTTTGTCCCCGTCTGTCTTCCTCCTCGACACTGTTATTGAATATGAGAGTTCCTTTTAGTGACATCAATCCGACATTGACAGCACGATGCAGCGGCGTTGCAGTAGACCCTCTCGCAGGTCAGACGCTGATTGCTCCGTATATCAGTACCGACAATGATGGATATTTGGGTGTGTGGTCAATGAATACCGGCCTCATGGTTGGGTCGCGTTTGTTGAAAGTCTGTAATAGTTTGGAAGATTCCGTTTATGTGGAGCTTTGTCAAAAGATAACACCCTCTTTTGTCGCAAGCAAACCTGCTGGATGCAGTTATCTTCCTTCTTCGTTTTCTGTATGGGCGAAATGTGGAGCTCATTCCAAACGGGAGGTTGGTTCCAAAGTCGGTACCCTACATCAAGTGTCATTTCCTGGACACTGGAAGTAGAAGAATACTTATAAAATGTATAGTATTATTTTGATTTGTTGTTTTTCCACCTACGGAGCAATGACATCAGCCACGAGCTAGTGCATAGTTCGAACGTTGGTCCAAACAAAAATTTGGTTTTGGAGATTTCAACGTTTGTTGTAACAACTCGATGTCATTGGTGGCATCCTAACCTCCCTCAATTGCCTTTCACCTACAAAGTGACGACCTATGGAAAGCGCCAAGTGGAGCAGATGAACGAGGCCTCCGCTGTCTGTAGAAGACCGTACAATCAACGAGAAGAGATTGCGACTTCTTTGTTTCCTGGTATTGCTCCGATAAACTGCCATTCTCGAGTTGTCAGGAAACAAAGTATCTTCGAGTCTTCTATTTTCTTGAATTCTCGGGAAACAAAAAGTCTCTCCGTGTCGTCTATGTCTCTCTCAAGGCATTGGCAGAAAAGATCTCTTGGATCGCTCCGTCAGTGTAGTACCGATCCGCGATAAGATGGAGTATGGAGTCGATAGTGTTGCGCTTTCGCAACAGCAACGACGTCGCCACGTCCTTTTTTCTGGATTGTTTTTGAATATCATAACACGACGTTTCGTTATGACACGACGACAAAAAATAAAATGTTGTAGATATCAAAGGCTTCTACTATAAGACGGAATAAAAACCCTAATTTTTTACACTCGCTCCAGAACCAATGCAATTCCTTGTCCTCCGCCGATGCATGCTGCTCCAACATGGATCTTGCTATCCTTATTGTAGGCAAATTCATGAGCTAGATGAGCAGTGATTCGGGAACCACTTGCACCCAAAGGATGACCAATCGCAATAGCTCCACCGTGTATATTCGATTTGTCCAAATCCAATCCCAATTCCTTGGCACAGGCCAAGAATTGTGACGCAAATGCTTCATTGATCTCGACTCGATCAACATCTGCCAATGTGAGATTCGCTCGTGCCAATGCTTGTTGAATGGCGGGTACCGGTCCAATACCCATAATGGTAGGGTCACATCCGACGATACCATAGCTGACCAACCGACAAAGTGGAGTCAAATTGTGTTCCTTGATGGCTTGTTCTGATGCTACGATGACACTACCGGCACCGTCGTTGATACCACTAGCATTGGCTGCCGTTACGACACCTTCCTTTCGATCAAATACAGCTGGCAGCTTGGCCAAACTTTCCATGGTGGCATCGGGACGGGGGTGTTCGTCGGTGTCCACGATTTTGGTTCCCTTCTTGTTCTTGATCTCAATAGGCGCCATTTCTGCGTCAAAGAGACCTTGCTCCTTGGCAGCAGCCCATGTTTGCTGACTGCGAAGAGCATGTGCGTCGCATTCCTAAACGAGATGAAGATGAGCGAAAGGGGACAATTGGGACGACAAAATGTTGAGACATCTTTCGACAATCTTTCTGGGACCTGGTTCGATACCCGATGGAATTTCTGTATCATTGAATATCCAGTCAATTCATGTCATCTCGAACATACCTCTCGTGTGATACCATACTTTTTGGCCAAATTTTCAGCCGTGACACCCATTGGCGTCTTGGCATAGGAATCGGTCAATCCATCCCACAAAGCGTCACGCATAGACAATCCCGTACCGAGCTTGACACCCCATCGGGCATCATTGCCTGCTACAGACAGGGGTGCATCACTCATATTTTCTGCTCCACCGCAGACGGCAATGTTGGATTCTCCAAGTTGGATCGATTGAGCACCAAGAATTACGGTTTCAAAGCCACTACCACAGAGACGATTGATGGTCAACGATGGCGCCGCTAATTTCATGCCACTCTTCAAACCCACATGACGGGCCAAGTAGGCAGCATCGGCAGAAGATTGAATGACATTTCCAAAAAAGATACTATCAACGGCCTGGGGATCCAAATCGATACTGGCGAGAGCGGCTTGAGTGGCGTGGGTACCGAGGTCGGTGGCAGAAAAATTCTTGAGAGATCCCCCAAAAGTTCCGAAAGGAGTGCGCTTAGCGGCAACGAGGAAAATACCAGACATGGATATTAGTGCAAGGTATTTGGTACGATGACAAGATAGGTATGGTGTAAGATGTCTCAACAAGAGAGGGGAAATGTTGTGTCAGGTTTTTTTGGCGCCGATCCAATATCTCTTGTCGTTGACGAGCTTGATTTTTATTTCTCGTCGTTCTTTGTCGTCGTCGTTGGTGTTGTCTGTCAAGGTGAAAGCTCGACTTGACAGTGATGTTCGTCGAAACCAATAGATGGCGAACATGTCAATGACGAGCCAATTTTGGAACGCCATCAATGTGCGATCAAAAAGCATTCGTTTTCGCTAATTAACAGTAAGAAAATTTACTTTTTCACTCACTTCTTCCGAGACAGTTGACACCTTCTACGAATGATGAAGAACGAGGACATGGCGAAGGTCTATGATACGACGTATGATAGTTCTCCCCCATCAACATGTCCCTCATTCTGATCATTTTCCTCCAATCATCAGTGAACCCAAGACCAAGATTCTTCGTACAAGCGACTCCTACTCTCTACAGCATTCGCAATCACAGCCATACATTTGATTCACCATGTTGTCCCGTGCTACAGTTGTTTCGGCCAAAAGAGCGCTTTGGAATACACGACAATTGACTCCCGCATCTCATCGCATCTGGGCATCAACACTCGTCGTATCAGAACCTCTCGTCGATGGTGCCACTCCGGCAGCGACCCTCTCCACTGCCACTGCGGCTCAAAAACTCGGAAACGAAACTGTCGATCTATTGGTAGTGGGAGAAACCGCCCCAACGCATATCCCTGCCGGCATTACCAAAGTCTACCATGTGCCGTTGTCAAATCGTTTGTCGGAGACGGTTGCCAATGCCATTGAAACAGTCGTTAAGACCAAGGATTGCAATATTGTCGTGGGAACGTCGACTAAATTTGGATCCACTGTTATTCCACGGGTAGCCGCGCAACTGGATGTTTCACCCGTGACAGATATCTTGGAAATTGAAGCTCCGAGTGAGTACGAACAAATCATGATAGTTTTGAAAGGATTATTTATTGCGGTGGAACAACGCGTGGAACTGCAACGATTTTTTTGAGCTTGTGACTCATGTTTTCCCCATGTCCCTCTTGTCTTGTGAATTCCGCGAACAACTTGTCTACCTAGATACATTCATTCGTCCCATGTATGCAGGAAATGTCCTGGGAAAAGTCGTTTCCAAGGAAGCCGAAAAGAAGGTCTTGTCGGTTCGACCCACTAGCTTTGAAAAGGCCGAGTTGGTCGATTGTACCGCGGTGGAAACCGTCGATGGAGTAGCAGCCTTTGACAAAGCCGAGTGGGTCGGAGAATCCGTTTCGAAATCGGACCGTCCCGATTTGGGCAGTGCCACCATTGTGGTCAGTGGAGGACGTGGCATCAAGAGTGGGGAAAACTTTCCCATTCTTGAAGCCTTGGCTGACAAGCTGGGAGCAGCTGTTGGTGCTTCGCGAGCAGCCGTCGATGCCGGATTTTGTCCGAACGATTGGCAAGTGGGACAGACTGGAAAGGTGGTGGCACCCGATCTTTACATTGCGGCAGGAATTTCCGGTGCCATTCAGCATTTAAGTGGAATGAAAGACTCAAAGGTGATTGTGGCCATCAACACGGACCCAGAAGCGCCCATCTTTCAAGTGGCCGACTATGGTTTGAATCAAGATTTGTTTACGGCAGTCCCCGAATTGACAGAAAAACTTTGAGAAAAGACTTCGTCACGACAGATAATAGAAAAACACACTCTTATAGCTTATTGCAAATCTAGAAAAAAATCTCCACGTCACATTCCGCAGCACCACAACATCCATTGTTGTTGCCATATCTTCACGGCTTTCCAGATACTCCCAAGAGTCGCCGTACCCGCTGTTCTATCGCTTTACCTTCCACGCCGGTCGAGCTACCTAATCGATTCACTCGTTGTCGTGCTTTGTAGCCAGTATTGTGGCTCGCTCCGGATTTCCCTCTTCAGAAGAAAACGATATATGCATGTGAGAGTGAGGAAAAATGAGGTGACCTTCCTTGAACTGAGTTTGTTGTAACAACAACTTCCCTTACCTTTTGATGGATCCACTGCCACGCACTCGAAATCGTTTCTTACATCCACTGTTAGTCTTGACGCCAGACTTGAGTCGCAGGGCTAGGAATTGGGTCGGATTGTTGTTCCATGGCAACATCACGGGAAACTGATGACAGATGGTGGAGGGCCGATACAAGCATGTTATGGCACTCGAGCGCGACAGATATTTGGACCCAACAAGACTGACGAAAGACATGCTGGTGGACAGAGAGAGAGAGAGATGGAGACGCTATTGACACACCCTGAGGGTCTCTGTTACTTGCCTACCGTCTCTAGCAACAGCAGTACCTTAAGGAGAAATAAATCAAAGGATTTTATCTGTCGTGATCTCTACTGCGTACTGCGTATTTTGAGCGAGACGATGAATGACGGCAACAATGGTATCGGCGGCCAGACTTTATTCTGAACCTTAACGTACACATACAAGGTCAATGCTGCCGAAAGAGTTGATACTACCGGTAGATCTACCGGTAGTCAACGGGCTTGCTCTCGCTGTCCAGAACCCGCACCCCGCACCGACTGCAAAAAATGATTCACGAATGGTCTTAACAGCTACTGGACTACAAAAGGTCTCTGACATGGCATTGCCAAGGCCAATGAAAATGAAATGCAAACGAGCTGTCACACACAACTTTGAAAGAAACTTTTCCCCCTTGTGATGTCCCGCATCACAAAGACGCTTTACATTATCGATGCTATACTGTCATAGACCGTTTCAAACATCTTTTTTGTCCAGTGGTAGCTTTTGATCAGGACGACCTTTCCTGTGAATCAGCAACGTCACCTGCTTTGGTCGCATCGAACCATCGCCCCAAGGCGATCGCATCCATGGCAACTGCAAAATAGCATGGACCTGTGATGCTCGATAAGGCAAGATCAGGGTAATTCTTGCCCAGTACCCATTCTAACATAGAATTGCCAAGCGGTAAACTCTGCAGCGGCTGATAATCGGCTGACGAGTCGAGGTATTCCCACACTCCATGCGCGACAAATGGCAATTCGGATAACGGTCCGCCAATACTGGTTATGGTTGCAGCCAAAAGAGCAGCAATAGATCCATCCAAAATGGCCCATTGTGTCAGTGCCGCCGACAACAGCCACAATACTCCTGTCGGCTCGCCGGTCAAAGTGGGCGATTGATGTGTTTCCAAAAATTCCGATAATTTGATGATTAGAGCCGTGGTTGTCACAGCCAACAATGCATTGTTTCGGAGCATGGAAATTGCTGTTTTTTTGTCATTTCCATTTATATTGCTGACGTCTCTCGGATCCAATAACTTCCAACGTGGCGAAAGAAAGGATTGGTCTCCAAAACGGATTGTTTCAAAAAGTCTGGGCAACAGCGCACCTAGGACGACATAGGCAAGTCCCAATAGCGGGGGAACCGTCCAGCTGGAACAGAATAAGTAGGGATGTTGTTGGGTATATTCGAGGACAAACGGCGGCAAAAATCTGCTTTCTATTATGCTTGACGGCCATTCAATCGATAACGGTAGCATGTCATACTTCAGGAGGCATTGGTTGTGTAACGAATCCACAATCGGACCCACGGTGAATCCCGTCACAAAAAGCTTGCCGACAGTCGAAGGATGGAGTGATCTCATTCGGAATGTGTGATACGATGGACGGTTGTCGTCGTAAATGATTGCCCTTGTATGCACAGAGTTGTGGGGATTGACGATGGATGCAGTTGTGGTCGGCACCGACGCAACTTCACAGTATCAAGGGTTTGGTTTACTGGGAAAAGGATTTCGAAAAGAGATGAAGCGTGTAGAAATATGATGGTGAGGCTGACGACAAGATAAGAGAATGATAAGGAAAAAGGATGATGATATTAGTACTCCGTCGTGTGTTGCTTTGCTTGAGAAATTATTCCGTAGTAGTATTTTACAGTTAATAGTAGTTTTCTATGCGCTGTTTTGGATGACGACTGACGAAGAAAAACATGAGTTACATAAAATATCTGATTTTGTCTCACCTGACGCGCGCATACAAAGATATTTCTTGATACGGTTCTTTCTCACAGTCAGTTCATCAGTCAATGATTATTTTGTTTTCTCAAGGGTACTCCCTTTTTGCTGTCAAGTCGAAGGCAAACAGATACTACGTGAAACGATTGTCTACAACTAGCTACACACCCTTACAGTTATTTGCTTACGACAGTTACAATCATGACTTTTCAGAGGTTGCCAGGAAAGAACCCGACAGAACGGAGGCGCTATGGCACGTCCCAATCCGATCTTCCAAAGACTTTCCTTTCGTTGATGATGATTGTCAGGTTACTATCATCCTCTCAGATATTATTATGTCGAGCTTTTCAGTTATCTCCCTCAACACCCCCGCAAGAAGTTATACAACAGCAGCTTCAGGCGTTACAACAAGATGACATGGCCAAAGTGTATCAACTCGCATCCCCCAACAACAAAGAACGAACGGGCGATGTCAGTCGGTTCGGTCAGATGGTCCGATCGGGACCATACAGGCACTTGGTACAGCATCAAAGGTCCTTGGTTTTGTTGGAATCAACAATTGGCGCTTCACAGCAGTTTCTTGTCAGGATAGTTCCCCAAGACTATGCCGAGAGCGGCCGAATCGTTGAGTATTGGTGGTCCCTCTCTCGGTGTCGTGGAGGCGAGTATGATGGATCTTACATGGTTGATGCTGTCATACCGAATCAGTAGCACGGCACCCAGAGACTAATGAGACAAGAAAAGAACCAACCCAGCCAAGAAAGTACAACCCTTCTTGGGCGCAATACTAGTTCCAAATTCAGTGTCTGGTCAATTCATATTAACGGTATTGCAACGATAAATCGTCGGAAGTCAATTGCTCTCACGATGCAAAAAGGAGGATTGACGTGACGAAGATTCGCATTTTTGATTTCTAATGCAGTGACGGTGCCTAGATCGTCTTCAAAGAGCCATCACCCGCACATGTTGTCAATCACAAGCATCTCCGTGTAAGAAGTATTTAGCAGCAATTAGACTATTGCAGGAAGGCCAGAAAATCCCTACTAGGTACAATTCCAATCTATCACTGTACTGCGTATACCGGCAACGTTACATCAGTTTTGCGATTGAAAATCTGATAAAGCTTAAAGAGTCTTGACGAAAGCATCAAGGGTGGACTTGGCCTCGGCGATTCCTGCGGTGCACTCATCAGCCTTCTTGTATCGGGCACCTCCTCCAATCTTCTCAATGGCCTTGAAGAAGTCTTCCGCGGCGGCTTTCTGCTTTTTGTCCTTGGCAAGGTAGCGGATGGCACCACGGGTTTCGTACATGTAGCGGCTGAGCTCGTCAGTGACCTCGAACCACTTAGACTTGGCAACGTATGCAGGAAGCTTGTCGATGCGCTTGGCGGTTTCGGCAAGAACAGCCTTCTTTCTCTTCACGTATTCATCATCACCAGGCTTGTAAAGAGAGTTTGGTCCAGCCTCACTGTAGACGGAGTAAGGAGAGTAGACAGGGGACGATTGGTCGGTACCGTAAGCAGCTCCCTCGGAGTAAGAAGTACCGTCTCCAATCAAACCGAAAACGGAGAATCGGGGGGATTCACCCGCAGCAGCATTGGCGATGGAAGGAACCAAGGCGGCACCGGCAGCGGCGATTCCTGCCAACGCATCTCGGCGGGATGCGTCCTGTAACAAAGTATGACAAAATAAAAAGTTTCACGTGAGCAATATCAATACGATGCAACTTCAACAATTCCAAAAAGAATCGTATTTCCGAAAACAATAAAAGGTTGTTCGATTATTGCGTCGGATGTATACTTGTCGGATCAATATCGCCAGCATGATGATGATGGATCTATCAACCAACTATTGGTACGTAATGCAACAAGCATAATATTGCGGGAGGGATGACTTGCGTCATCCTAAAAATGTCCCGCAACGATTTCCCATCAAAGATCAATTGATTGTTTGCACCCAACCTGTCCTCACCTGTGAAAAAGCTGCAGCAGAGGCAACGAAGAGGGAGAAAACGGCGATCTTCATGGTTGACTTTATTTTTCAACAGCTGGGTGATGGAGAGTGTAGGAAGAGTTTCGACGAGTGAGCAACACACGCAGAAAGGAACGGAAGATCTCTCTCTTTATTACTTGACTGATGACGAGTACGTGTTTAATCTCCGTTCGAAGAGAGGGTTCAACTTCCCGATCCTTCAAACGAAGCCTTCAACTTGAGCATCGACCATGTATCATAGATACTGTTCATATGAATCCAAGACACATGATATCCCAACCTCTAATCATGAAAGTGTCTCACACGTCGTACTCGGAGTAATTCGTAATAATAACTGTAAATGTACGTCGTAAATAATTGTCAACCTCGAATTCAAACTGTCAATAGACAATATTATATAACTACCGGTAATTGGAACCGAAGACCGCAAGCTTGCTACCGTAGGTAGCTAACTAACCAAAGGGGTTCTCTGTAGATCTATGATACAAAACATAGCTCATGAAGCAAGGTTGTGTCAATCAATGTAGTGATGCCTTCAACCGTAGACGTATCTCCGTCTTCCGGAGATTGTCGACAGAAAATCCCCCCTTGCTTACAACAATCGTCCGGCGGAGATTCATCAGCAACGAGACAGCACACATCGTACTACGTAGGTAGTAAGTAAAATATCCAGCACTGTTCTGAAAAATGGAGATACAAAGATGGAAAAGGTGGGAG
This sequence comes from Nitzschia inconspicua, assembly GCA_019154785.2. NCBI lineage: Eukaryota > Bacillariophyta > Bacillariophyceae > Bacillariales > Bacillariaceae > Nitzschia > Nitzschia inconspicua. The sequence continues at coordinate 2,266,781 of JAGRRH010000020.1, forward strand.
GACGTGCTTGATTTCCTGCAGCAGTAGCAAACGGACCACAATGTCTCCTCAATAGAGGCTGGGTCTGTCACTGTTGTTATGCTGCGAGCATTCAGAGGCTTTTTGCAACCGTACAGAACAGTACCATTGTCCGCCACAATTCACTCTTTCCACCATGCCTGCTACCGACATCCTTCGACAGCGTTATCAAGAGGTACTGATGCCTTCATCTGCGGTTCTTCCGCAGTGCAGTTGCCTAATAATAACAACGAGATAAATCAACACGGGATACAAGACAGCCTTCGTTTTATAGGTTGTTATTCTACAAAGCCGATTCATCAATCATTAATTTGCTTTTTTACGCTTCTCGTCCAATGGAAGGCATCTTGTCAGTAAAGACGTCTTGTCCTTGGATGGCACCCATGCAAGAAATGCCGGTGTAGGCTATGACAATAAAAAGGAGGAAAAATAGTAGACCCGACAAAATATTGGGTGTCATGGACACATAGTAAACGCCTGAAAGGTAATCGCTTGCATCGATATTTCCTCCCTCTCCCTCAGCTGCTTGCTCAAGACGACGGCGGCGAGAGTCCAAGACCTTGTTTCCTTCTTGTTCCATAATGGCCATCCGGCGCTTGGAGAGCAAGTATCGTTCATGCTTGACTTCATGGATGGATCGAACGCCAGCTAGAATGACCGAATCGACATTCTTGTTCTCAATGGCGCTGCTAATGGCGGCATCAATGTCACTGACATCACCCTTGGAACTAACATTCACAATACAAACATTAGCATTGGCAAGATCCCGTGCTCGCTTAGAAGAAGATTTAGAAGCAGGCTTGATCGTGTTGCCTTGATTGTCAATTTCCATTTCCAACGTAGCGGCATCGTCGAGGGAATTCAGCTTCTGATTCAGTTCCTTGAGAGAAACTTCTAGAACGCGATCGTTAGTGGATGCGCGAACGGCATCCCTGACGACGGTTGATGAGCTCTCGATACCCGAGACGTGATGGTAGATTCCAGCAGCGTCGCTATATTTCTGAGATGTTTTTGGGAGCTTACCAGAAGAGGCAAGCTCTGATAGTTGTTCGGAACCGTCTTCGCCTTTTCCAACAAGGAAAACTACAGAAAGGGACGAAGCATCAGGGGCCTCGGATTCCGGCAAGGCGGTCGCCATCAAGTCGGAGGCGGTGATGTGCTCAGACGAGTGGAGAAATCGCTGCTCGGATCTTCCGTTCTTCCATACTACAGCAGGAGCTCCCAATGTCGTCGACACCAGTGTCGCGACGATAAGTGTACAGACTTTCATCATGTTGATTTTGATGTTGTTGTTGTACTGATAGCTGGAGTACAAGTCAGCACAATCACAACACAATTAAGACGAGAGGGAATTTGGTAATTTCCTGCTGCTACAGTAAACGGAGGCGAAGGCCATTTTACGCGATGTATCGCTGTGAGAGAGCTGAGTCTTACAGCACACTTTATCGCGTTTCATCGCGAAAGAGAGGGAATCGGTTGAAAAAGCCGGCCAATGCGTTGCCGGCGTTTTTAATAGCAAATTATATTGTTATGAAGATATTCATACCTCGCAAATGATAAAGTCCAATGAGTCTAACTTTACCGTCTTTTTCCTGACTGTGAAGCTGCGAAGTACCGAAGTACCGTGGTATAGAATTCGATAGTGCCTACCGTACTCGTAGTACGACAGTACCGTACGTCGTACGTCGTACAGGAAAGTACAGGTAGAATTGTTTTTCGTACTACCGTACTCCGGGGCTACTACGGTAGCTAGCTACCGTAGGTAGTAGCCAGTATGTTCAATGTATCATACTCCGAGGATCATAGAACCGGTATACGGTAAAGTGTTTTACTACCGGTAGACTACACTACGATAGCGTTTTGAATGCCGTAGTAGAACGAAGTGAAAAAATAGCTCTTGACATTTCTGGCTTTTGGATTCTTGGTACTAGCAATGATGTATGCATCCCGCGATATACTACTGCAGGAATCGAAAAGAAACAGACAGTTTACAGTTAGTGCCATCCCTAAAATCCACCATTTCTAACTGTAAATCAAATTACTTTGTGGTTATATATGAACTACGGTAGTGATACGTTATCCCTCGGACTACAGAGGAGATTGACGTGAATCTACGTGTGTCGGTCAAAGCCCCGAATGCGCAATTTCGCAATATCCCTTGCAATCACGATATTTATCATCGTTATTACCGCTACGGTGGTATATTGATAACATCACCGTATTTCTTTGCGAAGATTTTGAATCAAGCTTGTGTGAAGGTACAGGATCGCAACACTATGCCTTGCAAGTTTCAAGTTTGGATCGAGACGAACGAAAATACGTGGTGTGTATGAATACATCATAGTTCTATTATATTCCACACGCCAACGTGTTCAGAAGGATAGGAGAAGGTTCGAAAAAAGGTATACGCTGCACTAGCTGGTGTGTACTTTTTTCATTTACTCAACACGAGCATAGAAAATTCCCTTGGTGAGGACTTTCTTTGGGACCTTGGATCCCATATCGGTATCTCCAAGTTGGGTAGCGACAAAGACTCCTCCGATCTCAGATTCTTCCTTGTTTACCTTGTTGACTTCCATCTCGATACGTCCAGTGGTGACATCGAATGTCTTGTTGTTCTCCTTAAAAAGCTCGTCATCTCCTTCCTCTCCGGATTGAAGACCAGGAAGAGCGACAGCCATGTCGTATCCGGTAGTTCCACCACGTCCCTTGGGGTCAAGGAAAAGACCTGTGCGGTAAGAAGGAACAGAGAAGTCACCACCCATTTGGAAACCAGGCTTGAAGGTGTCTCCGTTACCCTTGGCAACAAGATCCTTGACGGTGAAAAGGAAAGGAACACGTTCCCCTCCTGGAAGTTGGACGGTGGTGGCGGCGTAATCAATACCCTCCTTCTCCTTGAAGACAATGCCTCCAGATTGTTCGAGGGTTCCCTCAATGCCATCCAAAGTGTAAGTCTGACGAGTCATGACCTTAGAGTTAACAAACTTCTTTTCGGTCTTTCCTCCCTTTCCGACTTCTTCCTCAACAGCCCATGCCTTAGGCTCAATGCACATGTCAACAAGCTTTTGGCCGTTGGAAGGTTTGATGGAGTCCTCACCGACAACCTCTGGGCATCTGTTGGCAAGACCGGTTCCCTTCACTTGCAAGTAGGTGAGGGAGTTGATTTCAGATTTGGTCAAAGCCTGGGCAGGAGCAGGGGCTCCGAAGATGGCCAAAGCGGCGGCACCAGCCATCGCAACCTTTCCGGCGTTAGCAAGATCGTCCTTCAAAGCCATTTGAAGGGCCGAGTCTCGCTGTGATCACAATTACAACGATGATAATAGATAATACAACATAATAGGGTGAGGTGAGTAAACGGTTATCTAAATCTAGCTTCGCATGGGAGTGAAGAGGAGAGATCTCGCTCACCACGGAAGACTGAAGATATCTGACAGTCGAAACCCTCAGATAACTTTTTCACTCGACACGACTTACGTTGACAGAAGGAGCCGGAGCAAAGGCGGCAGCCGAAGTGGCAAGTGCAAGAGTGGTGGCGGCGGCGAACTTCATGGTGTAATATTCTGTACAAAGACTGGGGAATGAACTATGCAGTTGTCGTAAGAATGGGAAGGTCAATAGCAAGATGACGAAGGAGATGATGGGTGAGGCTACTGGCTAGCGTTCTTGGTTAGAAGAGCAAGGATCGTCACAAGAACCCACAACTCGTATTTTCCAAGCGTACACCTCTATTCTTGAAGGGAGAAAGAAGACGAGAGACCACGTACGTAGAACGAAGTCGAAGTTTGAAGATACCGAACCCGGATTTTCATCTTGAACATTACAAAATTCCGTGACATCAGCAAGATCTCTATGTCGTTTGTTTGAAAATTTATGGTTGACGGAATCTTCCTTCATGCGAACCAACATTTACACTGTCAATGACCCTCGACTCACTCGATCTTAAAAATCGCAACAGCAACGGACCACGAACGTCGTGGTATTTAATATTAACAGTAAGTTTATTTTTACTACGTACTACACCGTACGTAGTAGTACCACGTATTTATTTTACTTTATTACTATGATACACGTATTTACAGAGTTTGAGCTGCCTACCGTCCAAGTTCATGCGTCGTGCTGAAGTACGACATTCCACCTTATTGTACGGACTATTGGTCTCGTCCTAGATGTACCGTACCCTAGCTAGTAGACAGTTCCACTGGATAATGGACAAAAACACATTAGTACTTTCCTTCACATTGATTAACAGGTGTTTAGTTAGATGCAGTAGGTCCAACATTGCAAATTAGATTCATACTGCTTAGGTCCCTGGTCATGACTTGGTCGTGGGGTGAGATTTCTGAGACGTTTGTGTACTGTAGTGGTAGTATATTAGCATTGGTGTCCTTTGTAAAATCGATGATGTACACAGTCACACGCAATGAGAACGAAGAAAATGGAATACAATGAATTACATTCCAAATTTCCAGAGAGTTTTTTACACTCCGTATCCGATTCCAAACCCCAAGGCCAACGAAAGAACGCATGAGACTAGCGCGACACCATAGGAAACGTCAACAGACTCCTCTTGTTGCTCTTCGTACGCGGCAGTCAAGGCGGCAGTCATGGCACTGGGTGGCAGTGCAAACATGGCTGAAGTCGATGGGCTGGGACCAGGAACTGCAGCACCTATCACTGCCGGTTGTTGTTGCGGCTGCTTGTTGTTGTTTTGATCAGATTCCACCGCTGAAAACGCAGGGCGTCGTTCTCGTGTTTGGCTGTTGCTCGGCACAAATGCGTTCGAGTGGTTGGCACACATCAAGATGGCCAGCAAGGTCACAAGAACGACAGAGGCCAAGGACTTCATTTTTTATACGGAGGGTCAAAAATTCAACTCTCGGAAACTTGGAAATGTGGAAACCGATTCCTAATTTCAAAAGGCTTCGTTATTTACCGCTCTCTTTTTTCACAGGAAAGCCTTTCAGCACAGATATTCTTCTTGTTGCAGTCCTCTTTGTGGTGGATGATTGGAGAAGGGGAAAGTTATGATTGCTGCTATCGCAACGCCTCACATCATGTGTTTTTGCTGCTGATGCATGCACTTCCTTTTGTTGTGCGTTTGATTCTTCGTTAAATGGTGGCATTTTGTGCGTCACTGAACTTTTGGATAATTGGAAATTCTTGTTTGTTAAATCTTCACTGCAGAAAGAGAACTTTTGGCGAACCAACGAAGTCTCAAGCCGATCTCAAAACTTCAACTACTCTCCGGTAGTCGCTACAAGCCACACAATGACTTCGCGGATTGTGATTCAGTCGGAAAAGGTGATGGGTGATGGGTCTCTTGTCTCTTGGAAGTGAGGTAGTAACGTAGTGACCATGCTTCTTTACGTACTGTAGTACCGATAGGTGTACCGGTAGTCTAGGTACTTCGACTAGTACTTCTATTTTTGTTTACAGATCTACCAGGTAGTAACGTTTTTTTGCTACTGTAGTGTCAAAATTCCAGAGTGTATTGAAAGCAAACATTGCTAGGACAATACACTTACAGTTAACATGCGACCAACAGAAGGCTGGCAAGGATTGTCCATGCCCATCCGAGCTTGGGGAATGCTGATGACGAATCTTTTTCGCACTCGGTCTCCCCATAATAGACGGCATGCGAGCATTCGAAACATTCCATGCCATGGACTCGTCGCCCATTTGCATTGAAGGTCCCAGGTCTACACAAAATTCCATCACATCCAAAATCACCAACATCGCCATTGTTCCAGTTGACATTGTCGCAAAGTGTCAATGGCATCCCCAGAAAACGATTGTCCGAAAGATAAAGAGACGCCCGGTGGAAACGATCAAATTCTTCAGGAATCACACCAGTCAACTGGTTTTGCGAAAGACGTAGCATCAAAGGGGTCTGATCTGCTACCTTAGACAAGAAATTTCGGGAAACGGAACCTGTTAGAAGATTTTCCGAGATATCCAACTCTTTCAAAAAGTGCATGTCATCGAATGATGGTAAGGGACCTGAGAAGCTGTTGGCATTCAGTCGAAGTGACTGGAGATACTTGAGACTGCCAAATGACTTGGGGAGGGTTCCTGATAGCCTATTGTGACCAAGTGACAGGAACCGAAGATTGGAGAGACGCAAGACTTCTTCCGGTAAGGAACCTTTGAGATTTGTGAATCGAGCATCGAACGATACCAATGACGATGCAGCTCCGATCCCATGCAACGAGTGCAACTTGGTGGCATCGAGACGGAGCTCGTACAGCTTCCTCGCACGCCCGATGTTTTCGAAACTGAATGTGATGGGGTTGGAGTAGAGCCATAAAACCTGAAGCTCTCGAAGGTCAAAAATCTCTGGACCAGGAATTCCTCTTAGGTTGTTTCCACGGAGATTCAAATGGATGACCTTGCCTTTAGAACAGGCAATACCATACCATTCACAAACATCTGTTTTCGACAACCAGAAATCGTTTCTGTACCAATTATCTCCATTCAATGCTTTGTAGAAGTTGACGAGAATCTCTCGCTCGCTCAAAACCCCGTCGCAGCTTTTCGTTCCATAAAATGTAGCAGATTTGGGATCTGGACATACACGGCACTTGGTTGTCTCGTTCATCGTCCTGCCGATTGGACTGGCTGTTCCTGGCGGACAGAGGAACCCTTCGCATCCATATATACCAACAGCACCAGCATTCCAATCAACCTTACTGCAGAAAAAGTCCGGAAAGCCTTCAATTTCGTTGTCGTCCACTTCTAGATCCAGGCCTGATAGGAATTCAAGCTCACCAGGTATCCTTCCAGTCAAGAGATTGGAGCTCAATCCAATGAATCGGGCTAATTTTGAGGCGCTAAGAAAGTTACTGGGGATAGAACCTTGTAACTCGTTTCCTTGGAGGTACAAGTAGATCAGCTGAGGGACTTGATCGAAGGACGGCAAGTTCCCGGATAGACGCGGACCGGCCTTCTCTTCTCGATTCGCAGCAAAGCCTCTTAGGGAAGGCATGGCTGACATTTCTTGGGGAATCTCGCCATATATCAAATTCTCGCTTAGGACTGTGGTTAAGACATTGGGAGAAATGAGCAACGATAGGTAGGAGGTCCAAAAAATGAGGAACCAGTTGAAAACATACCTAGCGTTCTGAGGTTATGCATTCGAGCTAGCTCAGATGGAATTGTTGAGAAGAAGTTGTTGTCGAATGCATTGAACACCTGTAGTTGTGACATCACGCCAAGTCTCGATGGAAGAGGACCATAAAGAAGGTTGTACCCTATGTACAGTGACTCCAGTGTGTTCGATAGCTTGAACAACTCCTCGGGAAATGTACCTGTTCAACGAGATGCAATGGGGTTAGTGTTATAGAAATATATACATCCCGATTCCATATTTATCAACCGTACCAGCGAGTTCGTTCCCCACAAGCGAAAGTTTCTTTAAGTTGGTCAGGCTCCCAATACCGTCTAGAGAAGTTATTTTGACATGGGAAAGCGAAAGAGATTCAAGGGTGTCAGCTGCGTTTGCAACACCCTCGAGATTGATGACAAGCCCTTCGTTCTCATCCATTTTGAAGGATTTTAAGGAAGGTAAAGTCCATATCTCAGGAGGCAGCGTCCCAGAGAGTCCATTTGCCTCTAGCGCGATGTGAGTTATACCAGAGGTGTCCTGAGGATCTCCATCAGCACATCGAACACCAAACCAGCTACAAACCGGGGCATTGGTGTACCATGAAGTGCGATTTCCCCAAAATTCGCCTCCAGTATCGTCAAATAGCTTCTCCAAAGTATCTCGTTCAGAAGAGAAATCTTTACAGTGAGTGTTTCCGAGAAAAGGAAGATCATCAAGATGTGAGCATCGCAAACATGGATTTTCGGGTAAATGGTAGCCAAACTGGTTGAAAGTTCCACGTGGACAAAGAATAGCACTACAATTCCCAACCAGTCCCATGTAACCTTGCATCCATCCTCTCAAACCACATATTTCTTTTGGAATCTCCACGATCTTGTTTCCAGCCAGGTTGAGATCGAGAAAGGAAAATCTAACCAATTTTGGGGGGATGGCACCTTCTATTTCATTGTGCTGCAAGTATATAGTGACAGTTTCATTGAGTCGGATTGAATTGATCATGAAGTTGTCGGGAATTGGGCCAGTCAGATCATTGTCCGATGCGTCGAAGTACCTACAAAAAATGAAACATATCAAAGGTGTCAGCTGAGATGACGTCGAATTCTGAGAATTGATAAAACTTGACCTACCACAACTTGGGTGCTCCAGAAAAGCTCGGCACAGGACCCGTGAGCGATTCTAGGCCGTGTTGGCTGTTTACAGAGAACTGCTCCAACTCCTGAAGCGTGCTGACTTGGTCTGGCAATGATCCTGACAGGGCATTGTGGGAAGCCACGAAATCAACTAGAGAGGTCATCAAACCTATTTGAGTTGGGATCGTACCTGTCAACTGGTTTCCGAAAAGATAAAGCTCCTTCAAATTCGTCAATAAGCCGATTTGGTGAGAAAGGTGGCCACTTATAGCATTGAAGGACAAAAAAATGGATTCCAAATTTGACATCGAATACAATTCGTCTGGAATTCTGGAAATATTGTTGTTGGTCACATGAAGAGCTTTGAGGTTGACTGCATTCGACACGCCGTCAAGAGACGACATCTTGGTTCCTGAAAGTCGCAAGAATTCCAACTTTGTTGCATCCTGTTTGATGGCTTCAAAATTAAGTGTCACATCATTTCCTTTCAAATCAAGCGTTTTAAGCTCCTTTAGCGACAGAATCTTCGAAACTTCAGCAACCGCATCTGGCCCAGCGACAACGAAGTTGTCCCCCAACTGGATCGAATCAACAAACCCAAGCTCGTTACAGACTATACCTTGCCAGATACAAACCGGTTTTGTCGAGAGCCAGTTTCGTTGAGAAAACCAGCTGGTTCCGTTGGTGGCGTCGTAAAACGAAACCAAAATTTCTCGTTCGCGAATATGCTCAGGGTCTAGACATTCCCGAGTTCCGTAGAACGGAGCACTTTCCATTCCAAGTTCGCAAGGCTCGCACGGTTTCATCGGGTCCATCTGACGACCAAGATTTTTAAGGTGTGTCCCAGGGGGGCATAGGATTGCGTCACAGGTATCCAACAACCCTACCCTACCACCATTCCAGCCATTTTGATTACACAAGACGTCGGGCAAGGATGTCAGTTGATTACCTGAAAGATCGATATTGAGTGATTCGAATATACTCCAATCGATGGGTATTGCACCTACGAAAGCATTATTGGATAGATCCACTTTGATTTGGGCATTCCGATCAACCTGCTTGAGAAAGTCTTTTGGTAGTGTGCCAGAGAAGGCGTTGTTACTAGCATCAATAATAACCAGGTTTGTGTTCTTGTCAAAAGGCGGCAATGGTCCGTTGAATTGATTGCCCCTCTGACCAGAAATATCAAGATTTTCCAGTGACGGCAAGTTCTGAATCTCAGAAGGAATGACACCAGAAAGGTCGTTTTGTTTTAAGCTCAAAATGCGAAGATTCGTCATCAAACCAATCTCACTGGGTATCGCACCGGTAAATTTGTTACCTCCAATCCAGAGCTCGTCAAGCTGTTTCATGTTATGTATTTCACTTGGAATCCGTCCGGAGAAATGATTATTGTTCAAGAATAGCTTCGTCACTGAGGTGAGTTGGAAGATGTCCGTGGGAATGGTGCCCTCGAATTGATTCTCGGAAAAATGGATTTCGAAAAGTTTGGATGGTGCATTTTGTATACCTTCCAGGCTCCGTTGGTGACAGTTTGACATCTGAAGGACCAAGAGCCCTTCGGCGTTTTCAATACCATGCAAATCCACGCTCACTGCATTTACAGAAAATTTCAATCGTCTTGCGTGGCGAAGATTCCAAACTTCCGAAGGAATCGTCCCACGAAGGCCGAAATGATCAAGATTGACCTCTAGAATATGGTCTACGCCTTCTACGTTCGCGCACATGATTCCTTCCCACTCGCAAACAGATACCCCGGGTTTGAGCCAATTTTCGTGCGGTTTAATCCAGTATCGACCCCCGGTCATCGCAAAGAGTCGATCCAAGATACGTCTTTCAGGAGGCTGTTGTTCCAAATCACCGCATCTGATCTGACCGTACAAAGATTTGTTTTCCGAGCACTCCTCACAGCGTCTTTCCACCGTCTCTTTTCCGAATTCGTTCCATGTACCAGGTGGACACATGATAGCATTGCATCGAGATGCTTCGGGGAGCTTATTCATCTCCCCCTGCATCCATTTTTCATGAACACATAATCTATCATCGAGTCTGGAAAAGGCAGAGAGTGAGGCTACCTTCCAGACAACCACTCGGCAATGCAACAACAAACACTTACTCGCTGATGACGTTGCCTTCAAGGTTTATGATGAGATTGCTGAATTGTGAGAGTGACAAGGGAACAGATCCTGTCAAGTTGTTCAAGGCAAGCGATACGGTAATTTCCATTGACTTATCCGCGATTCCACCCAAGAAATTGCCGGGAATTTGCCCCGCGAAATTGTTCTCCTGCAAAAACAGTCTTTTCAGAGACGGAAACGTGTCGAACGCGGGGAGAGGACCACCAAGATCTCCTTCACTTTGATGAAGTGCGAACGTTTCGAGCGCGGTCCAATTTACTATCGTGGATGGGATGGTGCCTCTGAATCTATTTTCTGACAAGTCCAAAGATCTGATCAACGATAGCAGTCCTAGCTCCGAGGGCAAATAACCGGATAAAGAATTTCCGTACATGTTGAGCCTGCCAATGAAATGAGAGACGTATTTTGAGAATCGAAGTATCAACCACGAGTCTCCACTTACTGGCCGACGAGTCTTACCGTTCCAAGTACTTGAGCTTCCCAATCTCTGTAGGGAGCACCCCGGTGAAGGCACTGTGTTGTAAATGTAAAGTCTTGAGGCCAGTCAAATCAAACAACGCGTTTGGAATGGCTCCTTTTAAAGTAAGGCCATCCAAATACAACTGTTGCAGCTTTGTCAACCTGTCAATCCCAGATAGACTCTGAACCTTGGTGTTCGATAGAATCAGGGATGTCAATTCATCAGGTTCCGTGATGATCGAAAGATCTTCCATCTGTACATTATTGTCAGACAGGTCAAATACCGACCAAGATATATCAAAGATCCCTCTCGGAACTACCCCAAACAAATTATTGTTTGGCAACGACAGTCTTGTTGGAACCCCTTCATGGCATAATACACCATACCAACCATTGCATACCGTTATGTTGGCAATTGCTAATTCTTCTGACGTTTCTCCATCGAAAAGTGTGTCAAACATTTCCCATCCATCCTTTCGCTCCCATTTATCTCCTCCCATTGCAAGATAAAATCTCGCAAGTGTCTCCCATGGCTCATAAATCGCTTCGTCGGAAGAACACGAGGTTGCTCCCAAATAAGTGGACCCATCCCTGCACGGTGCGCACCCGGCGTTTGCCCCCGTTTCATGCCCATCGACACTGTACGTTCCCATAGGACACAAAATGGCATTGCAACCATACTCTTCCACCAGCCCTCCCATCCATCCACCTTTTTCGCACAATTCCGGAGGAATGCTGTCGATTGAATTCCCAACCAATTCTATGTTAAGTTTTTCAAAACGCTCCAAGGCCTTGGGTATTGCGCCGGTGAGTTTATTGTTTCGCAGACCCACTGTCACATCCTTTTCGATGTTATTGTTGTGTCGCAAAAAGTCGGGAGGTATGGAACCCGACAAATTGTTCCCATCGAGATAGAGCATGGACAAGTACGGCATGTTTCCAAACGAGAGCAACGGCCCCGTGATACCGACATGTTGCCGCGATGTTGACACATCATTTCCTCCAACGAATTCTGTTGTGGGACTGTTATGAATGGACAAATCTCGCATATTGACCATGTCGTTGAGTTCCGTCGGCAATGTCCCGGACCACAAATTATTGCCAACGCCGAAGATCTGACACTTGTCGAGTCGACCGAGTTCGGATGGCAAAGGTCCCGTCAAGTGATTACGAAAGGCATAGAACTCGGTCATTTTAGTCAACTTTCCGATCAACGTTGGGAGAGTACCGGTCAGTTGATTGAATGCCACGTATAGAGTTTTGACGTTGGTCAAGTCGAATAGATCGTCGGGCAGTGTCTGATCAATACGATTCTTGTTCAGATTGATGTATTCCAGCGTTTCGTGGAGATTCCCTATACCCTGAATGGTAGATAGTTGATTTTCAGCTAGAATGAGGAGATTAATGGGAGCTCGGGGATCATTTTCCGGATCGTCGGACTCCAATCCATGAAAAGAGGCATCCAATAGAAGATTCGCCCGAAGATTGACTTCAGTGAGTGTCGACAACTTCCAGAAATCAGGAGGAATGCTACCACTCAGGTTGTTGCGATCCAATTCGAGACGAGTAACATCTCCACGATCATTGCAAAAGACGCCATGCCACGAGCAAACCCCTATGTTGATCGATTTCCAGTTCGTGTTCAGACTCCATTCGTCACCATTGGTAGCATCGTACAACTGATTCAGAATTTCTTTTTGGGATGGCGTGGCAGCAGAAACTCGGAGAGGAAACATCAAAAGACACCAAGAGGTGGTGAAAAGGAGGAGAGCCAGGTCTCTCCAGGTCCTTCTTGATGACTTTCTAAAAACATGGGGAGTTTTCCTTGGAGACATAACATTTATTCTCATGTAGCTTGTCGTCGCCACAGCTAACATGGCTGTCAGAAAAGGCGAATTTCTGCCTCGTTTTCTGCTCTCCTGACTCATGGTCAATCTCGAAGCAATGTTGAGGAAAGCAATCAAATGGCAGTTTTTTGCATGGGATAAAAGGCCGGAAGATTTTGACCGTGAATGAAGAAAAAGATGAGGATGGATGAAGGTTGTCTTGTTTGTTCCATGCGATTTTCACAATGTATGTCAATTAAATTTTGGAGCGATTAGAGCTTATGGAACGTAGTACGCGAAGTACTACTGCCGGTAATGGTACCGGTAGTACCTGTACGGTAGCTATGATACCAGGTACCGTAGCTTGCGGGAGCATCTATCGTACGACTTAGTAGTACGGTAGTCGTACTTTACTGACTGTGACAGTGAAATTTCCTCCGGTATGAATGATGTACCGTATGGTGGTAAGGTGTATGTCCGCATACCGCACCCCTTTAAAACTTGAACCTATCGTTGAGCGTTGACTTTTTTGGGACCAATTTTCAATTTTCGTCTATTTTATGACGTTCATCCATCAACAAACGTTCTTTCGAGTCGTATTTTTCATACTACCGTAGTTGGCTATGTACCTAGGGTATAACTACCGTACCGGTAGGTACCGCACCTACGGTACGTACCAGCACCGGTAGGAGGGATACTTTTAGTACTAGGTACGCGGAGTACCGGTACATATGTTGACATGGGCATGACACATGACACGATGACAGTTTACGTTGGTCGTACGAGTCATTTGTGCATCTCTGACGCGAAGGAACTTTGACCTTCGAACGTATGATACGACGATGATACGAGGTGGAAGCGCACTTTTAACATTGGGGGGATGCCTTTTCCATACAGCCATGTTCTGGTTGCTTTACGAGTATTACAGTTCATTTCGAAATTCTACGGGGGAATTTCTCCCCTGTATGAGTATGATCGCCTCATCTTCTTCTGCAACTATTCTGATCGCTCAGCCCCAAAATTCTCTACGACGAATGCGGTCTCCTCTGGAAGTCTTGTTGTCTATCTTCTAGAAACTCCTCTCAGCATTCGAGAGTCAGAACAGGAGCAGCATTTGGATCGGCGAAGAAATAGAGTTGCTCTAGGGAGGATCTTCTGGTGAAAATTGCTGGAGAAAACGACATTATGGCGACCAACGCAGCTTTAGGAAGAAAAGTGCAAGAGGGAGGATCGACGACAAGTTCTGCATCGCATTCATTGGAGGCAAAAAGGACCAGCATCACCATTCTGGTGCTTGGAGATGGTGCGTCACAACGCTGGGATCGCATTTGGGATACTTATTGTCTATGTATACAGAGACGCTGCAATGCTCCATTTTCTGTATTGTTCTTTGTAACGTCCGTTGCGAAGGAAACAGCACGAGAATTTCGGAGATTTGAGACGTGTTCGCAACAAGCGTCGATTTTTGTTTCCGTTTCCGGCATCTCACTCACTCGATGTTCTTCGTATATTGATTCTATCCTACAGAGGGTGTGGGAAAATCGTCGCTGATCTCGACCTTTGTGTCGAGACATTTTTCTGAAGTTGTTCCTGGCATCATGACCAGAGTTCGGTTGCCACCGGATCCCGAAAATTCTTGCATCACGACCATTGTTGATTCACAAGGAGGAGATGGAGCGTTGATGTCAGCGGTAGCCACAATGTCCGTCACCGGTGGAGGGACGATGGCCGGTGGTGGTCCCATTGGAACACTAGAGGGAATGGGTGCTGCTACAGGACAAACTATACTTGGCACTCCTTCAAGTAATGCAGAAATCACCGGCTCTTCCACCAAAATGAAGATTCTTCCGTCGCTGCGATCATTTTCGACATCAGCCAATCCAAGTGGCATGGGCGGTATCGAGAATGTCGATTCCATTATTTTGATCTATGATTTGGATCGAGATGAGACTTTCTTCCGATTAGAGAATCACTGGCTACCTCTCATCGAGCGTTGCTACAATGGAAATGTGAGTGACATGTAGGATGGCGGACATGTGATGATACTTGTGATCCGCGCCTCATTTCTTTGATGTTCACGTGTCTTGCAGCTCCCTGTGATTGTGGCTGGCAACAAAATGGACTTGTTTCTTCCCTCCAGCACTGCTGGAGTGACTGACGAACAAGTTCTAGCACGTTCGCGCCAACAAATTGTGTCGCTAATGCAGAGATTTAGGTTTATACGACAATGCATAAAATGCAGTGCCAAGAATTTGTTAAGAGTGGACGAAGTCTTCCTCAAAGCTCAGCAGGCGGTGCTGTATCCGTTCACGCCGCTTTATGACCTAGATTTGGGACGCTTGTCGGAAGATTGCCAACGAGCTTTCACTCGAATCTTTCGCATGTACGATCGAGATCACGATGGTTTGCTGAGCCACACGGAGTTGGACAGGTTTCAAAATGAAACATTCCATGTGCCAGTCTACGAAAGAGATCTGACTGGATGGAAAAAAGTTGTTGCTCGCAACAACCCGAATGAAGAGGTTGTCCGAGATGGAAAATTTACGGTCGCGGGTTTTTTGGCCATTTTTGATGTCTTCATAAGTCAAAATCGACTGGATGTACCATGGCAAGCCCTGCGAACTTTTGGGTATGATGACAATCTTAATCTCCATGTTCCTGATTCAGTGTACCAAGGTCCAGAAGGTGCTTCCTGGAGTCTTTCCCCTTCAGCTAGACGGTTCCTCACCGATCTCTTTCACCAGTTTGATTCCGATCACGATGGGGTCCTTTCATTGGATGACATAGATACTATTTTTGCCATCCTCCCCGAGCCGTCGTTACCGCCGTGGCATCCTATTCGATCCCGAGAACTTTTTGGCCAAAGCTTTAGTTTCCCCAAAATGCCAACCGCTGAATTACCGCAATCCGAAAGTGCTGGTGATGCTTCAGTCTTGAACATTTCCCAATCCCTTTCTGCGAGTGGAATTACGATTGTGAGTGGCGAAAGCTTTCCGTCTGTGGATATGTCGTCCTTAGATAGGGCGCATATGGTTTCAACGCCACTGGCGTATTTGGACTGGATGGGTCTTTGGCATGCTTCTGCTGGGATTTCTCCTTCCACAACTCGAGCCGAGCTGTTCCAATTGGGTCATGTAGAGGACGGGAGATCCGTCAAACGACGGCGGGGAAAGAAGAAATCAGTCTCCCCAACGCGAGAAATGACGCCAGATTCGTTGCTACCTTCCCGAGAGGTGCGGATCCTAATTCTAGGCAGCCCCAGTAGCGGAAAGACGGCCTTGATCAATTGTTGGTCACAACGAGCAAGGGATGCGCTTATCACGAAGCACACGAAACATCCGGAGACCACAAGTACGTATGTGCGTCTGAAGCGAAAGAAAACAAAAGCAGGTAAGGGCGACGAATACGAAACGGTGGTTGTCCACTTTGTCATTACCGAAGTTCCTGAAGCAGAAGCTGAAAGTCAGATCAAACGACAGCGACAATTGTCACAGCTTCTTGCATCAGGTGGTTGCGACCTCGTCGTTTTGGCATTCGATTCCACAAACAGTGCTAGTTTGGCGTATGCCAAGCATTTGGAGACCTCATTGTTGAACGAGGAATTGGCAAGAGTGTACGTAGCAACGAAGGCAGATCAATCTAGTCGAGTCCATGACTCAGACCGCGATGGCAATGCCGAACAAGACGATGACGATTGGCATCCTGCCACTGTGATCGATGAAGCTATCCTTCACTGCCGGGACCTCGATCTAGAACCTCCCATGGTAACGTCCGCAGTCAGAAGTATCGACGAAGGTGAGCAAACCCGTTCTGAAGCCCTAGGCCATTTGGCTCGCTGTTGCCTGGAAGAGTCAGGATTTGAACGTTTGCGGTCCAAGCCTCACGAGGAGCGAAAGAGGCGAGAGGCTTCCAAGCGCCGAAATAGGAAAATGATTTGGTTTGGTGTCGGAGTAGGCGTTGCCGTTGCTGTGGTTGGCTACCTTTGGACCAGTGGTTCTTCTAGCGGAAAGGGTGCTCCGCAAGGAGGTGACAGGGGCGGCAGTCGTCTAGGTGTTGGTTGGATTCGAAGCTTGTTCTCAAGAGCGGAGTCTAACTAGCTGACTGTACACGGAATCCCAATCAGAATCATCACGACTTAATTGTCGTTCTGAACCAATAACTGAACAATAATGCACTTTTATCCTCCTAGAAATTACCTATTAACTTCGAGTCTACTCGCTCTTCGAATGGAGGTAATCTTCCTCCTCCATGACAGCCCGAAATATCACATCCTTTAAAAAAACCAAATCCTTCTGGATTTGATAGTTTTGATCGTACGTAATAGCCTTCATCTCGACAAGATCAGCTCGAAGCTGCGACAGCTTTGCTCTAGAGAGCTCGTCCTCTGATGCGTTCGCGTTGTGACGGCCATTAAAATCGGTAGATGTTTGCGAAGGAGTAAAGACCCACCGACGCACCTGAGGTGGCCACAAAAGACCAAGAGTTGCCAGACCCATAGCCAGCCAGATCGGCACAAGAAACAAGGCGAGAAAGCCAGTGGCAAACCTGAATAATTGCGAGCGGAAACAACACATGTCCCAGCTTTTGCTACTATCTTCCATGTAGAGGGCAGAACAGAGCACATCCCACGCTACTTCCATTGTGTTGCACCACCGTTCTGCGAGACCTGGCCCGTTGCTGAGCTTTCCCGAACGACCACCAAAGGTCAGTGCTGTCAAGACAACCTTTGGTTCCCAGAACCACACTATTGCAATTTGCTTTCGATCAAAGTATTTTGCTTCTGTTATGGTCATTGCAACGGCTGAAAAGATCCACCAAATCCACAACACTGTGAATATCACAACAATCACCGTCATGCTAAGAGAAAATTGAGAATCGCTTGTCAAAGCTGGCTCTCCCAACATCATCTGGTAGACCAGATCGTACGCAGCTGGAAGGCTGCAGATTCCACCTTCTGTGCAATCGTCCAATGTAAAAATAATTTGTGAAGTCGCTACAATCCCCATAGCCGCAACAAATAGCGGGCAGACCAACACAGAAAGTACCCTTGTCGCCGACCCAGCAAACACAGCAACTCCATGTGACCAGTCAATCAAATAACCAAGTAGACTCAGCCAACAAGCGGCCGTTGCTGCTGCCCCAAGATTGGACAAGTAATCCTCCTTGTCTTCCACTTCCCCAGTTTCAGATCCCAAAGAATGAGAGCACAGTATGGCAAGGATACCAGTGGCCAAGTCAATCCATCTCCATATATTTGATAGGCACAAGCGCCAACACTCTCCCATGAATATCGTTTTAACCCAGTGAATGAGTTGGATCACCAAATGGTACGTGGCGAGATAGTATACCAATACTTCCAAGCCTTCCTTGACGTGAAGGAGACGACGCAATAACGCCAACAAAACCACCAAGACTAAACCCGATCCCAAAATACGAAATGTGTTGAATGGGGAGGCCATTTCTTTTAGCAGTGTGTCTTGAACTGCAACAGCCGCACAAGCCTGTCGGCGAAGCCACGGCGGCAAATTTTGAAATCGCTGTAGGAACAGTTGCGCCTCCGTTCCATTCCGTGGCCTGTCCATGGATGCATCCAAAAAGGTTTGAAATACCTTTGAGCTCTGTATGGTTCCAAGGAAAGGTTCAAAGGGTTCTTTGACACACTTCGGATTTTCAACTAAAAGATCGAATGGAGTTTTGCCATCATCATCTCTTACTTTGGCGATCGAATCGATGTATAAGAGGTCCATTGTAGCTTCATCCAATGGAACAGATCGGTAATTTTGAATTGCAAGATGCAAAGGTGTTCGGCCACGAAAATCTTGTACCGATCGTGCATCTGGATACGCCTCGCAAATTGTACTCACAAGTGAATAATTCGATAAAAGCTCTTCCGCGGCCACATGCAAGGGAAGCTGGCCAGTTTCTCCAGATGGAATCATAGCTGGATGTTCCCCACCACAAACCCCAAACCCTGGTGTTCGCAGTCCCAATAGTATCTCCACCACCTCGTCACTCGGAAGCGAGTATGATTGAAGCATCGCTGTCATGAGGGGAGTGTTCCCATGTGCATCGGTCGCTAACAAAGCTCTGGGGTAAGCAGCAACAATTACTCTCATCAAATCGATGCGAGACGCTTCTTTCACGGAATAAATGTCAAGAGGTGACTTCGAATCGAGATTTCGACGGACCAACAAGTGAAGTGGCATCACCTGACCGGTAGGAGTTGGAATGGATGCTGGATTCTCAAAGTCCTTCCCTTTGGCATGCATAAATGCCAAGTTTTCTTGATGCAGCCGTTTCTCCATGTGCGCCTGTTTGTGGTCTTGTCGCCGTTTCCATTGAGACAGTTTGGTTAAGCACCGCCGGACGTCGTCAGGATATTGTCGAAATGTCGATTCATGACATTGATCCCTTTCGTTGGCCATTTCTTCCAACTCTTCAAGGTTCTTTTTTAGATGATCCCCTTTTCGAAACGATACTTTTGACCGTTTTCCCTGTTGGGCGTGCTGTGGTGTTCCATAGGATATTTGACCCAACAGTAATCTCAGATGCTCTAACGTCAATGTCACTTGGTTATTTTTCAACAACAAATGCAGTGGTGTAAAACCTCGGTCATCCTTGTGCGCCACACTGGGAGGATATTCCTCCACCAACAATCGAACAGTGTCGACATCTGCCGACGTTGCGACGAGCAAGTGCAAGGGCAAACGTCCACCTTTGTCCGTTTGTCGACAGGCTGAAGGAGCCGTGTACAACAACGCTCGTGTCATCCACAGCGGTGGATGATCCGTTGCCATGCAAGCTACATGAAGGGGGGTCATTTGACTATTCGTTTCTTGTTCACTGGCAAGCCGTGGTTGGACCGACAACAAGTAAAGGGCGTTTCGCCAGGCCAAATCATCGGTGCTGCGTGCCTCGTCGCACAAGTCATGAAGGGCAAAGTTGGACGAATCAACTTTCGACAGCGGAGTTTCTACACTGGGCGTCGATTCTCTCTTTTCTTCTTCACCGATCATTTCTTGTTTCTTCTCTTCTGGGAATCCATCAATGCCCATGGAAGATGTTGTCATATTGCTCTTGCTACTGCTGTTGTTGTTGTTGTTGTTCCAGTTATCATTCTTTACATCGTCATTGATGTTGGCCGATTCCGACCCTTCCGTTTGGCTGTACTCTAATACTAGTCCATCCAACGCTGTAGACTCCTCTTCTGTCATTTCCTCCCCCCTTTTTTGTTTGCTTCGTCGATGTTCAAAGTTCCGACGCAACGTCTCGGCTGCACGCAAGGCTCGATCCGATGGGGTGGTATCTTGAGAAATGGCATCGGCCCATGACTCCACGGACCTAGAAGAGGTGGTGGGAGGTGTTGATTGCGACTGCTTACTTGTTGTTGTAGAATATGGACGTGTCGGAGACGGTGTCGACATCATGACAACTTCCGACGGAGTGGGTGTTCGAAAAGGAGACGGCGAAAAGGTCGACCTTGGAGACTGTTGGGTGGTGGGTGTGGGAGTAGCACCAGCACCACTGCTGTAGGGCGGATACGGGTATACATTTCGGCTGTGATGATGCTGTACTTGTGGTTGCGCTCCATCCGTCAAGACTTCAACCTCTTCGTCTTCATCCTGAGTCGTGTCATCAGTTGTGTCCAAGATTTGCTCCAGACTGTCGAGTGCAACCGACTCTTGCTTAGCAGGTGAATAGGCGGCTGCAGGGGATCTATTGCTGTGAGGTCTACGGTTGGGTGTGACAGGCGGACGAGTGGAAAGTGCTGGCGAATCAAACGGATTGATCGTACTATCAGTTCGTTGTTGGTTTGTCTTTTGCTTGGTCTCGATCATCATCCGACTAGGGGAAGGGGATTCAAAGGGGTTATTGATCGTCCGATGGTTCAGAGTACCACCACCGACTGTGGTGACAGTCGTCGTCACAATAGAGTCTCGATTAGATGCCGGAGAATCAAAGGGATTCTGACTGGTCCTGTGTTGCATCTTTATAACGTCAGGAGACTCAAAAGGATTGTTGCTGTTGTTGTAAATATTTCGTCGTCGAGGTGTCTCCTCAAAGGGGTTGGCGGAAGAAGAGGCCGGAGGAACCTGTCTCTTTCGATTGGTGGGTGTCGAGGTCAAGCTGCGGGCAGATCGTGGAGTCCGTCTTTGGTCTCGAATCCATGGGGCTTCGGAGGATCGAGTTTCCAACGTCGTACTGGGACTGCCTTGCCGCTGTATCACAGCATTTGGATTGCTGGCGACCATGATGTGTTATGTGATCAGTTGAGACAGTCTCTTTGAATGAAACTCCGTTTGTTCAATAGTGTGACAGTCGTGTGACAAACGGTCTTTCTCTGAAAAACTGGCAGGGGAATTCTCTCCAAAATGGGATGAATATCTCTTTTTATCGCCTTCCTACCGACGCTGGTGCAGGGACGGAGATAAGTGCCCAAAGCTACAAGACGGAGTGTATTTCAATAAAATGCTATCGAAGTACGAATCTAGAGGTGCAGTAGAGGTGCTTGGTAGACAAGAACGGAACTGCAGGGTCCAGCAGGAGTGCAATTCTTGACTTGCCAAGTCCCATGAAGAGACGGAATGAGTGAAAAGTTGCATCCAATAATCGGCGAAACAAGCCAGTCCGGCTGCGTACAATCCCTACGCAACGAACAACGCGAGCCAAAATTTTGCGCGCAAGGTGACACACATAGTTGTGGAATGGGGCCGTCCACAAAAATGAGCGACCAGCGAAACGCGAAACCGCCAAGTGCCTTCGAACCCATGAAACTCCCATCACATCGGAGCAGCAGCTACATACCTTGGCATGCAAGATACTTCGACGTAACAAAAAGCTCTCTGTCAGAGATATTCTATTCCAGTACTCTGACAAATGAACATCGAAACGCCAGACAAAAAGAAAGAACAACACCCATTTTTTTTGTCTCTAGCTGGGGTGCTGGATCCTTCCGAACGGTCCTCGCTCACCAGGATGAACAAACATAATTTAATATTGGTCCCTCGTACTACGAGTAAACATCCTCACCAGATCCTTTATTGTTAGTTACTACGAAATACTACGAAGTAGTTTTTTATGCCGGTATTCTTAATTCCGGAACCAACAATGAACATTGTGGTGGAATTTGCGTGGCGATACCATGGTCCAATGGACAGCTTTTCCACTTTTCTTCCACCTACTTAATACTCGATTGTTCGCGAACACACAGTACGTTGTCTGTTCCCTCCAAACAACAAAGAAGAAGAACTGGTTGATTTTTGGATCATCGTCCAAGTGCGACGAATTGCAAGTATCGTATCTACCCCCCCGGTACGATGTACTAGCTAGTATTAAAACTTTCCAGAGTAGCTGCTGCAGAAGCGTTGCCTCTTTCCGCGAGTGTGCCGGGCGGCGTACAGGAGAATCATCTATCTTCTTAACATCCCACAGGTAAAGCTATCTAAGCTAGTAGGTACTGCAAGTATTACTACAGAATACTCGTACTCTCTAGTAGCTACCGTAAATTGCGTTAGTTAACAGTAAGCACCAGCTGAAGATAAGCACCACTGTAGTACGTAGTAAATGTTTCATCACAAATACTAACGGTAGTACTACGGTAGCTACTCGGAGTACTTCGTACCTGTACAGCGTAGCGCGTTATGCTGAGTACAAGTGTTCGTTGACTGTGAATTTCATTTTCTTCGTCTTCCATTCACGAGCGTATGATACGGCATCTAGGATGGTGGTGTGTCTACATAAGAAAATGATCGACGCAGTCTTTTGTTGAGTACATCTACAGACTTCCGAGTAGGATCTCTGCAGCAGAGTTACCGGTATTCAAGTCGTGGTGCTTTTGCATTCCCGTCCTCAGCCACTCTAACAGTAGCTAGCTAGCTACCGTAGCATCTGCGACACCAGCCGGAATCATGGAAATATGGGAACAATTCATTCAGAGTGTTGTCTGTGCCTGTCCACAAAGACCCAAAAGTGGGTTTAATTACAACCGGAGGTTTATCTCGTACTTTTCGTGTGACGTTCCCAGTGACAACAGTTATTTGTTGGTCGTATTTTAGTTTTACGACCGAAACCAGTGTCTCCCATTCCCGACAGTCTTTATCGATCTGATCGATAGATTGATCTCTCTTCAAGTGTATCGAAAAGTGCTGCCCTCATCAGGAAATAATTGGACTGATTCGGAATATCCTTTAAGTGCAGAACCTTGGACACCTTAAAAGTGTGATCGCAAATGACCGGTGGAAAATGACCTTACGCTGAAATAGCTACCAGTATTGACACAAGCGAGATCCTCAAAAGAGGCCCTTCTTGCTAGTCATAGAGTGGAAAGAGAAGAGAATCAAGCCCTTTGAGTCACCACATTGAACAAGAGAACAAGACTGGTATGTGTTTGTGCTGAAGGGTCATCCTAACAGCGTCTGAATAAAAAGGTGTTTTTATCAAACCTACTTTCAACAAACCAGTAATAAACCACCATAAAAATTAAACAGCTCAATACCGTTGCACCAGAAGAAGAAAAACTGCATTCACTGTCAAAATCGAACAGAGTTTCGTACAAACCCAACAAGAATAATGGCAACGTCTCCCGATAACAACGTCGAAGAGATGGATGAATCTGTCTTCCGAATTCGGGCCATGTTGTCGCAAGAAACATCCGTTTATACCTTGCAAAGTAATTACTTGTTGAACGCTTCCGTGTTTGCTACTTCTCGACGTCGATCGAGACCGGGTTTCCCAGTAACCCCTCCTGTCGACGCCTCATGTCGTGTACTCATGGCCAAGTGGTGCAATTCCTTATGCGACTTTTGCAAGTACGATCGTGATGTCACCGCTGCTGCCATGTCATGCGTTGACCGGTTTGCGTCCACACCATCCGGCATGGAAACGATTCTCATGGACCGTGACCGATACCAACTAGCTGTCATGACGGGTCTGTACCTAATTGCCAAGATCCAGCAAGGTGAGGCACTCGATCCCGAATCAGTTGCCAAATTGAGTAGAGGCAAGCACAGCAAAGCGGACATCGAGAACATGGAAATGGAAATGTTGGTGGGACTCCAGTGGAGAGTTAATCCTCCGACACCTTGGACGTTTGCACGAGAATTGCTCAACTTGATTCCCACTTCTGTGGCCATGGAAGAAGACACCAGAGAACGCATCTACGAACTGACCAAGTACCAACTTGAAGTGGCGGTCCTCGACTACGATTTAAGTTTCAGTCGATCATCCGAGCTGGCATTTGGCGCCATTCTCAATGCTATGGAGAGCTTGAGCGTAGACTTTGCTATTCCTTTTGAAACTTCGGTATCGCAGTTGCTGAAGACTGAAGTGCACCAACTGCGAGGTATTCGTATGGGATTGCTGAAAGTCATTTCCGAGGATGCCAGTGTCCAACCCATGTGTGCCGTGTTGACACAACGAACTAGCGTCATGGCATCTTATCATGCTCCGAAGAACGATTCATTCTCATGTGTGAACTCTTCCCCCAAGAGTGTCTCTGCAACTATTCAATAGCGAATCGTTGGGAGTCTGTTTGAGAAATTTTCCTTTCTCGTCACTGCAAAACCGTCGAACTATTCTACTCTCCAAATGCAGAGATATGATAAAAACATAAGCTACCTGCCATAGATTGGATGTACAAAAGTGTATCACATAGTTTCTGGTTGCGACACGACCACTAGAATAATAATGATGTGCTGGAGTGCGATGACGTTTTTTTATATGGCATCACAACTCAGCCGAGTGTCAAGTGCAAAGGGGCGGTACCATTTCATTGGAAATACTATTGATGCTTGACATGGAAAGCTTCATGTACACGTACAATTCACCCTATTGGGTTGCCACAGGTAAAATATATCAACACACCCAACATGTTAAATTGGTTATTGCTGCCTTCCCAGCATTGTTATCGGAAGACCACGCCACATCTGACACTCATTGGATTGGACTTCTCCTCATTCGTGAGGGTTTTCTGCCTTTCTAGTTCTGAGTGATGGGTAACAGAGTACCGAGTGGACGGAAAGCTGTTGCAACTTTTGCCTCACCCCCTTGCGGGCCAGGTGGGTGAGCCAACTTCTCATATGCGGAATCGATGACAGCTGGTTGTTGGTATGGCCTTAAAATAGATTTTTCTATTATTGGTAAGCACGACATACCAAACGGCAGTACGACTTACCTAGGTTTGCGACGAGTCATCATCCTCGTTTCCCTCCTCCCAATAGAGTACTCTGAATATTCCTTGGGAACACCTCAGCCCTTCTGCAATCCCCCAATGACAACTTGTGCTCCATAGGTCTAGGTGCCTGTGTACGCAGATCACAAAGGTAATGCTACATGGTCGATACAATTCACCAAGCGTTTCTGGCGTCCACGGGGTAAAATATAAGTGTCGTGGCATGGACATTTTTTGACAGCTTCTCCAACTTCTCCTGCCTCCTTCCTGAACTGCTTGAGACCCCCTCATAAATGCTCTGGTGAAGTTCTATTGGTTGATGACCCTTCTCTATGTGAATACCTTCCTGTTGCCCCATGAATGAAGACTTCGCAGCAGCCCCACTTGCAACTAGTGCACTGTCTGACAGGAAGACATCGCGGGACGAAGACAGAAGTCGGTGAACTTCAAAGAACAAGTCAAAAACTATTCTTTTCAAGTTGTGACGACGGAACCTTCTCTATTGTTGTAATGAAGCATAGGATTGTGTCTGCAGCGTGGTGCTATCGTCAAAACAACGTTACTCACGTAATCTGTTTGCTCTTCTCAGTTTTACTTCAAACCAAAAACCTACCTCTTCACAAGTGATTTCTCCCCGAGATCCTCATTGATTTTGTGTACAAGAAAAAGTTGAAAAGTGGCACAGCAATGTTTGAAAGTATCATTACATCCAACTTGGGAGCGATCCAATAGCGAGGAAGCGCAGACATTCAAGTACAAAAGGTAAAGTGAAGAGGGAATGCGTTCTTTGGCAGTTTTATGGTATTTTCATAGAGTCGGAAGGTGTCACGGTAGCAACTTGTGCGTTGTATGGGGTTTCAGCCTACATTTTCTATCATTGTAGTATTGGGGTAGTGTAGTGGGCTTACAGTTATTATAACTACGGTAGGAATTTCAAAGACATGCCTGCAGCTAAACAAAGCTGTTGGTCTCATGTGCCTGTCTTACGAATAGAGTAGTACGACGTTAAAAAACCAATACGGCGGGACGTACTACCGTAGTCGTATTATACTACCGGTAGGTATATATACGTGGTAGTTGGTATGATGAGTATCATACGGAGTAAATACCGTACTCCTGTGTTGCGATAGGACTACGAACCATACGTAGTCTACCGGTAAGTCGTACACTACCAGGAGGGGTACCAGGGTATGTACCCTCTACGGTACCGGTAGGTATTTGAATAGTATGCTGGTAGGTACCGGTAGGGATATCAACAGTATGCTGGTAGGTATGATACGGGTAGTCTAACGGTACCTCTCTACTACGGTAGCTAGCTACCTGTAGAGAGGTACGGTAGTATAAACGAAGCCACACACTTCCATACTGTCGGTACGTCCGTTCTACTAACATTAATCGAATCAATCGAATCTCATCTCTATGAAATTTATTACAGTGTTTTAGTCACATGAACATTCTATCAAATCGAGTATGCCCATCTCCAACGGCTCTCAACACAGCTTGGTCGTATCAAAAAGTTCTCCCAAATCGTCAACTTCGTTTTCGGCTTCGATTCCCTTCGTGCACCTACTTTGATGCTCGGCAAATCATCGAATAGTAGTGTAAAATAAAAATAATAATCGTTTGAGACATTTCAACCGCCGTTGCTGTCATCCTACAACAATTCGCCTGTCTCACGCACGAAATCGGAGGAAGGTTCTTTCGAATCTTATCTGAAACAAGTTCCCATTTTTCATCAAGTTGGTCCGGATATACGATAGGTCTACTGCACGTCACAAAAAAGAAAGAAGAGACAGTCATATCGCTAGAACGGTTGGGTCAAGAGGTAACACGGAAACAATCATTCAACAGGAAGCATACGTAGCACTATCATGACACATTACCCTGACTTTGTAGACCATGAGATTGTAGATTATCAGAGCGATATCGATGACGACGAGAGCACGAGAAGGGAAAGGGATAGTCGAGGGAACTCCAATCAAAGAGAAAGCAGCGATAATGTTCCCATAGCACAGCCTTCCAGTGTCTTTGACCAGGAACAGCTCAAGATATCGGTTACGGAGTTTGAATCAGATGAAGAATACGATGAAGTACCTGAAGTCCACGAATTCGTCCCTGAAGTCCACGAATTCGTCCCCGAAGTCCATGAATACGACTATGATTTCAGTCGTGGCTATCAACGTGAAGATGAATATGAACTGGATGATTGGGAGAGCCATCGAGGAGGAGAGAGCGAAATTCGGAGAATCAAGTCTTCGCAGAAGCTTCGAAGCGTCGAAAGCTCCTTCGACGACGATGACTTGCAAGTCGACAAGCGACCATCGTGTCTCTTGATATTTACCATCTGCATATTGTGCTTGGAACTTGGAGCAGCTATGATTGCTGTGATTTTCTTTGAACCACTGGTGGAGTGTTGCGGGGAGTCCTTCGTCTCACCTTCCGAGACAACCACCGAAACTTGGAACAAAGCGTTGTACGGAATTTCTGTTGGCTATTTGGTGTGGATCATTCTCGACTTTCCCATTGTGGCTTTGTCTAAGGAGCCGGTCTTTCTTTTCAATCCCATGATTGGATTTTTGTTGTGTATGCATATGCTGTATGTGACCAACACTACCTATGCTTTTGCTATTTACGGCCTGGAGACAGCAGCCATGTTGGGACAATCTTATGTCTTGATGCAACTGCAACGAAACGCCGAGTTGTGCGTCCACTCCATTTTCAACTTCATAATGTGTGGCATTGTCATCTACGCCTTGATCGAGCTGACCCGACAAGGAGGCTACTGTATTGTTGGTGGATCCCTACAGGGAGTCTTCACCGACTCGACGTGTGACGTCCGATGTAATGATGAGGCATCTTGCAACAATTGCGCTGGAAATGCCACGCAATGTTTTATTCCGTTTCAAAGCAGCATATAGTAAACGCTAAAACTCTAGAGCATTATTCGATGCATTCATGCAGCTACATGGACGGTAATTTGCTTGTTCATCAAAGAGGAGTTTCTTTAAAAACTGTCTGACTTCAATGGAGACCTTCGCAAACTCAGGGTTGTTAACTAATGAACTTGGTAAATCGTACTCGTAAACTAAAAGCGGTCGGTTCAACCAAGCAAAAGCTTTTCCTGAAAGGTTGTCGAGAGGAGAAACGAGTGAGCGGATTACAAATCTACTTCCGGTAGCTACTAGAGTACGTAGTATTAATGATACGTCGTATTTGGTCC
This sequence comes from Nitzschia inconspicua, assembly GCA_019154785.2. NCBI lineage: Eukaryota > Bacillariophyta > Bacillariophyceae > Bacillariales > Bacillariaceae > Nitzschia > Nitzschia inconspicua. The sequence continues at coordinate 2,294,846 of JAGRRH010000020.1, forward strand.
ATCGGATCAAGAATGGAGGAATCTTTTCACTCTTTTCATCATTCATGCACAATTTTTGTTTGCTACCCCCCCCCCCCCCCCCCTCACACACTCACACTCAAAGAGAAAGTTGACTGTGAGTTAATTTTCACGGTCGTAAAATAATCAGCACGCTCGCTGACCATCAACGAGACCCATGGCAATATTAAAGGGGTTATTTTGCATGTAATTACTTTCCTTTACGCCATGACAGTGGAAGAGTCGCCCTCCCTACCACCGCCTCCAGTTCAAGAGTATACCTCGGAGGATTGCAAGAAGAAAACAGGTTCCGGCTTGGCTTTATTTTTTCAAGATTTTCTTCCTCCTTTCCAGCATGGCGAAAGCAACGCTTACTTCACTAGTTTGTCGGAGGTTCCTACTGCTTCTCGAGCGTTTTTACGGCATTCAAAGCACAATAGGGAAGTCGGTAACGAGGAAGTACTTCAATTAACTTATAGAGAGTGGAGAAACGAACAAAAGCAAACGCTAATGGACTTTTTGGTGAAACGTTTGACTGCAGAAAATTCGGACGACGAAGATTTGAATGATGGGGAAGTGGAAGATCCCAACTCTGGACGAGAGGACGGACAGGATGACAATGGTATGGATGACACTTTCTTTGAGACACAACCAGAAACGCAAGGCATGTTTGAAACGCAGCCAGAGACGCGACCAATGCCGGAGTCGCGAACAGAAGAGAGTGGATCACCGATAGAACAGGAACGTTCTAAAAAGCGACAAAAACAAAACGTACAAAAGCCAGTTCCTCACATTGACGAGACACTCCACGATGTCTCGAAGCTCGAATACTTGGACTTGTACACACACATTTTGAACTTGCCCTTGTGCCGAGTCATCAAAGTTTGGAAGAAGCGAGACACCAAACGAGGAGGCACTGGCCCCTTCCAACATCTCGTCGAAGCTTGTCCGAAATTCCAACACGGGTGCGGCATCATGCCTCGAATTCCCTTTAAAGATATGGTAGAAGATGGCCCAGTTGCATCGGCCTTTCGAACAGTACTGAGCATGGAAGTGGAACAGCTAAAACTGGCAGACGGAAATGATCTTGTCACATCGTCGTTTCAAACGTCCAAGAAAAATCTTCGTATCAAACTTTTCTTTTACAACTCCTACGCTGAGAAGCTAGCAAAATGGATAGATAGACAACGAAAACAAAGGCACAGCAGCTTTATCTTGTCGCTTTCACAGATTCCAGCTCATTGTATCTTCCCGCGCGCTGTCGATCCACAAAACTGGATGGAATGCCATAATATGGTGAATTACTGCCTATGCATTGGAGATACATCAAGTGCCAAAACAATTTCAGATGGAGCATTTATACGCTTCGACAACGGAGCGCTACAGATCCATATGGCATCACAATCAATTTCAAAGGATCCAGTCGAAGGAACAGAATCAACCGTTCTTGTTCATGAGGTCGTGTTGTCGCAGCAGATTTGTGACGAGGGATATTTCCTATCGAGCAGCAGCGAGAGCGACGATGTTGCACATGAGAGACAACGTATCGTTCCTATTCAAGATGCATGGTACCGGTATGTCCGTCAACAACAGGGGGCGGATCACAACAATGCTTCCAAACATGTCCACCAAAAGGAGCGATCGATTGGGAACAGTTTAACCGAACAGACACAAATTAATGTCGCCGAGACCGTGTTTCCGGAAACAGTCACGGGGGAGCCTATGCGAATCTCTGGGAACAACGAACAATCAGTAGAAGGGTCATATCAGCGCGGTCCAATGACATTCCGGGGAAACGCCCAACGAGAAGCGAACAACTCAACAGTCGAATACGTCAAATTGGTAAGTCTATCACACCACTGTTTCATCCATCTAAGATTATCTGCTCATTTCGAACGTACATTTTGTCATCCAGAGCGAGTTGAGAGGTATTCTTGATAGAAGTAAGGAAAAGGGGATCAAGCGATCGTTGGTGAACATCTATGGCCTTGTCTTGGGATTCACTTCACCAAGTGAGACTCGCCGTGGTGATTGGATGATGACTGCTATGCTGATAGATGAATCCTACACCACCCCTATAACCATTGTTATGTTTTGCAGGGCACCTGATTTGCTTCCAGAATTGTTGCTGATGGGAGACGTTTTGCGGGTTCATAGGGCAGAACTTCAGGTATGTGAGGATATTCGATTTTGATTTAGGAGACGTACTGAAATTCTGAGCGCTGACACACTGTTCTATTTCACAGGAATGGGGGAATGAGGTTCAAATTTTGGCAATGAAATTTATAAGTTCTTTTGTTGTCGTCAGGAACACTCCAGAAAATGGTTGGATTGGTGTTCCGAGCGCTTCGAACTCTTTCACATTCAATCCTTCGGATGAAAGACGATCTCAGATACTTTGGAAGTGGGGTCAGAATTATCTCAGAGACTTTCCTACCATTAACAAGGACCATTCTTTTACTTTGGCCGAGATGGCAGGCATGAACAATGAGGACGAAGAGAAGTTGAAAGACAGGGATATCACTGCCATGGTCGCTGGAATCTATCCATATCCGCTCATGCCTTCAGGGATTACTCCACGAGGAATGCTACGAATTTGGGATGGGACTGGACTCCCTCCTTCCGATCCGTAAGTTGTCGCAGAAAACCAAGTTTTCCGGAAAGCCATCACCCGACTCACAATGAACTTCCTGTTACTGTAGATTTCCAGTGAGAACAATCTTTTCGCAGCAGGCTGAAAGGAATGGCGACCCCCCACCGGAAGCGCTAGAGGAGGTTGTGAAGATCGTGCAGAAACTTCAGCAGTCATCGGAAGATCTTGTTGTTCCATTGTCATTTTGTGGTCGAGTTGCCAATGTGCTGATATGGGAAGAAGTACACTGGACGCTGTTGAAAGAGCACGTTCAACCTGGCACATTCATCCGTCTCAGAAATGTTGACATTCGACGATGGCAATACAATCAATTTCGGTGTAAGTCATAAGTTAATTTTGCGTTCTTATAGACACGGTTTTCTCGATTCAATTCTTACACCTGTTTTTTCAGCCCTTATGATTCATTCCAAGACATGGTTGACGCCTCTCCCACATCAAAATTTCGAAGTTCGAGAGTTGCTGTTGGCACACAATCAGAGAGTACTTCGTGGAGACTACAATCCCAAAGCCGGTATTCTGCCCAGGAGCAACGAGAACAGGACTTCCCAAGCTTTTTCGACATCTCAAGAAAATAATGACAAATCCACCGAATCGGATCTCAAACAATTCGTAGATCAAGAGGAGCTTGGAAAATTCACTGGTCCTGCCTCTGTAAAGGTCTTCCCCTACAATCTTTCACGCTCTGAACTATTGAGGAAACTTGAAAGAAGGGAGGGAGCAAGAACTCCCATCATCTTTGAAATCAAAGACAATTCGACAACTCTCATGGCTTTGGCTTCCGAGACGATCCGCCAAAAGCTCTATGATCTTCTTTCGGATACTTCGAAGAATCATAGGTCGATGGAAATCTTTAATGAGAAGGACACCTACTCCGCGACGGTGCGCAGTGTCGATTGGAACGGTCAAAGGTACTTTGTTTTGAATGAGCTCCTTCCGATAATTTGGGATTGATAGAAAACGTAGCAGTTCCTTGACTGTGAATGAAGCTTACAGTTATTGAGGCCTAAGATAGAGTAGTAGTGGATCATTGTTTCATGGTTTATGGTTTGGTTGAAGATATCCCAAACCTTTGCGGGTCATGGAAACGAAAAATAATGTCCGACAATTATAATAATAACTGTAACTACTTTTTTATGAGAAGCCGCTTCGCATTGCGATCAATAATGATGATGATGTGTGGATTTTGCTTCGCTGTGGGGGATTGATGATTGGTGATGATGGAATACGACAAGCAAAACCCCCCAAAGAAACCGGTGATTGAATAGGACACAATAGCAACTGACAGTGAAATACAGCAACCTGGGTCGCCATCCAAGCATCAACGATGATCAGGGTTCATGTTGCACCGTTCCTTTGGAGGCTGGTGTTCCTCCTCTCACCATGGCTTGCTTCAAATGCGTTCGCTGAAGACACTACTAGTCGTATCCCATTGACGATTCAATCCGTGTCTAGTGACTTGGCCTATGACGAACACAATCGCTTGGCGCAACATCATCTGCTCTACGATGCAACCAGTGAGTCCTGTCAAGTGATGGCATCAAACTTTCGCCAGGTCATTAACAAGGAAAAAGACGTTGCGGACCGATTTCGCGTTGAAGGGGTCGAAGGACACGCTTTGGATCGCGTCTTCGGACCATATCCCAAGAGTAGCGAATCGTCGTGTCGAGCTGCATGTGTCGAGCGAGGAACGGAGCGGGCCTATGCCGGGTTTGTCATGCCAAATGCTGTTTACGACAGTCAATCAACCAGAGATACATTTTCTACTTGGTTTGACCAAAGGTGTCGCCAGATAGAGGTGTGCATTTTGAGCTATCATTCCAAAGAAAATGCCCTGGATGTGTATTGGAAACGATACGACGGTACCTTGTCTCTTCACAAGTCACTGCAGTACGGAGAGCGATATACACAATGTTTCCATAGTTTTTTGGGTCACCATTTTGTTGCCAAAGATGCCGTGACAGGCGAAATCGTTGGCGACCTCACAGTGGAATATATCACTGTCAAAGCGTGGGGTGAGGCGCCCCCGTCTTCCACTCGACAGGAAAACCATGATTTTGTCAAGGAAATCGAGGACACACTGAAATATGAATGGAGCAGACACAAGCGCATTTCACGCACTTTCAGTCCCTTGGGGTTCAAAAAGGGTCGTTTGCCTCTAGATGTCTTTGCGTCCATCGGAGCTTTCTACTACAACAACGCCAAGAGTGTCGTTCGAGAAGAGTGGGACAACAAAGGGGTCTTTGTCAATTGGTGGGAGACAGATGTCATGTTTGTACAAATTCCATGGAATTTGAAGATGATTTACCAAGAAAGGCTGAAAACAATGGTGGAGGAGTGGGCGGGAGAGCCAGTTGAACAGACGGTTATGTACGGACTTCGAATGTACACTGAAGGAGCTCGTCTGCTCACCCATGTCGATCGCCACTCTACTCATGCAGTCTCGCTTATAGTCAATGTGGCTCAAGGAAATTTGACAGAGCCATGGCCGGTCGAGGTGCAAGATCACGCCAATCGAATGCATGAAGTCATCATGGAACCGGGTGATGTGGTTTACTACGAAAGTGCCAAATGTTTGCATGCACGAAACCGTCCCATGAGAGGTCCCAATGCTTACTACGTCAATCTTTTTACACACTACCGACCTGTTGGGGATCCGGAGTGGTTCAAGAAACCAAATCCAGAGGGGACTCCCGAACCTGTGTTGGGAGATTTGCCAGTAACTGAAGAATGCAAACTAGTTCGTAAAGGATTGACTGGAACGGGCCCTGACGGTCATTCGCTTGGCTATGTAGAGGGTGTTGAATGCGACAATCCTCGCCTGGGTCCCTACATAAGTCCAACTCTGTTTCAGGCCAATGGTCCCGAGGACATGATCGAATGGTGGCGATCCACTGGTGAAGGATATGAAGGCCCTTTGTTGGCTGGCTCGACTTCTAGTACTAGTAGTGACGAACTGTAGGTAGAAACTACTACGTAGTATGTACTACAATTAGACAATGATAATATATACGACGTATTATAGTATTGTCATGACCGCATGTACAAATCTTTTTGACTGTGAATCGATTGCCAATGAAAATCCTTTTTTTTTTCTTCCGTTGCATGTTTTCGATTCTTTGAACTCTCCAAAGAGAGAAAAAATAAACAATAACGATTCCATTGGAAACGGTCTCTTCAGCAGGTGGTTGGAGATGTTTCATTGCTTGTTATATGTTTATAATTTGGATGCACCATGTCTTTACTGTCGTATACAACGTTGGTTTCCGTGTTGTTCCCTCGCTCCGATCAAGACGGGGCTTGATCGAAAGCATTGACCGTCGAGGATACGACCGTAGTTCCCCATGACACTGAACAAAAGATCGAATTTGTTCCTGTCGAAACAGTGCTACGACTACGGTACTACTGTCCGGTGAATCATCGAGATTTTTATGACCGGGAATACAAAGATTTGTTCGTTCATGAAGGTCTATGTAATTATTTCATGGAAAAAGAAATGGTGTTGCTGCTGTAATGGAGAGGTTCGTCGCGGGACGCAAACTTGGACACGGTGGAGTTCATGTAAGTGATAATGGTTGGGACGTTGGGACACAATTGATCGTCCGTCCGTTTAGGTAGTCAGTGCTGCTGTAGGACGATTGTCAAAACGTCGGAAATTGTTTTTGCAACCTGTTCTTCTGCTGTCTACCATCCAATGCATTATTTCACTCCTCAGTGCCCTTGATACACGTCACCAACCAATCAAAGCCTTCAAAGAGGCCTTTTCCTTTCAACGCTGACGTCTCTTGAATGGACCATTGTCGATTGCGAATATCTGGCAGTCCAAGGGCGTCGCTGATTTGTTGTGCGTTCATTGCGCCCTTTTGATCCTGCTTGTTGGCAAATACCAACAAAATGGCATCCTTCAACTCGTCCTCCTCCAACATTGCAGCCAGTTCTCCCTTTGCAACGGGCATTCGATCCGTGTCGGCACTGTCTACGACGAAAATGATGGCGTCTGTGTTGGGATAGTAGCATCTCCAATAGGGCCTAATCGACGTTTGGCCACCCAAGTCCCATACTTGAAACTGCATAACAATAATAATAACAACAACAACAATAATAGAAAGCAAATAATGTAACAATAATAATAGTCATGAGCAAGAAAAAAGCAAATCATGGTACGGCACAAGATGTTCATACATCACACACAAGAGTCATTGCCACAACCGAAAAGTAAAGACAGTAACACACAAATAAACACACACACACACACACAAACAGAAAAACACACCATTTTGTTTTTGTTTCTCTCACCTTGATATTTTTGTATTGTAATGTCTCAACATTAAACCCGATAGTGGGAATGGTTTGTACGGCCTCGTCGGATTCATTTTGTAGCCGATACAGGATGGTCGTCTTTCCAGCATTGTCCAACCCCAAAATCAAAATCCGAACCTCTTTGGATCCAAAGAGGCTCTCGAAGATTTTGCTCATCATGATCCCCATCTTGCTAATAGTAGTAGTAGTAGTAGAAGTAGAGGTGGTGGTAGTAGTAGCAGTGGTATTTGGATACAACGGCAATTACGGTACTCGTAGATCACGTAAGTTTCAATTCAGGGTTGTTTTGTGTGTTTTGTGTTGGTGGGAGAAACTCCGCACCAAAAGTGACTTGAAAAGAAACGTTCCAGAGTTTCCTTTCTGGGTGTTGTTGTTGTTGTTGTTGTTGTTGTTGTTGTTGAACTGTGTGTAGGTGGGCTTTCCGAGCGGAGTGTTGCAACTACCAACCACGCCCGACGAACAAAAGCAACGGAGGTTATTGACACAGTGGTGAAACAAGAAAGAGAAGTAGTGCAGGAACAATCTCAGCTATCTATTGTGACAGTGAACAGAGTGCGTATACGACAGAAGTGAAGAGCAGCAGCTTTTCGTTTTGTGTGCGATTACGTCTACCGTACTACAAGGTACGTTGAGAGATGAAACAATGCGTCATGTGGTACGCCTCTATCATACGAAAACCGTCGCAATCGCCATTCCAACTGACCTCTCTACGAGTACCGTAGTAGAGCTACAGGTACCTATGTACAAAGAAGTGAAAAGGAAAGCTGCAAATGACCGACTGTCTGTCATCCGTAATGATGTAACACACGAGCTTCTGTCATACGTTTGTATCATACAGGAGTGAGAGGGAAGAGATCCATGGAGTTACTGTTAAGTCTGTTATTACAGTTAGTTTCCTTCGCTCTTCGCTAGAGTGCTTGTGCTTGTGCTTGTGCGTGTAAACCTTTTTTTGTATTGACCTTCTTCTTGTTCTTTGAGAGACACGACGACGACGGTTGAAAAGGGAGAAACAAAAACACAACAAGGATAACAAGATAACAAGCATACATCATTCTCACCACCTGGATCCTCTCTAGCTATCATAGCTACTAGTACTAAAAAGACTCTTTTCTGGCACGCACACACACCGGACATTATTTCTTGAGACCTTCACTACACTATCATATCGAGCCGTCATTACGACATTATATTCATCATGATGACAGCAGCAGCAGCAACAGCAGCAACAACGACAACAGGGAAAAGAAACAAGAAAACCAGCGATGGCAGCAGCAGCAGCAACGACAAATCCAACCATTCCAACATGTGGATTCTGGCATTGGTTGCCCTAGTGGCTGGTCTAGTTACAGAGCCTATCTGGCAAATATACCGATCCAAAATAGTTTTGAACGTGCCGGAGACTCCTTCGCAGTCATGGTCAGATGATCGACAGTTGCAGACGAATGAGGAATCATCATCAACAACGTCATCAACAACATCATCAACAACAACAACTTCAGACAACAACAGTAACAACGAGTTTGTTCTGGAAGAATCCGCGAAAGCACAATATTCTTGCTCTCCCGAAGAGTTGAACGATTTCTTGCATGACTTTTCTGTTCCAGGGATGCATCTGGTATGTCTCGATGGAAGCAGTAACCTCATCACCATGTACTACAAATCGCTACGAAGCCATGTCCTTCAAGAAACTATCGAAGAAGCCGAAGGAACAAGGATGATCTGGTTGGACGTTCGATCTGTCTTGCAAGACAAGCTTCGTCTTCCAGCCAAAAGTGAGTTGAAGCAACCATGGGCCCTCTTTTCTCCCACTGGAGAGAGGCTGGAACTGGGCGAGGAAAGTCTTGCCGATGCGTCCATTGATGAATTATTCTCTTTGGGAATGTTTCTGGTGATGGAGGGGGGTCAGTGGGTATGGCCCGGTGTTCGGAAAGGTTTTGTCCGTCAAATTCAGTTAGACGAAACCCACAATGCTACCTTGAAGACGCTCTCCGTTCGTCCGCTCGTCTTTAGTGTAGATGGGTTTCTGGAAGATGACGAATGCGATTGGATCCAAGTAACAGCCGAGCCACACATGACCCAGTCTGGTGTATCATTGATGGATCGCGACAAGGGAAAACCGGCCACGGATTGGCGGACGTCGGAAACTACTTTTCTAACCGAAAAGACCCCTGAAATTCTTGAAATTGATCGAAGAACGAGTCGCCTGGTGAGAATTCCTCAAACCCATCAAGAGCCTCCTCAAGTGTTGCGATACGGCCTGAATGCTCGGTACGACCAGCACACTGATTACTTTGACCCTTCTCTGTACGCCAACGACAAGAGAACCATGCAAATGATTGCTTATGGAAGGAGAAATCGAATGGCCACAGTGCTATGGTATTTGAGCGACGTCGCCGAGGGTGGCGAGACGACCTTTCCAGAAATGGACAATGGCCCTCCCGTATCGAACAAGGAATCCTGTCATGTGGGTCTGCAAGTGAAACCGGAAAAGGGGAAAGTCATCATCTTTTACAGTTTGAAAGCGGATGGCAAGTTTGACCCACGGAGTGTGCACGGTGCGTGCCCTGTTCGGGAGGGAGTCAAATGGGCTGCCAACAAATGGGTTTGGAACGAACCATGGACTTATTGAGGCGGACCAGATCTCGCAGTCGCGATTCTAACTGGCACATCATCAAATTGAAGAGATAGATAGAAGTAAGCTTTTCCTCCATTAATCAAAAATCTTTATACGAGTTGTTAAAATTATTTCCCGATCTTTTTTTTTGAATAGAATTAGGATGAGTAGGCTTCCTGGAAGTCTTGATGTGCCCGGTCCATTGCTCGTTGACGACTCTTCGCGCTCCATCGCTCCACTAGAAGTCGCACTTGCTCTGAGTCGCCCGCGCATCGATAATGGCACGCTTGCAAGACATGGTTGATGAATTTGCGGTTGTGCCGTTGTCGCGAGGGAAAATACACGTCCATACCCCGTGTCGATTCTTTGGCGGCAATGTGTACACCCTTGGATTCTTGAACACACAAGTTTCGGGCCGTTGATTTGATTTCCTCCAGCTCGTGCGCTTGGAACCACCGACATTGCTTGTCTTCTTCAGTTAGATCAGAGGATCTTTCAATACACGCCATTGTGTCGGTTGGACCAAAGCTTACTCGGCGAGATGGACTGGTCTTTCGTTTCTTAGAGAAGTTCACAGTGGGAGTTGAAGAGGGAGAGAGACGCAGCTCGGATTGTGTTCCAATCACGGGACCATGATGGAAAACGCCGCTCACGAACGGAGCATCGGCACAAACGATTTCATGTTCGATCATGATATTTGATTCTAGAGAGCTACTATGATGGTGAAAATAATGATCGTTCGTTTGGAGGATACCCATGATGGGTTTTGCGTCTCGTTGCTCGTTGTGTATGTTCCCAATTTTTGCAAAGCTATGACAAGACTACAGCGTCTCTTCGACTCTTTCAAGCTTAAGGTGGATTAGCCTGTCGTCCCTTGAGTTTTATGCGTCTCGTGCTCGAGGCTGAGCAACAAAATCGTAAGATTGCAATAAATTTCTTGGACGCACGGTGCGGTGATTCGATGCCTCGAGGAGGGGCTAAACAATCGACTGTCTTGGGTGGGCAATGTGTCTTGGCTCCACCAAGTGCCTCTAATACGCCACTTGAATCATTATTTAACCGACATCAAGACCGAAATTCCTCATGATGACGTTAAGAATTAACAGTAAGAACACAAGTTTCCCAACGAGAAATCGTATAGGACCTTTCAATGAGCCACTTAACAGTTTGAGACTGGCTGTATGGACAACTCTGGTTCTGAGAATGGGCTCATTACCGGAATAAACGTACTACCGCTGGATACCGGTAGTCGTAGTCTAATCGGGAGCTCAATTTTTATTCGTACTCCAAGCTACCAGGACTACCTGTAGTAGTACTACCGGTACGTCGATCACATTGTGGTAGCAGTTACTTCCAAAAAAAACGTTCCAATCGTTTTACCTCCTGAAAACACAAAAGCATTATTATTTAATGTTCTTGCTCCATATTTTTGAACTTACAGTTAATCAACAATCATTTTCTCTTGAGGACATAATATTATCTCGCAATCAAAGATGACCTAATAGTTAGTCCCAAAATCCTTTCCTCTAGCTAGAAGTTTCGACAGTTGTTGTATTCTCTTGATTCTAAGTGCTTCTTTGTCCCAATAAACAATTGGATATAAGCCCTTTGTTTGGACAACTTACTACTACTCGGAGTACGTGGAACAGTGCAAACGGTAGTTGATAACCGGCGATAGTTGCAAGACCATCACCGATGGTCCTATGGTCCTATGGTAGCCACTGCAGAGTTGTGAGGTTACTGTCTGGGTACTTTGGCAGGGTGGACAACTATGCAAAGCCTGAACCCAAGACTCAATCGTCGATTGAAACCGGCAAAAACAGGAATTCAGGAAGTGCCAAATAAATAAAAGGTCATGTTTTAGTTTCATTACGGCGTTTTTACCACGACCACTTCAACTTTTCCATCGATTTCCATCTCTTCTCGACCGCTACCTCGCATCTTTCTGGTTCCGGTTTCTAGCTTTGGTGCCACCATGGAAATTTGATTGACATGCAAGCCAAAGCATTGGCGTGTCTGAGTCGCACAAATGGCAAGTTCACAAGTCTACTTGGGAAGTCTCTGGTACAATAAGCTTCAGCCCGTACAACATCTTTAATCAGGTCCACTGTGCTTTTGTAGATTTCTCCAGAAACGCGATGGTTTTGCCCCCCTCAAGTTGTTGTTCCAAATGTTTACCATCATATTCAGGTTGAATATCTTTTTTATCAAGTACTTCGCCGTAGGAGCGACAGGTTCAGTGTGTATTCTGATATCTCTTTCCTCATCAGCCTTTCTTTTCTCTCAGATTGCACCGTTTAATGATTCAGAACAACTAAAAATTCATTCCGTATGCATTGTCTCTGGAAAAATGCGGTCTTTCATGTCCCATTGATGGCAAGGAAACACCACTGAAGACGTTGACCGAATGCCATGATGCGAGTCCCTCGCAACATTAGCGGTTCCTTGCATGGAATGTCTCCCTGTGCCTCGGTAACCTCAGTCAATGCACCGTCCCAGCCAGCAGTAGTTCACTTCACAGTCAGTGGTACTTGTCGTATCCCTCTCTGCATTTTTCAGTTCCTAGTTATACTGTAATGATACCCCTTTGATCGATGTAAAAATCTTGATGGTGTACGGAAGCAATGTTGGGTGCTTTCAGACATCGGAACCGTCTATAGCATCCCTTTACTGATCTATTGTTGGTACCCGGTCGAATGGTATTACCTCCCCCCGAATGCTGGTGCAATAATGACTCCCGTCGATACTCATCAATGATAGCAGGTTGCGTGCTTGTGTAACTCTCGGGCAGCCGATCAACAAAAAAGCTGGAGTTCACACACTGTGACCAGGCCAGGCCCAATGCTGGTTCCAGTGACATCTTGCCCGATGCTAAATCCAGCCGACTAGTAGCTCCATTAATGATCAGAAATGGAACTTGAAACAAAACAGAGAGCTCTTTGCACAAATTAGAAATTTGAAAGAGGGCCACGGCACGGTGCTGATGCCATTTCGACGTGTCCTTGTCTGGGTACGCATCGTCACGAATTCGAAACAGATCAGCAATACCATCCAAAATGACAACAGATATGTGGCTGCTGCTGCTGTTCTCGCTGCTGTTGTTGTTGGTATCATCTTGCTGTATATCGGTATGATTGAGATTGTGTAGTTCCAGAAGTTTCGGCAAGCTTGTGTGCAGCATATCAAAGAGTTCGTCCGAGTTGCAAATCCACCGAATCAAGATTCGATTCAGGCAGTCTTGTAGAAAATCATTGTCGTCCATATCGCGGTTACAATCAGAGGCTTTTCGTTGGGCGTATCGATTTTGCTTTTCTTCAAATAACCGAGCGAGTAGCATGCCCTTCAAGCGCCGTGATATGGTTTGCAAATGCCTGCTCGATCCTCCCAAGGCAATGTAAACGGCTTTTGCTGATGTATGCCACGTGGCATCAGCACAAATGCTGAGCGCCAATTGCGTCTTGCCAGCACCAGCCGGACCTGCAATCTCCGTCACACAGCCCAGTGGCAATGTCAAGAATGGATTGTGCAGCAAACAGGGAGCCGGAGGAGAAGGAGCCAATGGGGCAATTGGGAGACAGTTTTTCGTGCTCTCCTGCGTGACACATCCAAGTTCACTATCGTTTGGTTGGCTGGTCGTGCCTGGTTGCCGTACTATTGGAAATTTCCGTTCCAATTCTCTCTCTAGACATTCCAAGGCCGACACTGGTTCGGCGGCAGATTGTTGAAGCTTGTTCCATCGTTGAAGGAGAGACGGTTCTGCATCGGTAGCATTGGCGTCGATGGAGTTCGATCTACCCATCATTAGTGTTCGAGAATGGAAAGAAGACACCGGAGTTTTTAGTTCGGGTATTCTAATATCGATCAATCGTTGGAAGAAAAGTAAGGATATTCTCCAATGCACGACGGAAGGGGGGAAAACCAACGATAAATTGCCGTTGCGGGATGGTTGTGGTCATGGATTCCTGTAGTCGCACGAGCTCAGTAGTCAAAGAAATATCTCTCTTTCGCAAAAAGAAATAACAGTACCCGCCAGTATCAAAGATGAAGGTCAATTGTAAGTCAAAAATCCCAGAATCCGCTGCTTCAGCATCTTGAAGTAAAACGTATGGAGTATGGAGGGACTGACAGTTCATCAATGACGATGGAAAACCGAAAAATCCCAATGAATAAACAACTACCGGTACTGGTACGGTACTGTCTCTTGTCGTAGAGCCACCAAGGAGGAACCATTGTTTTGACTTATTCGATCATTAGCTTCTCTAAAACTTCGTGCTTTTTCTATCTACCGTACCTACCGTATTCGTATGATACGCTCTCGGTACGGTGTGATAGCTGCCTGTGAGGCCTTTATAAGTACCGGTACTGTGAGAGGGTATGCAGGTATCATACCTGTTTACAGAGAAAGTGTACCGGTAGACTGTATCCCCGGTACCGGTATCATACGAATCATAACTGGAAAGTTGCCACAGAGGACTACCGTACCGTAGTAGGGTACCGTACCAGGTACTCTGATACGGTAGAGAAAGTGTATCATACATCCCTACTTTCTGTTATAGACCCTTAGGGGTCTATAAGCTTTACGATCGATTGAGTCAAAAACGCTTATAGACCCTCAATAGGGTCTATAAGGACGGTTTTTCTACTCCTTATAAAATGGTCTTCTGACAACATTCAACGCTTCTGTCTTTCTGGGACCCTTCTACTAAGTAAAAAGAAAATTGTACAACGTTCAAAGTGTTGAAAAAGAGGCGGGAGTCTCTCTTAAACAACTGAGAAAGAATTTTCATTTTTCGTTGGAGTAGGGCTAGGGTTTAATTGAAGCGCGGCACCAGCTCAACTCTGGGGCGCCAAAACCATCCACCAGCAAAACTGCTATTGTAGTACGTAGTAATCTTTCTCCCTGCTCGTTAATGTTGCTTCATTTGTTGTTGCTCACACGATTTCCTTTCACAATCTCGTTCGCAAAAACTTGAACTGAAGCACACGTGTATTTCACATCGACAAACGCAGGACGGCCATAACCTCACCGTCTGAAAACCAAGAAATCCGTCATCATCAACCATCAACATGCCAAACGATCCCTGGAAGAGGATCCCTGATGACATCAAGGCCTTCCGTGACGGCTGGGAGGACATCACGGATCATGGCAGGCCGTACGAGGTAGTCCTTGAGTCCGACTTCTCCGATGATTATTGGGCTGCGAGAATGTGCGGCACGTACGAGCACATTGCTCGGAGTATCACAGCTGCTCTTGTTGTACAAGGAAAAGATGTCACAAGCGAGTGACGAAGCCGTCAGCACATGGACGTCTTTGTGCCATGCTTGGAACATCCCCGCTGACGAGATGCTGGGGACGGAAGTACGCATAGCAAAAAAGGCTACGCCTGGAATGAGACCGACCTATGCCGTCGCGCTGAGAGAAGTGTTTGATAGGAAGGAATGTATGAAAGACCTTAAGTTCTTTCATACAAACAACTATAGGCCTTAAACATTCGTTGCGATTCCCAACCCTAACCCCAACGCCGCCCCTTCTATTGTACAAGCATTCAGCCCAGTACCGATACAACAAAGCCAAACCCGGTCTGGATATGAATACGGAGATTAGTGCTAATGTTGGATGTGCGGCACGCTGTGGGTTCGAGGGGAAGTACGTCTTTCGAATGCTGGATGCCGTGATGGTAAACACGTGGAGAGCCTACCAAGCCGTCACAGACATTGCCCCGTGGCTTGCCACGCTAGATTCAACGCCATCGTTGAAGCAGTTAAGAAACAATCTGTACAGAAAGGGGTCCATAAGACAGTTTGTGTTTGACACATCCTATGAATCTCTGAGACTGATTTGCGATACAGAAGACAATTATCCGCCCGCCATTCTTTCCTCCGGCCAACACGCAACGTACTCTTGGAGAAACCTCCTTTCTTCATCAATATACGAGCTACTGTCGAAAGAATTCATGGCCTATCAAGCGAAACGCGCGCGAGAGATTTGTTGAGGACCCCTTCTTGCAGAAGCTGAGATTGCGCAGTTTTGTTGGATTCGAACACAAGGCAGAACCGATCCGTGATGTTATTTCGGGTGTAACCGCAGGACCGGATGGCAGAGTACGCAGGAAATGCGTCCTGTGTTTCGTATCCGGAAACAAGGTGCCGCGTGAATCAAGGTACAGCGGAGTTGGAGTATCGTGCAGCACGACATACATGTAAAGAATTTGTATGGTGCCATTGTGCAAATTCAAAACAACGGATTCAGAATGGAAGTGTTGCCACGCTGTATGGCACGAACGGCAAAACCTGAAGGTCGAGATTAGTCGACAGGGGAAACAATTGCTGGAGAGCAGAGAGAGGAATGACAATGATGCACGAAAAAGGGGACAACACGCAGTCAACGCTTACAACAAGAGACGTTCACCAGCAAAGGACGGTCCACAGTCGCAGTTGGACCAAGAAATGGAACCAACGAATCAGTCCCCTACTGAGATTGACGACACAATCAGGGGTGAGAATAAAGAAGAGGATGCCCCAATGAGTTTCAATGAATTTCTATAATAAATACTGCTAGTAATTGAGTGTTTTTGTTCGTAATCGATACGTAAACAGAGGATAGAGACAATTGATTCTTCGAAGTAATTAGTAAACCTTATCCCGTGCATGGGTACGTAGGCCCGGTACTGACTTGTGTAGAAGGCTTATAGACCCTTAAGGGTCTATAAGCGATTTGCGTATCTGCGGTACTCGAGTGAACGTTATAGACCCTTAAAAGGGTCTATAAAAAACGAAGTAGGGATATCATACCCCTGTACCGGTAGACTACCGTACCGGTATAACTGTAAAAGTGGCCAGAGAGGACTACCGTACCGTACTAGGGTACCGTACTCTGCTACGATAGATACTACTGTATGAAGAACGGAGTGCGTTTCACCTTGCAGCGATGACGTGAGATTTTCGGAAGAATCGATCTGTTCGATGGAATCTCAGGTCTGATGAATTTTGTTGCGATATCCCTACTTTTTCTTACCGCCCACTTTCGGGCGGTAAGCTTTACGATCGATCGAGTCAAAAACTCTTACCGCCCACTCGAGTGGGCGGTAAGAGCCCCTTTTCAACTACTTACTCGGAGTATATCTTTTTTCCCTCCAGTTATTGTCGCTCTTTTAAAGCTACGGATCGCTTGCACACAACAAAAGCAAAATCTCTCCGTCTTCGAATTTTTCATTTACGGGCCTTACTACTGAGGAAAATATCTCTTTTGTCGCCCCCAATAGGGATTCGGGTTATTCATGGCGCGCCACACGATTTCCTGGGGCGCCACAACATCATCATGGGTGCGCCACAACCACCAACAGCAAGATCAAGGTGGATAACCTCGTATTTGATGACACAAAAACTGTCTAGACGCTTTCGGAAACATGACGCCAGACCCCATGAAAGCGAATGACGCACGGATTGGTTCTGTGTGCAGCTGCCACCCCACTGCTTGGATTTTTGCATGGGGAGCACGTGGTAAGGAGAGGTGTCTTGATAGATGATGATTTTCCCCCCTGGGTAACGGTCCCACAGAGAGCCATCCTTAAGTCACGGGCAAAGCTATACTTTGCGCATCTTAAACTCATCACCATGCCAGATGGGACGATGAAGCCTACGAAGCCGCTGTTGCTATACAAGCACTCAGCACAGCACCGGTACAACAAACAAAAACCGGGGCTCAATATGAACACGGAGCTGTCGGATAAAGTTGCGTTCAACTCAAAAGGCAGTTTCGAATCCAAATATGTATTTCGAATGATGGACGCCATTTTGGTGAACGCCTGGAGAGCCCACCAGGCCGTATTTGATATCGCCCCATGGCTGGCAACACTTGCAGAGCCACCATCGTTGGCGCAGGTGAGAAGGAAGCTTCATTGCGCAGAAAGCATTGAGGATTACACTTGGAAAACTTCGATGGAAAGCTTAGCTGAACTCACATCCCTCAGAAGAAGTACCTTTGTTGTGCCTACTAGGTGACAGCCCAGCAAATGCAGTCTTCATCCAGCAGTTCCAGAAGTACAAGGAAAACAACGTGTGGCCGATGCGACGTGGAGCGCTGGAGAAGTTCGTCAAGGATCCGTTCCTACAGCGACTGCGAACTTCGAGCTTTCCTGGGTACGAGCACAAACCAGGTCTGGTGCATGAACTGGTAAAGACGGCGAATGAAGGGGCAAGGAGGAAATGCATACTGTGTTTCGTCTCCAAAAAGGATGTGCCGGAGGAGTCACGGCTACACGGAAAAGAAGTGTCCAGCAACAGTTCGTTTATGTGCAGAACATGCATGGTGTGCCTATGCAAGAAAAGGATATGTGGTTCCAAAGCAAAGTCATGCTACGACGTGTGGCATGAACGGAAGAACCTTGATCTTGAGGCAACAAAACAAAGAAGGCGGTTACTGGAGTCGAGAGAACAGGAGGATCCAGAAGCGGCTAAACGGAGAAAGAATTCGGCAAATGCCAATAGTCCAAGTCGCCTTGTCCGTTCCAGGATGCGCAGTTCCAGGACGAGGAAGAGCAACCTGATGAGGACGAACTGGTTGAGGAAGACCAACAAGACGAAGAAGAGGGGGATAAAATGGATGAGGACGACATAGAGGCGGAGGAGACGGAAGAACAATACTATGACGACGTTTATTTCCCTGAGGACATTGATTCCCTTGAGGATTCCTCGGAGGAAGAGGAGGAGGAAGAGGAGGAGGATTCGGAATAACTTTCACGTATCTGTTGTCCGTAGTCTAGCAGGTTGTTGTGAAATCATTTTATATCTAGATAGTAAGATTGTAGTAAGATTGGTGAAGTAGCAATCGTTACAACGAAAATACAGAAGTGTACTACGTAGTCTCAAGATTGACTAGGTCGACTAGATCGTCGTAGGCCTAGTACTCAATCCTCGTTAAACCCTTACCGCCCAGTGGTAGTGGGCGGTAAGGATTTGTGTATCTCTGGTACACAGTCTACGTTACCGCCCACTAAAAGTGGGCGGTACCAAAAAAGTAGGGATATTGCATTGCGTTGAACTTCGACCAACTGAATGTTTCCATCACCAACTTTGCATGGTCGCCGTCAACCTCCAAGACACTATTTTGAACAACATCAACAACCGCAACACCCTTCCTGCAACAGAATCAATCACAATTCACATCATGGCGCGACCGACTCTGGACGTATCTGCGGTGAAAGGAACATGGAGTGGGGTCTTTATAGACGCTATTCAAGAATTTGATGCACTGACGGGAGCGGGAGAGTGGGCTCAGTCGTCACGGCAAGTGGCCCTCGTCGCAGCCATTCTTTTGGGAACCATTCGATTTTTTGCCAAGCAACGATGCAACGTCAATTGGTACAGCCTCATTCATGCGACTATCACTGGTCTACTCAGTGCTGTCTGCGTTTGGCTCAATTTCAACGCCGTGTCATTGACTGGGGTCACCGAGCCACTGGGAGCCATTCTATGCAAGGGACCGCTGACATCGTTCCACGCCATGATCCCAGCCATCACAGCTGGATTTGGAATTTTTGATATCATTGAAGGATTCAGTCATGGAATGGATTTTGTAAGAGCATTAGTTCGTTGCGCCTACAGCATCGCTGGACTTGTATCATTCGAAAACGGCACCTGGTGAAAGCCCCACAGGGCGACTTGTTGTCACAAAAGCAGAGAAAACGAAAAAAACTCCCCCTTCTCAATTTGACTCTGTCTTCTCTTTGTCATTTTCCGTAGATTCTCCATGGACTTGCGACATTTACTGTGATGGCGTACTTCTGTGAAGTGGGAGTGCCAGAAATCATTGTTCCCATGTTAATGATGGAGGTAAACGAACAATCAGCACCTGACGAAAATTTGCGAAACGCATTGTTTGATTAATTGATTTCTTTCCTTTTTTTGCATCTTCATATTCAGATATCAACAATTAACCTCTGCCTCATGAGAGCGACATTTTTCGTGGATCACATGGTGACAGTCAACATTTTTTGCTTTGTGGCGTCGTTCTTCGCCTTCCGAATCGTTCTCTGTCCGTACTTGTGGTGGGGCATCTTTTCAACGACATGGGAACACCGCGATAATCCTGAAAGCAAGGCCTGCCTCCCCTGGCATTTTAAGTATGTCACATTCGCCTTCGGCATGTTTTTCAACTGTCTCAATGCATATTGGTTCTACAAGATTCTTATCAAATTCTATCGGAAGATGAGCGGCAAGGAAAAGATCAAGGAGAAGAACAGTCTTAAGGATAGATAGAGATAACGACTTTGGAAACGCTATAAAGTGTTTTGTGTTAACGACTCTTTCCCTGAAAACTCTTTTGTTTCGACTTGGTTGGTGATGACTGTGTAAAGTCGGCGAATGTCAAAACCTCGTCTCCAGGCCGTTGAATTTGAAATCCCCTTTTGTCTGACATTCAACTAGCTCGTAGTAAAGATCATAATCGGCTTGATTTCGTTCGTAAAAGAGTCGTCTTGTAGCATTGACGACGTGCAACGGAACACGTTAGGGTTGAGTCTACGAAAAAAAGGGATTGTATCATACGGAGTAGGTAGTAAAATATTACAGTTAACTGTAAATACATCTACGGTATTACCGTTTTACATTGAACATACCTACCCGAAGTACCGTAGGTGATAGTAAGAGCTCGGAGTACCGTTGTACGAAAGGTACCATTATACGTTCATGGTCTTTCCTGGGGTACCTACGGTAGTCCGTACCCGGTACTACGGTACCACTCGAGTACCGTACGTAGCACACCAGAGAGATGAAAAGTACTGTATTAGTGTCAAACGCGAGCGAACCCTATGTTCACAGTCAGAAAGGAGAGAGTGTGTATCTTCATATTAACTCTGTATTATTGTTACGTCGTAACTGTAAACATACATGGTACGCCAGTCCCCAGTAGTAGAATGACATCCCAGTGACAAGAGACAAACGAAATAAAAATTCTTTGCAGCAACGGACCATGACCCAAGCCTCCTTTTGGATCTATAATTTATCTCCCCCCCATTCTCTTGGCAACCTACTTGCAAGTTGAGCCTAAATCCAATATCATGTCGGAAGCAGTGGAGAAGACGGCGCTCATGCTGGCCCTAACGGACCACAAAGTGTTTGCTCAAGTGATAGACTTGGATCACTATCGCATTCGAGGTGGCATGGCCGTCGAGACGGATTACATAATTCGGGTGGAACCCACAGAGAACGGAAACGGTCCGCAATTTGAAAGTTTCACGCTATCCAAAACTTATAGTTCCTTCCGCACTCTGGCCAACCAACTCAAAAAGATCGCAGACAACGTCATGATGCCAGGTAACGACGTCGATGATTCGACCAAGAAATTGGCCCAGTACTGCGAAACGGTCCATCATCTGGTAGAAACACAGAGAACGCAATACCTTGGAAAGGTGAGCTCTGACGGGTGTCGGCGGGCGCCATGCCTAATTAATTGTTCTTCCAAACACCTCAAACTTCCTCCAATTTTGCATTTCTCTCCTTAGGTAAATTACAACTATGTCAAAGTCCTAGCGAAGAAGAGAAGCCAAATTGTTCAGGAAGTGTTGGATGCCACCCTTAATCACTTTCCAGCCTCTTTAGAAGGGAAGAAATTCAGCGATGATGTTGCTCAGACCATTGAAACGTTCTTTCTTTGTGATCATTGTGCCGAAGTTGATGAAGCGTCCAAGGCTTTCAATTTTGCCGACGGTAATGGGCGACTCTACACGAAGTCTGACATGGACGATGACGACGCTAGTCGTGGTTCCACGAAAAGCCGAAGCAAAGGTGGAACGAATCCTATCGATGACGCAGTTCACACTGTTGGAAAATTTCTCAAGAAGACATTCGATGAAACACCCCTCAAGCCCAAGGGAACCGGCAAGACAACTACAGGTCCATCTACACCTGTCGTACCTATCACGCGCAAAACAAGAAAATCGGTTGTCATGCGTCAATTCGACGAGGACGAGTTAAAACAGGTCGGGGAAGAAGCGAATCTCCTTTTGGATGATGAACGGCATTCCGAATTAATGGTGCCTTCCTATTCGCATCCCGTGCCAAGCTTTCAGTCAAAGGGATCGAAAGTGGGGCAACTGTTGGAGAACAACCCCATGATTTTCGCTCTAATCACGGTGGTGGTGCTTACAATGTTGAAACGGGCTGCCAAACTCGCCGTGACGGTTGATATGGATATTTTGTTGCTATTCATGTGGGCAGCGTTTTGCGTTGGTTTGCATACCCCAAGACCCATGATTAGCGGAGTAGACAAGTATTATGGACCTCCACCGTCGACGCCAACAGGTAGAATGAAATCACTTTCACGAAAAAGTGAAGATCGAGATGGACGGAAGCTGTTACGCATGTCCATGGTCACCACACCAGATTCACGTGCTGCAGTGAATGCCGTTGGCTTCAAAGACGAAATAGAAGATGACATCATGGAGATAAATCAAAGTCCCCTGCCCCGATTCCCAGCAGGAGCTGAGCTTGGCACAAAGAATAACTGCTGGAGCGAACCAGTTTGTTCAAGCTTTCACGTTCGTGGTCCAGACTATCTTAAGGACAAAGTCAAGATTGAATCTGCAGACTTCCTCTTTCCAGTCCGTGGATTGGATTTGTTCCTTACTGACACAGCTCCAGAGAACGCGGGAAGGTACGTACGGCATTCTAGAGCATTCTCCAACGGTCCTATACTTGATGTGCCATCATCTCATGCTATTTTTCTTGTTGATGTGCCATCATCTCATGCTTTTTTTCTTGAACTCTTTTCAAAGCAACCCGGGCGTGATGGGAGGTCGTCTTCGTGATATCCCCACATTCGTGATCAATTTTCGCTTACCATGGGGTCTCCTCCTTGCTTATTTTGAAATCCCAGAGATGTTTGTACCCTTCGTCAAAGCTGGGTGAGGCATAGTGACATGCACTAATCGAGACATGAAGGTTCTATCGAGATATCTAACTTTCTCTCCTTCTGTTTGTTTCTCAGCCATGATCCTGCGTATGACAAATCCAATCTACCTTCAACAAAAGACATGACCCCCTCTCAGCGTTGCGTTGCTCGATGGTGCCAAGGTTCGCAAGATTATAAAAATAAGACACTAAAGATCGTCCCTACTGTTGTTGACGGTCCTTGGGTTGTCAGATCCACCGTAGGAAGCAAACCAGCTATCATAGGAAACAAACTTCCAGGTAGGTATACTACTGTTCCAACCAATCATACCTGTCAAATATTTTCCCTCACATGATTTTGTCTGTCTGCAGTGAACTATGTCTATCAAAAGGATGAAAATGGTAAAGCACTGTACTTGGAGGCGGATCTGGACATTGTCGCATCTTCTGCGGCGCGTGGCATCTTGTCCATGGTCCGTTCTTACACGCAAGTTCTCACGCTCGACCTCGGTTTCGTCGTTCAAGGAAACAAGAAAGATGAATTGCCAGAACAGATGTTGGTAGGCGCTCGTCTGCACGGTATCGACCCTTTGACCGCTCCGTCGTATCCAACCACAGGGGAAGATATCTTCAAGAGCATGGATCGCGCCGACACCGAAGATGACGATGTTTGAGCAGTAAATCCTGGGTCACGAACTCAACGTATCCTATCTGCTCTTCTGAGATAGTTTTTATTATCAGTGTGTTTATAGTGTCAAAAAACTTAAGTTGCACAGTTTTCTGAATCTCCGATTCTTCGATCAATAAAAGATACTTGACAGATGTGAGAAGCCTCAAAAGTTTGAGAGCATGAACGGATTTGTGTCGTCTCTTCCACCAAATTCTAAATATGTGCCAGTGGAAAAAAGGAATCTTTCAGAATAATCAGTGCAGAATTTCCAAAAAAGCTCGCATCTGGGGTTAATCCAACAAATCCCCTTAGTGTTACTGCAGTAGAAGGATTCTATACGTAGACAACAAAAAAGTCGGAAAACGAGAGAATAATAAGAGGATTACTTTCGGAATTCTGTTTTGGTCTGGGAACAACCCAGTGAGAAATATTTTAACAGGAACTGCGTCAATTGAGACATGCTGTTGTGGGGTCCTAGTCATCCTGACCAGGCTTGGATACTGTCACCACGTTACATTGAACAGTAGAATCAAGTAGTCTTCGAGGCCAACTCGAAGACGAAGCAGGGTAAAGCTCAATTCTGATTTCTCAGAATGAGATGTTACGAGCAATTTTGATTCATATCAATAGATCCGAACAAATCTGAAGACTGGAGGCAGGCGTGAAGTCATGAGATGACTCGCTTGAATAATCACCCATGATATGGACTCACGATATTCTGATTTTCTCGATGATCATTAACGGCAAAGAATGCTTTCAAAGCATTCACTCCTTGGCGATATCACCCATCCAGAACAATTACTTGGAGTAGAGGGACAAGTCAATAAAGCTCGCAAAGTCCATTTCATTCCAGGCTCGGTTACGGCGACGGCGACGAGTTGAGTTGTCTCGCTTTTTGGGAGACGACTTCAATTTCTTGTGGCTACAGGAGGCAAACACATGACGGTTGCGGCGATGTCTGATTACTTTCGGTGGCGATAATGGAAAATCTTCCACTGTAACCTCCTCCTTTGTAAAAGATGGGACCGAGTAATATGTGTTCACAGAAGAGGTCAAAGAGGATTCTCCATTACTGCAAAGTCGCCCT
Organism: Nitzschia inconspicua; assembly: GCA_019154785.2. Taxonomy (NCBI): domain Eukaryota; phylum Bacillariophyta; class Bacillariophyceae; order Bacillariales; family Bacillariaceae; genus Nitzschia; species Nitzschia inconspicua. The sequence goes on from JAGRRH010000020.1 coordinate 2,319,072, forward strand.
CGATTGGACTTGAGACATTTGCCATTCTTCCCATCCAGAATATCCTTGATCGAACTCTTCTCCGTGTCATCTGCTACCAACAAAATGACACCGGTATCGTATTCTTCTTGAAGGCAGTCATCGGTAGATGAAGCCGCTTCGTTGAGAAAGTTCATGATGTTTACTTCTTTCCGTTTGCGGTTCTTGGGAAATCCGTCGGAATGTGTTTTCTGAGCATGAGACTGAGGTATATGGCTGAAACATTTGTACAATTAAAAATTGTAGTTGCCAAAGCAACTCGCGCCAAAAGAACTTCGTTTGTCAGACAATCCGTTGCACTATACTCATGCAAATGGTCGGAGACGTTCCTAAACAAAATCTAAAATAAAAATACATCCCTGTAAAAGCCCTAAAAGAGACATCTTTCTCAAGAATTTTCGGAGATGCGATTGGTTACAGCGATAAAGTATATTGAGTAGCGGGCAGCCGGTTCGGAGCGTCTTGAGAAATGAGGCGAAATGATTTTTTTCACGACGGTATTCTTGAAAACCTAAAGAGGTTTGGATGAAGGTTCGAGTTTCTGGAAATTTCGCGCATGCTGTTGGACTCGAACGTACGATCATAGGCATTGGTCGTAAGCGAGCGGAGCGACTGACCAGTGGCCGGTGGCTGATAAACGTTGTATTTATGGCGGTGGCGGTGAACATCGAGGACAATGGAGACTTCGAGATTACCTGACAATCTATTGTATTTTTCACCTCTTGGACCTTTTCGTTGCTACATCATTGTATCTTGCTCTAGAAAGAAAGTGTCATAAGCCCATAGTCTTTATCCAAGAGTTTTGTTTCTTTCTCTTGCGTTTCCATTTTGAACCGTCAGCTCGTCGAGCTTGAAATCGAGGATTTTGCTGCTAATCTCATTTCGCACTGATTTCATAGGATTGATTTTCCTCCTCTGATTTTCAAATATGGCCACGCTACTTCGCTCGCCTCGATCTGCCGCTATGGAAAAGAGACGGCTTGTAGATCCAACTGAACAGTTGTCTTGGTCTGTGGACGTTGTGTCTGTAGTTCCAAAGCAGATAGTGAACAAACGTGAGACTGCCATTGCCGGAGCAACCCTCGGAAAATGGGCCTGTTGTGGATTTCCTGACGGTTACTTCTATGTTTGGCAGATGAAAACTTCTAACTTGAACGAGCCACTGGAGGCATCAAACCAAGCCGTGAAGTTCTATCTCCCAAACTTTGCTATGGTCGATAACAATGGTGAACAAATCGACACTGCCGCTCCTCTGATGGCGCTCTCACCCTCTCAAGGGGACAGCGAGTCGGTTCAGTTGTACATTTTACACACTCTCTCTGGAGAGATGACCATGATCAAGGTTCCTCATCGTGATGTTTCATCCCCTTCGCTGTCCGCGTCTACGACGACTCGATCTCCGACCAAAGTAACTGCTCACATCGCAGAAGATTATGATTTACAAGACGGAGAAACCTTCGATACTTTGACATGCGAAGGCCAACTTGTTGTTGTCGGAACCTCCCGGGGTACTCTTCTTTTGATCAAATATGTTTCAATTCCATCCGGTCTGCATCCACAAAAGATCGAAGCAAACAAGTCGGGTATTCTTGATCGTTTCTTTGGAAAACGTTCACCAACTGAAGACGAATCCAACGGTGATCAAACTCCTCACGTTTTGCCTTTGTCGGACACTAACTTTCTTTCAGTCAGCACATCTGCAGGGATTGTACAATGGAATGTGGAAGAAAAACTATCCGGGGGGCAATATGCAATTTTTCACCCGTCAGTACGTTTGGACAGTTTCGCGAAGGCGCTGGCGTCGGAGTCATGGCAGCTCACGAAAATTCTACAAGCCACTTTGACAGGTGACCACGAGGCCTTCCATGCTATCGTCCAAGGCCAGGCAGAAGGTGAAATCCGACTCTTTTGGGTCGTTTTTGACGTGAATGGAGCGATGATTCAAGCCCATTGGCTCTCTCGTTTCGCAATGCCCGACCAGGTGGAGGTGTTGGGTCTGGTTGCTTGCGAAAATGGCACAGCATACGCTGCTTTCACCCTGAACGAAACGGTCGTTTTAATGATCCTAGTTAACGATGGCAATTTCATTCAAGAATTGGATCTTCCACCTCGGCATGCCCCAGGTCTCTTCCCTGGAATGATGAAGCAGGACATGGCAACGCACGGCTGTTTTCTGATTGCGACGACCGGCATTGCGTTACGAACAAGGTACCTAGCAACCGGGAGCCAACCGACAAAGCGACCCCGATTGAAGGAAAGCGAAGGGAAGATACGTTCGTTGTCTTCCACCCAGACTTTGGTTTCACATTTGCGATCCCACTTCTGGCAAGTGTACCAGAATCAGGGGGTCGATCGACCACTTCCTCCTTCTCTTCGACAGAACGACCCGAATATGGAACAAGCAGTCATAAATTTCGCAGTAGAATTGCAGCAAAAAGGTGTCGCATCATCGTATAAAGTTGCACTGGACTGGCATCACGGCTATATTAAGACGATCCAAGATTGTGGCATATACCGTTGTCTTCCGACGCGGGCAAAATGGAATCTGTTTGCCATAGGGCAGGAATTACATGCGTTTGGTGCCATTGCCGAAACTTTGCTCCGAAAGTATAAGCATCACGACTTGGGTTGGGTTGAGACACTTTCGCCGCATGATCTCGGTCAGTGGTTGTTGAGCATTCAGGAGAGCCAAGAAGAAGCAGGATGGAGCAACTCTGTGATTTGGAACGATATTCTGGAAAGTTCCTTGTCGGCGTTGTGGATCTTTCAGGAAGATATGGCTGGGCCCATGTATGATATCACATCGGATTACGGACCAATAGGGTGGATCTCACAAGCAAGCATGCAAAAGATGTTGCATCGGCAAATCGGTACATGGAAAAAGAATCCAGCAACAGCCCCGCACTCCACCGTTGAGCTTGTTGTGAAGACTGCGTTCCGTTCATTCTACGGGTCATGGAAAGAAACTGGGTCTGAGAGTAGCAAAGAAGAGTTTGCTAGTATTCAGGTCCGCTCCATCCCTCTTCTTCGTTCATCAAGCGAGGGCATGGACGAAAAGGCATTCGAGCTTTGCATTCAATACCAATTCTTCAACGGAATTTGCGAAATTGCTTTGGCTCACGAGCGGAAGGCTGACAATCAATTCTTTTCGCTGGATCCTTTGTTCGAGAAGATTCAAGGACGAGACCTGCTTAACGACATGACGTTTCCTGAATTCGTCTTGCAGTGGCATGCCGACAAAAAGCTTTACGGACACGTCCTGAACTACGGCGTCAAATGCATTTCAGATTTGAATTTGATATTGGATCGGAACGATGAATTGCGACAATATAAGTGGATATCGTGCATCCGTCAAAAGTACTACGAACAGGCTACACAGTCTTTCCTCGAAAACGCAGAGGTGACGAAGGGAATCGAAAATATTGAATGGAATTTAAATTTTGCAAAACTTTCCAACAAACTTGTACATTCGCAAAATCAGTCCGTTCTTCATCGTCAGGGAGAAATCGAGCGGACATTGGAAATTGTGGAAGCACAAAAGATCCTATGTGAATGCATGGACAACGATACGCTTCTCCCTTCCGTCAAACTTATCGAGGTTGCAATCGAGAAACTCAACGAAGCAAGGAGCATTGAGGAGCAAGTCGAAATCGCCGTGGTTGCTTTGACTCTTTGTACTACTCTAACCGATCAGGCGGCCATATGGGAGAACAAAGTAAAGGTCTGGACAGAAATTTTGCTTTTGAATGGGGCACTTTGGTCCGAGTGGGCTCGTGGTGGCTTCGGGAATGATCTAGAATATGTAAGAGGAGAAATACTTGACAACACTGTCTTCGGTTTGATTCTCAAAGAGTGCCGAAAGGATTCTAACATGGCAAGAGTCGCTTATGGTAGAGACATGGAGACTGAAGTGATTGATCGCGTGAATGGAGAAGAGAATCGCGAAAGTTTTACGAGATTACTTCGGGCTGTTGCTGCCCCAACTCAGACAGGGACGGGAGAATCGTTAATGGTTTCTGCCTTCTAGATATCTTCCGTAAGTTGACAGTGAATAGAAAATGCCACAGAACAGAGTGGACCTAAACCTAAGTTCTTTGATTGACTTCCCATTGAGATCGAACTGCATTAGCAATAATGTCGGCTGCCTCATCCACATCAGTCGTTGTTGTGGAAGGGCCAACACTGAGCCTTAAGGTTCCGCGAGCGTACGACTCCGGAACTTTCATTGCCCGCAACACTGAAGATATGGAGGCAGTGCTATGGCAGGTCGCCCCTGCCGAAGCCGCCACTGTATCACCGACATCGGCCAGCAATTGTCCCGAGTGGATAGAATCGATTCCAACGCTCAGCGTATTTGGCAGTCGTTTTGTATGATCCTGTGGTCCATTGGCTAGTACGTTTGAAGCTCCTAGACTGTCCTGCAGGTTCTTCAAGAGTCGTGCTCTCATCTCTTCCATGTGAGCTGCATTGCGTTTCAAATGAGTTTGCGCAAGTTCAGCCGCTCGTCCTAATGCTACGATATAAGGGGTATTTTCGGTTCCTCCACGCATCCCGAATTCCTGGCCACCACCAATGAGAAGTCCATGATTTGGTTTGTTCTTGTGTTGGACGGTTTGTTGCTCCTCTAGACAACCGGGCCGTACATAAAGTGCCGCAATTCCCTTGGGAGCACCAATTTTGTGCCCCACAATGGAAATCATATCCGGATCGCCTAATGCATGAATATGACAGGACACTTTGCCAGCCGCTTGGGCGGCATCGGTGTGAAACAAGATTCCTCTTTGTCGACAGACCCTAGATACTTCGGCCACGGGTTGCAAAGCTCCCGACTCATTGTTAGCTAACATTAGAGTCACGAGCACAGTATTTTCCCGCAGGGCTGCAATCAATTCCTCGGCGGAAACACGTCCTTCCGTATCTACCGGGACAAAGGTAACGTCGATGGAATTGTTTTGTTCAAGCGACTTCAAATACAATTCGATCGCAGGGTGTTCTACATTGCTGGTGACGAGATGTGGCTTCTTCTTGTGAGAATCATCCATTTCTTTCACCGTTTGCACTGCCAAATAAATCGCCAAATTATCGGCTTCGGTACCACATCCCGTGAACCAAATGGCATCCAGTCTTGCGGTCGGAGCACCCAACAAATGGTGAAGAATCTTGGATCTTGCCTCATCAATGGCTCGTCGTGGTTCTTGGCCGTACACGTGACCGCTACTAGGATTTCCAAAGTGATGTTGCAGGTATGGCATCATGGCCTCCAAAACTTGTGGATAAATGGGAGTTGTCCCATTGTAATCCAAGTAATACGTCTTCTTTTTGGAAGACGGTAGGTTAACTTTAAAGAAAGAAGATACTGTTTTACTTCTTTTCAACGAAACCCACGCTGCAGCAGCAAAGACAGCGGATCCAACGAGCGCTGTGAGAAGTAGCGTGGTGTTCTGGTTGTTGGCAGATGGTGATGGTGGCATGGTATTGCTTGAAGATAAGGACAAAGAGTCTGACAACTTCTGCCGATGGAGGACTGATGATATATCATCATAGATGTGATACGAGATACGACGTCGCGTACGTAATATTACAGTACCGGTAGTATGTTTCAGAGTTGAAGGGTATGTACGATTATGATACGTAGTAGATAGATTCAGCAATTTACTGGAGTACACTACTATACTAAACGTATACATATAATAATAGTATGAGTCATCATACGACGTATCATACATAGCATCCATTTTCTCTTCTCGCCTTGTGTTTTAGGTCGTGATAATGATGTTGTTATGTTCATTCCAAAATTATACTGACTGTGAGCACTATTATTATGATCCTGCTACGTATTATTATTTCACATTGACAGTAGCACAGCAGTGTAAGCTTTCGAACAGAAAGACTCTCACTGAATGTGAAACTATTTTTTGGCCGTCCCTACTAGGATGGCAGGGTGAATGGAATGTTTGAGGTGGGCATGGCAGCAAGGCCTTTGGCATGAAGTAGCGGCAGTGCATTGCCCATCCCAACCCGATGTACGTACTCGTTGGCATTACGATTGAATAGAATCCACAAAAATTCAGCAGTACATCGTTTGATGTAGCTTTCGGGCCAAGACAGAAGCTGAACGAGTTCTCCACGCAAAGTATTTTTGGGGGCATCCAGTGGTGACATGTTGGTGTTGGATGCTGAGCTTACTAGGTCTTGGATCTTTTGTTCAAATAAAGTTTCTCGGTCGGGCGGAAATATAAATTTTTTAATTCGCATTTGTACTGCAGCGCTTTCTCCTGCATATTTGGTGCTCGTAACCAGAATCGGAATCAAAGAAGCTGTGGCGGAACTATCCACTCGGGACTGGTCCACGACGTTGTGAACCTGATGGTTGAGTACCTGTAACAGACCTTCGAATGCTGTATGATCATGATCCATTAGATACTGACCAAACGAGGAATCCGAGTCCATCATCAATGAAAATATTGCAATTTGGAATTGTAGATTGACGGTTATCGTAATGTTGCCTTGATCCTGTGATGGAAGCTTCAAAATCTCAGTCACAATGCTTATCAACGTGTTGGTCTCATCGGATAAATCATTTTTTGCTTCGGGTTCCTTCAATTGCCGCCCCACGCCAAGAGCATAGAAGGAAGTTAGGATTTCCAAAACCAATTCAGATGCTTTGTCGTCCGCCACACCATCATTCAAGGTGTCATCACGTTGCTGCAAATACCAACATACTATCGATTCACCAAGAGATACAAAGGATACTGGCTTATTGCTGTCCATGGTGGTTAGCCATGGTGCAGTGGTATCAACAGCTGTTACAGTGGTTTGAGTGTCAAGAATGATCTTGGTAGCATCAGGTAGGGACACCGCCATATTGTGCAAATTTCGCACCAACGATAAGGCCGTAGGAACATCCGTGGGATGGCACAACAGTTCCAGTGCGACTTTTGGAAAGGATAAGTCGTGTATCAAATGATGTATCCCTTGTTGCGCAACGACGTCCTGTGGATTGGTGATGTAGGTACCATAAAAGAGATATAGAGATGCGTAACGAGCTAGGCCACGATTGATATCCCGGGTGGGATTGAGCGAACTCCATTTCAAGATTCCAAAAATCAGACCCAGCATCGACGGAGTCTGTAGCACACGGATGGGACTGTCGTGGGATGCTTGCAATGACTGTTGCGGTCGATCCAAGTAGATTTGAATGAACCATCGAAGGAAGTTCTTTCCTGCACGAATGAGTTGGGTCGGTAGCTCTTCGTTGGACAGTCGTTCTGCATATTGTAGGGAGTTGTCCTGTATACCTTGAGCTACATTTGTCATCTTCGTTTCGATAGCATCATTGCATACTACCTCCTTTGATATTGACGGAAGGGCTGACGAGCCCGATTCATCACAGCACTTCAAAATGTTTCTCATCAACAAACAAGAAACGAAGCAAAGTTGTTTTGCAAAAGTCTTTTCGTCGCTTACTAGTTCAGCACTGGCGATAGAGGACGCTGACGGATCACCAAGAAAGGCCTCAATGTCCTCATTCCACTGCTCCAAGGACACCGAAGGGCTCTTGACCCCCAAGTCGATGGCATGTTGTTCTAGTAGTGTCTCGCTTTCCTCCAAGAGGCTTTCGAGACGACTCGGGAAGTCCATAGCTTTGCTCTCGAAAAAAACGGTTCTTTATTCTCGATTCAGCGGTATTCCTGTTCCCGTTGCTATTGTATCTCACTGTGATGTGAAGCCGCAACTTCATCAATCAACTGTGAGACAGAGAGTGGGGCAAGAGATGGTTTGGTTCTTCTAACAAGGTAAAGGATAAGGATAAAGTATCCTTCCGGAAACAGTGTGAAGTACGAGCACGTATGATACTACAGTAGGATGTTGTGCGAGCACTCTACCTAGCTATCATAGTGTATGATAGACTACCGTAGACTACTCGGTGATACAATGACGAAAAATCTGAAGCGCGCCAAATTCGAAAACAATCGTCGTGTGTGTTCTTTCGTACTACGGAGTACGAGTACACTTTTTGACGTTGAAAACAGTGTGTAAAGTACGACAGCACGTCGAAAAAAAGAAAAAGAATGAAGACACAGTAGATCTTCTACTAGTAAACGACGAAGGTCGCAATCAACCACTACTACTAGTCGCAGTAGAAGCAGCGTCTTTCCAGACTCACAAAAAATATAACATTCTACTTCAGCTTACCCGACTGCAAGAGAGAACTATTAAAAGTTGTCATGCTGTCGATTGCCGAGCCGTCGCCACCATTATCAGTGTCGCAATCCAAGTCAACAGAAAATCACTCCATCACCTCTACCTCTACCGCGCCTGTGTCCCCCCCTGCGTTACATGCATTCTCATCCATGGATAGAACCAATGGGAGTCAAGGGGACGTCAATCTAACAACTTGCTCTGCTCGGGACTTGGCCACAGCTTTGATTTACCATCGGGGAAAACAAGATGCCATCACTATTCTACAAAAAGCGACCAAACTAGCCAAAGAAAAGGACACAGAAACGTACGAGCACTCACTTGGAGATGATGATGATACCGCATGCGTTTCCGCTGCTGGGTTGGGCGATCCCCTACTCTCACAGCCCATAGAACTATCCTTTATCACACCTCGATTGGGAAAATACCTAGTACAGTTCCATCAATGCGGCTTGAGTGCTGTCAAAACGACCGATACCAAACAACAATTTATTTTGGAATCCTCCAATATCAGTCATGTCTTGGTCTTTCCCAAACCGGAAGATTGCAAACTGATGACCCAGCCACACTTGTCACAGGAAGCTAAACAGAAAAAGTTGAGTGGCAATTTGGTCCTGCTACAACTTCGAAAGGAAATGTTGATCCAGTCGAAACCTGTTTCACAACTTTGTTTGGCTCTGCCATATGACAAGAAGACGGGACCAACGGGGCCGAATGTTGCATTGCAGCAGGAACACGAGGAGGAAGAGGATCCTACTACACTCTGGTCCAACATCTTGAAGCATTCTCTAGTAGCGAGCGACAAGACCTCCTTTGCACAGATCCAACCGGGGGTTGGTTTCAAGAGTTTTCAACCGGACAACACGTCCACCACTTCAGGCGGGATGCCCTTTGTCAAGTGTTACATGGGCGTCAACGATGGGGTGTTATATCCCCTCGAGGAGGGACTATTGTTTTACAAACCGCCCAAGTTTGTGCCCCGGTCCGATCTGGTGTCCATTGCCTGTGGTCGAGGTGGCGCAGGTGGCGGTATGTCCTCCTCACGGTACGTCGATATGGTGGTACAGCTACACTCTACTAGTAGTCCTTTGGAGTTTAGCAACATACAACGGGAAGAAAATGGTGTCTTGAATCATTATATTCACAAGGTGTTGATCCCGGCCATGCAATCAGATGCAGACAAAAGCGGTGGTGATGATTGTGATGATAATAACACGGATGAAGTCATAGAAGCAGAAGTGGAGGATGATGCGACCGAACAGGATACTGAAGAAGCGGCGGACAGAGCAAATGAAGATACTGATGATGACGATGACGACGAGGAGGAAGATGAAGACTTTGCCGAGGACGAGTCCGACGAGGATGGAGGGAACGATGATACTTCCGAGGACGAGGAGGAAGACGACGGGGACGAATTTGAAGTGGTACAGGACGAATTCGCCAAAGAACTTGCCAAAGAGAAGCGCAAAAGGCGGGAGGAAGAGTCGGCCACGGAAAGCGAAGATGAAGACGACGATCCCAAACCTCGAGCGTCCAAACGGCTTCGTTGGAAATCAGGACAAGAATGAAATAGTACGGAGATCCTAACGGTTCTCAACCCTTTTGCAATCACAACTTCGTATTCTTCTCTATATTTTCTCTATATTTTGTTGCGTCTATTTGTTCGTAGCTGTCGAAACGATTTCATCGTGTCGGATGCAATTGCCTTGGTTGCTTGAGAGGTCACTTCCGATGCCGCTCCCAACGCCGTTTGGACCGCACGTTCTTGAATTCCTCCCTGTATGCCTTGCAATAGCAAGGCGCTCGATTGTGCACATATTGTGCGTGTATCACTCTGTGGCATCATCATCATGGTGCTGACAAATTCCAATCCATACACTACATCGTCGAGGGGATAACTCAACAATTGCCATTCCGATTGTACATACTCTACATCGAACAAATCAATGATGCAGGAAGCCGTCTCTTCAACCATGAAGGACTCTAATCGTAACAGTTGAGGACACTGACTCAATATATCGACTTCGTTAGAGATATCGACTCCCAGTGATTCTAAAAGCTGCTTGGTAGCTGTCCATCTTTCACCGTTCTTCCAACTGGAAATGTCGTCATAGTTTCGTTCCACCGCAGAGGTTCCTTCGATTGTTGATTCGGGCGAAAGATCACGTGCCGAGAGGTTGAGAATGGGCTTTTGTTGCGTTTCTTGTACAATTTCCCATGAGAGTTTATTTCGCGCCGCTTGTAGGATTTTGTCATCAATTTCGTTGATCATGTGGAGCCACAATGGCGGACGTCGATGGTGACGGGATGTACAACGGAGAAGACTGCCGGTGTTGCGATGTTTTGGGAAAGCCATACAGTTTGTTGACACTGAGCGATAAAATACAACTACCAAAAGGAACGGCCGCATCGAAATCCTCTACTTTCCTGCACTCGGTGAACGGCAGAAGCAGCAGACGGAATGAAATGGGTACTCTAGCTAGAGGCAGTCTAACAGTAATAAGAAAGCTTTTTGGTTTGTATCATATAGTACGACTTGTAGATTCTGCGAAATGTTTCACTGTGAGTTCATGAAATACTCCGAGTACGTCGTATCATAGCGACGAGAATTGACGAGCCTCGTCGTTGCATAAAAGCAATGTGGTCGCGCTTGGATAGAGAACGATGCATCCAAGTTGCCGGATCAACGCTATTATCATCAAGACAGACGTATCATTGAAGAAGTATCATAAAATAATGGTACAAATACTAATAATTCTGTCGTACTTCAAAGTATTCAATTCTACGCCGTCTATGGTACCTACACCCACGATACTGGAAAAAGGTACTGTAGTTAAGATTCTAGGCTCTAAGTAAATACGGAGCAGCATTTCTAACGCTCTACCGCCTACAAATTCCTGCTGGCCATATTTTCATTTTCATTGGCCATCTTGCATTGGAACCCACCAATGCGAGTAAAACTGCCTGGTGGATCAGTGATTCTCAGAGTTTGGTGAAGACAAGTGACAACACACTGGATTCGACCCATGTTCCCAAAGATTTGACACGACTTCAAATAATGATTTAACTGACTGTGAATTCTTGGTCATCGTGACCCAAGTCTGTTGAATTGGATCCGTTTTGCGGGAGATGGCATTGCGGACAAAACTTGACCCCGCCATTTTGGGATCCATCAGAAAAGACTAAAATGCGGTGCCTGAACGAATGGTACCTTAATCTTGATCCCATTCTAAGAGTTCTCCTTTTCAATACATGATTTCTTGCTCCGAGCTACTATAGTAGTTCGGAATCATATCCTGCATCATTTTCGTGGGATCTGGCAACTCCTAGGAAAAGAACGAGCAAAAGCCTGTAATTTGCTTCAGGGACTTCCTTCTTGAGAAAATCATCTGGATCGATGTCTACCGGTAGTATGTTGGCTTTGAAGTGACGAAATGTTCAAAAATCACCACTCCACAATAACTGCTATTAAATATTCATACAAGTAGCGGGCGGGGTATGAGCACAGATTCGTTCAATGTTTCAGCGTATCTAATGATTTACTTTGATGGCGCCTATTTCTTCACTCTTTGCGTTTGCTACATCGCAAGTGGCCGCAAGGAACATCGACATTGATTTTACATTCCGTTCTCTACGAATCAGTCACCCGGTCAATCTGAGACATCGTTTTTGGGTTTTTCGAAGGACTTGACGGAAACTACCATGTTGTAGCGTGACGCACATTTTCCCCCTCATTCTTTTCCATTGTTACGGTCGTCGACCTTACTTAGCAGAAAGCGCGATTTTCCGACTCAATTATTCCAAAGTCTTCATCGCTGCATTTGCGGTTCGAAATCACAGGTGTTTTGCCGTCGTCGTTCTCCGGAACCAATACCGGCTTGGGAAAGCCAACTGCTGGGGTTGCCGAAAAGGCACCACTAATTGTTACAACCGAGTCGTCGTCGCTGTCGTCACAAAAGACACTGTCCTCGTCGTCGTTCTCGCCTCCATTGGTAATGGAATTCTTCAGCTCCTGGACTTGCTTGATGTACAGGGCCTTCTTTCGCATGAATGTTTCAAACAGCTTGGCCTCTACGGGAGAGTCGAATTGGTCCATCATTTTTTGTTTCGCAAAGGATTTGGTAGATACTGTAGTAATACTGTGGGCGCGAACAGGTTGGGATGGTGATGTGTTTCCAGAAGATTTCTTCGGGACAGGACCTTGCCCAAACGGTTTGAGTTGGTGTGAGAGTTTACCAGCAATGATGTCTTGCTTTAACGACGAAGCACGTGAAGGCTGAGTAGCCTTGGAAGAGGGGGGAGGAGGAGATGGCTTACGTTTGGGTGGCAGAGGAGACCCCATCGGTGCCATACTATCAGGTTGCCGCAAAGCCTCAATACCGTAGTCAACGAGACCATCGTTCCGTGGAGCGGCTCCCAGTCGTCCTTCTCCAATGATTTCGAGCTGTGACTGGACGTTGAAGGCGACTTCGACGAAATCCTTGACTTCGCGCCGAAATCGGTCGAGTCTCATTCCCACGAAGCTTTTGGAATAGCAAAAGGTCAAATCCACTAAACCAACAGTATGGAGACGGCTCTTGCAGGTGGTCGGATCGATAGCCAGCGTGAAACCTTGTCGGTTACGCGTAAGGTAGTTGAGTTCCAAGGCCTTCTTCATCACCATCGCTGAATGATTTTCAGAGCGGGAGCGACACAGATGGCTAGAAATACATAGAGAAGAGTCTTCTTGAGAAATAACTAGATGGAACCGGTCGTCGGGAGTCTTGATGGTGTACTTTCCATTCTCCTCGTTGGTGACAGCCGTTTTCCATTCCCGAGCTACCGTATTGGTGAACTGGTCGAGCCGGTGGGAGCGCTTTCCACATCGGCGCCCAAAGAAACCCTTCGTTCCATCTTGCTTCATGGCAACTGCTGCTTTGGCGTTGTTGGAGGAGTTGGTCTGGTGATGGTTCAACATTGTTTTAAATGCTCTTCCTGTAATTGTTATGGTGGGATGTAAGATCACGAACAGTAAACTGGAAGAACTAAACAATAGTGATACGTTTCTTTCAATAGCATTGCCCGAGAACCAATACAAGAAGAGCAGAAAACGATTTCCTTCGTGGTTTTTCCGTTTTCATCACCAACCATACCAAAAACATTCGAGTCGAGTCACGAGTTCTCTGAATCGCGTTGTACTACGACGTACGTATCATACAGTCGTAAAGTTTGTGACAGTGATTTCGTAGTCTATCTATCATACCTACGTATGATCAGTAGTATCCAATGGCTAACGACTACGATCGTACTGGACGATATCATAGTCGTCGCTCGTCTCTCGTCTGTCAAACTGATCTTCACAGTCAATCTGGAAGATCCGGAAAAAAAAACCACGACAGTTAGTTTCCTTGAGGTTGGAGTTATCTTTCAACGGAAAAAAATTCCAAGGGATGCGAGAAAGACTATTGAAGTACTAATCGAACGTACGTTATTTAGGCAACTTAGACAACTTAGACAACTTAGGCAACTTAGGCAACTTTAGACAACTTAGACAACTTATACAACTTAGACAACTTAGACGCTTTTCGTTTAGGGGTTGTTCTCCCCCAACCGCCACGCGCGCCATTTTTCCATGTATGTCGACCAATAAAGTACTACCCGTACTTCTTACTACGTAGAATTTCGTGGTCGCACACACACACCGACGCTATTCGATTCCATTTTGCTTGATCTCAACAATAACAAAGTAGTACCATGGGAAAAAGTGCTCAAAAAATGAAGTTTCGTTAGCTGCTGTTAGCAGACGCCTCTTTGTTGGGATGTCGATGAACGTGTCCACTATGAAATGTCAGAGAACTTCAAGCAGTACGACGAGAATCGATTTGTATTGACCACTGTGAATGTGAAAACTCTCAAAAATCCATCAACGAGGAGAAATCGCGAGTTGCTTTCGAGGAAGCTGCTTTGATTGAAGATCGACAAAAATGTTTCAGAATTCCGGCAATACGGATTGGAACTACATCCGATATGATGTCTCAGAGGCGAAATAGCTATTAAGAAAAGACAAATAAAAACACGCCACTGTGAAGCCAGTAGCGTTTCAACAGACCAACGACGAGTACAAACAGTCTTTCGAAACCACATCTATCAAGAGGAATACGCACAATTCGGAGGATCGTACTGGTTGAACAAAAAGAGTCAGAAAGCTGAACGGGAAGCCAAGAAAAGAATTGGGAAGAGTATGGATAAATGTTCCGTTTGATGCAGTGTTCATGACATCAAGATGCGATATTGTTTGTATCATAACAGTAATAGGATGTACAATAGAAGGGAAATAAAGGGGGATATATCTCCCCGTTTTGAAAAACGATAGACAACTTAGACAACTTAGACATCTTAGACAACTTAGACATTTTTCGAAGTTGGGCATTTTCCTAATTGGATGATGGATTTTGCATCCCTTGAAATAATTTTGTGGTCGCGCCGAACCGTAATTTCAACATCATACGCCATTCGTGGGGTTAATTTCCGGATCTTCCTGCCGACACACCAAAAAAAGAAGCAATAAATCTGCGACGACTGTAAATGAAACTACCGTAGAGTAACCCTCAGTTGGCAGACTTCCTTTGGCATGTCAATTACCCAAGACAGTGGTTGGCAAGTTTCTACAATGTCATCGACAGAAAAAATTAGGGAAGAAAGAGACAAGCAGGAGAAGAAATCCTCCATGTCGTCGTCCTCGTCTTCCATGTCGTCCTCGGTGGGATCTTCCAGGATATTGGCTGATGATAATGATGATGACGAAAGAAAGCGAACGTCCAAAAAGAGAGATTCGAGTCGCCATCGTAAGCGTAAGAACGACGTCCATAAGTCGGACCGGAAGAGTCGTAAACGGCACCGTTGCGATGAGGAATCATCCGTGTCTTCAACATCGTCGACGCCTTCTTCGTACAGCAGCAGGGACGACGAAGATTCCGTGGATCGCAAAAAGAAAAAGCGAAAACGATCCCACGATCATCACAGAAAGAAGAAGAAAAAGCATGAGAAAAAGAAGAAAGACAAAAAGTCGAAAAAGAAAAAGAAAAGAAAGCCCAGTAAGGATGACACTGACGAGGGACCCGTATTTGGGAAGTACGGTATCATCAAGCTCTCGGACATGCCGACCAAACAACGGAGTTTTGAGATGTGGATGGAGCAAGTGAAGGGACTGCCGGCTTTCAATGGACCGAAATGGGAACTCCAAAACTATTTCAAAGAATATGCTGAGGATTACAACACGGCAACCTTCCCCCACATCAAATACTACGACTATGATAAGTGGGAAATGGACGAGTATCAAAAGAGCAAAGCAGAAGCAGAATCTTCCTCTGCGGGTGCTTCCTCCAAAGAAGCAGCATTTCAGCGAGAGCAGCATCAATTGGCAAGAACCAAACAATCCGAGGGATTCAATCTTGTCAAGAGCATGATGAACAAAGAGAAGATCGAAGAAATGAAACGTCAAAAGCAAATCCAATCCGAAATGGCTCATGCCTTCAAAATTGGGGATCATGAGCGGTATCAACAGCTCAAAAACCGGCTGGAACGAGAAAAATAAGCAAGGCGCCGGTAATTCGTTTCATGAAACAGTTGTGCGATTAGTAGTAAAGAATAAGGTGGTAAGCTGCCACATCGATGCTTCCGTGATTACTTCACTTTTCTAAAGTAAAAGGCCGCCAAATCTATAGTTTCGCTCTTAGGCTTAACGTCCGGTCGAAGGTCCATGCGGCGGGTCTTTTTGTCGCTGACCAGGAGCACCCGGGCAAGCCACTCTTGCTTACTATTGTCGTCACCTGTCGTTGGGAAACTCTCCAGCAACCTCAACCACATTTCCCTCCTTGTAGTGGTGCTATTTCCATTCTCCTTGATGCGCGCTGGCCGGGCTCCGGATGATTGTGTAGATAGGTCACTGTTCCCACTGGGGGAGGACACATCTTGTTCTTTGACCTGGCGCTTTCTCGATCTGCTGTTCTCCTCCTTTCTGTCAGATTGTTCCTCAATCATATTGGGAGGTTTGATCATGTCGCCATGATTATGTCGAATGCGGAAGTTTCGTTTGGCAACTGGGATTTGACTGCAAAAATGATGGAATAAGAGGGAAGGGTCAGTGATGGTGGAAGAGCTGAAAAAAATCATTCCAAGGATGATACGTACCAGTAATGGCACCAGCAGAACTTGACGCCTCCTGTGAAATTGCAAGACGGGTGGGAGCAAACCAACTCATCTCCGTGGTTCATGTTCTTTGAAATGGTCAAGTAGGCCGTCTCAGTAGTATGATTCAAAGGCATTCCACGAGCGCGACACGGAAAACGGATGGCATTCCCATCATTTGTTGAGGTGGACGAAGATGAGTCTCCTAATCGAGAAACTTCTTCCATGACCTTAGTGGCATTATCAATGGCATGTTGCGGCCGACGCATAGTATACCTGTTGTTACACCGTTGCTCATCATTTTTCTCGATTGCGTTGGTGGCAACAGTGGCCCTTGTCTGATCCTGGATTAAGGATTCTTCAAAGGGCGGGTCCAAGAGAGACGAGACAGCATTGATGTTACTTTCAAATGCATCCGTCGGCGCAGCAGCCAAGATATCATGTTGCGGGATGGTAGTGGCAACGGGTCGGACTGAATTCAGGATGGTTGGATCGTTCGGTTGAGGGACCAATTGTTTCTGCTTTGAGGCTGAAGACTTCCCCGTCTTTCTTCTTTCCTTTTGTTCCGACCTCTTGCTCTTCGATTTGGTCAGACGTTTGGCATCACCGTGATGATGGCGGAGGCGAAAGTTGCGACGGGCGACGGAAACGCGGCAATAAGAGCAATAGCAGAATTTGATGCCGCCATCACGACATCCAAGAAAGCTGCAAACGAGCTCTCTTCCATGTCTTTCGTTCCTTTTTATTGTAAACAAGCCGTCTAAATTTGGAAAAATATTTGACAGTGCAGGGTGAGCGGAACGTATGATTCGTCAAATTATATCCGAAGCGATGTCGTCTTACCAAATAATTGTGTTCCGGCGGCTGTCCCCGGGCCCGACAAGGAACTTTAACCGTCTCTTCCTCTGAGCTAGAGCTGGTCGAGCTGGACCCTGGTAACATGAGAGAAATAGGAGGGGCGACAGATATGGCACCGGACGAGCTGCCTGTGGCGAGGTTTCCCGTTGGCTGTGATGATTGAGATAGAATGTGTTGTCCGACCAAGGCGGTGGAGGACATCGAAGTATCATTAGTAATGGAGCCAGCGTTCGTAGCTCCACCTCTTAAGTGATCATCGAGTCGCAAAATGGTCTCCAATAACAACCTTGTACGAGGATCCAGAAGACCCCAATGCATATTGACACTGCCGGCCCCCAAGAGTGGCTGCGCCTGGTGTGACTGGGCGAGAAACAGATTCCCTTCGTTCGCATTTTCTTTTGTTCGTGTATCATAGTTGGGAAAGAAGTTTGTGGATGTGGCAAACTCTGTTTGTTCACCGTTGTTACTATTAGATCCTGCGTTGTGGAGGCAGCCATCGTTACAGTTGTTTTCATTACTGCTGCTGGTGGCCGTTGATAGAGATGATTGCCGGTAGTTGCTAGCAGTGTCATGACAGGAGTTAGCTGGGTTGTCCATTGTGATGAAAGAAAGTGACAATTGATAGGCGAAACTTGCTGCACTTCATACACGTCGCGAAGTCATGAAACACAGTGTTGTTGGTGCCGATGTGCCGATGTGCCGATCTTCGAACCCCTGTCCATAGTGAATATTTTATGTTTTCACTGCAGAAGAAGGATACCTATGCAGAATTGTGAATTGGGCGGTATTAATCAAGTTGTTTTAGGCGATGATGTCGTCGAGAGAATCTTCCATCTGTCTTGACAACAATACAGGAATAAGAAAACAAAAAATTCTGGTCCTGGGGTAATTTGGGGATTCTTCTTCTTCGATTACTAAGTCGTATGTTGAGCGTAGAGTCAAAGACCAGTACTGTAGTGTTCCTACAGTAGTCTACTGTACCTACCGATTGCTACGTAGCTACCGGTAGTCTAAGAACTACGATTTTTTTTCAATCATTCCATTATTATTAGGTACGACGGTACGACTACTACGGTAGTAGAGTATTTTAATAACTTAAAAACAGCGGGACCCCAGTACCGGTACGACTTACCGGTATTAACTCCGCTATGACAAGCCAAGGCGTGCAGGCAATAGAAGTGCACCCTATTGTTGTTGCCTGCATGCTCGAGTTTGTCCGCCGTTGGACTAGTGTTTGAGATCGGGATTCGAGCGGTAGACGGACGGAGGACAGACACAAGACCAGAGTTGCAGGCATCACACACACACCCAAGCACACAATTCCTGCAACACTGCAATCCCCATCGCTACAACGTAGCAATGGAGATTCGAAGTTTTCAAAGCAGGATACGGTCACAATGATCTTGTTATTAGTCGGTCTGCTTCGGCAGCGACTCTTGTTATTAGTCGGTCTGCTTCGGCAGCGACTCTTGTTATTAGTCGGTCTGCTTCGGCAGCGACTCTTGTTATTAGTCGGTCTGCTTCGGCAGCGACTCTTGTTATTAGTCGGTCTGCTTCGGCAGCGGCACAGTCGGTCTGCTTCGGCAGCGACTCTTGTTATTAGTCGGTCTGCTTCGGCAGCGGCACAGTCGGTCTGCTTCGGCAGCGACTCTTGTTATTAGTCGGTCTGCTTCGGCAGCGGCACAGTCGGTCTGCTTCGGCAGCGACTCTTGTTATTAGTCGGTCTGCTTCGGCAGCGGCACAGTCGGTCTGCTTCGGCAGCGACTCTTGTTATTAGTCGGTCTGCTTCGGCAGCGGCACAGTCGGTCTGCTTCGGCAGCGACTCTTGTTATTGGTCGGTCTGCTTCGGCAGCGGCTCAGTCGGTCTGCTTCGGCAGCGGCTCAGTCGGTCTGCTTCGGCAGCGACTCTCGTTATTGGCCAATTTGCTTCGGCAGTGGCTCTTGCTCTCGATTGGTCTACTTTGGCAGCGGTTCTCGTTATTGGTCGTTTTTGCCTCGGCAGCACAACCGGCCGCTATGCCCATGGTCTGCAGATACTCCCAGTCCAACCTTCACCCTATCCAGTCACCAGTCCCACGGGACCGCCCTTTGGTCTCACACCCGCCACGCGACCATTTCCCCTCTCTTTCCCCGACCGTTGACCTCTACACGGTCGGATAACCGAGCGTGCATTACCTGAAATATTTCCCGCCCGAGCGCCAGCGGGAGGGCACATCCCCTCTCTCCCTTTGACACGCTCCTCCCTCACATGTGGATGTATCCTTGGACGTCTGGAGCAAACCCATTTGCCAACAGTCATCCCATACTATTAGGAGCCCGATCCAACGTCTATCCAATCCCCGGATTCCCAATGCCAATGCTGCCCCGTGCACTTGGCATATCCTTCGGGTGTTGCATGCTTTGTCGTCCCGACTTTACTTTATTCCTCCCGAGGATATTTCTCCCTTGCCCCTGCTCCCACAGTTTAGACCACCGAGCTTCTCTGCACCACCACTTACATCCGCTCCCTTTAGTCTACGCTTCTGACTGCACCATGGCACCTTTGAACGTCCAACCCGTTGCCCTTGCAACTTTCCTTGCCACGCAGCGCGGCCTCTCGACGTTTTCCGACCTCGATGCTCGCAACCATTCTGTTGAAAAACAATGTGTATCATACTTCCGTTCTGTTGGCTCCGAGGCCCAAAGTGCGTACATGCACCAGCTCCTCCACCAACGAACCTTACGCTTCGTCTACCTCGCTGGACGGCGTATCGCTTCGGTCCACTCGATCGTCCTCCATCAACGCAACGGTACCCCCCGTTACCTTGCGATCGCTTCTGACACCATCGGCCACCAACCCCTCGTGTCCTCTGATAACCTCAGCATTTTCCATGGCTTTTTCCTCGGGATTGTTCAAACGGACCCCACAGATGGTTCCCCTTTCCCGACACTGACTGAGCACCGCCCAGCGGACCTCCCCAAGAACGGCACTGACGGGAATAATTCCCATACAGACCTCGGCTTCCCGGACGCAACAGAAGCCACCCTACCAGTCTTTACCCTTCTTCCCACTGTCTGCCCTATCCCTCCTGGCTTCCCCATCCCCGTCGGGCATGACCTTTCCCAACCCCTTCCCCCTGCTTCTGGCATTGGATACTACAAACCATTTGCCACTTGGTGCTCTGCTGTCCGCCATTGCATCGCCCATAACAACGGCTGCCCCGTCAATTCCTCACCCGAAAATACCCTCTTCAACCCCAAATCCTTCGACACCTGGACCTCGCTCAAGAACAGCGAGACATCCAATATTGGCCTCGAGTCCCGCTGGCAAATTATCCCTGACTACGACGCTACCAGCACCGATGGATACGAGGAACTGATGTCTGTCGCCCCTGCTGCCCTGTTGTATTGGCACTCAGCTACTTCCCTGTCCGATGAAGAATCAGCTTTCCTTGACCCAGAACGAACTCCGACTCCTGGCCCCCAGCCGGCCGGTATTACTGCCGACTCCCTCATATCCTTAGTCAAGAGCATTAGCGAGGCCCGACAGTCGTCGGACCAACTTGACCCGAAAGACCTCAATACCCTCCTGACCAAATTCCGTCTACTCCTGGCAATAGTTTCGGACGACTCCTCCGTCTCCCTGCCCGAACTCTCCCCAACCGTTGTCGCGGCGTTGAAGATCCGCAACAAGAGTGAGCGTGCCGCACTCCTCCGTCAAGCCTTCGAGAACTTCATGAAAGCCCGGGACAAGCAACCAGGCGCAAACGGCCTTGCCAATTTTCTTCCCGGCCAGTTCGATGTAGCTCTCGTCAATTCCATTTGCGCTTTCCAGTTTATGGAGCAAGCCCTTTGGTTCGTGAAGGAGAATATCGACCGCCATGTATCCATCATCCAATTTTTACAAGTGGACCCCCGTGACCCCAACTATCTTGCCCGAGTGTCTACAGACAATGCTGTAGCCCAGGAGGACCTAGCTGACGTCGATAAGAGCAAACGAACTACGAAGAATACCCATCTTTTCATCCGTGGTTCCCAACGTTCTGTCGACGATGTTGTGGTAGCTGCGTCCAACTTCCTCCTGTTCATCGAGTTCCTTTCGCCGAATGGACGCTTTTCTACCCTTTTCGAATGCGTCCAAGCGTTCATCCACTCGCTCACCACGTTCAAGGGCAAGTACTGGGCCAGTATTACGATCCGCAAACTCCCACACCTCCCGCATTCACTCCTGAACGAATTGCAGGACATCATCAATATTTTCGTGACGATCTCCAAGGACCCCGACACAGTCCTCAGCCTTGCCCCAAACACAGACACCGACCCATCATTTTTGGCCCCTACCTTTCAGAAAGCGAGAGCATCGGCCAGTGATATCGTCCGCCATCTTGAACAGACTATGCACACCAGTGCTGCCGCCCGTTTCGGCACGCCCAATGATTCCTATTTCTGGTTCCGCGACCCCGAACCCAAACGACCATCTGCCCTGCCGGAGGAGCGCCCCGGTGCCTCCAAAAAACCACGAAATTCCGATGATTCCAAGCCCTCTGGTTTCCTCGTTTGCCACAGCAAGACTATCCCCCGCTGTGATATTCTTTCCCGGTCCGTACTGGTACGGCTTTCCTCTGTTTCGGATGGTGTTTCGTAGGCCACACCTGTAAGAACCGCCCGTGCACGTTTGCACACATCAATTCTATGCGAGCCATTGTGGATAAAGATGTCCGACAACGCCTCATCCAGTGGGTTCGCGACTCCCCTTCCATCTCCTTTGCCCCTGGACATGGCCCACCTCCAGAAGGTACGGCGAGACGATGACCATCTACATCCTTTCGTTTGATCTAAATTATAATTCGTTACCCTTGTGCCACATTAATAAGTACCTTTGCTCACACTAGCCCAGTACCCATACCGTCACATCCCCTTACGTCACAGGATTTGACGGCCATCGCAGTTTCCCAAGTACTGTCGCAACCCACTCTTCCTATTATCCCGCACCACAGCTCCTCTCCCCCATCGGACACAATTTCTTTCCCTGTACATTCGCCGTTCCTGCCACAACCGCAGGACCCTCATCTCCTTCCGCACGGCCCAATGGAATTGCAGCCTACCGAGCGCGATCGCCTCGTTATGTCCCTGGACCCAGCCGTTCAGGACGCTATTAATTGCACATATGGTAAGCCGACTCTGTCGATCTCGTTTTGTTCCGAGTACGTATTCCGCCACGTTATCCCGCACCTTTTCGCTTCGGCGTTTCTTGACACCACATCAACAACTGCCCTCCGCGACGCGTGTCCACTCTACCGCCTCTACGAAGAACTAGTCCAGGAATTTAGCCCCCTTGACACTTCCCTGGCCCGTGGGTACCGCCCGTATGTCGGTTTCCGCGACGAAACAGAGATTAACCAATCGCGCGTACGGCACGTCTCTGCGGCCCTCATACAATGTGGTATGAATATTTCCCGTCTTGTCCGCTGGATCGGAGGACCCCACCTTGCTACCCACCGGGACGTTCCCCGGATCCTCTCTACCCTCCAACGTAGCGTTGATCCGGACACACTCAACGACTTGGAACGTGTATTTACCGTCGGCTCACCACGTATCTGCCAGGCATCCTCTACTGAAGCCAATTTCCTTTCATTTTTCCGATACGGCAACCATGCCTCTGCCAGAAACAACCCCGACAAACTCATGCAAGTATTTGTGAAAGATGCAAAACGTGGCTTTACTTTGGTCGTTGACGACCGCCTCCTTCCCTTTATTCGGGATACCCACCTAACGCCAATCGGTATTGTCGACATCGAAAACCCTTGGAAGAACGACCGCCCGGTATTCGATTCCACTTTCCGGCCGGAACCTTGGTGCTTTGCTATTAATGATTGGACCGACAAGCATAATGAACCGACCCTACAATTCCCCGGCTCCTTTCGACGCTTATTGGTTTGGATCTGGAATCTACGTATCTCTTACCCCCATGATCCGATTCTCATCGGCGACAACGACATTTGTGGTGCTTTTCGCCTCGTCAAATTCAACCCCGACGTCGTGCCGATGCACGGCTATCGTGTCGGCCCATACTTGGGATTCGCCACGGGCCAAACATTTGGCGACAACGTGTCAGCTGCGAATTTTGAGGTTTGTGCAATTGCTCGCCAACAACACGCCTCTTTCCTCTGGGAACACTCCCCCGACGAAGTCCTCCGGCGAGCCGCCCACTACATCCAACGCATGAAGTTTCCTCCCCCATCGCAGGATACACTCTCCTTCGCAGCTGCGAATGCTGACAGTCAGAACCCCGGTGTTTTCCTCCCCAATGGCGACCGGAAGGCCCCTCCTTACCCGCACCAAGTCGACGACTGTATGTTTGCCGACGTCCATCCCCATTTCCCATTAACTTCGGCCGCGAGCATCGTCGCCTTGGAGGATGTCTTTGGTTCCACACACCCGTGCCAGGAGCATGTCCTTTCCATGGACAAACTCGAATTAGAATACAGTGAAACCCGCCTTGTCGTTGGACATGTCCCCAACTCACGTCGGATGGTTGTTGAACTTTCCCCCCGTCGACGCTCCAAACTTCTTGCCTTTCTCAACCAGGAACGGTGGCTCCAACCACGTATGGCTACCCTAGTGGAGATCGCCACTGTTGTCGGTATGATCGACAGTGCCGCGGAATTTTTTCCCTGGGCCCGTGTTCAAATCCTCGTCTTGCAAGACCTTCTCCGGGCTTGCATTCGGTCGGAGTACCGCCGCGCTATCCATTCTCCCGCTCTCTCTAATCGACTACATGATTTCCAACGACAGCTTCCGCGTTCTTTGGCCGACCGGTTTGACCAACTCCAGTGTCGGACTATCGCAGAATTTGTCTGGCGTAGCAGGCGCCGCGTCCAGCTAAATCGAGCATGTGCCGACGCTTTACGTGTGATCCACGACTACCTACATGATGAGCACCCTTGGGAACAACCTATTGGCCATATCGTCCCCCGCGATCCCGCCTTTCGGGCTACTACCGACGCATCTGAGCAAGCTATCGGTGTCGCCATCCCATCCCTTGCTTTATGGTGTTTCCTTCCACTTGGAGCAACTACTCGAGCATTGACCCAACTGCCCCAAGGACACCCTGACAAACTCCACATCAACACCCTTGAGTTTATTGGTATCCTCCTAGGCTTCGCCATGACAGAAACCTTCATATCCACATCTCTATCGCAATACCCACCGTCCCCTATTTTATTCTTAGAGTGCGATAACACAGCTGCTGTCAGTTGGTCCCGGAAAAGATCTACTGGTTCTCCCTCCGGACGCCGGCTCCTCCAGTTGTTTGCAGAATACCAACTATTGTCACCCCTCGGGCTCGTCGTCGAGCATATTGCCGGTGCCGATAACACACTAGCAGATCTTATTTCGCGCCCGTGTGCCCTATATTCACCCCCTCTCACATCTGCAACCGATCGCCCTTTTCTTACACACCTACACCAGGCATCCCTTCGGCGAAGCGAGCTCGCATCCTGGAATCTCTTCCTCCCGAGTCAAGAGCTGCTATCGCTCCTACGCTCGATGCTGTGTTCCGCTGCGAACTGGGCGCGACCCACAAAACCAAAGTCGTGCGGCACGTTCGAAGCATGCGCATCCATTTTATATGGTACCTCGACGAACATAAGCTCATTGAACGAGTGTTTCCTGTAGTCGATTTACCTTTGGTTACCCTGAACTATGTGTTTGCCTGTTATGCAGCTCACCTCGGATCCGGCCACACTCTCAGCCGCCGTAACATTCGCAGCGATACGATCCGGAATTATTTATATGCTGCCGCCACTCTTGTCCAAATGTTCCACCCGGAGGGCCTTGATCCCCGCAAAGAAAAGGGTTTCCACGCCATCTGCCCATCGATCGACAAAGTCTTGAAAGAACTTAGGCGATGGGAAAACATCCCTGACCGTCGCGAACCATACACTGTTGCCATGCAGCTCCTCTTTTGTTCCAAAGCTACATCCTCCGACCCTAACTCTAAAGTTTCTGCCCTGTGCGATTGGTTCTCTGTCATGCTACAAGCTGGTGGACGACGCTGTGAATGGGCCCAGCCATCTCATATTTCTGATTTTCAACGCACACCAGAACAGAATGTACGCGGTGATCCTGCCGCCTTCTGCATTGACGACATTACCTTCTTCCGATCTGGTAAACGCAGCCTTCGCTTAGACGATGCCCTTGCTGACCCACATTTACCTGCCATGGCTGCAGTGTGTTTCCGTGTTCAGAAAAACGGTGCCCACGGCGAAACCAAACTTTTCACCCAGAATACCCACGACCCATCTCTATGTGTGGTCCGCCGCTGGTTGTCTATTGTCCAACGTTTTGTCCGCCTCGCCGGACGTACTAGGCACGTCCCTCTAGCCATTTACTTCGATGCTCCATCGTCCTGCGTCCGCTACATCACAGCAACTGATGTTGAACGCCAGATGCGCTCACTTGCTGCAGAAATTTATGATTTAGATCCCGTTCGCGATGCGAAGGACCTCGCCCGTTTTTCTGCCCACTCCCTTCGTGTGGGCGCATGTTGCGTCCTACAAGCCCTTGGCTTCGAAGAACATGAAATTGAGAGACTCCTTCGCTGGAAATCTAAGACCTGGCGACTTTATACTCGCAACCTATGTGTTATTTCCCAGAAACACAACAAAGCCATCTTCGACGCATCCACGATGCCCCAGTTCTAACTCTCTACTACACCCATCTACCGCACGTTTGTCTGCGTATACTACGTTTCTATATACGTATTTATATACATACGAATATACATATATATATATATATATGTATATATTTCCTTTTTTTTTTTTTTCCGGTTTCTCTGCGCCTCCCAGTGACATGGCGCCTTCGGACTCGCCGCTCTGCGACTCGTTGTGAGGCGCATCTTGTGGCTGGCCTTGTGCTCGTGTGTGAACTGTAGCTCTGGCGACACATGTTACTTCGCCATAGCTACATTTCGTTCCCCTTTCTCTAGATGCTACGTTTACGCCACTACACTTGTAGCGTTGTACCACATGTAGTGACACACGTACGTATCTAGAGCTATAGAGCACATGACGTCACTGGGGATTGCAGAGAAGCTGAGGCGGCGTCAGGGAATATACACAGTATATTCGCTATGACAAGCCAAGGCGTGCAGGCAATAGAAGTGCACCCTATTGTTGTTGCCTGCATGCTCGAGTTTGTCCGCCGTTGGACTAGTGTTTGAGATCGGGATTCGAGCGGTAGACGGACGGAGGACAGACACAAGACCAGAGTTGCAGGCATCACACACACACCCAAGCACACAATTCCTGCAACACTGCAATCCCCATCGCTACAACGTAGCAATGGAGATTCGAAGTTTTCAAAAAAGCAGGCCTTGTGCTCGTGTGTGAACTGTAGCTCTGGCGACACATGTTACTTCGCCATAGCTACATTTCGTTCCCCTTTCTCTAGATGCTACGTTTACGCCACTACACTTGTAGCGTTGTACCACATGTAGTGACACACGTACGTATCTAGAGCTATAGAGCACATGACGTCACTGGGGATTGCAGAGAAGCTGAGGCGGCGTCAGGGAATATACACAGTATATTCGAGTAGAACTCTATTTCATACCTACCCTCTACTGCGGTAGGTAGACCTATGGTAGCTCGCTAGCTTTAGGTATGAGTATCACACTACACCATGAACTGATATTTTAGGTACCTATTCTCATCATTATCGTCTCTCTGTCATCGTTCATCCTTCACATGCGTCAGTTGACTGCAAGCATCAGAGTGTTAATGGGATAGAAGGGATAAGGATAAAATAGAATGCTCGATGATTACAATGACTACTACTACTCGTTGAAGTACCGCGCTACAGTCTTTTGTGGTCATCGTCTTTCCACAAGATCGATTGGAGGGGGTGAGAACCGTTTCGATCGGTTTGCTTCAAACAGCACCGCTGTATTATATTGCATTTTGTATCTTCTCCTTGGATGGAAGAGAAGACTATCCATCCATCGACACAGTTAGCTACAAGGTACACATTGTGTAATTCGCCCTGACAAAAAAAACGCCAGACGTACGATTCGAGCCGCTGGTCAGCAGATCTTCATTATTCTCTCCTTAACATTCCACCAAACAGGAAGAAGGACCGCTATCTACGAGTCCCTTTTCTATCGAAACGTCATATCAACGTTCTCGTCATGACGGAAAAGAAAAAGAACCGTCCTCCAAAGGGGTTTGCACAATTGCCAGATTGGTGGCTGGAAGTCACTCCTCACAACACCCTTGATATTGAACAAGACGCCAAGAAACGTGATAACGACTATCAAGAGGCCATAAAGTACGCCGAACTGGCTGCCAAGGCCGATTGGGAGCAACAATTTGGACATCTTGAATTGACCGACGATGGAAACCTCATTGATAAAAATACGGGTGAAGCGGTAGAAGAAGGAGACTCCACTGGATATACACGAAACGAAAAGGGCGAGTGGATGAAAGATGGAAAACCAATTTTCGGACGGGAGTTCAAGGCTGGAGAAGGAAGTTATGATCCTAGCAAATTTGCTGCTGGTGTTGATAGAAACTCTACCGAATTGAAGGCTGTGGGAGCGGAATATGGACACAAAGATAATCAATGGAAGAAGCCAGACTGGATGCAGGTAAGACAATGCAATACTCGGTGATATTTTGTTGTTGCCTCGTCAATTTTTCGTTCTCAATCCCAAGTTGTTCCTACGATTTATGCAGGTCAAACTCAAGAAGACAGAAAAGCATGCGTGGTTAGGTGCCGATGGAGAGGGCCCGGCACAGGAAGAACCTGCAGAGGAGTGAGCGTATCCATAGGGGATACTCTACTTGCCTACTCGCGAAATTTTCATCAAGCACATACCCAATCTATACGAGATCATGTAAAGTAACGCAAGCATGTGACGCTTTATTTTGTTGTAGTTTTTGGAAATCATTTGATAGCTGAACCTCGTGCACAACACTTTTGTTCAGTGCTGCCAGGCATCTTCATGAGGTTAAACGATGACATTGATATGCAAGGAGTCCTCTAGGGACTTCGCAACGTCGGGACAAATCTGCGCATTGAGAGGGTGGAAACTATCTTTTTCGTCCCCCCCCCTCCTGTTTGTTTCGGCAATTGCAGTATCAAGTGACGTCCTCTTAAAGAGCGCGTGAATTCTTCATTTTCATCAAAGAAACATTAAACACACGTTATCGCCTTCCAGAAGGATCGCTGAAATAATTCCCACTGGTACCAACGAAGAAACCAAGTCCAGGACCACGGTCATCTTTTCCAATGCCATTTCCCACCATGCCACCTCGCTGGGAAATCATGCCAGCTCGACTGCCTCCGAACTGAGATCCTCCAAACGAGCTGTCGCCACCAACGCTACTAGCATCATCGCCTCCGGCATAACCTGGAAGAGGTGCAAAGCTAGGGATCGGAAGACCATTGCTACCAATCTTGTTGGAACCACTGTTGTAGTCGAAGCCACCATATCGTGCATCAAATCTCGAATCATTCTGTCCTTCCTTTCCGTGTCGGCGGTGACCTCCAGATCGAAAGCTCGGAGCAGTTTGAGTGCCACGTCCATCATCCCAACGACCATCCCAACCTCCTCGGGCAAGAGCAGTAAAAGCATACCGAGAGTCACCGGCAGGATTACGCCGAGGGCGAACAAACGTCATATAGCTAGGTTGAAGGTTGTTCAATGGACCCTCGACCAAACAGTCGTACTCCTTAAAGTGCAAAAGCAAGGCAGCCCACAGGGCGTTCTTGCTCAATACACGAGGATTTCCCAAGAGAATGATTCCGAGTCTCGCACGAGTCAACGCCACATTCAGACGGCGAGGATCCGATAGGAAACCGATACCTTGTGTTTCACTGGAACGAACACACGATACTAAGATGAAGTCCTTCTCACGGCCTTGGAAAGCGTCGACGGAGGCAACCTCAATCGACTCGTAGAGAGTATGCGCCAAGGCCCCAGATCGACGCATGTATTCAGACACATACTTCTTTTGGCCGTCGTATGGGGTAATCACACCAATCTGCGAAGGTGTGACTCCCATGCGTAGCAGGTGAGTAACTACCTTTTCAACGTACGAAGCCTCGGTTCGATTCAAGTATGACGTTCCAGACGCAGAAATCTCTTCCATGCCGGTAATAGAGTAGAAGAACATTGGTTTACTTGGTACGGGCCATGGAAAATCCTCTTTTCCCGCAAAACCTGGTAGATTCAAAAGCTGGCGATCTGCTTCCGTGACTCCATTCTGTAGGCTACCTTCATAGAACATGTTTGAGGGGAACTCAGACAGTGCGGGGTGCATTCTGTACTGAACTTGCAATCGGATGGGACGGTTTCCGATTAGCACTAGCCGTTCAAACAAACTCTGCGTGAGGCCTGCTTTTGCCGCAGCCTTGCACATCACAACCGGTCCCAACTGACAATGATCTCCAACGAAAACAACTTGTTTTGCTCCCATGGCAATAGGAATCAGAGCCTCTGCTTCGATAGCTTGAGTAGCTTCGTCGATAAGAACCTGCCGAAAGCGGAAGTTCTTGAGACGCGGGTCGCCTGCTCCAACACAGGTACAGCAAATGACATCGGCCGCTTGAAGAATTTCACGTTCGGTTCGGTTTCTCAGCGAGCGGTACTTTTTCTGGTCCCGTTCAGAGAGCTCGCCTATTTCATCTTTCAACCGTTGCAACTTACTGAATTCATCTCCTGCTGCCTGGGGTACCATAATATGCAAGCACAAATTGTCCACAGAGCTCGATGTAGCTTCTCTCGTTTTTGACGCAACGCGAACAACGCGGAGGCCTGTTGCAGCGATCTTTTCTGTGAGCTGATCAACAGCAACGTTGGAAGGAGCCGTCACCAACACTTGCCCCATGTTCTGTTTGGTCAAATGGTACACGAGGGTGGCGGATGTCACTGTCTTTCCAGTTCCTTCGAAACATTGTGTAGGGCCAAAGAAGAAGAAGTCAGATACTTGTACTCAAAACATGAACTCGAAGCAGTTATAACTTGACCTTACCTGGGGGACCTTGGATAAGACTCAATGGTCGCTGTAATACAGCTGC
Source organism: Nitzschia inconspicua (assembly GCA_019154785.2). Lineage (NCBI taxonomy): Eukaryota > Bacillariophyta > Bacillariophyceae > Bacillariales > Bacillariaceae > Nitzschia > Nitzschia inconspicua. Next base: position 2,349,381 of record JAGRRH010000020.1, read on the forward strand.
AACAGCTTCGATTTGCGACTCGTTTAGTGGTGGAAGACCCGGAACGGCATAATCTTTGTCCGAAGCTGGAATTTTTGCGGACGCAATTCGTTGCTCCTCAACAGGGTGACCCAGCAATTTGTGATAGATGTAGCCTGTGACGCTCGTATCATCGATAGCAAATGTCTTGAGAGAATTTTGCATTCTATCAAAGGATGTGCTCTTCCAAATGTACTCCACAATGTAATCGTCATGAATTTGATCGGGAACGTTCCCATTGCTTCGGAGTTCCAGCTCGACTTCTCCGTCAATGATTCCCTTGACATACCCAACGCCTTCCCAAGACTTGCCAAAAAGATACGATGCTCCATCGCCAAGTTTCAATCGCAATTCGTCACCCATCATGATTCGCGACTGCTCGATGGCCATCCGATGAAACGTGAAGGTGGCCACATTCTTTCCAGCGAGCGATTTATCCCAGCGAACTGAAACATGTTCTTCCGTCAAAGACTCTTTCATCTGACGATCGTAATCGGCTTCAATCTTGACCAATGGAGCTAAAACATTCTGATAATGAAAACCATCTTCGTACTGCAAGAGAGTAGGTTGCATTTCTTCATCTTCGAGGACATCAGGACGGTCCAAATCAGAAAATTTAGCTTCGGGTTCCGTCTTCCACAACTCTTCTAGTTTTGTCATTTGCGCTTGCGATAGATCGCGAGCTCGCAGCAGGAGTTTATCGGAAGGAACCTTGATCAACCAGGGGAGAAACTTTCGATCCTGAATGAGTGGGTGCCACTGGGCTAGTTCCCAGTCCATGTCCTTGAGTGCTGGAACTGTTTCCACACATACACGGCACAAAAGTACCACGACACTGGAAGAGCTGGCGGGAACAAATCCCAATACAAAGGCATTTTTGGAAGTACAATTGTAACATTCCAGGACCGTATCTCCCAAAGGAGATTCGGGGTGTAATTGCACTTGGTGTGACCGAGATCGGACCAAATGATGAACAAGGTGTGACCCGCCACTTCCAACCACAGCATTGCAAAACCACTTTTTTGTCTCGACGCAAAAAGCAACACATGCGGGGTCATGGATACCGCAGTAGCGGCAGGAATATTCCGGCAAATTGTCTTCGTCGTAGTGGTCCAACGTGTAGAGGTGTTCGTCGTCCTCTTCGGTGGATTCGTCATCGTCAACATCCGAGACATCAGATACGTCGCCATCTTCTTCGTCCTCCTCGTCGTCGTCATCATCTTCTTCCTCCTCCTCTTCGTCGTCGATATCATCATCTTCATCCTCCTCTTCAACTTCCGCAAAATGCGACTGTTCTGCTTCCACAGTCATGATTGTAATCGCAACAGTGCAAAAAATGGAACTTGCTTGGATGTGTTCAAAAGCCAACAGCAATTACTTTCGTCTCCCCTTAGTAACTCCGTGGTCGCTGCTACTCTGCAAACAGTGGGATAAATTGCTTGTGAATCCTGTGGGCAGTCTCAAACAATTGTAGATTTTATTATCAGCCCAAGATCATTTTCCATTTTGAGACTGTTGTTGTCGCTCGAATTTATTTCGTATGGCGGGTTTTTGTTGGTGGTTGATACCGTCAATTATTTACAGTTAACTGTAAATCATTAGTTAACTGTAAATCATTTTTTTTTTTTTCTCCTCTGCTCCGAAGTTGAGATGTGTGCAAGGACAGACAGACGCATTTTGTCAGACGCAAATTTCAATCCCATGAAACACTTTGTTCGGGACTTGCCAGTGCCGTTTGCAGACGTCAGACTAAAAGTCAAGAAACCGTGGCGTCATTGACGCAGGCGATTGGTGCGGTTGCCGGCGTTTTTGAAGAGCGAATCTTTCCACCAATTTATGTCTCTCGAACACTACTGCTGAAATGCTGGGCTGCTGCCACCTACCACCTCTATTCGCATTGAACTTTTTGTCGTCGTCAAAAAAAGAGACACAAACAACCCTTCGTCTCTTCGTGGAAGATACTCTTTTGCGTTTTGACTTCGCCATCTGTACAAGCAACTCAATATTTTATTTTATTACTCCCCAGAAGTAGTTTTTTTTCTTCCAGAAAATCAACCTAATCTCTTTTACGAAGTGTAAGTCGACCGTGACAACATGGAATCGGGCGAATGTCTTAAGAGGACGACGACCATTATTGACTGTGAGAAACGATCTTCGCGTCGTCGCATCGGTCTGTCGAAATCGTTGCAAAATGGCTGGACAGGAGTTTCAAGGTGACTTCAGGACGGTGCTGTGCTTGGAGAGGCGTCAACCTTTGGGCAACTCGTGCAATATTTCCATCTGGATATCGGCAGGAAACTGGTGGACTGACTCTGTGAAATCTACGGATGAAGTTCTTGTCCCCACCGTTGTGACACTTGCTTTACCCATCTCCTGTCGATGAGTAGCAGATAGAAGAACTTCTATCCATTCATCGATCCCCGTCAACTCTGTCACTACTTACTGATTAGTAATGTCAGAAGCCACTTTCACACGAATCACCGACCGACATGCCTCGCGCAAAGTGTCAATATCCCCCCTACCGGTCGTTCTCCTGCTCGTTTTTGTGGTTTGTTTTGATACATTCGTGCGTTCCTACTTGCGACAGAGTGTCACCCGCTGTTCCTGTTTGAGGTTTGGTGGGTATGGTGCTTGTTGGACAAGGTCCTCTTTTATGGGGCCTTGATCACGCACGTAACTGACCGAATCTCCTGGAAATAAAGCCCATGGTGATCCATCTCTTACTCTGGAACGCCAGAGAAATTTGCATCCATTTTGAGTATGTCCTGGATTTCTGCACTGTAATTTTGGACATAATTAGGATTGCTAACATTTATCAACTCGCAGAGTCTTTGTCCCAAACCATGGAATCTTACAATTGTCTTCTACTGTTTCTCTACCGGACATTTCCAGTTCCTTTATTCACAGAATTATCACAATGTCTGGTCTTTGGGCTCGTTACAACAAATTGTTGGAAGCACAACCGCTTTTGACCAAATGTTTGACTTCCTTGACTGGTTTCACCGCTGGTGATATCTTGGCACAAAATTTTGTCGAAAACGATGGCAAGCCGTACGATATCATGCGAACCGTTCGTTTGGGATCCTTCGGATTTCTCATTCACGGAAGCACTGGTCATTTCTTTTATGGCTTTCTGGATAGCAAGCTCCCCGGAACCAAGCCTATCACAGTTGCCAGCAAGGTATTTATTGATCAAACCATCTGGAACCCCATCTTTGGATGCATGTTCTTCGGATACTTGAACTTGGTTGAAGGAAAATCGTGGGATGATTACGTCAAAAAGCTCCAGGCTGATCTCAAGACAGCTGTCATGGGATCCTGGGCTGTCTGGGTACCAGCTCACAGTAAGTTTGGAATCTTGATGTTCGTCCAAGTATTGCTGTCTTGAGAACTACTTCCGCGTAGTAACTGACCATATGACTGTCGTTTTTTCCCTCCTCGCGTGCAGCTATCAACTTCGCCTTTGTCCCTCCTTCCCAACGTTTGCTTTACATCAACACCATTCAAATCGGATACAATGTGTTCCTTTCTTTCCTTGGAAACAAGTCCGTTGATACCGAGGAAAAGATCTCAGCTGATGCAGCCTCGTCGAACTAAAAACTGGCACTTGAATCTTCTAGTAGGTTGCACAAGTTTCATTCGCGTGACAATCCGACAGAGAAGAGCGCTTTGATAAAAGACGTAGTTCTGTACAAAAAATATATTAGTGATGAAAACATAAGGTATTGCTGTATGAGTTGGGTCGTTGATCGTCCTTGACTGGCAATTCATTCCAACTAAAAATAACTGTAAATTTAGGCTTGCGTCGTTGCCGACACAATTATTGTTTCTGTCGAGATTTAGGGGCAAATCGACCACTGTTGGTTCCCCCTTTGATTTTGAGCAAACTAATAGTATTAATACTTCTTACTACGTAGTAATACGTTAGTAACAGTTCCCCCACCCATTCCGATTGCTTGTCATTCACTTTCTTTCAAACTTACTTTCGTTCGTGAATCTTAAAATATTATACTTCCAAAAATATCATTATAATATTATGTGTATCTTTCATAAGCTTTCAACGAATCGTTTGTTGTCTGGCGACTCTCAGTGGAACTTGGTGGAGTCGCATCGAAACTGCGGGAATCGGCAGTTGAGTTTCCAGAAGTGCAACGTTCTCATCCATCTTTATGTCAAACGCAAGTAGAATTTATCGAAATGGGAATAAATCTTAAGCACTGTACGACTTAGTAATGCTGCCTGCATTTGAAGCTTCTAGCGCATGATTTTGGGATCCTAGCAACTCTAAGCGCTTGAGTGGACAATGTGCTTTTTCCTCCCTTCTACTCAGTAGCTCAACAATTGCAATCACGATGGAAATTTCAGTTACGACACCTGTAGATCCTGGATCTGAGGCAAAGATTCGTTCAAAGTCCCCACTTCGGGGTACACAGGAGATGGGTGTGGCCTTTTCGCCATGGAGGCGTAGCAAGGCTCGATCTGTCAATTTCGATAGCGACGAGGACAGATTCAAGCTTCATGAATCCGAAATCAACATTTTTCAGCAGCTGTGTCTCCATAAATACGATGACAGCGCTGCGATCGAGATACTGTTGGATAACTCTGATTTAGTTCCTGATCTTTCGGATACGTCACCCTCTGGAAGCAACGGAGGACTCGGGCCTCGTGTCAGACTTCCACCAATGAAGAAAGTCGACTCGATTGAAAAACAGACCACCTTTTCGACCGCATCAGGAAGTACTGCGCGTGGACCAGGTAGTGCAGCCACTGGTGAAAAGAAAAGTTATTCGACATCTACTGGTAGCTCTGAACAAGGCTCTCGAGCTTTGTCAATGAAGAAGGCAAGCAATTTGGAGGCAAAGCGAACATTCTTGGATCGATTCTTCTTCAGGTCTCCCAGAGGATCTTCACCGACAGAAAATGAAATTGTGTCCTTTCCCAAAGCTGATGTTGCAGGTTCCCCAAAAGAAACATCGATACCGCATGACAACCTGATGCCAGCACAGGTAATCCCTCACATGCATCTTCAATCGATGAAGAGCAAGACCGCAAGATTAGTTTTTGACGAGACCTTTCAAAACCACCCAGCAGGGCATTGGAACACCCAAAAATCCCACACTAGAAACTTTGAAGAGTCTGTCAAGAATACGGATCCTAATGTTCGTTCAGAGCCCTTCGATTCTTTCTCCAATGTGAGCAGTCTCAGTGGTTCTCATGCAACGAATTTCAGAAGACCCATAGATTTCCAAAGACGTCAATCGTTGGGGATGGAATCAATTCAGGACATACGAAAGTGCCTCAAGGAGATGGAAACTCAGCTGGCTAGAGCTAGCAACAGAGGTCAGAGTGTCTCCCGACAAAAACTGATAACAGCACTATTTACTGTTGTTGACTCCCTCGAGGATGACGATGAAAAGAGTTACTTAAAGAAGGAACTATTCTGTGAGACGAAAGATCGTCGTGCGGCTGGAACGGTGGCACGGCCGGAGGATCCAAAACCGGCGATCAATTCCCACGGAACTTCTGGGTCTGCTTCGAGTGACGAGGACGACTTTACTCAAGAAAGCATTTCCTTTGGTGACGGAGATGACAATGACGCTGTAGATACTACGGATGATTTGTCGCCATTCAATATTATGTCGTTTTTTGGTGTCAATGCCCAAAACCAACAAGTCGTAGGAAAAGTTCTCGACGATTTGTTTTGGGGTGAGTTTATCCCCACCAGAAATCAAAACAAACACAAGAATCGGTACTCCCGAGGCAAACAAAGACCGCGGAAGCCATATGGGGACAGCCGCAAAATTGCCTTGAAAGTGAAGGACTACAACATACCATCGAGAAACTTGGACCCAAAACAAGCGCATTTGGGAACTGAGCAACAATCCATATCACGGTGGCGCACTCGACCTTCTTCCAATTGTTACTCCAAGCATGAAGATGAATACTATGAAGATGACATCGACGACGAAGAAGAAGTATCGAGCAGTGCCTCCGGCGAATTTCAACCGTACTTGCCGACCAGTATTACTGTCAAGAAGAAGATCGCCAAGCCTGGTTTAGAAAGAGAGTTGTCTCCCACATCGTTTCCTCGAAACACATCCGCGCGCCACAACGTTTCCACGCAACAACAGCCCCAGCTCGTAGAAACAGAAAGCCGCTTGGGCTTTGAAATGGGGATACTACCGCGTCGAACCAAGTTGGTGTGAAGTTGACTTTACAAACCAATTCTACGGATATTCCGTCGGTTTCTTTTTCTGAAAATGATCGTATCAAACTTCTGTAGCAGTTATCAAGCTAACAAGGAGATTTGATCTAACAAGGTTTGATCATCTTGTACCCATGCAACGTGTATGATAGACGCCCATGATTTCGTAATCTGTGCACTCATCTTTTCTCCCTACTCTAGCTATGGTAGAGAGCTAGAACTTCGTCCTTCGAAGAACGACAGTACTCGTACTAGTTTCGTTTCGATGCTGGCTGCATCACTCACAGTCAGGCCGCCAACAGAGCCTTAAATTCGAGATTGAAATGCTCGTGACTGACCAAAGAATTCTTCATGAATCCTACGGCAGTTGTCACCATTTTTTTGACCCATCATGTGGGAAAGGAACTGACAGTTAGGAACAGCTTGGGCATGGAGTCGTCGTTCCAACATGAAAATAGAGTAGAAGTAGTGATCATCGTCAATCTTCTCCGGAGAAGCTCCCTGGACTCCACCTCCCTCGACTGCAGCGTTTGCAAGAGTGCTGCACATTGAACAACCTCCAAACACAACCTAAAATGAGACAACTGTCCATTACAATTCTTCGACGGACGGCCTATGGCATTGGTGGAGTGACTATGACAGGAATGTCAGCCGTCGCGGCATACACCTCCACCGATCAAGGCTTGGGGCTGAAACGAGAATTGAAATTTTGGGGCAGCGTCGCTCCCGTCGTCTTTGACTATTGGTGGCACGCTTCATCGTCCAGTCCTTTCGTCAAGTATCAGAAGTTCCAATCGTCTACCAAGCAAAGCGTGCGAGATGAGCTCTCGCAACAATCCATCACACAAAACGAATCGTCGTCTTCAGAGGAAAACAAGATATTCTTTCCCGTTGAGAACAGCAACAACGTGGACCAAACCTCCACCAACGACAGAACAGATGCTATTTACAAAGAATTACACCAACGGAATGCTCCGCGAATTTTACAGATAATGCTGGAACTTGGTGGATTGTACATCAAACTAGGGCAAGTGCTTTCTGTGACGGCACTCCCCGTCCCGAGCGACTATCGGGAGCTCTTTCGAACTTTGCAATCCAGCGTCCCCGGACACGAAGAATTTGAGGAGGTCATCAAACCGACTTTGGAAAAAGAGCTGGGGCCGCTAGACGATATCTTTGAATCGATTGAGGAAGTCCCCTGTGGAAGTGCGAGCATCGGACAGGCTCACAAAGCGATACTGAAACGGCATCATGTTGGTGATGGCAGTAATCAGGAGGCGGAAGTTATTATCAAGGTACAATATCCTGATGCAAAGTGGAAAATACCGGCAGATATCCGTTGTGTTGGTGAATTCTTGCAAATGTGTGTCTTCTTTGGTGTAGCGGACGAATCGGCTGCCAAACTTTCCTACGATGAATTTTGTAGGCAGTTTATGGCGGAACTGGACTATGAACAAGAACGAAGCAATTTGGAAGCGGTGTACAAGAGTTCGCTTGATGACTCTGCCCCGTACAAGCGTCGAAACGTTCTGGTACCTAAGGTGTATCCAGATCTTTGTTCCAAGAACGTGATTACAATGTCTTATCTTCCTGGCCCAAAGTTCGAGGAAGAAGCGAGAAAGCAACTGGAAAGCCTTGGTTTTGATACCAGTCAAGGAATGAGAGGGGTGTTCCGTGACTTGGCGAAAGAATCGACCAATGTTTCAGAAGAAGCTCCGAGTTCAAGCGATACATCCGTGTCTCCGAATAAAGCAATCGACTCATTTAGATCTTGGAGAATGATGTTCGTGGAAACTGCTGGTAGCTTTGTGGGTGTGGATAATATGTTTCTCATTGCTAGGTTGGTGCGAAGAATGATGTTGTGGTCTACTGTTTTGGCAGTTAGAGGCATCAACGTCGTATCCAATCTTTCAGTCGTCCCAATACAGTGGCAAGAATGGGCAGATCGCCACGAGAATGCCTTGTCCCAAGCTAGAATGCTTGAATGGACCAAGGAAGCTATTCACTCCTTATTTGATGTGCATGGACATCAGATTTTTGATCAAGGACTCTTCAACGCAGATTCTCACCCTGGTAACATCCTCATCATTCAACAGGAAAACGCGAGAGATTGCTCTCCAAAACTTGGGTTAATTGATTTTGGTCAGTGCAAGCGCCTGACCCTCGAAGAGCGAAAGAAGGTTGCCAAACTGTTGGTTAGTGTAGCAAATAATGATTCCGACGATATTGTCGCGAAACATTTTCGAAATTTGGGCATCAAGACAAAGAATAATTCCACCAAGTTCCTGGGACAATTTGCCCGACTCATGTTTGGACCATTTAAGCCGGATCACTTGAAACACGAATGGCACCGGTCTTTGCACGAAGAGGATCAAGTCGTCTATTTTCCAAACGAATTGAGTATGGTATACCGAACATCCATGCTGCTCCGAGGCTTGGCCATGTCCTTTCAAATCAACGTTTCTGTGGGAGAGTTATGGTGTGATCATGCTTTGGCCGCCCTTCAAAGCTAATTGTACTACGTAGTAGAGTCTATCATCATTTTCATCACAGTCAATTCGTTCTTTTCATTTTGCGATTCCCCAACCTCATCAATCCAGTTAGTCATATTTTTGACACAACATGAAAATATTATTTGAAACATTTGGTCGAGCGCGCGCCCTGCAAGGCAAAGACCGTTGCCCAACCATTTTTTATTGCCAAATCAGCGATCCGTCCCGAATCTCCTTGACAGATAACCCAAAAACAAAAAGAACAAAAGTAACCAAACACGGCTACTATGAATACGTCGAACATGAAACAGTGCACATCAACCGAAGAAAATTAAATTTCTCGAAGACAAGAAATAGTTTGAAAGAAGAAAGAGAAACAAAAGGTTCATTGCCGCAGCCCCGAGCGATTTGTCAAAATGATGTCGGCATCTCCCGGAGCAGAAGATTCGTTTGAATTGACTGTGAGGAGGGCTGTCAGCGTTGACGCAGAGCCACGCAACTCCATCGATGATCCTGAGAAAGTGGAGAATATGTCCAAGACAAAACAGCAACAAGCAGATTTTAACTTTTCTTCCCTATGGAGAAAACCAAGGCTCTCTCGTCGACGACTTGCCTGCAGCACAGGCCACCAAATGCACCACGTCAAGTTGGATTCTCCCATCGTCGCCGACGGTGAGGCGGAACCCTTTACGCCTGATGGAAAGACAACAAAGGGACACAACACAAAAGATAGGGAATCTTTTGAGACCATGGTCTCGCCACACTTGAGCGAACTCGACGAGTCGAGAGATGTGATTCCGGTCATCATGAAACGAGAGGGGTGGAATTTCTCACGAGAGCTCCCTCAAGGTTATGACGGATCCATCAGTCAATCCTCATCAGCACAGATTCGAAAGGAAGTGAGCCATACAATTTTCTTGACCCCAAGTCCTGGAAAATCACGTACAACACCCCACAGCAGCAGGGGATCTGCTACCGGGTTGATGTCCGAAAATCAAGATTCGGACGAGGTGTTTACGTTGATTCGATGCAACGGCTTTAAAAGCCGACTGTCATTGCACTCGAAAAAAAGCCATCCAAATCTGAGAGAATCGGGTGCTTCCGATTTTGCTCCTCTTTGTCGTGGAGGACAAAAGGCTAAAGAAGCAAACATAGCCAAACGAGACATGCTACAACAAGTTGAAGTTTATGATGGAGAATATTTGACACACGACGCGGTCCTTTCTTCGCTTTCGGAAGACACTTGCAACTCTCAAAGAAATCATTTCAACTCGCATGATCCTGCTGCTGATAAGAGCAAAATGATTGACTGTAAAGGGAGCGATGATGAAGCTGGAGACGAGCTTTTGACCGGGAGTTCGTTTTCAGATCGGATAAAGTTTTTTCAATCTAGAGCGACTGAGAGCAATACCAAGAACAACATCAACAAAAGCTTTCAAAGAAATCGACCACTTTCCCAAGCTACTGTCTTGACAGCGGAAGCGACATCGTCAACGAAAACTGACACCGAAGAAACTGAAACAAAACAGCATGTCATCAAGCAATCGACGACGGTCCAAGTACATGAATCACAACTCACGGATTCATATGAAAAGAACGTTCTTCACTCGAAGGAACATTTTGAAGCGACGCTAAAGAGGACGTCGGGTATTCAGCCTGTGAGAGAAAACGGTAACGACGCGAATATGTTGCCTGATCGAGCCGTTTCGGCCTCACAACAGAAGGAATATGAAAACAAGTCAGAAAGTCCCTCCGCTCGCACGAATGCGAATTTATTTGGAGGCACTTCAGGGCAACGACGAATAACAAACGGTTATTCACAAGGCTGCGAATCGTCTGAGAAATCTTCGTCACATAGAGACATCGATCCCTCCAACAATAGGAACAAAAATCGCCATTCGAATGACGACAATTCTGAATACCTCAATGGAGATTTTGAATGTGATAATGGGGGTCGACGGTCGACTATCGTTTCACGAAAGAGGGTGGGATCATCCCCGAGAAAGCTATCGAAGTCGATGTCAGTGTTGGAGCGAAGTAAGTTCTTCGATCGACCGAAGGCTTCCGTTATCAACACAGCTCAATCCACCCAACTTTTCCCAGCTCCGCATTTCTCCAAACCTACCATGACTTGCGATAAGTGCGGTAGCGAAATCAAAGTACCAAAGGATGTGGAAAAAACATTTTGGAAGATCACGGAGAAAGAGACTCATCGGAAGATCCGTAGGTCGCTTTTCAGGGAAAGCAATGATGCCGAGATCGATATACCCATAGAAGATGAGGATAAATCGGATGACGACAGTACTGCCGTCTGTGATCGGCGAAGGACGCTCAAAAGCGCTCCAAGAGAGAAGAAAGAAACCCCCAAGAAATCTACAATTACCTCCGATGAAAATAAGGAGACACATATGAACGTTATTGTGGAACCAAGTCAGACGTTCTCTGTAATGGAACGCCTGAAAAGGTTTGAAAGAACTTCAATGAACCAGAAATTCAATTGTGGTTCCGGAGAATCCAATCGAATTTCAATCTCGAAGACGATGATAAAAAACAATACTTTCCAACAAAGCCATGCTACGGAAAAAGCGGATCTTTCCCAAAGTCGTGAAAAGATTGACGACCATCCAAGTGTGGTAGCAATTGAAAATGATTTTTTTGCTACTGATGACACGAGTGGTTTCTACAGCGCGTCGGAAAGCTCTCGGCAAGTTGTGTGCCTCCCTTCCGATCAAACTCCATACTACATGAAGAAGCGACGACAGGAAACCGGAGATATAAATGAAGTTTCGTCCGTGGAGTCTTCCATTCAAAAAAATGTGACCCAGTGGAAACAAAAGAACAGCAAAACCAAGCAAATCACTTGCAGCGCCGCCCAACAAAATTGGAAACCTAAAACAGTCGTTGGCATTCAGAAGAGAAATATCGTAGAAGTGGGTGGTGCACTTGCTGGTAAAATCGATGCGAGAGTACTTGGGGAAAACGAATCAAAGAAAGAAAACTCAACACGAATTGGGAATTGTCAAGTATCTCCATTAACTGTAAAAAGAGGGAACGGAAACACCAAGAACGAAATGAACCAGTTAGCAGAGTCAATGATATCTTCGTCTATCAGTGAAAGAGTTGCCATATTCCAACGATCATCGACGAGTACTAAAAAGTGGCGACCATCTCTCCCAAAAGCAACCAACAGAAAATCTGCTGATCGTTGGAGTCACTCCGAGAGTAGACAGTCGTCTCGAAAGAGCTCTCTTTCCCTGCAGGATGTCGTCGAGAATCGGCAGACCTTGGAAGAGCGACGAAAATCCTCCACTTGTGAAAGCATTGAAGGAGCACAGACACAATGTATTACTGTCGAGACCAACGAAAATGTACGACCTTCGGATCTATTCAGGAAACTTGCCGAATCAGTTGAACCAGCTCCACCACCATCGCCACTAATTCATAGAAGAGGATTTGCAAGCTTGGCTAGTCGATCTTCCACCAGCCAACCTAGCAAGTTCCAAAATCTGCGATGTTTCTAAAGTGCACAATCCTAAAACAGGACCAACGAACATGCGCGACCATTAACCAGCTCCACGATCGCCACTAGAAGTCATAGAAGTGGATTTGCAAGCTGGGCTAGCCGATCTTCCGCCAACCAACCTGGCAAGTTTCAAAATCTGCGATGTTTCTAAAGTGTATAATCCTAAAGCAGTACTTTTGTCATTCTCATTGATTCTCAATTCCTTTAGCTCATATTAGATGTTTCATTAAAACCTCTCATCCTTTCAACTTCCATGATCGTTTGGGTTTGCCACCACCTGGTGCGCCCAACCAATCGTCCACCCTATCACTTCCAGCCGAAGTGGTTGACCCCCATCTTTTCTTTTGTGCATCTTTTTTGATACGGGTTCTTCCAACCGAACAAACAAAATCATCCGGTCTGTCTGTTTCACCTTCGCGGACCATGGTCATGATTTTGAAGTCGTTGGGGTCCGGTCCTTGATAGGTCTCCATCGTGACAACGGTGGGTCCTGTGCGGTTGGGAGATAGCTGTGCCTCTTCATCTTCACTTGTCCCACTGTCGGAAGCTACCTCATACTTCTCAGAATCGGAGTCGACTTCTTCTTGCGCATCTTTAAACGGCGTTACGTTTATGTGCCTGTCATCGTCCGACGCAGTCTCGTTAAGTTCCATCTTTTCACAGGAATTTTGAATCGCATACAAAGCCGTTGTGTCATCACTGGCATTATCCTCTTTTGCTGTGTGTGTGACTTGATCATCGTTATCCTCAGTCACGTCAGCACATTTGTCGATTTTGTCGTCATGACTTGCTCTTTCGAACTCTCCCGCAGCATCCGACTCCAACGCCACTTCGCGCCCTGAAGAGATCCCGAATACACCGCGTTTTTCAGCGGACCCAACCGTACATTGGACAGTTGGTGGTGAAGGCAAAGCTTTGTCACAGCTCTCTGGCTCAGAAGGAAGCTCCTTTTCGATGTTTCCCACACCAGCACTCCGCTGAACAGGGCCTTTTTCGGCATCCACGACAGAAGTTTCTTCAACAGAGCTTTCTTCTCGATCAACTTGCAGAACCTCCTTGGGACGATAAGGTTGGCTTTCAGTCACAATTGCAGTTGTGGATTCCATGACAGAATCTTCATTAGCTGATGGTTTCTCCGCCGGAGATGATCGGTTGACAGGAGGCGGTGGGGGGATATTCTTTTTCGGAGCCCATTTCGATGTACATGTAGATGTAGAGGCACCATTAGAGGAGGCGTTGTTCGAAGGACTCATCCAAGGTGGTAAAGCGGCTTCGTCTTTCGGGGGCGGTTTCCAGCGACGAGTGGACGGGGAGGAAATTGAAATGGGGGCATGCGAAGGCGACGCTTCGGTTTCCTTTGATTCGAGATCACCCAAGGTTGATTTAGACACGTCTTTGACTTTCCACGATCGCTTGGGACCAACCCCTCCGAGCCAGTCACCAACACGAGAATCACCCGAGGTCTCTCCTGACGCCCATTTTTTCTTAGGTTTTTCCTTTTTCTTTTGAACTCCAGCCCCTACAAAATCATCAGGCCTGTCCGTGTCCCCTTCACGGACGCGTGTCATCAGCAGGAATTCATTCGGATCTGCCATGGTGATAATGATGTGTATTCGGAAGTAAGGGTGATGTAGGGATGATGCGAAGGATAGTCTGTAATGTTTTGTCATCCGAAATCACAGTCAATTACGACTTCCTGAACAATGAAACGCGATGGAAGAATGAGAAGTCTGATGAAGAGATCAGACACATATGATAGAGGTAGCAGTAGCTACGGCTTTAGGCCCTACTGCTTAGTACTGGAGTTCTGTTTCTTTACTGTTAATTAACAGTATGCGGGTCATTGTGATTTGCTGTGACTCCGCTGGTCTTCGGGTATGTTGTACGACGTATTACACTACCGTAGTTCCAGTAGGTATGATGATAGCTCCAAATTCGCCCTGTATCATACATACCAAAAGAGGTAGAATTTCTTCGTGATTCATATTACTACTACGTCCTTCACGAAAGCTATCTGAACTACTCCCTGTTGGCGAAAAAAGCTTGTTGTTCAAAACTTGTTGCAACCCCATTTTGAATAGAGCGTTACTTCCCCATTCTAATTGATACTTGGCTTAGGAAACGTGTCGTTTACCATTCTTTCGCCTAGGCGATCCCCTGTGTGGAACAACAACTGGCTGTTCTTCTGATGCACTTCGCTCCCCAACTTGCCACCAGCTCAAGCTATTATTGTTACCTAGCTTGATTGCTTCCAATTTGGAACGTGTCGTCGTCGTGCTGCTCTTGGGAGTCTCCAGTGACAAATCATTATCGGAATCGTCAGAATCGTGAACCATGGCTGACGCATGGATCTTCTCTCGCTTTGGTTTAGCAACCGGCGAGGGCTTCTTTGTTGGGGAACGAGCTTCAATGCCACTATGGCTTGTGACCTCTACTTCAACCTTTGGACTGGATTGGGAAACTGCTACTGTGTTAGAAGCATGGATGCGCCGCAATGATCGTGGTGTAGTTTCAACATCGCCTTTTCCCAGTCTTTTGATGACGCTGGACTTGATTTTCTTCTTACTCTTGACGCTTACCGAGATTTTAGGGGAAGACAACTGTGAGAGTGGAGGAGGTATATCAAGATAATCATCCGTCTCGGGTGGTCGGGTTGTTTTCTTTCGGGGTGATTTTTTGGGAGATATCTTGTTTGACGACAGAGAAGAAGTCAATTTTGGAGAGGATTTTTCTTTCTTCTTTGTTTTCTTCAAGGAATTCCTGGGGATACTGTTGCTGCCATTTTTTTGAGTATTGTCTGGGAGAGGGGACGGATTATTCTGACTGCTAGCAGCCTTTTGCTGAGAAGGGTCTACAGTCTTTGGGATGTCCACAATTAGACCGCCTTTCATGGTTTGTTTCACACCATTCGGCGGACTAGCCAGATTGTTCTCATTGTTCCTGGACTTCTTTGGTGCTTGGCGCAGCGTCTTACTTGGGTCCGTACTTTTTAGCATCATGATCCTCTTCTTTGCTTCTTCAAGCGCTCGCTGGTTCAATTCGATTTCTTTGACAGCATCCTTGGCCATACTATGAAGGTTCTCTTCGAACTGGTCGTCTGCAAATTCCATTTCTTCTCCTACATCTTCCATCTTTCCGTTTCTCTCAACAACAGATAAGACATGCCATGAACGACTCGGTCTTTGTGGTACCCCATCCTCCAAGCTGTTTTCTTTGCGTCCGCCTACCGGTGAAGATGAATACGAGGGACTGTCAGGGGCACCCACCAGGTTCTTGATCTTGGAATACAGATCAATACCTGGAACTGAATGAATTTCTTCTTTTTCATCCTCCTGTTCCACCGCCCACACCCTCTTGACTTTCCAAACAGCATTCTTCGTTTGGTCAAGCTCGAGCGGAGTAATCCAGACATCAGGGCGGGATTTCGGTCTGACAATTTGTTCAGCTCTCATAGATGCTTCATCATAGTCATCAATTGACGAGCCCCGACGTGGTGCCTTGGGAAGATAGTCGGAAGTTCCTGTCCGAGTTGGTACGTGCGGTATATGGTCCGGTGCAGGAGACGCAGGTTCAAATCTGTCATCATGAATTGGAACTGGAGGTAGCCCGTATATCTGATTGAGATTGGCCAGATTGGTTGGACCATCGTACCGAATTCTGTAAGTAGTCTGTTGTTCCGGCAATAGCAGAGCCATCTCAGCCTCCACAGAAAGTTCGTCATCACCAATGCTGCTTAGAAAATCTCCTTCGCTTGCGGTCAAGTCATCTGAGAAGCCACTTCCAACTGATACTCCGGATACGTTTCGATTCTCAAAGTTGATTACCTTAACAACCGGGGGCCAAATTGGGTAATTCTCAATGTTCTTGGAGGACCATCGCTTCTTGTTGGGAACCTTGTCAACAACCCATTCTTTTACTTTTGAAATATCCACTTGCACTAGATTGGCATCTTTGCTCTCCACTAAATTTGGGCTTTTCTCAACTGCATCACTGCAATTCTCTTCATCACATGATTGGAAGTGGTACAGCACCACGGCGCATGGTGAATACGTCTCTGAATGCTTTTCCTGATCAGACAAGTTGCATGTTTTCGGTCTTTCATTAGTTTCTTCGCCAATCAAAGATTCTTCTGACATCTTGGTTAGAGACTCCATATTTTTCGAAATCGCATGACTTGGCTCCTCATCCAAACGATTGAGGGGAATAATCTCTGCATAATCATCTTCTTGGATTATTGAGCGTTGATGATGACACGTGTTAGACGCGAGGTCTTTATCTGATCGTCCGACCCAAGACCTACTCGCTGCGTCACTTTCACCTGTCTTGAAAGTTGATGGAAGAAAACTGTCCCCATGAAACCTTTTTGACGTGGATTCGATCTTATACACCCGATGCCCTCTCACTACATTCGTTGCACTGTTGGAAACCACAGAATCACCACTAGAAAATCTTTTTGGCAATTGAGGAGCCAAGGAAGACATGGAAACATTGAAACCGATGTCCATATCCTTCAACCCAGGACGTCCACATCTTTCATTCGTGGAATCACTTCCAGCATCTTTGCCTCCTCCCTTTCGATGGTGTGCCATAGACGACGAGTGTTTGAGGGGAGAAACCACAACCTTTTGCATGGTTTTGCGATTGTTGGGTGAAGACTGCCACGTTTGCTTCGAGTTTGCATGCCAGGATGCTGGAGCTTGAGTTGGTGGTTTTCGAATTGTAGGCTGTGGGCTTTCACCCCATCGATCTGAGCTAGCTTTCGTAGGAGTTCTCAAATCCGGACTGTTTGCAGTAGATGCAACACCCCCGTATTTTCTTCTTGTGTTTTCGGGTGTCTTCGGCTCTTGTGGAACCTGACCACCTCTCCCCGATCCAGGGTTTACTTTCCCTGCCTTCAGATCTTTTTCAAATTGCGTCCAATCTTTAGGTGCAGGTTGATTGGAGTTCAAGTCGATTGCAGTTTCATGGTCCTTGTCAGGCTGAAACTTGCAGTTGCGAGCCGATCTCGACCCGACATTGCTTAATCGCCCGTTTCTATGTTGGGAGCTCCACCCACCTGAATCTTCTTCGTGTTGTTCGTCATAGCGATGGTCCGATATTGATTGTGTATTGGTTGAGACATGCGGAGTGTCATTATTCCCCGAAGGGCAAAAGACCGGGGGAGGGAAATGCCTCGTCATGCCTTACTGGTTGTCCGGAAACTCTTGTTTCTTTTTACAGATCAGTATGCTTCCCCGATCCGTCGCAAACACACCTTCCTTTTGAAACAGACTATAATATGTTTCAACAGTGTCTGTGTCCCCGTTGTACCACTACGATTTCTGTCTCACTCGATGCGCGATGTTGACGATGTCTTGTTTTGATGTTTTTTGACTGTGAGAGACCCTCCCTGGTACTGGAGTGATAATGCGCACAAAAAAGACCTTCCGAAACAAAATCTATGCAGTTTTTAGCGTTCGTCTTCAAAACGTTTTCAACTCCGTTCTTTTATGATATTTTTTATTATGGATTGTGGTCCGAGTGGTTCACAGCCTTCAACTTGTCAATTTAAGAACCCAATGAGAAGAGGTCCCTACTACTAGCTAGTCGTACATACGACGTATCATACGCTTCCTCTTTCTTGAACGTTGTGTCTTAAGTGTCTCTCTAATCGTAATTCATAGGAACCGCTTGATGAGTTCCTTCTTCCTTTTATAAATCTTTCCAATCGAAATGACCAAATGCTATGTAGAAATCTCATTAATAGTCGTGACAAGACATCTTTTTCTCCGTCGTGATTGTTAAGTTTTAGTGAAACGCTCTAATCAGCACTCCCTGAATTATTAAGATTTTCTGTTTTGTGTTCGAAGATTCTTGTCAGCACTGTGTCTTGTACGACTTAGGTGGAATAAAAAAGGCAATAAAACACACTGACTGGGAAGTAAGTTGTTTCTACACAGACAAGTACCGTTAGGTACTAATGAAGTACGCTTTGTAATCGTGCAATGAAGCGATCCAACTTGATGCAGAAACAGGTTTATCACTTTTTCACAAGTTCTCTTATTAACGGTGTACTTTTGGTGAAGCCTCCAGTTTCCGTCGGCTTGACATGCACCTTGTAACTTTTCGACAGTTAATGCAGTGTTGGAGCACCAAAAACATACGGGACCCTACACCGTCATTGACCCAATACTTGGGAGACGGCCCATTGCATTGAGCTGTAATGGCTTTGCTAAAGGATAAATCGCCGAACTCGAGCTCAACTGCATACATGAGAAAAGTTCCCATCGAGTCCTGTATGAAAAGCAGAGTGGATTCCAATTCGGCGTCAAGATCATCAACGATGGTGAATCCGGATACACATGCATTGTCGGCCCCACTTGAATCCCCTCAACATGAAACGAGAAACGAATCATCTCATTCTTCCTCATCATGCGATGAAAGCTTGGTTTCCATCGACACTTTTACAGACGCACCGCGACAAAAATCTCGGCGAAGCAAGTCAAACGTATCACCCGATGCAACTCGTGCCCAGCGTCGAGCTCTCAACCTTAATCGTCCAAGCAAGGATGTTGACAAATCCCCCATATTCAACGAAGATGGAGATTCGTCCACAAGTGCAACCCTCAAACCTGGCTGGATAATGGAGAGTTCCCCAACTTCGCTGAAGCCACTGATGCGGCGAAGATGTGTATCGCTGAATAGTGAGTCATGCACAGAAGAACCAACACTTGAAAGTCCCGCTCCATTCAACAAATCATGTCCACCCCCGCCAATTTCGAATCGGTGGGAGACGTCGGATCCATCTCCCCTCGCTGCTGCAAGCAGAGAAAGGAAACACATAAACCGAGTGGGGTTGTGTACAAGCCGGAACATCGGCCTAAAAGATCTTCTTCAATCCCCCCCTCCTCCACCGCCCTCTCATTACGATTCCGACGAGGATGATGATGAGATTGCCCGCACATCGGAGCCAACCAAACCATTCAAAGAAGACCATCATACAATCGGGTCTCCAAGGCTACCCAAGAGAGGCGCTTTTACTGACCTTGAATCTACCCAAAGATCGCACAGTATGTCGCCCAGCATACTGAGAAAGAAGCGAATTGAAAAACGTGATTTTCGACAAGGCAGCAGAGGAGTGACGAATTCGAGCTGTCCATCAGCGTCGCTTTTGAAGAAGCCTCCGCCATCACCCATATTGAAACAACGCCAAAAACAACCAACCAGGGCGGAATACAAGAAGCATGGAGTGATTCAATACATGAGACCAGATGGTTCCGAGTTTAACATTCCGAAATATAGCGGTATGCAAAAGGTTCCAAAAGGTCCATCCCAATCATTGTCTCAGCGGGTATTCCATGACGCAATGAGCATAGTCGATGGGGCAGCTTCTGAAACTAGCCACGATACTCCTACCACAGCAAATAGGAAGAAAGTGAGATTTTCCGCAACAACCACAACTCGATTTATTTGCAGGAGAAGAAGCATTTCCTCCATAGAACGTTGGGGCGATCCATTAACTCCGCCAAAAAAAATCTCTAAATCTGTAAACTTGATTGCAGAAAGGTTTGCTTCGGGAATGCAGCCAGACGATCGTCCTAGCATTCCAAGAAGATCAAACAGCATGTCTAGTCTGGTCAGCAATGGCAGTGTGGAGATTCTGGAGGGCATCAAAAGTTCCAAGGGAATTCCGATTCCCCAGAGACCACCATTGAAACGTCGGAGTAGTATCGGATCCGACATGGAACGTCGGTGTGAGTTTCCCTTGGAACCTCCAAGTAAATTATCGACACAGCTAGAGTTTCTTCTTGCTCATTGTACCCTTGTAACCGAGGAAAACAGCACTACGCCCATTCCTTCAAAGGAAATCTCTGATCAGGAAAGACTCAATCAGCATGAAGCTCCTCGGCCCCAAAACAAGGAAACCAGATTGTCTATCAAAGGAAGCAAAGCGTTGGCTAAGTGTGCAACCGACGAAGGGTCCGTCATTTCACATGTAAATCGTCATGAAACGGCCATGCCTGGAAAATGGACAAAGATCGTGCTACCGCAACAATCAAGTAGCCGCTCTCTTCTATCCCAAACGATATCTAATCATCAATCGCCACTCGGGCTGTCGTCCTTTCGCTCAGAGTCAAGCAATGGGCTTCCCACATCAACATTTCTTCAGTTATCTCCTCGTAGCCAACGATCACAACACTTTGTATCAAAACACGTTGTTGAATCGAATTTCCCTTCAACAAGGCTACAATGGATGCGAGTCAGTTCGACTCGAAACAGTGAAAAAGGATTATTGAGATCAGACGACGTAATGCCGCGTCCTACCGATCGTCCAAAGAGAATCAAAAGAATCAACAGCACCAAGCAAAATGATGAAATCACAAAGGATCACGACAAGAGAGAGCCAGCGCATGGTAGAACGATGAATTGGAAATAGCATTGGTAAGATCGGTCCAAATGCCGTGCTGTTTTTACCATACTCTTTACTTCGAATACGACGTATTGTTATAGCTACTCCCTCTAAGCAATTTACTTCTTTCTAATTGAATTTAATTAGATCAAATTTCATCTATTAATGCCTGTGCACAGCTACTCTTCCGAAGTTAATTCGATCAAATTAGACTTGCTTAAGTTTATTTTGTCCAGAAAATCCGTTACAAGTCTACCAGTCCTTCCAACGTACATTGTCGTTATAACGACAATCTGCGTCTCACAAATGTTTTTAAAAAAATTACAACGACCCAAGTTGATTACTACAAGGTCCCGACGAGTAACCGCTTCATCCACTCGATTGGACGACTCTCCCATTCCAATTCGGACATTTCCTCGACTGTTTTACAGTCCTTGCTCACCAATACTCTTCGCTGATATCCTGAAACTGTGACATTTCGAATCTTCCACACCTACATCCCTCCACGAATTTGCAGTCAACAACCCAGATCAACACCCATCATGAACGTTCGTTCCACCGCTAGCTTCTCCAGCAGCTCCAGTGACAGTTCCACTGCCGTTCCCAACTCTCTTCCCGTGGGAAGTCCTCGCAGATCAACAACCATCACGAAAGTCGGTACCAAAGCCGCCTTTTCCAGCAGCTCCAGTGACAGTTCCACTGCCGTTCCCAACTCTCTTTCCGTGGGAAGTCCTCGCAGATCAACAACCATCACGAAAGTCGGTACCAAAGCCGCCTTTTCCAGCAGCTCCAGTGACAGTTCCACTGCAGTTCCCAACTCTCTTCCCATGGGAAGTCCTCGCAGATCAACAACCATCACGAAAGTTGGTACCACCGCCACCTTTTCCAGCAGCTCCAGTGACAGTTCCACTGCAGTTCCCAACTCTCTTCCCATGGGAAGTCCTCGCAGATCAACAACCATCACGAAAGTTGGTACCACCGCCACCTTTTCCAGCAGCTCCAGTGACAGTTCCACTGCAGTTCCCAACTCTCTTCCCATTGGAAGTCATCACAGATCAACAACCATCACGAAAGTCGGTACCACCGCCACCTTTTCCAGCAGCTCCAGTGACAGCTCCACTGTAGTTCCCAAGTCCCTTCCCATGGCAAGTGTTCAGCCCCTGTCATCGAACTCCGCCAGATACATTGCATCGGACATAGTATCGGCGGACTCCACTCCTTCCGGTGTTCCTACATCAACAGTACATGATGATAGCACCCGCTCTTGCGTATCCACCAGTAAGATGAATGTAAGCCACGCGCGACGCAGGATGAGTCGTACTTCCCGTCGCAAAGTAGCCACCCCCGAAGGTGATGCCGAGGAACGGGAGTTGACGGAAGTGGAAGAACGAGAGATACAGTATAATTGGTTCCATGAGAAGTACAATAAGTTAATGTTCAACATCGACTTGGATGGGAATGGGTTGGATGGAAAGCCGCCCATTGTCCCACGGTGCAGTCAGCAACTGACCAACGATTCGTACGAACAATTGTTGGAAATTTGCTGTCAACACATTCATACAAATGTGCCCAACCTGTATCCGTCGGCCACCCGTAATCAAACCCCTGAAGGGGGCCGCATCACCTATAATGAGCGCTGCCTTCCGTGATCGTTTCCAGGTTGACCTAATTGACATGCAGGACCAGGCAACAGAGGACATAAGAGGTGTCTTGTGCAACTTTATCGTTGTTCTCAAGGATCACTTTACAAGGCTGTCGTACTGCAAACCGATACCAAGGAAGCAACCCATCTTTGTTGCCGAGGTTCTTTGTTGCATTTTCGGGTTAATTGGGGCACCAAAGTTGCTGCATTCGGATAACGGAAATGAGTTCACATCCCAGGAATTGATCGAGGCCATAAAGGACCTCGACGAAGACATATTGTCTGTGTTTGGACGTCCAAGGAAGCCTAACGACCAAGGTTCTGTGAAAATAAGGAACAAAATGGTAAAATCTGTCCTCAGTGATGTGCAAGACGAACAACGGCGGAAGGGAAAAACAACAAACTGGACTACCCTCATGGAACACCTTATGGGATGTCTGAACTCCCACGAGCTACGGGGAGCTAACGACACGTCTGCCTACGAAACCGTGTTTGGTGTCCCCTATCACGAGAACCTTCTGTGTCACATTGACGAGATGAGACGGTGTACCACACTCGAGCAACGTGTGAGAATAAACCCAGACCCAAGATTCGAGGCATCATTAAGGGAAGAATTCTACCTCGATGGGGACGATCCGGTAGTAAATGTAGACACAGGAATCGACGATGCATTGATGCAAGACTTCCCAGCAGACGGTGAGGAGGACAAACAGGACGAAGAACAGCTACGTCTTGCAACCACCGATGCAAAAGGAGACCCGCCCGTGGACGGGGATAAGGAAGGAAGGACTCCCCTACCGCAAATCCAACTCGAAGTGGCTGCAACCGGTGACAGTACCGGATTGCAGGAAGTGCCACCCGCACCATCTTTGAAACGTCGTTGCCAGAGCCTAGACAACGAGGGATGCATCTACCGGCCTCTCACGTGCGATGTATGCACCTTCAAACACAACGAGGTGATGCTCTTGATTGCGAAAGCGCAGTACGATAGAAAGATCCTGGTGAAGGATCAATGGTGGGAAACGGCGTACATTACCAGTTTTGCAGCCATGGTTGCACACTCAGCCCACCATGGCGATCTTTTGTTTGTGCATTGCCAGGAGGAGAAAAGAAAGGTAGAGCAAGATCTTATGGAACCACTGGACGACAAGGTTCAGAAGGTGCTTAGTGTATTGTACACCGGTAGAAGTGACATTGATGGACATTACGCTGTGATGGAAATAGACAGGAAGAACAGACGGATATCAATCAGTGATGGCATGTCATTGCCGTTACGAACATGGGATTGTCACATTGTGAATGTGCTGCAGAGGACGACACTTGTCCCATTGGATGCTTCGATTCGATTCATGGAGGAATCCAAACTTTACCTGCTGGTTGATGGCGTCCCAGAGTGGTCCGTGGAGAGTACACAACTGGTTCCCCAAAAAGACGGAAATAACTGTGGGCCTATTGCTTGTTTGAAGGTGTGGAAGACGTTCCTTCCGTGGGAGATTGCTCCAGACCTTCTGCGACCTGCCGAATACAGGCCAACCCTCGTTAAAAAATTCCATGATCTTGTAAAAAGGTGCCGCAAAGAAATCAATTGGGATCCGAGTGCAAACCGTAAGGCGATACCACCAGATGTGAAATATGCATATATCAAGGAAACAGATGGGGACACGCAGATACATGAATTGCAGGAAGCCTCCATTTGTTGATGAAGTCATAAGCAAGGCGACAAAACGGGAGGGGGGCCCAAAGACGCCGTCCCTGGTGGAAGGGACTCGAAAACTACGTGAATCCCAGGAAGTCGCCATAGTTGATGAAGTCACAGGGGACAATCAAATGAACTGCTACCCGACCACTACATCACCAGGAAAGAACAAACCGGTGTTGGG
Organism: Nitzschia inconspicua; assembly: GCA_019154785.2. NCBI lineage: Eukaryota > Bacillariophyta > Bacillariophyceae > Bacillariales > Bacillariaceae > Nitzschia > Nitzschia inconspicua. The sequence continues at coordinate 2,373,530 of JAGRRH010000020.1, forward strand.
TCGGTGGAGGGAAGATGGCACAGGAGGAGAACCAAGGGCAACGACGAGCAATGGCAACGGCGGAGGAAAAACAATGGAGGATGAGATAGAAGAGAAACCTGCACGGCCGATTACTGATGTAGAGATTAGAAATGAGAGGCGGAGGGTGGCCTGTGTTAAAAGAAAAAAGTCGCAGATTATCCAAGCTGACAAAATGGTTCGGTTACGAGGAAAGACGTTATCTCACGTTACGGAAGGCACTCTTGTTTCCATGAAGATGGATCCAAGGGACGCAAAGAAAGCAAGGGGTCTTCTGGGGATTGTCTACGATACATCTGGCAATCGGGCAGGTGGTATCAAGGTGGCCACGCAGTGTGGGATCATCACAAAGAAAAATGAGAAAAATGAGTACTTTGTACCCTCAGACCGATATGCTGTGGCAAAGATCCAGGATGTTGCATTGACACCGGGCCTAGAGAGGGTGCGAAAGGAAATTATGGTTGGCAAATTTGATAGGAAAACTCCCAAAAAAGTTTCCATGCCAAAAGCGTACAAACTGGTGGAAGGCGTCAATGTTGTCATAAAAAGGGGCTGCGGCTGCAAAGGCCAGAGATGTACCCATTTCTGCGGATGCGTGAAGTCAAAGAAGAAGTGCACTTCCAAATGCAATTGTGAAGGAAATTGTTGCAACGGCAGTCCAGCCGTTGTTAAATTGACGAAAGGAGCGGTGCCTACAGAAACAAGTACCTAGATGGTACGGTGTTTTTAACGTAAAAGCTGTACTGAGAATTTGATTAATTTGATTACAAAAAGGTATCTTTTCTAGTTGAAAATTGTGCCTAGACGAAGTTGATTTTTGAATTTTTTTATTTTGTCAAATTCAAGAATTGAAGAGTTTAATTTGGCCGAAGTGAATTCAATCTCGTCCAATTACGTTCTAGAACTGGTAGCTATAACAGTATCATATCTTGCCCGAAACAACGTACGACTTGGTCGCAGTAAACTCCGTAGTACTGCCCGTACGTAGTGTAGCCGAAAATACTACCGTAGGTACCGGTAGTATTGTAGACTACGGTACGATAATCTACTGCACATAGGTAGGGTAGTCTACTAACTTACTTTTCAGTTAGTAGTACGGTACTTTACAGTCCACAGACTTGTACGGATACCATGTATAGTACCGTATGTGGATACCTAGAACATTGACGATAATACTGTTGTATCTAATACTTCGCGTATATTTGTGTACGAAGTACTCCGAGTATAACAACCAGGAGGATGCGCGAAAATGTACTATGGCGCTATGTTTAACTCGCGCATCATAACGTCTAAAAGACTACCGTTATTAACTTATTTAAAAATGATGTACTATAAATTTGTCCTATGGCAGAGTCGATTTTGTACTATGAAGTTGGGGTACGGTATAGTCATAGTACATGTTATAGTACAAATTATATTGTAGTACATTTTATAGTACAATTCATAGTACAATTCATAGTACACTTTCCGGGGTATGTTCCTACGTATTGTAAGTAGTAGGAAAATCATCATGCATGATAGCGACACGACACCAAACACAACAAAGCATCAAAATCGTTCCATGTACGACAGTATTAGGTACATCCATCACCTCTCGTCTTTCGCAATCTGTTACCGTACTACAGTGATACAGATTAGTTCGTATTCCATGCACGAATCCAGCGGATGCGATGACTACGTTTTTCCGATTGTGATACTCTCGTAGGTGTTTGCTGTCTTCCTGCCGCCGTTTTTCCTAAAGTCTGCATCTCTCTACCCCTCGAATTAATCTTCGCGCCAGATATTCCAGGCAAAAAGATATAAACAACTCGCTTCTACGTAGTACTATGTACTTATAGTTGAAAATTCAAGTCTAATGATCTAGCTAGCGGACGGCGAAAGACGAGGTGATGGATGCAATGATGATGTTGTGTCGTTTAGTCTTGTCGGATGATTGTCCCAATACATACTACGTAGTAGTACGTATTTTACTTATTGATGTACGTATTTACTCGGAACACACCTTGTATGATACCGTGTACGATAAATTGTACTCGGAGTACCTGTATCATACTATAAATTGTGCTACAATTTGTATCGTACTATAAATTGTAGTATAAATTGTACTTTAAAATGTACTAATTTGCACTCTATGGTCGTTTGTACTATGACTCCTGGGAATTTGCGATATCTTTTAAAGACAGGAATAACGGTTTGCGAACGCCGGATAACCGTTGAGGCAGTTTCAAAGCGCTTTACAGTTAGTGCATTTTCGCGCATCCTCCAGTAGCATCTATGTGCTGTGAAGGAATGTTGATGGAGTATTAACTAAGCCCTCTCTTTTTTATGCCTCTCAATTTTCCAAGTACTCCGCGTCGTACTACGTAGGAGTTTGAAAATTCTGAGACAGCAAGAGGTAGTTCGTGATTGGAAACGGATGCAATCTGCCCGTCAGCTTTACGATACTGATATGAGGGGTTACTAGCTAGAACACTATATATAAATGAATTCACCCATTACAATTATCCGATGCACTACTACCGGTAGTACTAACGGTAAGTTGTCTCGCGACTCGCGAGTGTGAAGGATTCTCGCTGGAAAAATTAAGTCAACAAAATGCAACTTCTGAAGTTGTACTTGTACTGTGCACTTGACACAAGACAAATAATAATGATCAGTCCAGATCTTTATGGTAAATGGTCTCACTCCTCACTCCTGTCCCAACCGTAGTGAGAATCCTATCCAACATCTCCCTTTTTCTTCTTCTGTGGCCTTGTGCTATATAAGGAAAGATGAAAGAGGAAGAAGAAAGAAGCACCGTCGGTGGCCCACTCGGAGTGAACCAGCGAAGACCCAGCAATGGCAGACCCGTCTGGAAGAAAATATGTTCCCTTCCAGACATGATGATACGACCAGACGAGAGGCAAGACATCAAAACATTCGTCAATATATCCCCACACGTCTGTCCTACGGAACCTAAAACAGTTCTACTGCCTGGGTCCACTGGATCCTTCGACAGCAACCATGATAAACGAATGGCAATAAGTAGGACGAGGGCAAGGTCCGCCGATCGAACAACTGAAAACCTTCGTGCCATCTTGAGCCCTTCCTACGATACAAACAGCAAAACTCTTGTCAGAAATATGCCTACTGATCTTAAGGAACACTGTCCTCCTTTGACGAAAGGAGAATCTTCTAGTAAAAGTAACATGTACAATGGATGGTCACCGGCCAAACAACCAATGAAAAGTGCCTTGAAACAATCTAGAGACAAGAAGAATCCAGCCGCAGGACTCGCTTCAACGTGGCACAGCCCTATACAGGCTTCAAAAGAGCCATCTATGTTTGAACGTGCAGCAACGAAAAAGAAGGAGAGTCGATGGGACGAATCAACCAAGTTACCACAAATGCATACTAAGGCGATCCAGAAGCAAATTTCGCCGCTGAAAACTCCCCAACGGCATGTTTCCATTGACAGCATCACCTTGACCCCCTCTATACCACCCTTGACGGCTTATGACACGGATGATTGCACTTTTGCCACCGGAGAGACCGTGAGCATAGATCTCGGCAGTCTCGATGAGGTATCGGAGCTCTGCCGCACATCTCCTCGAGATGACGTCAAGGCACTTTTGCGCGATGCATCCAGCAAAGAGGAACCTTCCAACAATATAACTCCTATGGACGAGCAAAATTCTTCTTCCTCGGGAGATGTGACGAAGAGTCCAATCCTTGAGGAAGCTAACAGAACGAAAAGCAGACTTACACAACGTGCAGGGTCAGACAGCTCCCCCACCGCATTATCTGACGAACTACAAACTTCACTCACGACGAAATCTTCTGAGAATCGCACGGTAGCCAACATTCGAAACCTAACATGCCAAAAAGCTGCATCCGCGATCAACCGAGGGAATTTATTGTGTCCGGACATAATCAGCAAACGAAACTGCATCTTTTCCACTACGAGACATGGGACGAAGCTTACCGTAGAGCCGGAGAAACCTGAGAACGGCTCGTGGTCACGATCTGACCGACCAAGGTCTCTCTCACCCGGTGTTAACGATGGTAAAGATGGTCGTTCCAAGTCAGGATCGGTATGTGTCGACAACGGAAAGAAAATTCGCTCAAGGTCGAGATCACTCTCAATCTCATGCAAAAAGAAGGAACGTCGCTCACGTTCGAAATCGACGAGCAAAAGTCGCCGCTCTTCAATATCAAGATCTGCCGGAAGAATGTCAACGAGAAGGAGAAGCCAGAGTAGGGAATCTGCTCATGGAAGAACCTGTTCAGATGAGGAGAAATTCAAAGAGAAAAATGATCGAAGTCGCCGAAGCTTGAGTAAGAGGCCTCAGAGTAAGATGCGAGCGACTTCGCATCATCGAAGAGGGATGCCAACCACATCACCAACAAAACGGCACCAATCCAAGTCTAGATCTAAGTCTAGATCAAATTCTGCTCATCCACGACGTTCGAAGTCCCTTACACGATCCAGATCAAAATCAACGCGTCGACATCGATCATTTTCAAGAGCCAACGAATCTTCGCCTTCGCGCGTGCGGACCTCCTCGAAATCCAGCACCAAGCGTCGGCGACGACGGGGCTTGCACCATACGGAGGCGCCACCTGTTACCGAAGCGGACCAGGAAAGTACACCCTCCGGAAAATTGGATGAGCTTCTTCAGTCAAGCTACGGCTCAATAGAACAAAAGTACAAGGCCTTTTATGGACGTAATGAAGCAGCGTTCGCCCGTTTGAGTAGCAGTTTGAGCGCTCTTGATCACTCTGGAGCGACAAAGCATAGTGGAGCGAAAAGTCGGCAGAGGACTAATGAAGGGGAACATGAAATGATCCCTATATCAAGTCTGCTTCCGCCGAAGAGGACTTATCATAGGGCTTCACTTGACAACAGCAGTGGCTCCCTACACCTCCATGATCTTGGGGGTGTGAGCACGAGTGATAAGTCATTGACGAGCTCGGGCAACAAAAGTTTGCCCATCATACAATCGAACAGCAGTGATAGCGACATGCAGAAATCAACATTCATTCGCACCGGTTCCACGCAGGAACTCGTTCGAAGGTGGGAAGAAGAGATCAATCGTACGGTGAGAAAATCTCATCCAGATAGCTCAAGTAAAGCGACGATGACTACAAAATTTCAAAGCGAGATGTCAAATGGTAACACGATAGTGTGGGTGGAAACAATTCTAGGGTCATAGAAAGGATTCTATAAGGTACATTAACAGGTCATCTAAACTCCACGTTTGTTATACGTCCTTAGAGCAATATCGCTGTTTTAGTCCTGTTTAGCTGACCTTCCCTGAAATTTAAGGAATCCTCTCGTGTCTTCCACAACACCAAGAACCCGCAATCCTTCAGCCCAATATTCTTTTCCCCCTGAAGCTCGGGAAGATTGACTCTGAAGAGATTTGAGTTGAGTTTTCGTACTTTCTGGAATGTAGTTGCATGACTTTAGAAAGTGCAATTTGCTCATGTTTTGAGCGACTTGATCTGTGTTTAGTATTTAGGAAAAACAGTGGTGGAATTTGAGCTATTGGTCACACAGGAGACACCTCAGCAAATAACAAAATGAAAGGTTACCTACAAACGCCATCAATAGTCCTTGAATAATAGACCCCACCTCGTGCTCTGGCAGCCTTGGGCAAATGAGCGCAGTGGCGACAACGGATCCCGATTTGTCCGCGGTGAAGAGGAGTGTTTCTTCCTTGAGCCGTCCCTTGGAGTTCGTCATCCCCTGCTTCAAAGAGTTCAATCTGTTTACGCAGGAAGCATTGATATGACGTCAGGCAACTCTCATCATGGTCCAGATACAAAGGAATTGCAGCGCGTTGTTGGTCACTCTCTTCGGAAGTAATGGCTGATTGCGGCAGGCTCGTGCCATTGCCAGCCTGTTGTAGAAGTTGTTGTTGTTGTTGTTGGAATGGTTGCTGTTGTGGTGTCATGTGCATAATTTGCTGAGGCGCTGCCACTGGTGCAACGCCTCCCAGTATTGGGACCAACTGTTGGAGGGCTGTCACGGGGAACAAAGAAGCGGCGTTGTTTGGTGAGACCATATTAATGTTGGTAACGGAGGAGTTGGGAACAGTTTCAGTATCGTTCGATCCTGGTGCAAGAGTCATTGAGTTGTTGCTGCTGTTCGTCACGATCCCTTGCGAGACAACTTGTTCGGTGAGTGCGCCCGGTAACATCATGGTGCCGTTTTGCATCAGCAGGGCCGCACGCAAAAAAGCTCCAGGGTCAAACTGTTGCGGTTGTTGAGGCTGTTGCATAGGCACTTGGAAGAATCCTGAATTGTTTATTGCCGGGGAAATAGTCATTCCACCAGTTTCACTGTTGGGAGAAATTGCAGGAAGAGCCGTTGCCGCGGCCGAAGCTACTTGTTGTTGCTGTTGCTGCTGTTGTGGTAACAGCAGAGACGAGTTTAAACCGGCAGCAAGCAAAAAGGCAGGATTTGCAACCTGAAATTGTGGATCCAGCTGTTGTTGTTGTTGTTGTAGCTGCTGCGGTTGCTGCATCACTAAGTTGTTGTTTTGTGCCGCCAAGGAAAATCCACCGGCAGCCGCTGCTAAAAGATAAGGATTGAACGCAGCTGCCAAGGCAGCTGCGTTGCCAGCTTGCTGCAGAAAATTCGGAGGGAAGTTGGGAAAGGCTGTTGCCGCAACAACAACATCAGGTTGGATCGGTTGTTGTGTCTCTTGCAGATGCTGTCGAGGCTGCTGTTGAAAGTACATATTGGCGCTGTTGTTGTTGCTGTTGCTGATGTTGTTGTCGATCATCAACGACCCATCCTGGTTACGTAATCCCGGAACACTAGTTGATGCAGACGCATCTGGTCCATCTGATGATAAATTCAAATCACTAGGTCCTTCTTCCGTCATTATCTTCTCGTCTTCCCCCGTTTCGTCGTCATCATCCTCTCCGGCTGCATCTGCTAACACTGCCGCCACAGCATCTCCGATGGAGGATGCCGTGTCATTCATCATGAATGCCGATGTCTCATTACCAACGACATCCTCTTCGTCTTCGTCATGATCGTCGCCATCACTTTTGGGAACCATAAGAGCCATCAACTCTTGAGCTGAGGTCTCGTTCTCGGGTTCGGACGAATCTGCCATGATGATAAAGACTGTGGGGGCTACAGATGTATGGGAATCGATGGAGAGCGCTTTTTATGTTCCAGATGAAAGAAGTGAAACTGTGACAGTAAAAATGATGATGATGAATAACAAAATAAAACAGTTATTTGCGTGTCGCGGTGTTGTGCACTGGGATAATGAACAGACAGACAAGAGCTGTTTTTGAAAGTATGAGAAAAAGAAACGGTTTATCGTTGCATAACAACAACATCTGCGTGCCCTTGTCGTACTCGACATGGGGTTCGGAAGAAGCCGAAAGGAGTTAAATCAAGCAAGTCTCACCGTTTTTAACGACACGGGAAACGACGTGCTATGATACCGTACCGTATTCCGAGGTACCGTACCGAGTACGGTATCATACCGGTACCGAGTACCGTACCGGTTTGACAGTCTCATCAGTACTCGTACCAACTTCTATGGTACGTAACTCATCATGACGTACCACTACTGCCGTAGTACTGTACGTAAGAATAGTACCTCTACGTCGTAGAGGGGTTTTGGGGGATTACTACATTACTACTACTACTGTCGTACTACGGTAGAGTCGTACCAGTAAGCCGTTAAGTCGTAGGAGATCGAAACACCGCCTACTTGATAGTACTCTCTCCTCTGGTAGTAGAGTAAAACCTATAGTCCCCTTTTTTCGATACCTACGTAGGTAAGTTGTAGTACCACAGTATAAATTTGACAAACTAGCTACTTGCTATATATCTACCCTCGATATGAACTGACTGTGACCTAATATGTTCTGAGCACAGCCTTATTATCAGCCGCTGCTTCTATTTTTAATTTTTATGCCATGGGATCCCACTGAGCGATGTTCCACGATGGCACAGGAGCCACAAAGCAATGATTAGTAGCTTAAGCGATATCATTATTGATGTAGGTGTGTGTGTAAACGGGGAGCTACATATATTTATGAGGATGTTGTCTATGGGGACTCTTTTGGATGCCCATCGTCGGGAGATGGTGGTAGCTTGAGTAGATCGATAAGTTATACTACGTATTATCTAGGTTCCGGACGGGATCAACAATCATCATATGTGGTGCTTATACTATATGTCTATGTGTCTATGTCCCATGTTCCTACTCTTTTCTCTCATCATGCTGTAGTAATAGAGCCGTTTCTGGTGGGTTTTCGTATCTCAGTCCACTTGAAGAGCACAAAGACTTTTGTTCATTTTGTCTTACTCACTTGCAGTCACATGCTTCTCAGCAAGGACAAAGAGGAAAAATTACCTCTCTTACTGGAACCCGCCTGATCATCAAGAAATAACTTGTAGGAGAATGATTGATAATCTGGCTACATGACCTGTTCCCAGCTCCTCCAACAACCTCCAAGGTACGAAGTACTTGGAGATTATGACTGGCACCAGTGCCCACCACAACATCTCCTGCAGCGCAAGCAAATTGCTCCAGTTCTTCTTGTTTTATCTTCACAGTCAATCCAAATCAAGCATCACAGCAGCCCCAAGTCCAGGCAGTGGCTTTGGCAATTAATTCAGTAAGAGTAATATTCTATAGATCACAAACTATTACACCGGTATGGAGTATGGAGTACATTCTTATCCTTGGGGATCATCGAACTTTTGGGGGGATTCGTATCCCTTATCCCGTACTTTTACTACGTAGTACGTACACTGTAATACCGGTACACAGAACTCTACCGTTTCCATCGGTATGGTACCTTAAACAAAATACCTGTGGAGTCCTCCGGTATGTACAAAACTTCATCGTACGACTACCTCTAGCTAGCTAGCTAGAGTAAATGATACCGTAATCCTGTGTTGTTGTACTGTTTGGAGTTTGGAGATACCTTGGACCGTTTCGAACTTGGCCACTGACTGTAGCAGTCATCGTCGTCACAGCGTCACGTTGCCTTGTTGGTGATACATGGTGGTCGGTTCAAAACTAACTGTTAAAATAAAATGACCCCACAACGCCTTCCTCACGGATAATGGTCTCCTTTTCTAAGCACCCGAGGGGAAAGCGTCAAAATTTCTCCCTCTCCCTTTCCACCCGATCAATCCTTGTATATTTGCCGATCTTCCTCTTTTGTTACGTGGCGACAATACATTTGTTGGTGCGTATTCGAGAAAATTCGAATGGCAAATCCGATACCAACGGTACGTCCACAGATACGCTCCAGCTTCGAGCCTACAATAGTCGTCAACAATCTCTGACCGAACAAGACGTTAGAGGCGACGATACCCCGACGATTGGTGTCGCCTCCACCGTCACAGGCTGTGGCGAGTCACCGTTTCAAGATGGAGCGGCTGTCTTGAAGTATAGTTTGGACCGTCACAGTGCCGCCAATGGCAATGGAAGATACAATTACCAAACGTATATTTTCTATCATCCAAATGCCACCAGCTGTGTTCTACCACTTCAGGCGCTCGGATTTACCTTGATAAAACGAGCGACGCCGATTCGAGTTGAAGAGATTCAGGGAGAGGAATTGCGGGAACGGATTGTCAAAAATGGATGTTGTGGTGAGGTAAGATGATGGTCGGATTACCTTGCCGATCGTTTGATGGATGTAATTGTGAATGTCTTCAGTCGGGACTCCTCCTGTTGATCTGTTGATCTAATAATTTCAAACCTTTTTATCCTCACAGAAAGAACTCATCAAACTGGAAGCATATCGATTGGTACAACACCCTCTCGTGATTCACGTGGACCTGGACGTCTTAATACTCAAACCAATGGACGATGTCATTGATTTTATGTTGCATCCCACAACACGCCAATACAACCTTCAAAAAGTTCCTCTCATGTGGCCAGAGAAACCCATTCCCAATGACATTCAGCTATTATTTACAAAGGACTACAACATGGTCGGACCAAAACGACGCGATAAGCCTTTTCAAGGTGGTTTCTTTATCATCAAACCTAGTTTGGAGGCCTATGATGAATTTATCAGAATTGTCAAGGAGGGAGACTACCATGTCAAGGGTGGATGGGGCAAAAAGGTAGGCCCGTTTTATGGAGGTATGACTATTCAAGGGTTGCTACCCTACTTTTATGAACATCTACACCCCGGACGTGCCGTGGAACTGAATCGATGCATTTACAACAACATGAATGACAATCCATTCATGGAACGTAAGAATGGAGAGAAACGATGTCGTACCGACCAAGAGTCGTGTGAGGACTGTCGATTCCGACCCAAGGAAGATGTAGTGACGTTTCACTTTACCATCTGTCAAAAACCGTGGTCTTGCCTGAGCTTCAGAAGTCAACAAGACAAGTTCAAGCTATGCCGAGAAATGAATCATGAGTGGTTTGCTTATAGAAGCAAGTTGGAGCAAACCTGGGGTCGGTCGGGGTTTGGGCCCGGTGAGTTCAAACCAAATCATTATCTGGGATATTGCAGTGACAGAGGTACGGGTGGCTATTTACCTATCGCATTGCCGTATGGGCAAGCGTGACAATAGAAATGAGAGGTTGGTGTACATACGACGAACTGGAGTAGTAAACAGAATGCTACAGATACATAATCGTCTAGAAACATCATGATATCATGATGAAAAACTCAACGGGGCAATCGATCCCCCGTTGTGAGTGCTTGACGGGCATCGTAGCTTGAGCTCGATCCTCCAACATTCGAATTCGCTTCACTTTGACTGGCATTTTGGTTCTTCCTGGCATTCTGGTTCTTCCTGGCATTCTGGTTGTTCCTGGCTTGTCTTCTTGTACTTATGTAGTGATTCAAATAGAGATGCGCTCGCCTCCAGCTTGCCTCTCCCACAAAGCGCCGTAACCGACTCTCCACCGCATCCATGAGTGGATGGTAAAGAGGGTCTCCCTGTTGATTCTTTCGACGGCACTCCAGGACAATCTGTTTTGCTTTTCGTTTGGTATGTGGTTCTTCAGCGTCATCGAGGATTCTGAATAGAATCTTGATAAAAATGAGAAAATTTTCTCGTTCCTGTGTAACTGGACTATCGGTATACGGTGATACAGGAGCAGCAACGCGACGAGATGGATTATCTCCAACATGTTGTGGTAACCCATCCGGCGGAACAATGTGTGGCGTGACAGTTGAGGAATTGCATTCTGGAAGGCGAACTGAAATAGAGACTTCTCTCATAGCAATCCTGGCGTTCTCCACAGACGGGGAGGTGAATTTCATGTTTTGCGACGACTGCTTGTAAATTCTAACAGTTTGAGTACCCCCATTCGTTTCTACGCTACAAGTCCGTTTCTCTTCCTTGACCGACACCTGGCTCGATCCTCTTCTCGATGCTGGGTTATAAGAATCCGAATTTCGGGCACTGGACTTTATACAGTCCTTGGTGTGAGGGAAGGAACTCATCTACCGAAATCCCTCGGACTACTACTCTAGGTGAGGACGGAAGAGAAACTACTAGGCCGACAAGATAGATTGAAGTTGGTGTCTTACTAAGTAAACGACTCCAGCAGTTACTGTCCAGAGAGAAAAGTGGTTGTTGCGTTCCAGATGGTGGACCATGCTAAGTCGTACTAATACTACTACCGTACTGCTACAAGACGTACAGGTACTGGTAGAATGTGTGCTGTGTGAAATGGGAAGTTGGCGTACCTAGTAGGTCCGGAAGAACTTGGAGTTACGCCGTGATGACTACCAGATTTCTTCTCGGGACGGATCTATAACGTTAATCGAAGATCTGCGGCTACTTATCAAAATTGGAGCAAGTTCGGGTTTGTGCTCGCGCAGAAGGAATGCAAATTCATAATACTCCAAGGTATGACGTACCGTACTTACCGTAGATGCAGAGTACGGTATGATACCGCTACGATGGTCGTACTTACATGTTATTACAGTAAACTACGGAATTCACAGTCAGATTGCGCAATGGTGCCCAAACCCCAAACCCCTTATTTAACTTCACACTTCTTCATTAACTACCGGTCTACCGGTTCGTGAGCTACTGGTAGATACCGGTACCGGTACTACGGTACAGTCCAACTGTACTTCAACGTACCACGGAATATGTACCGGTAAGGCCACAGTCAATTCTCAATCGCACTCGTCGGAGTACGTATTACTACGAAGAAGTACATTATGGCTATGCCAACTACTCTAGCTACCGCCTCTAGTTCCGTATATAAAAAGTTGACTCACCTGCCGGGCCCCTAGAGGAGCGAGGCAATGCAGGGAGTAACCAGAGGTCAGCCACTCCAGGGAGGTGGTAATGGTATAGAACCTCCTACCAGAGGAGGAAAATTCATCTGGTCCAGGAGGAGATCAGATGTGGTGATGTGAGATGGAGCTTGTTGTTTGTGTACTACTTCTGTAGTAATTCTTGTCCCGTATTGCTTGGCGTACTACTACAATAAGATGTATGTTACGGAAGTCACATTACTCACCATATTATCATCACACCATCATTGCTTACTTCCTGGTTTGTAACATGAGTCTATAGTTACACTGAATACAAGATTCAAGGGAACGAATACAAGAAATCCGCTTACAGGGGAACCATACAAGAGCCAACTGGTATCATAACTTGTTACATGCTGATTTTGACATGATATATTCTTACTGTTAGTAAGCTAAAATGCATCATCCCCACCTGTTTTGTTGATTGCTTCCACGGCAAAAAAAAACTTAATGGAAAAAATACAGGGACAAGCTATTGATGTCGACGCTGGCCGACAATGAAGTGATGGGAGATGCCCATGAAAGAGGAGTACCATGCACACATAAGAGGGCTGATGGGCCTAGCCCACAGCTGTGTTATTTGGGGCAAAGACATCCAAATTACCCAAGCGCAATCGCTGTATTTCAAACTCAAAGATGTCAATGATTATCATTAATTTAAAATCTGATGGAAAGGTTAATTCGGCAGACAATGACAAGCCAAGTGGGAGAGCTCTCTCTTTTGACTTCTACAAGAACGCCATATACTTTTTCCTACCCAACAGACATCCATGGGTCCAGATGCCTGGAACTCCTGCCCATGCTGAAAATCCAACACATTCAAAGTTGGTGAACAATTTGATTGCCAAAGTCCAACCTACAGACTAGAGGAGTAGGGAAATACAAACAAGCCACTAGACCATCGGAGATGGTTGAATATAAGGCCACTTCAACATTCAGAGTAACACTAGGTTGGATATTGGAAATGAAAGTCAAGAATCCGCTGGTGGCACTTTATCAATGGCACTTGATAACAAAAATCGATGATGTCTGTAACTTCAAAGTTTCAGACCCAGGGCCACATCCAAAGTGGTCCTTTTGTCTTAGACAGAATGTAAACTGGTCTAAAAATGTTAGAGATGATGCATAGTCTGCTGCACAATGGAGAACTATTGTTGGGTCTTTAAAGACTTTGGATAAGAAGAAGTGTCAACAAAGGCTGTAGCTGATATCATCTTAGAGTCTTAGAGTATATTTGCTGAATTTCCGACAATATTGTCCTAACATGTTTTTCGGACTCCAAGTATTTTGTTGGTTTCAGTGTGTTAGTGTTAGTTGTGATCTTAGTGGGTTAGCATACGTGTGTGTATGCATGTAGACTATGCACCATGTTCTACGATGAAAGACTCATGATTACCATTGTTCTTTCACCATCTCCTCACAGTGCGACTTTAGTTATGCAGGCTCTAGAATTAGTAGGTTAGTACAGCTTAGTACAAACCTGAAAGGTCAGGAAATGGAGAGACGCAATCAACTGTACTGTCGACTGCCACAATATTCTTGTGCATTGTGTGTTGTTGTGGTGAGAAGATAAAAAGACAACTACTTTACACAGTTCTACTTCCGTAAGTCGAGTCAAAAATCGACTCGGTCGATCGTGAAATGGACTGTTCAAAACTGATGTCATGTGTTCCGTCTAAGTACGTTGGCCGGCCGGTGAACATTCCATGTCACATCTTTGAATTCAAAAAAGCGGCAAATACAATTTTTAGAAGGCGGCATTTTTGGACGCGTAAAGAAAGTGCGCTTTCATTGCTTCCACAAGGCGGCTTCTAGCTAGCATGCATAAAAATCGCCCTGTCAATCGATATATACACAAGTAATTTTCACGTAGATGTAGTCTGCAGATACAAACCATCCAAGTTCTTGCTGCTGTCCTACTCCGGAGTACGTTGTAACAGAATCATTCTAAAAAGCAGAGAAACTGTAAGTAAGTACCATGACGATACAAAATGTCGCTTGTCTCTACTGGGGAACTTCGTTGACACAGCCTGTGAATGAAAGTTCCGACTACCGTCCGATGTCCCGTTTCGTACCAAATCAGTGATTCCGAACATCGTAGGATGTCACTATACTGTTTCCTTCTGCCACTCACCCTCGTGATTGACTGATCTGCGATATGTCATCAGTTTTACTTGATCCCTTCTCCATCATACCCATTGGAAAGATGCATTCGACCGTCTCTCTTTTGCTCTTCTTCTCCATCGTTACAATCGCATCAGCGTTTGACTCCTCCTTGTTGCGTGGATCACACCAGCAACAGCAACCAAGTGAAACTACTCCAGTGAAGGAGGAAATAGCAGAACAAAACGAGTACTACGATTACCTACCCACGTTTCGAGCGTTGACCGAGTTCAGCGATTATCTCAATCATAATCGTGGCGGAGCCAATGTCGTCCCTAGCGTTCGAAGCATTGGTTTCGACCATGGCGGTAACAAAGAATCAAAAAGTGTAGACAAGGTCGGGAAGAGGGATAAAGGAGATTCATCAATGGACATGAAGAAAGATAAAGGTAGTGGCGATCGTAAGGAAGAAAAAAAGAAACCAAAATCGAAAGGGGACTCTGGCTCAGGGCGAGGACCTTCAGACAAGATCCATTCCTATGGATCGAGTGACTTTGGGAAGAAGGATCCCAAGAAGTCAGCCAAACGCGACAAATCCGACAGCAGCTCTGACAAGGAGACGAAAGGATCAAAGCCAAATGCTGGAGGTGGAGGAAGTGGATATAGACCAGTATCCGATAAGATACACTCAGATGGGCCAGGTGACTCTGGGAAGAAGGATCACAAGAAGTCAGCCAAACGCGACAAATCCGACAGCAGTTCTGGCAAGGAATCAAAAGGATCCAAGGATGGAGGTGAAGGAAGTGGATATAGACCTGTGTCCGATAAGGTACACTCAGATGGACCAAGTGGTTCTGGTAAGAAGCATAAGCAACCTAAGGATTCCAAACCTAGCCACTCGGGACTCAGTGACAAGCCAACAACAAAGACAGAGAAAAGAGACAAAACATCCAAGTCCAAAAAATCTGATTCCAAGGAGAACAAGGGCTCGGATCACAAAAACGAAAAAGATAAAAAGCCAAAAGATGAAAAATCGTACGGCTCTGATGATCACAAGCTTGTGAAGGTGAGTTTGATGCGATGACATTACAACACTTGATATTAGGTCAAAATTTCCCATTCTCACCATGATTCTACTGGCAGTCAAGAGCTCTCTTCGAAAGAAGCTACTACTACTAGACACTGATATGAAGCCATTTCCATGGAGCGTTGGGATATGTGGACGAACGACGACGTCTTCATGAGGGCAATTGTGTTGATCAATGCTGCGATGGTTTGCTACACTGAGATGGCTAATCAAAGAGAATGTCTGAGTTTGTTGGTAGAGCTCTTTTTTACTAGGCTCACATTCTGCCAGTTTGTATCTGTTGAATCATAGCGTTAAAAGTAATGTTCGAGGGGGATTGTGTCGAGTGTTTTTTTAGGTTTTGTTTTACTGTTAGTTGGAATTTGGTAGGAACTTGGGCCAACGCAAAAAAGACTGCAACTTCCTCTCCGTACACTTGACATGGGAGATAATATATATTGTAAACCCGCAGAGTTTGAGACTGGTCAATTTGTTTCGACGACTTTCTCCTCAGAAACAATCATCAGACACACCGGACGAACGCGAAAGCTTGTTCTGCTTCCGCATGTCATTTTGAACGAATGTTCATCAATCAACAACTAAATGAGCAAATTACTTCGTACTGGAGTATTTACGATCTAAATAAATCATGGACATTATCGCGACAAAGGCAACGACACCGTATTCAAAATGAGCTATGTGGTAGTATCCATGACGTCGTAGTTCCTGCCGAAATGGCTTGATCGTACCAACACGATCGCTTGCTTTATGGGTTCAAGTCCTTTCCAAACTGCGATGTGGTCGAATCTCCAACCTTGCCATCGAACTTGACCTTGCTAGGGTCGGAGTACTTTTGCTTCAGGTGAGATTTGTCCAAATGGTTGGATCGACGGTTGCGCAATAACTCCTGCTGAGCTTCCCACTGTTCATCCAAGTCATTCTCCAAACTGCCATGTCCATGGAATGGTTCAAAGTTGTTGGTGAGACGCCGGAGGAGATCCTCCATGGGGTTCCGATTCTTCTGAGATGACCCGTTCATGCCAAGCTTCGTCGATGGCATAATTGAAGCTCGATCGACGGGAAGGGCGGCCTGGAAGGCTGATGTGAATGGAGCAGTGAATGCAACGATGAGGGAAGCAACCTTCATGATGGATCCAATGATGTTGTTACTGTGGAATCGTCGATGGTTACAATGCTGATGCTGACACGGCTGTTTCGTCTAACGAGTTATTTGGAAATAAATGATAACGGCTATTGAAAGAGCATGATTCGCTTTTTCAGTCAAACAGTAGCGAGGGTATCATAGAGTAGAAGGACGTCTGATCTCAACAATTTCGCGTCGCGGGGGGAGAAAAAGATTTGAGAACCGTTCCATCAATCGATCAATCAATCAATCTATCAACCACCTACACACGTATCATGGCTACCATACTACCGTACCTATCTAGCTGCCGTAGAGTTGTACGAGTGCTGGATCGGCACCCCCATCACGATACGATGTAGATGTTTCGAACCCTAATGCAAATAACTACTTCGAAGTACTCGTAATGAGTCATTGCTGTCGAACATTTTATTCTTGATACTGTACATCCAATCCATGACGACTTAGTCTCCATGTCTTGGTCATGTTTTTCGAAAAGGAAAGACAAAAGTCAGAATCGTGGGAGATGGCCAGCACGGCTGCACCGAAAGATTTCAACATATCTACCAATGACTTCCGCGTCTCAACGTCCATATTCTCAGATGTTTCATCCAAAATCAACAGTGATGGCTTTGGATGCAACAATAACTCTCGCGCTAGCCAAAGACGCACCCGTTGTCCAGCGGATAAAGTCTTGATGGGATGCAATGCAAGGTCTTTGGCTAGTCCGAAGTCTCCTAAATGATGTCTCGTTTCCATCATTGTCATGGTTTTAGCTGATGCAAGATACTCCATGGCTGTTTCGTGCCCATGCAACCGCAAAAGCTGATACAGCGCGGTCTGCGGAAAGTAAACGATGTTCTGCGTCGATCGGTTAACGGAACCTTCCGTAGGATTCAGTTCTCCAAGAATGAGCTTGGCCAAGGTACTTTTTCCACAACCATTTGAACCTTGCAGGAGAACACGATCGTTGAACTCTAGTGACGCATCCACATTCTGAAAGACCCAGTCATCGTCCGTTCCAATTCCGTCAAACTTCATTCCGACCATTTCCAATGAGACGATTGTTCCCTCCGCAGGAATGCCTTCAATGTGCAGTGGCTTAACGCGTTCTCGCTTGGCCTTGTGTTTGATGTCTTCAGCATCCTTGACCGCTTGTTGAGCCTTTTGCAGCTTAGAGGCTGCCGACCGGTCCGCTTTTTGTTTCGCTTCCTTGTTTTTGCCCTTTATGAATCGTTTGTCAGCATTTCGTTCTGTAGTTTTATGGAAGTTTGTTTCTCTTCTTTTGCACATTGCTTGAATCGTTTTCAAAGACTTGTCAGCACTTTCTAGGCGATCGTGGGTGCAATCCAACAATTTCGTTGTATGTTGTATTTCAGCTTCTAAAGTTTTGCGAAAAACGCTGTATCCACAATGGAAAGAGGACAATGTTTGGTTGGCTGAGTTGATGTGTATGATGCGATCACATAGAGCGTCCAGCAATACTTCTTTATGAGATATCAACATGACAATCGTATTTTCTGATCTCGCCAAATGCCGAAGCTGCTCCATGAGCCAATCAGTGGAATTTGTGTCCAGAAAGGATGGTTCATCAATTATCAAGCAATCGGGATGTTTCAAGACTGCGGCGACCAACCGACATTTGTATCTCCACCCACAGGATAGATTATCAAGAGGCTTATGACCGTACGCATTCAATCCAATGCTCTCCATGGCAAGGTCGGTGTCCCGTTCGATACTTTTTCGCATGGAATCTTCCACATCGTAGAGGTCTGATAGCTCTTCCGCCAAGGCCTCCAATAACTCTTCGGCGTCTGTTTTCTCCATTGTCTGTTCTATTTTCTTTATGCTGGAACGAAGTTGATTCAGTCGTTCTTGCAATCTCGATAGAATATATTCCCGAGGAAGCTGGCTTGCAAATAAAGACGTCTCTTCTTCAAGGTGTCCGTCTTCATCGTCGGCCGCTGCCAGGTACTCTACCATTAAATCAGTGACAGGAAACCCGTCTAGCGATTTTGAGGCCAACAGCTGTGCAAAGGTCGTCTTTCCACACCCGTTAGTTCCCACTACACCTGTGATGCTCCCGTGTGGGAGGGTACAATCCGCCGTCTGGAAGAGCACCCTGCCACCGTCGTGCATCAAAGAGAGCCCGTAAATGGTGAGGGCGTTGCCACGGTGGTACTGGCATGGTGCAGTAGTAGTGAAGGTTGCCAAGTTATGGATGGTGTCAACGACGTTGTTGTCGTTGTTTGCTGTGTTATTGTCGCTGCCCATGAAGATGCAAGAGTCCGGATTCCCGTTTTATGGGAATAGAGCGGTGTGGAGCATGCATCGTACTCCTCCGTACGTTAAAAAGTCAAACATCTGTACTGTGAGGCCCGACTGTGATCTCCGCGTCCTCTTTTGGATCGTAGGTAAACGAGGAGAACAACATCGAACACTTGGGTCCACGTTTTGGGCTACCTACTACCGGTAGACAACTACGGTACTTTACATGGATCGTAGGTAGAAGAGGAGAACAACATCGAACACTTGGGTCCAAGTTTTGGTGTCTTCTCCAGCAGTGCGATAAAGAGATCGCCTAATCCCTAAGCCACCAAAGTCCTGAGACGGCCTAAGCCGCGTTGGCCGGGCTGGCTAAATTATTCGAACTGAACTGTGTTGGTCGCAACGAGACCAAAGAAACGTTATGCGCCCTCACAATGTCTCTTTTCCCTCCATCGTCACCATCTCCGTCACATCAGGCCTCATCAACTGCAGAGATCACAAACAAAATACGTCGTACTTCAAGTAATCTCGAACTTGCGTCTCCAATGACAATAACCAGTACAGTACTACAGTCTTTTACCCGCCATCCCCATCGTTGCTGATCAAAAGCTTCACCAGTTCACTGTTGAAATGCTAAGACGCTTGGTCAGGCCCCTGTATCCGCCAGGCACATCGTTGGACTCCGAGCTTCTTTTCAATATCCGGCTGAAGATCAAACGGATGCTGGCCAAGGGAGACATTGACCTTGCTTCCCACTCGGTAACTGAAGCAGACGAAGCCCATCTGCTATCAAACACGGAGGATTTGGACTACCTGCAATCCCCGGAGTTCTTGACTGAAGCATTCCTTCAGTTCCGGGAGCTGCTGGAGGAGTCGCTGGGAGACCAGAACGATGTGCAAAACATCCTCCATTAACCTGGGCACAGAGTTGTTAAATGCCCCAAGATCAGCGAAGCTAAAGCAACTTTGATCGGGCCCGACAACTTGGCAGGGTTTACGGATGGTTTGGGGGATCGAATGTTTTGCGTGGTGGAAGAACCATGTGGATCTGTGAGGGAAACTATCAAAGAATGGATGCAGCCAGGGCGAAACATACCTGTTGAGGCGGTTCATGTCGTGGTCCGGAAGTGTTTCTACAGTGCCACGAGACAGGACTCATCTCGCAATGTGGTGGAAGTGTTTGTTTGGGGGGAAGGAGGCACGCCCGTGGGGGGACATTGTCCTGCATATTATCCAGTCAACAAGGTTGCCCAGTGGATTTTAACAAACTGCAATGCCAGAAGGAAGAAGCACATCCTGTCCTGCCTGCAGAAACCTGTCCAGGGGCTATCGCAACATTTGTACGACTATGGTACAAGCCCATGAGACTGGGCTGATAAATCATTTAACTTTTAAAAAAAGGATTTTGGACTGTTGATATAATAAAACAATTGGTTGTCGATCTTGGTGCGCGTTAAATTGATAATAAAACAATTGGTGCTTTTACGTGTCGATCTTGCTGATAGTAACTCCGTGCTTGTACTGCGTGCTTCGGCATTCGGCACTGATGAGAGTTGGGAGATGTGGAAATAGAAAATAACGCGAAGACGATAATACTACTCCGGAGTAGTGACCTACTACGGTAGGTAGTACCGTAGTCATATGCGTGGTGATAAACCCTCTACCGGTACCGTAGGATAATTGCTACTACCGTAATACAATCATTAAAACTCCGAGCAGAAATCAGTAATTTTGCAGAGGCATCAAGAAGAACAGACAGACGCAAATGATGGAAATTCTAATATTCGTTAACGTATACAACATAAAATTACTTAGGGAAGTGGCCTGGGTGTGCATGCTCGTACGAATGACACCTTCTCGACCAATCAGATCTCGTTATTAGGCCGGCTTAGGCCGTCTCAGGACTTTGGCGGCTTAGGACTTAGGGGCTCCCTGCGATAAAGCTTTTACCTACTAGTCGTACGTCGCATCTACCGTACGGTAGGTACTTTTACGATAGAGTGAAGGCAATAATTCATGCTAACTGTAAAGTACCGTAGTTGTCTACCGGAGGTAGATAGGTAGCACTGACTGTGAAGTCCATGCTACTTCACAGTCAGTCCTCAGACTGTATGATATACTACTAACGTACTTAAAGTTAAGTACTACGTACTACGTAGTAGAAGATAGAGAAGTGATTCTTCTCTGGTTAGAGGCCTGAGTCTTTCTGACGAGCCCCACATAAATATTCGACCATAATTCCAACGATTGTGACCATCCCTTTTAAAGATATATGGCACGAAATGGAAGTTTCATTCTCACAGTCAATGAACTTTTATTAAGTAGTAAGTGAAAAAACGAAGCTGCAATCTGAGGCCTGAATCCGCGCTTTTTTTTCTTCCTTTTCGACTTCCGACCTTTTTCCTCTCTACTATGTATTTCCGACACCACTGCATGTTATGTCTTCAGATTGCTCGGGTATTGACTGTGAAGAGTTTTTTTTCGTTTCCTCATCTCTGCGTCTTCTTGGCTCTCCTCCGATATAAAATTCGTCGTACCCCACATCCCACAAACAAATAAAATACTTCGAAGTACTAATACGTAGTAAGGGACATTACTCGAGTAGAATCACGGAAACCTCGCACAGAATCCCAGCCACGCCGTCAAAAAATGACGTTGAATGATTCCAACCTTGATACCAGTATTCATCTTGCCGATGCATTTGCGCATGGCAATCGGAAAACAGAGGGTGACGCTTTGGGTTCGTCCTTTTCTTCCGACGTATACCCTCTTCGCCCCGTGTACAGGAGCCAAGGTACTTCTTCTCGATCTCTCGACAAGCACAAATACCAATCATATGGCCGCCCCGATGACTGGGTCGGACCGGCTCCAGCCGGCTCGCGAAGAATGGTGACGAAGAGCTGGCGTCGCAAAGAGCCGACGTTGGATGCAGGCACCTGCAACAGCTTCCAAACGGCTCAGAGAACGTGTCAGACGAAAGAGAGAGAAACATCAACTACCAACGTCGACGACGCTGGTCGTCGCAATAATCTTACTCCCTTGGATTCTTCTCTTCATGGATCGTTCATTTTTCAAGATCTGGTCGTCGTCACAGCTAATCAAGAGCTTCCAGACACAACTGGCATTGACGAAAGTCAACATTCCGTGCTCACAGAAGATTCCAAGTCCAAATTCACGAACTTGATGAAAATGTGGAACAATTCAACTTCTCTTGGTCGATCTATTGTTCAAGAAGGAGACGAAGAAGAAGAGGCCTCGTTTAGTTCCGACTCTCCATTCGAAGACGCGCTCTCAAGTCTAGTCAGTCAAGAACGCAAGGGTGGGGTGGAGGGACCTTCCAACGCGACCTCTTCCTTTCACAAGCCTGAAGCCAAACGATGGAGTTCAAATTGTGATGAGAAGAAGTCGAATGTGCCAGAATTAGAAGACAGCTTTGCTTCCTCCACCGCTGCCTCGGATAGCATCACTTGGAAAGGCATCGGTACAATGGAACGAGGTCTCCGACCTGCGGAAAGCCTCACACTAAGACCGAAGGCGTCCCAGTACCAACGAACCTGTAGCAATCGGAGTCTTTTCAGCACCAACGAGTCCGTGATTTCTTCCTCAAGCATCAGCAGTAGCCAGCATGGCCACCACGGACACAACCGACCAGATGTATGGGTAGGAGGACAATCCAAACCTTCCCAACGTAGTTGGAGACCCAAGTCTGGTACAAGTGTTTCAAGGAGTTCAAATTGTGATGAGAAGAAGTCGAATGTGCCAGAATTAGAAGACAGCTTCGCTTCCTCCACTGCAGCCTCGGATAGCATCACTTGGAAAGGCATCGGTACAATAGAACGAGGTCTCCGACCTGCGGAAAGCCTCACACTAAGACCGAAGGCGTCCCAGTACCAACGAACCTTTAGCAATCGGAGTCTTTTAAGCACCAACGATTCCGTGATTTCTTCCTCAAGCATCAGCAGTAGCCAGCATGGCCACCACGGACACAACCGACCAGATGTATGGGTAGGAGGACAATCCAAACCTTCCCAACGTAGTTGGAGACCCAAGTCTAGTACAAGTGTTTCAAGCAAGTAGCAATCAATTGCAAAGTAAAGATCTTCAGGATTCTGGTTGTTTCCTTCCTCCACCAAATTGTTCCCAACAATTCTGTCTACGTGACCGAATTTTCCTGTTTACATGTTGTTGTTTCCAGTAAAGCTTCTTAGTTTAAAAAAGGTAAGTTTTTTCTTTCGTCTTCCTGGTTCCTACTACTAATAACTAACTGTAAGTACCTACGGTAGTTGTATTCGACATACAACGGCAGGTGAAATACTGCAGTACTCACAGTCAGTTAAAATACTCCTCAAGAATATGACCATCCTCCTCCAGTGAGACCATAACGAACGACGTTGATGCAATTGACGATTGACACCTTTACTTCGCACATTCCAATTTCTCAAGCAAGTCTCATTCGAAACATTACGCTTGGTGAGCGCCCAACAGTGACTCCTTCGCGTGAACGAAAAAATAAGAATTACGTCGTACAGTTGTTTCATCGTCCTGTCGACTCTCTACTAAACCGTAGGTATCGTAGCTCTCTCTAGCTAGTAGAGAAGTCTAGCTAGTAGAGAAGTAGAGAGTTGTTCGGACGGTACCGTAGCTGTTTCACTCCTCCAACTTTCAACGATCGACACTAATTAGTGTACACGAGTACGCTTCATCGGAGCAGAGCAAAAGAAAACTGTACTAGTTGGTGTGCGCAGAAACGAGAAAAAAGATAGTTGTGTCGTTGGTGCAACCATAGAAGGGAAGAGGGACGATCGAAGTGTCTTCAGAAGGGGGAGAAGACCTGGAATTCGGCTGCTGCTTCGTGCTTCGTAATCACGAAGCTCCCAAAACTTGGTCTCCGAGTTGCAATAAAGGGCAAAAGTCGTACCAATAACGGAGGAAATCGACCTGAGAATCCTCTTACCCACGACCCGTTCTTGATTGATCTCATGGGGCTGGTTGACAGCATCGGTGTTTACGACACTTTCCACTGCTGGCGAGCCGAGTTTTTGGAGCGATTGGACGAATTTCTGGAGAAGGGGAGCGAACTATCAGAAAAAAAAGTCATATGCTGTCTTTCGGGTCAACATGGAAATTCTTGCCAGGTCGATCGCCAAGATTGCACGTCACGTCACCGACGGCAATCTTAGCCTGACAAGAGTGTCCACCAAAGCTCACAGCGCCCTCAATGGCGGTATGATTGCTTGTGAAACGATTGCCAGTCGGATGAAGTATCTAGCGGCCTTCTTTTGTGGCAGAAAATGTGCTGGGGTTTTCCAGGTACCATACGGCGGCTATTTTGATAAGTGACAGCTTTGAGCGGTTTGAACAGTTGAACATGTGCAAAAATGTGCTTCAAGTGTTGCGTGACAAGGTTGTTGACATGGCTGCTAGCCGTCATATGTTGGTCCAATTCAAGACTTCGATTTATACTTTCAAGGCATTTATGATGGAAGATGCTGGGCTGTTGCCTGTCCTACGAAAGCAACGTCAACTCAAGCCCCCTCAACCAACGAAAGCTCTCATGAATGAAATTCGTGGAGATGTTCTAAAAGAAGCATTGCTCGCGAAAGCGCTGGCAAACAAGCGCTTGCAAAACAATCACCAGAAAACATCCCATGTGGACCGCGAGTCTGGTCACAAACCACGATCAAGGAGGAGGTCCTTGACTGACAATTCTATATCATCGGAATCAACAGCAGAAAGTCTTGCTACCGCTGATCGAAAAATGGAGAGAAAACCTTCCATCAGTAAAAGACGGCCCAGAGATTCAGAGCAAGGTCGCGTCCACCCCCCACGTCGGGTAGCTTCAGCGAGTATCGTGGATTCCAATCATGGGGAGAAAACCTGCACGGAACCAAGAAGTCCACGGCGAAGAATGTCGTTGAGAAATTTGAAGCATTCTGAAGGAATTAAAAATGAAAAAAGAACGAAGCGTGACGAGAGGCAAACATCGCGAAAGCCTCAAAAGGTGCACTCTTTCAGCAAAAGGAGGCCTCTTTCTTCCGAACCGACAAGTTTACCATTGGATGATGAAGAATCTGACAGAAATAAAAACTTCTCTGTGCAAGAAGCAAAATCTTTGCCTCCTGGCGCAAAATGTCGGCCCAATCCTCCAACTGATAACGATAACACTAGTGGATACAAATCCCCAGTTCAAAGTGGACGGATCAAATTGGAGCCACGAAAGAACACCCGCCTTTGACCGAGAAAAGGGGAAGATGGCAGAGAAGACGATGATAGAAGTGTGGTCAGTACACCCAGTAAGAACAGAGCGAAGATGAAAGCAAAACAGGCAAGAAAAGGGGAAGCATTTAGGAAAGATCTCCTCAAGGGATAAGAGTGCACATCGCCTAAGGAAGCATCGCAACATTTCGGATAATAAGGAGTGTGTGGTGGGATTTGATTTAGATTGGCGGAATCAGCAGTCACAGTAAAGTTACAATCGAGCCAAGAGCGGCTCTGGCAGTGGAAGATTTGGTTGAAGAGTGAAGGACTCCCAAGAGGTCCAGGAAGCGATTGAGTCGCCTCCATACTCCTCCTCCCCAAAACCTTCTTCAGCCGGTGTGGTGCTGCGCAAAGCACCAAAAGCGAGCCCGCGTGACACCGACCACGGGACTGAGCTGGACCAAGTCTCTGGTCGGAAAATAAAGACCAAAAATAATGTTACTGAGGCCGAGTCTAGAGGAATGCAGGACAGAGGGCAAAAGGAGAAGACAGATATGAGTAGAATGATTCCACAGACTTCAGCCCCAGGGACCAATTTATCGAATGATAGACCAGTGAGCAAACCTCACAGGTACAATTCCTCTCTTGTTGACAAGCACAAACGTTTAATGCAGTGGTTGCAAATGCCAGGGATGTCGGAAGCGTCTGTGAAATCGTCAAATCCAAGTCAGAAAAAGCACCCGTCCCAGCAGAAACTGCAGTGGCCGGCCCCTAAGAAAGGGACCAGCAGAACCCTACAAGTTCACACCAGAACCTCCAAAGCCAAGGAAACAAGAAGGTACCTCTCCAAAACAGTGGGCACAAGAGAAAATCTGAAAAGAAAAGCGTCGTCCACCGCATCGCTCAAGCCAGAAATTGAGGGAAAGATATGTCAAAAACCTTCCCTTGATTGATTGCAGCAGTATCGAGCATGAAGGAGAAGAGGGCCCAGAGATGCTCGATATTTTCAGCGGTAGTAGTCATTCCCACAGCAGTAATTTGGCGAAAAGACTGACAATGTTCGAAAACATGGGGAACCGGTCGTTTCTATCCCTTGGTTTCCGAAGCATCGCAGGAAAGGAGGAAGATATTGACCCGCTTGCCCTTCTCTCAACCACCATTAAAAAGAATAAAATACTTGGTACAAGCACAAATTCTGCTGGTCTTGTTTCGGAGAAGCGATCTATATAGGAAAGTCAATGTACTTCGCGGAGGTCGTTGGATGATATCGAATCTGAAGAGGATCTAGATCCGCTTGATTTGACTGACGGTTTAGCATCATAATACAACAATTCCAAAAGTAGTCTGAGGAGCCAAAACTCAACGGGTAGTCTCAGTGAGCGGAAGGCTTTGTTCGAA